>FPAK01000003.1:15043438-16293438 GCA_900116095.1 Euclidium syriacum
TTTCAGCATTTCCACTGAAATTTCAAAATAAAGAAGTCACTATATGTAGATAAGTAGATTTTCCACATACGCCAAAAGAACTTTAGCAGCCTCTTGACACTCAGAGACTCGCAAATTATATCCTGGGTTGGTCGTCAATGCCTGCCTCAATCCTGAGAATGCTAACAATATCCTGAACGGTTTCTTCAGTTCAGGAGCCTCTACGAGCTTGTGCTCCATCGTCTGCATATTTCAAACGGTTCTTCTGAGATGCCAGTTTCGACAAGAAATTGAAGATATGCCAGCAACATTGATGTTTCCATATTTATGGCTGGTTTGGATTATGTTATGAACTTCCTGATCCTAACCATTCCTTTCCCTTTAGTAAAGAACTCATCATTGGAATACATAAAAATTGAAATGACTGAATACTTCTTTCTCGAGTGAACCCTTTTTCTTGCCTCTATAGAAAAGCCTTGGTTTTACCACATGAGTAACCTTCTTGCTTATAAAGGAAATTTTACCTTGCAGTCCATGTGTGTTAGACACCCATAACTCGAAAGCAAAATAGCTGATTGATCCAAAATTCCGTTCCGCAGACCCAGATACCCATTCTCAATAAGTCTGCAGATGCAATAAATCACATGTAAATCGACCAATTTGGAGCACTAACTGTTTCTTTTTACAAAGGGGCAACGTAATTACATTAAAGGGAAAACTGTATTTACCTGTCATATTCGATATTTTCTGTTGGTGATACAGTCAATTCGTTTGCATTCTCTAAAGCTAGCAGGTATGCCACACCAACCTGTCAAAGTTCTGGCGATCATAAAATAGTTTACAAGATTCATTTTCCAAAAATGAGAAGCAGAAAACAGAAAAATTTCTCTTTCCGGAGAAACTCCTGCCGTACCGAAGCTGGCAGGTTTTAGTTACTTACAGCAGCTGATGAACTAAGCCCAGAACTATCTAGTCCATTCGAGCCACTGATGCAACCAATAATTCCCTTCAAAGATCAAAAGAATTACTTAGAAACAGATTCAAATACCTCTTGTTCTAAATACAGTAATATCACCTATTTTGGGAGAAGCAAGACCTAAAAAGATCAGTTATGGGATCTAAAAAGGATGAAGGTAGAACCCAGAAGATCACAATGCAAATATGCAGGCTCAATCCCTTTTCCCGTTAATGGTCAACTTTAACTATAGCTATAAGAGGGAATTCTAATTTAAATCCATTACTTGTTTGAGATTCTTTTTGCTGATCTGAAATGCATAAAGCGCTCCTCTCGCATAAGTGCCCCAGATGCTTTTTTCCTTTGATGGAGACGGTGAATTTGCTCCATTCTTGTTTGCTAGGCTTATTGGGTGCTGGATCTCATCTACTCTGTAATTCCGTAACCCCAAAAAGCTATAAGCATTATGCATAGAAGATCTTTTAGCAATGACCGATTCCTATACCACCACATACCAGTAAAAAAGCTATAATATTAAGAATGCATGAAGCAGAAGCTAGAAAAACATGAAAGCTTTTCCAAAACTGATACTTTTGTTCCCTTACAACGCTAAGAGTTCTCAATTTCCAATGAATTCTAGGGAAAGATGCACAAACGAAAAGGTCAAATCAGATAGATGTCTAAGACTTGAGTGATAGATACGTTAATTTACATACTAAAATGACATATTGAAATACTGGAAAGATTGGAAAAAGGCTTCTACAATATCCACAACGCAGACCTTACCCAACATGTGGCTTACTAACCAGCTTATGCGTTTCTGAGTCTGGATATAAAGTTTGAAAACAGTAATGACAAGATGAGAGATCGAAAGACATGCACACCTGAAACATACTTCTCCTTCAAATTGTGCAGAACGCAGCTGGACCTGCGTAAATATTAGAAAGAGAATAAACGGTCTAAAGACTTCAAGGCTCGAATCAAACACACACACAAGGAACTTTCTCAATTCAGAGTATCTTCTGTCTGTATTCATCGTATAATTTTCCAATTTTTAACGACATCTTGCCATGATCCCGCATTAACATCCCCAATATGAATTGACAGACTGGTGAAGTATGCCGCCTTTCAACATTATTAGAATCTCCATCTACTCTCAAACTGAACCAAGCCGAGAATATTGAATCCTATTTAAGAGAATTGCATGATAGCATCAACAGAGCATTTATCCAAATGGTGCTTATTTGTGCAAGGATTCAAGCAGGTCTAACATATGTATTTGATTGATAAGTTCACTTATAAGAAACGAGGAATATCAAAACATATAAGAAACATAATATACATAACTAATAACAACATGCAACCACAAACAAACAAATTATATACGAAAACTCTTTCGAACCTGAGTATCGCCAGATGGAACAAAACCAAGAAGGATCCCTTTATTAATCGTCATAGCCGATACAGATCCACCCTGTGAATACCAAAGATTACTTGAATTTACAAGGAAATGGTATGAAATCAGAGAACTCGATAACTTAAGTCAAAACAATGATTACATTCGCTTCTATCACAAACGGACCTGGTGATCAATGTGAGCTCCTAAAGGACATATACGATAAGGTGCGACCACCACTCGAACTTCCCCAGTATCTCTTCCGGTCATCTGGGCCACTGCCTCCTTTATGGTAGTTAACTGGAAAATGAATGATCTCGTACGATTAACACAAAGGCGAAATTCCAAATATCCAAACACGCAAAAGAAAATACTCGCGGCAATCCACAGATTATACATTCAGCTCCACGCACAGACTAGTGAAATTGTTCCAATACATGTCCAATTTTACATTGCACCGCCAAAAAAAGTTATCCGGATAATACATCTATGTCGCTCATTTCTTACGAAAATTAACACAACGAAGGAAATTGGAGCCGAGTTAACGAAAATTTGGGGACGGTAACATGCAGATTCGCGAGTAAACGGAGAAATGAACATTAACCTCAGAATCCGTAGGCCAAGACATTTTCGTGAAGCTTATTCCAGATGAAGATCTATGGAAGTTTAGCTAATCGTAGGAGTTCTTGGCTGGAGAGAAACGAAGAAGCAGGAAAGGTAAGTGCGAGATGTGGGAGTGACCGTCGAAAGAGAAAGATGGCCAAATAGGATGGTGTTTGGTAACACGTCTATCTCTATCCTTTTAGTAGTGTTTGGTAAGCCTTTAATTTCCCTTCGTTCAAAAGCTTTGAATTGTAATTTTGTGCTATATTGTCCTCACCCATGTGTAGTAGTTTCGTATTTCACGGTTACTAGAAAACGTAAACATATTACTCATCGGATATACAATTGGGTCAAGGCCCAATTCCGACTAGCCGAAATTCAAATGTATTTAGTTATTGAAAATTTCAATTCGTTTACTAAATAAAATAATACTTTATCATTTTTATACAAAATTTATGTACTTATTTTAGGAAATACGAACATATAAAAAAAGTAAAAATAAAAAATAAAAATGATCTTATAAATATTTTTAAAAGGTATAGATAAATCAAATTTTCTAGAAAAAAATTAAATATAATTTTTAAAATATTTCTATCTTTATCAACAAATATTTAACAAAAATATTGTTTTTATTTATTTTATGCAATAATATGTTTTTTATTTATTTTATGAAATGAACCTATGTGCAAAATATTCTTTTATAAGTCTCATTCTTTTTTCTAAGGGTGGATATAGAACTTAATTTCTCTTTTATCAATAACATTTATTATTTATACAAATTTCTGAGTTATTATTTTCTTACAAAATAATATCTTTATATTTATTTTAGATAATCTTTTTTTTCAACATGTATTTTATAGAATCTTAATACCATAAAAATTAAAAATTTGAAAAACATAAAAAAACAATACTATAAGTATATTTTCCTAAAAACTAAAGATAAAATTTTTTAACTAAAAAAAACAACCAATCAAAGTTTTTTCAAAAACCATAAACATTCATGGCCTTGAGCAATGATTATATTCTCAAACTTATGGTTCCTTCAAACTAGTGAAATCTCAAACACAATCTTTTTAATAAATAAGTCAAGACACAAAGGGTAAAAAAAAGATAAGTAATATTTAGGAAAATGTAAAACAAATATAAAAAAATCCTAGTCTAGAACTAATGTTTAGTCTTACATATAGTCATGCCTCCAAGGAGAGATTGTTAGTCGTTAATCACAACTCCTCAATCAAATCCTATTTGTAAACTCCAAAACCTTCCAAAATCCTATCTCTTAATTGAGTAGAATAGTGGTAAGCAATAGTATTGAACCCAAAGGAGGTGAATTGCTTGCTAGTTTCTAGTATTAAACATCTATTCAAACTAAGATGGTGGTTTTGGCTATGATATGATCCTAACTACTTAAGCAATTATCATATGTAAAGATGATATTGAATTAAGGTTAGTCAAGTTCCAAACATGCAAACAAACATTTTGGAGACCTACTTGAAGCAAATCAAAGTAAAGAAACTCAATAGAATGTAATTGTAAAAGTAAACCAAAAATCAATGCATTGCTAATTGAAAAAATTATAAAAGTATGGATTAAAGATTGGATATGTTTGATTGGATAAATTAGTGTGAGGTTCTCTATTCTCTCCTTAGGCAGCATGATTATCCATCTAATTATCAAGAATCAAATGCATGATTAACTCACTTAAATGGTATTGACTTATCTAATCAACAAAAGCTTAAGTCCATGACTTAACATGCTAAACTCTTATCATTAGTCTGGTAATATTAATTATTATTTTTTATGCATACAAATTCATTTATTCAATTAATTTCGTAAGAAAAATATAATTTACTCATTTTAAATATTATTGAGACACAAAACTTAAGAAAGAAAAAAGAGGTATAAACAGAACAAAAAAAACAATTATGAATATCATCATATTTATATTTATAAGCAATAAATGTCGTTTGTAAGAATCTTACAAACTCTTTAAATTTCAAATTTATAACAATAGTGTTAGTAGAAAATTTGAAAGTTTGATTACTTCCAAGATATTTAAATCAGATAGAACTGTGATATTAGAACTAAAAGCATCTTTCCTAACTAGCTAAACTTCTATTGTTTGCATATTTGAATTGAATCTTGTCTTTTTAATATAGTTTTTGTACAAACAATGATTTTGATTAACTAAATGTTAGAAGAAAAATTAAGAAAAAGATTATTGGATGTCTTTTATAGATTTTCACAATATGAAAAAATAATAGAAACTTTAGTTTTTTGAAAGTTGTTAAATACTAAATATGTTTACACAAAAAACTAGTTATAATACGCCCTCATATACCAATATTACCCAGGCCAAGACCCACATAAGTTTTCCAACATATAGGCTTTGTAGATATCCATTTTTGCAACAAGGTGCCTTCACAATTTGTATATTGTAAGATAGTTGAATTTCAAGGAAACGATATTGCAATAAAAAGAACTAGTGAAATATTTTACCATAGGGAGGGAGAATACATCGATAGTTTTTCTTTGTTTTTTCCTATAGTTGTGGAAAAAAAAGAAAATGTTCTTAGACAAAGATTTGTGTTCAGTCGCCTTAGAAACAAGGTGATTCTATGGGGATTTGTTCACAATGTAAGCTCTTCCTATATACCCCCACCAAAGGTACTCATTCACATGATGCGAGTAACTACTATTCATATGAAGTGGATTAAGATCATCATGATACTTCTACATATGACACAAGTAAAAACTATAAATCGGAAGAGGATTCTGATGATGATGATACTCATTCACAGGATGCGAGTGACTGCTATTCATATGAAAAGTTCGATCATTATGAAACTGGTTCAAAGGCCCCAAGTGATTGCTCTGCATATGAAGATGATTGAGATGTGATAGATGAGTGTTTTTATGGGCTTTTACCATTTTTTTCTCTAAAAAAAATTTGTGCTTTTATAAGGATTGCAGACACTGAATAACATGATGGAGAATTTGAGATGATTTGGAGAAAGTGGAGCAAAAATGAGCAAAACCGATATATGAGAAATGCAGACTCGGATATGAATTTCAGAAGTTTGACATTCGATGGAGGTCTTCTAGATATCCAAATGAGATGAAACAGGTGTCAAGTGAAATATATGGAAGTTAGCTTTTACCTCAAATATGAATAAAGTCGTTTGCAGGGTTGTAGCTCTAGATATGCCTGTTTTAGTGAAAACATGTCTGACATGTCGCGAGCAGAAAAATGAGCCAATATGCGAGTATAGTGTCGATCGACACATCCCTCTTTATGTCGACCGACACACAGTTAACATTCCCGAAAAAATCAATTTTTAGAGTCCAAATTGCCATATTTTACCTAAATCCAATCTCAATTGGCATAGGAAACATCTAAGACGACCCTATTACTTATAAATAAATATTTTAAAACCATTCTTTAGGTTATTCTTTATTTTACTTACGGTTTTAGAAAGAGATTATTCTAGAGAGAAGAGATATATGAACCCTATTTTTTTTCTACTCTTGAATTCTTTCTTGCTTTCTTTTCAAAACATGTTGTTGTCTTTAATCACCATGCTATAGTAGTTTGTTTGTTAGGTTTATGGTTTTCATTGAATTGATGAATGATTGTTGATGAAACTGAATTGTTAGAGTTCATATAATAGATCTTCTACTAGAGGTATTTGAATTACTTAAATCTAGCTTAGCTACCTGGATTTGAGCTTATAGGTTAGATAATAGATGCGAAAGTATTATTGACTAACTAGATCCACCCTAGGAGAGCAAAGTGGCCTAAAGCGTAGAAAATTCGTTTTAGAGATCTTGTGAACCAATCAACTTGTTAGATTTGGAAGGTTCGCATAGGAAACTCGGTACCTTAATCTCTTGGTATAGGCGTCTCGCGCTACGAAAGTTGGCGAACTCATAACCATGCTTGTAGTTCTCGAAAATAAAGTAAAATATGTGTTGGAGCCTAATTGATCTATTATTTCGATGATAGGAAATTATAGGGAATAAACCATGATTGACCACATCTGCAAGGTCAAACGACTTCAAGAATAATAGCATCGCCGGACTAATATGTAATATGTTCATCATCCTTAACAGTAATATTTTTATCTATCAAATATAGGATTTTTTTTGTTAAATATCAAATATAGTATCTTCCTCTTTATAATTTCAAATAACACATAGATCACGATAGCTATCGTGTTTAATAGAATTTTTTTTTGTTTTGTTAAAAAGATGACTAATAGAAATTAACTTTACTTAAGTGAATTTCTTAGTAGATTGAGTCTTTCATGTAAATTATTTTTAATGCTAATTATTATATCTTACGTTATCTTTTTATTATTTTGTCAACTATAATTTTCTTTGACGGATTGTTGATTCTCTTTAAAAGTTATATACTCTAACTTTATAACTTAAATAAAAATAGTATAACTAATAAGCAAAACTATGATAAGTATTTAATCCGTGCGAAAACACTAATCACAATCTAGTATATATGAATTTTCGATAAACAACCTTCTCAATTTTTTAAATCTATTAAAAAAAATAAGTTAACAAAATCTGAAATTATGTTTGAATTATAAATCTTAAATTAATAATTTAACGAAACACTTTCCAGAAATAAGTTTTCGTCTTTGTAGAAAAATCAATTCAGAGAGGCATATGCACAAGAGTGTAAACCATTAGGAGTAAGAGGAGAAATTTTGGTTCTGCTGCTCAAGATTGTTGTTTAGTTGACTGCGTAGTGATTATGTGAATAGAATATAGTCAGCTTACTAAACATTTTGTATTTTACAGACCAGGGAAACTAATCAAAAATAGAGTAAATAAATCTTTTTATTTATCTGGCTTAGAGTAAAAAGTCATATTGTTGTACAACGCCATTTCATGTATGTCATTGCTCAAAGCAAGGCTTAAAAAGTCTTTGAGCTGGAGAAAACATCTGCTGACCATGTCAAAGGAAAAAAATGAATCAAGTAAATTCTTACCTAAATGAACTTTCGATTTTTCTTTTTGGGTCTAAAATATTCTTTGACAGCTTTATATCAAACATATTCAATCCAAAGTTGACAATATAACCCATAAAATATTGTAATGTCAAATTTCTATTAATCTATTTTGTTTGTTATAGACAGGTCTAACAGTTTCCAATTTGACGATGCAACTTACAAAATAAAATCAGATTGACGAACAAGGAAAATAAATGTCTGATCCGGATCATAGATAAAGGAAACTATAATTTTATTCAGGAAGTATGGCATGTCTTACTCGGATTTTACTTGGACGAAGTTTTACTTTGAGTTGGAAATAGGTTGTGGAATTTATTGTGGATGGAAATCTGGTTAAGCAAACGCTATTTCTAATAAGATATTGTTACTCTTTAACGAATGGAAAAAAGTATAGGGAACCTAGCATTCCTCAAACTGGCTTACAAGTATCATAAACAAGAGCATTAGGAACATGATCTCGTCAATCCGAGAATTTTGAGACAACCGTTTTGATCGTTGCATGAAATTTTGGTTCATTTCGAGATAAATATATTTGTATTTACTTTTGTTGTTTGTTTTCAGTTGCATCCACTGTAAAAAAGTGTTAAATTTTACATTTTATTTTTCCAAAAAACCGTAATTTTATTTTAGGATAATTTACATGGAAAAAAACATACAAATAGTGTTTTTTTTTCGTGGCATCCGGTATCGGAATGGCCTGAAAGCATAGTGGCGAATCTTAATTAAACAAAAGTAGGTGGACATTCGAAATAACAAATATTTTTCACCGACATATGCATATAAAACATGAGAAGCACTTATAATTATATGCATTCTTGAATAGAAATAGAATAAAAAATTTATAATCCGCAATTCCCCTTTGTGCCTCGCACGTAAGTTGGTATTTATTCAAATTATCATAATTTTCTTTTCTATGTATTTATAACGAGTCTCCACTCTCTCGAAACCAAACATAGCAAACGAGAAAACTTCAAAAGAAAATATCAAAAGGTAGGAGGAATTTATCAAAATGTCCTCCCCCTACGGGAAAGTCGACGAGCGTGAACACGTAATGCTCGAAGCTCGTCGTAAGTCGAAAAGGAGAATCGCTATCATAGTCGTATCTCTAGTGGTTCTCGTCGGAATCGTGATTGGAGCCGTGTTCGGAACCATGGCTAACAAGAATTCATCAGAGACCGTTGAAACTAACGGAGACTCAATCTCCGTTTCCGTTAAAGCCGTTTGCGACGTTACCTTGCATAAAGACAAATGTTTAGAAACCGTCGGATCAGCTCCAAACGCAAGCACTCTCAATCCAGAACAGCTCTTCATATACGCCGTCAAAATCACAATCGATGAAGTCTCAAAAGCTCTCACCGGATTATCCTCCTCCGGCGACAACAACAAGACCATGGGTGCTTGCGCTGAGCTTCTTGACCTAACGATAGATAACCTCAACAACACGTTAACGTCATCATCGAACGAAGACGTCACGTTACCTGAGCTAGTTGACGACCTCCGTACATGGTTGAGCTCAGCTGAGACGTACCAAGAGACGTGCGTGGAGACGATGGCTGAATCTAACGATCCAGAAATGAAGACGTTCGGGGAAAATCATCTCAAGAACTCAACGGAGATGACGAGTAACGCCTTAGCGATCATCACATGGCTCGGCAAGATCGCTGACTCTTTCAAATTCCCGACGAGACGGCTGTTGACTACTACTGCTGACGTGGCCGTTGATTTCCACGTGGGCAGGAGACTTTTGCAGAGCACGGATATGAGGAAAGTTGCTGATATTGTGGTGGCTAAGGATGGATCGGGGAAGTATAGAACGATTAGTAGGGCTTTACAAGATGTCCCTGAGAAGAGTGATAAGAGGACAATTATATATGTGAAAAAAGGAGTTTATTTTGAGAATGTGAAGGTGGAGAAGAAAATGTGGAATGTTGTTGTGGTTGGAGATGGAGAGAGCAAGAGTATTGTCTCTGGTAAACTCAATGTCATCGATGGAACTCCCACGTTTCAGACCGCCACATTCGGTAAATCTAAAAAGACATATATTATCCCTTGCTTGTCTCCCAAGGAACAGATTTTTTATTTGCTCTGTTTTTTTTTTGTCTCTGCAGCTGTGTTCGGAAAAGGGTTTATGGCAAGAGACATGGGCTTCATCAACACAGCTGGTCCATCAAAACACCAAGCTGTTGCTCTAATGGTGAGCGCAGATCTCGCTGCCTTTTACCGTTGCACAATGAACGCATTTCAAGACACACTTTACGTGCACGCCCAACGCCAATTCTACCGCGACTGCACCATCATCGGAACAGTCGATTTCATCTTCGGTAACTCAGCTGCCGTTCTCCAAAACTGCCGTATTCTCCCTCGACGGCCAGCGAAAGGACAGCAAAACACAATTACCGCTCAAGGACGGACGGATCCGAATCAGAACACAGGAATCTCGATTCATCATTGTGTTATCACTCCCCTCGGTGACCTAACCGATGTTCATACGTTTTTAGGTCGGCCGTGGAAGAATTTCTCGACGACGGTGATAATGGATACGTTTATGAACGGGTTTATTGACCGGAAAGGTTGGTTGCCGTGGACAGGAGATTCGGCGCCGGATACGATATTTTACGGTGAGTATAAGAATAACGGCGCCGGAGCGTCGACGAAGAACAGGGTTAAATGGAAGGGATTGAGGTTTCTCAGTGCGAAGGAAGCGAATAGGTTTACTGTGAAACCGTTCATCGACGGAGATAAATGGCTTCCGGCGACGAAAGTACCGTTCAGGTCTGGTCTCTGAGTTTGTTTTGTTTTACCTACAATGAGATTTCCAATGTAAAATCTCTTTTAATTTTTTGGATATTTGTAATATGTAAATTTTAAATTTTGGATTATGTAAGCGTTTTGAGTGCTATTCTTACTCTCTTGCATCATTGTTTGATTGATTTGATTCATAATACACTATCTAATACTTGAATTCGTTTCTTCTTTTACACAATGATGATGGGGAATTAGGAAATTAAGACCTACTTGTTTAGAATTATCGCAGTAAGCGCATATCTATGCACTTGTGCTGAAAGTCGTGGTTAGAAGAAGAGAGATATGTAGAGAATTCTAAAGAACAAGGGGACACAAAGTAATCTTAAAATTTTCTTATTACACCTCCTTATCGTATTGTTCTTGCTGGTATATATTACATCTTGTACATACCCCTATTTATAGTAGAGAGGAGAAAATTATGATTAATACATCTCTTAAGGAGATCATGACATGGGTAAAGGTGGTTAGGATAACACTCAAAAAATAAGGACAAATGACAATGTGATAAGGATTATACACTTTAGGTGTGAAGTAAATAATATAATATTGTGATGGATAACACCTATTTCATTTGAATCCTCTCCCGAATATTCATCACTCGTTGATATATGATGTGTGGTCGTGTTAAAAACCTTATCATAAAAAACCTAATGAGATAAAAACTATGATAAGAAGAAAAGAGAGTACATAAACGTAATCTTTTATCATGAAAAATGGATATGTTTTTTTTCTAATAAATCTCTTAGTTTATGCATTCTAATACTATAAACATGCTTCTAATGTTATGTTATAGTAAGAAGCACCTTTGAAAATAAATTTGTCGTCGTTTCACTCGAACAAACATACTGGATATTCACTTCTTGATTCGTTTCGAGCTCTTGGTGTATGAGAAAATCTTGGAGGAATATTTTTGTTATATTGTTCTTAATATAGATTTCCTTGAGTTGAGCATCACATGCAACATTATCTTCGAACAACTTTTTTGATACTTGTTCCACTTGCTTCTTGTATATGACAAATCATGGATCTAAGCCATACACATTCACTACATGTTTCATAAAATACAATAATCTATGCATGGTTTCAAGAAGTGGTGACCAAGGTCTGTGTTTATGAGCGCCATGAGATTGCAGTACCTACCATCGTGAAAACATATCTGATTAGTGATCAAGCTATATGTAGATCTGATAAATATCCTACATCTGCAAAAGTCCACTAGACCAAACACGAAGTTTCTAGGGTAAAATAATCTCAAATCAATAGTACCTTGAAGATCACAAAATCATTGCTTCTTTATGTTCCAATGTTTGTGCATAAGAGATGAATTGTAACTCGAAATCATTCGATTAGAACAGAACCAAATATATTCCATCAAATTCTAACTTAAAATCTAAAATCGATTTCATCTCTCTATAAGAGATGAGGAGAATAATCCAAAGCATTAGTATTGGGTTATTGATTCAAACTAATTTTTTAAAAATCAACAAATTACCTCAAGAAAATAAGTTTTGAATTTGACTTAGACGGAGTTGGGATCGAATTGGAATCGAGTTAGATTCGAGTTTCACTGGCCATCACTCGACAAATATGGTGGAAGATTAGTTGTTTGATACCCGTAGTTGTCCTAGTATTATTCTAGCAAAGAAGAAAAAAGCTCAATGATAGAATAATTCAAAAGAAAGAACCAAAAATATAGACTTTACCTGATTACACCGGATCTCGGGTTCGGATGTTCCAAATAGTGTGGTTGGGTTGGTTAAAAATACATTCTTTAGTATATTTTAGGTTTTTATCACTTATTTTGGAGACAAGAGCTCATATACTCTTATGGGTGAAAATATAATCTGAGATACTTCTCATTGGTAAAAAGACAAAATTACTCTTAATGAAAGTTGTTTTCGGGTAGTAAGGGTTAAATATAATTAAATTAGTAAGTGTTCAATGAAAAACATGGTAGCTCAGTGGTTGCGAGCTCCACGCGCTTCCCTGTGTGTGCGCGCGCCCAGGGTTCGAATCCCCTATGCGTGGTAATACCGGTAATACTGGTAATACGTGTACTAGGGTACAACTAGGAGATACTAGGGGTACCCTAGGTAATACTAGGGTACAACTAGGATCAATTAGGGGATTACTAGTACAACTGATTGTACAACTAGGACGTTGAGTTTTCATTTAAAAATTGTTAGAGGGTAGTTTCGTCCTTTCATTAAAATGAGAAGTAGTAGAGATTACTAAAGAGTAATAGAGATTTTAAAATCCACAGTAAGAGTATCTGAGACGATAACTCCTTATTTCGAATTAACAAAAAAATTAAAAAAAAAGTTCTTTTAAAGGGAGTATTTCAGCCTCTTGTTTAAAAATGAGGAATATTTGAGACTTTGATCATCCTCCATCTTTTCAAGGAATGCTACTATTTAAAAATACAATCTTAACTACATACCTCTTAACTGGATATCACAAGGTTAATGACCCTAAAAGGAATACTATTAAATAAAGTATAGCAAGGGTTTCAAAACTATTATTTGGGAGTTCATTTTAAGCATTCTTAGAGAATAGAGATTTCTCAGTGTACTTAAGGTGGTTGCACAGAGCATTTGTACTACCTGCTATGCTGGGTTCAATAGTAAAATTCAAGGATATTTCAAAGAAGAGAGGTATTAGGTATCAAGACCCCATATCTTCCTACCTTTTTGTAATTTTCATGTATTGTTTATCAATTATGCTTCATAAGACGGCCGAGGAAGGTCTAATACACTACCACGCCAATTGTGAAGGCTCAAAATTAATTCATCCATGCTTCATTAGACAACTTTTTGATTTTCATTAATGGCTCCCTAAAATCTGCCTAGAATGTTCTCTAAGTGTTTTGAGACTTTGAATTGTTATTAGACTAAGCCATAAGTCAAGACCTGCTTTTTCCCCTCCGGTTTAACTACACAAGAAACACAAACTAGTAAGACCTCCACTGATCCTCACAAGATCCTCTTTATACTAAGAAGCAACCAATAGATAATTATGCCCCACTAATACATAAAGTGAAACTAGAATTTCTACCTAGCCTGCAAATTTTTTTTTTTGTAGGAAACCTTCTGCTTATGAACTCGATTACTTTTGAGATATCTAACTTGTGTTGTCATCTTTCAATATGCCTAAGGCGGTTATAAAGGCCATCAATTATCTCTGTAGTGGTTATATGTGAAGTGGCACATAAAAGGGGAAACATTTAACGAAGGATGCTTAGAAAAGTCAACCCTATCCAAAATCTGAGGAAGGCTAAGGATAAAGGATTTACTAAACTGGAACAAATCTTGTACTTGAAAGTTCATTTGGCTGCTAGGTGGGTTCATTTAGGTAGGATAGTTTTAGGAGAACCTCTAGGGTGATATTAAAACTTTTCCACTTTTGAAGATAAAAATTTGCACTCCTTGCTAGTCAGTATGCTAATCATATCAAGGTTAATTGCATATACTTAGATTAAGATGGAGGTACATAGTGGAGCTAATACCAGAATCTGGACTGATAATTAGATATTATTCTAAAACTTAGAGGTTTTTTTTTTCTTCTTCTAAACCTCCATCATGTGAGCTATCTCTTTTCTGCCATTTTTCGTGAGCTATGCCTCAGTGAAAAATTGAGAATCCATCGTGCAAGATCTGATAAGCAAGTCATTCTTCACATCTATCTTTCTACCCTTACGTTTCAAATATACCGGATAATCTTGTCTATGATATAGAGCATAAAACTTCACTTGCTTACGCCATGGGTCAAGTTTTTTCCATCCTCAGAATTTAAAGCTAACCATGCCTTTCCACAAAAATATCTAGAATCCCTAAGGAATTCAAAAACATAGCTTTTAAGTATGGCTATTTCTTCAATATTAGTGCCCTACTAACTTGAGAGTGTTGATCTTTGGCTTGCAAGTAGATTTAATATGTCTCTGGAACTCTCTACCTGGATCATGTGGCCATTTTTTCTTCTGCAACTACTCTTGAAACATCTAGAGAGGAATCGCAATCTGATGCCCCATCTCTCGAAACCGGACATGAGACTCCACTGTCCAAGCCATTCAAAACTCACCAGGTCCCAAACTTATGAAGAGTGTTTCCTTATCGATAATCTACTTTAATTTATTTGATATATGAGAGGAACTGCCATCTCCATTAACAGGCTTTCTGTCACCACCCTCATCGATTTTTCTATTTGCCATTGAATCTCTTTCTTCAAGGATACAAATCTAGCCAAAGCGTCAGAGATGATCCAGTTGTGGCTCTCCTCTGCAACTTTTCACTTTCCATCTTTAAGACCTTAGTCACTGATATCTTCTTCCACTCATTTAAAACACTGTTATATGAGCTTTGTCTTTACAAGAAGCCAAACCGCCTCCTTCAAAGCTCCTTCAAATCTCACAACTAACCCCACACTCCATTGTCCAAAATAAGCTGATTGGGATTCAATCAGGCCACTCTTGGTCACCATCGGTTTGGACATTTTGACTATTGGGTTATTTTATGTATTGAACTTAATCTTATTATTATTTTTAGTGATGAGACTTATTCTTAGGGTGCAAATGGATGACATTTTTACAATTCTAATTTGAAAGCCTTTTTAGCAATATATATACCTGACCCGATTTTATTAATTGTGTGTAACCAAACATCACAAAACTAGATCTCAGTAGTTAGAACTAATGAAATTTCATTATTTTTTGGTGACCAAGTACATATAATTAAATATATTCTTGTATAATGTGGTGTTCTTTTCATTCTTTGTGAATCAAACCACCATAGAAAGGAATATCAGTTTGAGGCAACCATGTATCTCCCATGGTAAAGTTGTAAACCGTGAAGTTCATGGCTTGTGCCAAGTTCAATAAATTGTACCCTGACCACTGCACCCTTCGGTTCGTGTTAGCCCCCGGTCCATAGTTATTGTATTCACCGTAGTAGATCGTGTCTAGTCCAATTGTACCGTTCCATTCAAGCCATCCGGCTGGTTGGACCACATCACTAATGTATGATTGTATGAACACGGTCCGTGAGTAAGGCTTCCATGGCCGCCCTAAGAACGTCATGGCTGAGTTAGGCTCAGCTGCAAGATCTGGAGCGGCTTTGATCGTACAGTTGATGATAGATATTCCTGTATTTTGGTTTGGATCTATTCTTCCATGGGCTGTTATTGCGTTCTTTTGCTGTGCCATTGGTTTTCGAGGATATATGTTGCAGTTTTGAAAGATTGCAGCTGCGTTTCCGAATATAAAATCGACGGTACCTATACAAAAGGGAAGAAAAAGAGAACATATGTTAAAACCTATCAATGAGATATATAACTATATATGTGGCATAGAAGTACTATCATTCCAAATCTAAGAATTCATCTATATGTTTGAATTTTATTTTGTGAGTCCAAGCCACTAAGAAATAGATCTAAAGTTATGATATTGAGCCTAGTTTTGAATTTTATACTCCAATAACAACAAACAAGTATACAGAAAATGAGGCGGAAAACAAAACTTATATTACCATATATATCGCATTGGCGATAAAACTGTCTAAGAGAATGGACGTAGAGAGTATCTTGATAGCCTTCAAAACTACACCGATAAAATGTGGATCCTTCCGCATTGTTCCTCAAGGCCACAGCCTGATGTTTCTCAGGCCCGGCCGTGTTTCTGAATGTAACATCAACGGCCATAAACCGCTCTCCAACCACCGCTAGAAAAATAGAAGCAAAACTATATTTTATTACTATATCAAAACTAAAGTAATTTGCTAGGCACAGTTCCAAAAGAATGAAATAGATAAACAAGAAGATAAAGGTACTAACCAAAGCTCGAGGAATTATACGTTGACCAACCATCAACAACATTATGGTTTCCAGTGATAATCGTCTTATTGATTCCATCTCCGATAAGCATTAAGTTCTTTTTGTTAAACGGAACAACAATATATTCTTCGTAGAGACCTTCTCTTGCGTAAATGACAAAATAACCGTCCTCCGGTCTAGTGTTATTTGGTGCGGCGGCAATAGCGTCGGTGATGGTTGTGAAATTGTCGGTTTTGTACGGACCAACGATAACCGCTTGTCTCACGAGGATGGAACCGCCACTCGTCTCCCCTAGCTCCCCCAACTTCCGGTTAGCCTTCCCACATTCGTTTCCGTTGTTGCATGTTTTACGTAAACCCTATTCCAAATATAAAACAAGTAAATATCAACATATATTCCTTTGCATAATCAGAATACATTCCAGGACAAAATCTAAACAAATGTTTGAAACTTGCAGAATAAGCCATTTAAAACATTTATAATAGTTAACTATCATTAACATCGTAGTGGAGTGATCAAGCTATATATGTTTATTCGTTCTTAATGCATCATTAGCTCATAAATACTTGCCTCTTAAAAACAATTTATGATTATTGCATATGAAACGACGGTGGAAATCTAATGAATGAATAATGAAGGCATCCCACGTGAACACAGTTGGATTCATAAGGGGGACCCAATTAAGTTTCTAAAAAGTCAAAAGCGCGACCCATTTGATCATTGTTGACTTGTAATAAAATGTGCGTGCGTAAGCCATGTGACATTTACTCTCTTACGCGTCTGACTCACACATCACATAATGAAAGCACGTCCATTTATATAGCTCGATCTAAAAAAAATTAGATACGTTCGAGAATTAAACCAATCCGTACCTAAACAAGTAAATCTAAACCAGATATAAACTAATCAATATGTCCTCTACAAGAGCCTGTTTATACATGAATATAAAGGTTCATAACCAAAAAAAAAAAAGTACATGATTTTAATTTATTTTATTCTTGAGTTAAAAAAATTTTGAGTAAAAAACAAGAATCTGTCCTTTCTTCTGTTTTTTTATAGTTTCCCTAACTTCTACTATAATCTCTTTAAGCATATATCCATCTCTTATTGCTTTTACTTACGCTAATTGTATCTAATTCATTTGAAAGTTGTTTGAAATACTAGCTTATAAAAACTTAGTAACAAAGAAATAAAAAGAACTCAGAAGAAGCAAATAAAGAAAAAGAAACCACGTTACTTACCTTAATCAAAGTCTCGAGTGGTTCACGATACGTTGTGTTGTTGCCACCAAGGATCTTTCCTTTAGAAGCTTTATACCTCTTCAGGTTGCGGTTAAGCGCGTGGCCCACAAGCCCCAGTGAGATACTGTAAAGGCGCGTGAGATTCCCCATGGGGGACCCAATCGCGGCGGCGAATCCACTCTTAGCCTCCGCGAGTCCGTCAAGACAAGTCTGCTGATTCGTCACTGTACCACTGAGAAGACTGTTTACGCGCTCGACTAGGGCTGCAGTCATCACCGCGGCCATTTTGAGCTCCGTCGTGACGGTTTCAAGGTAGTTCACACTCAGCTCCGCTAACTCGTCGCAGTCCGCCACCGCGCCAATCTCCTCGACCGTGGCGGAGCCGGGTTTGTTACTCACGCGCCGCGAGTATTCATTGAAGACTTTGGAGAGCCGGCTTGCTTGTTTGAGACATTGCTTGAGAGTGAACTTGCCGTAACGGTAAGGATCAGACGGTGAGGATTTGACGGCGGAGAGGATTGTACGGCAGAGCTTTGGGTATGGAGTTGACTTACAAGCGATTGAAGCTGCTTGTGATTGTGTCGGAGACAAAGAAGGTGCCTGTGACGGAGGAAGAGAAGGTGGCTTTGACGGAGAAAAAGAAGGTGCCTGTGACGGAGACAAAGAAGGTGGCTGTGAGGGAGACAAAAAAGGTGACTGTGACGGAGACAAAGAAGGTAGCTGTGAGGGAGGCACAGAAGGTGGCTGTGACGGTGGCTCAAAAGGTGACTGTGACGGAGATTGTGATGAGATAAGCAAAGCCCATGAGAGGAAAAGAGCCGATAGGAACAAGAGAGAAGAAGAGAAGTGTAGTGCTTGCATCTTTATGTTATGATATACTTATATTTTGTTTTGCTTTGTACATCTACTATATATAGACTAAAACGAGGAGCTTGTGCTATTTAATGGGATGCATGGGTTCGAGGGAAACTAAATTATGTTATGCATGTTGGTCTAATAATTAATATACACGTATAGCTTCGTTTTGGTCAAATAAGGAGTTTTATGTGAGAACCAATTGTTTTTGCAGCTGGTGGTCCACCGTCACGATGACAAAACTTGGGTTGACTTGGTTGGAAGAGTTTTTCATGTGGTTTAACCGTGAAATTGGGTATTCATTTCTAGTGTTTTGCTGTTTAGTCGAATATGTTATGCCAATTGGCAATGTAGTTAAAAAAAAGTAATCAGACATTTACATGCATCTCGAGATTAATTTACATTTAATACTGTTTAGAATTTAACAAGTTGGGTTGACTTGAGACTTGATTAGAGAAGAGTTTCATGTGAGTTGACCGTGACTTTGCATGTGATGTGTTGGGGAACTTTTAGAAGAAGGCAAAGACGGTGAAGCCTAATTTGAACTCGTCGTCACTCTGTCTTACACAATTCACACTTTCGTCCTAGCACTACAAAAGAAAAAAGGTAATATCCGATGGAATTTGTAAGTGATTAAATACAGTCAGAAATATCCCGACGGCAATCCAATAAATATAGGGAAAAACATACAAAAACCAATCTTGTTGAGAAGCAGTCAACTATAGATTTCCCGACGGCTAAAGCTCACAAAATACTTTCCATTAGAAATACACAAAACATAAAATTGTTAACATATTTTTCTTCTGGATTTTCCGACAATATTTCGATGATTTAAAGACTCATAACCTTTCAAATCCTTCATTAAACAACATTATTTAAGTATCTTTTCTCTACTTTTCAGTTTAATCCTAACGATTATGTTCATCTTCTCTATTTCCAAGGCTTTCAAATTTCTCTAGACATCATCAAGTTTTGAAATCATGTAAGTTCTTATACCTATCTTTCAAACTTTATTGGTGTTGGGGTAAACCTCGTTCTCTTAGTATTTACAAATTATGCAATAACATGTGGAATAGGAGAACCTCTTAGCGCCATGTGTAATTTAGTTTAAACGAATCTCTTAGTGCTATAGTCCAACATTCACGGGGTACCTCGGTTTGATTACGTGATGACTTGGTACTCCTACCTATAAGTGGGGCAACCCGAACCCATGTGCCCCAAAACCCGACAGTGTGGTTACACTGTCACCCAACAATGGTCTAAGGGTATAATATATGGGTTGTCCTACCAAACGGGATTTACTCGTCATTTACCCTATGATGGAAAATCGATAAATGAGTAATGAACCAACCTGAGGAATGCACTAAGGTGGACTAAACTACCTGGGTTGAGTATTGCAACCCGGGCCAAATATGAACTAGTCGTTTTTCAATTAAATAAACCTTATTGCTAACCTTATCCTTTCAAACATAAACTTGGTGAAACGTCTAGTACATATCCACGTATAAAGTATTCAAAGGTTGAAACACTAGCTCGAGAATCATGCACACCTTAATGAAATCAAAAGCATGTTGAAGAATTATGTCAACAAGTAACAAACAGTACAGAATGACTCACATATCCATCTAAAACCGGCCGCAGTCGCCTGGAGGTTGAACGCTATGCTAGCTGGGCAAGATGACAAAAGTGGTAGGTGAAAAACACTCGAATGCATAGTATGACATGACCCAACTGGTGACTGGAACATCCGGCATTGATCCAACCGACTAACTGAACCACCCAATCACCCAGTATATTAATCCGGGTAAGGTATACTCTATAAATATCTCCATATCTCGCAACGAGAAAGGGTCGGATTTTCTCTCGCTAAAAGTTTTAGCTAAATTCTTTGTTTCCATGGTTTTCCACTGTTTTATCTTAGAGAACTTGCTCTCTCTTGACTTATTATTAACTCTCTTTACAACTCGGCTCCATCACTGAGTTTCGGTCCTATTGAGTTCTTCTCAATGCTGACGACCCTTAAAGCCAAAAACAAAAAGTATAAAAGCAATGATGAGGCTAAGGGCTCTAATTGAAGGTCTACACACATTCTTGGAGTAAATTACAAGGTCACCACTTAAAATCTTAAATAAGTTTTCCACAGTTTATAATGTCGTCAGTCAAATCAATTAAATCAATTAAGTAACAATACGACATAACGCCACAGTTGATGTTTTGGGATTCCATGAAAATATGTCTATTTTTATAAGATAATGAAATTATGTAATTATGAAGATGAGGTAAAAGATTTATGATGAGATTGATATTGCGTTGCTAAGCTGATTTTGTAAGTACTGTTAGCCATCAATAATATTGAGCTCAATAGTATTTGATTGAGTTCAATAATATTTGACGGTTACTCCACAAGGAAAAGGAAAGGTCTTGGTACACACTATGATTATGAGAAACTCTATAAATTAGAGAGATAAGATTGATTAGGCTTGGTAAAAACATTAGCATATAAAAGTAAATCAAACATTTTTACACAAACTTACAAGACATAACATAAAGCAACTAAGTAAAGAAACTAATTGATGCAAGCTAATGAAATATGAAAACTAGTGATTGCAAGGCATATATAATAGGTTAGACATAATAGATATGAAGTTAAACGGATGATTTCTCTAGGCTAGATTCACATGAATGGTACCTATCATTAAAGTTTTACACAATACATTGTACTAACTACTAATATCCTTTCGTAAGTAAAGGCTCATGATCTTTACCACATTCAAGGATCTAACACTTAATATACCATCACAATGATTAATATAAGTAAAAGTTCAAGCCCACCAAAGCCATAAAAACCCACGGAAGTACAACTAAGTAGCCATGGATCATAATAGTTGGTTCAAACATCTCCACAAATATTTATTAGTCGTGAAAAATGCCTAGGATCTAGATCAAGAGTGAGCATACTTTTCCTTATGAATTGACCACCGAAGCTTCCAAACCTACCTAACGCATTATCCACAGATGAAATTACTCACTCGAATATGTCAAGAATACAAACATAAGACATAATGAAATGCATAAATAAAATGATAACTAAAAAAAAAAAAGGAAAGCTAAAATTCTTAATGAAATAGCATAAATGATGAAAATCATTCAATCAAGAGTTTGGATTCATAAGGTTTCTCAAGTACACTTAGGGTCTCTCTAAGAACCCAAAGAAATTTAGATGAGAGAAACTTAGAGTTTTAGATTGACCTAGAGTTAGTGGGCCGGATTTAAGAGAGAGTGTGTTAATTAGAATGACCACCAACTGTGGTAATAGGTCACATTTCATATATTTGGATGGGGCGATCGACGGCGAAGCGATGCTTCAATCGATCGGTCTTTTCAGAGGAAGGTGGCCAGTGGATGGCCTCTGATGATAACCTACCTGAACAGAGTAACGCGATTACAACAATCAAACTAAATAGGTAATTGGCTTGTGCGAAGAGGGATTTACAAACATTTATAAAAATTTAGAATGAGTAACTTTAATTTATGTATTTATTATATACTTTATAGAATATCTTTTTTCATTCTTTGGGAATCAAACCACCATAGAAAGGAATATCGGTTTGAGGTAACCATGTATCTCCCATGGTAAAGTTGTAAACCGTGAAGTTCGTGGCTTGTGTCAAGTTCAATAAATTGTACCCCGACCACTGCACTCTGCGGTTCGTGTTAGCCCCCGCTCCATAGTTATTGTACTCACCGTAGTAGATCGTGTCTAGTCCAGTTTTGCCGTTAAATTCGAGCCATCCGATTGGCTGGACCACGTCACTAATGTATGATTGCATGAATACAGTCCGTGAGTAAGGCTTCCATGGCCTCCCTAAGAACGTCATGGCTAAGTTAGGCTCAGCTGTAAGATCTGGGGCGGCTTTAATCGTACAGTTGATGATAGAGATTCCTGTATTTTGGTTTGGTTCGGTTCTTCCATTTGCTGTTATTACGTTCTTTTGATATGCCATTGGTTTCCGAGCATATATGTTGCAGTTTTGAAAGATTACCGCTGCGTTTCCAAATATAAAATCGACGGTACCTACAACAGAAAGAACGTATATTAAAACCTAGTAATGAAATATATCGTACATATATATCGAAAGAAGAGTAGGCTCCAGTGGAAGTGGATGCAAATTCACATCCCGGTTAAAGCAAGAACTAACAACAATTAACAAGTATATCTATAGAATAGTAAGGCAAAAACAAAACTTATATTACCATATATATCGCATTCGCGATAGAACTGTCTAAGAGAATGGACGAAGAGAGTATCTTGATAGCCTTCAAAACTACACCGATAAAATGTCGATCCTTCGGCACTGTTCCTCAAGGCCACAGCTTGAAATTTCGTTGGTCCGGCTGTGTTTCTGAACGTAACATCAACAGCCATGAACCGCTCTCCCTCCACCGCTAGAAAATCAGAACAAAAATTATATTTAGCCAATAAGTCATAGATTATGTATAGTTTGTTAGCCACAATTATAAAAGAAAAAAAAAAGAAGAGAGAGTGTAAAACAGATAAAAGTCCAACCAAAGCTCGAGCAATTATACGTAGTCCAACCATCAGCAACATTATGGTTCCCAGTGATAATCGTCTTGTTGATTCCATCTCCGATAAGCATTAAGTTCTTTTTGTTGAACGGAACAATAATATATTCTTCGTAGAGACCTTCTCTTGCATAGATAACAAAATAACCATCCTCCGGTCGAGTGTTATTAGGTGCGGCGGCAATAGCGTCGGTGATGGTTGTAAAATTGTCGGTTTTGTACGGACCGACGATAACTGCTTGTCTGACGAGGATGGAACCGCCGCTCGTCTCCCCTAGCTCCACCAACTTCCTGTTAGCTTTCCCGCATTCTTTTCCGTTGCATGTTTTACGTAAACCCTATAACATTTTTTTATTTTTTTTTAAAAAAGAATACATTAAACATTTAAACTGTTACTTCTCGTCATAACTGGAAGGTTTCGGACCAAATCCTAACTAATCTTTGAAATTTGTGGAAGCAATGATAATTTCAATCCTAACTAATGTTTGAAAATTGTGGAAGCATTGATAGTTTTCTTCATTTAATATATTATAGTGGTTCATCATCATTAATATTATAGGGGAAGTGTTGGAATTCTGGATCAAAACAATGTCCATTGTTCTTATATTACATCAAACATGATTAGCATATAAGTTCATGCCTTTTAAATCAATGTTCATTGTTGTCACGTGAAATAACGGTAGACTCGTTTGATTTTCTATAAAGTAAAAAATGGAGCCCATTTGATCATTATTGACTTGTAATAAAATGTACATACAAAGGCCATGTGACATTATCTGTCTTACGCGTCTGACCCTCATACCACAAGAGCATTATCCATCTATGACTCGATTTAGAATATTTAGATATGTTCGATTCGATTGTCATATTAATCCGTACGTCCTAAACAAGTAAATTCAAACCATATATAAATTTGATAACATGTTAAACGAAACAAGTGGCTCCAAAGGTTAATAAATGATTCAAAGATTTTTTTCCTTTTTCGGAATTTTGTATAGAAAACAGAAATTCGATTGATCATTTGACTATTTTGCTGAATAAGGAATAAATATAACCAAGAAGAAGCAAATAATGAAGAAGTAACCAAGTTAATTACCTTAATCAAAGTCTCGAGTGGCTCACGATACGTTGTGTTGTTACCACTTCCTTTTGAGGCTTTATACCTCTTCAAGTCACGGTTAAGCGCGTAGCTCACAAGCCCCAATGACACACTGTAAAGGCGCGTAAGGTTCCCCATCGGCGAGCCAATCGCGGCGGCGAAACCACTCTTCGCCTCTGCGAGTCCGTCGAGACAAGTCTGCTGATTTGTCACCGTACCACTGAGAAGACTGTTTACGTGCTCGACGAGTGCTGCAGTCATCACCTCCGCCATTTTGAGCTCCGTCGTGACGCTTTCAAGGTAGTTCACACTCAGCTCCGCTAACTCGCCGCAATCCGCCACTGCTCCGATCTCCTCTACCGTAGCCGAACCGGGTTTGTTCCTCACGCGTCGTGCATATTCGTTGATGACTTTGGAGAGGCGGTTTGCTTGTTTGAGGCATTGCTTGATTGTGAATTTGCCGTAACGGTATGGATCGGACGGTGAGGATCTGATAGTGGAGAGGATCGTACGGCAGAGCTTAGGGTATGGAGTTGACTTGCAAGCGTTAGAAGGTGACTGCGACTGTGATGGGGGCAGAGAAGGTGACTGTGACGGGGACAACGAAGGTGCCTGTGACGGTGGCTGTGACGGAGGGTGTTGTGGTGAGATTAGCAAAGCCCATGAGAAGAAAATAACAGAGAGGAACAAGAGAGAAGAAGACAAGTGTAGTGTTTGCATTTTATTTAATTTTATTAATTTAAGATATTCTGTTTTAGTGAATCTACTATATATACATACAGTATACGAAGAGGTTGTGCCATTTAATGGATGCGTGGACTTGAGAGAAACTAAAATAAGTATTGCATGTTGGTCTAACTATTAATATACTACTTCGTTTGGGCCAAAATAAACTAGAGTTTTATTTCTGTAAGATCCCATTGTTTTTGCACTGGCATAATGATCCAACGAATATATATATTTATTTTTGTACTATCTTAGATTTGAACAAAATTGGGTTGGCTTGGTTAGAAATTTTTTTCATGTAATTTTTAACCGTAAAATTGGGTGTTTCTAGTGTTTAATCCAGTTTGTTATATCAATTGACATTTAAGTGTTAGTCAATATAACAATTAAGAACGTGAGGAACCGTTTGAGTATAATTTGGACGGGAGGAGACAAGAGATACGAAGAAGCCCGCGAACAGTTCTCTAAACAAGAAGACTCGACGTGATTTGATTCATAAATTCAATCAATTCGGCGAATACACTCCCTAAAGGCATCTGGAAAATAAAAGATCGATGCGTTTCCTATTCCACACCAAAAAAAAAAAAATCTAAAAAGGTAAACAAAAAAAAGAGAGGTGAAAAATACGAATACAGAGACTCGAAACTTTTCCACCCCATAAACCAGCAAAAAAAAGAAAAGAAAAGAGAGATATCTATGAGGGAATGTTACAAAGGAGGAGTTTCACGTGGAAGTTCAGATCAAGCTTGGACAACAGAGACCGAGTCTAGTTCACGACCATGAACCCTGAAGCGGTAGATGCAAGTGTGGGAAGTGCTTCCATGGTTAGATGAGAAGTCTAGCCTTACAGTGTCGACAAGTCCCGGTTGAGCAGAATCTACAATGTCAAATGTCTGTGCGTTGGATTTCTCTAAGTCGTAAGTGAACTCTGTCAGAAGGAGCATTTTCTCAGTCTCCATATCTTGGTCTTCTCGCCATCCCGATACACGACAATCCTTTGGGGCACTTGATCTGTCATAAGCTACTGCCTGAACGGTCTCATGAGGCATAAGACTAGGATCAGTACAGTCTTTTAGTGATTCGACGAGAGAAAATGATCAGATAAATGTTTACAAGGAATAACAATGATGGAAACTAGAAAGCTATATGTGTGTGTGTGACCATCACATTACACTCTGTAACCATAAGGACTATCCGATGATTGGATTTTTCGTTTTTCCTCTTTGCTATTGTAAAACTCTACGATATCTCAAGTCAAAGTAGAAGAATACATAAGGCATAGATTCAAAGAAACTGCCAAGCTAGATGTCTGGCAGAGAAACCTACTCCTTGATGATGGAAGCAGATGCTGGTTAATCAAAATCTAAATCCTTCACAATGCATACTTTCACAGCTAGTGACCTTATTGAGCTACAAAGATTCAGATTTACAAAACTAGCTTCATGCCTTCTATTCAATAACACAAAAGTTGTAATTGGCATCAAATCATTTGGCAGAGATGTACAAATCGATCATTCTGTGAAAGTAATGCATGAGATGTGAGAATTACCTTAGAGACATGTTCCAAGGTAACGGCCTCTGGTATGATTGGTCTTCTTAGCCTGACTTGAACATAGCCATTGCTTCCTTTTAGAGGAAAACACTGTCCAGGTTCCCCGAAACTTGGAGTCAACATCTTTTCCGCTTTGCTATGAACCCGCCATCTGCTTGTCCCAAACCAATTACCCTCGTTTCCAACAAGAAAAGGATCCGAATGCTTCATTACAAAAGCACCACCGGACGCTAACGCATAGTCTACTCGGCCAAGGCCATCTGCAGCATGCTTACCAATCTCTTTCTCCACTATATCACGCGCATATGCACTCAATTCATCAATTTTATTATCGTTAACGGCAGAACCATGGACTTTACCTTTCGTCAATTCATCGTAAACCCTCTCTAATTCCTCTCTGGACGCCAAAGGTTTAGCATTTACTTCGTTTATGGAAACCTGTAGTGTCTCTGTCCTAGACTCTATCTTCTTCAACTCAGTATGCAACGCAGAAGATGTGGAATCGATTGTTTGTCTCAGTGCTCTCGTTTCGCTTTCCATCTTCTTATCAAGAAATTCGACTTGAACCTGCAGCATCTTCGTCGTTGTCTTTACTAAACCATCAACCGCCGTAATCCGGCTCTCCAATTCCGAAAGCACCATCTCTGTTTCAACTGGGAAAGTCGAGGAAGATAGAGGCGCAACAGCGTATAAACTCACTTTCCTAATCAATTGAATCAACCCAGCAAGTAACACAAGAGCCACAAACTGCTTAGCAAATACCCTAACCACTCTCTTCCACTTCGCCTTCTCTGTCTTGGAACCCTGGACCTTCCGCGTTCGACGCTGCGTGGTGGTCGTATTAGTCCCCGTCGCGGTGGATCCTGGACCCATGTCGTAGCGGTTAGATCTCTCAGGGGCAGGCTCGGCGTGAGTCAGATCCCGGCTCGTACCAGCGGATTCCCCAGCGGCCGCCGCATTCGCATGCGATTCGCTCGGCGGAAAATCAAAGTTAGAATACTTGTCACCTGAGACAACCGCCGTCCGCTTAATAGTCGACGTCAAATTACCGGTGATAGACACCGTTGATGCCGACATGATCAGGATTGGCTACAGAATCCGAAATCCTTTCCCAAATACTTTTTTCCTTTCGAATAAACCCTAATTTTGGCGAGTGAAAGTGTTGAGAGATTTGAATTGGAAGAAGAAAAGGACGGTTATATATACGAGAGAGACAGAGTATGGTTACGTTTCAACAAATTCAAATTCAAAATCTGAATCGTGCCTTTCTCTCTTGCCCTTTAATCCTTTATGATCGTCCAAAATTCGATCTGCAAATTCTGTGATGCGAAACCAGGAAGGCATACGGATTATGATGGGCTATAAAAGCCCAACAAAATAACTAAATGGGCCTAGCCCATATTCGTTCCCCTTTTCTATGCCACTATGGAACACATTGATTGATTCAGGTACCATTGTTCTCTATTCTTTGCAAATCAGTATATCCAAAAGCAAAATATGCTCATGAGTCATGAGTAAAGAAAGTAGCTTTATTCACCAAACGTATTCTTATTTACACACACAGGTACGCTTATATATAGAGATATATAATTTATATATCAACCACCAGAGACTTGAGATCCTCTGTCATCGTTTCTCTTCACAAAGTGGAAGTTTTCTGATCGGAGGAAGAAGAATCAGAAATTGGCATTCTAATTTTTGCAGATTCCTTCAGCAAATCGAATGAAGAGAACGAGTGAGGCGGGAGAACAACGGCCATATCCTCCTCTGCCATCTCTAGTAAGCTTTCATGTGGAATAACCTGCAAAATAACAAAAAACGAAATTAAGATCTCGGCACAAAAACAGAGGAAACAAAACCAAATGTGTGACATTTGCTTGCTTTTACCTTCTCAGGCTGTATGAAGGAATTCTCATCCATCACATTGGTAGATGTAAGTACTGTCTTCTTTGATCCCGAAACTGTCATCACGTTCGGATCCAATCCAGTTACCAACAACTTCAGAGTTACTGAGTTAGCTCCGAAGTTCACAGCCTGCAGAATAAATAGGATCAAAATCCAACTCACCAGATTCTATTTTGGTTAGAAGCAGAATTCATGATTATGTTTCTGTCACATTTTTGTGATAAGAAACAAGAAAAAAAGGACAGACCTTTAAGCGTATGTAATCTTTGTCATTGTCTTTCCAAGAGATTGCGGATGCGACAATATTAGAAGAATTTCCTTTGAGTGTTGAAGTGAGAAGAGTTGCTCCGCTTGACTCTGCAAAGAACCGTTGGATCCAATAGCTAGGAGTTCCATATAGATGAGAAGCATTGAAGACTATTGCATCCGGGTTCCACCGTCTATCGTTTGTGTTGACAAAGAGCGGTGCATAGCTTGCCATTTCCACAACATCACTAAAACAAAGAAAAAAGTATCAAATGTTATTTACTCATTTTGGTGTTCAAAGCACAATGGGAAGAGGAAAGTTGAAGAAACCTATTCTTTTCAAGACCAATGAGAAACGCAGCTTCTCCAAGAGCGGCAAGAAGGCTTCCAGTACCAGCATCTTTTCCAGTCACTGCATATTCACTCACAAAAGCCTGCAAAAGAAATTTCACTATTCATCTTTGTCTTTGCCGAAAATTCGGAATTAAGTTTTGTATAATCTATTGTACCGCACCTTTGGACCCTTGCGTGATGTCTTGTCAAATTGATGATACATGGAAAACAAATTGCTAGCAGAAGTGTAAATCTGTGACAAAAGGAAACACCATTTTTTTCTTCAGGGAGAAAACACAAAGAGAAGATTCAAAAGTTTTCTTCAAGAGAGATTTTTCTTTACGTGGAAATCATAGTAATCAGCAGGGTGGTCAAGCGGACGAGATGATCCATCACAATTGGAGATAATCTTGATATCTGGATAGGCTTTTTTAATAGCATCATAGAACTTAACATAGTTTCCTGTAAATAAGTTGTTAAATCTCATTTAGCATCAAAGTTGCTCAAACAAGAATATAAGTCAAATGTGATGATGATAGAAAATGCAAAAACCTCTGTAGTAAGTCTTTCCACAATCTTCATTTCCAACAGCAACGTATTTCAATTCAAAAGGTTCTTGACGTCCCATGGAAGCACGAACCTTTCCCCATGTAGAATTAGCATCTCCTCTAGCAAACTCAATACCGTCGAGTGCTTCCTGAAACAAAAAAAAATAGGAAAAAGTTTTGGTTTTTTTTTCGGCTTCTTCAGTAATAAAAACAGAGGAAAGTTTCCTAATCATTTACTTGAACAAAAGGCATGACACTCGCAGTTTCAACTTCATCATTGTGACTAATCCCTGCACAACGGTGAAGAAGATTTGTAAACAATAACGTCGATAGATTTCGGATATAAATTGGTTACAAACGAGCTTACCGTTGTTAAACACCCATATTGGTGCTGCACCAATGTCTTCTGCCAACTGCAACAATGTTCATCTATCATTAGATATCAAGCTCGGAGAAATCGTTACAATAGCAAAAAAAGGAAACAAAAAGTGTCTCACTTGAAAGAACTCGAAGTGGCCTAGGCCATCATCAGTCCAATACTTCCAAACATCACCAAAATGGCCTGGTCTCTCTTCCCAAGGTCCTACGGTTTCTTTCCAGCGGAATGCATTACTTAACCATTCACCCTCAACAAAACAACCACCTAACTCCACAGAAGATCCAACAGTGAATAATAATCATCTATGGACATAATAGGTAACAAAAAATGCGACTAGTCATCCATATTACCTGGGAAACGGATGAAACGGGGTTTTATATCGACCATCATTTGGAAAAGATCGCTTCTAAAACCATGTCCCTGCAAATCAACCAAAAAAGTTTGAATATTTAATTATTTTCTGTATCAGAAATCTGAAATCTTTCATTTCAGGACTCAATATGGAATCAGAAAGAACCTTGTAAGTATCCACAGGCATGGCCGAGACTTGATCAATCCATATTGAACCTTTCTTGGTTGTTGTTAACTGAAGTCTTGCACCATGATCTGTTCCTTTTGCCTCCAAAGTGACCTCCTTTTTAGTCCAATTTGAAGAATCGGAAGCAGAAGCTCTACATTCAAAACAAATGAAAACCACACCAATTAAAAACAACAACGGAAACATATTCAAACTTAGCTGAAGAAAAATCTGAAAAGTGTTTCTCACGTGATCTTTTCAGAAGCAAGAGTCACTGATCCATTCGAGCTAGTCAAAGACACAGACAGATCCATATCACCACTCGCACGTACATAAAACGTCACCTTGTATTTCTTTCCTTCTTCAATATTCTAACACAAGATAGAAAAAAGAAAACAACTAAACCCATATCCAAACACCGAGATTGAAACAGCAAACCCGATCCGTAAAAGTTTCAGAATTGACTCTCACCATGCCCCAATAACCAGGGTTATAAACTCCAACACCACCTGATGGACAAGCATTGCTATCACAGAGCACATCCATTCTCAATGCAATCTTATTCCGTTCAAAGGGCGATGAACGGTCAGTAGCTATATATACAGATGACTGATCACCAACAATGGACCAAGGCCAGATATTAGACGGTGTGTTTTGTCCACCAGCTTCAAACCCTGCAAGCCATATTTTACCATCATGTCAAAGAAGAAAAAGAAGCCTAACAAATGATCAGTAATAAGGTAAAAACGTCTAACCTCTATTGCTAACAAGTTCAGACCATAATCCACCAGCACCAGCATGGTTAATCTCCTGTAAATTGATAAAGAATCAAATTTTGAACATTTTGTGTATATATATAGCAGAGATGTATTTTGAGACAGTAAGATTAACAAACCTCGAAGAATATTCCGAATAGCGTTTCAGGAATAGGTCGTCCAGCTCCATTAGAAGCATCTATTTGCAAAGTCACTGTTGGTTTTGCATCTTCTTGAGCGTGAACAACATGGAGGCTTTGATACACAAAGCAAGAGCCAAGGAGAAAAGAAAGTATGCAAACACTTCTGAGAAATTTCCAAGACTCCATATCCATTATCACCGCATCCAAATTAACCAATACCCTATAATAAGAGACATTTATAGAAAGGTTGAATCTTATTCAGCTCAAGCCGTGAATGATGCCACATTATAAAATCAAATTGAATCTTCAGACATTCAATCAAATTGACTTCAGAAATTGATTGAGAGAGAAAATAAGAAACTGAATTTGCTCAATTTCGGACAGAAAGGTTTGTTTTTTTATTAGGAAATTTTTAAGAGAATCTCAAATCTTAGAAATGAAGGTAGAGCTTTTGTGTGGTTGATAATTAACTAATTAGAGTGCTGACAAAAAAAGTGAAGAATATCCAGAAGTGTAATCAACAAGATCTAGAAAACAAACCTGGAATCAAGGAAGAAAACCGAATGATCGAAATAAGTGAAGGATGAAACAGAAGAGGAAGGTAGGTATAAAGAATGTTTTGATGTGGTTGGATCAAAATTGCTTAGAGTAAGAGGCAAAATCTTTGGAAATCTTGCTTTCACGTTTGATAGAATTGCTTGTTTTCGTGGAAGAAGTGGAAGTTGATTAGAAGCGACGACTACTGAGCCCTCACCTGTTCATCAATTTCTAATTTAATTTTTATTTTCTTTCTGGGATAAAGATTGTTTTTCCATTTTGGATAAGATGTATGTTTTCGTTGTCATTAAGCATTAGATAATGATACTTCGACAAAAAAAAAAAAAAATGAAACTTATTCCATGAAACCGACTGGATCATTGGATGAATGAATGACTCCAATGTGGTATTTTCTTAAGAAATGTTTTACGATTTTGTATGTCAAAGTAAAAAAGTAAAAACAAACATATGTCTTAGAACGTATAAGATAACTTACTGTTTCCTAATTATCATAAACAAGCTAATGATTATGTTTGGCACATCTACAATTTTGAAATTAATACGAACGCGATCAGATTTGACTTTAAGTTATATGGAAATTTGTGCTTTTTCTTCAATCATTTGTTGCTTTCACATATCGATTTAGGATTATCTCATTTTGAGATGCTTGTTATCTCAATCTCAGTATGGATCTCGAAATCTTTAAATTGTACAGCTAAAAAATTGATTTCTGGATTTTAGTTCTGAGCGTCAGTGATAACACTCGAGCCGCATAGATCCCTTTGTGTTATCAGTATATTTCAGTGTTTTGTCTTGTTCTTTTCGTTGATTGTATTGAAAACTTTTGTACTGATAACTTCAATAACAATATAACCTCATTTTTTTGTCAGACTTTTTTTGTGTGATTCATTTGAGTCAAAAGAAGTCGGCAGGTTTTGTTGTTCAACCAGAAATGATGTATGTTCTTATTCCTTTTGTTGAAGAGGGAGATTAGTTAATCTTTGATCAAAAATTTCGGGTTTTACAAAAAAAGGTTTTGTTCGAAAATGTAAGAATTTAGTCTAACCAGCATTGTATGACAAACTTTAATTATCACCATACTTATTCATAAACGAATAGTTGAATCGTACATTATCATCTTCACCTTCATAGTAGTCATGTGGAATATCAAAAATCGTGATTGCAACTTTTTTTGTATGAAACTAGGTCCACTATTTCTCATAGCTGAAACCACATTTGCTCATATATATCATCTACTCACATAAAATCAACAATTCTGAGTAAAAAAAACACGCAAAAGTAAAAGGAATAAACACATACAATAATGTTTAGCCAAAAGTACAACAAAGTGAGGACACAAGTCACAAGCCATTCAAAGAAATGGAGCTACCAACGGAAATAAAGATGGAAAACTTACCTTTCAAAATAAAATGGACGCTTACAATGTGAGAGGAAGGCTTCTCTCAAATGCCACATTGATTTCGAAGAAAACTCTAGAACTAACTCAAGAATAAACAAGGAAGCTATAAGAAACAGAGTCAAGAAGAACATGTTCCGTTATGAAACCGTCACTGCCATTGCCCTCGAGTTTTCAATTTCCCGCCTCCCCTTTGAAGATTGGCTTCAATTTTCATCTTCTCGCGATAATCCTCTCCAGCGATGAAGGGATTTAGTTTGCTCCAATTTCGTGGGTCCATAAATATATTTGTTCTGTTTTAATAATAATCAATTTGAGTAAAGAATATAGAATAAATATATAACACTGTGTAAATAGAGATATAAACACAGAGCTGTTAAATTCTGGTCAGTTTTATATTTACTCCGGAAACTTGAACATCTCTCACTTTCATCTAAGAGAGTTCACCATTATGAAGCAAATAAGTCAAATATTTTGCTCTTTTTGTTTTTGTAATCTAACTTTGTAAAAGTTCAGTCTCATATAGCGATTGTCTCAAAGTTATGGACCATTATGGCTTCTTTCCAATGACACTAGTGATTCGAAATTCAAATTTACTGAAAAATAAAATAATCTCTGATTCCAGCTCAAATTTGAATTGGAACAAAAAAAAAACAGGGTATATAATTTTGAAGTAATAATTAGATGAAGAGGATCGCACTAAACTCGGAATGAAGCAGACAACAGTACAAAAAGTATACATAAGTACCGATCAATTATTGCTGAGTACAAGTTCGTACCATGAACAAAACCTCCTTGACATCATCACGGTATTGTTTTATCTACATTCGGGAAAGTGCTTTATCTACATCACTTTTTCTCAGAGTGAAGACAAAGAAGCACCGAGATGACGAATTGTTCCCCTGAAAATCTAGTTTCTACGTATAAATCTGAATATTCTAATGGTGTGTATTATATAGGCGGCTTCTCTCGGATAACATTTGGAAACCCTTAAAAAAACCCTAGGGTGCATTCGCCGCCTAAAGGAGAGACAGAGATTCTACATGGGCTAAATCCCGATATTCACCCACAAAAATAATCGGTTTTTCATTTTTAAAGAAGAAAACCCAACGAGCAAGAAACATATATACATCACAATGTCAGATTCGATTTCGTTTTGGGTTCGTGTTTGTTATGGTTCTCTTGAGTCATAAAATTGTTCTAACTTTTGGCCTATGTTGGGGTGGTCTTAGCACACCTCCGGCCTGATCCGGATCAAGATCTGGGTCCAAACCAACAGGCCCATAATGACGGCCCAGGAGCAGACAACTTCGGCCCGGAACGGCGTAAGCCCAATGTTCAAACCTCTCCAGGATTAAGCACCTCGCTACTGCACCTCGGAGGAGCGCCTCCCGATAATCAACACGCGCGAAGTCAACTAGACAAAGCGTGATGTGACCCAAACCATATCACACTTTGTCACTTGTCAGAATAAACAAGGAGTTGACTGCAGGAACAACGCCGACGCGTGCATATCCCTTCCTTCGATCAACGAACTCTAGAGCGCAGTCTACAGCTCGAGCCTAGCATGGCTACAAGTCAACTTACGAGTCCAAGCTCTTCTATAAATACCCTCTTCATTTATTACGAAAGGGGAGGAATTTCACCTCTCTCATTTGTAATCACAGTTAGGCAATCAAAGATTAGGTCGATTAGCTTGGTTACTTAGATCAAGGTTAACTCCGTGAGCGACTCCGGTCCACCGGAATTAGGTTCTGATCTCAGTTCAACCACTGTCATCTCACCCAACTCTCTCTCTCTCTTTGTATTTCGGCACGTCGTTTCTTTGAAGCGCGTCGCTAAACACTTGTAACAGCGACCAGCTTGCTCTTTTTCACACCTTGACACGTCGCTTCCTCGAGGCACGTCGCTAAATATCTATAAACAACGACGACGTCGTTTTCTCTTTTCTTTCCTTACTTGGTCACCGAATTCAGTTCCTTCTACGGAGGATTCCGACCCTCTTAAAGTCCACGCCACGTGGACGCCACGGCATTAATAGTCAGGTCATCAATCTCCCACGCTAATCTTACAGTCAAATCGCATAATCTCTCGGTCAAACCGAAATCAACCCCTTAAATATTTATTAAGTATCTTGTGCGCATTCCGGTACGCTCAGCCTATCAATGAATTTTCCAATCAAAGTAAGAAGTCGAGATCCACGCCACATATCAACCAGAAAGTCTTGTTGATCAACCAAAAGATGATATATGGATTTTATCATCTCTATTTTAATATTTGGTTCTCTAAAAATGACAACCTTTTCTTCAACTATCATCTCGAGATGAATCTTAACTGGCACATAGTTTATGAATAGTTAATTTTTCAAATTGTTCAATCGATGTTATCATATAATTTGACACAAATTCTCAAAAAAGAGTGTTACACACGGCACAAGCCTAAAACTGTCCTTCATATATATATATCAATATTTCAGAGTAGCATTACATCAAGATTTTAGCTTAATGTGGTTCAATTGATTCAAGCCGATATTGATCGAATAATCAAAAGGCAAAACTTTCAGAATCTGCAAAATACCCTTTTGCTGCAAAATTACAGTGGACTCGTGATACATACGAGCAAATTCACTCAACCTCACAATACAGATAAAAAAATTACGACAGTAAATCCAAAAAACGTGTTTTCCATATCAGATGATAACATGTTAACAACAAACAATGCCTATGGAATCTCTCTATCATAAACGTTAAGCTTAATCCTACATGTTTCTTTGAGGATCTCTTTAACTATACACTCCAATCTTACATGTGTTTGCAGAGAGGCAAAATTGATACAAATGAAGACAAGAACGTACCAGATTCTTTTCCTCATAAAGAATGCGTTAGATCATCATCACATCAGGTTCCTGTAGATTCTCTCCCGCTCTGATTGTAAGACTGAAATTGCTGCTTCTTTTTATCATCCTTCTTTTGAACGCAAGGAAAAGACAACACGATATTCACGATACAGAGAAAAATGGCATCAAACACCAACTAACTTCTTGTCTTAAGAGACTATTGGACATTATTAACCACTGAGTGGATCGTTTTTCTTTGATTTTAGCGTCCACTTGAAGTAAAAGTATCAGTGATTCGTAATAATATTTTTGAATCCTCTTCTATTCTTTCATTCATCCTCCAACTGCTAAGCAAAGCCACCAAAATAATCAGAGGGTCAATCTGGATTATGTATCTTAAATGGACATTCAGTAGCATAAATATGTACACATTCTTCTCCAAAACCAAAAGACAAAGTAAATAAATGAGTCTGAGGACATACCAAATTTTTCTGCAGAGCCTCCAACATTGCAACTGCCTTTGTTTTTTCTTCCTTACTCCATAAATAAGCCACCATATGGTAGACAATATCGGTACCAGGACACATACCACTTGATATCATTACCTGGAAAATGTCTAAACACCTTTATAATTGCCCACTTAACAAAACCCATGAATCAAAATGTTGTAAGTAATTGCATCGGCAACTACTCCTCTTCGGTACATCTCCCGGAAAAGCTCCAATCCTTGGTAAACCTTTTCTGCCTTGCAATAGCCATCAATGAGTGTAGTAAAAGTCACCACGTTTGGAGAGCAGTCCTTGCTAGCCATTGAATCAAACATCTGTTTAGCATCATCTAGACGACTCTACTTGCACAATCCATCGATCATAGAAGAATAAGTGATAATATCAGGGACTACACCTTGTCGGAGCATCTCCGCATATAATTTTTCAGCCCATGAAAACTTCCCTACTTTGAAAAAGGCGCTGATCAGTATATTGTAAGTTACAACATCAGGTTCCAAACCACTCAGGGGGAGATTAGTGAATACATGCCATGCTTCTTCGACCTTACCACCCTTGCACAGTCCATTGATGATGGTATTATAAGTAGCTGTACCAAGGTCTATATTACTCTTCTGCAAGACCTTAAACATTCTAAACGTCTTTTCTAGTTTCCCATTATTGCAGAGATTGCGAAGCAAAATGCAACGAGTTACAATATTAGGGTACACACCATGAGAAATCATCTCGTGGAAAAGGTCTTGGGCGGCGTTAAGATCGCCCACTTGACAGAACCCGTGAATAAGAGTGGTGTAAGTAAATGTATCAGCTACTAATTCTCCTCTAGACATCTCACGGAGAAGTTCCAATCCTTCACCTACCTTCTTAGCCCTACAGCAACCGTCTATAAGAGTACTTAAAGTTACAATGTTTGGAGAGCAGCCCTTGCTAACCATTAAATCAAACATGCACTTTGCATCATCAAGACGACTCTGCTTGAAAAATACATCCATCATTGAAAAATAGGTGATAGTATCAGGGACTACACCTTGTCGGAGCATCTCATTGCATAATTCTTCAGCTAGCCTCAGTGAGCTTCCCTTCTTTGTCAAATGCAGTGATCAATGCATTGAAAGTTACAACATTAGGGTTGATGTTCCTTTCGATCATTTCACGCAGCAATTGTTCGGCGTCGCTCCATTTACCAGATTTACAACAACTGTCTATCATACAGTTGTAGGTGACAACATCTAGCAGAATCCCTTTCTCAAGCATTTCACTGAAAAGATTTTGAGCATCACTATGACGCCCGTCTTTGTAAAGGTGATCAATGATGGCATTATAAATTACAACATCGGCTTTGATGTGGCTTTGCTCCATCTTCACAATCAAATTCAAGACAGCCTCTGTGTTGCCCACATGAAAAAGTGACAAATAATTACTCCATCTATACTATATTTGTATTTTTGCGTGTTGATTGCACGCATGTACTTTAATAGTACTACATCGTCTATTTTATTACCATGCACCTCTCGATCGCTTTCTTATCCTCTCTTTGTCTCTTCTTGCTTCTCGATATCTTCTCCTTTCCCCTATCATCCTTCTCACACGATCTCTTCCGTCATGGATTCTACTTGGTTTTTCCTATTACTAAGTATCATGTTCGTTTTGACTCTCACAGCCACTTCGGGTATCGACGGGCATAAGAAGCGGCCCTTCAAAACGATCAAGGTACGATTAGAGAGTTTTAGGCAACATCTATTCTGAGAAATTTGATACACCTCATCAATAGATCAAAGTTTTCCTTCCGATTCATATCCACGATAAACTGTAGTTACATTTCTTTTTTTTTCTATTCGTGATTTTATCCTTACATAGTTATCATATGCACTCCCTTTTAAAACAACTTAAGTAGATAATATTTCAATATCAAATATTATTTTGAAGATTCTTATAAGTTTTTTTTTTGGTTTTAAGGTTAAGATTCTTATAAGTTTTTATCTTGTAGACGTACATTATTTAGAAGATCTTTTATATATTTGTCGACCGGAAAATAAGAAAAGAAAAAGAAATTGGTTAATTATAGGGCAACAGGCGTAGAAAAGTAAAAGACAAAATAGCACTTCAATTCAATGTGCATGAGTGCTTTCTCATCTCTTTGTTTTTTTTTTTGGTTTTCATCATCTCTTTCATTTCCTTTGCGCCTTGATTAATTTTGAAGCTTTCACTGTTTCCTATCTCATAACCAGCAGACGCTTTCCTGCTCTCATCCTCTTCTTTTCCTTTTCATCATCATCAATCTTCGAATCAAGCCTTTATCTTTCTCGATTTCTTCACACCATCATCAGCTTCAGAATCAAACCTTATCTATTTCAATTTCTTTCCGTCTTCCATAGCTTCATGATCCGCCCTTTTCTCCTTATTTTTCTTCTTCATTTCTTGTCAACGACCTTAAATGCCTCATAACCTAATTCTGAGTTTGCATGGCTTTTCTGATCCCAACCATCGAACCGTAAAAAAACAAATTATAGTAACGGATTTAAACGGGTCTGTGCGTCCCGCGGGTTTATCATACACCGGCTAAAGTGGGCTTCAACTGAAACGGGCTTCATTGGGTTATTTGTTAGATGGGTCGGGCCTACCAGTTTCAAAACCGCTCAGCCGTCACTAATAATTTAAAAAGTCATTCAGACAATTACAATTTTCAGGCGATTTAACACTCATATTTTCATAACGTTCATATTTTTATTTTAAAATATTTCAAACAGAGTTCCGATGGTGATATAATAGACTGCTTCCGTATGATGGATCAGCCTGCATCAATCATCCGCTCTTACGGAACCACAAAATCCAGGTATATATATATGTTAAGTTCATATCCTTCTTTGTTTATTGTACGTCAACATTCCAAATTCTTTACATATTTTTTGAAATCAGTTTAATTAGGAAATAAGTTTGAAATATCTGACAAATTTTACAAAAATTATAGTGACGTCTATTAAGTTCGTAATATTTTTTTTGTAGTGTAATAATTATCTTCTTATGATACTAATTTATTTTTAAAATAAAATTCAGAAAACACCAGCACGATTTCTTAAACCCGGAGAAAAAAAGGTGTGGCAAGTTTGGAACCAAAATGGTTCAAGTTGCCCCGATCATACCGTGCCAATCAAACGTAGCGCGGTCAAATCCAAACAAATGGACAAAAAACATTGGAGGGAGTCTTTTACATATAGCGCAGACACAGAACATGTGGTATTTATTAAACCACTAACTAACTGCTAGTTTCTTAATTTAACAAAAAAAAAATGTCCAAATTAAAAATGGATTTTTATTGTGAATTTTCATAAAACTACTTTCTAAACCAAACTAAAAAATTATTTATATATGGTTTATATAAGCCTAGCCAATAAAAACTACATTATTATTAGATTAATAAAAAATAAAAGTTATTTAGTGATAATATATAAATATACCAAATAATATTACAATTGGTTATTACTATTATTATTTCGAAGACTTTGAGTTAATTTGACTTCTAAATTTTGGTTTACTATGGTGTTACTTATTAATATAGTATGTGATTGCATATATAGTTGATCGACGAAGTATATATGGAACAAAAACCATCATAAATGTGTAGGGTCTAACGGTTCAACAAGATGTAGATGAATTTAGTCTTGGTTAGATTTGGCTCGTCACGGGATAATATAACTAACCTGACCTTAACACTATTGATACAGGCTGACAGGTCAAACTATTTTAACATAGCCATATATTTTTAACCTATTTTTAATTAAGAATGAATAAAACAATAATACTAAAAGTAAATATTCTAATGTTCAGGTTTTTCCGAAACATTATCATGACAATCAGCCAAGATTTTTTGTTTATTGGACGGTATTGTTTAGTTTTCTAACTTTAATTTTTTATTGATCCAATATTTTATTTTACACAATTTATTGATTTTTTTTATTTTATTTGGAAAAATGATAAATTTATTTATATTAATTTGTATTTTTTTAGACTGATACATATCAGAGCACGTGATGCTTAAATCTCGAATGCCCGGGTTTCGTACAAGTCAGTCCCGATTTTGCAGTTGGGGCTGCTCTTTCCCATCTTCTCCTACGGTGGTGGTCAATACGAGATAGATATTAATATAGGGAAGGTATTATTTAATTGAAATTTTGATATCCAATTTATTTTTCAAATTATATGATTTGGTTTCTTGTAAATTGTAGGATACAGACGATGGAAATTGGTGGTTGGGTGTAGGCCAATCGTTCATCGGATATTATCGAAATATTTCACGCATCTAGCTGACGGCCCGGCAATGCTAGTGCAGTGGGGGTGGTGAGGTCTTGAACCAACGTACATATGGCCAACATACTAGCACACAAATGGGTTCGAGTCACTTCCCAGAAGAAGATTTCGGGTAGGCGAGTTTCTTCCGGAACCTCAACGTGATTGACTACCTCTACCACCTGCAATTAGTCGAGGAGTTTTCACTAAAGAAGACGAACTCGGCCTGCTACAACATTTTGACGGTTCACATTAAAGAGTGGGAGAATCACTTCTACTACGGCGGACATGGTTTGAATGTCTTATGACCTTAGTTACTAGTTCCTAACTTCTTAATTTTTAAAACTTAATTCTAGATACAACGCTGCTTTAAGTTTTACTTTGTATTTTAGATTTATAGTTATTTAGATATTGTTTTAAATTAAAGTTTGAATCGAATAATGACAAATGAAAAAATTATTATTTTGTGAGATTTCATAAAAATCATATTTGAGATCAAATAGTACTACGTAATACAAGAGGTAATCTTCACAAGCCGCAACTTTGTTTAGGTATTGATTAATAATAAACAAGGAAATACAACCGTAGATATCAATACAAATCAAATCACAAATTATGATTTCAAAGTTTAAAAAATGTATGATGATAATATAGTTTTATTTCATGGTATTTTGATACAAAAGAAACCATACATACTTCTCATAATTAAAGACAAACTTAAAGAGATTATCGGATCATTAGTTTTAATTAATGACAACAACATTTTCCATGCCAGCAATCTCCTGTCCGAAACCCATCCATAGCACAATCCGAATTGCATTGAATCGTCCCGTATGAAAGAGTGCATGGTGTTTTCGTGCAGTGTATACCATCCGTTGCTTTCATGTCTACACATATACACAAATTAATCCCACATGAATGTATATATATGTAGCCAAATTGCTTTTCAAAAAATCTATGTTCTTTGATCATTTTCAAAATTCTCCATTAGTTAACTTAAATCATTATTATTTTAAAAAATAAACCTGATGTCAAAACGTTTTGGGTAGACCATGAAACATCCGAAAAAACTATTAGAAAAAAAATCATCAAGATTTTTGTGAAATTCATTATCTGTTTTTTTTGGGTATAAGTATGTTGAAGAAAACAAATTGATCTACAACTTCCAGACCTTGAAAAGCTCTATTTATAAGACAAAAAAAATCTACTAATTTAATTCCCAAAAAATCTCAATATATTTACGACTTTTTTTATTTAATTTTATTACCATAAAAGAGCTTTCATATTTTTTAAGAACGCGATATTTGGCTAAAAATCGTTTGAATATGTATTAGTATTTAATTTCTATATTGTATCCTATATTTTTTGTTTGAAGATGATTTGGTGCAAGTCAGTTAATTTTGTCCTCATTACAGAGTCAAATCACATCATACTAAAATTAGTTTTTTCTATAACAAATGTATGTTTTGAAATCCGATTTGAACCAGCGGTCGGATCGGTAAATTCGGAGATCCGCTAAGCAATTCTGGTGGAATCATATGTAAAATTCGGCTACTTAAAAATCCGAAAAGTTTATAAAAACTTTCTCGAAATAAATTGAAACTCCTCTCAAAATCTTTCTACCGTTATAGAGTACTAGATCTTATGTGAGTCCTATGAAGTCGTTTCGAATAGCTTATGCTATCATTACCTCGGTGTACATAAGTTTTGATCTTTGGATGTTATTTAAATTTGGTTTTGGTTGTTTGTTTTGTGTCAATGTTTAGATGAGAATAACTTTCTTTTTTTAATTTACTAATTTTTATATGGTTTGGGTTGAGTTTTGTAAGATGTATTGTATAAACAGAACCACGTTCAGAAAGTGGTTCTAAAATTCAGTGTATTCCGATTACTTAGTTTGGAAAAATGATAAGAAAAAAAAACAATTAAGATATTATCAATCAATACTTTAATTTCGTCAATTATATTTGATTAAACAATTATATTGTTGACTGTTTTTTTTTTGTCTTTGCTTGCAAGTGAACCCAAATTGGGTTTTGAAATTTCTCGGAAAATTTATATTTGACAATGACATGCTAACAGTATACCATTATATAAACAAAAACTAAAATATATTAATAATTTGTCTAATGTGTGAACTAATTGAATTACACACTTTTTTGTTGCTAAAAGAGTTGTATGATTCCAAAGTCCCAAACTAACACCGAGTTTTCTGATTAAATAATTTTTTTTAATTATGCTCTCTAAATTTTATGATAGAACCGAGATTTGGTAAAGTCTTATCCAAAGTCGTCTCCTAATATTGCTCTCAGTGTCTCATTCACGGATTAGTACAAATTTTAGGATAAATGAAATCCTAATGAAAGCAATTTCTAGAAAGTTACTTAGAAAAGGCAATCAAAGCCCAAGGATCAACAAGTTGTGGTTCACTTCATCATTTCTAGTGTGGACTCCACGCGCCAAAGTTAGCGTCGGTCGAGTCTTGATATGATTGAATCTCAAAAAAACTTATGTAATAATAGAAAAATATACCAAAAAATTAAAATAAATGTAGTTATTGTAGATTTGGTAAGTACTCTCATCATAAATTCGAGATGAAAAGCTGAGAGTACAAAAAAAAAAGCTAAGAAAGAAGATCCACCTCGAACTTCTCTCCATCTTTCTCAATCATCATCTACTCTCTCAGATTCCGTCTCTTCCTTTTTTTCCTTCGTCTTCAAGCCAGAGAGTGATAAATCTAACCTTAATCTTGTTACTCCCTTTTTTTCCTCTTTGATTTTCTTGAATGGATTTTCTCTATGTGTAATTTTCCATGGAAATGTTGTAGTTTTTTTTTAACAAAAATTCTCCAGATCGAATTTGATTTTCTCAGTGAAAGCAGTTCTTATCTGTGATCGGATTCTTCATTGATTTGGTTGAATATCTTTTTATGGGTTTGTGAAATTTGAATTTTGCTTTCTTTGTGTAGTCTTTTAGTCTTTCGAGGATAATGAGAGAAGACGATTCCGACTGGTTCGCAAGATGGGAAGAAGAGCTTCCATCACCGGAGGAGCTCATGCCATTATCTCAATCTCTAATTTCTCCCGATCTCGCTCTCGCCTTCGACATCAGAAGCCCTAATCACGGAAACGGAAACTCCGGTCAACCTCATCATCAACAATCCACGCCGCCGACGCCGTCGCAGCTCCAGCTTCCGTCTTCTCAAGCCAATTCCTCCGCCGAATTCGCTGCCGATTCAGCAGATCTAGGCTCCGGAGCCGCCGGGGACGAGCCAGCACGGACTCTGAAGCGACCGCGACTCGTCTGGACACCACAGCTCCACAAACGCTTCGTGGACGCGGTTGCGCACCTCGGGATCAAAAACGCCGTCCCTAAAACCATTATGCAGCTCATGAGCGTCGATGGGTTAACCAGAGAAAACGTCGCGAGCCATTTGCAAAAATACCGTCTTTATCTCAAGAGAATGCAAGGATTGTCTTCCGGCGGCGGAGCTGGATCAGATCCGGCAACGGATCGTCTCTTCGCTAGCTCTCCGGTGCCAGCTCATTTCCTTCATCCGAACCGAGTTCCAAGCTCCGACCATTTCATGCCGTCTTTTGTCCCAATCGCGACTCTCCAACAACAGCAGCAAATGGCCGCAGCCGCAGCCGCCGCGGCCGCTAATCCTCATCTGCAACCGCCTCAATTTCACCACCGGCAAATCGCGGCCGCTCATTTCGGGTCTCCGACAAACGGTCAATTCAATTCACCGACGTCGAATGGTCAATTCAATTCACCTACGAATGGGCAATTCGGATCACCGACGAACGGGAAATTCGATCCTTCGTTCTTGGCGAGACAATCGCAGCAACAACCACTTCACAGAATGTCGACACCATCGTTGCAAAGTCCGGTTGGTAATTACGCTGACGATTTGGAATCTGCAAACGCTAATGGAGGGAGAACAGTCTTGACTTTATTCCCAACTCGAGATGATTAAAAATCGAATCTTCCGGTAAAAACCTTTTGCTTTTAACACTTGATCAAGATTCTGGTTCTTGACCCTCTGTGTAAAACCGTAACTTGCAATGTAGCTTGTGACCCATCCAATTTAAAGTGATCTCAGGTTGATAGGAGTTGGTAATTTGATTCCTTTATATGCTCAAAATGTATCTGCAGTTTTCAAGAACATCGATTCAAGTCTGCTGGTTCTTATCGCTTAACCGGTTTTCCGGATTGTCCGAAAACTCATAGACAATCCGGTCTTGCTGTGTCTGAATCTCTCTTTGAGGTCATTTTAACCCTTGTAAAGATGAATTCACTTTTGTATATCCGTACGGACACACCCTCAAGGTTGAAAAATGAATTGATCTTGATTTGAGAAAAATAACTTACTTCAAAATGTTTATTTGCTTCTCATTTTCTTCCCTTTGTTTTAGATTTGTTCTTAAAGCTGAGTTGCTTGTAGCTTTTTGCACTGAAGTTCTCATGAAAAGTATGGTAAAAATGTGTCTCCCTTTTTTACTGAATTTACAAGAATCTGGTGATATACTTTAAATCTGGATAATTAGTTTACTGTTATTACTTAAATATGATTTATATATATAATATAAAATATATGTGGTTGGCCAATGATAATGATCATGGATGCAATGGTACAATGTACAAATGACATGAAGCAACCAACAAGCAAAAGAGACAATGAGAGGCAGAATCAGAATCGAGGATCTGATGCTCTCTCACTTCCTTAATCATACCCTAACTTATTTACTACCAATTATATAAAGTCTCATAAAATGCAAAAATGTCTTGTGAAATAATTGAAGGAACCAAACCCAATAAAGTATTTCGTTAATTTTTTTGATTTTTGTTAAATTATTTGGGAGGGGAACAAAACCCAATAAAGCTATGGTGGTGGAATTCCAGCTGGCATGTCTTGATCTTGTCTCACCCAAAGTCAGACTCCATCATTTTTTTTTCCTTTCTAAATATCAAAAAAAATAGTTCCTCAGATTTTTATAAAAATCGTTATATCAATCAATAATATATTAGCCATCTTCTAAGGGTTAATTCTTATAAAGAATGAATATTTCTATTTCTATCCAATTTTCCTTATTCAGAATTAGTTAGACCAAATTACCTGAAAACATCAAAGTACATTTTATTAACAATATTCTTGATTGGGTATTTATTTCCCTTCCAAAAGTCTAATCCAAACTTAAATCGAAAATCAAATTTTCTAATTGAGGCCATTGGTCAAAAGAGTACTCGAGTAATTATGAGTTCAGGAATATTCTGGAAATTAGTACTCTTCGTCTCTCCAAACTTCCAAAGTAAGAAAAGGACCCTCCAAGTCTTTACCACCCCATATTCCTTTGTAAAAAAGGAACAATTATATGTGAAGATTCTTTATATAACTAGAAAACAACAAGAGAATTGTGTCCACAAAAAAGATCTCACTTAAGAACCAAATTCCAAGTTCCATTGAAAAGTTTGGTTCGCCATAATCAAAGATTGGTATTTTTATCTTTTAGCGTTAGTGTCGCTAGGTTCATTTCAAAGTTGAATAATATTATTATATTGAAAGAAGAAGAAGAAGAAGAAAAAGTAGATGTCATTGTTATATAAGAGAGAAGCAGCCATTGTTGGGAACAGAACAGAGAGCTCCTAAAGACTAATATAATATCTATAGAATCTGATATTACTTTTTTTTCATACAGACATGAACAAGTACTCATAACACTAACTCTGTCGTCAGGGATTGCTTGCAGAAGGATGCCTACAAGCATAAACACCAAGTAAGCAACCACACAAGATTTGAATAAAGCTAAATCAAATTGGCAAAAGAAAACAAAAGCTACCTGAAGAGATTTGTGTCTGAACCGTTCAACGACTGTGCATAGTTCATAGCGGGTGAGTTAGGCCACGGTGTATAAGCAGCCACGTTATTAGTAAATGGACTCAAAGCCGGGTTTAGCGGATGGCCGTAATTTAGATTAGGTTGATGACCTCTTGGCATCTGCGGGAAAACTCCGTCGTGAAACGGAATGTGGATTGGCATCGGATTGAAGCTTTGGCCTGATGGCATAACCCTAACGTACCTAACAAACATTTAAAACAATTATCATTTTGCAGAGAGATTACCAATTATGTTATTACTTGAATTTCACTGTTTAAGAGATGGAAAGGTTTACCTGTAAGCTGGATCCACGACATACCTGTCATAGCTCCGGTCATAATCCGGATCATACCGATCCTTCTCTCTATCTCTGATAATAGCTACTCGAGAAGTCCGTCCGGATTCTCTTGTAACAGCATCAACAGGATTATTATTATTATTATTATTAACCGCCACTTCAGTCTCATTTCGGTTTATACATGTGTTGTGTTTCGCTTCAAGAGAAGGAGGTGGAAGAGGAGCTCGTAGTGATGAAGAATCTTCAGAGTCAGAACTGCTAGGGCTGTTAAAGATTCGAGCTCGGGCTTTATCGTATTCTTCTTTCCTCTCTTCGACGCTTCTCTGGAGATTCTGTTGTACACCCGATCCGCTACCTCCGCAGCCAGAACCTCTTTTTGGTCTAGGCTTGATCGCGATTTTGAAACCCTCAGGTTTACCATTCTCTGGTTGCTTCACAGGAATTTCAGATAAGCAGACGTAAGGAAATCTGCTTTCCGCTGTTTTCGTCACGAGGATTCTGTTATCGGATCCATCTCCTGCACCAGTACCAGTGTCCAATGCCATGGTTACTAGTCCATAATGCTGAGCAACTCGATGTGCAGCAAGACGTAGGTATGATGTTGGAAATGGCCGGAATTCGAATTGAAGCTTCTCTGGGTTTTGAAAGAACTTCTGTATATCGAGCTCCATCCTCAAGACTAATAAAACAAAAACAAAAAGACAAACACATCACAACCACATTTGAAGAGAATCTTTCCAGATACAGAAATTAAACTTCAGCCACATACAGAATTCAAACTGATTCAACTTTAGCCAAATGTTATACATGTAATTGAGCTTAGCGAAGACCAATTAAACTAGGGGAGATACAAATCATAGTGATTATTAAAGCTTTAATGTTTATGGTCCCGATGAAACAAAAGCAATCATGTGTTTTCTGGTTGAGCTTAAGAGCAAGTGATTCTGATTTGGGGGCTTAGAGCAATTACGAGAAACCATGGATCTAATCGTCAAGCACAAAATCCAAACCCTAATTACCAAAACATAAACCAGAAAATTGAACCAAACCTTCCCAAGAAAGAATCTAGAATCAGAGGAACCCATAATTCCCCAATTCTATGAAACCCTAGAAAACTACCGCGGATTGAAATGAGAAAAATCAGATCAATCTAGCACAGGGAAAGTAAAACCGAATCAAGGGTTTGCGAGACTAACTGGTGAGACGATGACGAGGGTTCTGGAGAGCCTCGACCAAAAAGGGATCCACCATAGCTTCCTTATCGGTCATAGCGGCCATAGATAGGATAGCTTCTCAATCCTCTGCTTTTTCCCTCTTCCTTGTTCTCGATCTTTGTTTTGCCTTCTCTCTCACCGGAGATTAGAAGAGGAAACACATCAAGGAAACCAGAAAGAGATTGTTTCTGATGAGCATTTTGCGAGACAGAGAAAGAGAGAGAGAGAGAGGCGAAACGATGAGGGTGAAGGAGAGGAAAAGACTTTCTCGACCTTTATCTCTCGCAATCAAGTGGGGAGAATAAAAGAAAAGTTGCTGCCTTTGAGTTTTTAATTCATTTATGGTGTTTTTTTTTTTTTTTTGTGGATTAAAATCATGGGACTTTTGGGAAATTGTTATTATAATTATATGACATTTATCGAAAAAATGGTTTGTGTAGTTGTTTGGTGGGATAATAAAATACTGACGTGAAAGAACATGTTCACTCTCATCAATACGTGTTGGACGTTGGTCTGGTGCTGCTCTTCATTTCTCCATGGTGCGTCGTCATATATCGAATGCATCGATATATGAAAATTGAAGAAGAATGAAGTTATTGTTAACATTAGTACATTACTTTCTGGTTTTCTAATTGCGCTAAATAACATGCTATAAAATCTTAACTTAGTTTTAATCAATATTTATTATTTATAAGCTTTTGCCAAGGTTTCTTTACCTCATTGAATTGCGGATTCATTCATAATAACACAATAAAGAAGCTATTTTCTCCATCATAGTAGATAGTGCCCCCAAGAACAGATGAGTCTTAACTGGATTCTTCTTTCAACATTGGGCCTAAGACCACATAGGAGATGATGTTGTTCTTCTCCTCGAGAGTTTTTTTAAAAAGAGAGGAACTACACTCAACTCTCTGCTTACTCCCAAAGATACAACACCCTTTTCAGGATGTTTACATTGAGACCAATTAGCCTATGTATAGTCCTCTACAAGATTAGTTCTAAGGTGATGGTCAACCGTCTTCATCTACGTTGTTAGGTTTTGTTATAACCAATTTAATAATCCTTCTCACGTGCAACACAGTCTTCTACCATATGGTTAGAGGAGTATTATGGCGGCGCGACCCCTATTGCTCGTTAGATTACAAAGAACCATATGAGTAAAGACAAGGCCGACCCTAACCTAAAGTTCAAACATGGATTTGGGTTTTAGGCACCACAAAAGTGTTAGAATAAGAGGGGCATCAAAATCCCAAAAAGTAGTTGTGGCGCAGTAGTAAAGTAATTTATAATTTGAGAAACATGATATGGTTCGAACCAAATTAGCAAATGATTGTGATTTTCTTAGCTTCACATGTATGAAAGAGGTAACATTTTTTTTTTTTTTGCTTTAGGCTCAATTTTCTTTAAGGCCAGCCCTATAAAGATAAATAAAAGAGTGTGGAGCGATCCTTGGATAATATGCCTTCTTGTGTGGCAAAACATATATATGTCCAGTCCAATTCGAATCGTTTCTCCTAGTTTCCAAATAATGGAAAGTGGATTTTATTCAAGAGTTAATTTTTTCAGAAGACCTGTTGCTCATCCTTATAAATTGACACCAATTTGGTGCTTCTCTCAAGATGGATATATATGGGATCATATTAAGTTTGTGGTCTACACTATTATCTAGGTGACATGCAGGAAAAAATGCTCCAAAGGTGACTCTAACCTCTCTTTTCGAGAACCAATTTCTACAACACTTCAATCACACTCTTATAAACTAAAAACCTGTAAAAAGAACGCTTTTTATATCATGCAATTTATGACTGCCTTGTCTCATGTCAAATTCCAACATATCCAAATTTTGGCACGACTTGCTCTTGTAGAAGAAAAAAACCACTAATCAGTACTCACCTCCTTTTTAGATGCCCACAAACTATTAAAGTTAGATTTGTATGCATCCATTTTGTGCTTTTTTTTTTTGTTTTTTTCCTTATTAGCAGAATAGTTGGAAAATGGATTACTTGTTCTTGTGAGTTGTGAGTAAATTAATGAAAGTGGAGTCACCGAAGATATTTTAAATTAAAACGAGCAAATTAATGAAAGTGTTCCTTGAACTTTATGGTTCATATGAAAAGTCCAAAATACTTGGATTTATGAAGGTTTTAGGGTTTAACGTGAAGTTACCGCTCCTTCCACTAAAAAGAACGAATTAATAGTGATTGTTGGATAGTCATGGAAAATGGTATATACTTATTACACCTCGGTTGAAAATGTTCACGTCAATGTTTAGATTTTGTCTTCACTCTTAATTAAAAATATGCATAGGGGAAATGCGATGCAATGAATGTTTTCGAGCCTTACAATTAATTCGATTTTTGAGATGGATTATATGGATTCATCAGCGATCGTCAATCATCCCAAAAATTGGCCTTCCTTTGCAACTATTTTAGATGGTTTTTCTTCTTCTAAAATTTCCTTTCCAGATTAGAATATTCGTTTTAATCTATGTTGTAATAATGTATATGTTGATTGTCTTGAAAATGGACACTGACACAAGGTTTTTTCTTTCCCATGTATTTTTCGTGGATAGTCTCTTTCTACATTTTCATGGCATGAGTCTTAAAAATGTACTTTCGATGATAAAATATGAGTTTTTAAATTTTTATTGATGAAAAGAAGTATTAGAATTTGTTTGAATAGTTTGAGATAGAAATATTAATGATGGAAATTACGAATACTGAATAAAATCTTTTTTGTTGTATTTACTTCCTTAGAGAGATTGATATAGTTTGGTCAAAATTAAGCGTAGTTTCCATATAAGTAAATACACCAAAAACGGCTCCTACCTCCTGTCTTAAAACCTTATCTTGCTTAATAACGTAACAATAAACCTAACCTCATCTCAAACAATGGCGATCTCACCGGTATTTTTCATTGGTTTGATTTGCCTCGCAGGCGGTGGCTCTATTTTTCCGATGGTAGAGGCGATATGGATAACGGTTCCAACTACGGGCGAGAAATGCGTCTACGAAGAGATTCAAGCCAACGTGGTCGTTGTCGCAGATTACCTTTGCATCGATGAGGGTCACCTTGAACTCGGTCCTTTCGGGTATATATCGTTTCTTCACAACCATACTTTATATTTCTTCGAATTTTGTTTTTTGAAGCGGAGTAGATCTGAACCCGAATCCAGACTAATTTCACAAAACCAACGAAAGCCAAGTATTCTTGCCATTAAAATGTCTATAGTGGCTAAAGAGATTCTACATCATGCACCTCTTATTGTTCTACTAAGAAATTTTAGATTTTTAGTCTGTAATCTCTTATATCATGACGTTATATTATTCTATTTTCCGCAGCTAAATTTCTCAACATTAAAATCTGAATATATGGTGAATAGTGGCAATGTGAAACTAATGCTCTTGGTTTAGAAATGTTATTGTGAAACTAAGGCTTTGGTTTAGACAAGTTATCTATGACTTTAGTATTAGTAGTGTAAGAGAATTAAGAGAGGATTTAATTATATATAAGTGTGTTTCTTCGATGTGTTGGTTAAAACAAAAGGTAGCGTCGCCATACGGGAAGGAATTGTACAAGCAAACGAACGTGACGCACGGTCAGTATGTGTTTACAACGAGCGAGAACGGAATGTACACAACTTGTTTATCGATGCATCATGATCAGACACATCACACATTCAACAACTCTGTTATCGTCAATCTTGATTGGAAAATTGGCATCAGAGCGAAAGACTGGGATTCTGTTGCCAAGAAGAAAAAAATCGAGGTAAGTCATCCTTTAAATTGACTTTCAATTATTCTTTACAACATTTTCACAAAAATAAATTATTTTCAGGGTGTGGAGTTTGACCTTAAAAGATACAGATAGTGGGTGCTATTAGGGCCAACTTGTTCTATTTAAAACTCAGGTTAATTACTCTCATTTTCTCAAATTTGCAAAAAGAAAGAAAAGATTTAGAATACTAACATGACTCTTAAGTTTGGTTTTTAATGATAAATAAATAAAAATGGTGCAGGGAAGGATATATGAGGAACATAAATGAAAAGACTAATAAGAGGGTTGTGCAACTCAGCTTATTCTCTTTAGGAATCTCCATTATCGTTTCACTTTTACAAGTTTGGCATTTCAAACGCTTCTTCCTCAAAAAGAAGCTTGTCTAGTTAAATCCTATATTATTATTTTAGAAAAGAACTTATCCGTTTATTTCAAAAGGCCAAGAAAATATCATTACACACATGTATTTCCATCTAATTTCATCTATCAGCATTATCTTTCACAAAGTAGACTTGTGTCATTTGCGTTGTTTTGTATTGCGTGGTAAATGGTTACTTCAAAGAGCTAGAAATTATGGTTTGACTGGTGGACACTTTAGTGACTTTAATAATTCTCAATGCACTATTTATACAGTAGTTTGCTAATGACTTGGTTATTGAGGGAATTGATATGTTTAAATATTCTCTCAATAACTGTTTATACATAAAAGATTTGAAAAATCTTTGTTATTTTAAGGCACTGAGGCAATTTTAAGGATATGTTAATCTGCCAACAAAGTGTTGCCCTAACATTCTCAATGAATATGGTTTACTTGGTGTACCTCCCTCATTAGAAAAAATTAGGTTTATCTCTTTACACCGATTCCTATCGCAGGATCGTTGATCGTGTTATCCGCATTCTCTTTCAGAGTTATATTATCCGCATTCTCTTTAGAGTATGCAGTCACCTCAAGGGTCTTATAAAGATGAGACTCTCTTCGTACCTTAAGGAACTGCTGGTCAAAGACTTCTCTTCCACTTGGGTAATCATCTTAAAGGTTTATATGTGACACATATTAGGTACCTTGTCCTCTCACGCATGTGTTTCAAGAACATACAAAACATATAAAGTTTGGGTATTGTTTTGTTCGAGATGCTCTTCACACTAGACTAAACAAGAAGTCTATTTATCTTCATACGACATAGCAATTAGCTGACGTTTTCAATAAAACGTTAGTCCAAGTTTATTTTGACACATTGCTCGTGTAACTTAATTGGAGAATATTGAGGACAAGTTTATTTTAGAAATGTTCCACATGTTTAGTGATCCAAAGGTGTTAGAACATAAAGTTCTCTGTGAGTCTCTAAAAATGTTAAATTATCTCCAACAATGAAGTTACGTTTATATTTTAGTCCATTAAAATGCAACACGATAATGTAACTTATTATGATATTCAAATAAAAACTACATATAGATAATGATATTGTAAGTGTTGGGATACAAACAATGTCCCACAACGAAAGTTTAGACAGAGATTGTCTAGTATATAAGTCATGTCCAATTCTAACTAGTATGAGGCCTTTTAGGAAGAAGAACCGAATAACAAATCCGTGCGAGCTGATAACTCTAGGCCTAAAGCGAGCAATATCATACTATTGGAGAATTGGACATGGGTTTGATGAACCATGAATTGGTATCAGAGCCAGGTTAAGTGGATCGGGCCACAGGTTAAAATGTGGAGCGGCTAATGGGCATGCATGTTCGTTGTGGGAGGTCAAAGCCCTCATGGTGAGTTCCGGGAAACAAAGGAGTCATGGTTCGCGATAAAGGAATATCGGTGCCTTCTGTCGAAAGTCTCCCTAATAGCGAAGTTAGGTGAAGAGTCCCGTTGGTGATTACAGCGACATAAGAAGGGTACAACGCGGGAGAGGACAACAAGTTTATGTGGTCCTTGGTTTGTGAAGAGATTGTTGGGATACAAACAATGTCCCATATCGGAAATTTAGATAGAGATTGTCTAGTATATAAGTCATGTCCAACTCCAACTAGTATGAGACGTTTTAGGAAAAATAACTCAATAACAAATTCGTACAAGTTAATAATTCTAGGTCTAAAACGGATAATAAATACTATTGGAGAATTGGACATGAGTTTGGTGACTTATGAGTAAAGAAGTTGACAAATTCTGAATCGAACGAACCAGAAAAAGTAGAAATGAGGAAGAAATTTGAAGAAATAGAAAAAAGATTAGTGGATTGGAGAGAACGTTTTACAGCGAATATATCAAAATTCAACGAGAACGGTACGTGCTGATCCACTTGACGAACAAAGCCCATTTGAGCTGACCCAATAAGAAAAACCATTTCTTACTGACTAAGGAGTACTTTAGTCGCACAAATACACGTGTCAAATAAAACGGAAATGGAGGTAAATATTGATTAGGTTTATTCGTCGACGTCGTCTTCTTCAAGTTGAAAACCGTGTGGAATAATCGAGAAGCGAAGCGAGAAGAAAATTCAATCCTCGGTGATGATGGAACCCACATCCGTGATTGCTCCCCCGCCGGTGAGGTGTGATATGAACTCTAACATGCTACCGGAATCCGATATGCTCTCTATTCCACCGCTAGATCCTCTTTTCTTATCTGATCCGAATTCAATGGAAGCCCCGATCTCCGATCTTGACTTCTTACTCGACGATGAGAACGGGGATTTGCCGGATTTTGATTTTGATTTGGATTTGGATTTTGATAATCCGGATGATTTCTTCAACTTTCCCATCGACGCGGAACCCGCGGTGGTGATCTCAGAGGAATTCGGGTGCTCTGGAGATCAAAGCCCAGAAGAGATCGGAAACCATTTCAATTTGGAGTCATCAGAAACCAGAAGTGGCAATAGAGGCTCAGAAGGACGGTCTGATTCTGTTCACTCTCAGGTTTCATCTCAAGGATCGAAGACTATTGTGCCCGGCTCTTGCGATACCGTTGACGCGTTATCCTCCCCTGATTCGAGCAATCAAGAGCTTCACCAGAAATCTTCTGTCAGCAAGAGGAAGAAGGAAAAAGGAGACTCTGGCAGCGAATACAGGAGCTGCAAGTACCAAAAGTCCGAGACTGATAATTCAGCCGGTATAAACGAAGACGATGACAAGAAGAAGGTGAGGCAGATTAGGAACCGTGAAAGCGCACAGCTTTCGAGGTTGAGGAAGAAGCAATACGTTGAGGATCTTCAAGGGAAAGTGAAGAGTATGAATTCCACCATTGCCGAATTGAATGGTAAGATATCATATGTTATGGCCGAAAATGCAGCTTTAAAGCAGCAGATGGCTGCTGCATCTGGTGCTCCTCCTATGAATCCTTATATGGCTGCACCACCATTACCGTATCAATGGATGCCGTATCCACCTTATCCAGTCAGAGCTTATGGATCACAAACTCCATTGGTTCCAATTCCCAAATGGAAACCTCAGTCTGTCTCGGGTTGTAGGCCGAAGAAGTCTGAGAGTAAGAAGAATGAGGGCAAAAGCAAGGTCAAGAAGGTTGCTAGTATTAGTTTTATTGGAATTCTGTTCTTTATCTTCTTGTTTGGTACGTTGGTTCCGTTTATGAATGTAAATCATGGAGGAGACATTGGAGGTTTGTCTAAATATGAGGGTCACCGGTATTACGATGAACATAAGGGGAAGGTTCTAGTGGTTGGCGATGGATCTGATGTTAGAAGAGAAAGTGGAAATATCCATTCTAGTAAGAGGAATCATGGCGAGGTAGATAGTTGTGGAGGAGTAGATTATAAAGCTCATCTGAGTGTAGAAGGACGACCAAATACGTTGAGCAATGCCAGTGAGCCTCTCTTTGCTTCTCTCTATGTACCAAGGAACGACGGGCTTGTGAAGATCGACGGGAACTTGATAATTCATTCTGTTTTGGCGAGCGAGAAAGCAATGGCTTCCGCGAAGAAGAATATCTCTGAGACAATAACAAGCCAAGAACCCGATTTGACAGTTCCTGGTGCTGTGTCTTCTGCATTAGCTGTCCCTGAGGTCAGAGGAAATGCAGCAATGCTTCCACATTCAAGAGCTCTCTCTTCGAGTTCGCCCGACGGAAAAAGACTTCACCAATGGTTTCATGAAGGTGGCTCAGGTAATTCTTTTGCTCTGTGTAGTTCTATACTAAATGGAATGATCTGGGAGTTAATTATTCTTGACTGTATTGTTCTCTTGCAGGGACACTAATGGATTACAGCATGTGCACCGAGGTTTTCCAGTTTGATATTGCTCCTGGTGCTATTGTCCCATCATCAGCCACCAACATATCATCGGAGCAACTCCAAAATGTCACCACTCGCGACAAGAGAATGAAGAACAGGAGAATTCTCGAGGGACTTCCGGTTTCTCTTGTGGCGTCTGAGCTCAATATAACCGGAACCAAACCGGGAAAAGACCCTCAGAACAAGAGCTTTCATGGAGACACTAACAAACCTACATCATCATCTTCTATGGTTGTCTCAGTGTTGCTTGATCCAAGAGAGATCGTTGACTCTGAAATCGACAGTCTCATTCCTCCAAACCCGAAATCACTTTCTAGGATCTTTGTGGTGGTGCTTCTCGACAGTGTCAAGTACGTTACCTACTCATGCGTTCTTCCCCGGTCAGGTCTCCATCTCGTTGCCAACTGATCCGACTTAGCTCCTTTCTTGACCTAAACTAGACGAACATTGACTTGTTTATATACATATAGACCTTCTTGACCTTTTTTCCCTGTGTTGTATAACTCAGTTGTTTTATCTAAGGTTTTGGTTATTAATTTTAAGAGAACGATAAAGTGCAATCTATGCTTTTGTTTTGGCTTCATGCCGGAAAGATACATCCAACGACTACTACAGTTTTCTGTTGTGGAAGATATATAATATACAAAAGAAGCTCTTAGAGCATATATTAAAGTTGAAGGCTGCACCCTTTTGTGCAGCAACATTCTATAACAACTCTTCCATATTCAATGTGAATTCATTTTTATACACTTGAACTTTTGAGTAATTCGGTTGAGGGAGAGGAGGAGGTTTTGATACAGTTTACTAGACATGTTAATGCCGTTTATTCATGAAGCCCGGCAGCTATCAGTACAAGTAGGACGGTCCATGGAATAGCTGGTAAAGCCATTTTAGCTGCAGCCAAAAGACAGAAAGAGAAAACATCTTGATTAGAATTGGTATTTCAATGGTTTGATTACTTTTTTTTTTAGTAGTAAACTTACATGACGAGGATTGCGGTTGAGGTGAAGCAACTTTGTTTGCATGCGGTTCAGTTGGTTTGGTTTTGGGTGGTTGAGCTGCATGGGCAAACACAACATGTGGTAGAGGTGCAGAGATTGGGACTATATGAGATTTGACTGCTGGAACCGGAGGTGGTGAATGCAGCTGATGATGTGGTGGCCGAGGAGAATAGCGAGGTGAACGATATGATTCAGGAGGAGAAGGTGTGGGTGAAGTATGCACGTGTTTCTCCTTGAAATGTACTCTCTTTCCTCTTCCATTCCCTAAGTTACAGGGTGGAGGTGCAGATGGAGTTTTCCTAGTGCTTTTCTTAGGAGCAGGAGAGGCCACAGGTGAAACTTCAGGAGCCATACTAGGGCTAAGATGATGGGAATGGTGGTGGTGGTGATGATGATGATGATGATGATGGTTGTGATGATGGTGGTGGTGGTGGTGGTGATGGTGATGGTGATGCTTGGAATGAGGAAGAGGCGAGGGAGATGGAGCTTTAGTGCTACTATCATTGCTGTTTGGCAAGAAAGATGAGAGACGAACTTGCTTGACCTTACCGAACATGGTATTATTCAAGCCGAGGTTTTTCGAGCGTGAACCTGTTGTGATGGTATCCTTCAGTTGTTTCAACCTTGGACTTGGATTTGAAGTCCCTACTCTTAGCAAAACCGATGAGTGAACTGTTGTAGGAGGAGACACCGTCGACCCTTCTGAGTTGGATAAGGTTACATACAAATTCTGCATTCAAACAGAAAATCTATGTTACACATGGTTGAAAGATTTAGAAAAGGAAATATTGTGATTGAAATGAGAGAAACCTCGTATGGTGAGAGATTCAGCCCATTCTTTAGTTGAGTGGCAAGGGAATTGAAGTTCATCTGTATTTGATGAATAGAGTAGTTTAGTGTAAAGTTGAACACAAGCTTGAATTTCTGCAGAGGGAAAGCACTTTGCGGGGGAATCACAGTGATTCCTCCTGGAAACTTTAGCACTTCGAATTGGAAGGTTTCGCCAAACAAAGATTTTGTTAGCTGGAGAGAAGATTGATTGATGAGCACCGACTCGAACATCTCCTTGACAGAACTCAAGGACAGGGGTAATATTTTTCGGTAATCTGTGTCATGGTCAATTCCAAACACAACCTTTGTTATGTTCGACCCATCAGATGGTTCAATAGCCAGAATATTTACCTGTTGTTTCATTTGAACCAAGTTGTGTCAAAGAAGAGTATAGCGAGATGATAAATGGAATAAGAAAAGTTGAGAAAAAAGATAGAAACATCGTACGTTGATGGAAATGTAGCTCATCTCTTGAAAGATGTCACTCTTAAGCTGCAAAATATTTTCATTAAGAAAAGAAGCCGGTCTATTGATGCTAAAACTGGCTACTATAGCATGACCTGCATCGATAGTGAAAGCATAACATGCTAAATGTGAGAAACAATCAACAACAAATGAGCCTAACCCCTAAGTAGTGATCAATAACTAATATCAATGGTCTTAGTTATTAGATGCCTTATGTTCATTAGTCATACAAAATTTACAGATTCTCGAGTGAGTCAAGATCGAATCACTAAACTTTAGACAGTGAGATAAGAACACGCATACTACTATGTCAATAGCCAGTAGCTTCACATGAAATGCATCAATAGAAATATGAACCAAAATCTCAAAATAGCTTAAATAAGTAACTCTAATCAATGCAGATAATCATAGAAAATATAACCAACTCTTACTATATGTTAACAATACTGATGAAACAATCCATTTTAGGAGATTTCTTTCTCCCTATTAACCTTAATTTCTATATCTCAAAGCTTGAAAGAGGAAGCAGTTTTGACTCATCCCTCACGTTTTAGCATGAATCACAGTCAAATCTCATTACCAAAATAGCTTTGTGGTTAAAAATATGACACGGAGGAGGAAATATAGAACCTAAATCAAAGCTCAAGGTAGAGTAAATTCATTGTCCAAATAGGAAATTTTCTCAGTAGAACAAAGCTAGGCAGCTAAAATTTGTCCCGAGAAAGTGGAATTGCCAAATTGAGGAGACATAGCTTTTCCAAAAAATTGACATATTTTGGCACGAATTCAGGAATTACCAAATTGAGGATGAATAGAATGAGGAAAAGTTACCTCTAAATCTGGGATCGAGATTCGAATCCTCTCGATCCATGGGAAACGGAAGCAACAAAAAGAAAGCCGAAAGAAACAAGGAGACGGAGAGAATCAGCACGAAGAAACATTTGAACCCAAAGAAGCTAGAGATCCATTCGCAACAGCCACACCGAGCATTCCTCTCCGTCGGAACCCCGACAGCTTCGCCGTCGGAGCGGAGATGGTTCCCATCGTCCTCGGTTTTACCCATGGCGAAGCAACTAAGGTTTCAGCAAAAGAGGCCATAGCAAGAGACGAGAGGAGAACTGCTGCAACAGATAGAAAGCCCACCCTCCGTATCGGTGGGTACACCCATCATTAACTTCCGCAGCTCAACCAAAACCCTAATTCACCAGATTGAGAGCGAGGGCTGACAAAACCCCACTCCCAAATCACAGAAAATGAAGAAATTTAACAAAAGGATACTTCGAATTTAGATTTTGAGATATCGAATCGAGGTTTTTGTTGTTAATTCCTCTACACGAGAGAAGGCTTGTTTAAAAAACCAAAGCAAACGCAAAAACGGAGAGAGTGAAGTGAATTCTTTCGATTTCAGATTATAAAATTATATTTGTTTTTGTTTGTTTGTTTTTTTTTTTTTTTTTTTTGATAATGGGTGATGATAAAATATATTTGTTAATTTTATGAAATGGGACGAAAAAAGGATTGGATATCTGAGTGTCTTCCCTGTATTACCCATTACCATTATCGAACAATTTTTTTAGATTTTTCCTATTTCACTTTCTTAACTCACATTCATTTCCTTAAATCTAATATAATTATAGTTAATGTAAATTTTATTATAAAACAAGGAAAAGTAAGAAAAAAGTAGGGTTGGTCGTTTGGGTAAGACCACCGACACAAGAGTGTTAAAGAGTTCGAACTACCGTGACTAATGTAATGGATAAGTCTTTTCAAAATAAGTTGCAGAAAATAACATTCTTTCTTTTTTGATTATTAGAAAATAAGTTGTAGAAGATAACATTCTTCTTTTTTCGATGATTAGAAAATAACATTGTTGGCAGTGACTCTAACTCTAAATTATCTTGGGATTTAGAAAAAGTTTATCAGAAGTACCACTTATACTAATAAATTTTGTTAATTTAGTAATTTGTATCGATATATATCCAAATCCTCAATTATAATTTTCCTTTCAGAACTTTGTAGCTCTATTTTTCAGATTTGAGAGAATTTCAAAGTATCATTTTTTTTTTTTTTGTAGAACCACTATTCAAAAATGCCATTAAGACTAAAGAGGTGTCAATTTAAAGTGATGTGTGTAAGATTTGATGTTAAGTGGTTTATTTAAACGAATCATGATGATGTTACATGCTTTGACTAAACTAATATTACACATAGAGTTGAATGATTTATCACAAGTTAAATTTTGTTATCCTAAACAAATGGTATGAAAATTGTTAAATTTGATAACTTCAGTTTTTCTCAAATAATTTTGTTAAACTTTACGAACTATGAACATTACTTGACTAAAAATACATAGAACACCTAAAAATGATATGTGACATAAAAAAAACTTGGAAAATCAATTTCTCAAAACATGAACAGAATAACCTATCATGGCGGATTCCATTCATATTCTCTATAAAAAAAAGTTCAAAATTCTTCAAACTTTTTTTTATTGAAAATGGATCTCAAATGGTTAAATACATTGTGAATTGTCTTCTCCATATATGAATACAACTCAAAGTCGTTTTCAATTTTTTTTAAAAAAATGATAGTATTTCTTGTGACGTTATGAAAAAATCATGTAATAGTACTAACTAGTGACACATTTATTCTCTTTGGATGAAAGAAATAGAAGAAGACATGTTGACAGTACCTTGACCGTAGCGCAGCTGGTGAAAGGGATTGATCGTTTAGTCCAAAACAAATTTTCTCTTCTAGCATACTCGAGATCAAAATCAGAAGATTCTTTGCGAGTCTGATTCAATACGCGATGATAAGGCGAAGTTGAAAGAATACTTTATAGTTCTTGTAATAAATTTTTGTTTGTTGTAAGATGGTAAACAGTTTTTTTTTTTATCAATAAATTTAAGATTGATACGAAAAAAAATAGGAGCAATTAACAAATATGACACCAATCTTTTTATACAAAATTTAACAAATCGTAACGCTACGAAACCCTTCTTTTTTACATCCACGTATTAAAGCCAGTAGTGTATTAGTAATACAGTACTACTAAAATGAAATTATATACATGGATTGAGACAAAAACATCTCATCGGAATGGTGATCCATTGTGATTTGAGGTGGAACCAGAGGACCCGAATGGCCACAAATACAACAAGGGATTTTTCCGGCCACGATTCGTGTCCTGTGGCAGTTCTTTGCGACATACCGGGCAAGAATTATGCTGGACTAACCAAGGAACTATACATTCTGAATGGTAGATATGTTTACACGGCATCTTGCTTGCAACCGATCCGATTTCAAACCGATCTTGGCAAACCGGACAATACGGATCCAAACCGAGATGCTTCTGCTTGATTTTGATCTTTGGCAACGAGTTTATAGCGGTTGGTGAAGCTGGAGGTGGACCACGACGGTCTTGTGCTGAGAGCCGGTTAAACAAGTCTTCAAAACTCACTTGCTCACGAAGAACAGGTCGACTGTTGTTGCGGCGACGAGTACGAGTTTCTTCAATGGCTAGTCCAAATAAATCAAAAGGGCTTAGTTCCACATTCTCATTGAGCTTTTCAAGAAAGCGGCTACCACAGTGAATGCAAGCTCCTCCTCCTTGAATACGTATTCCTCGTCTGCAAGTATTGCACCAATGTGTGTTTCTTCGACTAGTCATCGACCTTTTTGTGACCAAAAGATAGAAACCGGTTTAAGAATTTTAAATCAACCCTAAGCCGCTTAACCAAAACACCAAAACGTGAATACTAACAATTAGAGAAAATAGTCTAAGCTGTTTGTAAATGTAAATTTCTCAAGAATCGACCGACTTACTTACGAAATTGGTGAATCATGAGGCCGAGTTACATCAAAATGCAAATCGAAATAAAAATAGTGAAAGTAAGCTGTTGAAGCTGATCAGTTTGACGATCTATTAATTAATTAATTTAGAAATTGCAGATTAAGCTTCAAAATTGGTAAACACAAGTAATCGAGTAGAGAATCTGTATATATACAAATCAAACAAAAACCAGGCAGAAACTGATCCTGGAACAGAGATTAAGCATAAACGATAACTTGTAATTGGTGAAAAAAGGAATTTAATATCGCTTACCTTAGTGAAAAATGGATCGCTCCGGCAGAACTCGTAAATCTCCGAGTGCGAAAGAAGATTAAATATAAGAAAGGACACTTCTGGAAGAAGACGAAAAGTCTTTGACGTAATAGAGAATTGAGGATGATGTTGACAACGGAAGATGAAAGCCATCTTCTGTAACGGGAACATGTGGCGGACGCTGACCAAAGAGTCAACGACGAAATTAACCAGAAAATTTACTAGAAACTCTTAAAAGAATATTAAAATAAAAAATTCTTGGAGAAGTTGGCCTTGTCCCCATTCCACGTCACCCCAGCTCGTTGGGTTCAAATATGATGAAGATTGAAGAGTGTATGAGTCAGTGAGCCAGTCCTTTGTGCCCAAAAGTTGACGTCGAACTTGACTACACGAGGACATAAACGGCATCTTATTACTTGTCCATCGATATTGGTTCAGAAAATACGTAAACTAAATTTATCAAAGAAATTCTACTATTTTTTTTGTTGTTAAAGAAGAAATTCTAATTTGAGTTCAAATAGTTGTGATAAATTGTGTAATACTTCCTCAGTTTTTGAAGATTGATTTACTAGGTTTTTGTTTTTCTTTCAAAATAATTGAGTTTTTGTTCTCTCATATATTTTAGATTAATTTATGTTAGATTGTAAGAGTATGATTATTGAGGTTCATGTGAGTCTTTAATGCGATTTCTTGGGCAAAATAGTATTAAAATAATTGAAATAGTTAAGAACCGGTTCTTAATTAAGAGTCTGAAGAATCCGAGTTCGTCAATGTTTTCATGATCTGGCGTATTGGAATTCGCTTTTTTTTTTTACTTTTTTTCGCTCGAAAATAATGGACCTCACTTAAAAAAAAAAAAAATATTAAGAATTTTTTTTTAAGAACCACCGATAATCATGCTCTAAGTTTCAAGAAAATATGATAAGAATATATGTATAAATTAAATTACTTTATGAGAAAGCTACTACCATACATTGCATAAAACTATAAGTCTACAAATTGTAGTAAGCTACACAAGCCTTTGTACATGCACATAATACTACCAACAAAGTATAACTGAAATAATACCAAAAACAATTTACATATTTTTACATGGATTTAGATAAAATCATCACAACAAAAATGTAACACACGGTAGCTTACTCTGCCTCAGCTCATCAATTTTGGTTTGAAGTCGAACCAGAGGACATGAACGGCCACAGACACAACAACGGATTTTTCGGGCCACTAAATTGTTCTTGTGGCAACTCTTTGAGACAGACTGGACAAGAATTGCGCAGAACTAACCACGGGACTATGCATTCCGAATGGTAGATATGTTTACACGGTATTTTTCTTGCATCCGACCCGATTTCAAACCGGTCTAGGCAAACTGGACAATACGGATCCAAACCGAGATGCTTCTTCTTAATTTTGATCTTGGGCAACGAGTTAATCACTGTTGGCGAAGCTGGAGGAGGACAACGAATCAATATTCTGTTGTTGACAGGACCTTCTTCAGTGGTTAATCCGGATAAAATAGAAGGGCTTAGTTCCACATGCTCATCGAGCTTTTCAATAAAGAAGCTACCACAGTGAATGCAAGCTCCTCTTATGCCTTCTCCTTGAAGACTGAATCCTCGCCTGCAAGTAATGCACCAATGTGTGTTTCTTTGGCTACTCATGGACCTTTTCAGACCAAAATATAAAAATCGAATTAATAATGTAAGATGAAAACCTCTAAACAGCTTTGTTCATATTTATTAAAAAATAATAATAAGAAAAAATAATAAAAATAAAAATAATAATTTAAAATGCAAATATTACCAGCACAATCTTGACACAAAGCACTAAACCCATGTATAACAAATAAAAACAAACAGATTTAAGAAAATTTAAGAAAATTTTCTAAGGTGTTTGTAAATGTATTTCCATGTTCTTATTTCTCTCTACTATATATATATATACTAATCCGTGATGAATGGATCGGGATATTTTTTTCTTATACATTAATGTTGATCTCATCACACATTTGATATGTTATAAGCTACTTAAGGTATTTTAGACACATCAAACAGTAAGTAGAAGCTGAGTTTCATGACCTATTAATTAGAACTTTTCAGATATCTATGCTTCGAACTGGGTGAAGACAAGAAATCTACAAGAAATCTATTAGACAGCTGCCTATTGATCCGAATTAAGCACAAATCAGGCAAAATTAAGATCATGGGTCAGAGATTAAGCTATATATATAGAGCATAAACGTTAACTAGTTGATTGGTGAAAAAAAGAAATAAAACCTCACTTACCTTAATAAAAATGGATCGACAGAAAAACTCGTGAATATTCCAGTTCCAGTGAAGATTAAAGTAGAAGAAACTTCAAAGAATAAGACGAAAAGTCTTTAACAGAGAGTGGAATATCTAGACCAAACATTGGTCAGTTTATTGGAGCTTTGGTGGTTCAGTCAATGTATCTTTTTGGTCTTATCTATTTGTTGGGTTGGTGAAATTTGCCAAAAATTTAGAATATAATAGATTTTTTTGATTTATTTATTGATGTATAGAAGAGTTTATATATAGTACATAAGCTAGGGTTATAACTGGAAATGAAAATACATAAGAGATATCTACACAAAATATATTATATGGTCGTGACACTCATCCTCAAGTTAGAACGTATAAATTTAGAATGCCGAATTTCGATATAAGATATCGAAAATAATCACGATCTAAAGGTCGATCTAGATGAGATCACCGCATGAAATTTATTTACATCTCACGTTTCTACACATGATAAATCATGATACCATGTCAAAGCTATAATAGAATAGAAATCCTTGATGTATAGAAGAGAGATCGATTTAATTGTGTAGAACTAGAATCAGAGAGAGTGATCAAATTGAGGTAGGGAGTTGAGATTTGAGGGTCCAAAAGTCGAGAGAATATAAACCAACGGCGTTAATAACTTGTTGAAAATGCCAATGTCACAGTGGAAAAAGACTGATTATATGCTCAAACTTGCGAATTAAAATCCTTGCAACAACATAGCACGAAAAAATGACGTAATGTAAAAATAATTACATTTTAACAATCTATTAACGACATGCTTAAATTGACCTAATCAACCCAAAGTTACAAATTACATAAGTCAATAACACTTGGGATTTTTGAGGTATTCCAAAAGAGTTTATGTTTTTAGCAGTTTTCCTTTATTTTATACATAAATCGATATTATATGATCCTCTTCTTTTTATAAACTATAAATATCATCAGTTTTAAAAAAATCTTTTTTTGTAAACGAAAGAGAGAAACTCGCCGACAAAAAGGGGAATATAAAACCTAAGAGGGGAAATTAACTAAACTATTAGGGTACTTCGTTTCCATAGTACTAGTGATTTACCGGGGGAACATATGGGAAGATTGAGAATCAGTGATTTACCAATGGAAATACTGGTGACGATTTTGTCATTCATTCCGACAAAAGAAACGGTTGCGACGAGTATATTGTCAAAACAATGGCGTCATGTTTGGAAAGTGGTTCTTTATACTGAGAGCAATTGTGTAGAGCTATATATGTGCTACATGCTCTCTGGATTGTTTCTATTTTATACTAATGCAAACCCCTAAACTGCGAGTTCTCAGGTTCAAAAAACAAAGATGCCGTAGCAACCTTTTAAGAGAAAATTGGAAGGAACCGAATTTATTCCTCAAAGTTTGTATTCGAGGCTAAAAGCTGTTGAGTGGATTGAGTATAAAGGAAGAAGAGGAATAGAGAGAAAAGCAGCGGTCTACATGATACAAAACTCACGTAGCCTAAAGAAAATGAATATTACTACATTATCCAACACGTTTGTGGAGAACACCAGCATAGCGGTTGACTTGCAGTGTATCGGGCGGCGTTTTTTTAGAATTTATCCTTAATTTTAACTTGTTTCTGTTTATTTCAAATAAGCTACCAATTTTCTTTCTGTTCCTTGCTTAACAAGACTAAGATCTTACTCAACAGCAAACCCCACAGTTTTCTTTAAATCTTTTTATTTTGGCTTTGGTTTTCTCCTTTTATGCACTCATCCTACATTGATCAAGAGGAATAATCGCTTTCGTAATCAAAAAAAAAGAAAAAAAAAGTGTATGAGTCAATCCAGCAATGAGTGTTGCAAGGAGACATTTGAGATAATAGAGTTTTGGGAATGAGCCCAACGCCGTATCGTTATCGTGGAGCAACTTTTTAACACTGGATAGGAGACGAGTCAATAGTTTATCGGCTTTTTATCTAGACGTACGGATATAAACCGAGGTACTTCAAATTTGACAACATCGGAGTAGTTTCGAATCCTGACAAACTTGTGTGCTCTTCTTATATTCTAAGTTTAGTCCTTCAATACTTTTAGAATCTATAAAATAAGGAGGGGTATAAAGATTACTTGAGGGGATTAGAGCATCTTTATCGGTCGAGTTCTTAATTTGGGGTTCTAAACATGAAAATATCATTATTTATAATATAAATAAATTTTATAATTAAATTTTAAACTAAATAAAATCAATCAACAATTGATAAATGTTCTAAGAGTATCTTAACAAGAACTCGAGGGTTCTTATTTGAGAATTTCTCATTTCTCTTTCTTCTACTTTTTATATTTTTTTTTAGTTATAAGAGGTATATCAGAATGACACTTGTTTAAAACTAAATGACATCTTGACAAATTATGATAACTCTATATATGAAATATTGTCTACTCAAACAAAGCTAATATTCAGTGAATACTTGAAACCTTAAGATGCCATTTTTTCCTAACAATGGTAAAAAATCTAAGGTTTTAAATATGCACTGAATGTTAGCTTTGTTTGACTAGATAATACTTCAAAGAATTATCCTAATTTTTTAAGATGTCATTTAGTTTTAGACAAGTATCATTCTTATTCTTGTGTGTCTCAGTGTCTTGTTTCATAAAAATCAACACAACATAATTTTATTTATAATTTAATCAAAATTATAAAATTACATTTTATAAATAAAAAACAGATAGAATAGAATAATTATTAAGATATCTTTCATTTTCATATTACTTTCACAACACAAATATTTTGAAAATAACGGAAATATTTTGTGCATGTGGAAATTCACCTAATATGTAACATTGTCCTAAAATTAAAATGCATCTTAAGAGATTAGGATAATTCTTTGAAGCAAAATCTAGTCAAATAATGTTAACATGCCCTAAAAAGTGAGCCGTACCTATGGGTGTTTGCATTTTTAAAGCGTGAATTTTTGTTGGATCGATCTTAACAAATTTAAACGTGTGTTATTTACTTATCTTATTCGATTAGAAAAAAATATGTTGCCACCGGATGAAATGGGTCAGTCGTTAGACACGTAAGTTGGTTTTGTGTGTCCCTAATTTGATTTCCGGTGGAATGTTTTACACTATATCATAATGTATTAGCAAAAACTAGTCCCAGATCGGAAGGGTTTGGAGGTTAGGCCAAACCCCAAAAGAAAAAAAGTGTTAAAAAGAAAACCATATCTTTAGAAAAAAAAGTTTTATTAGCGTATTGTTTCGTAAGTTTTTATTAATTAATTACTATGGACACTATCATCGAAAACCATCTCATCACCATGTATATAGTTACATTCATTTTTAGATAAAAAAAAAACTTTCATAGTTATTTTTTTTCATCCAAAAATAGATTTACCATTTTGTCAGAAAATTAATTTTGATAAGGTTCAATTCAACTTATTTTCTTTCTAACAATGGTAAGAAATCTAAGATTTGAAGTATACACTGAATGTAGCTTTGTTTGACTGTACATTACTTCAAAGTTATCCTATATTTTAAAGATACCATTTAATTTTAAACAAGTGTCATTTTTATTCTTATGTATCATGTTTCATAAAAAGCAACACAACATAATTTTATTTATAGCTTTTTTTTTTTTTAATTTATAACTTACTTAATCAAAATTTTATTTATCATTAATTTAAAATTGACTATATAGTAAATAAATTTATAAATTTATATAAATTAGAGATAAATTAAATTAATCATAGATTAATTATTTAAGATATATATCATTTTCATATTAATTTTATAGCTACATAAATATTTTGAAAATAACGAAAATATATCGTGCGCGCAGAAATTTGCCTAGTATATAAAAATAACAATATGGTTTGTTTTTGGTTTTATAACTCAACTTCAGAATAATAGAGGACTTGTTGAGTTAAATTTATTAGAGAAAAGGTAACGTTAAACTCTTCCAAGGTGTGGTTTTTTTTTGGCTTATCCTCAAGCCTTCCTTTGTGTTCTTTTAATTGGCTCAAAACTGATCTTTAACTTTTCTTGGGAAAATTCTTGTGGACTTTTTGCGAATGTTTTGTCAGATTCTTAGTGGAATATAAATTAACTGTAGACAAAAAAACAAGGTGTGGTTTTACTTAGCTGTTTTTTCTTATCATCCATGTCGATTCTTCAGATTGCAAAGGCGTGTTTAAAACCTAGATTTTCTGTTTAATTTCCCGATGGGGCATTGGATTGAATCTTTTATTTGCTGTCAACAGGTATCAGTTTAAGAATCGTGGTAGTAGCTGTTCTTCATTTTCCGTCGACTTATCTTCTGTCTGTTCGATGACAACGATGAAACTCTCGGGTTCGTTGGATAACTGGAGGGACTATTTCAGGCGAGGAGATTCTGATATTTTCGGAATCATCGATCATGCAATCATGGTGGCTGCCGCAGATTTCCCAAAGGAGTTCAAATCCCGGAGAGGCAGCATCGCTGAGCTTCTATTCTCTTATAGAGTGAGCCGCTGCAGCGGATGTGACCACCTTGAGCTGTCGACAGCCTGCGACGGAGAAGCCAACCATGGCCGTAAGACGGTGGAGAAAGATGGAGGTAAAAGCAACCACACTTACGGAAAAGCCGAAGCCTTGAGTGATGAACGAGAAGAGGGTTCAGTGAGTGTTGATGAGGTCATGAGGATTAAAGATATCTTTCTGAACAAAGAAGACGAGGTATTATCATTTATTTGCTTGAGCTACATCAAAAACTTTGAATGGAATCTCGATTTTGATTGTTGGGTTTTTGGTTTCTGTCAATTATTTTTTTTGTAGCCAATTTATGTGTTACTCGAATCCCTGAGAAAGCTTGACTCGATGTCTATGAGTGTAGACGTTCTTAAGGTTTGTTTCTGGTGCTATTTAGATAATGTATGTTTCGAGTTTAGAGAGTGATTCAAGTGGTTGCATTGTTGCAGGATACTAAAATCGGAAAAGCTGTTAATGGCCTGAGGAGACATACCTCTGATAAGATTAGCAAACTTGCAAAGACTCTTTTCACGTACGAGTTTGATCTTTCTTTCGTGTGTTTTAGTTTCCTTGTACGCTTACTCTCCCATTTGTTGTGTGCATTAAACTTTGGCAAAATATTCCAAGAGAATAAAACTCCCATGTTTCGATTCAGATGTAAACCAGCTGGCTTTGTAGCTAGTTGAATTACTTAGAATATTTACTCTTTCGCACTTTCTGGCTCTTGAATATAAATGCTTGTGTTTTTTATATATGGGATGCGCAGAGAGTGGAAGGAGCTGGTGGACCAATGGATGAAAACTCCCACGGAAATTACTGGTACTAGCTCTCTTCTCTTGTTCCCTAGTCATTGCGAGCATGTGTTTTAAGATTCATAGTATTTGGCTCATGCATGCAGGCGCTGAAGGAACGCCAGAGTCTGCAAACCTTTCTGTAGTTGATGAAGAAGAAGAAGCTTTTCCTTCTCCTCCACATGATTTACATTTCTTTGCACTTGAACCCTATGGATTTCAACTCTCTCAGGTCTTTTAACATATATCCTCCTCTTCTGTCATTTTTTTTCTAATTATTAGGGCATAAATGAAATTGTATCCTAACAAGTTTGTTTCCTAATGTCTTGGTCCACTTGAAGATCTTAGATGGCTTGGACTGCGATGGAAGTGAGTTACTACGTACTTTGGTACGATGTTCTCTACTTGAAACTCTTCCTAATTCCCTGTGATATTTGTTTCAGATCTTATACCGAGTGTGGAATCCAAAGATGAAAGAAAACTGCAATGTAGCTCAAGGAGGAGAACCGAGGGTAGAAATGAAGCCAATGCGCTTGGGAGGTACAATAAGGATCAACAGATGAGGAGAGAAGAAGCTGATGTTAGACCTATGAAGCAGTCATCCACCGATTTTGACGAGCCAAAAAGACGACCAAAGCAAACTAGAGAACAAATGATACCTTTGATCCAAAGAAAACCGCCTTTGATCCAAAGAAAACCGCTTCTTGTTGCTGAGCAAAAGCGGAAACTTGTTGGATCTCAACAAGATGTGAGTGTGTTGGTTAATAAATAAACCCTTGGATTGATTATGTTCTGATCTCATAAACAATATTAATTCTTTTGTTTTTATGGATATCAGAAACTCAAAGCTATGGACCCAGATGCAAAGTTTGAGTATGCAAAGCAAAAAATCCAAGAGAGCTACCGGCAACATGAGAATGGTTAGTCTAATTTTCAGGCAAACAGATTTCTAATATTTTGATACATTCTTGTTACGAAAAATCTCGATCTGATTGTTGGCAGCCAAGAGAAAAAGGAAGATACAAGTAGTGGAAATGATCCCAAAGCGAGCTACAAATAAGAAACCGCAGTTCAAGAGACCCCCACGTAGATAGCGTCTTCGTCTTGGCTTCCTGATGACAAAATCGATCTGATGATTACAATTTACAACTAGGAAACGTATTTTCTTGTAAAACAAAAGTGCATTGACATATCCAGACATCCAGTTAAGAGTTCTTAGGACGCTCTTTTGTCTTGCAATCTTGTGTTTACTTTTCTTTGTCTTAATTTTAAATTTATAATTCCTGTCCAGTATATTATGGTTTGGTCCGGTTTTGTATGACAAGGGAACCTCATATTTGTTAAGGGGGAAAAAGACAAAAAAAGGTTTTTCTTATGTGACCATCTCTAAACCTACCTTGTGAAGCAAGCTAACCCTAAACACTAAAATTCTGATGAAAACTAAAATCTTAAATCCGTATATTTCCTTATTTTGATTGATATTATCTTTAGCATTTTTTCTTCATTAATTGTTTAGATTAAATATACTCAAAACCTGATTTTTTTCATTTAGAGTTTTAGCATTATTCCTTACTGTTTCAATTAAAATATATATAGGGATATCTGAGTTTTTGGAGTTGCCTCCCTCGTCCTCGCGAATCCTTGTTTAATTCCTCCCAAGTCTTCGATCCGTGGTTTGTAAGTTTTTCTTAATATATAGTTTATTTTCTCAGGTGTTTTGTGTCGCCCTTAGAGTAACTAGATTGATAGACGGACCCGATGGGAAAACGCACTGCTGTAGAAGTTTGACCTAGATTTTGTCCGGATACAATCGTAAAAGTCTTTGGTTGGAAATCGAAACCCTAAATTTGGGGCCTTGACTGACGAACCGTTGTGGGAACAGAGATATGGTAAAATTACGGTCTTATTGTGTGAGATTACGCACTGTGTCACTGGAATTGCATAGGATTGAAAATTTGGTGCATATATGTATATTGATTGATTCTTCTTTTTTTTTTATCTCTCTCCATTACCTTGAATTGTGAACTCAAAGTCAGAAAGAGAGTGAATCCTTCTTTCTCTGACTAGTTGTGCAGATGATGGAGAAAGTAGTAATGAAGAAGAAGATAAGTGTGGTTCCAGATGTAAAGGATTTTGTTGATGTCATCCTTTCTCTGAATGAGCATACGAGACCAGGGCTTGTACTCCGCAAGGGTTAAAGGCAGGACCATATCCGTCAGTTCTATGTGTGCCGAAGGTTATGTTAGCAGAGAAGTGCTTTCGGGATAAGAGCTCTGTACGGTTTTCGACGAGTTTCCTTGCGTTACTGATCCCTTGTACACTGACCTTTTCCGTCACCCCTATGTGTATATCGGTACATGCGCGCTCGAGCAGAAGTCTGCTCTGCAATGGGGATGACACACGAAATCTCTAGGGATTATCTGCGGCTCTTGAAAAAGTAAGGTGATTAACTGGACCAGTGCAAGTGCCTTAAAGTGGCTGCTATTGGCTGTATGTTTACTGTTGCAAAGAGAAGCCTTCCTAGTTTGGATTATCTCGACAAGATCAGGCACCTGATGGCTCAGGCCACTGATGCCACTTTTACGAACAAGAAGTGCGACATCTTGGCTCAGTAAGACTGCCTATTCCGTCAACCTGTTTATGTTGATAATTTTGCCGACTGTGTTGATCCAGAGACTTTTTCTTGGCTTGACGAGTTGGAACGTGAACATGGCCTCAGGCTCGAAGATGATGAAGCGGACTTTTCCAAACTTGCCCACATGCTGAGGAGCACCTGGCTTTGCCATTATCAGCATAAAGCCTGGGTGATGTTTTAAGAACTTCATTTGCTTTTATATAGTAGATTCTATGTCTCTACACTTATTTTATTATGATTGGGCTTTGCTATGTTTGTTTGGGGATCTAAGACCAGCTCTATTAAGGACTTTTTAATCACGGGATTTTTTAAAAAAATATTAAAACAATAGTAGGGTCCACAAAATTTTAAGAAACCGTAAAGAAAAATCTTTAAACGTGTATTTACTATTCACGCGTTCGTGGTAGTGCGCGATTGGCTGGTTCTTTAATATTTTATTTTTCTCATCTAAAAAAAATCAAAAATAAAATATTAAATTGTAATTAAGAATCCCTGTTTTTAGAAACAACCGATAGACAGATTTCAAACACTTTCATTCGTGTTTTCAATGTAGAAACTAAAAGAAAAAAATATATTAAAAAATTATGGTTTTCACGAAACAGGAACGATCTTTATATAAGGATTTTAAGATACGTATCTTTAAGATGTGATGACTTCTGATTGGTTTCTTTTTTGTTTTTTGTTTTTTTTTTTATATTCCAAAAAAAAAATATATTGAAAAAATATTAAAGACCACAAATTCTCTTTTTTGCTGGAGATACTCTTATGTTGTGGACTTTCCTGTTTTCCTTGTGTTTAAAACCTTTTTTCTTTGCCTTGTCTTCTTTCTTAAATCCTTCTTCTATATTTGCTAAATATTATTTAGATCTACAAGATTTATTCAAAAAATAGCGTTACTGTAGCTATTGTTAAAGCTTAGTTCATGTTTGATATTTCTATGGTTACTTGGCCCAATTACTCTCTTTATGGTTTTATTTGGGTTCGTGATCGATATAACTAGGCAAGTAACAACAACTCGCATATACTCTGGATGCAGACAATTACCCTTTTTCTGGTTTAATTTGGGTTGGTGAAATGGTGACCGATCTAACTTGCAATTAAAATCAGCCTTAGTTAAGGTCTACGACCATAAGTTCCTATATGTTTCGACCTTAAATGGTGTTTCCTTTTAAATAATGTTATATAAAAACTATGGATAAACTCATCAACTCCTTGCTCCCATTAAGAACTTGTTTGATTCTTGTATCTTTTATCTTGCATAACCATTAAGAATTTTTAACTACATTCAAAACAACTTAAAATTCTGTAAAAGAACTAAATGTCAAAAAGGAGTAGTACTTGCTCATGCTAAGAATTTTCCCACTAACGTGGAACATAACTTAGAATAAGCTTGTTCCACTAATCTCCGAACACAACTCGGAAACGCAATAAACTGAAATTTGGAAAATAAAATGACAAATAATTGATTTGAAACGTACCTTACCAAATACACCAACTTATTTTCTTTTGTTAAAAAAATACACAAACTTTTAAGGTTGCTAGAATAACTATTTAATATTGTTTAATTTATAAACAAAGTTTTTTTGGTGGGGGTTTGTTTGGTTCTTTGTGCAGGTATATAATAATATCCCAAGGGACACTGAATCTTTCTCATGGGGATGGAGAAGAGAAATTTTGCCTCATTGTTGTGAATAGGATTTTGAACAAAAGTATTAGGTGAGTGTTTCCATATACATTCATTGCTTTGATTCAGTTTTTATGTCCACCTGACGCTGACTGTATCAACTCAAGATGATTTACAGCTAGCATTCGTGTTATTGTACGTTATTTGTAATAAACTTTGAGAAATTAAGAAGTTTATTGATTGAATAATACTTGTTTACATAAACATCAACATATAAAAAAGAGCTTTTTATAGCTCAAAATAAAGAGAAAATGAAAAGCCTAAAATACTATGACCACAAAGAAAACAAGCGTTTCAATTTTTCACCACACAACTCACACGCTCAACGGCTCAAAGCTATTGTATAGCTTCATAGCTCCTGCCACACTCAACCGTGACGTTATCTCTACAGATCTTATCTTTCTCTGATTTGAATTAGAAGAAGACGTTTCCCTTACTTGGGTCTTTTGTGTTTTGACAATAATATCTGGGTTTTGCTTCTTTTCAACAAAGCCCACTTCTCTTTTCTCTTTAAGACCACGATCCAACTAAGGCTTCTCCTTCTCTTCTCTTGTTCGTTGCTCTGTTTCTGTACTTGTCATGAGAGCCAAACTAACACCCGCCCGCAAACTTGGAGTGGGGAGAATCCCAACACCGAGTTTGTTACGCAAACGGACGAAGACACCACGAGGAAGTGATTTCGTAAAAACATCAGCTAATTGATCGGTGGCAGAGATATGTTGAACCTCAATTAGTCCCAACGCAACCCTTTCTCTTATGTAGTGATAGTCGACTTCAATGTGTTTTGAGCGACTGTGAAAACCTGGATTAGCAGTTAAATGAACTGCGGACAGATTGTCACACTGTAGCAAAGCCGGTTGTGGTTGCTCAATTCTTAATTCACGAAGAACAGATTAATCCAAGTTAATTCACATGTTGTCGATGCAAGAGCTCGATATTCAGCTTCTGTGGACGATCGAGACACTGTAGGCTGACGTTTAGCACACCATGAGATGATATTTGAGCCAAGAAGCACTCAAAAACCAGTCGTAGACCTTCGAGTGTCTTGACATCCCGCCCAATCGCTATCACTAAAGGAAGACAGAGACAATGAGCTAGCTTTATGGAGATGCAATCCAAATTCTGTTGTGCCACGAACATAACAGAGGATTCTTTTTAGTAGAGAGAAATCAGATACCGTCGGCGCGTGCATTCGTTGACACACAAAGTTGACAGAAAATTGAATATCCGGTCGAGTAAGAGTAAGATATTGTAATTTCCCGGCGAGACTGCGAAAAATACGTCGGATCAGTGAAGGGCTCTGTCCTTAAATGCAGTATCCAAGCGAATAGGCAGAGGAGTTGGCATCGAATTAGCTTCATCCAAGCCAGCTTCTCTCAAGATTTCTTCTGCATATTTAGACTGTTGTAGAAATAATCCAGTTTCATGTGATGTAGCTTGTATTCCCAAGAAATAATGAAGTGACCCCAGATTTTTCATTGAAAACTTACCATTGAGATCATCAATCAACTTCTTTATCAGGTCTGGTGAATTGCCAGTGAGAAGCACATCATCCACATACAAGAGTAGGACAAGTGTAATGTTGTTTTGATGATAAACAAACAACGAAGGATCAGCAGTGCTGCAAGTAAAACCAAACTCAAGCAGAAACATGGTGAACTTATCAAACCATGCGCGTGGGTCTTGTTTGAGACCGTAAAGCGCCTTATTGAGTTTGCATACATGATTAGGATACTTAGGATCAACAAAACCAGGCGGTTGAGTCATGTAAACCTCCTCTTGAAGTTCACCGTGGAGAAATGCGTTTTTAACGTCGAGTTGAGTGATGCCCCAATCCTTAGATATCGCTACAGCTAAAACAATGCGAATGGTAGAGGTGCGAACTACCGGACTGTATGTTTCAAGAAAGTCGATTCCCTCTTCTTGACCAAACCCTTTAGCAACTAATCGGGCCTTCAACTTCTGTAGAGAACCATCTGCATTTAATTTCACAGTGAAAATCCAGCGACATCCCAAAACATTCATATTGGGGTTATATGGAACTAATGACCAGGACTGAGTTTGATTTTGTGCTGTAATTTCCTCACACATAGCTAAATTCCACCCTTCGTGTTTTAACGCAGAGATAATAGATTTAGGAAGCTCAGGAATGTCCACTCTTGTAATGAGAGCATATCGCGGATTCTTCTTAATAATGCCATGTTGAAAATGAGTTACCATTTGACGTTCACTATCTGGTTGAGAAGGAGCCTCCGTTTCACATGCAATTGCAGACGTTGAGGCAGGAATAGCCTCCGATGTCGAAACGGGAATATTGGAGACGGTTGGAATTTCTTCGTCACTGTGACCCATCGATTCAATCACGGAGACCTCGGAATCACTTGAAACAGGGGTAGACTCACTCAAAATCTCGAGGGATGATGACGTGTTACTAGACTCTGTTTGAGAGCATAACCTGGCTCGTGACTCTGTTTCAACTGCAGAACCAGATGTTGAGTTTCGATAAATGGCAGTAACTGGGATACTTGGCAAACGGCGAGACTGTGGAGGAACAGATTGCCAAGCTTTCATAAGCGGAGTGGTAGCAGCAGTTTGAAACCGGTGATAACGATCCTTGAATGGAAATTGATTTTCATCGAAGATAACATGTCGAGAAATATAAATACGCCCTGTTGGTGGATAAAGAAAACGATAGCCTTTATACTGAGAATTATAACCAAGGAAGACACACGGCAGAGACTTGGGATCAAATTTGTGACTCATATACGGACGCAAACACGGATAACAAGCTGACCCAAATACACGGAGAAACGAATACTCTGGTTTTGATTTGTGAATCAACTCATAGGGTGTTTGAAACTGAAGAGCTGCAGATGGAAGTAAGTTACGCACAAAATTGGCTGAATAAAAGGCCTCGACCCAATATTTGAGAGGTGTGTGACTCTCAAACAGCATGGCCATAGCTAATTCAGTGAGATGACGATGTGTTCTCTCTGCGATGCCATTCTGTTCCGGTGTGGACGGACATGACATAATATGTTTGATCCCTGAGACAATAAATGATTCTTGAACTGATTTCCCACGAATTCACCACCACCATCGCTATGAAACACTTTAATTTTTTTACTAAACTCATTCTCCACCTGTTTCTGAAAACTCACAAAGACTTGAAAGAAATCTGACTTGACTTTGAGAGGAAATAACCACGAGAATCTAGTGCAATTATCCACAATCACTACATAATACTTGAAACCTTGGTTTGATACAATAGGAGAGGGACCCCAAAGATCACAATGCAACTGATCAAGGGGTTCCAAAGATGATGAAACAGATGAGAAAAAAGGTAATTTCATGCTTTTTCCTAAATGACGGGGCTCACAAACCGGAGAAGAGCCACTCTTATTCACCGAAATTTCCTTACTACTCTGAAGTTGTTGGAGAAGCTGGAAATTTGCATGTCCAAGTCGTTGGTGCCACACCATCTCACTTGCACTCACCTGTCGATTTGAATAAAACGATACAAAATCCTGGTTCTTCAACACATAAAGACTCTCATGTCGTGGTTCCTTGGTCACCACTTTCTGAGTTGGGACATCAATTATATAAACCCAATTAGCATCGAAATAGACTCCACAAGGGTAGTCATCACAGAGCTTTGAAATGGACATAAGAGATTTCTGAAACGTTGGACAAACTAGTACATCAAAAAGAGGAATACTACCTTGAGCTGTGGTGATTACCGTAGAACCAACATGAGAAATAGGTTGGTGACTGCCATTACCAATCATCACAATTTCAGGGCCATTGTAAAGAACATGATTTCTAAGACCTGTTGCAGATGGTGTGATATGAGCTGAGGCACCAGAGTCCGGAATTCATTCACGACCAGTCTCATCAGCGATACGCAGAGCGGAAAGAGCATGTGGAACATCATCGCTCTGATAAGCATTATCCCAACGATTCCAACACTTCAAAGCTATATGACCAATTCTGCCACATATCTGACAGGTAGGACGGTTACCAGAGGACATATTGTTGGAATTCCAGCCAGAAGAGTTCACTTGTTGTGAGAAGCCACGTCCTCTTGTTGAAAAATTACTTCTACCACAGTTAGAACCTCTATAACCACCACGACCTCTGTAGTTTCCATTGTAACCGCCACGAGAAGACATGTTGTATTGAGACTGTATTTGAAAAGCCAGATGTGGTGTAACCTCAGAAACAGCTTCACGAGACTGTAGCTTGGACTCATAACTCGAAATATTAGAGACAACTTCACTAAAAGTGAGATTTTGACCACGAGACATAGAACTTTGCAACACAGTACAGATAGGATCAAATTCCTTTCCCAAACCATTCATAAATGTAAAAACCTTCATAGCATCATCAACCGGTTTGCCAATCGAGCTCAACTGATCACATAGAGTTCGAAACTCACGCGTATAAGTAACAAAATCCTTGCCATGATTGTTCATCAGCTGGAGACGCCGTTTGAGATCGTACTCACGCGCTATGGAACTTCGATTGAAGTCGTTAGCAAGAGCCAGCCAGACTGCCTTTGAGGTTGTGAGACCATACACGCAGCCAATAACCTCTTCAGACAGAGTACCGAAGAGCCAAGATAGAACCAGTTGATCCGTACAGATCCAAGCTTCATACTCTGGATTTGGGCCTCGAACAAGATTTTCACCGACTTGTGTTTCTACTGTGACTGCTGGAGGAGGGGTAGAACCATCAATGAAACCTAGTAGCTTTTGACTTCGTAACAAAGACTCAAATTGTATTTTCCAAGAAAGATAGTTGCTATCGTTTAATTTTACAGTAACCGAATTTGAGATGTGAAGGGAATCTGGGAAGGGGTAAGGACTAGGCACCGGTGGTGCAACATCATTCGCTGCCATGGATTAACCTGTTAGGGTTCCAAAAGCTCTGATACCATAATAAACTTTGAGAAACAGAGAAGTTTATTGATTGAATAATACTTGCTTACATAAACATCAACATACAACAGAAGAGCTTTTTATAGCTCAAAATAAAGGGAAAACGAAAAGCCTAAAATACTAGGACCACAAAGAAAACAAGCGTTTCAATTTTCCACCACACAACTCACACGCTCAACGGCTCAAAGCTATTGTATAGGTTCATAGTTCTTGCCACACTCAACCGTGACGTCATCTCTGCAGATCTTATCTTTCTCTGATTTGAATTAGAAGAAGACGTTTCCCTTACTTGGGCCTTTTGTGTTTTGACAATAATATCTGGGCCTTGCTTCTTTTCAACAAAGCCCACTTCTCTTTTCTCTTTAAGACCACGATCCAACTTCAGCTTCTCCTTCTCTTCTCTTGTTCGTTGCTCTGTTTCTGTACTTGTCATGAGAGCCAAACTAACAATTTGGAATGTATGCATTTTCTTAATACATTTTTGATTGTATAAGTTCACTAACTTTGTCTTTTTGGTACTTTTCGTTCTCCCCTCTAATAAAGACTAAATTGAGGCCTGTGGTTTGAGTCAAGTATCAAACTTTCAAGATCTTGTCGTTTCAAAGAACTGTAATTGAGTATTTAGATTTTCTTTGACGAAAAGAATCAGGGATAGAAGAAATTATGAGCTTGATGATAAAGTATTTTCTTTAATATTCACCTGTATCTGTATGAATGCTTGTGAACTCATAATTCTGCGGAGTATATCAAGTCATGATTCACCAGAAAGTCTTAATGACATCAATGGCAAATCCTAACAATAAGAAGTTCTCGTGGTTGATAAAGAATTTCTCCTCTTTGCCATCTGACCAGCTGTATTCTGCCCCAATCATGTTCAGTGACATCAATTGGTAAAACTACAAGCTTCTGTCACACGGTTTCGCCGATTTAGATTAACTTGATGTCCAAGTCATCCAAATTTCCATTTAAAATAATTATTTTCTTTGCTTTTCTTTTGGCAGGAATGTTTTTACCTATCTGTTGCTGGTCGTCAGTCATGGCCTCCTGGATGGAGAAGACACGTAAAATTTCGCCTAATTAACTATAGTAAATCAACGTTTGGATGAACTCTCCATTTACAAAGGTGAATCTTTACTAGAATCTGCTCACTAGTTGATTCATGTTGGTAAAAAGGTCCTTGTCAATGTCAGTATTCATATGCACATTGTAATCTTTTTGACAGTAACAGATATAGATTCTAATTGCACCAGTCTACGAGATTTTAATGATATAAGTTTTTGTTTTGACTAGAGTTGCATGTTGCTAAAAGGGTGTTTGTGTTGAGTTAGTGGATTAGGTATTACTTTTATGGTTTAGTTGATGTTCGATTTACAGGCAGGATGCATGGTTCATGCAGTGCTATATTTGTTTGTGATTAACTAGTTGCTATATTGTACAGAACGAACGGCCTGTTTGAATGGAAATCTTCCGGACATTGTTTTAACACTGCTCCCCCTTGCCAAACTCCATGCCAAAGATAGTGGATTCCTGGTGAACGATGAACAACTGATTGTTTCTGAAATAGAGGCTAGTGAAGTTATTGCCAATTTAGATGAGGCTAAAGAGGCATCCGAATCTCTGAAGAAGATAAAGCAAGATGATGGTGCAGAATCTAAAGATTTGCTTAAGAAAACTTCATCAGTAGAAGAAAGCGTTGATGTCAATGGGTTTCAAGTTCTTCCTTCACAGGTAAGAAAACTATAGATCATGTCTTGGTCTGTTTACTAGTCTCCAAAGAATGCTCTCTCATATCATATGCTTTGCAACTCTCGTAGGTGGAAACTGTGAGACGGATATTTGAAAGACACCCAGACATTGCAATAAATGTCCGTACAAAGAACCAACATTTGAGGAAAGAGAAAAATGTCAAATAAATCCCGAACTTTTAAAAAAACGTTAAAAAAAACTTGTCAAAAGTCGTGGTATAAAAAAAGTTCAGACTTTTGTTGATTTTCTCGTAAACTCGAAACTTTGCGTTAAAAATTCAACAAAAGTACAAGTTTTTTTTAGCGTCAACAAAAGTACAAGTTTTTTTTAGCGTTTTCTGAGAAATTTGAGACTTATTTGATATTTCTCAAAAAAAATAAAAAAGATTGTTAATTTGAGGTTTAAACCCATGAACTCCAAGATGAAATCAAACTTTTTGCCATTGTGCCACATGAACTATTATTGGCATAACAAACAAATAAATATATATGCTATAACATCAAGCCTCAAAATATATTTATAAATTTAGAAACTGTTTTTATGTTTTACATATATTTTAAAATGTTGTTATATTAAAACTGAATTATAAAAACTGTTTTTTTTATTGATAATTTTTTTCAATTTTAAAATTATTTTGTTCAAAACTGTATGAAGTTTGAAACGTATTATTAGTAACCATATTAATTTAAAATTACTTATAAATGTTTATATGAAGGTATTGTATAAACTGTATGTTTTTACCAATTTGAAGTAAGAAATATTGTATGTTTAAAAAAACGATTTAACTTAAAAACATGAAAATTCAACTTGTATCTTAAATGAATAATGGATAAAATAAATAGTTAAATGATTGAATAAAGAAAATATTTTAGATGAACAAAATTCTCATAATTTTTTTATAAAAGATAAAAAAAAGTGGTATAAGTACTTAAATTATTATGGTTATTAATAAAATATTTCAAAATTTATAATCCTTTTTAATATAAATACGTTTTCAAAAATTATTTATGATATAAATTTAAATTTTCATAATACAAAAATTTATAAAATAGTTTTAATTGTTTGTTTATCATAACAACAAAAAGTATATCTTTATTTGTTTGTCATAACAACAATAGTTCATGTGACATAATGATAGATGGTTTGTTTTCGTCTTGGAGGTCATGGGTTTGAACCTCAAATTAACAATTTTTTTTTTATTTGGAAAAAATATCAAATAAATCCTCAACTTCTCAGAAAACGCTAAAAAATACTTGTACTTTTGTTGACGCTAAAAAAACCTTATACTTTTGTTAATTTTCTAACGGAATGTTAACACCGTTAATGTCAATTTAACGGCGGGTCCAAAATGGCTTAGTCAACGCAAAGTTTCGAATTTACGAGAAAGTCAACAAAAGTTTGAGCTTTTTTTATACCACGATTTTTGACAAACTTTTTTTGGCGTTTTCTTAAAAGTTAGAGATTTATTTGACATTTTTCCCTTTGAAGAAAGCATGCATGAACTTCTTGCTCGGTCTTATCGAGATGTTGCCCCAATCACTTCAACAGCTCTCTGAGGAAGATGTTTTGGAAGCAGACATTGCGCTGAAATGCTTGAAATATGCGGGGTTTAAGGTGGATTGGTTGGAGAAAATTCTGATCTCATATTGTTTGGAGAATACGTCAACCCTCGAAGAAGCTCATCAATAAGATGTCTATGGAATATGAAAACAAGTGACAAGAAAAACAGAGAGTATCTGCCTCTAAATAAATTGTTTTCCTATATACGATTTTAACCATATATACGTACCCTGGTGAACCGTGTGATGTACGGGAAACTATTAATCATTTATACTATACTAGTAATGGTTACTCTTAGCTTACAATACATTTTTTTTATATACTATAAAACTTAAACCTCTTTCACTATAATGATAAAGAAAAAGAATCATAAATCTTAAAAACCACTTTTGTCAAACTAGAACGATCTGAATCCTTAAAGACACTTGTCAGAAACAAAACAAAGCAAACTTCCTGACATTCTTGTTGTTACGAAAAAAAATGTTGGAACAATGATTCTATCAAGGTTTATGGAATAATCTTGAGGATCACCTTATTAGCTTGACCACAAAAATTGCTGATGATCTTCTTGTTTGTGTGAGAAGAAACTGTTGGAAGGAGCTCTTGAAACTCGGTTGCATTAAGGTCACTTCCCAACAGTAAAACCATAGTCTCTAATGTCGTTGAATGAAAGAAGCCACATGTTTTGACTCGGCATCATCAGTTAGAAAGTCAACGCCGTATTTCAAACTCAAGCATTCATCAAGATTCAGGCCTTGCTTATTTAAGTGTCCTTCAAGCGTCTTATCCCGTTTGGCTTCATCCTTTGTTGTTTTACGAAATCGAATTGTTATCTTCATTAATCCAGGTGAATTCTGCAGTAGCTTTACTATACCAGGGATAACGGTTCGAATAACACTCGTTTCAACCGTCATATCTTTCATCTTGAATTGTGGAAAAGGACGACCAAGAAGTTCGGGAAAAGATAGAAGCTGAAGAATGGAACCATCAATAGTAAGCTTCTCTATGACTTGAATAAAATTAAAATCTCCGTTGCAGAAATAGGGAAGTATGAGATTCGGTTCGGTTACAGAGGAGACATCCAGTAATTTAAATGGTCTCCAATCGCTTACGAATCTCAAATAATGGATATGTGGCGCGCTGATCTGCATTGGTCCTTGATAATCCCATTCGCAGCAAAGTATAGTCAATCGCAGTGACTTGTTAAGATCAAGACGATGAAGCCCTTGACATAATTCTAATGTCAAGCTTTCGAGCATTGGACAACCGGAGAGAATATTAGCAAGTGATTCGTTGGAGAGCTTGGAAAAACGCAAAGACAAGCTCCTTAGCGATGTCCAAGACACAGTGCATCTCGGACTTGTATCCTCGTAAAAAGTTAGGGTGAGCTGCTTCACGGAGGCATTGACGAAGCATGAATCTTGAAAACTATACTCAGAGTCGCATAAGAGAGACAATTCCTCAGCGTTATGGGACATAGCAAACTCGATCCAGCTATCAATCTGAGACGTAGTAAAGTCAGGGCAGACTCTAAGTTTGAAACTCGTGATTTTGGGAGCCGGGTAGTTACGTAGTGCTTTGTTTATAAAACTAACATCAGCCATACCATCACAATCGAAGAATGACATGGAAGGTGTATCGTACCACACATGCTTCCACCGTTTCGACAATACTGAGGTTCTAATCCCGAACTTAGTCGTCTCATAAGACAAGATTTGTTGGAGGATCACGTCAGGTAGAGAGCTGATGTGATCACCGGCTAGTTTAACGACGGCGGAAGTACCGTCACATTCCCCTTCGGCTATTGTTTATAACTTACGGCCACGGAAGCATAAACTTTTAGGGATCAATTAAAAGACATTTTTTATATACTGTATATAATAAGCTTGTACGGTGAAACATTGAGGGTTCCAATAACATCAAGACGTTTCATAGCAATATAAAAACAATGGTCCAACAAGATTCTCAAAGAATTACGGCCCAAACCCATAATCTTGCTTGACCCCAAATATATAGTTTTTGTCAGTTCATGATACAGTGCCTTGGAGCTTCAAATCCACTCCTTGTTGTTGTTGTGACCCTCCAAAAGCATCTTCTATAAACTTTGCAACAATAGATATGAACTCATCTGGTTTTTCTTCTTGAGGAACATGACCACATTTCTTAATTACATGAAACACCGATCCCGGTATAGCTTTCGCTAGCCTCTCCGCGTTCCATGCGGGCACAATCCTATCCGTATCTCCGGTCATAATCAGAACTATATTACCAGCACAAAGATAGTGTGAGTGTAAATATATATAAATGCAAAATCATTTGGTTCCAATAACTTAATTTACCGGGGCATTTGATTTCTTGGAGTCTTTTCGACGATGGAGGTTTCTTCTCTGAGCCATTATTATCTGTTAACATAGCAACCGTGAACTCCACAAGAGCTTTGTCCCATCCCTTGGCTTTTAGAGGCTGTTTTTTTTTTTTGCAACAAGATTCAAAATCAGACTTTCAACATTTAACAAGACAATGCAGAAGAAATAAATTCAATCCGAGTATTTTCACCTTCGTATAACCCTCGAGAACGTGATCCGTCACTTGTTTCGAGTCATACCACGCATTTCTAACCGCTGTTACTCCGAATTTATTGATTGTCATTCTCACCTAATGATAAAAAACACATCAAGTAAGATCTTTTCTAGATTCTAGACCGATAATTCTTGGTCTAAAGAAATGAAATGAAGCCGAGACAAAAACAAAGTGGTAGTATACCAGCATTACTCCAAGGTACGATCTGAGGAAAGCTGCTAAAGCTTTCTTGTAGAGAGAGCTTAAAATACTCGCCATTCCCATAACCACTCTTGAAATTACTCCAAAGATAGCTTTGCTTAACGCAGCAAGAGTTCCTAGAAACTTGCTCTTAGGACCATCTTTATCTCCATTATCACTAGTTGGAGGACGAGGGGCGAATATAGCTGGAGCGACGAGAATAAGAGCAGCAACACGCTCAGGAGCTTCAAAGTAAGAATCTAAAGCTACAAGGCAACCTGCTGAATGTCTTTTTAACATTTGGAAAAAAAGAACAAATCTCAGCTTTTTGATAGCAGTTGAAGAAGAAATGCATAAGTGTGTGAAAACTTCCAACTTACCCGACAAGAATCGCCTTTTCGTTCTCGGTGGTAAGAAAATCGATGAAAAACAACGTAGTGAGCACGGAATACACCATGGAATACGGATTAAACGGTTTTGCATCGTTTGTTTTACCACTAAATGGATGAAAGATCCGAGAAGTCAAACCAAATGCAGGTCTATCAAAGGCCAGAACTTTCTTACCGACACATCGAGCTAAAAGCTTCATAACTTTGTTCCAGGAGAAGACAGAAGCTCCGAAACCGTGCAATAGAATCATCGGAAAATAGGATTTTTGTGTTCCTTGAGCATTGAGGCTTGTATTTGAAACATCATTAGAGAGTGTTTGTGGATCAATGACTTTGTGGTGTATATGAACACCTTTAAACTCACAAAAAAAGCTGTCTGGGTCACGTAACTTCATTGGATCCTGTTCTGTCTCAACCACCACCATCTCCTCTTTTCTTTGGGATCCAGCACCTCCTAAATATTGATCTGGAAATTCGTGATTACATTTTAATCAGAAAGTTTAATTATATAAAATACATGCACAATTAGAGTCTGATTTTCATCGAATTTGAATTAGAAACCCCTAAATGTTTGTAATTGAGTGGAATGTCTGAATCTTTTTAAGTGAGCCCAGGAACTTCAACATGGAAGAAAGTAGAAAGGAAGGAACAATTTTGATGAACCTGGAGAGCCAGAGAGAGGAGAAGCAGCAGCACTGGAGACGACGGAACGGCGGGAAGGTTGGCCGGAGATTAGACGAGAGATCTGAAAATGGGTTGTGGAGGAATCTAGACTAAGCTTGTCTTTGAAGGATAAGGAAGAGAGAGATATGAGAATCTGCTTTGGTTGGTTGGAGAAGAAGATGCATGTAGATATAGTATTTAACTCCATTGTTAGCTTCCTAATTGTCAGACATATGAAGTCAAGTTAAAAATATATATTTGAGCTTAGAGAGATGGTCTTCCCTCTTCTGAATATAAAACTGTGAACTTCTGGCTTCTCAGATTCAATCTATCGGACAATTAACGATGATTTGACAAAGAGGGACCTAATCGTAAAAAGCCTACTCTCACCTGGGCTTGTTGCCATTTGGCAAATATGAAATACTCAAAAATCATAAAATTATATTATTGGTGCAACAAAATTGCAGGGTGTATGTCAAATTACGTGGGCAAATTATAAAGAGCTCACTGTTTTGTTCGTTCATTGATCAGTATACCATTATTTGTATTTATCTTTATGATTGAGTATATTACTGTTATAACAACCAATACATATTTACAGTCTCAATTCTATCGCCATGTAGTCATGTACTATGAAGAATCTCATCCTAAGCTAATTTTTCATAGACTCCTAAATTTATATAATTATAAATTCAATTTTCCATCCAGAAACGAAATTATACAGCGAACTAGATCTATGCTTTTAGTTTTGGTTTCTATGATTAATTAAACTGAAAAATCAAAACATTCAAAGGTGGAAAGGGGATTTAGACACTTATTATCTACAACAAACTGACAGAAAGAAAAGGAGTATGTGGCTTGCAGGTCGGTCTGACGTCGTTTTACCAAACCGGTTAACAGTTCACACACAAAATATAAACATCACCGGTTCAAACACTCTTCACAGGTCACAACACCACTAAAAAAGCTTAGACTTGAAACTTACAAGTCCGTCTGATTTCTCTATCCCCTCCACTGATCCTTCTTGTTCCGAATTTCCCTGAGTGTATCAACCGGCGACTTGCAACCAAGTATCTCCTACACAAGAACACATTTGGTCACAAGCGCAAAGATCGATTTCAGCTACAAAACAGTCATAATCATAAAAGAGTCTCCACATAAATGGGAGTTGAGTAACCTGTATCTCTGGCTTATCAGCGCGCATGAACGGATTTGTTTCAAGCTCTTCCTTAAGTGTTGAAGGGATTGTGGGAAGGTTTGCTTCCCGCTGTTGACGGGCCCACGATAACTTTTGTTGTATCTTCTCATTGTCTGGTTCCACAGTTAGAGCAAATTCCAAGTTCTTCACGGTGTACTGAGGAATCGTAAGACATGAATAGTAGGTTATACTCCATTTTTACATCCTTTTTCATGAGTTAAGAAAACTCAAAAGACGATGTGCGAGCTGTGGTTTATGTTTTACCTCATGACCGCAATAAACCTGTGTCGGTTTAGGTAATGACGCCAGAGTCACACACAACGACTGATGCATCTGTTCAGCTGTCCCTTCGAAAAACTTCCCACATCCAGCAACAAACTGTATAGAATCAATAATGTTTTAGATTGCAATTAGTAACAGAGATTCATATTCGTTAGGAAAATAAGACAAAAGTGTGGAGGGTTTGTATTGACTAATATGAAACCCAATCCATCATAGGTTTTCTTAGCATGAGTCAACATTTCAAGGAAAAAAGAAGGAGAGTCATTATCTTATTCGCGAGCAGCTTTTTTATTTATTACTATCTCTATTTAGACATCAAATAGCGATAAAGAACTGTTTTCGATCTTCAGAGAGTAAGAGCATCCAGCTTTATGTTACCACTTACAAGTGTATCTCCAGTAAACACAGCTGGGGTTTCTCCTTCTTTGCCAGTTACATAATAACTAATGTGACCCTTGGTGTGACTGAAACAAAGTAGATATGTCAGAGGAATCAGCGGTAACAAGAGAGAATAACCGAGTCAACAAGATTAAAGGTAGACTAGAAGCATCTAGATTCATAAAAAGAAACATACCAAGGGGTGTGTAGAGCCAATATGTTCACATCATTACCCAAAGATAACTTGTCACCATTATCAACCGCATCAGTGCATCCTTTCACCTTATCCAGAGAACCTCCATATACTTTGATCCCAGGTACCAACTGCTTTATCTTCTCGTTCCCACCAGCATGATCCCTTTCATCATATCAAAAAAAACAACCAACCGACCAATCAAAGAATGACCAGTAAAACGAAAAATGACGCTTCAAACCCCAATTCATTGAGAACAGAAATGTTTTCTAAGTTCCTTCTTTGACCAAAATATCTGAATTTTTCAGCTTCGAGAAATTCATGGAAAATCCCTAAAAATGGTAGGCATAAATAGCTAAATAGTTATAGAGTTCTATTACAGTTGATGTCGAGAAACGAAATCTACAATGTTTTAGTTACTATGTATGTATATCAAAACCTAAATTCCTTGAGCAATGGGAACAACCAGAATCTCAGAGATGAATCAAATTTGATAAGTTACCGACTGCATGTAAGGCTTAGGAAGTGGGTTACAACTTACCAGTGATGATGCGTGGTGAGTACGAACTTGATTTTGGCACCGTGCTGCTCAGAAGATGCGATCACCTTCTCCGGATCAACTGGATCTACAACCGCCGCGTCTCCGGTGTTCTCGTCGATTATTCTGCATTTATCCAAAGAAGAAACAACCCAAATTGATGATGAACAGAGAGAGAAAAGAAGAACGAAATTGAAGAAAGATACGAATCGCTCACAGATAGGAGTAGTTGTCTTGTAGACAGGGAACGTGGAAGATCTTCATCGTCTCCTCCTTCGATCGATCTTTTTACTCCTCTAAGGCTTATTCTCTAGAACAAATTGAATCATAGTACTAAACTAGACAACGTATGGGTTATCCAGTTTAACCAAACCGGACTATACCAAACGAATCAAGATAAATTTCTGACTTTAGTCTACCGGTTTAAGTATACCGGCTTCGTGTTTGTTTTAGGTTAATTCAGATTTTCAGGAGAATCGTCGTCGTCTCGTATTGCGTGGATTGTTCGGATTATCGGGAAGAAAAGAAAATGGGGAAGCAGCCGGTGAAGTTGAAGGCGGTGATTTACGCCCTTTCTCCGTTTCAGCAGAAAATAATGACCGGACTCTGGAAGGATCTCCCGGAGAAGATCCACCACAAAGTGTCGGAGAATTGGATCAGCGCTACTCTCCTCGTGACTCCAGTCATGGGAACCTACTGGTACTCTCTCTCTCGCTCTCTCCGTATATTCATAAAATTGGTAAACGAAACTATGGAGATTTTCGATCTGTGTTTAGTTGTTCGTCGATCTGTTTTTTTTGTACGAGTTGCCGGTTTCTGCTTTATTCGGGTTTGTACGGCGCAATTGAATTTAGGGTTCTTCATTTGTGAAGATTGTCGAATTCGTTTTCGATGCTTGGAAACCCTGAATTTTCCTTATTCCAGGATATAGAACAGATGTAGATGTGATATGGTAAAAGCGAAAGTTAGCTTAGAAGAGTATTAGCATGAAAATATAAGTAACAACAAGTCTCGAAGTTCTATTCAAATAAATTTATATGAAAAACCATGAACCACCATGGAAATATATGTAAGAACAAGTAGAAGTCCTTAACGGTGAGATTGGATTTTGAAACTTGAATATTGAGTTTGGTTAAGAGACTCTCAGCTAGAAAAACCTTAAAGGCGAATTGTTGGTGAACTACTTTGTGGAATTGCATTTCCAAGGTTTTGAGAATTTTAGTTGCGTCAGTCATATATCATTCGCCAAGTAGTCTTTCTCATTAACATTATGTCAAATTCTTCCTCGTGAAGCCATGAATTGCTAGAGAAAAATCTTTCCATTGTTGTTTAATGCATTTAACACCATCTGAAAAGATTACTAAACTTGGTCCCTACCTTCTCGTCATCTTCTGTGCTTAATCTTTAAATATACAAATGGATGCAGGTACGCTCAACACTTCCAGGAACAAGAGAAACTGGAGCACAGATTCTAAGCCATGAAGTCAACTCCTTTTCTACAAGAACCCATGACTTACTTTCTCGCCAACTTTCTTATGAACTCATTTGATAATCTTCTGAGTCGGTTTGTCTGAAACTCTATTGTCAAATAAATGTTTTGATTTAAATGATAATCACTGCCTGATGTGCATCTTTCTTAATTCGGTTTATTGAATGGAATGTATTATCTAATGTTCCCTCAAAACACCAACAACAAACTATAAGCTTTGCGTTTTCAACCATTCTTGCTTCGAATTAAGACTTTTTTAAACGGAGTGTGAGACAATGTTTTTACGTATACAGTAGTTACCAGTATTCTAAAATACGGTGTATAGGACTGTATATACGGCGTATATACGTTATACGGTGAGAAGTCGTACTGTTTTTATGCTATACAGTAGATTTATACGGTGGACACTAATACAGTTGTACATACCGTGTATATACAGTACCGTATAAAAGAAAAAAAACTATGTAGTTTTGACAAAGATTAACACTAAAAAATAACTATAAAAGACTAACCGTTTCCTAAAACTTCTTATAATTGTCACGACGTCACCGAATTCATGATATTAATTGTGAATCTGATGACGAATACATTCTAGAGATATATGGAGAAAAAGAGAATAAAGATCATAGTTAGTCATTTTTGTTCATTTCATTTTAAAATTATGTTGACATTTCTTTTCTCTTTTTGCATTCTCTTCTTTGAGAATTGAAATACTTTTTTAGTGTTTTTCTAGTTTTGATTAATTTGATTTGGATTTTAAACTATTATGTTATTGATTTTTAATTATTAGAGTGGTATTTTAATATTTATTTAGTTAATATTCATTATTTGTATATGTATATATATATATTTTGCAAAAAAATCCACCGTATAATTTCTGTATATACGTTTGTGTCACCATACGTGTAGCGTATTTTAGAACACTGCTTACAACTGATATTCTACGCATTGACATAAGAGGGAAAGCTGGCAATATTATCCTTATCTTCTATTCCTCTAAATTCAGTAGACTAGAGGCTATGTTTAAAATATCTACTTCGGTTTAACCGAACCGGATCATACCAAACGAAACAATATGAAAGTTGGACTTAAGTCCGCCGGTTTAAATCGAATTGAAACATACGTGTCGTGTTTGTTGAATGAGATATTCAGGAGAATCGTGGTCGTCTTGTATTGCGGATTGTTGGGGATATCGTATCGAGGAAGAGAAGAAATGGAAAAGCAGGCGGTGAAGTTGAACACGGTGTTTCAGCAAAAAAAAAGGGGAATAAATAAAGACGGTGGGAGATATTTTGCAGGGAAAGAAAATATCTGGATATTTTGATTAGAAATAATAAATATCTAAGAGGTTTTCATTCCGCCAAATTGACAGGTGATGACGTGGCAGTATAACCACGTGTAAAAGCGTCTACAACTGTACCGTTCTTCTCTCTTTTTCACCTTCTCTTCCTCTGAGATATTTTCTCTATCTCTCTCTCCACAAGATAGCCAATGGTTGGTGATTACTGGGGGACTGGTTATAGCCGTCCCAGCTCCAACTCCGACGAAGCCTTTTCTGTGGAGGGAGAGACGACCTCATCCATGGTATATTATTATTTCATGTTTCCGATTCGTTTTTTCTTTTCCTTTTGTTTTTCCGTATTGCATGTCTGTTTCTTCGCCGGGATCGTTTTCTATGTTCAGATCTGACTCTTGCGCCAATTTGTTTTGAAACAACACTAAGGAATTATTTCGTCTTCTGATGATTAGATTTTTCTCCATAGTCAAATATGTAGTTTGCTGGCGAATATGTTTCACGATAAGTTGAGTTGTGCGTTGAAAAGGAATCATCCTTGTGATTGTAAATGTGCATTCATTGAGAGATTAATGGTTTTGGAATATTGAGTCGTTTAACACATGTTGCAGGGAAAAGAGTATACGCCTGTAGAATGGACAGATGAGAAGCACAATTCGTATCTTAAATCCATGGAAGCTTCATTCGTAGATCAGCTCTATAATTCTCTTGGTTCAAAAGAGAATGTACCATCGAGAAACAATAGAAAACTTTCTGAAGAGCAGGTATGATACTTTTCTCTAGGCTTTTGGTTGGTGTATTCATATCTCGGCTTGATCATCTATATATTTTGGATACTCTAGTTCAAGGTTCTTCGTGATGGTTTCTGGCAGAAGCTGAATGTAAAACAACCTGAACATCATCGTGTCAACGGAGGAAGACGTGGTTCTCACGAGTTTCTTAGGAGTCCGTGGATCAAACACTATAGAACTTTACCAAAGACTCAAACTCCGGTTAAGGACGAGCCCGAGAGTCAGAAAGGAATAGTCATATGCAGCTCAAGTATGAGGGAAAGCTGCTCTCATTCACGTGACCACGATCAAATCAGCATTGGACAAGGTATTTTTCTTTTGCTTTCTAATCAATTATGTATTTATTCAAGAATACCTAAAACTCATGTTTTGGCTGATGCTTTAAAGCAGAGGTGTCTGACCAGAACTTTGTTAACGAAGTAACCAAAGGGAAGAAGATGAAGACGGTGCTTAGCGGATCATCCAGTACCGATCAGGTAACTACTCCTTCCAATTATGTTGGTGATGGCACTGAAATGTGACGAATTATTATTCAAATAGTATTGTCTTTGTTCCTTGGTGTAGGTCGTTCCACTCAGAAAACCTCCTGCAACATGACATCAATGAGAGGTGGCTTTTATGAGGAGAATTTTGTTATGTATATAATAATTTGAATTACCGAAATATCAACTTACTCTTTGTTAGTTACATTTGTCTTCATCATATATTATAAATATTAATATATGCTCATGTGAGTGGATTCATTTGTAACAACAACACTAGATTTCCTTCATTTGTAACTCAGTTTCAAGTTAAGACTTTACTTACTTACAACTTATAGTCTACGCATTGATATTGACACCATAACTCGATTACATAACAAAAAACTGCATACCAAAAGAGAGAAAGCTGATAATATTAAACCTTATGTTCTACTTCTCCTCTCAACAGTTGATTCCACATTCCACCACGTCCGGACCAGTAACTCTAGAGGTAAAAGGATCAACCCGAACCCACAACAAGGAGAAGATGGAAGCAAGAAGGACAGACCAAACCACAATAATAGTTGGAGTCCGGTTTTGTTTACCCATCAAACCCTTGAGGAATGGGTATAAGTGAACAATCACCCAAAACGCAAAGAAGAGTTTACCAAAGAGAGGTCCCCAAGACTGATATCCACTGTTGATAGCATAAGAAACTCCTGCAACCACTCCCACAAGGTTTATGATGAGTAGAGTTGTCGGTGGGATTAGAAGCGTTGTCCATTTGATCAAGTAAAGCTCGGCTGAGTCACCATCTTCATCTGAAGCTTTTGAGGTAACTGTGAAATTGGTATCGATACCGGCGAGTACTTTAAGAAGACCTTGAAAGACTGCAAACAAGTGAGCTGATACACCACCAATGACCCAAAACTGCTCGTTCCTCCACCATTCATCTATGCCTACTCCACTCCATCTCATTTCCAGTATACCCGTCGCGAAAATCGAAAGAAATAGAGAAAGAAACCATATGCTTGCCAAGTTACTTATCTACAATAAACCAATGATGCTTTGAGATGATTAGTGTGAGATAAAACTAACATTCAAGAGAGAGAGAGAGAGAGTAAACCTGAGGAATAATGAATTGGTTGGTGAAGAGACAAACGGCAGGTAAGGTGCAATACATGAGGAGAGGAATGGAAGTGATTGGGTAAATGGTTGTGTTGACATAAGCAAACCTCTCAAGAAATTTCAGCCTTCCTCCATAACCATACCAGATTGGACAATGCCTACTGAAGAGAATTTCGACTGAACCTAGAGCCCACCGAAGCACTTGGTTCAACCGATCAGAAAGATTGATTGGAGCAGATCCTTTGAATGCTGGTAGTTTCGGCATACAGTAAATCGATCTCCAACCACGAGCATGCATTTTGAATCCTGTGAGAATATCTTCAGTAACAGAACCATAGATCCATCCAATCTCAGTTCCCCATTCTGTTTTGTCCTCGTATCCACAGCTAATGACATGGATAGCTTCTTTGAGAAGGCTTTCTGGAGTTGCAGAAGGAGGTACACCTCCATTTTCCATAAGTGTCGAAGCAACAAAAACAGCGGATTGTCCAAATCGCTGCTCAAGTCTCATTTGCGACATCAAAAGCGCCTTGTCATCATCAAAACCAGCACCTGGTTTTGCAAATGTGAGATTCAAACATCAAAAAACATACTAGTATAACAGAGAACTGAGAAAAGAAACGAGAAAACAAGTTTTTACCTTCTACTCCCTCTTCTATATCCTCGAGGTTGAATACAGGAATGGTTGAGTCAGTGTGCTTGCCAGATTTCTTTTTCTCAGAGTCTTTCTTAGATTTGGCATTCTTCTTTCTCGATCCTCCGCAAAGTCTAGATACAACATTTGCTTTCTTGTGTTTTGGTTTCACTGGAGGTTCATAACCATATAACGCAGTTCTGTTGAAGACACACCCAGTTCCCACATATACAGGTCCTTGAATCCCATCTAAGCCTCTCAAATTTATCTGAAAACCAAAATATAACATCATGCTGAGTTGATGACATTTGAAATCCAGACATAAATAATGGAAAGTGTAACTTACATCGAAGAAAACGGTATTACGGTTAGCATATCTATCGTTTCTATCAATACCGTCGAATCTCTGTGGGAACTGGACATAACACACTTGCTTCCCAAGATTTGGGTCCATTAGAAAGCACATTGCTTCTCTCAAGGCCTTGCTGTTATTTATGTAATGATCACAATCAAGATTCAACAGGAAAGGTCCATTAGTAAGGACTGCTGAAACTCTAACCTGTTCAAGTGAAAAGAGAAAATCCTCATTAGATGCAAAAAACACGAAAAAGAAAATTCATTGATCGGAAAACCTACAAGTGCATTCATAGCACCAGCCTTTTTGTGGTGCTGGAAACCCGGTCGCTTTTCTCTAGAAACATATACCAAACGTGGAAGCTCGTTGCCCTCTGCATCCAACCCACCGTTTTGTCCTAAGAAAACCTGCAATCAAAAAGTGATACCTCAATTATGACCTTTTATAACACAATATAGTGAACTCTCGTCCCAACATGCCTATTCTCTTACCTGAATCATTCCTGGATGGTCCCTTGTGTTGTTTCCAGGCCATGGTGTACCATCTTGCATAACCCATCCTTCTTCAGGAACTTTCTGGGCCTTGGAAACAAGTGCATTGATTCGTATCTTGAATTCCTCATACTCCCTCTGCCAGAAATATAGACAAGTAATTATAGCATGCCCAAAAGGTAATTGGGATGTTTTGAATGAATTTTACCTTCATAGCTCTGCGATCTTTGACGAATGATGGATGAACTTTATCTTTCAAGTAATCAATTTTGAGAGAAAAGTACCATTCTGGTGCCCGAGGCTCAATATTATATTTTTTGCAGAAAGGTACCCATTTACGTGCAAACTCGGATGTTTCTGCTAGTGATTCAAATGATAACATAGCAGCACCGTCATCAGATACATAACAAGAAACTTTGTCCACCGGGTAGTCAACCGCCATAATAGAGAGTACTGTATTGGCTGTCACCAGTGGGGGCTCTTTCAATGGGTCCACAGTACTCACAAAAATGTCAACAGCGGCTAACTGAGATGGTTCGCCTTCTCGATCATATCTGTGACGAAGTGAAGGATTAACATAGACTCCCAGACTCAACATAAACAGATAAAAATGTAACATACCTTAAAGCTAGCCTATCGAGGTATGTTTCGCGGTTAACAGGAAACCACTTGGGGAACTGATCCAAAATCCATGATAGAGCAAACCATATCTCACATATCACTGATACAAGCCACAGAGGATATGCATTTGGCACTGGATTTGTGATACGGTAATGTAAGAAGAGACATAGGACTACGAGCCGCAAGATTATGACCATTCTGTAGGGATTTATCCGTGATGATGGAATCGAAACCTTTCTTGAAAGCGGCTGCCGAGCTTCGTCATTCCTACACAATTTAGAATACATAAATAAATTAGGAAAGAGAAAAAAACACAGGAGCTCAAAATGTTCCATGGAAATAACTTTAAGTTCCAAAGAGATAACAGAACTAGTACTCACAGCAAAGCTTCATCAACGAAGATATCAGTGCTGGTATCAATATCCCCTAGACCCCTTTCAGAAGCAGCTTGAGTGCTCACAGGACCAGATTTGTTCTCTTGCTTCAATTTCCAGCCATCAACTCTCTCCTTCCAAGCTACATTGCCTAATCCTGTTGAACCAAAGTCCCTAACAGGATCCACAATCCTTCTGCTTGCTGCAACGAATACAACAGAGTTTTCTATTAACCAAACTGAGGAAGCCTTTTAAGTACGTATATACAGTATGTTAAAAAGAATGGTAATTACGTGATTGATTGACATCTGATGAATAAGGAAGCCGCTTTCCAGCAGCTACAGTAGAAGATACAGACAAGCGTTCAGGTGAAGCAGCAGAAAACTCTCCAGAATTCTGTCAATAAACAAAAGACAAATGCATTCACAACGCAACTCAAGCTTGAGGAGGAGAACTTGTAAGGGTCTTACCTCTTGTCTACTAGTGAGACAAGGAACAAGATTCTGAGAGGTCTCTTTGTCATACGCAGAATGCTCAATCTCCACTCCTTTCCCACGTGTAAGATGCCATCCAAGCATCCGCTCTGATATCTTATCCTTCTGTGGGTTTTCTGTATAACTAAACTCACCAGCACCTTCATCAGCAAATCCATCCTCCTCTTTATCACCAGAAATGGCAGGACTACCTAAACAGAGATAAGGATACATATATTTCAATAAGAATGATCAATCAATTGATGATTCAATTAGAAACAAACACCAAAGAAGAATCAAAAGTACCTTTGTGTCTCTTGTATTTGGTTTTGCATTGAGGACAAGATTGGTTTCCGTCTTTCCTTTCGTACTCATAGCAAGGTCTACAAACTGGAAAAGAGCAAAAATCACAGGCCACAAAGGGATCTCCATCTACAGTCTTCCCAACATTTTCACTACATATTTGGCAACTCTGATCACGAGCGTTACTCATCACCTTTCCCTACAATTCGTAGAGCTAAATTTCAGAAACCTAATACTTCAAAATTGGCAAAACCAAACGATTTCTGCATGAAATTAACTACTACTGCTTCTCAATAGAAATCTCTGAGTGATTTATGTGGAATTTTGCATGTGGGAAATTGAAGAGACGGCTTGCAAAACCTTTTAACAAAAAAAAAAATTGAAGAGACGGAGCAAAACATACCACCGTTTCTCCTTCTGATTCCGTCATAATTTTACTTATCTTTTTCCCACTGAAGCGTCGGAACAGTTCAAATCTGCCGAGATTCAAACAAAAGTCAAAGAATCGCTCGAAGTCGTCGGCGACGAGGGAAGTCGAATTTTTAGAGAGGAATGAAATTCGAGAAATACTTACCATGCAGATGAGGAAGATGGAGAAATTCGGAGATGGAGAGAGTGTTTTCTTCTTCGTAATGCAGGAAACTCTTCCTCTCTCTAACTATCTATGAAGCCACGCTTCTTCTCCAGAGGAATTTATGGAAGCTGGCTTGCAACCTGAAACCACCACTGACACCATCACACTGTCTTCTCTGATACTCTTTACATTTGTACACTTTCTAACACCAACACGAATTGCCGAAATTAAATTCGTCTTAACCGGCATTCAATTGTGTAATTAGTTTGGTTCTCTCAAGTCTTAACTAAAATCCAAACTACAATAAATTGAGTTTCGTAACGCAAGAGAAAATTGAACAAGGAACATTGGTGAATAAAATTAAAAGTCATATCAATTAAGAATTTTCTTTATTAAAAGTTAAAACTCTCTCTCCACCAAACCGATCACTTAACCGGTTTTTGAATGACCAGCACCAATACAAATACAAAAAACACAATTCTTTGTTTCTTAACATCCTTAGATATAACCAACAGAAACCGCAGCTTTGATGAGTAAACCGAAGAGCACAAAAGGGTTGGAGAAGAAAGGAGAATGGTCACTTTCCAAATCGTAAGCTTGGGTCGGTGGCCACCGTCTGATCATGGCGTCTTGCTGATCCGGTTTCATGACCCGGTCATGTAACGTCTTGATGTACACGCGCGGCACGTGCTTCTTATCCTCCTGCTCTTGTCCTTGTTCTTCTTGTTCTTCTTCCAATTTTGCCGTTGTCAGCGCCAGAATCGGAGCTGGTCTCATCATTAAATCAGCCAACGAACATTCCTTCACACCAAAGAGAATAAATTTTTAGTTGGACAAATATATCGGTTTTTATTCGTTTTTTCCAAATAACAAAATGTCGATAACAATTACTGCTACAAGTTCTAACAAAACAATATTAGAAGTACTAATCACTAATCAGGGAAGTGTACTTAGACCACACATGGGATGTGTCACAAAGTGTCAGGGCCCACTATATTTTAGGGCCCATCTTCTAAAAGGAGAAAAAAATCTACCAAAAAGTTATCAATATCAACTTAAATCACAAACGTTTTTTCTTTTTTTTGTGAAAAACTTTAAATCACAAACGTTAAAATAAAAAAAAGAAGTAGATATTTAATTACTTCGTTCCAAATTTTTATAGCTTCCTGTTAGTTGTTTTCCTTATAACATTATATGAATATATATTGCAACGTATTTCTATGAAATTTTGTATTTTTTCTGTTTAAATTTTATGAAATCTTATGATAGATGATCAAATATCTGGATTTTAACAGACATGCATCCAGAAGATCTGACTGGTTTCAGAAGAAAAAAAAAAACACAAATTATATTGAGGATAGCCATTTCGCCTAACCCTTACAATAATAAACACATTGAATCTTAAATCTTTGAGATTCTGTTATGAAATGAAGCGAGAGAAACCTGTTGAGGACACATGGGGTAAAGGAGTTTTCGTCGGAATTCAGATTTGATAAGAGCAGTGGTCGGAGGATTCTCGGGTCCTAAACCGAAACCAAGCTCATACACATCACCATGTTCTGATAGATCAGGCACTCCCTATAACCCAAAAAACATAACGTCACAAACAAGTTAACTTTATTTATATTAAAAAAAAGTTCTTCTTTTACATCTTTCAAATCTTGATCGGTCTGAAACCCAAATTCAAGCATGGAAGCTGCGACGTAAACAGCGAGACATATCTTCTTAGGAAATCTCCGTGTCGCACTTGTTACGCTAAGCCCTCCTGCACTGTGACCCACGAGTATCACCTAAACAAACAAAACAGAGTGAGTTTGCTTCGGAATCAAGATTCCACCAAATTGAACAGTTTTGAATTAGGTTTGACCTGTTCTTGTTCCGGGAAGGAAGAGAGGAAATCGATGAGTGGTTTATTGTGTTGGTCAAAGGAAGTGAGAGTATCGGCGGAGGAAGAGTCGATGCCGGAGGATTTGAGGTCGATGCAAGTGACGGTGAAGCCAGAGACTTCCATGAGACATTTGATCTTGTACCAGCACCATGATCCTAAGCTCATGCCGTGTATTAGCACAAAGTGTGGTGGTTTTTTTATTTGTTTTGTTTTTAGGGTTTCTTCTTGATTCTCCTCCGCCATAGATTACGCCGGAGTTTCGGGTTTTCTTCCACAGAGAGTGTTATTTGGGGTGGCCTTATCACATATATGTCAAGCGCATATATAGTGAAAGATATTTTTTGTGTGATTTCTTTTTCTTGGTATAAGATAAGATAATAAATTTAATTATTTTTTACTCTAATAGATTACCAAAATGACTGGTAACCTTTGAGAGAAAATCTAACAATAAATAGAATTTACACTTACATAAAATTTTAGGATTTTTTCCCAATTTTAGCTCAACAAATCCTGTTTTTCATTTTTAATAAATTCAAAATATTTATTTTGGGTAAAATATCTATTAGAATAAAGTAATTGAATAATGATTTATTAAAAAGCTATTGTAAAAAAAGAACGAAATTTTTTTACTGAAAGGGAATAAACTTTATTACCATCAGTAGTTAGGAATTTTTATCCGCTGTAATTTTTTTATTTGTTGCAAATTTCAGAACTTGAAGCGGTCTTTAGTCGCATCTTGTAATCAATTTAATTTTTACTTGTTAAAATAATTGAGAGAAAAAATGGTGAAGTGTTATGGTTGTGGATCCCAACTTTTATATATGCTCACTTGGTTTATTGCATATTTTCTTATAGTTGGGATAGTCAATAAGCAATAATTGTTTATTCTGACTACACAATGCCCACGAATTGGATGTAATAATGGTTATTACGGTACTATTTTTGTTTTATCCGCTAATTACGTTTCTATCCTCTAAACAATTTCTGACTTTTCTTAACAAACATAAAAAAAGTTCAAATTGATTTCGAGAAATTCTTTCTTCTTGGTAAATCGATTTCGAGATTTACAGATTGTAAAACGGATCAAATGATTAGTCATATTACACTAGATGATAATGATAACTCAAATGACAATAAAACATTTTCGTCTTATAAAAAGGATCAAAACACGTTTTTCACGGTTTAACCTATATTTGTTGACAGATGTGAACATTTTTTCATAATATGTCATTTTTATAACAGTACTTTTTGTTATTACGTAAAGCAAATAATGGAATTATCATTTCTCATAAAACACTAAAGAAAATCCATTTGATAGGTGGATTCAGCTTGATGTGATGTGATCAAGAAAATACTACCACTAATAGTCATTGTTATTATAAAATGTTACATAGATTCAGGTATGTCACGTGTGTGATTTGTCAAGACGCGTGCGAGGATTTGTATTATAATTGCTAAATTAACTATGCAGTATAGTAGTACTATTTTATTTTCCGATCAATTTTATAATACAAAGATAATCAATTTGATTGACCAATTAATCTAATGCTCGTAACTCTAGAGTGGTATTGGATCTAGCATTTGAGAGGATTTCAAGTTTTTTTCAAATCTCTGGTTATTGGACTTAGCATTTGTAAAACCTCTTCCAAATCCTAGATTATTATAATGAAATTTATACAAATTCCCTCAAATTCTTGGTTTTTAGAGAACTGTGATTTCATTAATTAATTATATATTTGAGATTATTTGAAAGAGAATTGATAGTTAAAAATAAGGGATTTTAAATACCACATCATTTGATAGTATTTGACAAAATCCTTTAAAATCTCTACGATTTAAAATAATTCTAAATTCTTGTGCCAATAAACCCATCCTATAAACATCAAATTATAACAGAGCGGTGATTTTTGTGCAATTGTTTTGTTTTCGTTTTTTTTTTTTTTTGCCACTTTCTTTTCGTTTCTCTTGTGTACCTTTTAAAAAATTAAAGAAAGAGAAAAGTAAGGAAAAGAGGAATTAGATGCAAATAATTAAACACTGATTGAAAAGGGAAAAAGGAGAAGTGTCACAAACAAAGATGAAGATATCTCCTCCTCCTTTTCAGTGGGTAAGAAAAGAAAAGTGTCTTTTTCTATTTTTATTTTTCCAAATCTCCCTAATTTTGGGTTGATTTTGTAAGTTATATTGTAACCACAGCTTATTTTTAGTTTTCATTTTGTATCCTAGGCAAACCAACGTGTGAATGAAAAAGACATACATGACTTTGAATTATATAATCCGAATTGTTATTTCAACACAATTCCATATTATGAGGGTTTTTACATACGATTCCTTTTTTCTTTAACATTTTGAAAATCTTTTTGTTGATAATGTACAATTTGAAAGTTTTATCGGAAAAAATGTACAGTATTTAGTCTCAAAGACTAAAAAAAACTTAGAAAAAAAGACTTTTAAATACTATACAAACAAGTTTTATTTATTTATTTTAAGAACACATATTTTAAAAAATTAGAAATATCACAAAATTTAGGTTGATAAAGATTTTAAATTTTTATAGTAAAGAGTATTAATCATTTAAACACCTAATTATTTTTAACAATCATGCATATGTACAATACATATTCTACATTATATGTATTAAGGATCTAATTGTAATTTAGTTTATCCATAATATTCCTAACTATCTCTACATATACACTTACCTTTCAATAAAATAACCACATTCAAATTATATAAGAGAGTTGATAATATCCGTAAGATCGTAATCCATTTTCTTTTATTATTTTTAATCTCTTCTCCAATGTACTCGTCCCACAACATCTTCCTAATCACAATCAAAGAAGAACCGGCCCTTTCTCGTTGCGAGACATATCATATCTATAGAGAGGATTAGTATACCGGGTGATTGGGTTGTCCAGTTTGATTGGTCGAGTAGTTATGCAGATACTCCAGCCAACAGCGGGTCGGAGTCGTACTATGCATTAGGGTGCTCTTAACTTACCACTTATATGTCTTGGCCAGTTGACATATAATCCTATCCCGAGACGACTACGTTCATTCTAAAGGTGGATATTATAAGCGTTTCGTACTATTTTTCGCTTGTTGCCATAGTATTTTGGCGTGTTTTCGGTCGCGTGCTTTAAGTTGGTGCTCCAACTTGTGGATACCTAACATGTGGATTGGTATTGAATGTGATCAATAAGTTTTCATTTGAATGGATAAGGCTTGGGGTGTTTGAGATATAATTGAAAAATGATTAACTCATACGTGGTCGGGGTTGTGATACTCAAACCGAGCTATCAAATCATCTCTAGTACATTCCTCAGGTTGGATCGCCACTTCAGGGTAGATGGTCCGTTCGGGAGGGCGCCAGGGGATGACCCATATACTACGTCCCGAGCTATTGTTGGATCAGGTCAAGGAGCGGGTCTTCTTTGTCCTTAGCGCTCCTAACTCGGAATGTGTAGCCACACCATCGAGTTCTAGGATACATGGGCTTGGGTGACCTAACATATAGGGATAAAAGGTTTCTCACATAATCCAATATGGGTATCCCATGAATGTTGGAGAATGACGTTAAGATATTCGTCTAAACTATATTACATGTAGCATTAAAGAGATTCACCTAAATTAAATTACACATAGCTCTAAAAGATTCGCCTATATAGTATTTTACATGTTATTCCGTATTTCGTAAAGACCAAAAGAATGAGTTTTACACCCCCAACATTCATAATACATATTTGTGTAATAGATAAAACGTTTGTCTAAATCTTAGAAAAACATAATATGTTTATTAAAACAAAAGTTATTATTTTACCCCGTTACATTTTTCACATATTAGTGAATTAACAAATTTTTAATTTATTAAATTAATTTATATTTCTTTTGAGAGAAAAAGACTTAAATAGCATGAACAAATTATATTGTATAATAATAATTAATACACGGAGTTTGTAATTTCAATAATACCATTAATGAAATTTTTTTTTGGTATTTTTGGAATTCGGGAACCTATTCCCGAATTAGTTTATTTTTTTCCCGAATAATATTTTTTCTTTTCCAAATGGTATTTTTGGAAATTCAGGAAGGAAAAGCACAATTCAAGAAAACCTTCCCAAATCTGTGTATTTCATTCCCGAAAAAATTTATGGTAAAATAATGTTTGACAGAGTTTTGCATACTAGTATTGTCAATTATCCTTCTTTTGATGTATTTAATTTATCAAGCTATTAGAAAAAACGAAAAACTTAAAATATGAATATAAAAATTTGTAACATGTTCTCTCTAATTATTTTCTTAATAAAGATAAAATAGATATGACTTGAAATTAAATTAGTTTTAAATGAAGAAAATTTTTTTAAAAATAATTATGTAAATATATGAGCAAATCCTAAAATGAAGAAGATTTCGAATCCTTTTGCCGGCCTTGTACTCTTCCTCCCTGAAATTATAACTAGTTAATTTATTCAATTTTGTACACATTTTAAAACAGAAAAATCAGTATTTACTATCTAGAATTAAAATCCTCCGTAGCAAATGCGTACATGTTAAAATAAAATCAATGCAGGGAAAATGAGATTATATAAGCTAACGCCAGGAGAGAAGTGCCAAATGAAAATGATCAGAGGAGAGCATGTGCTGAAAAGAAAGCCTTTGCCAATTGTCCGTGTCTTTGTGGACAAGGGAATCAGATTCAATTTTATTATTATGTGCATAACATTTGTTCGCCATTATATTATATCGTTTGTATATATTTACAAATTTATATGACATTTGAGTCGGTATGTGAAATTTCTATAAAACATGCATTAAAAAAATGGTTTGGGCAAGTGGAGAAAAAGCCATACCCCTTTATCTAAAAAGGTTCCTCAAGCCATGACGCTTTATATCTCTTGCTTTTGTAACTGTTCAATCATTGTGGACTCTCTACTATAACTGAACAGTCATTTTATATAATACTCATGAAACGCAATTCACTGTATTTTTTTCTGTTTAATTATTCATTTCCACAATTGTTAAAGCAGTTTTAAAAAGTGTAGTAAACTTTTAGAAATTCTAAAACTAAAAATAATTTATTCGAAGTGTTTATTTTTTTTGGTTTTAGAAATGTCGCAGGCATTTGAAATTTGAATCCAGAAGACCGCCAATTTCTGTTTTCCCATCGTATCCCTAAATTCAAATCATCTTCATACTATCTCCTCTGTAATCGAGAAATCTGGGATCGTTTCTACTCTCAACAAAATCAAATTCAGGTGAGTAAAAATTTCTCTCCCTCCCTCTCTCTCGCTTCTTCTTTCTGGGAATTTGGAGTATTCGTGGATAGATAATCCAATTTGCCTGATTAGAGTTTGGTAAAATCCACATTTCCGAGTTATGTTTTGTTCAAATATGGGTTTCTTCTTAAGTTTCATGGCTTAAACTGTTTGCTGAATCAAAAATCTTTCTTCTCTTCGTATGTTAGATGGATTTACATTTACCCACAGAAACAAGATCAGAGACTATTGATTCATCCTTATGGCCACAGAACTCTAATCCATTAGCACAAGTATTAACAGGTATAGATCTGTACTCTGCTCTTTTGATTATTCTGTTCAAACACAATTTCATAAATATTTTTATTTGCGTTCACAGAGATAAATCAGAATGTAGAAAGAATGCTCAAACTGATCAAAGATAAGGAAACTGAGTCAACACAGAAATTTCTTTGCTTATATCAATCTCTCGGTGAGCGTTACAACGATTTGAACCAAGAGCTTCTCAACGGTCTCTTCAAATGTTCAGATCACAACAATTCTGATAATTCACTTTCTCTAGAGTTAGATACGGAATCAAGAGACTCTTACTCATCTCTTAAGAGTCACATTGTCTCATCAGAGAAGAAAACGCAGAGTTTTGGTGAGGTTGAGAAGAACCAATCTGTATTTTTGCTTGCCGATATCTTTCGTGACGAGCTTGAAACAGCACTTAGAGATTTAGAAACCGAGAAAACACTAGTGCTTGATTTAGAGAATAAGCTATCAGATTCAAGTAACAAGATTGAGATTCTAGAAAACGAGCTCGAGGTTTGTAGAGAGTGTTTAGGTGTATCAGAAGCTGAGGTTTCAAAGCTGAGGTTTCAAAGCTGAGTGAAATGTTAAGTGATTGCAAGGCCGAGAAAGCGAAACTGCAGACCGATGATGATGGTGGTGATTTGGTAGATAGCTTAAGAGCAGAGTTGAGTTCTAGAGAATTTCAAATCGAGCAAATGGAGGAGTATTTGAACCAGTTGTGTGTTAAAGACACTGAGCTTATTGTGTCTGAATCAGGAAGGGAAGATGAGTTGAGAGCTAGAGTTAATGAGTTGGAGAAAGAAGTGGAGTTGCAGAGAAATGTTATATCAGAAAGAGAGGAAGAGAAAAGAGAAGCGATAAAAGAGCTCTGTTTCTCTCTTGATCATTACAAGAGCAATTACATGAAGCTTGTAAGATCACTTTCAGACAACAAAAATGGATCATGTGTTTGAAATGTCGCAAATTACTACCTAATTGATCGAAACTAGTGCAGAACTAAACATATGTTGTATCATCTTTTTTCTTTTTATTGAAAGATTACCTTAATTCTAAGAGAAACGTTTGTGATCCTTTATATATAAAAAAACTGCTGTTAAAATATATCTATAACTGAAATTTTATTTTCTTACCGAAATTTATATTTGTCATCGTTGCAAGTATTCGAAGATTATTAGTAAAAGAAATAGGGAGATCATTAGCGTCTGTAGTCCAACGGTTAGGATAATTGCCTTCCAAGCAATAGACCCGGGTTCGACTCCCGGCAGACGCATTTATGTGTTTTATTTTTCAAAAAAATATTATACAGAAAGAGCCTTTTAGTTTCCGATTGTGGGATTTAACTTTTCCTTTACCATTAATTATGTGTTTTATTTTTAAAAAAGTATTGCAGAGAAAAAGCCTAAATTAATTTCAGTTTCCGATTGTGGGATTTAACTTTTCCTTTACCATTAATTATACGACTCAGCTTTCGTGACTGCTGACCAATGATATCAACCGTAGATGATTTGTCACTAAGGACAATGGCGAGGCCATCTTTAAAATCGTCCATACCATCGTTTATAAGGTGCCAAAACAATGTTCCTGCCGCTGAACCGTTTTTCTGCGCTGACGCGTAAATGATGTCGAACGTTGCGTTGAAGACGACGTCTCTCTGAGCCTGAGTATAGCCTGGTGTGTTCGTTGGTTTCCCGAATTCTCCTAGGATTAGTGGTTTCTTAAGAATGTTTTGGGCATCCTCGATGTGGCCGTCGAGCCATTTTCTTAAGTAGTCCATTCGAGATTTCTCATCTAAGTTTGGAAACCTACGAAATCAAAAAGTGTTGCCACAAAAATCTTTAAGATTTTGCAAAAAAGTGTGAAAGCATATAACTCGAGATAGAGGAAGAAGTCTATATGGGCACTATTACGTACCATAAGTCAGGGTAAGAGTGAATGGAAGCGAAATCAATGGCATCAAGATTGTGATTAGCGATGAAATCGGTTCCAAGAACATTGGCTGCGACCGGGTTTAGAGAAGCCTTTCTTTGAGGAGAGGAGTCACCATAGAAGCCTTCAAGACCAGTAGATAAGAGATGGTTTGAGTCAAGTGTTTTCACGTAAGGAGCCATTTCACTAATCCAAGCCGTAAGGGTTTTTCCAGTTGGATCTGCTCTGCATTGTGGCTCGTTCATTAGCTCCCAACCCATAATGGTTGGTTCATCTTTGTATGCAACTTTGGTAAAAGTATTCACTCTGTTCACCATAGTCTACAAAGATGGGTATGAGGGATCATTATATAATTAAAGAGATCTTAAAGAGTAGAAAACGTAAATTGTGTATATTTGTGAATTGTTACCTTGACGTGGTTCTTGTAAAATTGTTTCACAAGAGGGTTTGTGTAGAAATCGTCATCGGAAGTAACGTTTTGGCCTTGCCTTTTAGCCCAATTGATGTATTGTTTCCTTCCACCGTAGTCAGAATAGTTATTCACAAAGGTGATTATCATTTTTATACCCAGTCTTTTTGCTTCGGCTATCGCAAAATCCAGACCCTTTTCCATCAGGAACAATATACGAGAAATTAATTTACAACAAGAAAAAAGATATTTAGATTAAAAAGCTTCAAACTTGGTAAAAAAATCAGACTTCAAAAAAGTTGACTAGAGAAAATAGTTTAAACAAGAAGTTCATTTTATATCACATTCTTCTTAATTCAAAGTTCATTTTTAAAGATGAATAAATTTTCGTAAAATTTTGTTTTTTTAATTGTTAAATAAATGATTATAAAAAGATTTATAATGATATATTTCCATATGAAAATGAAATGTTAGTTAGACTCGAATTATACAGGATTTTATTTTTAAATTGGAAAAAATTTCTAATGAAACTCACAACAATCTCAGCGATTTTTTTATAAAGAAACACTAGAAGTGTTAAACATAGATATTTATATGTTTTTATTCAAAATTCATTGTAAGATTTGTTTTTTTTATCATTTTACATAGATCGATCTATCTATATATTAAAACCCTTATATCTATATACTTACCTGAAACGTTTGTTCATCATAGGAACCAGGGGCGGTTTGGAGAGCACGGTAACCACCATCGGCGAAGCCCCAGGTGCGAGCGATGGTCAAACCGTGACAAGTCGCGTTTTGAAGTGCGGCGGTGATCTTAAACCTCTTGGCCAGATCGGTTGCTTCGTACATGAGCCAGTAGGCATTGAAGCCATTTGCGTAAAATGGTTTCCCTTTGAGCAAAAATTGAACGCCTTTTCTACTCACGAAACCATCAATCTCTGCAGCTTCTACTCCTAAACTGCGATAGATTTGTGCGATCACAATCGCTACAAACGCGATCAAGCACAAACACTTCATGTTCTTAACTTTACTTTCGTGTTTGTTTTTGTGCTGATCTAGTTATATATATAGAGTGCAAGTGCTTTCTTACAGTTACAATGCATGAACAATCACTAATTCGTGGATTTACATAGGTATACACGTGACGTCGACTCATAAACATATGAGAAATCCATTAAGGAATATTTATTTTATATAATTAGAAAAGTTATTATTATATTGGAGAGAGCTTACCTTATCATTGAGTCAATATATTAGTATATAGTTATTTTGTAACCTTTTTAAAAAAATTATTACCAGCATATTATCTTCCTAATCAATTTAATTTGTAATTTACTACTTTTCACTCTGGTCAACATAATTAATATTTTTTCCACGGTCAACATAACATAACCATCATCTTCGTAATCAATTTGAGTATTATATATTTTAGTCAAGATATTTTGTTTTGTAATTTCTTTGTTTTTTTCCTTGACATCAGTTATCAAAGTAGGTAAAAATTATGTTTTACCATTACGTAAATTTGTTGAATTCGTTATCTAAATGTCAATATTCAGTGGTAACTAAATCCAAAGGGTCGCTTCATAAAGGGGATTCCGTCGTTGAAGAACATACCAACTCTACTTGTCCACTAGAGCTAAGTTGAAATCCTTTAAACCCCTAATTCCTAATCCTCCAGCATTTTTTGGATTTATGATCTTACTCTAGGAATTTTAAGATAATTTGACTTTAACCTTATTTGTATAAATATAAAATCGTTAACTTTTCGATAAATAACAAATAGACGTGAGTGAGAAAAATTTGAATAACTACAAAAAATGTGAAGATTAACATTGAATTCACAACAAACGGTATTAAACCAAATCAAAATAGGTTAGTGGTTCACTTTTTTGAGGATTGACCTTGTAAGTCCAAATATGAGATCAATTCTCTTAAGCGTGGAATTATCTAACACATTTCATTTGGCCAAATAAAAAGATGATGTCATGTTTTAAACCTATCAAAAAATTATGAGAGTGAACTAGTCATCAACTAGACTCACTCTAAGAGGGACTAATCGGGTTTCATCCTAGATCACCCCTTGGTTTACAAGAAAAATAACAATGGTATTAGAGATCATAAAGTTTAATTAAGATATATACACACGTTAGTCAATAATTCTGATGGAAAAGAAATTTTCTTGCTTGAATCTACTCGTATTTGGATTAAAAGATATGATGTTCAAAGAATCATCAGCCGCAATCATTGAAGGAGAAGAAAAAATTGAAGCAAATAAGAATGGAAAATGAATTATATAATATTACAAGATTAATTCGGGTAATATATAAAGAATTTGATCATTGGCGATCAGATATTAAGAAGTATCATTAACTATGATTCAATTGCAATTATGAGAAACTACGTTCGATTTTTTTTAGTCAGGCCCCGAGTTGAATCCGAGGAAAGCAAAAGTGTCTTGGTCGGAACTTTGTGGACCAATATGTGAAAGGAGGATCATGGTTGTGATATATTGAACAATCCAATAAGGTGAATTGTTTAATGGCGTTTACTCTCATCATCTTCGTTATGGATAAATTATATACAAAGATATTTTATTTATCAAAAATTTTTTAACGATTCGGGATACAGCAACTAATTTCTCGTGGTAAAAGGAAAAAAATTGTTAACGCATCAAAATTTAGCCAAGTTACTTCTATATGCTTAATGTGGGGAATGTAAAAGACATCTTTTTGTTTGATTGGCCATGTCTAAGGATGATGTTCGAAACATTAGGACCAAGAGGTAGTATTGATTTGGGGTACTTTGGAAGCCACAATGAGTGATGTAATTAATAGGACTAAAAGAAGATACTGTTAAATGCTTTTGGTGCAACTATAGGAAGAAGTAGAAAAGATGATAGTAGGAGGTAGATGCATCACTTCTACGCAATAAAGATAATAAATTTAAGGAAAATTTTATTTCGAAAAACACATGAAATCATTTACGACTCAAGAAACCAACTTGCGAATAACACGAAGGAATTTGGTTTATCCACTCTACCCTTAAGTTTTCATTCTTGGTTTGGCCAACAATTCACAATCTACGATCTAAGGAAGATTGGATTCGAAGTCCGAATTCGAATGCCATTACTACATGTGCCATTTACCAAGCTCCAACTAAATCAAGATATCATTCTTTTTTCCGCATGTTTGGGGTAAGTTAGAGCATGGAATCCTATGACACCAATTCACAGCAGCATGTGCATATATAGTCTCTCTTTTTACCGAGTAAAGCTATAGCCATATCAAGTTATATGTGCTAAGATACGCCTTTCAAAATGTAATTCATTCTATATGGAGGGAGCAGAAAAAAAAAAACATGAAAAAATTCTTAAATTTTTCACAGCTAAACAAGTTTATCGAAAAAAAAAAAACATAAGGAACCGTCTTAGTTCAACTGGAGCAAGCAACAAATACGAAATACACCGAGAGACTTGTATTTTAGTTTTCCACTCAAACAAATTGAGCATAATTAGTAAAATTTTATTTTTAAATACAAACATATTCGATGTAAAAATGTATTTTTGGTATGAATACAATTTTACATTAATTCCAAAAAATATGATGTGGTCACCATTGAAAAAGGCTCTATGTTTTGAATTACGGAGAAGTGGTGAAGTTTAGACAAAAATAAGAGATAGTTAAAACTAAGGCAAATACCTTTTTCTAGGGTTTTCTTATCAACATTGTGAATGAATGATACAAAATCTTTAATTACCTATATATAAACTCAAAACCCGATAAAAAAAAGAATATGATAGATATGAAAATACTATATATCCTAACTCTATCACATCCCCTTATATCATATTTAGTCTAGTACACTTTCCTATATACTCTATAATGAGGGCCCTTCGAAACCCATTAAAACTATCTTAACTATATTAAGCAATGCTAATATAATCTATATTGGAGGGTATATACTAGAGTTGGTATGGGAAGAATAGCTGATATCATTTGTGTTCATAGTAAATTAGATGCCAGTACAAATTTTAACTAAGATAAACACCATTTCTAAAACTAAATATAAACGATAGGTAACTAGGTACTCCACATTTAATTATGTGTGTTTTCTTCTCAAATCAAAATCACGAAAGCAAAACGAAAAACGCAAATCGGCTCCAGAAAACTAGTTTGGAGGTTCAAGATTGTTTATACGTTAACAACAAGGAAAATGAAAAACGAGTTTTCATAACCGTTTATAAAAAAAATTCTAAACGTACAGCTATTATCATCTGGTCCCCTTTCAATATAAATTTTGTGAGCCATGAGAATATTAGTCATGGGAAATGGAGGCCCAGTAAGGCCCATGTAATTCTGTTCAATATATATGCAACGGCCAAGTGTCAAGCAGAAAATGAAGCAGTTCGTAGCAGGTTGTGCGAGTGGTTGTGGAAGTTGCCACTTTCATGCAAACACGAGAAAAGGGCCGTTGAATTAATAAATGAATCCTTCCCATTATATTTTCAACAGAACTTATAAAAAGCAAAAATATATGTACTTTTTCTTATTTAATTGTACTAAGAGGTAAATTTTCGTTATGAACGAAAATCCTCTAAGAATTAACAACACTCTGCTTTTTTTTTTCATTTAATAATTGGGTCGTAATTGTTGCATTAAATGGTGATTTATAACTGCGCATTTGTTAAGAAAATTGATGAAAATATCATATTAGAATTACGAACTCTGTAAAAAAGAGTTGCTGTGGTTTCAAGATTCAAACCCAGCACATTCAAATTCAATTCACCACCACACAAAAAAAACATGTGCAAGCAATAACACTAATTTTGCACAAAAACATACTATAACAATTATGTAACCATCCCACAAAAGCCAAGCCCATTTTTAAGATACAAACAAAGTTATTAATCACCATATTCAAGCTACGTCACAACAAAAGAATCTGCCACGTCATCATTCCGCCTGGAAGCAGCAGCCTTCGGTTGCTCAAGGAGTAGCGATTGTCTACAAGTCGGACAAGAGGGACGCGAAAGCAGCCAAGTGTCGATGCATCGCACGTGGAAGCCATGGTTACATTTAGGCAAAACCCTAACTTTCTCTCCTTCCACGAATTCTCCGAGACATATTAAACACTCCGTAGCTTTCATCTCTATGATCATCTCTGATCCGTACAATCCCACGGGGATTTGTTTCAACGCCCGTTTCTTCATCCCGGTGGCAGCCGTCGAACGCCCCGAATTCGCGTTTGCGTTTGAAGCGTTTTGGTCTTGATCATTGGAACTGAATCTTCTTGTGATGCTTAGCACGCAGCGTAAAGCCGAGTTGAGGCTAAGAGCACAGATTAGAGCGCATATTAGAGCAGCTAAAATTATTACCATGTTAGTGTCGAAGTAGGTGTCATTAAAGCCTTCTCTCGGTTTTGGGTGTGCTTCCACTGGTGCGTTTGCTTGCGGCTCAAGTAACGTCCGACCCATCTTTGAGATTCACCCTTGAGAAACAGAGGAGGAGGAGAAAACTTTATTGCTTCACCTTCAAGATTCTTCTTCTTGCTCAAAATTGGAAGACGAAAGAAGTTGAGAAGAGGGAATCAAGATCCCCCATGTTCTTAAGAACCTAGGTACAAGGAGTTTTGATCTTTTGATTCGATCTGAAATTAAAACTTTCTGATTTGTTTCTTTCTCGTGACTTGTGAGTAAAGATGAGGGAAGGCAAAAGAAAATTTATGTGAAGTTGTGATCAAAGAGTCACAATAAATGGATATATGGGCGACTCTCTTTAGAAAGATGATGATGTGGTTGGTCCATGAAATTCTTTGGTAAAACACTAAATTTGTTATTTATACATAGGGCAAGTGAATGGTCATCACTATTAATTTTTTGTTTTTATCTGTTTATGGTCAATTTTTATCATCTCTAATGTCCCAAGTCAATTTTCTTGTCCTATATACTGGTCGAGATAATCAGTAATTTTGTTGTCTCATTAATATAGAGGCAAAACATAGATTTTATTCAAATGTTGATATTCTCATGGTTATTCATTACTTCATTGGCCAATACTAAAGATTGCGTCTTCTTTTCTCTAATTTTTTTCTCTGACAAGCATATGCTATTTGTGTTCTTGTATATTCGTAGATTAGTATGAATTTTTGTACAAACCAAAAAATTGAACATGTATTGAGCCAATTATTTAGTTTATACCGTAATTTTGATAGATTCTATGTTTGATCGGTGTGTATTATTAATTGGGATAAATATAAAGGATATAAAGAACATTAAGAAGAAGACAAATAAGAAAAGGATTAATTAAGTTTAGTAGTTATCAGAATTGACAACTAACAAATTCATTATTAGTGGTTTTAAAAGCTTTGGAATCAAGCTAAAAGGAATTAGTTCTCAAGTAAGAAGCAACTACAACTAATACAAATGAGATTTGATATATAAAAGCTATATTGGATATATATAAAACTGTATGGTTGGGGTATCATATTCCCAACTAATCATGACGAATATAATTAACATATGATATATCTAACTATGTTTTTTTGGTTTTCTTTTAGGTTAACACATCACTCATAATCAATAATCTATATATGATTTTCAATTGTTAGGTATAATTGCATTATCCGTGAGAAAATTGAATGATACTATTTTTGAATACCATAAATGTGTGTAGTAGGTCTAGGTCAAAGAATTTTCATTTTGTTTGATCATTACAAATTTCACATGATGGTATATGGAAATTCAAAGGCTATCTAGATTCCAATTCAAGATACTCCGATGTTGAAACATAATTATGTGAACAGAGTTAGTTTAGGAATTGAATGGTCTATACAATATTCATGTGGCCTTTACGGGTCCACAAATATAAGAAGTGTAATTCAAATACACTAATTAATGTAGAGGTAGATACAAAATGAAACTAAAATACAAGTTCACACAAAAGACACAACACTTGTCTCTCTTAGGTTCAATAGTTGACAACAACACTCCAACGAGTGAGATCCACCAAACCCATACTTTGCTAGAAGTTGATACATGTCTCACATATTCAGAAAATTTAAGGTAATTTGCATATTTAAAGATAAATTATCTGAACACTCATATTTAATCTGATTGTAATGGATTTTCACGTTTATAGCCCCTTCTATATCAGATTGATCTCTCGTCTTTTTTGGCCATGAGTTTTATAGCATTTATATAAAAAACAAAATCGATTTTTAAGAATAAATAATCGTTAACAAAAATGAAGAGACGATTTAATATTTATTGTCATCAACAAATGAATAATTTAGTAATCAAGTTTTAGAGGTGAACATTTTATACGAGGCATAAAAACTGAAAAATACAAAACAACATCCTAAATATTTATTTTAAAAAAAACATATTTATGTCAGGAAAAACACAATTAAATCCAACCATCCAAGGTCTAGTGGTTATCCTCTCTGGAAATATATTTGTTTGTTCTCCGTGAGTCAATGTCCATTTGATACAAAATCATTAATATGTTGGCCAGTCCAAGAGTGTGTCACATTTTAGATTTGAAAACCAATTACAATGTGAATGAAAACCTGTCAATTACAAAAATACTATAGGACGTGAATGATCGATCCCCAACTTAAGTAAAAAGACTTGAACCCACAAGAGTCCATACGTACCAAGCGCCATGAAGAAATGTTAGCCTCATCATAAGAATATGACATCATCTAATAGTCTTCCAAAATACGGGCAACGAACCGAGCTAATCAGAATCACTCCAACCTCAAATTTGCAAGTCGCATTTGTGTCAGAAGAGTATACCTTCACTTAGAAATTCTCATTGGGACGAAACCATACTGGTCCCGAACTTAAGGGGATGTATGGGCTTCGATCCAGAATCTCCTAATAACTATATTAAAAAAAAAAAAAATCTTGTTGAGATATGAGATGACTCGCATGACAACAGACGACTCGCATGACAGAAGCACAACAATCTTTATTCAGATGTTTCATAAACTTATATAAGATGTGAATGTTGCAAACTAAATTCACACAAGCGTCACGAGGAAATAAATCATGTGTACAATCAATTGACGATAAGGTTATAGATTAAAATTCAAACACCATATAATAAAAAAACGATGTTGTTGATCTAACGAAAGTTTCACCGATCTAACACCTAGAAGACCATTCTCGAATATGATATCAAGGACATATTTCCACTGTCGAAGATAGATGCTCGAAGGCAAGGCAACTCAGCAATATAACCTAACCAAGAGAGCATTAGCTAATCCTCTATATCATACTTCTCTTGATTTATGTACTTCTGATTGGTTTAGTCCAACAGTTGAGCTTGAAAAACAAGGTAATGTTTAAAGCATTAATGTTAAGTAATGCATAGACTTTTCCATCCCCATAGAATTGACCATACTGTATATAACATAAGCGTCAACCTAATAATTCATATATTAGTTGCAGACTTGTAGTTGTATCATAAGGTATACTCCAATTATATATCGTGTATATGAGATTCTTCTGTTGATTATAAGCAAAAAGCATATATATAACAAACAAACAAAAAGAGCAAAGAACTTATGTGACCTAGACACGTGGCCTAACAGGCTTATGGGCTTCTAAGTTCTAACATTGGGTTGGTCAATCCCCAAACGAAATTGGATGTGAGACTTTCACAATTAATGTAATAGAATATTAGTACTCAATTAGCCCAATCTAAAAACTCTAGTTAGTAACTAATTTCCCCATTTTTGTAAATTACAACTTGTAAATCATGGTGACGTTTAGCTAACTGAAGCCATTAGGCTTCTACTGTATAACTTTAACAAAGTTCCGTACCAAAATTCAAAAGACAAAGCCATTGTTACTGAATGGAGACAGTTAACTTAGTTGAACAAAGAAACCATCATCTTATATTCATCTTGGATATCGTCATTCAGTTAATACTTATACTACACAATGGTGAATAACAAGAAATCCAAACTAGTAACCCAAAAAAAAAAAGTAACCACATTTTCAAAATCACCAAAGTTTTGCTCAAGAATCCTTATCCTTGGATAAGCTCCATGTGAGTCTGCTTATAACACTTTCGTCCACTAGCTTATAATGATGAGACAACTGCTTGTGAATCGACCCGCAACACTTGTCTACTTTGCTTTGGTATTTGCTGTACAAAGCCGGTATTGTTACAGATAGGATTGTTCCTGTCCACACCATAACCAAATAAGACTGAGTTTAAAACACTATAACAAAAACCTTTTCATTTGCAACTAGGGATCAAGTTACTAACCGATATAAACAAGAGTGCAGAAAGATATATAGCTACCAATGGCTGAAAGAAGCCACAGACATATCACCACCTGCTTACGATAAATTGTCAGACCAATTGTTCACAGAAGCTTATGGATCAATAATGGTATCTATCATGAAGGGGTTTTGGCTTAATAACCTTGAAGAAGAGTCGAAAATCGTTGCCAACTGTAACATCATGAGCCATTACAAGCAAGCGATTGAGTTTTATACGGAAAGAAGCTGCCGCACTATTCACCATTTCCTCTGATACAACAAGCTCTGGTAATGAATTAGCCTGTCTGCTTATACAGAGAATCACAGGCTGAGATCAGTCATATAAACAGTAAAGAATTAGGAAAATGAGACTAGCGTGGTGAGAGGTATTCCGCACCTATTCCTAAAAGCAGAAAACCGAGCATGGACGAAGGATATAATGATCAAGACCAGTAAGACATCTGAAGAAACAGATAAGAAAGGCAATCCGGAAAGTTCGAATATAAGCCAAGCTACGGTTGATACAATGACAACCCCCAAAGAAAGATGTCGTCTTCTCCATAAGAGCAAATCAGCAGCTGCAGAGAAGAACAAATCCATACAAATGGCTGAGATTCACTTGCAGATGTTCTAAAGAATTAACATATAAAGGCTTTCTCGCTTGACCTATGATCTCAAAGCTTTTTTTCTTTCTCAGAGAAAATGCAATCTAGATTTGAATCCATCTAGCTCTCATTCAAGATCAAACGTTAGCCTAACTTTCACCTGCCATATTTTCAGTCTCCTACCATTCCCAAAAAAAAGCTAAACGTACTTGCACACATCACAATCCCACAGCCTGCCAAATTCGGAAACCCTAACTCTTGCAAGTATCATATACAATATGCAGTTTAGCTTCGTATTCTCACCAGAAACTACCCAAATGAAGATAAAAATCAGAATAGGATATGTACTTGCCCAGCAAAATTAGAAACCCTAACTTTTCAAAGTATCATCTCCAACGCAGCATTCTGAGGTCGGTAAATCTGGGAAAATCTCATCGGAAACTACGAAAACCATCAAAGATTTCGGGAAAAAGGAAACTCGCCTTTGCCGCCGCCCATGAACTGATGAACCGTAACTTGCCGACCCAATAATCGATAATCCGATGAGGATCCTCCTTCATTTCTTCCGTCGATATCACCCTCGATGTCACTTGAACTGTCCATCGGACAATTCTAGGACCCTAATCAAAGCAGATTCTCAGACTTCCAGGGAACAATTTCTATCTCACGAACTCCGGATTTAAAAATCTCGCCTTAACTCTGCGATCTCGGATTTTCTAGGTACAATGGTAGATTCTGGGCAAAAGAAGAGAGAACTAAATTGATTGGAAAATGACAGCGATTGGGTATTATCAAGGAGGAACCAAATAGAAATGGCCGTGGTGTTGGCTTTTACATGCATCGAAATTCAACATTTGGAAATTCTTCGGTTCTAGTCAACTTTTCTTCATTTCTTTATCGTTTCCTTTTGATTCGCACTTTATATCATCATCTACATTCTTCTGAAATAATAAAAAAGAATATAGCCGTCAAAAGAAAAAGAAAAAACATTATGTCTTTTCGCAAAAAAAAAAATATATTAAGGCCTTGGGCTCACTATCTCAAATTTCGGCCCATATCTATACAGCGACACATAGTCACAGTCACGTCTCTACGTGTCAAACTGTTATACGTGACAGGCAGTGATTTTATCATTTCCGTCATATTAACACATTTCATTTTGGCCACTAACCACGATACAAGAGGAAAGGAGAAAGAATCTCACAGTGTATTCTCTATCAACAATGGCGATTCGTTCTGTCGCGAGTAGAAAAACCCTAGCTGGCTTGAAGGTGACATCTTCGAGGCTCTTTGGGATCCGAGGAATTCAGACGTTTACCCTTCCCGATCTTCCCTATGATTACAGTGCGTTGGAGCCGGCGATTAGCGGCGAGATTATGCAGATTCACCACCAGAAGCATCACCAGGCGTACGTGACTAATTACAACAATGCCCTTGAGCAGCTTAATCAGGCCGTGAACAAGGGAGACGCTTCCACTGTCGTCAAGTTGCAGAGCGCCATCAAGTTCAACGGCGGAGGTATCTTGACTTTTTTTTTCGCTTCGATTTTCGATTTTAGACCTCGATTTTGATGTGTTCGATCGGTTGGTTTCAGTTAGATCGTATTTGTGTGGAGTTTTTACTTGTTAATTTCTCTTGGTCAAATGAATCAAGCAAAATAAGTTATCAATCGAAATAATTGATTTAGTAGAGAAATTCGGTTTTTGATGATTAATTGTGCTGAATATATAGTCTGAAAATTCGATGGAACTTCACTCGAAGTCAATAGAATTTTAACCAATACTTAGGTTTCTGGGTCTTGAGCTCATGTCAGAACTAGTTGGATTAATTGATGGAAGGAAATTAATGCTATGAAATTTGGATTGAGTTTTATGTACTAAAGAATGGAACTCATTGTAATATGCAGGTCATGTGAATCACTCGATATTCTGGAAGAACCTTGCTCCTGTCAATGTGAGCTTGTGGTTTTAAATTCCATCTTGTTCTTCCATTCCCGTTGTTCTATGCTTAATGGTTTGTTTTGACATATAACAGGAAGGTGGTGGAGAGCCACCAAAAGGAGCTCTTGGTGGCGCCATTGATACTCACTTTGGTTCCCTCGACGGTCTGGTGAAAAAGATGAGTGCTGAAGGTGCTGCTTTGCAAGGATCCGGATGGGTGGTCAGTACTCCAGTTTCACCTTTTAATGTCCTTGTGTTGCTTTGCTTATAACCATGGTCATTGACTAACCTTATTACTCTTTTGATTGATTTAGTGGCTCGGTTTAGACAAAGAACTGAAGAAGCTTGTGGTTGACACAACTGCCAATCAGGTACTTATTCCTGATTAGGAATTGTGATATAGATATGTGCAAAAGATCAAAGGTGTTCTTGATATTCGTAAATATATTGTGATTATGATTGAATTTTAACAAAAAAAAGGGCTTGTTGGGTTGCAGGATCCGTTAGTGACGAAAGGAGGAAGCTTGGTTCCTCTAGTGGGTATTGATGTATGGGAGCACGCTTACTACTTACAGGTAACTAACACTTTTGATCCCTTAAGACTCTTCATGAGTTAGCTTAAGATTAGATTAACCATAAATCACTCTTTAATCACTTGCAGTACAAGAATGTGAGGCCGGAGTATCTCAAGAACGTATGGAAAGTCATAAACTGGAAATATGCAAGCGAAATTTATGAAAATGAATGCAAGTGAGTAAAGAGAGGAGCCAGTTCCTGTTTTTTTAAGGTTGTCTGAAACAAAACTTCCAATGTTTCTTTAAGGTGTTTGAGTTAGCTCAAGTGAGCCGTGTGCTTTTGCAGTGGTACGCTTTTTACGAATAAATTTCCAAGAATAATAAAGTTTGCTTATTCTTTGTTTTGTTATAAAGGTTTTGGTTTTATGATTGTTGGGGTAAGTCTGATCTATTCGGTGGACTCTCTCTTACTTAAACAAATTTATGCCTAATAATAATATTATAACGACGAAATTTGGGACTAACGTATAATGACATCTCTACACATACACTTGTTACTTCCCTAGAATTGTATTAAAAAAATCAAGCACACTGTAATATTTAAATTATACATCAATGAATAGCGAAAAAATTGCATTTCGTATATTATATACCTGTATTAGAAATAGCACATGCTAAATAAATAAAATAGTAACTGTTAAAAATAGTAAAATCGTTTGAAATAGTCAATGTTCGTCGAAAATGACATTATCAATTTCTCAATTGCTACGAGATATAATTGCAATTACAAATATTTTCAATATGGATTCCACGTACTGTTTGAAATTTGAGATTATTGTAAGACAATGCGTACATACGTACAATTTTCCAGAATATAATAATATACCACCTAGATGTTTTTAATAAATACATTATCTTATGTGACTTGTGGAAAATGGATAAGTGTCTGTATGAACAAAGACGCGTTAAGTTAACATCTGATTCTCTCTGCGCATTGGCTCCATTTTGAGTTTTTTTTTTTAGAATTAAGCTCCTTCTTGGAACCACCCATACAGTTACCCCGAAACTGTTATATGTGTTTAACGACCTTAATAAATAATCATAGGCATTAGGCACTAGAAAATTGATTAATATTTATCAAAAAAAACATTGATAAATTGATACAAGTTGAGAATCTAACATTCTTGATCATTTAAATTCACAAAAAGACCAAAAAGAAAAATCTACTGTAATTTCTGTAACATAAATAAGATTCACAAAAATTTCTAATGAAAAAAAATAATAATTAAAGAATTTCTAAAGAAAACAAAATAAGTGAATTTCGGACAGAAAAATCAACTAAGAACAGCGAAAGAGAAGTTCGCTAAGTCTTGATGTCATTACTTTTCTTGCTTGGCCCAGATGCAGGACGACCTCCTTTCGGAAGAGCATTTAATACCAACGATCCGAATTTCCCGGCGACGATTTCAGGAACAAAAGAATATTCCGTCTTCGTCTCAGGCACCTCGCCTCCGCAACCCACCACCACCTTAGAATCAGGAGGGATCTCTCCAGAGAAGATGACGTCATCTATAACAGGAAGAAACTCTCCGGGTAAGATCCTCGCCGTAGATAGAGAGACGGAGATAAGAAGGAGAATCAGAACCAAAGATCTGTTAATCGCCATTTTTGTAAGAACAGAAATCTCTAAAGGACTTTTTTTTTTGTTTGGTTAACTAGTCTTACTTGGTTTGTAATATGAAGTAGGTGAAGAGCAACGAGAGTATATATACAAACAAAGTCTGTAACGAAAGAAAGAGAGATGAAAAAGTCAAATGGGAGTAGGAAAACTTACGCGGCAAGTGTCGGGACTCAAATAGAGTTGAATAAATCGGTCCTTTCGAGTTACGGTCCAACTAAAATACTATTTTTATTTTCTAATTTGTTAATTTTTTTATTTTAAAATTATACTAAGCGTATGTATGATACTTCCCCCAAATAAAAAATTGAAACGTAAGATTATATATGTGGTGTCTAAACTACTATACGAGAAAAGAATACACAAAAAAAGTCATGAGTTAAAATTTTAAACAAATGTGAGATATGTACATATATTTTCTTTGAAGTAACCTTTTGTTTTCCTAGTTGTTTTGTTTTCAAAACATTAATCAGTTTTTTTTTTTATATGAACAGTTTTGGAGATTTTACTTTATTAATCAACAAAAATGTGCTAGTTTGGCAAGAGATTTATAAGAAAAAACGTTTTTTTATAGATGCGGCAAAATTATGATATCGAATAATTATCGCGTTTGACAGTGATGGGTTAGTTTGAAAGTGCATGTTTTTGTAATGTAGATGAAATTTTGAATAACATTCACGAGTTCCATCATGGATTAGAATATTAACAAGAGATAAACAAGTGTGAATGTACACAGAACAGTTTGTAAAGCCGTATATATATTTTGTCGTATGGATTAATCATACACAACAATTTCATAAAAAGGTAAAACAATAGGAATTTGACTAATCAATTAAAGTACATAAAAATAAAAAGGACTCACTTTAACTCATTAATGGAATCACCAACTGCTACCAACAAAAGGGATAAATCAAAGAGGAAGGAAGGCACCGTCACTTTTGACCGTGTCCTCTCTTCTTGTTCCCCAAGTCTCTCCCTCGCACGCTCACATTCTCACCGTCACATACACACACACATGCATCTACATTTGTGTACTTGTGTGTGAACATATAACTCTTCTGGTCTTATTCATTAGCTAAGTGAGTTAATAACTATGATTTTTCAAGCGTAGAAAGTAGACATAATTTTTTGTTGTAAAAAGTGAAGAAAAATAAGACTTTCCTATTTAACTATTTATTAAAATCTCAAAATTATTTTTCTTAAATGTTTTATTTGAGGAGAGAAGGTTTTGTAATCAACAGTAATTTGGTTTACAATATACAAAAAGGTCCAGTTTTTTCTTATTCGTAATTATTATAGAAATATGCTAAACTGATTTTCAGGTTCCACGAATGGCACGAACACGTTCTTGAATCAATTTCCTTTCCCAATCTGCAATATCCTCAAACGCATTCTCAGGGAGACTCTCAAAGGGCTCTTTCCACGGATCATTCTTCGCTAGATCATATGTTGCACCACGAATAGCTCCTTTGTTAGGTCCACATTGACGTTTCGTTACCAGATTATCATACGCTGTGTTCAGCTGTTTTTGAAACGGAAAAATCAGATCACAAACTAAAAGTTGAAAAACTTTCTTGAGAAAGACTTACGTTCATGTCACAGAACCAATACATATAAGCAATCGAAACCGCAGGAGCTCTTCCTAAACCGGCTGTGCAATGCACGTAGACTCTTCCTTTACCTTCTGAAACCGCCCATTCTAACGAAGAAACAGCTTTTGGAAGCTGGCTTCTTAGTGAATCTGGATCAAAGTCTTTTGCCTAAACAAGAAAAAAAAAAAACTCAAATCGATAAAAACAAATATTCAGATGTGGAAAACACAAGAAAGTGTTTCTTTACGGGTCTTCTCATGTGACGGATTCCAAGCTCTTTACATCTACTAACAATGGAGTCTAGATCGATTCCCCAATACTCAATGTCCTTGTCTTGCTGCAAGTTAAGTATGTAAGCAACATTCTCTTCTTCTTTCAAGTGATCTATGTCCTCTGGTTTCTGCGGCTGAGACCCAACAATCAGTTCGTCTCTTATCAATGTATAGTTCATGCCTGAAAAACAGGACAAAGACCAAAATCACATCAAGACAAGGACTCTATAATTATCTAATGACAATGGCTTAGATTTGTCATTATCTAATTCTTGAATTTGTAATCACCTATGAAGCTTAACTCGATGTTTCAATGTGTTGCCAAAACATTAAATCCTTGTAACACAGCTATCAATTTCATAAATCTATCCCCAAGGTTCTTGGAATTCAAACAAATAAACTCAGCTTCCTTGAGAAACTCTCTCAGTTCTATGCTATTTAAGGCAAATGAACACTGTCTAGTCTTTAAAAAACGGAAAAATCTGTGAATTTAAGGAAAAATTTGGTGAAAAAAATATATATACCAAGATCATGATGATACTCATAAGGGCTTCTCATCAATCTTTTCATCGCGGTATTATAATCCTCCATCTTGTTCTTGGAGCTGAGAGAAACTTCATTCCTTCCTGGATTTTCCCCAAATCCATTTCCTGAGATTTTGCAGGACATTGCAGCCGGTTTACCCAGATTTCTCGGAAATTTTGGATCGAAGGATGATTTATTCATCGAATTGAACCTGGAAGATTTCTCATTTTCCCGGGAGTATCTGGTGACCGAGAAAATACAGCTCTTGCTTCCAATGACACTCATCGTCTCTTTCTCTCTATCCCTCTGCTCTTCTCTCTGTTCCTCACCTGATGCAACATTGGGATTTGCAGAATATTCGTTAAACAATAATGGTCACACACGAACGATAACGACATTGTGTTGTTATTGGGCTTTTGTTTAATGGGCTCTCAATATTAGATTATAGCTCATTAACTACAACCTTAATTTGTACATATATTAGGCATGACCATAAAAACTGGAACTGAAGAAGAGAGGTTTGGGTAATGACTAATAACTGAATCGGACCAAAAAAATAAGAATTACGGTTCTCAGAATTGAATCGAACCGAACCAAAGTAACTGAATAGGAAACAAACCAGTTTCCCTAATATAGATTTATCTTTCGATTTCATATTCATTAACCAAATATTAATTTACCTACACTACTTTACATCTTCTTTCTTTTAGATGTTAAAACGCATTGAAATTCTATTTAAACTCTCTCATCAAGAATTAAGAACTATAGTTTTGGTTTTCTATTTGATTTACTTTGTTAAATCATGTTGTTTGGTTACAAAGTAACCATTTTGAACCAAACTCGATGAAAAACAAATTTTTTTGGGTACAAATAGTTCTAAATTCATGTATCTATAACGAACCAATCCGAACCGAATTTTAGTCGGTTCCTATATGGTTATCAATTTATCATAACCGAATTACCCGAAAACTAAAAGAACCGAAGTACCGAACATCTATGCCTAGAACATATCACAAACATGCAAACCCATAGAATGTTTTTTTCTTCTTCGTCAAAGCTGCCAATCATCTGCTTTACTCCCAAACCGGCGAAAATGGTGAGTTGATCTTTTGTCTCAGATACTTGAATTGATGTCTCCTATTTGAAAAATTTAATTCTTCATACTTATTTCTAAAAATTTGAGATAGAGAGAGATTCTTTGTGATTATGTTTTGAGATTGTGATTAAATTATTATCGATTGCTAGATTCGGTAGAGTTTGCTCAGTCAAATGTTTGTTTTGCCGAAAACTAGATTTCATTTATATTATTTGATCTTGTTTTGTGATTAGATTGTATCATTCTTTCAAACAAATAATGTTGTTTGGGGTTTCAAACAAAGAGAACGAAGAAGACTAGAATTTTCGACAAAAATGGTGAGTAGCCAGAAACTCTATTACTCTAAAGCGTGTATTTAGAATCCTTGGTTAATACTTAATATCATTTTATTTTAAAGTATGCAACTTCTACATTTCTCTTGTTTATAGGTTAAAACTCTAAAACGTCTGTATTTAGTTGATCAGAGAACTAGTTGGAAGATCATGAACATGTATCTTATCGAAAGATCGAATCCTAAAATCTGAATTTGTTGTTGAATATGTGCATTTGAAAAGGTACACGATATGGTGCGAGTCTTAGGAAGCAAACCAAAAAGATGGAAGTGAGTCTACACAACAAGTACTTCTGCGAATTTTGTGAAAAGGTGTTCTCTTTACAGTCTATAAATGTTAATATTATTATTGAATTTAATACTTGCAAGTCTTTTTGGGATTTGGTACTTCGCCTTATGTGAAATAATTTTTTGTTTATGTTGATTTCTGTACGCGGTTAAGAGGAAAGTTGTTGGCATTTGGGGTTGCAAAGATTGCGGGAAAGTGAAAGCAGGTGGTACATACACTATGAAGTAAGAATGAAACAAATAATCGATTTTTTCCGCCATTCTTCTCTATTAAATATTTATGATTTGTGTTTTTTTTTTTTTGGACAGCATGGCTAGTGCAGTGACAGTTAGGAGTACTATTAGGCGGTTGAGAGAGCAAACCGAAAGCTAGACCAAGTAATCATAAACTGCTATCCCAGAGAAGTAAAATTTGTTCTATCAAATTTTGGTCAACTAAAGATTTGCCCCTTTGTGGTTTTTTGCTTTCTGTTTATGTTTGAACCTCCCATTAACCAAGGTTTTTTCCTTTTTGAAGATTTTTTTTTGGATTTGACGTCTTTTAGTAAAAATGTTTTTAATTTCTGATTAAATCGGCGAAATCCAAGTAAAACAAAGTTTGATTTTATTCCCTATCCAAGTAAAGCCAAAGCTTAGTCTTACGAATTTGTTTGGTTTGCCACTTTTTCTATTCGGAATCATTGGCAAATGTCAAACTGCAATTATGGTCTTTGAAATTTTTAAAACCTACTTGAGTATTCTCTTTACAACAAAATTCTTTAAATTACGGATAGAAACTTGAATCGTTTCAAAATGGTATCGAACCAATCTCAGCTAACTTCCGATTTAATTTGGTTTGATAATATAGAAACTATTATTTGAATACGCAGTACGTACCATGAAATCGGCATCGAAATTTTCACAGTTTTCATTATTTTCTCCCATTTTTTACAGTTTTCTTTTCTTTTAAAAATCAATAATCCCTAGAAAAATAATATAAAAATAAATAGTAACAAAAATGTAAAACCGAAGAAAAATACTAGAGAAGAGGAAAAGTTCTAAACGGTATCATTCTCACTGACTTTCACAAGTCCATTATTGTCCTCTTGTTCAACTTTCCTTTTCAAAAGCCCTAATTTCACCATACCTTCTTCTCCCCAATCCCACAGATGGAGTACCACGAAGGTCCCAATCCCTCCGATCAATCCGTACGCAACTGAATACGTCAACGGCATCAGAATCAGTGTCACGAACGCCGGAATCGCCTGCTTCATGTCTCCCCAATCGATCTCCGTTACGGATTTCATCATCATTACTCCGACTAGTATCAACGGCGGACCCACCGCCCACGCCGGAATCGAAGCTAGCAACGGCGTGAAGAACATCGCTAGGAAGAAATAAACCGCTACCGTCAGCGCCGTAAGCCCTGTTCTTCCTCCTTCCCGTATTCCCGTCGACGATTCGATGAAAACCGTCACCGGAGATGTTCCAAGCAGCGATCCGATCACGATCGCAGACGCGTCGGACATAAACGCGAAATACTGCCCCGCGAAATCTCCTTTCTCGTCGACGAATCCGGCGAATCTAGCCATGGAGTAAAGCGTCCCCGTCGTGTCTAGAATATCGACGTAGAGGAAAGTCACCAGAGCTTCCCAGAAATGTCCCTTGCTTATCCCGGAGAAGCTCAATGCTCCGGCGGTTTTCTTGATGACGTGTACATCGACGATATTTTTGAAATACTCGTGAGCTGCGTCTCCGGCAGGTGTATCGGGAAACGCCGTTACCTCGGTGTTACGAAACCACGAAATAGCCGTTACGAATACAATTCCGTAGATCATCGCTCCTTTCACATTCTTCACCAAACAATAAGCTATGATCACGAATCCGACTATTGCTAGCCAGAACGTGGGGCTCTCCATTCGTCCGTGGACGCACATAATGTCTCCTGAAACTGCTCCGCCGGCTATTAAACTAACGGTTCCGTTAGCCGACGTTATAACGGGAGCTAACGATACTCGCGACGAGCTTGGACAAGCGGCGAGAGTAATTAGTGTGGAAGGGCTGTAACCGACTAAACCAATCCCTTGGTTGTTCTGTAATCCGATGAAGGCGAGGAAAAGTCCGATTCCGGCGGAGGAGCTTATTCTGACAGGTTTAGGGACGAGTTTGGCGAGCTTTGCTCTGAAACCTATGGCGGATATAAAGAGAAATATCAACCCCTCGATGAAAACGGCAGCGAGAGCGGTCCGGTAAGAGATTGAGCCGGATCCGTGAAATCCAACGACGGTGTAAGCGAAATACGCGTTTGTGCCCATTCCCGGAGCTAGAGCTAGCGGGAGATTCGCTAACAATCCCATGATTACACAGCCGATTAGAGATGAAGCTACGGTGGCGACGATAAGATCCTTCCGAATTCCTTCAACGCAAGCGGCGTAACCGGGATTAACCGGGTCGAATTTACAAGAGACGTCCGGTTGGATCAATCGGAGACCCGGTCCGGAGCACTGAGAAGCTGTTATCGTCGGGTTCGAGCAGAGCGGAATACAATCAGAGACAGAGCAAGTTCCACCGGAATCAGAGAGGATGGAGGCGTTGACGGCGAGGATATAAGCCATGGTGAGGAAAGTCGCCGTACCAGCACGGACCTCCGTCGTGAAAGTAGAATTCCGTTCGGCGAGTTTGAACCGTTTCCCAACCCGGCTTGAACCGACGTACGTGTTGAGCCGGGTTAGTAGTTTCGGCTTGGGTGTACTCGTAGAAGGTAGTTCTAACTCCATTAGAGATCACAGGGGAGAAGAAAAATACAAACTTTTTTTCTTTTAATTTACAGGTTTTGTAATCTAGTGAAGAGAACAGGGTGCTTATGTATATATATTTCATATATATATGAGGAGTGGGGGAGATAGAGATATGATTAGAGAAAGAGGAAAGATTCTGGTTAGAGAAGAAGGGGATCTTTAAGAGAGAAGTATCTAACATGTATGTAACCCTGTGTCCACGATTCTTCCTCATTTCATTTTTTTAATTTTATTTTGGTTAGTTTACTATTCGAATCAGTATTTAATTACCATATTTATTCAGACGTATATTAAGGGCAAGAGTATCTTCTACGTTTTAATAGTTTTTCTATTTTATGAGAAATATTTTTCAAATCTAATACCTCGAATGTAAAATTCCAAAAATAGCACCACTTAAGTGTAAAAAAACATTGTTTTGGGATTTTTTTTATCCTCATTTACAATTTACATGATATAACTAGAGTTATTTGATACTCCAGTTTTGAAGAAAACCTTAAAATTGTGTTATTTCATAACATTTTAGAGATAAGAAAACTAATAAATGATTTTTAAAAGTTGTTGTCATCAAAATAAAATACGCGCATTTAAATACGAAAAAGTGACACAACAATTTTTTTCAAATTATGTATACGAATAAAGTAAAAATAATTGCGGCTAATAAGGAAACGTTACAAATTTGGCTACAAATTTAAGTGTGAACAACTCTTAACTACCTCCTATTATATATTTGACCAACTTCTACAGTTTGACCTACGAATTGTATATTCTTAATAATCAATAACAAAGCAAGCATTTTTTTTAAAAAAAAGTAGACGTCACAAAATACTGAAATTTGTTTTACACATTTCAGTTAAAGATGAGTATTTAGCAATATTAAGCGTTGTTTGATATTTAGCAATATTAAGCGTTTTTTTTTTATACTTTTGCATGCAAATTGAAACTTGCTTCCGTGTTAAACTATGCTGAAAAGCACTACAATGGTTTTAAATTTTAATGATATGATCTTTTTTTATGTAGTTTTTGGCAGAAATTTATGTTTTCTCTTCTTCTTTTTTTAAGTCCAGAGACACTTATATGTTTCACGATATTATTAACGCACCTAGTGATATCATCATAAGAGAATTGATCATTTATTTTTCAAGTGGACCATCATTTTAGTAGATTTTTTACTTAAATGTGTTGGTGAGAAGTCAAAGATATCGGTTTGACTATAATCGAGCAGGCTGGATTATTTACTCATACGTCATTAAATAAAATCTCATAAACCTACAAAATCTTCTACTAATTTGCTTACGTGTTATTATGGAGATTTATTTTACTTTTTTGTTTATTTATTTATCTTTATTTTCGTATCTAGTTATTATTTCAGTGAATTATTCGAGATTTGTAATATTTTCTGTTTGTTTTTTAGGTAATCGAATTCATTATTTTATACATATTTAATATTTTGGTTTTTAAAATAATCGTATTTCATTTTCTAAACTATTAAACTAATCGTGAAAATATTATAATTTTGGTCAATAATTAATGTTTTTACACCAGGTTTGAAACACAGTGGCTATTGACAAATCTATTTGATCCTGCTTAATAATACATGATTGTTTACTGTAAAAAGGAAAAAAAAAAAAAACCTAAAATATAGTTGAATGATGGAGCATTGGACTTATAATTTGAATACAATATCTCCAAGATAATCATGAAATGCTAATTCTTATCTAAGAATATGAGAACGTGAAAATTTAATAAATGATATAGTAAAAAGAGAAACATGAATCACGTTTTTACATTCGATATATCTATCATTATAAGATTAGAAAAATCAAAATATGGAGATATTTAATTAGTTTGAGTCTCTATAAATATTTGAGCTCCATATTAGTATTATAATATAAAATGTAAAAACGTGATCTAATTAGTATTATAATTATTACCCTACCCTACCCTAGTTTTATGGATAAAATTACCCCACCGCACCTTAATTTTGTGTAGGTCTAAGAGATATAAAATGTAAATGTAAGTGTAAATATAAACTTTATATTAGTATTTATATCGATCTAAGATATATAAAATGGAGCGGTGGATTGAAACGCATTAGATTAAGTACATGTTGCTATAACAAAGGAAAGATAAGATAAAAATACAGTTTTGGCTGAATATAAAGTCAAAAATAGATTCCAAGAGATTGTACAAAACGTTTTTTGAATAAATTTTACATATTTTTAAGAAAAAAAAATTGATAATTGCATTATAAATATGTACATGTAATATTATATGTTGACGATCTCCGCAGAACCAAATCAAGTAGATTGGACAGATTACACGAAATATATACTTAAATCATAGATTTTTTAAGTATTTCGTTCTACCATCTCAATCAAAATCTTTTTGAGTATCCATGTTGATATTTCTTAATTACAATAAGACTATTTGGTTTATGAAATTATATCAATTATTGAAAAATAAATAGGTGGTGGCCGACTTCACGTGAGGAGATGCCCTCACTGGGCAGTCATTTTGCTTTTGGAGTAATGAATTTGCAATTAATAAATGCATAGCAACCACTTGACACCAATTTTGTTTCTACAAATATTTAACATCCGTTTCTCTATTTTTCCTTTGTTTTGGTTAAAGTTCAAACACATTTATGTTTCTTGATCATAGTCCAATGGCTCCACCTTGTCTGGTTTTATCTCGTCCACATAAATAAAGGTTGGCTTCTAGAAATCGATTTTACTGTTTAAATATTAACAAAAGTCGATTGTACTAGTTGGAATGATGAAACTCCAATATACATTTTTAAAAATAAACTTTCCGCTTATGAGTTTACGGCTCTCTTTTTTTTTAATAGCATGAACTAATTTAAAGTTCACTAAAGATATGCTAGTAAATTATAGAAAGATAGAATATAGTTTTGCAGAACCAAGAGACCATCAAGGTCTTGCATATATAGCGAGCATGTGTGATCATTCTTTACGAACTAGAACCATTTCTTTATAAACATTTGAGGCACTAAGATATGAACGACGAAAAATCAATTTCTTTGTATACATTTATTAATTGATAAGAAAACTGATAAGAAATAAGTGTAAGTGATATGGTCAATGCTAGTATTATTGTAAAAGTCGATTCCTCGTAGTCCAACTTATAGCCATGTATATATATCATTTGACACCCCATGATCCATCAATATCTGTCTACCATTTGTTCTCTAACCTATATATAATTGACGGGTCGTCGATAGTTGATTAGGGTCGGGTCGTAGTAGATTGGGATGGTTCTCACCCAAAAAAAAGGTTCACGCCAAGTCCAAAACTCTATCACACTTTGCATTCCGAATTAAAAATGCTGTTGTGACAATGAAGAAGTGTCCGTTACTACAAGTATTGTCGTATGATTCTGAGATTATTACGAGTTAACCAAGATGTTCAAGAACCAACCGGGCTAGCAAGCTTTCTTTAATAAACTGGAAGATTTCAAAAATCTTTGAAATCCAATTTATATATTTTTTTTCTCTTGTAAACTGATTAGCAAGAACAATAATGCAATTTTTCTCTTATAAACTATTTAGCGCCAATTAACTATTCCCAAAAAGCAAGTTTATTCCCACCTATTTAATGATAGAATTTGGTGTATTTTCTATTTTAAAATAATTTTAGTTTTAGCTGATAATTTGAAAATAATTATGTTAAATAGTAAATGATGCGATATACTAAATGTTGAGGTAAAATTTACTTTCTTATCAGTTTTGATAGATCATGTAGCACCATGTGTAACTTAACTTATAAAAATCTCTTAGTCTCATGTGTAATTTAGTTTAGGCGATCTATTAATATTACATATATTTTAATTTAAACGAATCTCTTAGCATCTTATATCAACAATTCTCTTAGCATCTTATATCAACATTCATGACGTATTTAAATCTGATTACATAAAAATTCAAACGTCTCTATAGATGAGACCACCAAAACTCTTGTTAAATATCATAATCAGGACCAAACATTCCTAGTTCATTTATTAAATTACTTTCGCTAATTTCCTTCAGTAATATACATATAAAATTCGTGCATAACATCAAATTGTTATACTATTTTGAATATTTACAAATTAAAATCTCAAAGCAAAACACTAATAAACCGACCATCCCAACGTAATATAGTTTATGGGTCGGTAAAAAGGACACAGTTCGACATATTGCCACTGTGTAAAAAACTTAAAAATATAATATTGTTTCTTTCGGTTCTTTTTTCATTGGATAAGTAACAAATAGATCTTAAATTAGTGGGTCCTCCCCTAAAAAATAATGAAAGCATATTGTATTTTTCTTTAAAGCATTATCGTTCTTACAAACATTGTATAAAAGTCTTGTTTGAAAAAAACGAAATATTAACCAAAAAAAACGGAGTGAAGTTTCATGGGAAAGTATCGCTCGACCACACTTTTTGTGCTGTCAGTTTTTTGTTCGCTTCCACATGATTTCGACAACCAACAAGGCACTATTGTTTGAATCTTCGCTTCCTTGTAATTTTCATCTACGAAAAAACTAAAAAAAATTCGATAACATGATTTACCCTTCGCCAATGCTCCTAATTCTAGGAGGTGATTAGATTTCTTTACTCTTTTTTTTTAACTGCAGATTTCTTTACATATTATTTATTTTATAATATGATTCTTTGCAAAGAATTTTACGCATCAAGAGAGTGGTGGCCAAGCAATCGAATTTAAAGCTGTAGCTGGTAACAAATTTATGGCATTCGTCCTAAAGCTAATGTGCCACAACGTAAATTAATATAACAAAAAATCCGAATTTTGTAGAAAGCGCTTGATTTTTGGGTAACAAGCTTCTTAATAAGGAGTTTCATGCAAAGTCCACTATAAACAACCTCATAAATAAATCATCCAAAATGAAGTCTAAATGATCTATTGGACTTCCCACATAATTTGCATACAGTTGAAACAAGTTTGCGCCTGTATCCCGAGACTCAATACCCACTGCACCATCACACTTCACACATGGATTTAAAAAAATTATATAAGTATATCACCAAATTACATCATCTGAAGAGAATGTTTTGGAGACTGATTTGGTGTGTTTTCAAAAAAAAATTAGAATAATACAACAAGTTACTCAAGTGGATTAAATACGACTAATTATAGAAAACTTTATGAATTTTTAGAAAAAACCAGATAAATTTTAGTGAGCTTTATATAATTTTATTACAACTTTGAACATATACTACTGTATTTTTTAAAACCAAGGTAATTACAAGATAAGAATATACAGAAACGGACAAAATGGAATCTGAAATTGGGAGCTGGATGAGTAATAGAGAGGAACAAAAGAAAGGGAGCATCATGGAATTGGGCTCAATCAATCACTTTAGGGTACTTTTCAACAAAGTTAGTAATCCCCCTTCCCTTAAAGTCTTCCTACAACATTTTATTTGTTGGTCATATCCTCTCTTTCAATTAATTATTATTTTCTCCTACTAATTCGATCAATTAGCTTATGGGATATAAAAACATTTAATTCACAAACATTTTTAAATGATCCATGTAAAAGATCCGACCCGACGCTTTTAAGCTTAAGAGGAGACGAGTTAGACCAATGGGTTATTAAAAAGGTAGAAATGACATTAATTGCTCCCAACATCCTAGATTTACGTGATCATTATCTCCTATACATATAGATGAGCACCCCTTCTTTGAGGCATCTAGTACTCTGAGTGAAGCTTTGTTGAGATCACCAGTCTTATGCACTTCTCTGAACATGCGGTAAAGGACTATACAGAATCCATTCATGGAAGGTTCGTTCAAGGATATATAAAGAACCATTTATGGCAGGTTCGAAGAAGTGAAGAAGTTTGGTTAAGGAAGGTTGAGACTGCGTGATCCATTTAAGGTATGTTTGGAAGTAACCGGATCGTAAGAAAGGAAAATCGAATGTGCGGATATCTAATAAGGAAGGTCTTGAAGAATATGAGTCAAGACTTAATGGTGGGACAAAATCGAGCCAAATCATGATGACATTAAGTGGCGGCTTGGTGGAGAAAATCACAAATTCATACATAAGAAGCCTCAAATCTCTTAAAGTGATCATTAGCTCAAAACTGAGTTAGAGAGAAGTCAAAGCAAGAACGTAGTTCTAGAGAGAAAAATTTCTAGGGTCGGATCAAATAGGAGGATCGCAGAGAATTTTCGTTGGATAAACATAAGTTCGTTTAAAACCTCTGAATTGGCTAGGGTGAGTGTGCGACTTGTGGCAACACAGTGTACTCAAAATCTCCACTTAGATATATATTTTTGGTATTAGTAGCTTAATCTAGCATTAAGATGAAAGTTCTTCTCATATTCAAAGGTGAGTCTTCAATATTCGAGTCAACTTTCTTCATGTTCTTGATTTTAAGCGTGCTTGATTTGGTACGATGAATGCATGTTTTACTATGGTATTTATGTGAAAACATAGCTTAGATCTTTGAATCGAGAGACCTTCGGGTGTGGAGATCTTCGGATTGAGAGACCTTTGGGTTGGGAGATCTTCGGATCAAGAGACCTTTGGGTTGTGTGATCTTGGGATTGAGAGACCTTCGGGTTACAAGATCTTCGAATCTAAAGATCTTCGGATGAGAGGCCTTTGGGGTAGATTGGATAAAATACTAAGTATGAGAAATGTTAAGTAAGAAAATGGCTAAGTACGAGAATTGAAAATTGGAAAAGACGAATTAGATTTCTAGTCCGATAATATGGATTTATGTGGATTATTTGATAGATTTTGTTGCATGTGGACGAGAGTGACCGTTCACACTGAGTAATTCAATTACTCACGCATCCTTTGTAGATGCAGATGATGACGAGTAGTTATTTTTAAGCTGAAACGCGACACTATTTAGACCATCGCGGATGAAGATTTTTAGAAATTTTAATAAAAGAGTATTGTCGCATTCGCACATTTTCTATTTTGGTTTTGGATTTCTATTAATAAAGTCTCAATGTTTTCTTTTATGTTATAATACGTTTTACTCGTGAAATTTTAAACCAGTTTTATTTTACTTCTGGATCGAGGTGTTACAAGAAATCACATGCCTTTTTATGTCGGATCCCTAACTCTGCATTCTATACCATACCCATCCCGAATGAAAAGAATGTCAGAATGTCATGACCATGTAGTACGTTCTTAGATTTAAAATCATCTAAAATAACAAACTGATCATTAATAGGTTATTTCTGGCTAACATTATTGATAAGTATATATATATCTATATATATGAAAGTAATATTAAAATGTATGATTAGGTGCAGTGGATTGAAGTTAAGAAGGTTTAATCAGTGGAGGGGTTTTGAACTTTTTAATGGAGTTGGCCAAACCGATTTGATTAGTGGCGAAGTGTTGGCCTCTACTTTTTGCTCTCTTGTGTTCATCATTCTTCTTTTTTAAACCCACTAAGAATTCTTTGAATACATTATAAATTATTTGTCACTTATTAATCATTGAAGAAAAATTTAAATATTTTAAATAAGCAATGACCTGCACAACTATTTTTCCAAAACCATTCCCACAACATAACATACATATATAATAAGGTTTGAAATAGGTTCTCCATGGTTATTTCAATGAATTGATTGTAAGAAAATACAAACTCTTCTTTTTTCGTAACACTGGTTCATATAGAAGAGGCAAAAGCCAATAATACAAGTGATTTGGGAGCTCAATAGAACCCAAAAGGGGAAGACAATAACATAAAAAACAGGAACTCAAAGTTACTGATAGGAAAAGAAAAGATAGATAGTTTATTGGACAAAAGAAGCACAACATTGATGATTAAATAGATGAAGAGGTCCATCCATTCGCAATGTATGATTGATATTTTTATAATCTCGTGATACTAGATGTAATCTCATTTGCTATCAGATTCCCACCTAGAAAAATAAGAGTCACGTCCGCCTCAACAAAGGATCGAACAAAATTGTTGATGCACGTTAGGATTCCTTTTGTTTTTGGGAATCGATGGATGGTGAATGGCCTCATAGACTAACGAACATGAAGTTTCAAAAATTAAACGCTGGTTACGTGCATTAACATTGGATTGAACCGCCCACCACAAACTTAAGAGACCTGCCCACCACAAGCTTCAAAAATACAAACTCTTCAAGATTTCGAAAATAGTCGGTTGTTAACTTTTGTCCAATTTTTTCTCTAAAAGTGTTTAGGCAACACAAGCAACATCTTGTCCTCTTCTCGGTTAGTTGGATTATTTTACTTAATCCGAAGATTTAGCTGGATTAATTTACTTAAACGAAGATTTCTTCATATGACAAATCTTTGTTAATAAATTATGTATTACCGTGTTCTTTTAACTAAATACTTGCAATCATGTTCCTATGTATATGTAGTTTCTTACTAATAGAATCATATTCAAAAACTATATCTTATATCAAATATAATTCATTGCTCTAAAATGTGATGGTGACAAATCACAAACCTATAGTAAAAATAAAAGATAGTTTGTGATCTACCTTGTTTGACTAAAGAGTCAATCATCATGTTTTAAAACCGAGGTATATAACATAGCATTCATGATATTAAAAAGCTATGAAGTCTTCAGAATTCCATCAGCTTGGTATAAAATAATTTCAATATGTGGAGTTGCTATGTCGTAGCTAAAAAGGACCTTGCAGTTTATGCCTATCAAAAAGTATTTATGTCATTGGTGATTCATATGTTGCATCATGTTAGAGGGAGCTTCCATCTTGTTGTATAACGGTGATATTCTCTGCGGAAAAATTTGGTCCCTCAGTAAAAAGGGTTCTCTCGAGGTGGAAATAAGGTCCACCCTAACCTTGAGTAAGCATAACGTTTTTCTAGGATCCATCATTTATGAGTATCTCTAATAAGCTATTGGCTTTAAGATTTTCCACTAGATCTTAGGTACGCTGTACGCTCCTCCTCGGTGGAGGAATTTTTTTGCATGGCATGCTTAACATTCTAAAATAGTATGAACTCCTATGTAATCCCCTTATGCAACTTGAGATTGGGATTCTTTTCCTAATTGTTACCCAAAGTAGAAATTTGAGCTCCATATCACATATACCAAAGTCTTGAATCATATAACTACCACTTTATCCGTTAAACAACTTTCCGTTTAGTCTCCTAGATCTAATTCTCACTTGAGCATTAGATCATTTCTGGTAGGACAAAGAACCAACCTCATTTTTTCCTCCATGAAACAGTCAATCTTAACCATGCTATTGTGGCAGGAGAAGATAATTGGAACTTGCAGATGGGCGAGTTCTTCTATGAGATAGTCTTGCACTTTCTCACTTGTGACTCATGTAAAACCAACCTTCCCTTGCAAACAATAAATTCAACTATCTAGAAAATGTAACATCCGGTCCAAGCACAATTTTTTTAATTTTTTTAGTAGCTTTTATTTTAACATCATTTTAGTAGTCTATTTATCATAAAGTATGACAATGAAAAGGAAAAAAGGCTACCTAATTGTTAAAAAAAAATGTGGATGATCAGCATTTTAATTCATTTATGCCTTTGTTTTGGGTATATTTTCTATACTATCCTCTATGTGTCAAAATCAACATTTTGCTTGCCGGGGGAGAAGTGGACCCATTATTTTGTGTGTTTACTTTTGTACAAATTCGTCCAAAAGTCGCATTATAATCACACCCACTTAGTTCAGATGAGAATAAATTAAGTTAAACAAAAGCTCAGATCCAACTAGGTGAGTACAAATTTCAAATTCCTAACTTTCCTTTTTGCACCTCCTCTTCCTTTTTTACTGTGATCGTATCTTATTTTGATTGTGTGTTTTAGGAAACGTGTCATTTCTACTTTTAGTTAATGTGGTAGAGTGAGTGGTTTTTAAAAAAGATAGTGTATGAATTATGAATAAAAGAATTCGTCTAGATAAGTTCGTACGATAAAAGAATGTTAAATCAAGAAAGAATTCATATTTCATACTCCGATGGATACACTAAATAATATCGTTTTCTAATAGTAAGATTTTATATTGCCGAATAAGAACTTTAAAACAAAAACTAATTTGTTGCTATTGAGTGCTTTAATTAGAGTGGTGAAAGATTTCCTTTATGAATCGAAATCAAAGTTCATTTTTACCAGTGGATTTCCTCAGTTGGTCTTCCATGTAATCATTTAGACGCTTAAATTGACAATAATACAATTCATGGTTTAAAAAAAAAACTAAATAGTAGCATGAGTTTTGGTTCAAAATCTATCCCGGTTAGTGAAAAAAAAGAAGAGACTTTAGATTAATCTAGGATTATAAAAATTATGTCACAATACAAGTTTTATCTTATTTAGGTTGTTTATATTGGAAGAAAATTCCGGAAAAAAAAAAAGTTGTGTATATTTAAAATTGAAACATATTTGTTATAAAAAGAAGCTTGGACTAGAAAGTATAGAAACATTGAACTAAATTATGTTCGAATATTTTAAAAAGTATATAGAAGAAAACCTAATAGCTAATGACATTTTGGGACATTACAAAATCTAATCATTACAAGGTTTAGTTATGCACAATGGAACAAAGAATAAGAAGTCTCTCAAAGGACATTCTGATTATGATTAGTACAAACATCATAAAAGAGACCCCACTTTTCTTTTTTCTTTTTCTTTAGACCTGCCAATAAAATGTCGAAATGAGTTAAATACACTCTTAATTTAATAATTCGAATTTTAACTAAAAATACAGGACAGATAAAAAGTTATGCGATTCCATGGAGTACAATAAATAGGACACATGTCAATCAAATTCGCAAACTAAATCAAATACAGGAGTATTCTTTTGGGTTTTACCTGTAACAAACTAATTCCTCCATTTATCTATTTTCCCAAAAGGATGACCTCTTTATTTATTCGACCTTATTGAATAATTTCTATGCATATCTTCATACATTATTCATTTTCGATGCCGAATTTGTCTAAGTTTCTATGGTTATGATTAAAGAGCACATGATTGAAATATAATCGGATTACTTTGAAAAGACATTATTCGTGAAAGGGAAGGAATTACAGAAACACGAATGGATGTGTGTTTCAGTTCCACTACTTTGGCCCTGAACAGTCACTGTTCCAATTTTCTGTCTTTTTTGGAGGAGTTTCTACTTTAAAGGTATCTGATTCGTTTTCTAACAGCCCACCATTGATGCTCCCCTCATTACCCAAAGCTCCCCAAGAATGTCTTTTCTCGGGTCCACTTTTCCATCGCTTTCGCAGGGAAAATCCACTCACACACACCAAAACCAATGTACAATAAGCAAATGAGATAGAAAGATGGCGATGATAATTTCACTCGATAGATAGATAGATCCGGTTTTCGTCTGGTATTGTATAAACCCATAAAGATTAAGAACTTAAGATAGATTATGCGCCTAACCTAACACTACTATATGCTTGCTGAAGATCCAACGTCTGCTTAGAATATGGTATCAATGGTGAGCTTTCTTTTAGGAGGCGATTTCTCGATGATTTGTTTCTCGTGATCCATGAACGTAGAGCCTTTGTTTGCAAATAATCTTCTCAGGTTTATCACTGACAGCTCGTAAAAGTTTCCAACCGCAAGATCAGCCTGAACCAGATCATACCTGCACAAATTTTGTTTTTAGTTAGATGCTCGTTAAATGCTTCTGATTACTGAAAAAGGGTAAAAGAGTCATTGACTTACGCTCGATGAGCACCGATTAATCCAATTGCCATCATTGTACAGTTGTGAGCCGCGGTTATACCCCTTGGATCATCCTCAAACACAACGCATTTCGAAGGTTTTCTATCCAACTGTGCAGAAAATGTTTTAAACTTTTTCATCAACATTTCTTAAGAAAGTTGGCATTTGAATGAATCATCACGATTACCTTCACAGCTGCGGATAGAAATCTGTGAGCTATCGACTCCATACCATCTTCCTCGGAAACTACTGCCTGAAAACGGAGAATGAATACAAAGCATCAGAATTAATACAACCGCTTGTATGGAAAAAAAAAGATGATTCTGAAAAGCTATTATTATTGTTCACTGACCTGGAAATACTTTTGAAGTCCCATACGTTCAAGAGCATCCTTCATGTTTTTCCGATCGAGATTTGAAACAACCGCACAAGGAATGCGAGCAGTTGACACAGCGTCCAGCCAATCTTTAAGTCCTTCCTTTGGTTCTGTGAGCTGAAAATGTTGATACAACCAAAACAACTCAGACAACCAAAACGAAAATGCATTATCAGTATCCAAAAAGGAAGAACCTTACTCTGAGAAGATTATCGTAATATATTTCCGATAGCCTGAGTTTCAATCCGTCAATTTTGCTTTGAGTTGTCTCCCAAAACAGTACCTGAAAATAATCTATTAAATCCCTTTCCTTATGAAGCAGACATATAGAGATCGTTATTGCTAACTCGTCTACATAAAAGAATACCATGAGACTAGGGCTTGCGTTCACAAAATATTTGCCATTGCTTGCTTATAATTTCATATTCAAGAAACTTGCAGCTGAGAAAAAACAAAACTCAAACCTTACTCAGGACATGGTCAGCGCTGGCATGAAGCATCATTCTTTGGATGTGATCCTCTTCCGCAATTTCTTTCCCTGCGAAATAAATTCAATGGTACGTATTGAATTAGAGATTTAAGCTGTTAAATATACGTAAGATAAAAATCAGTGTCTCTGTCTGAGCGTTAAATACATACGAGCAGAAGAGCTAATCAAACCAGATAAATCTCAATACAACCGTTCATATATCAGAACTCTACGTAAAAAAACACTTCTATACTCTAATGACTATCCAAAGCATTTTCCATACAGACAAAAAGGCTTAATTGTTTCCAGTGCAGATTTTGCATTCGCACTCAGGAAATCGATTTTTTTCATAAATAGTTTTGCGAAACGCAAATGCAAAGACTCTTTGTCTTTTGCGTTTACCATTTACAAGGCATTCTTGTTAAGAGTTTAAACATTTAAGGATGTGGGTTTATTTGAAGGATAACACACTATCTAACATCTCAACATAAAAGAAAACGCAAAACAAACAATCAAGGCCTAAAAGAAGGTAACCTAATGTTGAGTTCATTGATATCTGAGGACACTCTCTCAACCTTCCTTAAAAGGGTAACTGGACAGTAGCAAATATATCTGAGGCATTGTCTCTCTTTACACACACACGTATGCAAAAGGAAATTATATCACATTCCGATACTAAAAGCAGGGAAGCGATAAAAGCTTACCTTCTTCTGCAGCTAGTTGCTTCCAAGCTTCCAACTTCATACTTCGAGTATCAGCCTACAATGTTTGAAACATAAACGGAAAAATGAGAACTTTCGCCTCCTGAAAGCCGAATTAGGAAGCATGGACCATGCAAATGCAATTCTAGTATAGAATTTCTGAGAGCAACCAAGCTATCACGAATGCATCATTTAAAAAAACAATAAACCGATATTTCAAAGACAAACAAGAAGAAGAATAAGAAGAAGCAATAGTACTTAACTCATGTGCAAAACTAGTATGCATGGACCACGATATTCTATTCTCAACTTCTGAGTTCTACCAAATAATAGGGCAGCAACATCTAAAGAAACTAAAAAACGATATTTATAAGAAAAATCCTCATGCCCCACCATATGAAGAAGCTATTGTAATCAATCTAGCTACAAGAGCTTCTACTAACTAACTGGCAAACACAAAGATGGTGTAAAAGAATTACCACGACATTGTCCCATGAGAAAATAAGTCCATAGGCTTCATCTGGTTTCATTGCGTAACGTATTCTTTGAAGAAAACCATCTTGGAGCTTCTCATTCCAGAAATCCTACATACAAGCAAAAATGAGAAACACAGATGTTACCTACAAAACAAACTTTCTCCAGAAGCAGCTTCTGATCATATTCTCCGGCATCAAAACAAGCAAATAGAATCAAGAGAATAACTAATTAAAAAAGATTCATAAGCCTCACTAGCTAAGCTCTTACCACATCCACTTTGAGAGGACCATCTTGCCTAAAAGTCTCAAACCCTTCTCCATACTCAGCTCCAATTGCCTGAAATTCAACAAATCATCAATAAATTCGTCAAATTTCCCTCTTCTCTCCACCACCAAAAACAACATGAGAAACATCTTTAACCTTCCATAATATCAAACAAAATCTATATCCTTTAAGGAAAGAAAATTTCCGAGAAATCGGGTAAAATTACCTCTTGCGTAAAGAGTTTATTTGGCTTAAGAGGGAACCCATTCATGTCGCCGGTATCATCAGAACCAGAAGAAGAACTCTTCACTACCAGACGCTGCTTCACCAACTTCGTACCTTTCGGTATCTGGAACAAAAAAACCCAAAATTTTCAAATTATCCCCGTCGATTTCGAATCAAAAGTAAAAGCCGGATATTAAGCTACTTATACACACCGCGACGCTGGGATTCGAGGCGAAATTAGGGCGAGGGAAGCGAAAAGACGATTCGGAAGAGACGAGTAGAGAGGAAGCGCGAGTACTGCATGAGCAGTCCATGATGATTAAATTAGGGTTTCTTCGGAATCAAAAAGAGTGAGGAGATGAGAAAAGCATTCGTTTTGTCGGGACAGAGATAGATTTATTGCATAATTTAGGGTTCGCACAAGGAACTATCTAAAAAGCCTTTGTTTCTGGTTCATACGTTTGGAGCCAGAACGCCTAGAGAGAAAGAGAGACGGTGAAGCAGAAAATGCAAATATCCAAAAAAACAATACAACGGATGCCGACTTGGTTTCTTGGTATAAAACGTGACGTCGTTTTAAAGGATGCAAAACATCACGAAGTCTGTATCTGACAAATATTGAAATATTGGTTTCTTAGATTTAATTGGCATGAAGTTGAGAAGATGATTAAACACTTAACAACCCTCAATCTATGAAAATACGTTTAATTGGTTTAGGTGGATATTGGCATGAAGATGATTTTCGACTGCAAAAGATAAAAATCTAAGTACTCGGTAAAAAAGAATGTGATAGGAGGTACTACCATCCAATATTCTGAAATAGTCCTCATAATTCTTCTTAACATCTCTTTGAGGATCACATGATGGTGTCTGGAGATATACGTATACGTATCCGCGCAATACTTGTTCGGATATACTTTCTATTGAAGCATACATCCGAGAGAAACGTAGTGCAATACATGAATGCCCATCCACATAATGTCATTGGAGATAATGAGATATTATCTTAGTGGGCCTCTATCTAATCACATCCATATTATAGCTGTTGATTACCATTTTAGCTACATTATGAAAATTTTATACTTTGCAAAATACAACGTTAAGTTTTAAAAGATTTCAAACACATAAAATATGGTGTCATTCCTAGGTTTGGGACTCCACAGCTGCGTTTTAGTTTACGTGAATATGAATTCTTCAAATTCTTGAATAAATATCTTCATTCCAGGAATTTTTGTAATATGTGATCAACATGAGTGCCCCCAACAAATTTCATATGAACTTTTACCAACTATTAAGATTGTGGAAACTTCTCGTTTGGAAATTGAAGAAGCCGCATCATTCCAAATATATAAAATTAAGCATACATTGCATAAAGTTCACTGTTTTTGTAATTCATAGCCCAAAAGCATTTAATAATACTTGTTTTTAATAATAATACATGGTTTACTTTTAAGTCATGCACGGAGGAGATAAAGCTAATCAGTGTTCTTTTCCATGAAATCATTAGTACTTTGATCTAAAGGATACAAGAAGCGACACACTTTGTATGACATTATATTCCTATCAAAGTTCAAAACTTAATACTGAGTCTTCATCGTGTTGAAATTTCTCTTTAAATACGTCTTACCTGAAGAGACAATATCATCTTCTTAATCTCAATACTGTTATAATCATCCATTATAAAATGGTTACAAAATAGGTTGATCATTTGCAAACTAACCGCATTGGTCAGAGTCGCCATATTTATGGATGCAATATTCTAACAAAAGATTGTAAATAGAAAAATAAGAAGTTTGCTAAAGAAAAAGTTTTCTGTTGCCAAAGTTTAATTGTTCTTGAGCTTGGAGAAGGTTCTTGATTCTGAGAAGTAAGTGCTTTGAGTCCCATTGACTAATCCTAATGCCTGAGGATTACATAACTCTATTCCTTGCACAGGAGTGAAAGCTAGAGAAGTAGTAGCACCACCCGTATACGTTCTTTCTTCGAGCTTCTTGGCGAGCTTAGCATTAAGTTTAAGCTTGCTCGGAACACAAGATACACGTAGCCTATTACTCCTAGTTTGACCAAGCATTCCATATCCTACGCCTAATCCATCACCAAGAGAGCTCTCTTCAGGCTTACCAAACTCCATCTTGTTCGCTAGCTTCCTCATCTCTGTCACTTGATACCTTTCTTTCGTTTTCCTTAAACGACGACCACCTCTTTTCTTTTTAGATTCAAAACAAGGAACAGAAAGTGGCTTAACTTGCCTCGCAGGAGAAGGTTCTTGCCATTTCTCAATCTTTTTCAAGATCTCCTCTCTCAAAGCTTTCCCATAAGTTCCACATGGATCACTTCTAGTCGCATCAACTCTTGCTGCCAAACTTGATTTCGCAGCTAAGAGTCTGCTAATACGTGTTCGAAGTCCGGGAGGCATGTTTTGGAAAATCTCTGTCTCCTCTAGATAACCCACACGAGACGTTGCACTAGTAGAGAATCCGGCGAGGTTCTTTTTCTTGTTGTTATGGCCAAGAACTTGAATGTTGCAAGCAGGCACTTTAGCTAGTGCTGATAAACCTCCAGCAGTTCCCATGAGCTTAGCTGCAACACAAGTCCCGACAATAGCGGAAAGATTCGGTGCGATTGATCCCATCTTGCTTTCAAGAAACTCAAGAAGCTTCTTCCTTTCGGAATCAAGATCAAGAACACGATCACAAGCCTCTAATGTCTCTTGCAGGACATCCTCTGGCAATGGGTTCCCTTTTGTAGTTGAAGCAATAAGTGTTACAGCCAAAACTGTTCGATCAAGAAGAATGCCTTTTAGATCAACAAGGTTTAAATCCATCTCATTGCCAATCTCTTTCACAACACGCGCATAATCGATTGGGTTATGTACCAATGACTCAAGCTCTTGGAACTTAAGTCTGTACTTGTCGCGGATAAAGTTATGGACAATGATTATCTCATTCTCGATATCAACTGAGAGCTGATTGCAATCTACGATTAGTTTGTTGTATTCAGGATCATAATCGGAATCTTTTCCGAGAGCATCTTCCACTTTCTTCATTGTATCAGCGTATCTCTGAGTTCTCTGTAGCTTAGAAACGGTATCGAGATCATCATCATAGTTAAGGGTTTCTAAATCTGCCATCTCCATGTCGATATCTTCTTCTAGTTTCTCTTTTCCATTGTTCTCGTCTAGTTCTGCTTCGTTGTCGGATGATAACTCGTCAAGGTCTGCGAGGAAAGAATCTTCAAGAGTTGCCATTCTAATTCTAACACAGAAAAGCTTTAGTGATTAAACAAAAAGGAAAATCCAATACTCGATACTCTTCTTCCTTTTACAATTCCTATTTGACGTCTCTGATTATGTTCTCGGCTGCGTAAGCTTTTTTTTTTTTTTCTATCTGATCTGATAAGCTCCTCTCTCGATTTTATATCAAAACCTCCTCACCAATGATTTCCTTTTTCCTTCTTTTATGAGATTCTCCCTTTTATTTTTTCACTTGGGCTCTTCATACGCTTGGGCTTAATTTTACTGAGTTATATATTAGTTCATGGTTTATGAGATTAGATTTGTTTTACATTTTTTTCTTTTTTTCTCTTTCATTATAACCGAAAACAACTAGGGAATTATATATTCATAAAATTATTATATAATATATTTAAATTAAATTATTTTAGATAAATTAATAATTAATTTATGGTATAGCATTCTTAAAATATTTATATGTTAAATACAAAGATTTATTAATATATAAGATGTTTTTGTATAGTTGTAATTTTTGGTTTAATTTGAAAATTAATAATAATATAAATATAAATATATATATTAGTTATAGTCTCATTATGTCAAATAAATTTAATAAATATGTGATATGATATGTTTTATAAATGTTAAAAAGGAAAACATGAATAGAAAATTCAAAACTTGTTTAAAATTAGATTTCAAATATCTAGATTTGATATATATTTTCTAAATTAGATTTCATTGGCATATAGAAACATAAATTATTTACTGTTTTTACAGATTTTAACATACAAAGATATGTATGTCAAATATTTATTAAAAAAACCCATATGAGATTCTATTTTGAATCTCTGGTAAAATTTACAATTACTAAATGTATATGTCCTATAAAGAATAATTACTATTGTATTTTACCACAGACACACAATTCTTAATTCTTATCACATATATAAATTGTACCACGGTAGTGATAAATTATCAACCTCAAACACTATTTTTACTCTTGAATCTCTTTCTCTCTTCTTAATAAAAATTATAAGGAAAATGAATAAAGTCTCTCACATTCTCATCTTTTGCCTTCTATCTTGTAAGTATTTCTAGTGTATATTTTATATGATAACGTTAATATAATATTTTACGTAAATTGGATGCCATGCCAGAGAAAATATGCAAGTGCAATTGCAAATAATTGTCAAGAATCATAACCAAAACTTTTAACAAAAGACGGTGCATTTATTTTTGAGGTTGAATAACAAATCCACTTAGAAGTTTTGGTTAGAGATTATTCAAGACAAAAATATTTATAAATGAGCATTGGTTGTGCATCGCAATTAATTGTCAATAATCTATGATGAAGTAAAACATTTAACCGTTCATAGAAAAACATAGAATCTAAATATTCACCAAATCTGTTTTCACTAATAAAACTCGGTCTTAAAAACATCATTTCACTTTCAAAATGATAGATATTCTACTTGTCCACTTTTTTCCGTCTCAAAAAACTCTTTTGTCGATCGTAGAAACTTCAATTTCATATCTCTCTCCTAAGAGAAAATATAAAATCTGCTAATTTCATATAACAATAACAAACACAATATATTGTGAAAAACATACGGAGCTCAATTGCAGTCCATTACAGCACTTGCGTTTCTATAATGAATCATAGGACAGACAAAATTATAGATAATCAACATTGGCTTAGCAAACTTACGTTTCATAACCATGGCTTCTTTTGGTATTTGAACCACCATGGCATCTATGGAAATATTAAATAATCATGCATCTAAACAACTATTCAACAATTATTCAATCGTCCCATAGCCAAAAGTTTTGGTTAGAGAACATTGGTTGTGCATTGCAATTAATTGTCAATAATCTTTGCTGAATTAAATCATTTAACCGTTCAAAGAAAGAAAAGAATCTAAAGATTTACTAAATCCGTTTCCAATCGATAAAAATCCGTCAACACAGCTTCCTAAAGCTAACTCACACATGCATCTATAATAACGAGGACAAGTCATGGAACTTCTGAACAAATCCAATCCGTAAACAAAAATCTGGGTCGCTAAGATGATTTACAAAAATAAATTTTGACTTTTGTGTCACACAAAAAAGAGAAAAGAGACGATGAACTCTTGTAAACCGACACAGTAAATTAGACGTAAAAGCATGTGTCAGTTATGAAGCTGAAATTAAAAAAATTGTATCGAAGAGAAGGTTTTAAAATTGATGTTGTTTGACTTGAGTTAGTTTTTAATTGACTTAAAAGTCAAGTAAAACCAACATAATACATTAAAATCTCTATAAATTAATACTTGATTAATTAATACTTCAATAAAGTAAAATATTTTTTAGATTCCAGATCAATTTTTTTTGAATTAATATATCTATAACCTAATAACTCTATAAAATTAATCAAATATTTTAAAAATAATGTAATACCAACATTATTAATTTATAGAGGTTTTACTATATATTTATGTTGTAATGTATAGATATAATGTTATTCATTTATATAATCTAAAAAGGTTGATCAGGTACAGGGTAAATTTTGTTTCCTATTCACAGTCAACTTATTCTAGTTTTAAACATTACAGATATAACATTCTCAAATATTGGCAAGATGATGGTAGAAATATGTTGCAAAATGAAGCCATCTCGCATATGATACACCAAGAGAATTCTCCACATGTTGTGCATCCACAAAAATCTCCATGCGCTGACTGTACTTGGCCATGTGATCCTGTTGTAGTTGGAGAAGGTTGTATATGTCGTTGCTAAATATATATATATATATATATATATATATATATATATAATTGATCATATATCTATCATGTTATATTTGGATTATAAATGAAATAACAATAAGGGGTATATTTCTTCTTGATTATAAACTCGTTAGTCGCTCCGATAAGAAAGAAGATACGAGATCATGATTTTTTGTTTGTTGCTTGTAAGAATGCAAATTAATTGTATTATAATTTTTGTAGAGGTCTTTACAACAAATGAATTCTACTATTTTTTTTACACATGCGTCGGAATGATAACACCATTTAAATAAGGCGGTTACAAAATTTTAACCGTTTATAAAAGAGATGGTTAAATACAATTATTTGCAACGGCCGTTTGGTAACAGAATGCGGCTGAATATTGAGTTTGATTGGTTGCATGGTAGCGGTTGTATATAACTAAATAAACATAATTTAATAATATAATTTTTGTTAAGAAAAATTATGTAGATTACATGAAAAATGAATTTTTTTTTTATAAATACTAATAATTATTAAGACAATTGATTATAATACCATGAAAAACGAAGTGAAGGATTATAATACCATAAACTTTTTTGGGAAGGAAATACAAAAGGAATGCTTTCCTAAAAATTGTGTTTTTTCTTTCTCGAATTTTCAAAAATACAATTCGAGAATGAAAAACACTAATTCGGTAAGGGGTTCCTGAATTCCAAAAATACCACAAAAAAATTTCATTTATAATATTCTTGCAATTACAAAACTCCGTGTGTTATTATTGTCCAATATAGTTTTTCATGTTATTTAAGTTTTTTCTCTAATTATTAATATAATAGATTAAATTATTCATTTTTCAAATTTTCATAATGCTAAATACGATTATTTGTAAATAAATTTTAGAAATATAATTATGATAATTTATTTATTTATATTCATTAATTAAATTTTATTTCTAAAAATAAAAGACTAATGCATTTTATTAAAAACAAAAATTCTATTATCTATAGACTTTTGATGAAAACAATGTTTAAATCCCTAGTTTACAATCGATGATTATCTAAACGTAATTTAGAGAGGTTGAAAAAGGTTTTTACAACCGATGAAATTCAACTTCAAACAATGTTTTCAAGCGATGTTTCGAAACAGTCTTATCAATCGCTCGTTTCAAACGACGTACCGATTGCTAACAAATTTTTATCGCTGTTTGCAAACGCCTCTTTTGGTGTAACCAATCAAAACCCTAAGAGTGATGGTGGTTGGTTCCAGTCTAAAAGAAGATACTTGGTCTAGGTTAGTTGGTTACAGTAGCCGATATGGAGAAATAGGCAATCGATTTTTCCCTGATTTGGCAGGACATATATTTTAATCATAGCACATCAAACCATAACAAAAAAAAAATCTACATAAGCTATAACAAGCATAACAAAAAGTCTGCCTCTAACACCATGACCATGGGGAAACAAGACGATGAAATGTTCAAAATAACTGCACCAACAATTTGTAAGAAAAGTGTGTTATGAGAAGGTTGATTCCAAAACTTGATATGAGAAAAAGAAAAAAAAAAAAAAACTAAACATTTAGTTAACTACTAGCTTCGATTATGATTATAATATAAACCATTATTGATAGTGAGAATCTCAATGTAATCGAGATAATCTTATGATTGTTTTCTATTATCTCTGAGTCTTGGAAGGTGGAACGATTTTTTTAATCTACCATTAATAAATTATCAAAAACGCAAACCACAATGTGGAAAACGTACTAGCTGTCAAAATACGTATTACAAAAATACATATCAACATTACAAACTAGTATAAATTTACAAAGTCGAAGTTCTAAGTTCTAACAATTCGTGAGTAATTATTTTTTACGTCCAATTAGGGAATACTATATATGCGAATCGTTTGTGTAAAATGTGTTGTTTTTTTTATGTTATACAAATGTTTAAAATTTTTTTTGACTAATTAAAAAAAAAAAACGTAATGGGACCAGAATGGCGGCCTGATCGATGATGCTAAGTTAACTGCTACCAATGGAAAAAAGAATCTCAGAGTCAAACTTCTTCGTCTTCCTCCTCAACGACCAATCTCATGTTCATCAATTTCAAATCAGAAGCCTTTTTATCTTTTGATTCCGCGCTTATTGCTTCTTCTTCATAACTTCCTGTTTGAAGATTTATCGTCTCAGTAACCTCTCTCTCCGTCAGGATTTTTTCTCTGTAATTTCAGCTGATTTGAATTTAGGGGTTTTGGATTCGCTCCAACGCGTTTCCCAATTAGCGTTTGATTCCCCCTTTCTAGTCAAATCTGAAGACTTGGTTGGTTTTAATGTGCTGAGAGAAGCTTCGTCGGCGAGTAGAATCTTTTTTTCCCCTTTTGACTCAACATTTTTAATTTCTTCGTTCTGGGTTTTATTATTCTTTGCCAACAATGTTTAAGCTTGCACAAAGCATATATTCCTTTTAGTAGCTTATATCCCCTGAGATTTTGATATCCAAGAGAGAAAGTAAAAATGAGATCGAATGGTGATAGGAATTTGAAACCCGAGATTGACGAATCTAATGGTTCTTCTGGGAAAACTAGGGTTCCTCCTTGTCCTCTTGATCTTTCAACATCTCGAAGAAATTTAATAGCTGATGGTAAACCCAAGAGCTGGTCGATTAGTGGTTTACCTTCTCCTTCTGTTAGATTCATGAAAATGGCGGAGGAAAAAGACGAGGTTTCACGCTCAGTGCCAAGCTCAGGAAGCCTCAGGGAAAGAATCAGCGGCGTGCTTCACCGGAAAATCGATTGGGTTTCTCTGACGAAAATGGGTAAAGAATGGCTTAGGAATCCAATTAACATGGCTCTCTTCGTATGGATACTCGTTGTTGGGGTCTCTGGTGCGATTCTCTTCATGGTGATGACTGGTATGTTGAATCATGCTTTACCCAAGAAATCACAGAGAGATGCTTGGTTCGAAGTTAACAATCAAATCCTCAATGGATTGTTTACTTTGATGTGTCTTTACCAACATCCAAAACGGTTTTATCACTTAGTACTTCTCTGTAGATGGAAGCATGATGATATTACTAAGCTTAGGAAAGTTTATTGCAAGAACGGAACTTACAAGCCGCATGAATGGATGCATATTATGGTTGTTATCATTTTGCTTCACTTGAATTGTTTTGCTCAATACGCTCTTTGTGGTCTTAACGTTGGGTACAGAAGATCAGAGAGACCTCCCATTGGAGTTGCTATATGTATCTCTGCTGCGATTGGAGCTCCTGCGGTTGCTGGTTTGTATACTATACTTAGTCCACTTGGGAAAGATTACGATGAATCGAGTGGAGACGAGGAGAATCAATTACAGTGTGAAGAAGGATCTGTGAATCGGCGGTTTACTTTAGAGAGGAGGTATTCGTTTGCTTCTGCTTCCACAGGTGATGAGATGGTTCCGGTGAGTAATCCACAATGGAGTGGTGGAATTATGGATATTTGGGAGGATATTTCATTGGCTTATCTTTCACTTTTCTGCACTTTCTGTGTGTTTGGATGGAACATGGAGAGAGTTGGATTTGGGAACATGTATGTTCACATAGCGACGTTTATTCTCTTTTGCTTGGCTCCGTTCTTTATATTCAACTTAGCTGCGGTTAATATCGATAACGAGATGGTTAGGGAAGCGCTCGGGTTAACAGGAATCGTTCTTTGTTTGTTTGGTTTGCTATATGGTGGATTTTGGAGAATTCAGATGAGGAAAAGATTCAAGTTACCGAGTTATAAGTTCTGCTTTGGGAAAGCTGCGATTTCTGATTGTATGCTTTGGTTATTCTGTTGCTGGTGCTCTTTAGCGCAAGAAGTTCGGACTGCGAACTCGTATGAGATAGTGGAAGACAAGTTCTGTAAAAGGAAAGAAGAGAAGAGTTTGGTATCGCCTTTGCCTCGTGAGGATGGAGTGTTTGATCCTAGGTTTGGTATCGGGAGCTCCCCGAAGAACACGAGCGGGGCTAGTACTCCTAGCAGGTTTTGGAAAGAGGCGCATAGTCCGAATTTACAGACACCTAGAGAGAAAGATGATGGTAATAGCGAGGTTGCTTTGACTCCACCTTCTCCTCTGTTTATAAGAAGAGAATCTTGATTTGAACTTATCATAGAATCCTGGTAAATCGTCTTATTTTTCTCTTTAGGTGTTTGTTGTATGAATTTGATTTGAGGAAACTTTTGATGAAGCCGGTTTGTCATTACGAGTTATATACCTGGTTTAAAACTTTCTCGGCTTGTTCTTATGTAATGTAAATTTCTAAAGTTGTTTGTCATACTTCAATGAGATTTTTGTGCGATCAATGCGCCTTTGGTTTTACTTACTGGTGTGTTGTAGAAATGCCGGTTAATTTTCATGGAAGTTGGAGATTATGACTGAGTCATTCATGTTGCATCTTTGGTCCAAGCACATTTGAACATATAGTCTCATTTCTATTGTTTTTTGTTTCTTGGGTTATAGCATTTTGTTAAGATTTTGTCTAGTTTGGGTATCATTAGGCTTTTGCCGTTCGGTTCAGTTGATATAGAACATACAAGGAACCGAAGTAACCCATTTAAACAATACAGACCGGGTCATACAAAAACTCTGTTATGATATTTAGTGAGAATTCAATTAATGTTATGATATTTAAGGCCCAAGAAAATTTGTCCTTAGTAAATTTTTTTATATTTAAAATATAGATATTTTTGATAATTAAATTCATTAATATATCTGGCTATATAGTATGTGTAGTGTAAAATTATGTAATTTTTTTTTTTTTTTTGGTATTTTGTGTCTATGGATTTGGGTGTATTACTAATATAATTAAGACCGGTTTTGTGTCTTTTTTTTGGGATTTTTAGTTTTAATTTTACCAACAGATTTGGCTATACCTCAAAAATCCCAAAAAAAGAAAAGAAATAACCGGTCTGGATTGGTAAAAGTCTCATATGGTTTCTGGTCAAATTCCTAGTCTCAGTGGACTACATAAGGGATTTTACATATCGATAATAGAACGAAATACATTTTAAGATCGATAATGGAGTTCTACATCTGCTTTAGAAGAGATTCCATAACTTTTTAACAAGAAATTTAAAACTAAATAATGATATCACAAGTTGTCATTTTAGAGCAGGATCAGTATCAGTATTGCAATAAAGTAATTTAAGGGTCGCTGTCACAAGTGTTATTGTCGTGGAGAACCGCTTCATAATTCCACTTATGCATAATTATTTGTTTATGTAAAATACTTTTGTAGTTTCTTGTCTAATCAACTTGTTGTATAAAAGCTTTAATTTTCAAAGCTTGCCTTTATTTTCCTTTTAAAACTCTTATTGTTTCTCGATATAGGAATCACTTTAACTTTGATTTGAGAAATGAGTTTCCCACGTCCTTTCGCATTTGATTTGAGGCGAAATGTTTTGTCACCATATCGACTTTTTTTTTTTTGTTTACACGAATAAGAATAAGACACATCGAAATTGAACCCTGTTTAAGGAAAATATGTTTGGTTAATCACTAAACTATCAAAATATTGGTTTAACTTTTCTGTGTTGTTATATTTTAAGAAACAGTACTACTTTTTAGATATTCATAAACCATAATCGTTGTGAAGTAATTTTTATGTTTAGGAAATTTCAAAGTGGTCCCATCTTAAAAGTTTGACTAATAAGGCACATAATTCATATACGTGCTAGTTGAGCTTTTTCATTTTTTCTACGCCTAAGCTTTATATCTTGCAATGAACTTGTAATTAACTAAATACCAATATTTAGGCGTGGGCTTTTAAAAACCGTAGTTAACGAGGCGAACTGTAATTTCCAGTATTGTGGTTCACATTCAGTTCACTGGTTTGGTCAATCTCTACTGCCATATAATTACGTATAAATATCTTTAACGAAAAAAATGTACTAATAAATACAGGGAAACGTGTCATGGGTGCACTAAGCCACTAAGGTCACATGACTAGGTGGCCATCCTGCTGTACGTGGACTCTCTGCATGACACGTGTTAAGATGATCGTGCATTGTACTGCCTTTTAAAACTTCTGCGACTGGTTGGCCGGACCAATACACTCGTTGAAAACGTTCCATTATACATTCATACTCCAAAGATATTACTAAAGTATCAATAATCAAAATTATTGATGATCCTTAATATTGTATGATATTTTTTATTTTCTAAATATATTACATCACTATTGTTTATCTAATTTTGTTATAATACTATCTATCTAAGTAAACTTTAAAATAAATTCCTTTTTTTTACGTCACTTTAAAATAAATTCCAAACAAGACCCGAGAAAAACATTGATTCTTTTTCACAATCTACCAAAAGTCAATTTTACCATTAGCAAATTCATTTAACCTGTTGAATATTCACCTAATAGACGGTGGGGTCACGCAATAGCTGGCTCAAGTTTTAAGGAACTTTATCTCTGGGTCCCATAAGCCAGTTTAACCCGATAATACTCTGCCACGTGTCGACCGAACGCTGAAAATCCGAAATCTCCAAAAATAGGATGGGTTACAGGGAATCATATCCTAACCCCATAGCCTGCGCTATAAATTCCAGATTTATCACATCAATTTTGAAAACACAAGAATCGTTTCTCCTTCTCCCAATCGAATCCTAATCTACTTTTTTTTTTATCCACGTTTATTTTCTATTCCAGAAACTTGCCAAGAACTGGATACTCTGGCGGATTCAGAGCTTAAGAACCGAGACGTGGTTCTGAAACTTTATGAGGCCTTGAGATCTCGAGACGTCAAATCGGTTCACAAGATCCTGGCCCCAGATCTGGAGTGGTGGTTTCACGGCCCTCCGCCGCACCAGTTTTTGATGCGCATCCTCACCGGAGGAGTCTCTCCGTCATCTCCGCCGTTCGAATTCGTTCCGCTCTCCGTCGTTTCCTTCGGGTCGACCGTAATAGCTGAAGGCTGCGACGCCGCTACCTCAATCTCTTGGATCCACGCCTGGACCGTAGCGAATGGGATAATCACCCAGGTGAGGGAGTACTCGAACACTTCTCTCACAGTCACGCGTATCGGCAACGTTGTGGCCGGAATCTCTTCTGAGATTAAGCCGTCGCATTGCCCCTCCGTGTGGGAAAGCCAATTCTCGGGTCGAGGTGGGAAATCCGTCCCGGGTCTGGTTCTGGCGATTTGAGGATTGGTTTTGGTAAAGTAACAGCCACGTTACGGAATAACTAAATAAAGGCTGCTTACGTGTCAGTGTCGGATTCGTTTGTCGTTGATGGGTTGAAGAATTTAGTGAACGTTTGAACGCGGTGTGGGCTTGAGGCTAAGGCCGCGTTTGGCTGTCGCTACTTCTTTTGTTTTGATTTTTTTTTCTTTCTTATTTTCTAAATATCGTGCATTTGTGTTTTAGTGGGAGCAAGAATGGGGACACCCAAATTGACTTGTCCCATTGCGTCTGATGTAACGTTTGCCTATGTTATAATTGAAATAAAAAAGTGCTTTTGGGATATTGGTTGTTTTATAGTACGAGAAGAACTGCATTTTATTTTCATTATCATATTCTTTGTTGAATGTCTGTTAATATTACTTGGATTATGGGATTTTTAGATTAAAAAAAGCTATTTGTATCGGAATTTTATTGGATAAGGTTCGAGTATGTATATCTCAATTTAAAATTTTATTCGTGTTCAATTTTCTTTTTAAAAAAAACATCTTTCCAAGACTTTTCTAATATATATGGCTTGTTTCAGGGATCAGTTGAATGTGTCGCAACAGTCTGATCTGATATTGACTCTCCCACTTGAAACAAGTTAAGTGTGTGTCGATTGTAATTACAAAAATGATTTTAATTGCGTTGAATATATGAAACGAAATGGCCAACCACGACAATCGGTTTAATGGCATCCTTGAAATTTAGGAAAATAAAGATAACCCGGTTCACATATTTTCACCCCTTTGAATTATCTCGTTGCCTTGAGTTTCAATCATCGGCCGATTAAGTATCTCCGGCGAATAGTGAGAGAAGAAAGAAGAAGACAAAAAGAAATAGCTCTGCTCTATTCTCCGTAGATCGCATTGGTTCCTGATATCTCATTCAAGCTCATAGAAAATGGTCGAGGCTGATGACATTCAAACCATCGTTTGTGACAATGGTAGTGGAATGATGAAGGCTGGTTTCGCCGGTGACGATGCTCCCAATGCTGTGTTCCCAAATATTGTTGGTAGGCCGAGAAATTATCGTGACAGGGTTGGGATGTGTCAGCAAGATCCATATGTTGGTGACGAAGCATATTCCAAAAGAGGTATTCTCACTTTAGAATATCCAATCGAGCATGGTGTTGTGAGGAACTGGAATGACATGGAAAGAATATGGCATCACACTTTTTACAATGAGCTCCGTGTTGCTCCCGATGAGCACCCGATTCTCCTTACCGAGGCTCCTTTTAACCCAAAGGCCAACAGAGAGAAGATGACCGAAATCATGTTCGAGACCTTTAACTCTCCCGCCATGTATGTTGCCATTGAGGCTGTTCTATCCATGTATGCTAGTGGTCGTACAACCGGTGTTGTGTTGGACTCTGGTGATGGTGTGTCTCACACTGTGCCGATCTATGAGGGTTTCTCACTTCCACATGCCATCCACCGTCTCGGCTTTGCTGGTCGTGACCTAACTCATTACCTCGTGAAGATCCTTAATGAGAGAAGTAACATTTTCACCACAACTGCAGAACGGGAAATTGTCAGAGACATCAAGGAGAAGCTTTGTTTTGTTGCTATGGACTACGAGCAGGAGATGGAAACCTCCAAAACCAGCTCCTCCGTTGAGAAGAACTATGAATTACTTGACGGGCAAGTGATCACGATCGGTGCTGAGAGACTCAGATGCCCTGAAGTTCTGTTCAATCCATCTTTTTTGGAAATGGAAGTTGCTGGAATCCACGAGACGACCTATAAATCAATCATGAAGTGTGATGTTGATATGAGGAAGGACTTATATGGTAACACTGTGCTCAGTGGTGGAAACACTATGTTCTCGGGTATTGCTGACCGTATAAGCAAAGAGATCATAACACTTGCACCGAACAATATGAAGATTAAGGTTGTTGCACCGCCTGAAAGGAAGTACAGTTCATGGATCGGTGGTTCCATTCTTGCTTCCCTCAACACATTCCAACAGGTAAATTTTCGATTTCTCCTTTGTTGTTTCTTGGTTGAATATGCAAATTTGATATAAAAAAAACTTTATCACGTTAATATGTTTGTTTCTTATTAGATGTGGATTGCCAAGGCTGAATATAACGAGGCAGGTTCGAGGATTGTTCACAGGAAATGTTTCTAAGCTTTTAACAAAAAAAAGCAACAGGTTGGGTTTTGAATTTTTCTTTTTTCCTATTGTTTTCTTCTCCATTTGTTTGGTTATTTCCCCTTTCATGTGTGTGACAAACTCTTTGGGTTTACTTTTTTTTTTTGTAACTCGAGTGATCACATTGATGCCTCCTAATTTATCCCCTTTTCAATAATTTCTTTCAAAACTCGGACGAAGAAGCTTAAAACTCTTTGTAATGTTAATTATAAGCAGTAATGTATGAGATAAGATTTTTAATTTAAAAAACAAAGAAAAAAATGTGTCGCATGTACCAGTTTTGTAGATTATATAAGATATTAAGATTTGCAATTTACAGCATACTTTGTTCTGTTATATTAAATGAATAATAAAATTAAAGAATATATTATATGCAATCGTGGACGCCAAAAAAAGAGAGTTAAATTGTGAAAGTGAAAGATTGGGAGTAGGAAGCAACGAGGAAGGTCACTCATGCGTCGGCTTTATGAGACGTGGACACGCATTTTGTTGTCATTATTTGGATCTTTTGACGTCTGGTATGGTCAAATTGTGTGACGATTTAACGCTACTAGAAAAGTCGGCCAATACATACATTGAGAACTTAGTTTGGTGCAATTTATACATCAACTTTTCGTCTGTGCCGATTTATACGTATACATTTGTAATTAAGCGATTATATACTCAATCTTTTTTAACTGTGTAATTTCATACCTAGATGTTAACTTTGTTTAAAAGTCAGTTAAGTAGTTGATTAGGTATGTCACGTCAATAATGACGTGTATAGTAATATTGATTTAGTTTTGGTTCATGAAGAAATTGCCAAGAGCAAGATGACTTCGTATAAGTGTTTTCCTTGTTAAAACATTGTTTAGTCAGTGTTTGAGGATTTGATAAATCCAAGTTTTAGTTCATGATAAATCCAAGTTTAGTTTGTGGAGGAAGGGAAGAGATTTATAATAATATTCTTAATAAATAACACTTGTTTTACATCACCAAACCGAACACTTTCCTAGCTTGGATTATAAAAAAGATGCTTTAAATCCAGCTTCAACGTTTGAATTACACTAAAAACATAATTAAAGAAGATTTGAAAACTTTGCTATAAGCCAAATAACCTAAACCATTAAAAACCTACATAATCAATCCCCTTCCAAACATCACCACATAAGCCTGCAAAGTCAAGTCAAATTAGAGATCAAAATTGGTACATATAGATCAGTAAATCTTAAAACGAAAATTGGATAAAAAATAGAATTTCGTACCTTCACTCTTACGAGTTTTGTGAAGGTTGGCTTGGTCCTTCACCATGTGAAAATGTCAGACTCAGCTGTGACTTTCTTTTTAGCAGGTCTCTTCGCTCTAACATCAGCGCCATAAAGTTTACACCTTTTTGCATTATGTCCTTCTTGCGAACAATGAGCACAACGTGAAACCCGACCTTTTTTCGAAACTTTAGTTACTTTCTCCACGCCATCTTCAGCAACTTTCTTCTTCTTTTTCGGTGACTCATTCTTCCCTTTCATCCTCTTTTGCTTCTTTTTTGGTCCCTGAGTTACCGGTCTTTCAGGTGCTTGAATCTTCACATCATCCGATTGCCGCCAAAAGTGCATACCATTTACAGGTTTGATGGAGTCGCTGTAAATGGCTTGCCACTTTGATGTCAAATACCAATGCGGTACATAATTCTTAGGGTCTTTCTTCCTGTCATATATAACTTTCAAAGCATGGCGGCAAGGTATTCCGGTCATGTCCCACCTCCTGCACTTGCATGTGGTAGTTGAAAGATTGACGGCGTGTGCAGTTCCATTCTCTCGGACTTCATATTGACCATTAGGTCCGGTGACCAATGAACAGAATTTAAGCTTCTTTTTCTCTTCCTCAAGCATGTTAGCCACCTTGAGACTGAATGCCGACTTGTGGTTCAGAGATTTCTTCTTTCGTAAATCAATACGAATCATACATTGCCTTCTTATCGTCTCTAACATCTATACTAAAGGCATTGCCCTTGCTTTATCAATGGAATTGTTGTATGACTCTGAGAAATTGTTGTGGACATCTTCACAAGTGGCTGTAGTGGTGAAGTAAGCACGGCTACAATTCTTGGGATTCTTATCCATCATGGCCTTGTAAACATCTTCATCATATTTTTTCACTTCATCTATGGCTTTCTTATAATCAGCGTCATTGAAGCTCTCTGCAACCGTCCAAAATAGAGAGATCTCATACGTGGCTTCCCCGGAAATTTGCTCCTCAAATTAGATCTCATACGTGGCTTCCCCGGAAATTTGCTCCTCAAATTACCATAAATGTGTCGAGCACACATACGGTGTTCGACTTTAGGCAACAACTTATCCACTGCATAAAGCAAGCCCTGGAAAAAAAAAACATGACTTGCAGGTTAATAGTATGTTAATGTCTGATCAATAAGACAACATGAGTTTTATTAACAAGAAAGCAATTACAGATTTTATAGTTTCTGAAAACACTAACCTTTTGTCTATCTGATATTAGAGTGAAACCGGTTCCATCTCCCAGATTCAAATCTTTTTGCAGTTTCTCAATGAACCACACCCAACTGTCCTTGTCTTCCACTTGTACCACTGCCCATGCAACCGGATAAAACTGGTTGTTCGCATCTCTCCCCACAGCAGCAAGGAGTTGACCTTTCACATCGCATTTAAGGAAACAGCCATCAATACCAATGATGGGTCGACAATATGATTTCCATATCCTCCTTAAACTTTCAAAGCAAACATAGAATGTATCAAAAATTTCTAAACCTCCTTCTCCACTCACTGTTACAAGCTCAGCAGTTGTATTTGGATTAGAACTGGCCACAAAAAGGAAAATAATAATCTGGTTAGAAACTTTACCTTAGAAATGTAACTAAGAACAAAATAAATTAAAGTATAGTATTCGAATCTACTTACTGTAACAGTTCTTGCTTGTAGTCTTTAAGTCTAGAAAACTGCTCATCATGTTCTTTTTGAAGCATATCCAATGCTTTCCTCTTCGCTTTTCGACATATATCATGAGAGACATCCAAATTATAACGATCCTCAATCTGATCTTGTATTTCCTTTGGCTTCATCCGTGGATTTTTTCTGATGTCATTGAGAAACAGCTTAGCAACAACCTTTCCACCCAATATCTTGCTACTTCTGTTTGGCGTGCAGATGTGACCGCCATCAAATGTCTTCAGCATGTACTTCCCAATTGGCTTTTCCAACGAGCAATAAGCTTTAAAAGGACATTTTTTACCAGCAATATTGCATTTCACTTGACTATTTTCGGATCCCCATCTTGAGTACCTCACGTTCCACTCTCCCTTTAGTACATACTCAACCACAGCGTCTTTGAAACTTGATATGCTCTCAAACACTTGTCCCAATTTAAGCTCCCCACTTCCTTTAACATAAGTTTCATATTTTCTCCGATGATCCACATCCTCAGCGTCTGAATTCAGAGGAGTATCATGGTAGTCGTTTTGGTCTTCATGATCCACAAACAAAGCTACATATTCCTCTACTCTCGCATCTTCCTCAAAAGTACCATTTTCATCTTCATCCTGATCCCTACCATTATGATTGTTTGCATTCTCCTCAAAAGTAGCAGTTTCTACTCCACCAATTTCAACATCAAATAGATCATTCTCAACTTGAGTAATAACATCAGCAGCTCTCACAACATTTTCTTCACCTCGAAATGCTTCAGAAACTCCATAATCGAGGTCTTCTTCCATGAAAATGTCTACTCCTTTTGTCCACCTAGCCGCATAACACATTTTCTGAAAATTATGTGAACCATCCCACATCAATTTCAGTTCTGTCAACTCGTCGAATGGCAGTTTATACCAAACTCTCTGTCTGCACATGGAAATCTCTAGCTGAGACGCTAAGTTTACGAACAATGATTGTGCTTCACATTGAAGAATATGGACCTCTCCTCCATTGTAAACAAGTGTCCCGTCAATCCTCGTAAACCTTCCTTTGTAGTGGCAGCTAAATATCGTATCCGAGCTGTAATAAACCACAAATCAAACGAAATTAACATTTGAACTCCTACATGCACTTTATCGAACATGTTATGTGCCTTAAAACTTCATCCATGTAGATTACTAAATTCACCCATTATTAACAAACCGGTTCACTCTCAATATATATAATACTCTCAAAACTACACAAAATTAACCCAATTGCTACACCAAAATTATCAAAAAATGCTAACTTTTACAGAACTGTAAAAACTAGAAAATTTACCTCATTTTCGCACAAAAATTGATGAAACTAAACCCTTAAATTGGCACCAACTAGTGATGAAACTGAACCCTAAAATCGCATCGTCTGTGTCGAGAAAAAAAATAAGAAACGTAAATGTGATAATGACGTACGACGTCGTTCTTCTCTGTCAACAAAATAATCTACTTTTTATTTCTTTTGTTTGTCCTTTAATTACCACGAACTGTCCCATTTCTTCTCGTGAAACAAAATAATTACCACGTCACTTGTCCTAATCAGCAACATAACCGACATTTAAACGGAGTTAATATTTGGGTATGAAATTATACAGTTAAAAAAGATTCAGTATATAATCGTCCAGTTACAAATGTTTACGAAGAGTTGATGTATGAATTGCACCAAACTAAGTTTTCAATATATGTATTGGCCGACTTTCCAACGATACTAACAGAACAGAACTAATAACGATGAAGCTAACCCGAAGATAAAACTAATAATAATTTAGTAAAACCTTTTAAAAAAAAAAATAAAACTAATAAAAATTAGATGAGTGTATTATTTCATATCTTATTTAATTTAAATACGACGCAAATATTGACATTCATCGAAACTAGACGTGTTCTCGATTATGTCCCATAAATAGTCACATAAATATTTAAAGAACTTCATCTAAATTAATTATCTTGTATATTGACGTCTTAAAGATGTAAAGACTTTTATACAAGTGATCAAATGCATAGAAACTATAGTTACAAAATTAATTAAAAAAAAAAATACATCAAACAAGAAACCTTATATATGTGATGTATAAATTACAAAGTAAAACCTTTTAACCAAAAATAAAAATGTATAAATTACAATCCAACTTTTCTAATCTTATTTTTGAACAAAATGTATATAAAAAGAAACCAGCTGAGACCTGCAGTAAAAAAGTTCTTTTCTTTTAACGTAAATTAGAAGTATCATCTGCGATTACAAGCAAGGCAATGACAAATGCGAAATCGACGTATGGATTAACTCTCACTTTGAAGCTATAATTCCCTAATATTAGTCCTCCCAATGAGAAATCATGAACCACCTGCACAATTAATTAGTTAAGCGCTTATCTATTCGATATAAATTTCTAACTAAAATTGACAATAACTATTAAAAAAATTAATAGTTATTTATTCGTATATTTGTGACGTACCTCAGCAAGAAGAGTATTATGAATTGGTTCAAATAACTTGAAAGAAGAACCAATGTATCGACCGGATGTTTGAAAGTCCGGCTCGGTCCTACGACTAATCGAAGGTTGTTGTTGAAGTGGTAAAGAGACGTCAAGTGATGTTTTGAAGGAGAGTAGATTTGGTTCTCTTGCTGAGAAAAGAAGATCCTCGCTTTCTCCTTTGTACACTTCCCATTTGTATCTCATTTTTACAACTCCCTGAAACATTATACATTTCCTCTTTTAATAAAAAACATGTCCATGAACTCGTAAATTTTTAACAGGTTGTGATATAGAATCGATTTTTCATATATGATTTATGTTCTGTAGTCTCAAACACTTCTAAACATATCTAAACATCATTCTCTTCACTATGTCTACAGTGTTTATATATTTTAAGGTCATTATTTACTGATATTGTTATTCGGTCCGTCGATTAATCAGTTAGTCATTCACTTAGTCCGCTGTCTTTTGTTCAACATATATTATCAGTTAGCTGTTTGATTAGTTGTAACTTGTAAATAATACGTAATTAATTGGCCATACACTAAACTGTAATAAAAGTGAATTTAAGCATTATACTACCTTGAGTGTTTAAATGGTTGTTCTTAGAGGAATAAGTGGAATAAAGATTAATAGAATGGAAACAAGTGTAATTAAACTAATAAAGGAATAATTTTATTTCATTCATTCTTCTTAGAAGTATTAGAAGAATAAGTTTTTTAAAAATTGTTAACAAATTTTTTGGAATGAGTAGAATGTTTTTCTACTATCTTTCTTTTCAAATGGTAATTTTTTAGATGAATGTCATTTTCCACTAAATTTATTTCTCTAATTGTACAACCATTTGCACCCTAGATATTAAAAAAAATTAAAAAGACAAAAAAAGTTGGCAAGGAATAACTGGTTTTAGGCCATTTAAGCACTCAGCCGGTCTATTGACATATCTACCCATTTTCTAAAAAGTGAATTTAGGCATTATACTACCTTGATATATGCATATGTAATTCAGTTGGGTTCTACGGAGAAATTATGCAGCCAAATTTTCCTAAAAGAAAGCTGTAATACACCTTTAAACGACGTTGTTTTAGGCATTTTGGTAAGTCGTTCGAACCAAACTTCATGTAACACGTGATTTTGTAGAATAATAGAGGTATAATTAATTGAGAAGGTCGCACTAGTGACTTGCTTTTGAGACGGATTTTTGTTCCTGAAATATTGTGTTTGATGATGCCAAAAAATTAATAATTTTAAAATTAATGATGGAAGGGTGGTGTGACCTTGGTGCGCATGGAGAGAAGAGGAGTTCCGGTGGCGTCACGGAGGACACGTTTACGGCGGATGTCCCAAATGCCACCGTCAACGGTGAAGATGAGATTGTCGGAGAGATCGAAAACATCGTAACGATCCCTTTTCAAGCTCTCTCGCCGCCTCCTTACAACAAGCTCCGTCGTGTACGGATTACAAAACATATCTCCCACAACACTCACCATATTTCTTCAACAATATTTATGTTTTTTTTCTTGAACAAGTCTGTCTAATAACATGAAAAGTAACTAAGATGTTTCTCTCTATAAATCAAAGGATCGCAATATTCTCTTCTGATTTTTCCTCCATTTTAATATTAAATAAAGCAAAGAAAAGTAGAGTTTATTAAAGTCGATTGACGCGGTTTTTAGATTGCTTGAGGAAGTAAAAAATGATTATTCATTACTCTTATTAAAGTTTTATCGGGGCTTATGAATGTGACACGACACGAAGATAAATATAAGAGGTTGAATTTGTATTTTATCAAGCTTCTTAATTATCATGTCGACGAGATTAACTTCATCCGTCGATTAGTTGCATATATACATACGTATCTTTGGTTAGTTTTGCTCTTTGCTTTTCCTCGTCTAGTATTTATCCTCTCTTACCCTAACGTCAAAAGATTGTCTTCCAAATTTCTCTTTCCGATTCAAAAAAGAAGAAGACAAATACACCAAACTGTTACGAAGCTCTTGCGACTTCAATTCACTAACCACTGTTCAAAGTAAACGAAATCTTTAAGTTAAAAGTAAAACATATATTTAGGAAAGCAAAGGTATGTTTTCGGTGTAAGAAAATATATTGAAAATAATGGTTTTGTTGTCGACAATGTATTTATATATTGTGAATGGATAATAACCAAATACAGTGTAAACATAATTGTAGCAATAATCATCTTTTTTGTCTAGGACACCAAAAATAAAACTAAATGTTTAGATTAAAGTCCTGATGTTATTTGTAATTAGATTAGACGAATCTCTTAACGTTATTTATAATATATGAAATATTTGGACATGATCCAACAATAATTTGAATTAATTAAGGGATCACATGATCTTCCATTCTCGGTATTGGGTAGCACGGCCACCCCACGTGGAACGAGAATGAACGAGGACTTAGTGCTTATGATAGATAGTATATCATCATGACTCAACAATGGTCGGAGTGGCTCATCAATGATGACCATTTGTTGACTCTTACGACCTTGAAATATGGTTACCTTACATGATGTAAATAGAAATTGTGAATTGGGTGGTCCGATAGAGGGACATACTATAGAAAAAATGACGACAACTAAGGTAGGTGCTAGGACATGGCTCATGTATTCACTACCAAACTCTAAAGGGAATAAATACATGAAAATTACCATTTTCTATTACGCATTAGTCTATTCCACATGTAAAATTTTGAAATTCGTCGCTGATATCTTTTAACAAGAAGATATAAGGTCAAAAAATTTACCCATAAAGATAAAACACGAGAATGAATTTTTGAGCGTTTAAGACAAGAAAACTGGACTAATTCTATGTAATACAAACAATGTTCACTACCCTCGTGTTGGTTCAACCGTTATGAGTGTTGAATCCATCATAATGTAATCGTGTTGATTCAACCGTTATAAGTGTTGAATCCATCACAATATATACACCAATTCAAGGTGAAATAATTTCATCCATATGAGTCACATTGAATAGTATATTTTCTCCTAGGGGATTCTTGCAGTAAGAACTCAAGGATGCCAATTTCATAGATCTAGACAACATCGGTTAAACTTCACATTCAATCATAACCCATTTTATGTGGTGGAAATGAGTATTTTTTTCTATGGGTACATTACACGACATATGTGATATTTAGAATGTCTCATTCTCAATTTCCTTGCCTCTTCATTTTTTGACATTGTACCCTCATTGACAACATGAGCAGAAGATGTGGACTCCATATGCAGATTGGGGCGGAATGGAGATAACAAATTTAAACTGGTACATGGGCAGCTAGGGTGGGTAAATTTGATCCCATCGTCTGAAGATTGCCCAAAGATATACATTTAAAGTCACTTAATTTCCAAAAGCATTGAATATTACATTAATCAAAATATTTTCGTTCTTTTCAAGAAAGAAGTTCATCTGGTTTCTTCGACTAATGAGTTTTTTCACCCTGGTTGCCCAGGCAATGGGATCAAATGTTCATAAATGAGCCAGCTTAACCCAAAATTGAATGTGTGGTCAAAGAAACCATATAAACTTCCTTCTTGAAAATAATCAAAAATATTTGATTCATGCAATTAGGGTAATATTCAATGTTTCTAGAAATTGAGTGACTTCAAATGCATGTCTTTGGGCAATAATTTAAACCCCCAAAGATACATTTTAATCTTATTTAACCATGTTCAAGGATACGATGATAAATGTCATCAATGAACGACCCCACTATAATAGCCACATTAAATTATGAAATGTGACACGAGTCCCATGTTACCATCAATCATGTAACAACAATTCATGATGCAGTACACCATGGATCAAACTGAACAATTACTGAGGAAGAAAATATGTAACTCATATAGAGATAAAAAAAAAACACCATACCAGAAATTGAGAGTGCCTCAACTTTAACCAATGAAGAAAGGAAAAATTACAAGGATAAAGAAATTACTAAGGGATGCTTCACACTTAGAATATTCAAAATGGACTTTCTCAAAAGAAAGGAGAGGGGACTCTCGAAAGGGCGATGAAGAAGACTCAAAGATGATTGGTTCATATAAGAATGCATAGTGAGAGTTCCATAAGATCCATGGTCAAGCATCAACCAAATGTTGCAAGCTAGAAGATTTGTTAGCAACAAATTTCAAATGTTATAGTCAGTCCATTAAATGAATAAATATTGATTTCAGCCCGGAGGCTAAACACAGTTAATAAACTTCATCAAAACAACATTAGTTTAAAAAGGAACAAGTGTTTAAAAGAAAAGAATCAACATAACAAGTAACTCAATCCAAAGACATCAATATCAAACAAACTTCAAAAAATTAAATCAAAGTCGATTTCCTTGCAAAGAAGACATTATTTTCTTTGAAGATAATAATATTGGATTGAGCTAGGATCCATAGGATCATAGTACCAAACACACAATCCATAGGATCATAGTACCAAACACACATGTAACTTTCACCTACTTTTTTTGTAATATATGTCAGCTAAAAGATAATTTAGTTTTGAGGTGTATAAGAATAATGGAAGAGGTATGCTTAGTTCTTATTGACTACAAGGACTCATATGCTATGCACTTATTTAAAGAGTTTTTCATAATGCTTTTTTGTCTTCTTTAAGTGTATATAATTTTTGACCTTATCTCTTCGTGTTATGTGCGCAGGAAAAACGTTAGTTACAAAATGTTAAATAGTCGCATGTAAATACTTTTGGATATTTAGAATTTAGGAACTCCATCCCTATCAAAGGGATTTCCTTTGAGAGTGGGGATTATTACATGGCCCTGATCTTGATACAAAGAGTGGGTTGCATGTTAATGAAATCATTGTCTAAATAATCATGTTCTAATCTCTCCTATTCCGAATAATGTGACCACACAACCAAGTAATAAGGGTTTATTAAGCATGCCATCTCATTCATCTAGGTTTTTGGATCATTACAGGGTCATGCCTAAATACCTAAGAGTCGGTACAAATGACTATGTTAGATTAGATAATCTCATAAACAAACTACACATGGCGTTAAAAATCGTCTAAACTAAAATACAATATCTAGATATAACAATTATTATAATATAATTATATACACATTAATTAGTTTAGATACAATATTTAGACATAAGAATTATTATAATATAATTATACACACATTAATAATAATTGGTAGTTTTGGGATATATGATGGTAAGTTTATAGATTGTGATGTACTTACACATATCTCTTATATTTATAGTTACAATATGATTTTTCTATATTTCTAATCAATTTTGAAATACTTAGAAAGTTACAATATCAATAATTTTTAATTGAACTTGGCAATAACTTTAATTTGAAATTAAAATTGACTAAAATGAATTAGTTAAATGATAACTACAAAAGAGATGAAATCTTTAGATAAGGAAAAAAAATCTTATCTTTTTTTTTTTTTCCCTAAAAACAACCTTAGAAAGAGAAAACACAAAATTATTTTCGTCAATCTTCTCAGAAGTACCGAGCAAAGACGAATTGTTCGAAGGCCGAAGAGAAAATTTCAGATTGTGTTCATTTTATTGTTCACCCATCTCAAGAAAAATTATCGAAGGTAAATAGCTCGTAAATCAAATATATCATGACTATTAAAGGTGTGATAGTCTAGTGATTAAAACAAAGAATAGGTTCCATTGTATCCTAAGTTCAACCCGTTTCGGGAGGATGAGTATTTTCAAAAGAAATAGGTAAAGGTTATCTCCGGACTTATGTAGATTAAGATTTCGGTCCGAACTTCTAGGTTATGAAATAGAATACAAGAAAATTCAATTTTAAATTGTAAAATTTTATCATTTGCCAAAAATTATAATATATATAGAGGTTTAGCTATTAAGAACACATCTTGATTTGTACTCGTCCACCTGCTTGTTTGTAGATTTTAAGAACATTCATGTACAATTATAAGTACAGACAATGTTTCATGTCTCTACATAATTATATTAGTTCTAAAAATCTAACTATTAGAAAAAAAAGATGTTATTCAACAAACAATCACATGGTAGACTAAAACGTTTTGATCATAAGTGTTATATACTTTCGTTTTGCTTAAGCTGCATCATAAAATTGATGCATAATCAGAAGATGCGTTGACATAAGTGGTAATTGTGCGCATGATCCAGTACTATACAGATGATTCTTGGAAGTTAGAATGGTAATCACCAATTGAATACAAGAAAGATTAAAAATTGTTAAAATTTTATAACTCAAGTAGTTATGTTGTGTTTAGAATAGCCTACAAAATCAATAGTAAAATTTTTTGGTAGATTATTATTAATTAATTTTTTTTTTTCAAATCATTTTTTAATACAACTCAACAACAATTTATGAAATTTTTCTTTTTTTTTTGTCTTAAAATTTATGAAAAATGTTGCTAATCACTACCAGGATATCAACAATTAAGCGTTATACCGTGTCCCGCTTAATAACATTTGAAACCACATATATATATATATATATATATTGTCCTCGTGTTTAAATCCTTAGTTTACTGAAGAATAAATCAACAAATATTGTTATTTTCTATCGCTTCGTATAATTTTTTGAAACTATTTCAAAAAATTATTTGAAAAACTATTTCAATCCAGAATATAAATGAATATATCATAACAATTTTTATGAAAGAAATAACATAATGTTTCATTGTCAATATCATAACAATATTGCAATCTTACTTTGTTTATGCAGAGCATTGACGTGATGGAAGTACGACAACTGCAACGTCTCCCTGCATACTCCGATAACTGATATTACGGAAACACCCTTGTCACTTTCCATTCTAGTATCAGAGCCCAAAACCCCAAAAGGGTATAGTTGTCTCACTAAAATTTCTTTTTCGCGCTTCATCCATTTTTCTTGTATCGGAAAAAAAATTGCTGCGTTTCTGCGCACTTTTCAGTCTAGTACCTTCTTTTAACTCTCTATCACATTAGCCATTACCAAGGAATTAAATTCAACAAACCCTACAATTTTTCGTTTCGTATTCAATGTTCTCTGAAATTTTTTTCCCTCATTCACATGCATTTCTCGAGTGAAATTTGCAGATATCTGAGTCTCAAAGATTCCGCAGGCCGTTTCTTCTTCGTATTTGGATCGTTCAGGTAGGGAAAATCCCTCACTCCATTAGATTTTTTTTTTCTATCTGAAATTTGTGCCTATTTATTCTAGAAATCTACTCTCATGTTGCTCTGTTTCCCTAATTTTGAGTTAGGAAAGCTTGTTTCTTTTCGGTGAGCGAGAGATCGTCTCCTTCAACCTCGAGTCAGCTGTTCGATTAAGGATTTTGAGGTATTATGTCTCAGCTTCACAGATTTCGTTTCCTAATGTCATTTTCGAGACCAGATTTCTGTTCTTCTCTTCTTTAAACCTTTCGATTTTCGTTTTGTTACTGAGCGTGTTTTGGGGAAGAAATAATGTGCGTATGAGATCTCCTTATCGTTTTGTTACTTAACGGTAATTGGAGATCCTCTCAAAATTTCTCCTGCTTAGGGTTTTTCAACTTAGTAGATAACCAAAATTTCATCATCGTTTCTCCCCTAATCATGATTTTCTTAGGTTTGATGTTGTCAACATCGTCTCTAAACGGAAATTGCTCGTGCTTAGGGTTTCTGGAAGTGAATACTTTAGAGAATAAGTGCAAATGGCTTGATGGTTTTGGATACAATTTTTTAGTTATCGGTTCACTTTACTGAACATCATTTTCGCTTTCCTTAAGCTATTTTTGTTGACATATATATCTTGATTCTTTCTGGTCAGAAGCAATGGGTGCAGGGAGGAAGACAGAGACCTATACATTGGCTCAGGATGGCTATTACGGATCTGGAGGTATGCATATGAGGAATCTTAAGAAGGGGGATCTTTGTGGTGTTATATTTGGATGCAAGTTCAGCACCATGAAAGAATGCTACGCTAAGAAGTTGTTTGGTTAGTAATCTATACACTCTTTGAGGCTGAAAAATTAGTGACGACCACCTGGTTTTTAAAGTGATACTTGTTTGTGACCAGGTTTACCAGAACAACATATGGCATACATCAAGAACATTGATCCTGGTTTGACGCTGTTCCTGTTCAACTACAGTGATAGAACACTTCATGGCATCTTTGAAGCTGCAAGTGAAGGAAAAATGAACATTGACCCAAAAGCTTGGTCTCCAAATGGGACAGATCCAAGTCCATTTCCTGCTCAGGTATCTTCACTTAGTATATAACATCTCCTTTCTTGATTCACTCTCATCCTCCAAACAAAAAATGTATCTTGGTCTGCAAATTTGTTGTCACAGGTAAAGGTACGAGTCCGAGTGCGTTGTGAGCCCTTGGCTGAAGAAAAGTTCAGCCCAATAATAGCTGAGAATTATTGGAATGATGGTGATGAGAATTTGTTTTGGTTTGAACTAGACCGAGGTCAGACTAACAAGCTGCTCCGTTTGTTTAAGCCATCACCATCACCATCACCATCCGTGAGGGTCCCATTGGCATCTAAAGATGCTGCACCAGTATCCAGAAAGGGCATTCCGGCATCTTCTCTTGCAGAGATAGGTAACACAGGAAATAAATGGAGCAGCCTTTTCAAATCTTCAGATGATTCTAGTGACAAAGAAAAAGAAGGCGCAAATAGAGAAGGATCAAAATTAGTGAACCAGGGAAAAGGTAAAGGATGGGAAGCAGCTGCGGATAATGCGCCATTAGCGTCACAATCTGGTCCATCTTACTCATCAGTTCTGAAGAACAAGAATGATTCTTCAACTCTGGTAAAGAAACCTTCTCCAACAAGTGCAGTTCCATCTCAAGCAAGTAAAGGAATTGAAAATTCCTGGTCATCTACTTCTCGAGCTCAACCGTTACGCCAAGAAAATGTCAAAGTGTCTGCTATAGCTAACAATGTGATAAGGCCTCCTATCAAGGAGGAGGATACATATTCAGACATAGATTGGGATGTTGCATCATACGGTCATCTTGAAGGACTGAACAAGATTTTGGAAGAACCAACGGGTAAGGATGGTTTCAATAGATATGAGGCTTCTTCTTCTTCAATGATTCCTAATCAATGGGAGGATGTGAAGAATCCATGGGACTATCAGGAAAAGAATACAGACAAATCGCCTTGTGGATCCTCTTACGTTTCCGCCTTTACAGGAGAAGCAGTGGATGACTTAGGAGATGACAGAGAAAAACAGCATCGTATGGATAACTTCAAATTTGATATGGGGTCTCCTGTTTTCGTTGATGTTCTGAATGAGGTAAGTAACAAACAGTTTTTGATAAAGACTCACTTAATGGCATTTTTTTTATAAATTTGGTTCTTGCTTTGCTAGATATTGACGGAAATGAAAGCGTTGAAGATATCTCAGATACAACAAGCTGATAAGATGGTTGCTTTGGAGATGGAGCTGGTAAAAAAACACTTTACCAAAACTCCTAAATTGTTACTCCTTTTTAGTTTAACGAGCCTCGAATATAAATGTCTCTTGTATTTTGTTTGGGTTATTATTGCAGCTTGAATCAAGAATAGAGATACTTCGACTTCAAGGCCGAAATTCAAGCTCTTAAGCATATGGTAATAACGAATAAGAACTAAAAAACTCATGGAGTTTTGCAATGCTTTACCTAGCTTTTTTTTTTTTCAAATCAAACTGCGAAAAAAGCAATTAGAGATGCAACTGTTGAATGATACCTGACTCTTAAATGTTGTGAATCCATGACTTTGCTTTGCCTTCAGTTTTTAAAGTTAATCCAAAACAAGCTTATTAGTTATTACTTGGCCGGTTCCTTCATGATTCGGTCAGTCAATATAGATCGTTCATATATTTACTACTTTCTTCGGGGGGTCCTTACATTGCCTAAAATAGTTATCGCATAAGAGAGTTCGAAAAGAAAAGCTAAGCAGATGTTACAAAAGAAAGCCTGATATGGGCTTAAAATAATGGGCCTATTAAAAGCTAAAGTCCAGCAAGCTTACGCAGGCAATTACGTCCGGGGGAGGCTGGTCATCTCATCACCGTGAGAGAGGCCGTGTGACCGTTAACAACATCAAGAAGGCAATAATATAAGTACAGGCACGTGGAGGGCATGCAGAAATGTAACTTGACCAGGTTACTTACGGCTATGTTGTCTTCGCATTCTAGTACGCTACTACGAAGAAAACGTTTTCATTTTTCTTTTTTCCTTTTGCTTCTGCAAAGAAAAGAATCAATAATCTTTTAAGTGACTTTTTATTTCCTTAAAAAGCATCAGTGGTTTGCACGATTCTAGAGAAGACATGAATCATGATATCCATGGGAAGGAAACTCCCATAAATTTTTAGTCAAAACCAAAAAAAAAAAATATATATATATATATATATGTATATATATTCAAAAAGCCCAAATGTACCAAATTAATGTAAAGTATAAATCTTAAAACTCGGATTTTAAGAGCGGTTCATGATTACTGATCGAAGCTATAATATTTCAGGCATTTTTTTTTGAAGGAGTATTTCAGGCATTTTGATATACAGAAAAGTTCTAATAGATAAAAGAAAAACATTTCGTAGACAAATTCATTCTTAGACTAGTCTAATTTTAAAGAAAATTGTTTGTAAAATTGCAAAGGTTGCATTTCATGACAAAATCATTGAAACAACTGTTTTAGTAAAGAATGTTTCAAAATCCACGTTTTTCTTTTATCAAAAACTTTTAACTGACAACGTCAATGAAATGTATTTTATCGATCTTAGTTGAAAATCTGGCTTGGTTATACTTTTATGAAGTGTAACCATACAAATCATAATGACTAGGATTTGAATTTTAGCGGTTTGTAGACTCGTTTTTTCGTCGACCTTAGTGGTTTACATTACACAAATGATGCCATTGAACTATGCCATTGAACTATATAATTGGTGTCATTACGGATATTTTCTGTTATATATTATTGGAGGGAGGGTATGCAATTAAAAAAAAAAATCTTGATGAGTAAAGAATAAGAATATATATACTATTATAAAATTATTCACATTATATCCACCTAAAATTTGAAAAAGAAGTTTCATTAAATCCACCTAATTTTCTTGAAGATATGGTTATTTCCAAAAATACCTCCTCAAAGCAGTAACATATAGTACTTAATTTAGTTGTTAATTAATTATTGAACTTTTCCTTTTGTCAAATTAATGTATAGAATTATTTATTGTTTTCTGTGTGCTGTGTTTCTCTACTATGGTAAGCATTCCATTACTTACCCGTATGGAGAGCGTGTTTTTTGTGGTGAGGATGTGAACACGTGTCAACCACCTGGGGCGTCTTTGCTACAGCATTCGAATTAACGAGTGACATGTCACTAATTCTTGTTAAAATATCAGAAATATCCAGAGAAAGTTTAATATAAATACCTCCCGACCCCTCCGATTTCCCAAAAAAGTTGATTTCTGAAGAGACAAAAAAAAAAAAAAAAAAAGAGTAGTGACGCTAGAGAGAACCAGAAAACTTCCGAAGAAGAAGATACTACAAACGCAAAGTACAAAAACAGTTGTGAGCGAAAAGCAATATTTTTCCGATCAAAGAAGAGAATCGACTCAAATTCTGGAGTTGCTATCATTCTCAATAGGTATTAAAATTTCCGATTTCTAATTATATTTGCCATTTTTTTTTTCTGGGTTCGAGCTAATTCATCGATTTTACGCTGAATCAGTCTCGACGAGGGTTCTGGGTTCATGATTCTGTTGTCGTGTTCATCGATTTGTGAATTTTTCGTCGTTTATAGGTTTCGCTATTTTTTAGAAGTGAAATTTAGGGATTTTTAATTTTTGGGGATCGGATTGTCCCCACGATTCGGCTAAAAAAATTGGAAAATCAAATTTCGATTTTTCCTTTTCTAAAATTAAAAAAGAAAAACTTGGTGAGCAAGGAAAAGACACTTGGTGACCAAGTTGTTTCCGTGCTTCTATAAATATATAAATTCGTTGCGTCTAGAAGATTTTCCGAAATTGTCTTCTTCCTCTGTAGAAAGAAAAGGGTTTGTTTCTGAGTCGAGATTTTTTTTTGCTCTCTTGCAGATTCTGTGATTGTGGATACAAATACGATGGCGGTATATGATCAAACCGGAACCGATACATCGAAGAAAAGGAAAGCCAGAGCTCGAGCAGACGGTACAACAGTAGCAGAGAGGTTACAAAAATGGAAAGAGTACAATGAGAATATAGAATCTTGTTCGGCAAAGGAAGGAGAAGAGAAACGGAGACGGAAAGTACCTGCGAAAGGATCGAAGAAAGGTTGTATGAAAGGTAAAGGAGGACCAGAGAATTCACACTGTAGTTTTCGTGGAGTTAGACAAAGGATTTGGGGTAAATGGGTTGCAGAGATTCGAGAACCTAATAGAGGAAGTAGGCTTTGGCTTGGTACTTTCCCTACTGCTGAAGAAGCTGCTTCTGCTTATGATGAAGCTGCTAAAGCTATGTATGGTGAATTAGCTCGTCTTAACTTCCCTCAGTGTGTTGGCTCTACTAGTTTTTCTACATCAAGCCAGTCCGAGGTTTGCACGGTTGAGGATAAAGCGGTTCCTATATGTGTGAAGCAGGAAGATGGTGATTGTGAATCTAAGCTGTTTAGTCATGTTAAGGAAGAAGAGTCTGTTGTAACCTGGCCCGGAGATCGGAATTATGATTGGTTGAGTGAGTTTGAGCAGCAGTATTGGGGTGGAGTATTGAAGGAAAAGGAGAAAGAGAAGCCTAAGAAGGAAGAAGAAGAGATGCAACAACCGTCGACGGATTCGCTTACTGTTGCGGATTATGGTTGGTCTAATGATATGGACACTGAAAATGGCTTCTGGGATTCTCATGAGCTCTTTGATGTTGATGAACTACTTGGTGATATCAATGAAGGTCCCGGTCCAAGCAAAGACCAAAACTGGATACAACCTGGTGATTATGATTGTCATGAGTTTTTCGACTTGAGTGAGTTCTCTGGATCTTTAAGAGCTTCTGGTCTGCAACAGAAACTTGATTGATCGATCGTGGCAAGAGACAAAAGAAAAAGCTGATTCACAATGAGAAGATAACTATTAACAAACTTTGTAGTCTTTGTTCTTTTCTCTTTTTCCATTTCATCATGAAGTGTTGAATCTCAAACTCTTTTGTTCCTCTTCGTAAAACAAGTTTGTTACATAATTATAACAGAAAAAAAAAAGTTACAAAATTTACAATTACAGTTCTTAAAAGAATTAAGGATAGAATAATTTAGCAAAAAGAAGTTCGTTCCAAGTATCTTGAAGACCAGGTAAGCACCAATGTATACAATCAGAGTAACTAACCGGATTCGCTAGCTGCTCTTTCGTCAATGGACTCCATTGTTTCTTGTATATCGACGTGTGTGCGTCTTTCCTGTAACCTGATAGTTGTGTAATGTGAAGTACCGTCACCGGAACATCCTCTCTCCCGTGTAATTCCTCTCCGATCACTTTCATCAACGTTTTGCTGCAATCTGATGGCCAATGGTTTTTGTCGTGAATCGGCGTCGTTTGATTGTAACAATTCTTACCTTGTTCTCCTCCCCAATCCTCGCTCCTAATTATATGTAGGAAGAGCAAGATGAAACTTTAAGAAAAAGATGAAACCTTTACTCAATTCTAGTTTTCGAAAGAAGATACTGACTGGTAATGAGTAGGGGACATGGTAGCGAAGAAGACTCTTGTCTTCAATGGATCCATATGCTTCTTTACCCATTTAACCATAGTCTTCAACGCCATTCGATATGCATCTTCGCTTTCCATCTCGATGATTCTTTTGTTCTCATCCTTGAATGAACCTTCCCTTCAAATAACAAAATTGAAGAAACAATCAAAACACAAGGTAGTTTGGTTTAGGTTACTAAAATTAGAAACAATGTGAGAGAATTTGTGCAAAGTTTTTAAAATTTTGCCATTGTTACATACAAGATCTTCATCTTGAAGCCAGTCCTCCACCACAAGTATGTGTTGAAGACGACTACATCAGCGCCTCGCCAATGCCTACCGTGTTTGTTTATCGAGTCTTTCCTCACAATCCGATCTGATACTCTATGAACAGTTGCGTTATCTGAATTCGATTCTAGAAGAAACGGTGCCCAGTAGAACTCAATCGTTGCATTGTAATCCTACACATATATGAACAATCTATCAGAATCCTAGAAAGCAATTTACCAAAATCAAAGCCTAATCTATCATCATCTCTATGAACTCTATTTGTATCATCACATCAAAGCTAGCTTCCAAAAGAGTTTCTAAATATAGACCAAAAGACTAAAATTGATTGATTGCAAGTACCTTGAGAGAGAAAATAGTGAGGGAGCCAGAGGTATCCATGGATTTGGACTTTTCTGGGATTTGTGAATGAAGAAGACAGATCAGAGAAGCATACATTCCTCTGTTTAACGAATCTCCAACGAACATCATCTTTTTTCCTCTTAAGCTCTCCAGCATCACCGTCGCGTTAAACCTACCACATTCACCAGCCACAGAACGGATCGATTTGAAGATCAATCACTGAATTGACTTAATTGCAGTAGAAACTGAGATCTGGCTTCCTTTTTTTTTGAGAAATTGAAACCCAGATAATTAAGGTCGAATGAGAGATCAAGAGAGAGACTAACGAGGGGAGTGAGCAGGATTCAGGTTGCCATCTCCAGGACTGATAGTCGCTGTCTGGACGGCCATGCGTCCGGCAAGTGAGCTGCGGCTGAATGTACGGACACTCCGATTCTCGGTAAAACGGCCGGGCTGAGTCTTTGACCCATGCTCCTTTGAACACGTCGCATCCCTCCGGCGTTTTCCCTACCGCAAAAGCCGGCGTATGTCTCGGTGGAGGCGGAGATGGCGGCGGAGGAGATGGTGGTGGAGGAGACGGTGCTAATGGTGGCGGAAGCGGTGGAGGAGATGGTGGTGGAGGAGACGGTGACAGTGGAGGTTTGTCCGGAGGAGACGGTGACGGTGGAGGTTTGTCCACCACAGCAAGGATTGTAGATTGGTGGAGGATCGTAGGCGAGTCAAGGGGACGACGGGACAAGGAGATGAAATCGTAGCCGAAGATGACGGCGGCGAATAAGATGAAAGCGAGTATGGTGTAGAAGAAGTGAGTCAGACGGCGTTTTCTAGGGAGAGAGGAAGACGGTCTTAACGACGGCGACGTCATTTTATTTTTCTAACGTGTATTCCTTTTTTTTTAAATGTCTTTTTCTATTTTACGGATATATAGTGACGAAATTTAGTTTGATTAAAAATGATATTTGGAGTATATAGTGAAAACAAATTATTTTATACTGTATGTTCGTAACACTTATTCCGTGTGAAGGCAATGGGATCAGAGTTAATTAAACAAATAGAAGGCAGATCTAAAACTTTAATCTAAGTGTTGTCGCACTTGCACGATACAAAACCAACAAACCCACGTTGTTGACCCATAATCAGGCACGTCTGCTTATAATTAATTCGATGAAAAAGTTAATTACTATTTATATCTATATCAAGGGAACCAAAAGTTTTCTGGCTTTGACTTAAAGAAAAAGGATAAAGACTATTCTTAATTAACAGGAAAATATATATGAATTATGAAGTTTCCTAGAACTATCAATTTATAAGCCATGTAACAAAGTGATATAGTTAGTTATAGTAGCAATTACAAAAGGGAGTTACTTTCACAATTGTTTAATTAAGTCTCTTACTCTAAAGAAAAGATATCTTAGAGAGAAAAAGTCTTTTAATTAAGAGATATTTTTTTCAAAAAAAAACTGATTATTATTTTTTTATCATAAACTATGTAAACTGTTATAAAGTTACAACTACGATTTTATAATGGATAATTTGATCGTTTCCAGGCTAAACAATTCTAATGCACCATATTAAAGATTTTATGTAAGTTTATCTCCATCAACATGCATGATAATAAATCGCATTATATAAAATTCGAACCCTAGACATATGTAGAAATTTTAATGGATCCTTGATAACCACTAGACTAAAACAGTTTTCACGTCTTGTGGCGTTCAAAACAGGATAACTACAAGAAAAAGTTTGAGACTAAAGCGACTTGGAATCAAGTTCGTGCTTCTCGACCTAAGATACCTTGGGCAGCCGGAATTTGGTTCAGCTATAACACTCCAAAGTTTTCTTTTCAGGCTTGGGTTACAATGTTAAATCGTCTTCCTACTTGTGACCGAATGTTTGCTTGGAACAATTCGATTGAAACTACATGTCTATTGTGTCATCGAATGGTGAAGAGTAAGAATCATTTGTTTTTTCAATGTTCTTTTTCTAGAACTGTTTGGACAAACTTAGCGCGGGGGATTTTGCTTCATGAATTTTCATGTGAGTGGGATGCCGTGATCTCAGTGCTTGGCCGGCTGCTATCCACGCGTCTCGCTACGTATACTCTGCGGTACGTGTTTCAAGCAACGTTATACCACATTTGGAGGGAACGGAATGAGCAGAGGCATGAAGGACATCCGTCATCTCCCCGTTGTCTGATTCAGATCATTGATAAAGCAATGCGGGACCGGTTTAGCTCTCTCTGTAAGCTTGGTGTAGTGCATTTTGAGGAAGGTTTCTAGTTTTGGCTAGCTTCACGACCGGCCATCACACAAGCTTGAACGTATATGTTCTGTTTTATCTTAAATGTTTTCTATTTAAAGTCTAAACTAAGTTCACATCCCTAATGTAAAAATGGTTTTTTTTTTGAATAAATTTAAAATTCTTCCAAAAAAAAGAAACAGTTTTCACAATTAATAAATAATTACAAAAGATAAAAAAAAATTGTATAATAGAGTTTAAAATTTAAAATTTTGAATACGAATTCTTGGATGTAAAACAAGTTTTTGAATATCGAAAAAAATTTGGTTGAAACTATCAGGAAACTGGTTAAACATAATGCTAAGAAAAGAAGTAATAGTTTATTAATTGTACAATCCGTTAGTTTAGTATAAGCTTAGTACAAAGTAATTTATGATTTGATCTTCTCAATAAGAGGACCATTCACCGTCATCTTCTTTGTCAACAGCAGTATTCCGAGGTAATGGATATGAAGTGCCCTAAATCGAAGGGAAAATATGTCGGGATTCTCTTGTCATTTCCACAACTCTAGCCAAAAAGATAATAAATTTTTTGAGATTAATTCTCACTCCCGATACATATGCAAATATTTGAAATACATTAAGCACGTCCTCTATAGTTCTCTTATTTCCATCCATAACGACTAGCAAATTATCAGGAAAACACAAATGTAAAAGCTCAATGTTTTACAAGACGAAAGATAACCTATCCTAGTATCCACGACAACTTTATTAGTCATCTTGGAAAGAACATACATGCTTATCACTTATGAATAAGGGGAAAAAGAACAACGGAATGCTTTATCATCTTTGTTAATTCCTCAAACATTTCAAAAAAAACTCGACATTAAATAAGATTTTGGGAGTTCTTTTTACTCACAATTGCAAAAGGAAGAACATGTTGACTTTGAGTATTATAATTAGATATAAACTTGTGAGCATTCTTCGAAATACGAGGAAGAGATTTTCTTAGAGGAGTCTCCAGTCGCGAGCTCTTGTCTCTCTTATTCTGATTTTTTTTTCCATCAAGTGATGTAGGTAGATTAAATAGATTTACAACATTGTCAACATGCACAATCACCTCAACAACTTTCCCCTCACTATTCTCTTACATTTGTTTGAACAACATTCTTAGAATTTGTTATCTCCTCTTTTTCACCACTAAGAGCCGAGTAAGAATTCTTCAAAAGAGACTCCTCTCCTCCCTTTAAGCTACCACTTAATTTACCCATATACCGGCTAGCCTTGAGAATCCATTCTCCTTCCTCTTTATAATTTTGACTCGATTCCTTACCACAACTTGATGATTCCCCACCTCATCTTGGCCCAAAAATACATCTTTAGTTTACGTCTCTACTATCACCTCTTTCTCTATATTAATTTATCTCTCTTTCTCTCTTGTGCCTTTTTGAACTTTTGGCTGTTTTTTACTCAACAAAACATCCATTATCTAAATGTCCCCATTACCTAGAAGTGACACATTTGGGAGGCAACCAAGGGTACAAATATTCCACAACTGCATCCAACTCTCCATCTTCCTCACCAAAGAAATGATAAGATCTTTCACAAAAACTGAGATTCTTTGAAACAATTGCAAGCCTCTGTTTTTAGATGAAGTCTAATGGGTTTCCAACTGCACTTGACAAAAATTCCAACCCATTTTCAAAATACACACTCACACAAAAATGCTACTTGTTGTTTCCTATTAACCTCTGAAACCAAAAACTCATGTTGCTTAAAAACTCTTCGTTGCACGTCATTAGCCCATGACTTCTCTACAACCTTCCCCCCATTGGCACTGCTTCAAATGTATCACTTGTTGAACAACTTTGCGAACTTAAACTTCCTTAACCAACCACACCTGACAAATCCACACTCACGTACTAAATCACAACATTCTGAATCAATTTTCATTAGCTATAAACCCTAATCGCCAAATATTTTCCTTATCACACCAATAAAGAATTTGAAGTTTAAAGTTTTGGTCCTCGAGAGTCATATTAAGTTTTGCTTTTTTTTTTTCCGCCCAACTTTGAACACTATTCAATTTACATAGTAGCTACTTCACAAACTATATAGGTTTTTTTCTACTCCATTTCGAGATGACTAACTGCAGAATGGATTGGTTTGTGATCTTAGCAAACCTCTTGTTAAGTTTTTTAAGACTTTCTCATGGATAATGAATAGAGAGTTAGAAAAACACTACAATCTGTGCCAACCACATGGTTCAAGGATTAACAGCATTTAACTTTGTGTTCAAAGGCCCTTCATAACATCTTATCCGACACAATAAAGATGAATCCAAACATTTTAACACTACTTTCGTACAAGTTACTTTATCAAGAATCATATAATTTTCATGTCGCGGATTCACATAAAAAGAGTGATAATTTCATTTGTTTGGAAAAAATATTTATCTTGGCGTACGAATTAAGGGAAGAAGAATAATTAAATCAACACGAACGAAGCCATCGTCGTCGTCTTCATCCGTTGACCTCTAGAAATGCGAAACCTTCTTCGCGCCTATTTCTCGCGAAGAACCATTGTTTCGCTTTACAATCTCTTCTTAAAACTCTCTCATAAGCTCCTGACTTCATTCCCTCTATCTTTAATCATGCCCAAATCCAACGACGGCGACGGCGCTGTCGCAGAGTCCGAGGCCGTTCCGCTGCTCGATCTGTCTAAACCGTCGTCACCTATATCATTCCCGATCAAATCCCTTCAAGACCTCAAATCCCGTTCTTACTTCGACTCCTTTCACTTCCAGTATAATCGCTCCACTGTCCCTCTCCGCCGGAACCTCGATGGCTTACCGAATCGCCCAAGGGTTTTGGTCTGCCACGATATGAAGGGAGGGTACGTCGACGACAAGTGGATACAAGGATGCGAAAACGACGCCGGATATGCGATTTGGCATTGGTACTTGATGGACATTTTCGTCTACTTCTCTCATTCTCTGGTCACTCTTCCTCCTCCTTGCTGGACAAACACTGCTCATAGGCATGGCGTTAAGGTAACTGGTCTCAATACATCTGGTGGAGAAATGAGTTAATTAGGATAACTAAATTACAGAGATTGATTTTCTGGGATCTGCAATCTGGAATGGAATAAAATAGATGTGTACAGAGAAATGAATTGGGGTTTGTATGTTGATGAGGATTGCATCGGTAAAGCGTTTACTTTCTTGTTGTGTTTATGATAAACCTTAAGGTATTGGGGACTTTCATCACAGAATGGGATGAAGGAAAAGCTATCTGCAAAGAGATGTTTGCCACAAAGGAGTCTGCTCAAATGTATGCAGAGCGATTGGCAGAACTCTCTGCTGCTCTAGGTTTTGATGGGTGGCTGGTGAGTATTTTTCATGATTTTTGTGTTCTTATCATCTGCATTTGTTGATGTGAGTGTGAGGTCATGCTGAATGATGTTAACATATCTGCATCTGAAAACACATTGGTGAAGAAAGGCTTCTCTAACATATAATATTGTCACTTGCAGATAAATATAGAGAATGAAATAGATGAAGAACAGATTCCAAATTTGATGGAATTCGTAAGCCATCTAACAAAACTCTTGCAATTATCTACACCTGGCGGTTTGGTTATATGGTAAGTTGTTCAGAATTATGAAATCATTCTTTGTTCTTTCTGTAAACCACTTTGATCCGGTGGCTATTTTGCAGGTACGACAGTGTTACTGTCCGTGGTCATCTTGAATGGCAAGATCAGTTGACTGAGAAGAACAAACCGTTCTTTGACTTATGCGATGGAATATTCATGAACTATACATGGAAGGTCTGTCTTTCAGTTCCGATCAATCTCTTCAGTCTCGTTTCTTCTATATTGTCTTGCCTGTGATATGAGTGAGTGATGGTATTTCAGGAGAGCTACCCCAAACTATCAGCTGAAGTTGCGGGCGACAGAAAATTCGATGTCTATATGGGAATTGATGTCTTTGGTCGGGGATCCTTTGGTGGTGGGCAATGGACTGTACGTCTCAAAAACTCTTTAATCTTTGCCTCTCTATTGGTGACAGAGTGAAAATCAACAATTTGTACTTAAAAATATCTTCCTCGTTCTATTTACATGTTAGACAAATGCTGCTCTTGATTTGCTGAAGAGTAACAATGTATCAGCTGCCATTTTCGCTCCCGGATGGGTATATGAGACTGCACAACCACCAAATTTTCTTACGGCTCAGAATAAGTAATAATTCTTTTCCCTGGTTGAGGTTTAATATTTCCATTGCTGTAAAGAAAATTCTGGATCTCATTATCATGTCATTTTTATTTCTATATAGATGGTGGTCACTTGTCGAGAAGTCATGGGGAATAGTCCAAACTTATCCACAAGTCTTGCCTTTTTACTCGGATTTCAATCAGGTATGGTGAGATTATTTCAAGTCTTTGTTCCTATTATGTAACACTAACACAAGGGTTTTAAACTCTTTCCTTCTCTCTACTCTTCAGGGATTTGGTTACCATGTTGCACTCGAAGGTCGCCAATTGTCACATGTTCCATGGTACAACATTTCTTGCCAAAGTCTTCAGGTTCAACCACCTTACTGTCCTCGATTTTACTCTACACATCTACCATTTATATGAATGAAAAACTCTTCTTGATCTGGGTTTGTCTCTCCTCTTATCTGATCTCTGTCTTTGTTTTGTTCTTCGCATGGCAGCCTCTCCTAGAATTCAATGAAGACAACACAGATATCATCCAGGTCACTGTTGAGTGAGTTCTGGCTCTAATAAATCTTGTTGATTACCGTAACGTTTATATGCAAACATTTAACGTTAAGTACATGAATGTATTAGTGCTCGAGAGGCATCTTATAACGGAGGAGGGAATGTCAGTTTTAAAGGAAGACTCGAAGGAGATGCGTATTTCACAGCAAGGCTCTTCAAACCCGATATTCAGCTTTCTTCTTCCCCTATCACAATCTCCTACTCTGTAAGTTTCTGCTTCTGGATACATCACATGATAAGATCTTGTTTCTTTACCAATGAATAGAGCTGGTGCAGGTGAAATCAGATGAGACCTCTAAACTTGGAATTCTGCTTTCTTTCTCATCACCATCACACGAGACTAAATCCATACTCGTGGCACCACCGCAAGAACCAGTTCACAGATTCAACGACATGTTCTTGCAATACCTTGCCACATCAGCGAGGACTGTATCCGAGTGGACGGTATACGAGACAAGCCTTGTCATGGAAGGCCACACATTGACTGAAATCTCTGCCTTTTGCTACAGACCAGAGAACTCGACTAAGGGACCAGAATACTTTGCATTGCTCGGCCACATCTCAATCAAAGATCATGTTCAGCAAAAACCTGAGTCTTTACCTTCAGCGTCATCGTGGGTCATCGAGGCTGGTAATGTAGAGCTTGTACCGGGTAATTCCGGTTCCAAGATCCTCAGGGTTAAGCTAGAATGGAGTCAGAAAGACGGTAAGGATTCCGTGTTCCCAAGGTACAATGTGTATGCAGAGAATGTGAAGTCTAGTGGATCGAGGAAGGTTCTAGAGAAACCGATAAGCGAGAGAGTGTTCCTTGGAATCAGTCACGTACCAGCCTATTACGTATCGGAACTGGTGGTGGAATCGGACGTGAAAGGAGTCTGCTTCGTTATTCAAGCCTGTGGTGAGGACGGTTCATTGCAGGAGCTGGATGATTCCCCTAACCTTCTCCTGGAACTAGAAGGTCTCTGATTTAACGATTTGTCGTTGGTTGCTTGACGATAATCGTAACCAGCATTGCAATATTGAAAAAGAAATATGATAATATAGATACGGGAATAATAAAATCAAAAATGTCTACACAGAAAAAATCTTGTAAAATCAAGCACGATCAATAAAATAAGAAAATTACTAAACTACATTGATCTATTGATATTTTTAAAAAGTTTTTAACAAAAGAATTTGTAGTTTATAATAAAAACATCATTTCACGAGTTTTCTTATCATCTTACTTTAGGCGTTACACGTACACGATGCCTTAATTTGCGCGAGGCTATTGTAGAGACACCACGCGTATGCCACAAGCCATTTCTCGTCTTTCCACGTGTCAAACGACTAGGAACCACGTCATTCCTTCCCAATCGATCTCCGTCTCTTAAACCTCTCTTTTACCTCCTTACCTTTCGCTTACTCCGACGTCTATACAGAGATATCATCTCCTATCCTCTTCGTTGTTTTCTCTTTCTACATCTTAAGAACCAATGATGCTCAAGGCTTCTCCGGCGCTGTCTGTCGTAAGCTCAGGCGGAGGCGGTGGAGGAAATCTGTTTCCTCCGTCGAGAAATTCGTCGAATCTCCTGTTTTCTTCCGGTGGATCTAGGTTTTCTGTTCGGGCGGCGAAAGGAACGAACACTAAGTCGTTAACCGGAGTTGTGTTCGAGCCTTTTGAGGAAGTTAAGAAAGAGATGGATCTCGTTCCCTCTACCCCTCAGGTTTCTCTCGCTCGCCAAAAGTTCTCCGATGATTCTGAATCTGCCATCAACGATCAGATCAAGTAGGTGCTCTTGTTTAGTTTTTCGGTTTAATCGGTCTCTAATTTTCGAATCACTTCTCTCATAATCATCCGAAATCGAAATTTGAAAGTGGCAGATATTTTCTTCCGCCTTAAGATATCGATCTATTTACACTTTCCAAATGATCATTTCTCAAGGTCTATTTCATTGTGTGTCTGGTCTGAATAGCAATTGTCATTTCTTGTTTACTTGATTTAGCTTGAGATAGTTTTCCTATCAGCATCGAGTTGGTGGTTAGGTATATATGATTGATATGTCTGAATCTAAACATCTCTTATCTTCCTTTTGTGAATCACAGTGTGGAGTATAATGTCTCCTACATTTACCATGCCCTGTATGCTTACTTCGACAGAGACAATGTCGGCTTGAAAGGTTTCGCCAAGTGAGTTTCTTAAAGTCTAAATAAACCACAGCTGTGTCTCCCGATCATTTCTGCGGTTGAATAATATTTCATATATGTTTTGGGGTTCACTGATAGGTTCTTTAACGATTCGAGTCTTGAAGAAAGAGGTCATGCCGAGAAGTTTATGGAGTACCAGGTATAACTTCAAATTTTTGATCAGGTTATGGACCCTTTATTAGTATTTCTTATGTTTAATGGATTGGTCTTCAGAACAAGCGTGGTGGGAGAGTGAAGCTGCAGTCTATTTTGATGCCCTTATCTGAGTTTGAGCACGAAGAGAAGGGAGATGCATTGTATGGTATGTTATTGATTCAAGCTCATCCAACTTACTGTAGAAGCATATTTAATAATCTTGAGAGTAAAATAGATCTTAGCAAGTCTCATATTACACAGCTATGGTCTTTGGCTTTCAACTTTTAAGAACTTACTTAGTAGTTGCTTAGAGCTTGTTTCTGATTTTGAAGTTAGTTTTGGCATTGCCACAGAAGCCTCACCTAGCCTTTTCAATGATATGGTGTCAAGAACGCCTTTTTCGAATATTATAACTCTTGATGATTCTGACTCTAATTTCATGAATCAGCGATGGAGCTTGCGTTATCTTTGGAGAAATTGACAAATGAAAAGCTTCTGAAGTTACAAAGTGTAAAGACCTTGTCTTTTCATCAATTCTTTCAACGTTATTAGGTTAAGCCTTGAAACAGATGATTAAGTGTGGTTTGATTTTACAGGTTGGTGTAAAGAACAACGATGTTCAGCTGGTTGATTTTGTCGAATCCGAGTTTCTAGGCGAGCAGGTAAAAAGAAAAACACTAGTTTTCACATTAACATTGCTTAAATAACACGGGATCCTCATAAAGTTGGTAAAACTAGGTCGAAGCCATCAAGAAAATCTCAGAGTACGTTGCACAACTAAGAAGAGTGGGAAAGGGTCACGGTAAGTTCTTTAAACTCTCAAGATCATCCTTAAAACTGCAAATTGCACTTTCGTTTGGTTGTTTGTGGTTAATTTTTTACTGTCTGGTGTGTAAATCGCAGGAGTGTGGCATTTTGATCAAATGCTTCTGCAAGAGGGATAAGGAAGAAGAGTAGTAGCTTTTGATGATGATTCTGATTTGGTGACATCTTTCGTGTGCTATACGGCACCTTTCTATCTTCTTTTTTTTGGCTTTGTTTTGTTTAACCGAATGCTTTTGAATGCTTCAATAATGTAAGTGGTAGCTATGAGGAATAAATGTGTTGTACCAAATTCTCTTTGATCATAACGTCATGCTTCAATGTGAATATCGCCATAATCAGGTTTTAGAGAGTGAAAACATTTTGTATATTGATCATTCTTAGTTGACGTTCAAGTTTCAAATTTTTTGTGGAGAGGTAACAACATGATGATTCGTATACATTTTATCAACAGATTAGAATTGATAATTTCGTCAGATTTTTGTTCAGTCTTTCTTCTGTTAGTTTTTTGGATAAGAAACCAAATAAATAAATGAAAAGTTAACTAAATATGAGTTTACTAGCAAATTAATTTACAATTACAATTCAAAATCAGTTTTTTTCTGTTAGGTAGAGTTGAGTCGTAATGAAAAGATTTGATAAAAATCTCCTTAAATCCAGAAGTAATTTTGTGGACTTCAGTTTTTTTTTTATCAAAACTAAGCCATTTTTGAATTCTATCTAAAAAATAACGTAACACAGGCAACATGATAACGGGTTATATATTGCGGAGATTTTCCGAACTCATGAATTTGACTTGTACAACTTAAAAGAAACGGATTGATCTGAATAAAAATGTAACGATACTGATTTTTCTTTTATAAAACTCTATAGTTTTCATATTTTGGATATTCACAGTGTTTTTAAACCTAATCGGACTGGCGGTCCAACCGGGTTAAACCGTAAAACGGATAGCAACTTGGGTTGGGTTGATGATCAAACAAAGTGGTTATTAGACCAGATAAAAAACCGCATCAAACTAGCAAAAACTCGGTTTTTATTAAATCCTAAAAATCGGTTAATCCAGGTTTAACTAAAACACATCAAAAATTTGTGTATCTGATAGAAGTTTGGGATTTCGCAAAATTTTGTCATTACTTTTATTCCTTTTAAACTTATATCAAATATTAGATTTTATTTCTCTGAAGATATTTGACAATTATACTTTATTTATCTATCATTTTTATATTATTTATATCTGAATATCAAAATTATAAATATATGACCAAAATATCATCATATAAAAAATATTAAATCTGGTCAAAATTGGTTGAACCACATTAATCCACGACTCAAAAGCTGGTCTCGGTTCGATCGTCCGAGTTTTCAAAACATTGGATATTCAATGATGTCGACTTATATTTTATTCTGGTTCACTTGTTTAACAAGAGAAAGCTTAAATTGCTTTACATTAATTTATAAAGGTGATTTATTTAACAAATCATATGTTTGCGTGTGGCATATATATTAAACTCATGTTCGTTGATTTACAAAGACGATTTCTTTAGCAAAACCCTTTAATAAAGTAGGGACACCATCGTCATCATCATAAATCATATTGTTTTTAGTTGAGATAATAATCGATTTCATAATAACTCTTTGTTTCATAGTATTATTATCTCAACTAAAAACAATATGATTTATGATGATGACGATGACGATGATGTTGTCCCTACTCTATTTACTAATATATATATATATATATATATATATATATATTTAGCTTAAAATTAATTTATTAGTATAAAAAAATTAATTATGCAGAAGTTTCGTTAAATAAAAATCTAAAGCATATCTCAAAATTTTAAGATAAAAAAAAGAATTAGTGAATTGCTCAAAAACATAATTTTAGTCTTTAGAGTTCAATCAAATTATCTCATTTTTTGCTTTTTGTCCGTTTTTCCATGAGTAGGTTCAAAATTGTCTTAATTAGCCATACTAGTCAAAATGGTTATTAGTTGGTTTTGATTTGCTCTTCAATGTGGTATGTCAGTAGGTTCTAGGGTCTGGGTTATGTAGAATAAGTTAATTCACGTTTAGGAGTTTTCTTTGTTCTTTTCTGTTTTTGTTTACTCTTTTTGTTTTTTTTGAACTTTGTGTCTTTTCTTTCAACCATGCAGTTTTCTTATGATCCAAAGTATTTTTTTTTGTCAACAAGAAATCTAAATTAATTTCATGAAGCCGTGGTTAGTTAAATTGATAATTGATTTTTTACTAGGGGATGTACTGAACTATGGATTTTAAAAGGTTTTTGGATTTTTTTAAAATTCATTGTTATTCAACTAAGGATTTTAAAATATATTCTCAAATCCAGTGTTATGTAAAATCATTTACAATTTTTTCTTATTCAAACAAGAGTTTTTAAAAATCATATCAAATCCACTGTTATTGAAAATGTTTTAAGTAATGAGATTTTAATGACTACATGAGATTTTAAAGGATTTTAAGAGACTTTATTAGTTAAAAATATAACGATCCAAATCTCATTGTTTTAGGTGGGATTCTAGGGGATTTTAATACCAAATCATAACAACTTCTTTAAAATCACCCAAAACCATCAAAATCATCTAAAATCTTATTAAAACTCAAATCACTCTAAATGTCAAGTTCAATACACCCCCCTAAATAAAACATGATCACTTGATTACCATCCTTCCTATCATTTGAGAAGAGCTATACTAAAAATCACTTTTTTGGCAAAACGTTGTTTGATCTATTACAATCCGAACCTGGATATCTTGAGATAACCAGATCGGAGTGATAATATTGCAAATCCCTATTTTAGAGATCCACAACAAAGCTTGAGACTACTTAAAAGAACTCTTTACATGTGAAGAAAATGTATGGGTAAGAAACATAGCTATTCGATCTCGCCCTACCACACGATTGTCACTCCTTTTTAACTAATTTCTTATGTAGAGGTAATTCACGAAAACCTAAAAATCAATTAACACACAAATAATCAACTATCACCCCGGGCACCACCCTTTAAAGACACAACTTTGAGGCACTCAACACCACCATAATTTATATGGTATTCACAACCACTCGAAAGATTCGACCCAACCATAAGGAGAAACTCATAAACCCTACATGTAAATCATTCGAGCCGACCATCAGAAGAAACCATCAACCATACTCGTGCATCGTTGGAGGCGGTGGATGCCTTGGTTCATAATTAGTGGAAATCAATCCATGCTTATCCGTCAAACAAGCATGCCGGCCCTTCAAAGGACACATTCACGTCATAGGGGCGATTTTTTCAAAATATTCATGTCTAGCCTAGTACAAAAAATCTCCGAGAAAGGATGGTTTGATTTTTGATGTTTTCATGAGTAGTGCCGAAATTTTCTTAGTTAGCCGTACTAGTCTAAATGGTTTTTCGACTGGATAAGGCGATGACGAAAAACTATTGGTCAGAGAAGTTTCTAGATGGAAGGGGCGAATAGAAGGCTCAAATCATAAGCGTAACTTATTTTTACCTGCAATCATGAATAAAAAGCTTCTCTTTCGATATGACTGGAGCCTACGAGATAATGAGGAAGTAAAAGAAATCATAAAGGAGCCATGCCACACCAAAAACTCTGAAACTATAGCCTAAAAAATCAAGAACTGCAGAAGAGCCATCGAGCTGTTGAACAAAAAGAAACACACCAACCAACAAGAAAAAATCCAACAACATAAACACAAAGCCTTAAGTAACCAAGTTCCGGACGACCATCAAATTCAGGAACTAAGCAACAGTCTGTGAGAATCACACCTTGATGAAGAGGAATATTGGAAGCAAAAGAGCATAACAAGTTGGTTGGCACTTGGAGATATATAAGAACTTGAGTTACTTTCATGATGTCACTAGCATAAGAAGTACTGCTAATCGATTCACTCTTTTGGAAAATAAGGAAGAAGTGGATGTGTATGAAAATGAGCAATTCACTAAGCTTATATCAGAAAATTTCAGAAAATCTCCACCTCCAAATCTGCTGATTCAAAGGGAACAATTCAAAAAGCCATAAGGAGGAAAATTTTAGAGGAAACAAGAGACATCCTAATCACGATCCTGACACAAGAAGACATCATAAAAGTAACCACAGAAACGTGGCCCGAACTCGGAGAGAAGTCAAATGGTTTCGAGAAGTATTCTATGAGAGATGGCGATACTCCTCCGGCGAGGTCTAAACGGATTTTGCAAGTGAAAACTGAGTAAAACTTAGGGAGATAGCTCTATGTGAGAAAACATAGTCAAAACTAAAGCAGTGCAATCTTATCCTAAACTTTTAGAGAATGATTAACCGACATTTTCTCTTAATGCAAGGACAATATTTATAGAAGATACATGTTCGGGTTAGTTGACCGGATGGCTGTGTTATCCGGGTATATATGATTGGTCGCCTGAAGACATAATCTTTTGGCGTTTTTTTATCGAGGCACGCTAACTTAAAAGCCCTGACCATCCATTAGCATGTTGAAAGATCTCTTTGTACTAGGCGTTGCCAACAAGTCTTCCCTCGACCGGGGTTTGGTTTGCTTAACTTGACCATTGGTAGATTTATATTCATTTCTTAGTTTAAAGGAAGTTTTCTACTCTTCCCTTGCTGCTCACAAGCCGCTTTGTTCTCCTACTTTAAAACCATTTGTTATCCTACTTTAAAACCACATTATTTAAAACCACATTATATAGTAATGTGATGATGGGAGGGTTGGGGAGCACTATCTACATGGTTCCTTTTTGTGGGCCCAGTTGTTCCTTGTCTTTGTGGGGTCCTAAGGGGCCAATCTTTATGACCATACCTCTGGACTTCGGAATATTCTCTCCGATGTGTTTGAAGATAAAGACACGACTGACTAACAGAGACTCTGTTAACCATAGTCGAAGATTTTATGGCTCCATTTCAATTTTAAGTTCAAGGAGTTAAAGGCTCAAACATGACTGTTTTGGGTTCTAAGATAGTTTTAAGTCTTTTTGAAAGCGTGGGGGTTTTTACCCCAACAAACACTAACATAAAAGTCATAAACCATAACTTCGGAATATAAAAAGAATATAAAAAAACAGGTGTGTATTGCAAATATTAACCTAAAAATTTACAAATATATTAAGAGATTAAATACACTATCAAATAAATTATTATATACGTATTACGAATATTCACCTACAAACTCTCATAATCAAATTTTCTAATCAAACTCTTTTTCTATTGATAAGATAGCTAAGTCATTTAACAATTTTTTTTAAGATTTTTTTCCCAGACAAGATTTTACCAAAAATAAAAAACCTAAAACTTTAAGACAAATGTTTTTTGTATGTTAGTCAAGCACGTTCCTAGCAACATTTGAGTTAAAGAAGTGTTATTTTCTGTAGGTTAAATGAGTTAAAGAAATTCATATCCAACAATGTAAAATTTGAAATCAATAATTGCTTTTAATGAGATTTTTTTTTTTTTTAATGAAATTTTTGAGATTTGTTGACAGCTAGTATATATCGTATAGTAGTTTAGACAAGACAAGGTAGGTGCTTACATTGATCTCGCCTTTTGAAAGCCTAAAATTATAAATCATATATAGGACTCTCAATGTGGTTCTGATTGTTATACTCTGTTGGATATTTTTCTCAACCAAAACGTACGTTCATACAAAAATAAGGTCAACAGAGATGGAGGCTGTGAGTGTTCTTCAGTATCTGGATAACAAATCCATATTGGTGACTGGAGCTACTGGTTTCTTAGCAAAGAGTACTTTCTCTCTCTTTTCATATATAAATCTGAGTCCGGATTTTAAGTTTTATTTTGAATAGAAAAACGTATTATATATAAACTTTCCATTTATCGATTGCAATATATGCATGCATGCGTGGCTTAGAGGCAGTAACTCTACGCAATATAAATTTTTGAATTGTGGTCACAATTTAAGGATAGTAAAGATGAATCTGATAAACGTAAATAATTTGTGGGTTGATTAGACGACCCGGTCCGTCTATATAAGGCAAGTATATAAAGTATTAGCTTTAAGCCACATTTTATTAAGTTAAAATGCGGATGACGGATGTTAATTGAGTGTTAGTCTAAAGATATACCAATCCACATTTTTTTTTTTTTTTTTTTTTTTTTTTTGTGAAGACATCCTCTTTTCGGTCAAATTGGTGATTTTTCTTAAAATAAATTTTAATTACATCATCTATAATTAGTATACGTTACAATTAATAAAATATAAAATTATATAGCAAAAACACAATAGATTACTAGATGAACAATTTAAACTTTTTTTTTTAATTAGTTAGTATTTTGGTTTTTTCAACATGACAACTTTAACTTTATATAGCAATACACACAAACACAATTACTAAATTACATATCCCAATATTTTTAGTAAGTGTTTATCACGTCATATTTTGAATGTAAAATAAGAAAATTTAGATTTTTACTTATTAAAATAAGAAAATCTAATATATACATAAATATAATCTTGTTATAAGATTTTTTTTATATCAATTTATGTTATAAGAATTGGTTATATCAATTTATCGTAATTAATATTTTTATTTAAAATTTACTTCTGACCCAAAATAAAAATCATTTCTGGGTCCACTTCTGGAAACAGTACTCTCTTTTACTAAATTAAGCTTGCGCTTAATACTCTTTATTTTTAAATGCAGTCTTTGTGGAGAAGATATTAAGGGTGGCACCAAACGTGAAGAAACTCTATCTCCTTCTAAGAGCACCAGATGAAGAATCTGCTACCCAGAGGTTTAACGACGAGGTTCGTCTCCACATACTTAGGCTTTGAATGTTTTCATATTTTCACATATTTTCTTGATTATTAATGAATATAGTTTTATTTTAAATAATTCGAGAGCTCAAACGAACCGCTGGGGAGTGGCCCTACAAAAGAAGTGTTTTAACTTCTCAAAATGTTTGCAGATTTTGGGGAAAGATTTGTTCAAGGTGGTGAAAGAGAAGTATGGCCCAAATCTAAATCATCTTGCAAAAGAGAAACTCACTATTGTCAATGGAGACATTTGCCTTGAGGATTTGGGTCTTCATCAAGACTCTGACTTGACACATGAGATGATCTACCAGCTTGATGCCATTGTAAATTTAGCTGCAACTACTAAATTTGATGAAAGGTAACTGATTTAAAATATTTTAATAATGATTTATACTACTACTATATATGAACTAAATTTTAATTTTCACTTACAGTAAAAGATAAAAGTTATCTAGAGACTTATATACGCAATAAATTTTGATTTCTTTAAAAATAGATGTGCAAAACACAATTCTATTCAAAACCGATAGACCGAAGACATGGTTTTCAGAAGTTATAATTTATAGTATGTTTTATAATTATAATGTAAATTTAAAAGAACTAATGTGTAATGAGTGACAGATACGATGTGGCTCTTGGGATCAACACAATGGGTGCTCTCAATGTCTTGAATTTTTCCAAGAAATGTGCAAAGGTTAACATCTTTGTTCATGTATCAACAGGTATATAAAAATATATAACCCGCATTTGATCGCAAAACGTGAAAAATACTTATATACGCATTAACAATATAACCTAGTAAAAAGAAATGGTCAATAATTTATAACTAAAGAATCTAACGTATCGATTAGATATATACATTATAAATTTAATGCATGGTAGACTTTTCTTTCAGTAGTTAATTTGGAGTACAAGTAAACTATTTCAATTTTGAAGTTATTTTTGTTGTATTGTATTCACAAGAAGAATATGAATGTTTATACCAAAAAATATTATAGTAGCTACTAGTAAGATATCGGTCTAATTTAAAATTTCTCTTTATAAATAAGTAAAATATGAAATTTTGGATGCAATTATTATATAAAAGTTGATGTGGTAAAATGTTATTAGATCATAAGAACTGTTTTAATTTGTCGACATTTCTTTTATTAGTATTAATAATGCAGATTTTTTTTCTTTTTTCTTTTTTGACGTTAGAAACTTTCATAAATATCACAACTAACAGAATTATAATATAGCTTACGTGTGCGGAGAAAATTCTGGATTGATAATGGAGACACCATATCGTATTGGTGACACGTTGAACGGAACTACCGGTCTAGACATCGACCATGAGAAAAAATTGGTTCAGGAGAAACTTGACCAGCTTGAAGTCACCGGAGCCTCTCCCGAAACTATAACACGAGCCATGAAAGATCTTGGACTCACCAGGTTATGATTCCTAATTATAAATTTATTTAATGCTAAACTCTGAATACGAGAATTATGGTTATAACTTAGAGAAATTGCACTAAATCATACTAATAAGGAACATCATAATTAAGACAACTGGAGATTTTTATCATAGCTAGTAGGCCAAATATATTTACAACATTTTTCCATGGCGTTGACACTGTGTTAAACAATGCAGGATGCCTGATTTATTTGTTTTACATGGTATTTTTCATTATAAATATTTTATTTATCAAATAGACTTTTATTTCCGACAGAGCTGTATCTGAGGGGAGCCAAATGAGACATAAATGGCTTTTAGTTTATATGAAAAATTTATATATGGATTAATTGGTTTTCAAATTCAAAATTATTCGAAATTGTATGTGTCCTCATAAATGTCAGATACGACACATTGATTACCGTTATATAAACATGAGATCTATTATTATAATATTTTATGTTTTACAATCATTAAAATAACATATATAATAAATTTCATATCAAACTTTTGTCGATACTTTTGCCATTTCTAATAACAACTTATCTTCTCATTTACTTAAATAATTTAGCTCAATCTTATCATCGAGCAAATATTCCCAAAATTTTACAAATAACAGGGCAAAGACATACGGATGGCCAAACACATATGTGTTCACCAAGGCAATGGGAGAGATGATAGTAGGGGCAAAAAGGAAAAATATGTCACTCGTGTTGCTTCGTCCTTCAATTATTACCAGCACCTTCAAAGAACCATTCCCTGGTTGGACTGAGGGCATCAGGTTAAATTAATGACACCTTTTGTTAGAAATTAATATAAATACATGATTGATATTAGTCTACTAGCTAATCTTAGTTTATGGAGTGATTACTCTTAAATGGACAGGACGATTGATAGTCTAGCTGTTGGATACGGTAAAGGCAAACTCACATGCTTCCTTGGTGATCTTAATGCCATTTCCGATGTGGTATCTACTTTCTTTTACATTCATAGTATTATTTTGCATTTCTACAATCTATATTTATAACTTTTTTCTTTTTGGTCATCACATTCTATATTTATACAAAAAGGATCCGATTTTTTTTGGATTCAAAAGCTTAGACCAAGTACGTCAATGAACCGTGATTTGGGATTCTTAAAAGTATTTTTTTAATATTTTATTTTTCTTTTTTAAGTCGAAAAAAAAGAAAAGAAAGAGACCAATAACTTAGCGCCACGTGGTGGGTGAATTTTTGATAACAGCGGTTCTTAAATAAGAACTCTGGAGAGATGGGTTCTTCACTTTATAAATTTTTTTTTTTTTTTTTTAGTATTCCTGTTAATAACTTCATTAAAACCTCTGTTATTCATGCTCTTAAAGCATCTCTATCAAAGAACTCCATGAGGGTTCTTAAAAAAAAAATTAATTTTGATTATTTTTTAAAAAAATTCGAAAAAAAAAATTAAAAAAAGAAATCGACCAATCGCGTGCCGCCACGTACCCGTGTACAGTGAAGAACCGTCTCTTAAATAAGAGACTTTCGCATATGATTCTTAACTGTGCTGTAGAATCCATTTATTATTTAATTAATTTAAAAAAAAAAAACTCTATCAAGAACCCTTGATAGAGATGCTCTTAGTTTGAGTTTCAGTCGGCAATCCTTAATTATCATAAAGTAAAAATATATATTATTTAATTATATGCATTAAAATATTGTTTTGTATATTTGATGGACTAGATGCCGGCGGATATGGTAGTAAATTCTATACTAGTATCGATGGCCGTTCAAACCGGTAAAGAGATGGAAATTATTTACCATGTGGGTTCGTCACAAAAGAATCCATTGAAAAATAAGAAAATTCCTGAAGTAGCGTACAAGTATTTCACAAACAAACCATGGATCAACAAGGAAGGGAAGCCGGTTCAGGTCAAACACGTTGAAGTTCTGAGTTCTATGCCCAGTTTCCACAGATACATGGCCATACATTACTTGTTTCCATTAAAGGTAATAGTATAAACAATTCCCCAACTTGTATTTTAACATTGTGAGTAACCGATGCAACAGCTAACCGGTTCCTAATTACATGTATGGATTTTTATTTTCGGTTTATTTACAGGGACTTGAAATATTAAACATGGTACTTTTCAAGTTGTTAGATGACAAATTGAGAGATTTCTATAAGAAGATAAATTTAGCATTCCGACTTGTTGATCTCTATCAGCCTTACCTCTTTTTCCATGGAATGTAAGTGGATAACTTCATTATTTAATTTCTTTATGATTTAATATACGGTTTGAGATTTAAAAGGTATTTGACTAACCAGACTGCGTTTATACGCAGATTCGATGATTCAAACACGGAAAAGCTCCAAAGAATGGTGCCGAGAGACGAAGTCGAGATGTTTTATTTCGATTCAAAGATTATCAATTGGGACGACTATATTGTGAATACACATATTCCAGGGCTGGTTAAGTACGTTTTTTAGTGATCTTATTTTTAGCTTATTATTGTTCCAGTGAATATAAACTGTCTGTACTACATACTATCAAATGGGGATGGGTATATTATTAAATTTCGGTTGTAATACCATGGATTGTTTTTTATTTTTAAATTTTATGATTGGCATATCTATAATGGGAAACGATATAATTTTAATATGATTCGCGGACTTGTGTTTATTTTTTTTCCGTCTCCGTTCAAATCTCTTATACATCAAAAAGAAAACAAATTGTCGACGATATACCAAAAATTTTGAATTCTAAATATTTATGTGGATAATAATATGTACTATCATTCTCATCAAACTCACCAGTGTATTTCCTGTGAATTATACCATTTTTTAGAAAATACATGTATTTTAAAGTCTGGAATATAGTCGTTTTCAGAAATGAAGGAGCTTTGTTGTTCCATGTCCCATGCTTTGGACCCAGTTGCTGTGAGATTCTTCAGTCTGATGACGACGATGATGATATCATTCAGATATCCTCTGGTAAGAGCTGAATCCTCTCTGCTCCATTGCCGCTTAAAACTCTCTTGAGTTATTATATGCTTTTGTAATATCTACTTGTAATGTGTTGTTTTATTTAAGGTTTTCTCTGATAACGTTTAGAGCATCTCCAAAGGTAATATTAAAGGGTTGGGTTTTTTAGGAATTTTTTATGCGTGAACAGTGAAGAAATTTTGCAGAAAGGGTTCTTAAATAAAAATTTTAGTATATGGTTTCTTATAAAAAGTAGGTCTTACCGATTATTTATATAATTTTCTTTTTAGGTTTCTGTGCAAGAACCTCCCATTGAAGATGTTCTTATGACGCTTTGCATGCTAACCAAAGACTATAGTTGTCTTGTCTATCAGGAAAGTCGAGCAATTCAGTGAATTAAAGAAAGATATTGAGATGATGTCTCATACCTGCGTGAATTTTATGTAGGCATCGCTGTGATCGCCTTTTCTTCCAGTTGCATCCCCAACGTGAAAGGATCTGATGATGATCACATAACTGAAGTGCTAACGAGAGAAAACACGGATAAAGTTTGGAAAAATGCGTGTTTCTAGAAGTTTCAGGTCAATCCAAGTTTGTAAGAACAGGTTGAGAGATAACTAACTTATCCATATCAATAGCTTTACCACAAACTCAAGGCTGGAATGAGCCAACTGAAATTCGTGAAGGCGAAGGGTATCGAGAATGCGCGGAAGATAACTTTAGTGGATAGATACGGTATCTCTTAAAACTCTCTCTTAGAGTTTTTATTATAAGCTTCTTTAATATCTACTTGCAATGTGTTTTATTTTTATATGCTTGTAATATCTATTGCGTTTTTTGGTTTTTAGCTGCTCAAGCCTTGCATGTTACAAGCTAAGCCAAAACCTGGTCAAGACATGAACAGAGGAAGCAAATACCTTGTTGCTCCTTATGTAGAAGATAATTGGCAATGGCATTTTAAACATTTTGTTAATCTCATCACTATTACTATTAAATCATATCAAATCTAATTGAACATATAGTTTCAAAATTTTAATTAATTTAAGAGAAAAAGTATGCTAAACTGAAATTTAATAAAAATAATTAGATGATATAACTACAAATTGTTAAATTACTTTAATAAAATATTATTTATTATATGATGAAAGAACTTTCTTTTAGGCCGTTTAATTAAAATTACTATCCCGTGTGAAACACGTAAGTGTCTGGTATTTTGATTGAATGATTGCTTATGCAAGAGGGGATTAAGAGAGAAGATGGAAGTTTATTATGATGATTCTGATTTGGTGATGTTTTTCGTGTGCTATACTCCACCCAATAATTATCTTCATGTTGTATTGTCAAGCCATAATGCAATAGAACCCCAAGGATCATAATCACTAATTAATTACGTGTCGTGTTTGACATATCAAAAGCTGCATGTTGAAACAATGATCGTCTCTTTAAAAAACCCCTATATCTAACTAAAACAGAGCCAAACTGGAGAAAACCAAACGACATCAAACTGTTAAGCTTTAGTAACAAAAAAAGCTCATCGTCAATGGAGAATACTACAGCTTCATCTATCAATCCACACTTTTTCAAGCCTCTGCTTCCAGAATTCCACAGCCACCTCGTATTTTTTCTGTCTCTCTCTCTCTGTCTCGGTATATGCATGAATTTGCTGTTTCATCTCTTTCTCCATTTCTTTTTATTGCAGAACATTCCCATGGCTTTCTTCTCAAAGCACATAGAGGGAATTACAAACAAAGGCAATGCGGTGGTAAAGCTGAGATCGGACGCTTCTAGTATGACATGGGAAGTGAAGATGGACGGTTCGAGACTCACCCAAGGCTGGGAAAAGTTCGCTACCAGTCATGATCTCCGAGTCGGCGACATAGTCGTTTTCAGACATGAAGGAGCTTTGTTGTTCCATGTCACATGTTTTGGACCCAGTTGCTGTGAGATTCAATATGATGACGACGATGATGATGATGATTTCATTCAAATATCCTCCGGTACGAGCTGAATCCCCTCTGTTTAGCACAAAACCTCTCTGAATTATAGTAAACCTAATTCAGTGCAACTGTCTATAACCGAAACAAGCAATTACCATTCCTCAGATTCAAAGAATAATCAAAACACAAAAGCAGGAGAAACTTCATCAGATCACTCTTGGTTTACGAAATGTGTCACCGCGTCATATTTACGTAAAGATATACTGGTGAATGATTGTTTCATTACTTCTCCTTAAACAAATATTAAAATGCTAAGGTTGGAATCTAATATCTCCGTTAAATTTTGCATGCAGTCTCTCCCAAATGATTTCTCAAGAGCTAATGGTTTGATGAACCGTCAATGTGGGATCATTCTATTGAATCAAGATAAGAAATCATGGAGATTGTTCCTGATTTACGCTGAATCAGTCGGTTGGGTTTACATCAGAAGCGGCTGGAGAAATTTCTGCCGCGCAAACGGGATAAGAGCCAACGATTTGTTTTTTTAAACTTGTTCAGACAGGTAAAACACCTGTTCTGCAGTTGTGTTCGTCTGTGAACAAAAAAGAACGTATCTGGACTTCTTCTTCTACATTTTCAACAAGCCAATGCAGATTCTTGACACTAACTCTCAAACCATACAACATCAAGAAACATCACCTGGTAAGTTTTAATCAATCATATACATTGTTGTTAGAGTCTGTAATGTCTACGAGTTCTTTCTGGCAGTGTCTACCGGCGACATTTGTGAGGCTGAATGGTATCCAGGACGCAAGGAAGATAACTCTCGTGGATCGATACGGTATCAAAAGGACAACGTGGCTTAAACCCGTGGACAAATATGGAAGAGCGAGGTTGGGAAAAGAGTGGAAAGAATTCTGCAAAGTTAATGGAGTGAAGATTGGCGAGTCCTTTAAGCTGGAACTCATCAAGAAAGAAGAAAACACAGCTACTCATCTACTTAAATTCTGCTCCATAGTCTCTTTAAACTCTCTCTATAGTTTTTATATGCTTTGTAATATCTATTGTGTTTTTTTGGCTTTTGGCTGCTCAAGCCTTGCATCATTGCATGTTACAAGCCTGCCAAAACCTGCTGAACACATGAAAAAAGGAAAGCAAAAACCTTGTTGCTCCTTAAAAGTTTATTGGCATTGTAAACGTTTTGTTGATCTCATCATTATTAACCAAAGATCTACTAATAAATCATATCAAATCTAGTTGAACAAATAATTTCAAAATTTTAAGTTATTTTAAAGGAAAAGTATGGTAGCTAAAATTTAATTGACCAATTATTTAGATGAGACTACAGAGTGTTGAATTTATTTATTATATGATGATACATATTGATTACGTGTCGTGTTTGACATATCAAAAGCTGCATGTTAAAACAATGATCGTCTCTTAAGAAACCACTATATCATTAATTACACCAAAACTGGAGAAAACCACTTTACTTCACTTTGACAGAGCAAAACTGGAGAAAACCAAACTTCTGAGCTTTAGTAATTGAAAGAAAGCTATTCGTCAATGGAGAATACTACAGCTTCACCTATCAATCCACACTTTTTCCAGCCTCTGCTTCCCGGTTTCCACAGCCACCTTGTAATATCTCTCTTTCTCTCTCTCTCTCCCTTTGTCTATGAATATATATGCATGCATCTGTTTTTTTATCTCTTGTCCGTTTTTTTTGTTGCAGAATATTCCCATGGCGTTTTTCTCAAAGCACATAGAGGGAACTAAAAACAAGGGAAATGCAGTGGTGAAGCTGAGATCGGACGCTTCTAGTACGATCTGGGAAGTGAAGATGGACGGTCGGAGACTCACCCAAGGTTGGGAAAAGTTTGCGACCAGTCATGATCTCCGAGTCGGCGACATAGTCGTTTTCAGACATGAGGGAGCTTTGTTGTTCCACGTCACGTGCTTTGGACTCAGTTGCTGTGAGATTCAGTATGATGCTGACGATGATGACGTCATTCAAATATCCTCCGGTACGAGCTGAATCCTCTCTGTTTAGCACAAAACCTTTCTGTATTAGAGTAATCTGGACCAATGTAACTGTCTATAACCGAAATCCATCAATTACTAAGATTCTGTTTGAATTCTCGTTGAGACCGACTCAGATTCCAAGAAGAAACAAAACACAGAAGCAGGAGAAACTTCATCAGATCACTCTTGTTTTACAAAATGTGTCACCGCGTCATATTTACGTAAAGATAGACTGGTGAGTGATTGCTTCTTCATTATACTACTCCTTAAACCAATATTCTAATGTTACGTTTTGCATGCAGTCTCTTCCAATTGAATTCTCAAGATCTAATGGTTTGATGAACCGTCAGTGTGAGATCATTCTATTGAGTCAAGATAAGAAACCATGGAGATTGTTCCTGACTCACCCCGAATCAGGCAATTGGGCTTACATCAGAAGAGGCTGGAGAAATTTCTGCCGCGCAAATGGGATAAGAGCCAACTGTCTATTGACTTTTAAACTTGTTCAGACAGGTAAAACACCTGTTCTCCAGTTGTGTTCATCCGTGTACAAACAAGAACGTATTCGAACCTCTTCTTCGTCATCTTCAAGAAGCCAACGCAGATTCTTGACACTAACTCTCACACCAGGAAGTTTCAAGTACTGTAAACTCGTAAGTAATTAATCTTCATCAATCATTTCAACATTGTTCAGAGTTGCTGTATTGTTTTCGAGTTCTTTTATGGGCAGTGTCTACCGGCTACGTTTGTGAGGTTGAATGGTATCCATGACGCAAGGAAGATAACTCTAGTGGATCAATACGGTATTAAAAGAACAACGAGGCTTAAACCCGTGGACAAATATGGAAGAGCCCAATTGGGAAAAGAGTGGAAAGATTTATGCAAAGTTAGTGGAGTGAAGATTGGCGAGTCCTTTAAGCTAGAGCTTATCAAGAAAGAAGACAAAGCTACTCATCTACTTAAATTCTGCTCCATCGTCTCTTAAAACTCTCTCTTTAGTTTTTATATGCTTCTGTATTTTATCTGTAATATCTACTTGCAATGTATTTTGCGGTTTGGTTTTTTAACAAAGGAAACAATTTACCTTTGTTCCTCCTTAGAAGTTTATCGGCATTGTAAACAACTTGTTGATCTCATCAAATGCTTCTTTGGTGCATACAGTTGGTTCAAACAGATCATCACGCTCGTCTGATTCCATAGACGCCAATCTTTGAGTTTTCTGCTTCCTTTGATGTTCCACCTCAATTTCATCATCATCATCATCATCTCTAGAATTGAGAATAATCCAGGCTTCGTCTCTGATGCTGCTTTTCCCTTGTTTCTAGACCTCTTAGGCCTAACAAAATCTATTGGCTCACCAAACATGTTGTTTATGTCCTCCATAGCTTCCTTCAAGTTGATTGTTGGATCTACAAGTCCATGGTGACAAATATTTTCAACCTGTGGCTCATTAGAGATGGATGAACCAACAAACCTACGAACAACTGTGTCTTCCCGGAACCTAGCTCGGAGAGGACTGTCTCTGTCTTGTTCTTCAGAGCTTCCAGATGAATCGTCCCTTGGATGAACAAAAACAAAACCTTTTTCATTCACAATACCAGCCTTATCATCATTTTCATCTCTAGTCTTTGCTTTTCCTCTTGCCTCTGTTTCATTTCCAAGATTCTCGTCTACATAAACTTCAAACCCACTGTGCTGCTGGCTTCTATGTGGTTTTCTACTGTTAACTGCAGAAATTTCTATAGGCTCTTTGAACATGTTATTTATTGCATCCATGGCTTCTTTCATGTTAAAAGTCGGATCCACCAAACCGTGATGGCAAGCATGTTCTGCTTCAGGTTTTGCTACAATGACTGCATCAACAAACTTTCCCACTACTATATCATCATCTCTGGTGAGGATAGATTTAAGAGGGATGCTATTTCTGGAAAGAAGTCTCTGCAAGATGATTGCCAATATTAGACACTTGTAACAGCTAGTTTAACCGGAGCAAGCAAGCAGACTACTAAACAGGCTACCTGCATCTTCCTCTTCCTGTGTCTCTCCATCCGAATTAGGAATTGCTCGTATGATCTCTGTAGCTCATCCATGGGTTCTGAAAGTCTGGAACAAGAAGAAAACATTGTCAAACATAATTATATCAAATACCAGATCTTAAAGTAGTCATCAATTAAAACCAACAAAACAAGTAGTCACGAATCTATCATATACTACAAAGTAGAGATCAAACTGAACAGAGATTGTTTAGAAGAAAAATCAGACACTTGGAATCTGATGTGTTCCACACAGAAAACTAGAATCACCCATTCAGATATTCCATTCAGAGGAAGTGACTCAAACTGAAACCTATATAGTTGATTAATGTGTGTAACATGCATATGGGCCCTGTAGTGTAACTTATCTTCAGCATGTATCAATATACATTTATCCAGGAACACATTTTCCATAGTTTCAATGCTTACTTACTTTTTTACCCCAAGGCGGTACATTTGTTCAGCCTTCTCGAATCTCTTCCTCTTCTCATAATAGAGAGCATATGCTTGGTAGAACAATGACTTCTTGGTTCCTATACCGTTTGCTTCCATGGCTCTTAAGAGAGCTTTAGGATCCGCCACAAAGTCCATCTACCAGAAACAAAATCTGTGCTTAGCTCATGTAATTGTATAACCAGTGGAGCTCGAAAGCCCCTAATATATTCCTCTTTCTCTGTTCTACGAACTAAGCTTATGCTTATCCAAAATATGAGCTCTACTGTTTCCCCCAATCAGTATAATGTGCTCCGACAAAAAGATCAAAATATTACCCAGAAAGTGAATCCAATTTCCTAAAATTCAAGAGAAATATCAGAAGATATGGAAATTCGTGGATTACATAATTTACATTACCAGCTGCAACCAAATACGAATGTAACGTGAATCGTTTCGGTATCTCTTATCGGATTCAAACGAAACCGCGGCAGTTTCTGGTTGAAAATCTGAAGCGGCAAGCTCTCCTTCATCTTCTTAACACTTCTATTTCAGATTGATCCAATTTTGATAGTTATACATAAATCCAATCAAGAATTTCTAAATGCGTATGTACAGATACGTCTACATAAAACGGTGACAGAGAGAGATATTACCTGATCCAAGGAACAAGAGGATCTTTTCCGGCGTATGATTTGATGTCGACTATCAGAGAAGCCAACAAATTATCGTAGCCATTGTCGTTCATCGCCATTTCTTTTGTTTTTCAGAAACCCCGAAATTCAAATGATTGAAGAGAGCGAAGAACGAGGGCTTTGAATTTTGTGCACTTTTACTGATTATATGCGAAACGACGGCGTTCTGAGAATCAATAAGCTTCCAGAAGATTCGAAACGACGGCATTCTGAGAATTGTGCATTTGGCGGTGAAACCCTCTGAGATATATAGAGGGTTACATAGACGCTTGTGGACTTCTTGTGGTCGTCAAAATTGATTCCTCGATTTGCCGAAAATCCGATATCGGACTCTCAGTTGCTTTCTCTCTGTCTAATGGCGATTCCGACGGAAAACCTCGACACGAATCCACCAATCCGAGAACCAGAAGATGAAGAGGAACTGAACGGCGACGAAGAAGAAGAGGACGAGGAGGAAGGAGAAGACGATGATACCGTATCGAAATCTTCAATGCGCGAGGGCCGATCCAGTGTGGATAGGATCAAAGCGGACTCGCTGTTCCGTCGAATGCGAGAGGTTCCTGTGCCGGTGCGTGTTCACGACGTGATCGTCAAAGGAAATGAGAAGACCAAGGACCACATCATCGAGGCGGAAGTGGATGCTGTGAGAGAAGCGACCACGTTGCAGGAACTTCTCGAAGCCTCTAGGGTTGCCAATTCGAATCTACGAGCGCTCGATATCTTTGATTCCGTCAGTATTACGCTCGATTCTGGTCCGCCAGAGCTTCCTGGTACCACCAATGTGGTTATCGATGTTGTTGAGAGCAAAAGCCCTCTCACCGGTCAAATCGGCGCCTACACTAGAGCAGAGGTATTACTCTCATCGCTAAAATTCACTGCTATAATTCAATTGAGCTGATTGATTGGGTATACGCCTCTAAAGAGAGTTGACTTTGTTGTTTTCTTGAAACTGTTTCTGGTTCTTGGACAGAGCTGATAATGTGGAATACTCTTTCATACTTCTTTGTGATCTTGTTTGATAAGGTGTTAGAGTTGTACATGACTGTGATGCTCTTGTAGGCTAGATCATCAAGCATTGAAGCATCTTTGAAGTATAAGAACATTTTTGGCTATGGAGATATTTGGGATGGGTCTATAGTTCATGGCTGTGATAACTCTACTGAGGTTGGCTTAGGGATGTATTTGCCAAGGTTCAAAGGTCTTCCTACTCCTTTTACTTCACGTCTTTACCTTTCCACTCAAGACTGGCTTAGGTTTTCATCTTATAAAGAACGATCTCTCGGTCTTTCTCTCGGGCTTCTCTCAAGCAAGTATCACGACCTGGTCTACACGATTGCATGGCGTAACCTGATGGACCCGTCGAAATTGGCTTCACAGTCAATAAGGAGGCAACTGGGACATAGTCTGCTTTCTGCATTGAAATATACATTTAAATTTGACCAGAGAAACTCATCGTTGAGGCCAACTAGTGGATATGCTTTCACCTCTACTTCTCAAATTGGTGGTCTTGCTCCTGATAGCCGAAGCCTACGTTTCTTGAAGCAGGTTTGTACCTCTATTCATTCTTGTTCCCAACAATATACACGAATTTCAATTAGGAAAGTCAAAGTTAACTTGTGGTTATATGCAAGATTCTGATGATACATATATGGGCAACCATTGTCATTTGTTTGTCTCAGGAAATCGATATTCGTTATGCTGTTCCGTTCGGGTTTTACCAGGCTGCTCTAAACTTTGGTGTGTCTGGGGGAGTCACCTTTCCATGGGGAAGTGGATACCAGAGCCGTCCGTCCTCTGTGCCAGAGAGGTTCTTCTTGGGTGGTAATACATCGCCTGTATGCTCTATGGGTGGGCCATCCGCGCTATGGGGATTCAGGACCAGAGGACTTGGTCCCAACGAGCCGCAGAGGAAACCCAGTGACGAAAGGGATTTCATTGGAGGAGATTGTGCTGTCACTGCGTTTGCAGACCTATCATTTGACTTCCCAGTGAGATGGTTAAGGGAGAGAGGTATCCACGGGCATGTGTTTGCTTGTGCAGGAAATATGGCAAAGTTATCTGATAATGAGTTTAGAAACTTCACTGCTCCTAAGTTCGTGGAGACAGTTAGAACTTCAGTTGGTGCTGGAATCGTCTTACCAACAAGTCTCTTCCGTATGGAGGTTTGATTCTCATCACTAGACACTAGTCACTCTCCTTTCTGCAATATATTTTGTATCGAATGAAAACGCAGTGATTAACAAGCGAATTCTTTTGCTCATATGAAACAGGTTAATTACTGCCAAATATTGAAGAAACAAGAACACGATCGAGCCAAATCTGGGTTTTTCCTGACATTCTCAGCCGCTTCCTGAGATATATGGCCTTTTCACTTTTATTCTTTTAAGTCGTGCCGTAATGTCTGTCTGGCAGAATCTTTTGGTTTCAGGCAGATTTGATTCCATTGTTGAATCTGAGAAAATTTTAGAAAGAGATGATAATTCTTTTTATCACGTTTGCATGGATTTCTCGTTTATGGATTCACGAGGAATAAACAAAAATTATAAATGGATGTATTTTGGGGGTTAGCTATGAATCAAAGAAAAGTAGGACTTCGTCCAATTTTGGTGTCCATTTTTCGATTTAAACAAAGCATCTTAAAAAGTATAATTAAAATATTGCTACTGGATTTACAAAGGTTAAAAGTTTTTAAGCTATTTACATCTTTTACTATTGTTACAAAAGAAAAGTTAAAAGTTTTGCATTGATTTGTCTTGTAATTGGTATATTCTCAGCCATAATTAGTGATGAATAGAAAAACAAGACGAAAGAAAAATGGATAGTGAAAGGGTCGGTGGTGGTGGGCTTCTCATTCTCTCAGTTTTCTTGTCATGTGTCTTGTCTTCTCCATTTCCACACTCCAATTTATATTGTAACCTTTGATTATATATTATTGGCTTTCTTTTGCTTAAGTTTGTATAGTCTATATATAATAAGACACCAAACGTATTCAATTCTATTTGGTTTTAAGCACGCCCACTTATTTCTTGACCGGATTATCATCCTACCCATATAATATCCAAATTATTCAAACTTGTCGAATGTCTATTTAGGTTAAAATTATTTATTCAGGATATCCAAAATAATCCTTTTTAGATTATTTATTTAGGATAATTAGCTTGTTTCATTTAACCCAAGTCAAGTCTTGCATAGTTGCATCTCTTTGTTTTAATATCCACAATCTCAAAAGTAGAAAAAAATAAGTGATTGGTTAACTTCCACTGTCTCTCAATAGTACGTTATCTTTTGATTTTTCAACATTTATACTCAAAGCTCAATAATACCAAAATCTTAAAAGATCTATCTGATGACCAATAAAGACTTGTCAACAAAATTTAAAACAAGTGTATAATTATGATTTACAAACTACGACCCTGGATTCGAACTCACGACCAATCATGTAATTAGCAAGGAAAAGCTCTCAAGCCAATACAAATGATGAATAGGCCCATGCCTTGTCCCATTGTGTTCCCTCCTCCATCACTTACAAAAACACACTTCTTCACAAAAAAAGATTGAAACAAACCTAATAATATATATAAAGGATCCACCAGATAAAACTTAGAAAAAACGAGAGCCTAACATTTACCATCCCAAAAAAAAAAAAGGTTTAAGATGAGAGGTCATGAGCCACGATCAAGCTCATCTTGTGCAGCTTGCAAACTCTTGAAGAGACGATGCATACCCACTTGCATATTCGCTCCTTATTTCCGCTCGTGCGACCTTTTAACTTTCGCTAAAGTCCATAAAGTCTTTGGTGCTAGCAACGTGAGTAAGCTTCTCAGCGAGGTTCCTGAAGAACAGAGACAAGAAACCGTTAACTCTTTAGCTTATGAAGCCGAGGTTCGTCTCAAAGACCCTGTTTACGGTTGCATTGGAGCCATAGCTTCTCTACAGAAGAAGATGCTCGAGCTTCAACATGATATAGCCGTGGCTCGCACTCGACTACTTGCTCATTCTGGTGTCAACAACAACAACCACGTGTCCCCTTTGGATAATTCTCCTGAGCTCGCTGCTTTTCTTGATCTTGTTCCTTATAGTGACTTGATGTTGCTTGATGGTTCTAACCTTGATGCCTTCTTATATGATCCTGGACTGCCTCCATTTGTATAGATAGGCTTTTGTTACTTTTAATCATATCTCTGTATCAACCGTATCTCAAGTCGCTAATGTATGAATTCGAATATGTAAAATCAGATGCTTTTTACTTTACTTAATCATTTATACAAAAACTTAAGTTTAACTTGCAAATGAGAAAACTCAAGGTACATGATGAGCCGTGGAAGGTCAGAGTCGTTACCAGATATGGACCAAGCGGTAGGGCAGGGAGAGTAAAATGAGGTTTTTTAAAAAGAGGAAGAAGCTTCATTATAAGTCAGGTCTGAATAAGAGAGAGAGCACATGTTAATGTCAGCCCCCAATTCAACTAAACATGAAACATTTGATAGATATGCTTCCGTGAACTTCCTTTTAAAAGCTCCAATAATACAGCCACTCATGTGTCACGTCTTCCTCCATCAGGTCACAAGAGTCTTGTCCTTGAGATTCCAGATTGCTGCAAAGTCACATGAGCAAACAGCCAAATCAATAGCCTTTGTGATGTTCCAAAAGTGAATTATGGAAGAGAACATTTATGACTCTGTTGTTTGTTCTTGCAAGTTCAAAAAAAGAACCAACTTTACGCATCTGATTAAGCAAAACACTAATTGCAGAATTCACAGAAATGAAAGATGAGCCGATCTTTTGAATACACAAACCATCATACATTATAATACTTCACAAAAGTACATCTCGATATGTCAGATACTCGTTCGCGAATCTGCATTGCTAATAAATGTAATCTACAATGCTAGAGAAGAGATGAGAAACAGAAAAAATAGAAAGACAAAAGAAAAAAAGCATTCCTCTAACTTGAAACCTAAGGGGGATTAAGAGTAATAACAAAGCTCTCCAATTTCGATGAGCTTCAGATCCAACAACCATTGTTCCTTGCTTCTCCACCACAGTAGCTCCTCCACCAATCTAATCCTACAACTTCTTCCCTGTACAAACACAGTTCAAGTTTGAGAAACCAATAGTACATTCATAGCTTAGAAAACCAAATCAAGAGTACATTGCTCAAGTTCGAACAAAGCTAACAGAAACTCAAAGTAACTTGCAATCTTTCAAAACCACACAAAAATTGAAATCTTTCCATATCAAAATTGCTTAAAAGTAGAGAATTTGTTGTGTTTTTGACCTGAAGCAGCTCTACGTTTTCCATGTTTTGATTTCTCGAGCTCCAATTGCATCTCCATCAACATATTCATTCGTTGTAACTCGAGCTCTTTAGCAACTTCCATTCTCTGCTTCTCCAATTCAATCATCATCTGCTGCTTAGTACCTTCGATTCTCTCGTAGGCTTCACCTAACTTCAGAATCGCTCTCGCTAGTTCCCTACAGGCAGATCCTTCGCTCGGATCTGAATCTTCCACTCGGCGATGCTTCCTCACCACAAACCCCCAGTTACCAGCGTCGTCATCATCTTCGTCATCATCGTCGTCGTCGTCATCGTCAAGAGAGCTTCCAGTTGATTTAGATCCGGTGGGATTTAGATTAGGGTTCATCAACGCCGATTTGGAAACGGCGCCGGAGGATTTCTTCATTACCGGACCGATTAGAAAATCGAGTCTTTTAAAGAAGCACCAGGACGACGAGGGTTTGGCCTTCTCCGTTTTGTACTTCTTCTTGAGCGTGTCGATCCGGTTCTTACACTGCACGTCGGTCTTCGGCCGGCCGTTCCCGTGTGCCGAATTGACGGCGTCGGCGACTTCTTTCCAGTCGTTTTGCCGGAGATTACCGCGGTTGAGATTGACGTAGCGATCTCCCCAGGCTTCGATCAATGTCGCCGTCGCGTCTTCGCTCCACCAGTCCTCTCGTCCCGCAGGCAGACGGTGAGACCCGCTCTGCGACTGGGGCTTCAACTGAGTCTCCGGCGTCGTCTCCATTCGAAGAGAGGAGAGCTAAAGTGCGCGGTGGAGAAGAAGGCTTAGGATAAGAATTGTGGTGGAGGAGGAGGAGAGAATCGGATTTTGGTAAAGTAAAGAGAAAAACGGTTAAGGGGAGATTGATTACCGGCGGTGACGTCAGCAACGGCGATTATCCTCTTCTTTTGTTTTCTCTCTTTTTCTCCGCTAACCGAATCAATCAGACAATCACTCATCCTTCGAACCGGTTATGGAACCCGGTTAAGTCCTCAACTGGGTCCCACTAGTTTGGTCTCACTCTCAAACATTGTTTAATGCGTTTCTACGGGTCATGATATGTTTACAGCTCATACACTGTTGATCAATAATGACAAAAGACCTTTTTGGGCTTCGATTGTGTTTTCCTTCTTTAACTTTTGACTGTTTTTATGGTTATAAATTCGATCACTTCATAGTTTGGAGAGATGATTTTTCTACAGACTTAAAGATTGTTTCCTAGTTGAAAGTAAAATTTCATAGAATAATAACAAAAGTAGATGCTTTGTGTATTCATGTAACTAGATGAAATACGTTACGTACGGTGTAACAGATTGGAAAATGGAATTGGAGCGAAGTGAAAAAAAAAGGGTGGGATTGTAATTAAGGAAAAAGGTGAGTCGGGCGGTTAGGTAAGAGAGCATCCAAAACGTGTTAGGTCTTAGACTATACCACTATATGTTTCGTGCCGTGTCTTGTCTAATTGTCCTATTGCTGTCTCACCAATTAATACGCCACTCCATGCCTAACTACTATTTTTACAGAACAACAATAATGTAACGCACCGGTCTAATAGTTGGTCTTGTTTGTTTGTTGGAGATGGATTTGATTCCAAATCTGGTTCACATGGAAATCCCGCCGCCGAGAAGATGATGTGTGATCATAGTTAGAATCTAAAAGACCATCGAATCGAAGCTGACAAGGCAAATAAACCAAAAGCTATTTCGGCATAACAATGGAGCTCGGACTTCAAAGGGATTAGATATTTAGCGTGAGTATGCTTGAGAGCTAGAGCTTTGTTATTCTTATTAACACATCTCTTTGAGAGTTTTTGTAACTCATTCTCATTCATATTCAATATATGTCTAATTTGTCGAATCTGTTCTCGTTGGTCATCTTAACCTTATAGCGAAGATCTAAACTCAAGTCATTGTCCTCACCATCTCAAAAATTTGAGTGTGGGATTTAGCTTCCAAATTTTTGCACCATATGTAGAGACAAATTAATTAGATTAACTATCTTTATAACACGAAAACGGGCTTGTTAAGAACAAAATGGATCTAAGTATTTTGAAATCCATGATATTGAGACCTTGCTTGCATATTTTAATCACCTAAAACCAAGCGAACTATCATGTGAAACTTATCACGAAACTACATGATCAGGATTTCGTGCCACGATAAAAAAAGAGTATGTTTTATCGAAATCTTTCGGTATGTGCCGTATTATTGGGTCTAAATAATTAGGAAATCATTGACATCATGATTAAGTCTAAACTCAAACCAAGATAACGCGATCCAACCGTTTCCCTTTCGGAACCCACTAGGCAAGCTCATATGATATGATAGGGATCCAAAAGATGCTAGTTTCCTTGGTCGTTAAATCCAAACCCATAAAGCTTTTTTATCTATTTCAGCACGAATAGATGTCGGGAGCTCCACGAACTCACCCAATGAAGCAAGCTAGAGTGACTTGCTTGAACTCACCCAATAAAACAAGCTAGAGTGACTTGTTCGAACTACACACAAAATATTGATCTCTAAGGTTTCCTTCTAGGTGAGTCATCCCTCCTATTGAAAAAACATAATCAAATATCATGTGCGGATTTCGATTCAAAACCTCCTAATAATTTAAAAAATATTAAAAAACATATGGTTTGTCTTTTAATACAAATGATTTTACATGTTTGATTGAATACACCTTTCTACATATTTTTTGTCGATGCGAATATGTATAACTTATTTAAAAGTTATATATATATATATATATATATATATATATTCTATTATGCTAATAAAAGCTAGCCAGATTTTGTCTGGAGTCATATTTTAGTAATTTTTATTTTCTGTTCTTATGTTTGCTACTTTTTTTTGTTAAAGTTATGTTTGCTACTTGCTTGATATCATTTGGATCTTGCATAAACATAAACGTGCATGTTGGCCATTACTTATTGACTTATTGTTGCCTTAAAAAACGATTAATTAAAAACAATTTAAAATCCTACTGGCCACTTTCCCCCAAACTTGACTCTTACTTGTACTACTTGTGGAAGCTCTTAGATTAACTCTAATTAATATTCTCTCAAGTTTACATTTATATTAAATCTCAAATTTATACAAACACGTGACTAACATAACTGTATATATATATCACATTACCATGTTTTCATAATCAACGGCCACAGTTACGAACCATACGATCGACAACCGGAAAATGACGTCATCATCTTCACCGTCTCCACAAGCCTCAATGCTTTTGTATTGGCACGAGAACCAATACGACGACCGGAACTTCCAAATCCACGGACGAACAATCTTCTTCGTCATGGCTCTATTCTCCGTCGTCCTCTTCTTCGCCTTACTCACTCTCTACATCCACCGGAGCTGCTTCCTCCATGATCCCATCAATCTCCACGCGCCACAACCTCCACTCACGCAAGGGCTTGATCCGGCGGCTATTAGGAGCTTGCCAGTGGTTCTTTGCCGGAGAGAAGCGGCGGAGGTGGAGGAGAGGGAGTGTTGTATATGTCTCGGCGGTATCGAGGAAGGGGACAAGATGAAAGTGCTGCCTCCGTGTCGCCATTGTTACCACTGTGAATGTGTGGATCGGTGGCTTAAGACCGAGTCGAGTTGTCCCCTCTGCCGAGTGTCCATCCGAGTTGACTCGTCCGTGTCGTTGCCCACGCAAGGAAACTGAAAACGACGGCGGTTTGAGTGATAGTGATTAAAGATATTAGTTAGTTTGAAGATATTTTTATACACACAAGAATGGTTACAGTTTCGTTTAGAAAATATTTTTATGTAAATTTATTCCTTTCTGTCTTTGTCAATGGCCGTGGAGTTTTTATCACTTGTGTAGATGTCGACAAAAAAAAAAATCACTTGTGTAGATATTTTTATGGAACATGTGGGATGACAATATTATGAGACAAATTGAATAATATTACTACTATATTTACAAATATTCTATTTGTTAATAATAAGTGATGTTTTGCTCAAAGAAATATTCTTTTATTTTAGTTGATGTTTTATATTCTCAACGCAAAATTTTTTAATTTTTTTTCTTCTTACCATTACTACTTTACAATCTTTTTCATTGGTTAAAAGAACTTTAGTTGCATGTGTATCCGATTTGGTAAAATGCTTTCCATGTAGAGCTTGTCAAGCAAAACCCATATTTCAGCTTGTAGTGACACAATGCTCTATCTTTCTGAGTACATGATTCCCCACGCTTCCAATAAATAAATTCATTGTCTTTTCTGTTTTTTCTCAACCTTCATAGGATCTAGAATCATCTTTGTCATAGGTATTGATGTGGATGTCTCATCTCCATTTGTTTATTGGTTTTCTTCACTCCTGGTATGGTAAGAAGAACTTCATTTTCCATTTTGAAATTCGTGACAATGTCCCTTAAACCCAAAATACAAAAAGCTGGCCATCATCCTAGTTTTTCACAGAGAAATATCCTTATCCATTAAACCTATTCAAGTCATCAACCCTTACACTAGATAAACCCTCAACGATGACGCCTTTAGAAGCAAAGGTTGAACATTTCCCGATCATAATCTAAACCAAAGTTTGAATCTTTACACTGGTACTTGAAGTATTCCAGCAGAAGGTCTCGTATTTCTTCGTAGAGTTCAAAGCTTCAAACTTTCTTTGATAATGCCTTCACCTTTCTTCGATTCCTTCAAAGGTTTCGGCTTCCTCAAGAAATAGAGTTTTAATACTAGTTGTTACAGTTTGAATACCATAAACTATTCGACTTGTCTCTCTCTCAAAAACATCCATAAATTAAAGAAAACATTCGATCAATCAATATGATAATGTATGGGTCATAATAAGTTTTAGTTTTGGAAATCCACTAGATTGTATTTTAAAGTTTTACAACTCAAAACCCACACTGGAACAACTCGAAACACCTAAAAAATTGTGTTAAAAAGTAAAGCCACAATTACGGTTTTTATAGAGTTTGAAATGGGAAGTCTCAGAGTCTATCAAAGCCTTCATCTCATCTTGTCTTCATCAAAATTCGTCATCTTACTTAGGAAAATGTGAGAATATTCCAAATTGGAAGTTTAGATGGTACCTAACTAGTATATTAGAGATATGGGCCAATCCACTCATTATCAATTGGTTTTGAGTTGGAAGCCCATAGAACTTAACATAGTATCAGAGTTCGAACACACGCTGCCGTTTCTAACTAACTATCTATCGATCCGATCCAATTAGTTTGATATTTCTACCTAACTTGGCTCGACTCAAAAATTAGTTCAGCCAATATAATCTATAATTAATCCTAAATTGGGATTGTTTCTGATTAATGGTTATATAAGCTATTATCAAGAGGGGACGTTTGAGAATATCCCACATTAGATGATGAGAAATAACTAGTATATAAGGGATCTGGATCAATCCACTTATTGTCAACTAATTTTGAATTGAAAGCTCATACAACTTAACAGAAAAAACCATCTTCAATAACCCGACTTAACCGATCTTCGTCAACACATAAAACGGGCCTTTGTTTTGAATCTTGAAGCACTAACGACTATCAAGCTTTAGCATATTTGCTAACAATACTTAATTTCATCATCATTCATTGCCATCGACCAAACTAACTAAAATAAGAAGGTGAATTATATTGTTGATCAAATGAGTTAATAGTCAAAATGAAAAAATAACATTACGAGGAAGGCTTGGGCAGAAATAGAATAACAAACATTACTGGTTTACAACTTATAAAGTAGGCTTTATGGTGCATAAAACTATATTTCGATCGGCCCAATATATACAAAACTGAAAACGAGTCTCTAGGGTTTTGCTGTGATATAAATACACAATATAAGCGAACCACACAAAACTCTTCTGATTTGTCGGCCGCTTCGTACCTGAAAGCTGCTTAGAATCCAGGGAGCGAATTCACCATGAGGGCTAAGGTGAGTAAATGGCTTTCAATTTCTCATTTCTCCGATTCTAAATCATAAGTATCTGGAAACTATTGGGTAAGATGTTAGTTATGGTGTGTTTGGGTTGTATCAGTGGAAGAAGAAGCGTATGAGGAGATTGAAGAGGAAGAGACGAAAGATGAGACAGCGATCTAAGTAGTTTCAGAAAATCGAACCCATGTTTTGTGTGTTTCTTCGTTTTAACAAAACTCTGTTTTGAGTTTCGATTTGAATGTTTCGTTGGACCAAATTTAATAGACGTGATGTTTTCTATTAAGAATTTTGCTTGTTACATTGAAAAAGAATCCACATATCTATCTCGTTTATTTAACTTGTCTAGTAAATGTATGTATGATGTAATTATAAGTTGAGATGCTCTTAATAGTGGGAAGAAATACAAAGCAAATAAGTAGATCACTGAATCATAGAGGAAATTAGTTTAAATCGAATTTTTGGTGAGGAATAGTGTTTTTGACGGACTGATTTTAATACTTCTTGTTCTACAATTTGTAACCTGAGACTTGTCTCAACACGTTTATTTCATGGTCTATAACGTCTGGTTGGGCCACTCCAGATATATCTCAAGCTCATAAGTCAGTCTCGAAATTTTTTTTTGTCTTTAACAATAATTGTGAAGTGTTGAACGAATTATGTGGTTGGAAGTTGTAGAAAATCTAGTATTTAAGCAACTCTAGCATTTCACAAATACAAGCTTAATTATAAATATATTCTTCACTTACATTTTGTGATCAAACATATAAATGGAAGGCTAAACTCTTGCTCTATGTGGTGCTCATAATTAGTCTGGTCATGGCGCAAACTCATGACATTCTCGAAAAGTTCCGGTAAACTGAGTTCGTACTCCCTATCTAATATATTATTTTATTATCAGTTAAAGTCAATTATAAAAAATTTCATATTTTAAAGTTTTTGTTCATAATACAATTTCTAATGTTTTTTCTCTACTAATATCACAAATTTCAATATTACAACGAGTCAATTCCTTTTTAGTGTTGAATATCTAAAATCTAAAATATAAATAGTGACCATAAACATAATATTTTCACTTTATTTGTAATTTATTTTGGGTAAACAACTATATTTTCACAAAATAATTTGTGGTATTCTTGAAGAAAAAAACTTTGTGATGATACATTTTGAAAACAAACATAAATTGTGGTATTTCGGGGGTACTGCTCTAAATTAAAATGAGTCCGGCTGTAAAATAGAAACATCCTTTTTAGGTTTTAAATCCATTTCAACTTTCAAATTTATTTTTAGTAAGCTTGTTTATAAATGTTTTTTCTTTTATTTTTTCTAGAATGTCTCTGTCTAACATCTTCTATGTAAAATTGTTCAATTCTGATAAATCTTTTTTACTGTTATTAAAAAGTTATTATGCTAATTCGTACAAGGTGGTGTGTCAAGATTTCATTTTTGATGCAAGTACTTGCATGTATTCTGATTTGTTTTTGAGTCAAGGTGATGATGTCAACAATATTAGAAGTTAGCTAGGGTCCTCTGTGTGCAAATTCTATGAACATTTTTTTAGAACTCTGGTAAAGAGATCTCCTCAGTCTCATTAGTTTTTGGTATGATAGAACAAAGATTTATAATCCATTCTAATTTTGTTTAAAGACTAATAATCTCAAATCATGATTAAAGAAAGAACATTCCAATATGCTAAATTATACAGATCCGTTGTTGGTTCACGTTTCTATATAGCATATGTTTGGAATGTTCTTTTAATCAGAATTTGAGATTACATATTGTCACTCTTATCATCGTTGCTAAGTCGCATTAGTAGCAAGTGTGGAATAATAATAATAATAAAACTAATTAACAATAATTATAGAACATACAATAGAAATTTTATAAATTAATATTCGATAAATTAATAAACACCATAAATTAATAAATTTCTCGAGTCATGAGTTGGACCAGTGTAAAATTTTACAAAACTCGATAAGATAATTAGATAATAATTTTTTTAGAAATCCCTATGTAAATATATAGTTCCAATAATATCATAAGTTAATAATTAGGTATATAAATTTATGCATACATAGTTAAATCAATTTAGTAAAATATGACTTCCTTATTGTTTATTTTGTCTTGAAGCTCAAATCTTATTGGGTCTTGAAGCTCCATATATAAATTTTTCTATTGCATCAAGAACTTCTAGTGTCGTCTTCTCGAACCGCATAAAAAAATTGTGAAGATCTCTAGACTCGATAATTGCTTTCTTACATGTAACTGCTTCTAAAGGTTCAACAATATCATCTTCAGTTTCATCATCAACATTAACAAATGTGGCCACAATTTCTTCTAAATTTTGAACTTCGGAACATGTATCATTTTCAGCGGTTCCAATAGGCTATTGACATTCATTCTATTGCGGTGGCTGATATTTTTGATCATAACCTCAAGTTCATGTAGCATGTCATCTTCACTGGTAAATTCATCTAAATTCCTTGATACAACATCCTCTGAACGAATTTTGTAGTGTCAGAAGCAATTTGCTATTGGCAATTTGATTTTGAACAAATTGAAAAATGAAAAAAAAAATATAAAATATAAAAAAATTCGATAAATTAATAACTCTATAAATTAATAAAATATCATGGTCCTGACATTATTAATTTATAGAGTTTGTACTGTATAGCAAAGATACATTATTCTATATTATGATGATAGAGAGTAGAAGGCATAGCCATTATAGGTTTCGACAACCTTCTACAATACATACCCAAACCAGAATTATTAGAAGCTAGCAACATAGTCTAGCAATTATTGTCACATATATACACGACAATTATTGAAAGAAAGGAAATTAAAACTCTGATGTAGAATCTTGGTGGATGTTCTTGTTTAAGCAACTTCAACTGCGGCTATGGAGTCCTTGGTGCAGAGAGTAGAACATGCCTCGATACACTTTGCAACCGCTCCATTCACGATTTCACTTGTGTCTAGTCACCAAAATAAAAATAGAATGCATTTTTAAATCCCTAGCTTGTTTATACAATTTGTTACTGTTTTAGCTACATAAATAATGTTAATTTTAAATTGGTATATTCAAATTAAATTAAGATTTTTTTTCTTGTATTAATTGAATTTCAGCAATATCATTCAACTCAATATCTATATAATTTGTGGCCTTGTCTCAACCAAGCTCATTAATACCACATCACCTGGCACCTCCTGACCTCCAAGCAACCTGTGAAGATTTATGAGGAAGAGACCAAATATGAGACAAGGATCCAAGTAGTTTCTTACAACGTGTTTTGTGTTTCTTCGTTTTAACCAACTCTCTTGTGGTCGCGAGAGTTTTGGGAACAAACTAATACTATTCATGAAAATTTAATAGTGTTGTCTCACACGTCACTAATTAGAACAGAGGGTGTGAAAAGTGAAAACAACTTGTAACTGTTTCTTTTTTCGAATTAGTTGAGTTGGTTTAAATTTGATGAATTATTTTCACGTGTAGAGTGCTGAGACATTAATTCTTTTTCAGTTGTCTTTACTTTTTCGTTTGGTGTGAATTTAATATTATATTATCTCAAAAAGATGGCAACAAATGCAAAACCCAAGATAAAATCAATTGGGCTTTAAAGTATGGCCCAAACCCATATAGAAGCAACAGAAGCAACAGAAGCAAGCCAGGCTCCGAAAGAAAAACAAGAGGACCGATATGTTGGAAGTCACCGACGGATTTAGTCTGTTTTCTTGAAGTGTTGGGAGATTCGTTTCTTCATCACGAGAAAGAGAGCACGATGAGGTAAAGACTCAGAGCGATAAGCAGCAATGCGAGTCCAACGGTCATACCAACAACCAGTCCATTCTCTTCACCACCAATGCTCCGCCGTTCTGAGCTTGAGCATATTTGTCCCAACGAGCTTCCGACGACGTCATGTTGTTAGCCGAAGAACTGTTGGTGATCGGCGAGCGAATCGAAGCATTGGAAACCAAAAACCAGTATCTATGTTTGGATCATTGTATGAGAAATCGCATTAGCAAAACAAGCAGTGACTAGTTTTTCTAGTGCAAAGGTAGTTTAAAACGGTTCAATTTAAAATGATCAATCTATAAAATCAGGGAGATATCTGTCGATGCTCTACGAAATGAAATGTAAAACGTTTGAGTGCGTTTGTTTAAATCGACGAGGTTTAATCCTTGTTGTACTAGGGAAATTGTAATATAGAATTTGTGGTAACGGAATAATTATTACCAAGTTTATCCATCTGATTCAGACTAACGGAAATTTCGTACTTTTATTATTATCAAGCCAAGAACAAGAGGGAAACCTGATGAACTTGATAGCGAAAAAGTAAAGATGAAAGAAAGAACAAGTCGCATAAGAGAAGCTCAAAGTAAAAACTGATAAGACAAAGTAAGGTGAAAGAAAGAACAACTCACACGAGAGAAGCTCAAAGTAATGGAAAAACTGATAAGACTATCAAGGAGTCACCTCTCGTCCAAAGAAAAAAACCGTAAAAGTGGCCTTCAACCAAAAATGACTTAAACTAAAAATCCCCAAAGAATATTACAAAACAGAAAAGTACGTTTATTATCCACACATAACTATAAACTCAGAGGAAACATTCCGACGACATCCAGTCTCTTGGAAATTGCACAAGACTATTTTTAAGTTTTCCAATGAATACCAGAGTGGTCTTAGTAGCCGCCCATCGGTGGCATTCCATATGGTGGCATTGGAGGCATTCCTGGCATTCCCCCCATCTGTGGTGGCGGTCCATAACCACCACCTCCCATCCCTGGCATCGGTGGGGCCGGTAGAGCCAGTGGCAATAATTGGGCGTACATGTTCTGTTTTAAATAACAAAAACATAAACAAGTCACTAAGTGTATTTTCAGTTTGCTTTTTCACGGATATATTTAGATATTGTAAGTAGGTGGTACCTGTTGGTTCATGACTTCCTTCTCTTCCTGCTCTTTGGCCTTTACCTCTTTTTGTGCTTCCAGCTTGTCCTTTATTAGTTCATCCACTTTCCCCGAGTATTCTCGGATGAACTGCAACATAACAAACAAAAAGGGATTAACAACATCTTATATGGCCCCTACAACACATTCGGAAGATAAATCACCTGGAGGAGATACGGGAAGGCAAAGTCGATCATATTGTTGATCCAAGCAAGTTCTAGCGCAACATCTGGTCGGATTAAGTCGTAACAAACAAATAGACATGTAGCAAAGCATTCCTTTTTCCCCTGTTTAACATATTTAGACGACAAATTGTTAATTTCATCATCTGCACCAAACTCGTTTCTCTTCTACTGGCAAATCATACTTGTTGTCTTTTTCATGCAAAAGGAGTTACCATAATACCTGTTCAATGAAGTAAACCAGGAGTTGCTCTGCAAGGTCATGGTCCCCGGATTGTGAAGCAGTTTCCATACAGTCCTTGTACATGTTATCTTTCTTTGACAACGCAATCGATTGCTTCCATCTACCCGCTTTCTTGTAGATGTAAGCAGCCACACGTCTCATTTCCACAAGCTCGTGTTTCTCGATCTGTTTCGCACAATTCATTATTATTGTTATATAATGAAGTTTAATTATTATTATATCAAGGAAGATATAATATATATGGATTTTAAACTCCTACCTTCTGAGCGAGTCCTATTTGATCAAAACTGTCATGCAAATCGATTGACTCGCGCAATCTGTCATAGTCTTCTTCTTCTACGTATATCTCATTCAGAGCTTCATTTACAGCTGAGACATTGTTGCTCTGAACTGCTACCATGTAAGGCTTGATAAGGAGCAAGTGACCAGCCTGAGATCAAAAACAAACAAACAAAAACATCAGAGTTAAAGTCCCTGCTGATCCGTTTTACAGGGAAACAAAATTAAAATCAAGGGTCAGCCTCTGACCTTCCGCATGATATCAACCACACGGGTGTGATCTAACCGCAGAGCAAGCACATTGAGAAGATCGTTGATTATATCTGGGTGCTCTTGCAAGTAGAAGTGAACGGCCTTATAGTAAAGCTCCACATTCGCAACCTTGGCGACAATGTCTTTGAATTGCATGTGCTCCCATGCTTCAGGAGAATGGTTCATGACAGTGGTCGCAGCATTATCAAACTCATCATATTGAATGTACAGATAGGTAAGTTCCTGCCAGTGCTGTTGCTCATCACAGGCCCGAATAAGCTTTGGAATATTGAGGCGAGTCGAGAACAACTTGATGTGTTCCATAAGCTTCTCATAGCGATATCTTGCGTACAGTACACCCAACTCGGTGAAGATCCCCATGTGAGCACGTTCCAGACCAAGTCCACTCTCCATAAGTGAGATTAATTCATTGAAGCACCCTCTGTTCTGGTAGTACTCGCTGACCTCTTCCAGGTCATCCACCTATCAAAGCACAAAAAGAATTACCCGTGAGATGATAATAATATGTAAAATTGACGTAAACTTTAACCAAGACTAGGTATTTATTTACCTGTATAATAATGTTAAGACCACAGATCTGCGCCAACCGGAATTCCTCTGCATCAACACAAGCGAAGCAGACTTCCTTCCATGTCTTTGCACTGTTCGCTTTCCTTGCAGCATCAACCGCACCTTGGAACTGTTGAAGCTTCACTAGCGTAACGGCTAACTTGGCCCAGTTTGATATGAACGCATATATTATTTTTGCAGCCTCATACAGAGCTTCATCATACAAGCGGTCACCAACACTTTGTAGGTTAGCAACGTTGGGCATCAAAATAAATTCTTCTATCTCACCCAACCGTTCAATCTTTGCATAAGCGTAGATGAGCTCACTATCAACCTTGGGTTCCTTCACCTTTTGTCTAACCATCAGAAGGTATCTGACCAAGTCATCATAAACATTCGTATCTTCAGAGGCACGAATGACCTCCAGGAACTGTGTGGCATCATCAGCTCGGATGAAGGACTCGATTGCATCACTGACAAGTCCTTCCCTGAGTTGGGCCTTGGCGACTTGGCTCCAAACAGCATCTTCTTCAACCCGGAAAGCAAACTCCACAGCGCGTTCAATGCTTCTGACGTTATCCAACAATACATTGACAGCCTGAACATTTAAGTTGAACTTCTTGAAAATCGCAAATGCTTCCTCATACAATTGAGCATCAACTGCAACTTCTCCAACAGCTGGACCATCAAAATTATCAAGCCTGTTTATGTAATCCATAACTCTAGAAGGATCTGCCTTAATAGCTGTCAATATAAGAAGATTTTGCAGATTGAAATTTCCACTGAAGGCAGAATTTTGAAGCACAATCTTTTCAAGAAGCTCAATAAGCTCATGCGGCAGATCAGCAGTCATAAACGCTTTAACAGCTGCAGAAACTTGCTCTGGACTCTTGCTTTCGGGTAAAGCAGTAGACACGACTTGGTCAATAAGTTGCCTTCTATATTCATTTTCTTCCGTAAGAACCTTCTCCCAGAGGTCACCATCCATTCTCTCCACAACGTACCTGTAGTTGGCAAACTGTATATAAACAATCTACAAGAGTAACCAATGTGGAAATAAGAAATTGGGTAAGCAAGAGTCAAATACCTGGCTTGTAACTTGAACAAAGAGTTCTTGTTGGTGACATTGATGAGTTCCTCGTCACATTGTCCTCTTCTGTATGCCACCACGGCCAGGGTAGGATCACGTTTCTCACAGTACTTACCAACAACCTTGGAGTCGTAGTAAGGGTTGGTGGTTAGGAAGTGCTCGGGGTTGTTGTTACTATCTATGATGATTTTACCCAAGGCATTATGGACATGCACATCTTGGCTTCCCTCACTAACTAGATGTTCTAAGAACTGAGTGAGGAGACGTAGTCGATTTCTGAAAAAATAAATACATATTAGAGTTTCAGGAACAAAAGAGCATACTCATGAACGGAAACCAAGGTGACCAAAGTATTCACTCACCTCTTCTCACATTCCTCAACAAGGGGTTCAACAGGAAGCAATGAACGAACAGAGAGAATAAGGCCTTTTATGAAATCTTCGGGGCATTCATCATCCAGCAATTGTCCCACAACTAAGGGAGCATTTCCAGGGTTCACCTTCCAAAGTAATTACAAGTATATAAATATCTAATGAAAAAAATTCCACGCATTAAAATAATCCCAAGAAACACCATACCTTTTGAACGTAACCTTCAATGTAACGAAGCATGTTGTTTGTGTAGAGGTAGTGAGTAAGATCAGGTACAAAGCCAAAACGATCGCAAACATTAATCAAAGGTCGGGCATCAGGAAGCTTAGCTTCCATCAAAAAGTTCTTCGTCTTCTCAGCATCATAAAAGTTAGACTCTCTAGTCACACGCTCAACCTCCTTTATTTGACCAGTCTTCGCAGCTGCTTCAATGTACTTGAAGTGAATCTCAGGATCCTCACTATCACAAACAGGAGAAATATTGTAAATCATCAGTATACAAACACAAGGTTTATATGCCTGCTTACAGGAATGGTAGTAGATTCATGAAAAATCACCTCATACTCAAATATGAACCTAGGAAAAAATATAGCCCTTCGTATGACTTGAACTGCTCAAAGAGTTTAATGCATGCATCTACACCAAGTTGCTCACAGTACTCCTTGCAAGCCTGCAATGATATGGACACGTCAGTGTCACTTAACACAATAGATTCACATCACACCACGATATAGCACTTACCTGAACAATTATCTGAAGGTTGCCTCTCAGGTTGACCAACAGAAGATCCTTCATACACTCCATTGCCCACTCGCTGGAAAGAGTACCGAAAAACTCTACAAGAGCCTGCATTTTGCACAGAGGGGGTGTTCATCAACTCGGCAATCCAGGATTTTAGCAACCAAAATTTAGTTCAGACAGAGGAATTACCTGTGGCTCAATAGCATGCGTGTTGACAATTACACGTTTAATATCAGGCAACTCTGAGTAATGCTGCACAAAGCAAAGGGAAAAGAAGTTAAGAGACGAAAAGAAAATGCATCTATTAAGTTAAGTAAAAAAAATTGACATCGAGCAACAACCTTTAAAGACTGGATATAAAGTCCAGCCTTTTCACAAAGCTGAGCAACACGAGGCCGGTCATAGTGGCTGAACATCCCATTTGCTAAAATTGCATCAGCCACATTAGGAAATGTTACCAAATTGATCTCCAGAACCTGATTTTACAGGGAAAGAAAAGGTCTGAGGAAGGAAGGTGAAAAGGGAAAGCTCAGAGAAATACAAGGTGGCACTGTTTTTAACCTTGGTTTGCAGAAAAGCATGCTCAGGTAAATTTGGCTTCAGTACATCCAGAAGGAAAGCAGTGGCTTCACGGATCAGATTTCTCTGTATATGCACAAACAAGTAAATTAGCATATGATAACTCTCATGTACTGCATAAGTTTCAATGAATAGAAGCAGAACAGGTAATGAGCTACGATTGTGGTATCATAATTTCATGCTTGTTCACCTACCTGAAGGAAAAGATCAGTGATAGTGTTGTAGTCAACAGGACAACCTCCTTCCATTTGGGACATCATTAAAGCAAAATTTACTGCTCCCTGCAATTAGCAGTTAAAAGATTATTGATCTTTTATGAAGCAAAACATTAGCTGCGCAATAACCACCAGGTCAAAATTATCTGATTCATGACTCTTTTATTGTGATTACGCACCAAGTATCCAGTAAACCAGTCTATCCGTAGTTCAATATGTTGCAAGTATCAAAAATCCACCACACTAACCTGAGGATCCGTACGGAGTATGGTTTGCAGAAGAAACATGTAATCAGGTGTGTACCCAACCTAAAGTCACAATATGAAACAATGGTACTTCTTGAGTATACTGAACTCTAGGGTAACCATAATAGGGAAGGAGCAAACTTTAAGACTTATTGGTTACCTGCTTTGAGTAAATCAGTATTTTGTCAAACTCTCTTCGCTCTGCAAAAGCTGCTACGACTTTTGGAGTAGCTCGAGCTTTGATGTATATTTTTAGAGCAAGGTCATTATCCACAGTCTGGAACAGAAAAGAATGTCATTCCAACATACTGAAGGAGACATATTAGACACCTCAAAGGACAATGATCAACTCTGAATTACCTTGACAAGGTCTCCAAGTTCTTCACTGCATTCTAACTTATCCTCTGCCAACCAGTTTTCCAAGAGGTTCTTCTTGTTTTGATTAACAACAAGCCGAGATAGTTCTAAAGACTCATATGAATTGAGCTTTCCTCGAGTTAAAAGGGTCCCAAAATACTGTAACAATGGTGGAGTTTGCCCTGATTGTACAGGAACACTCTGCAAATTTGTATAACGGAATGTTGTACTATCAGATTGGTGATACCTACATAAAATAGGAGATAGCATATTTGCAAAGGATTACTTGCTTGAATACGGAACAAATACCTGAAATTTAGCAACAGTATCAGGTGTGCGTAAGATTCCCTGAGGAGATTCAGCAGCAAGCTCAGCAGCCTCCTTGTACTTTGTTTGAGCAAATAACTCTTGGAACCGTTGAACAACCTACAACATCGAAACTGAATAAGAGAAAATTCACATAAACAAATGACTCTTTTAGCCAAACTGGCATTTGACGACTATAATTACTTCGGCTATAGAACAGATCCACACATCTGGTCCAAGATAAAAAATCACATACCAGATTTTCTGCACCAGGGAGGTTTCCTCTTTTAGCAAGATTAACAGCAAGTTCCAAATTGTTTAGCTGTGACACAGAAGAACAAAGTTCTTAGCATGTCATGATGAAATATAGACAGATTACACTTGGAAAACAGAAAAGAAGTGGACGTACTTGACCGCTTATAAAAGGAATTATGGTAGCCTCATTTACTGTAGCCAAAAGAACTTGTCCTCGTCTATTAATGGCGTAGAAACCCCCAACTGAGGAAGCTTCAGAAGTCAAGAAAATTGGGTCTGGACTTATCCGATTTCTGTAGATAGCAGAAGCTGTCTCTAGATCGTAAACAAATAACAGGCCAAGCTTGGTGATGACATATATCAAGTTAAACTTGTGAGAGACCTGTCGGGTAAACAAAAAGCTGGTGTCAAGAAACTTTCACCAAAAACTTACTGAAGCTACTTGAACTTCTAATGCAACTACAAACCTGCATGGCCACAGGAAAGTCATCAGCAAAATCTGGGGGGAAAAAGAGATCTGCTTGCTTCTTTGAAAATGATGGTTTTCCTACAAAAAAGAAAAAAAAAAATCGTCCACCTTAAGACATCAAACGAATACCAACCAAAAAATTTGTAATCAAAGACGCTACCTAGCCATGAAAATTTAGAGCAGTTAAGGAGCTAACCTGGTTGGGCACCAAGCTCAATGACATGCAACTTTGATGTTATCTGTCCAGCATTAAAACTCTTGCTTGCAAAGGATATAAGAATAGAAGGATTCTCATTCCCAGGAACCTATCATCAATTAAGTTGCTTGTCATCATAAAGTTCAATATAATATCATGAAATGAACTGACAAAAAAACCACATAGTTTATTACCTTAAACTGAGCAAATGACGCAGCATGTGCTTCAAGGGCCTGGCTCCGCTGTTGATCCACAGAGAAAAGCTGCATATTCCCTTTCACCAATTGTGGTTTCTACAGAAGATGATAATGGCAAAATGCGGTTAAGAATATACAGCATGAGTACTGCTATGATGTCTTCAATCAACCTAACTAGTGGCGCGGTAACTACCTCAGGAGAGCCAGGGGCGATTCCAATCAAAACCAACCACTTCTCATTAGGAGAGCACTTATAGTTTATAATTTGATTGTTTGCCAAATTCGCCGTTCTATCAAACATCTTAACTGGCTCAGAATCTCCTGGAGAATGGAGAAATCAGAGAAAAATGAGAAATAGCATATGCATGATATGAAAGAAGATGGCAGTAAGTTAATGATATAAAACCTTCAATCGACCAATGATACAGAGAAGTTTGTGTGACCAGCCCCAACATCTTTGGTGAAATCCACTTCCAGAAAGCAACCTTTAAAATATGGGTGATTAATATCCAAACATGAAATTCAGACTAGCAAAATCAGAGTCTGACTGAAGTGTGCAATATGAAAGATAATCGGCTAAAAAAACGTTTGCCTCAAAATTCACCTGCTCAGGCATCTGATGCGATTTTAACTTTGCTTTTGCTTCAATGTTAAATATCTGTAGATGATCCTGAGTAGTTCCTGGAACTTGAGCTAAACACAAAGTACAGAAAAAAAGTAAGCAACAGAGTAAGGAAGAAATAAGTAATAGCCAATATACTGAAACACCCACAACAAACCAGAATTTTAAGTTACTACACCAGGCTTGAGACACAACACAAACACAAGAGATATAATACATAGCTTAGAACTCTACAGTGATGTTTTCTTCCGCATTAAACGTAATCTCGATGAGTGTATTTAGTGTTCTACCAAGATGCGCATCACAACAGGCACACTCATTTAAACTTATCAATCACGTGGGTTCGTGAGAACTAAGAAAAAAACAAAAGCATTCTATCCCTAATCAGATAGCATATGTCGTCAAATAGCACGAAGTGAGAATTATCAATGGTAGTTCTATAAAAACTTGAAAAGGAAACTTATAGCTGATAAGCGTGACGCAAGTTTTAGTTATGGAACCTTTTAAGGCAAGGATCCTCGAGTTTGGGTTCATAAGAGCAGAATCTGCAGTTATAGGCCTCCTTAGAGGCTGCATCGGCATATTCATATCGATAATTACAACACTGTTCTGAGGTGCCGTCTCTCGTACACATATGTACTTGTCAGACTCCATAGTAACATTTGTAAACGTGATGAATTGCTGATTGATCCCAACGCTCGGAAGCTGGAAAAATAAAAACAAAGGGTCATGTCGCATAGTTCATTTACTTAGTTACGAGATCCGATTAAATCAGCACATTGCATTACGCAATAAGTTGAAATTCGGGTTCGATACATTCAGGTAACACAGATCTGAGCGTAAACCCGATCAGAGACATGTCTTAACCGCAACGATCGGGGAAATTTCAGAAAAGTTGGAAAGCGGAATAAATCATAAAACAGTCTGAACAGATTCAAATCGTCAGAAATCAGAGACGAAAACTACAGACACATCTTTATCGTCCAAAATTAAGCTCGATTAAATATATCTTTCTATAAATGGCGATGGGAGACGGTAAACTCACCGTTAGGACCTCCTTCATGGTGATGGGGGCGTTGGCTGCGGCCATGTTTGACCTCAGATCGCGACAAGAAAATCCGGGGCCAGAATCAGATCCACGGCCGGGACGGGGCCGTCAACGGCCACGAGAGAGCGAAGCGATGCGAGAGAAAGTGACGATATTAGCAATCGCTGCCAGATCTGAGGCAAGTGAGCAGGAAAAGTGACGGGGGAGAGAGATATTATTTTCTCTTGGTAAGTAAGAAATGGCGAACAGCGATCCAGTCGGAGTCACTCGTCGAATAAAAGGGGAGTAGGAAAGGAGACGACGTGCTACAAATGCCTGAGCACATACGCATAGATGTCATTTGGGGCTTAAAGCCCATAGGCTCAAACGGCCCAGCTTTGCACAATCAAAGATATCATGGCCTTGTTGTTCTTATTGATGGTTTTTTTGTTTTTGTCGGATCTTAGCCAAACAAAATACATATACCTAGTGGTAAGGATCATACATCCCACCAAAACCTATACATAACAACATAATCCTAACACTAGCCATCCCAAAACATAAGAGAAGTTCAGAAGGCGACAAAAACATGCCTAGAAAATAAGAAAATGCTTAAACAAAGGATTGAGCTCTTTCATTGACAAAGAAGCAATCGAGCCATTTGGAGTGATCATTGGCTACAATGATTGATATCGATGGTTCATAGTCACACTTTGTACGATGATAAAAACTTCTCTACTAGCATTTACAATTTCATACAATGTCTTACACTCTGAAATGTAAGACAACGATTGATGCAATTTTAATACAAAAAAGTCAAGGCGATCACTAAAAATGATGTTCACTGTCTTGAGAAGTTCTTTGATTCCAAGGAAAATATGACATTGTTGAGCCTAGGGTTACTAATTTCATCAATAGCTCACAATAAAATCTTCTAACATTAGAGAAAGTTTTCCTACTCATTAACGTACCTCCTTTTGAGTTCTTTAGGATCCAGATCAAAACCTACATTTTTCTTTAGCCATGAATCCAAAGGTAGCCTCCATTTGTTGATTTATGGGCTGGGAACCAGTCTTCGATTAGCTTATGCTAAGGATGTTATTTTGGGTAAAAAAACATAGATCGACCTGAACCCGAACTGAGCCTGTCCATACTAAGCCGGAACCCGAACTGAGCCCGAAATAGTGTATCAGACTGGATCCGCCGTTTTTAACATGTAAATTATGGGTTTACCCACGTGTACCCGAATTGAGCCCACATGTTTTTGTTTTAATAATCAAACCGAGATAGATTTTATTTACATATCCAAACCAAATCCTTCAAAATTTATTAATTTATGTATAGAATTTAATTATAATCGGGTTTTATGTTTAGTACTCCTCGTTCCTTGGATCTCTCCAATTTAATCTCCCAGCCGACCTATTTACGCGACCCACACCGGGTCAACCCGTGATCCACATGTTCTCACAACCAGCTCAATCCTGCTCTTCCTCCAATTTCCAAATTCCACGTCAGAGCCGTCGGTATCAGATCCTCAAGTCGGATCTTCAGTGTTGGGTATTAGGGTTCGTAACTAGTGTGAATTGAATCGTGTTAAGTTTCAGTAATCAGATACAATGCAATATGAGAAATGAGGACATGTTGCAATACTCAAAGAAAACGGCGTCAATTAGTTTTTGAGATTTTTGAAGAAAAAAAACCAGTGGGTACCCAATACCCAATCAGGTATACCTTATGAGTCCACATGTAAAAATGTCTTCCCGTTTTGAGTCCACATTTTTTTAGACAAAAGTTAAAGCCAGCGGGCTTACAAAACCACATGGATTTCGGGTACCCCACTAGGATTTTACTCATTGTTAATATCCCTAACTTATGCGATATCATCCATAACTTATGCGATATCATCCACAACTTGAGTTAAAAAAATCTTCAAAATTCTTCTTTTATCTTAGAGGAAGTATCCAGAATTCAAAACTTTTTTACTTCCAAATTATAGTTATTCAAATTCTTTCAAATGGTCTACAATGCGTGTTAGTTGACCTTTCCCGCAGTACATGTCTCCACTTTTCCACCGTAGCTCCGGTTAAAAAAGATGTTGAACCAAACTGTATGATTTGAAACTGGAACCACCCTTTTCGTCCATCATAAAGTTAATTCTCCACTTGTTCTTGTTGGATCCACAAGAAAAATCATGTCATAGCTAACCACTCTTGAAGATCTACCATAACATTTCTACAATCACTTGCTTCCATTAAAGATCAACCTTAAGGAAAAGATGTTTATACATCTCCTTGAGACCCAAAATTCTCAAGTCATAAACATGATCTATTCCTTGGAAAATCCAACTCAAGAGGCTCATTTTGAATGTGGCAGTCTTGCTTTAAGACCACCTTAACTTCTAAATTGGACCTTAGTAGGTTTTGCAGAAGGCATAATGACAACTTTGGATTGTGTGAGTGGTCTGAAAACATCAAATCTTACTATGACTCTAACATATTCTCTACTTATGGGCATCAAATGATCAAATGCAAACCGACTTGACCAAGTAGTTTTACCAAGACGGTAATTTCCTTTTCAATGTAGTAGTTCACTATTAAATTTTCGATATGCATCCCGATTGTGATGAAGTGAAGATAGTATTTAGTTGGCTTCTCGACATACCTATCAATAGTCATGCTTCACTCATCTAAGGTATGCACTCCTTTATGATCAATACTCTCCATCAAATAATTGTTGATGTAGACTTAAATTTCCATAAATAGCTCAATCCGAATAGAAATAGGCACATCCGATTAGAACTTCTTAGCTTGGTCTTAGGGCCAGTCGGCTAAAAAGCCCTTTAAAATCTTGAATAAACAAGGTCGACACCGACCTATGAGAAAAAAAGGAAAAAAAATGAAGATAATGTCGAATATTTCAAGGAAAAGAAAATATTCTTAAATATTCGCATAATGTCCATTTAACTTCCACTGCCTAAACACTTATATAAATAAAGGATTCCCCTTATTGTTAAGGGGAGTCGAACTATGATTCTCGTTTTCACTTATGAGACACACACGAGAAAACCATAAAATGAGTTTTCCTTATGAGACTCATCAAGACATGAATTACGAATGACTGAATCCCTTGTGAGGTACATAGGCAGTCTTCCCATAAGGTGAAATTATAACATCAAAGAGAACCTGAAGAGTATTTCTCCGGAGACATCTTGTTGATGTATCATATTTTAGGGTTTTGAGCATTCTTTTAACTTAGGGTTTAAGGCTAAACACCCCCACTTAGAGATGTAGATATTTTAGATCTCCTCCTAATTGTCTAAATTATCATTTAATCTCTTAGGTTTTCATTAATATTGCATGTGGTGTGCCTTTGATTGAGTATTAGGTACCTAATGAGCTTAAATGACCAAATATGAACCAAGCCAAGCAACGAGAAAAGACTTGAAGTAAAAAAGAACCACGTTGACTGAAGGTCCATTGTCGTCGGTGATGATCATTATCAAACCCAAAAATGAGTGTTTATTCCACAAACATATTGAGAGGCATAAAGCACTAATAGGTTACGAAGAAACCAATGGCTATGGATTACAATGATAATTGGCCACAAGAGTGAGATACCGCTTTCAGAAAATGTATTTATAGACCAATGGAGAATAAGCCATCTGATTTTAATGTTCTTCAACTGAAAATGTGAATGGAGTTCGACAAGCGTTGTGAGGATAATTCAATGATGGAAATGCATACTCTATAACGTATACTAGTGAGAAACATGACATGTCAATTAGCTGCATATAGTGCAAGTATGGACGATGGCGATGTAATGAGGTTATTTCATGAATCTGAAGAGATAGTAGATTGCCTTTCAACATTCCAACACGAACATACATTTGACTTAACCTTTGAAATTTATAATGATGAGGTTATTAATGATCTTTATGCTGAAGATGATTTTTCTTTTCCACAAGCTTTTATGCGCATTCAAGAAGGTTATGACTTGGTAAAAATGTATAAGAAATTACATGATTTAAAATATAAAAGTTACAAGAAATTACAATAAAATACGTTCTAAACTTGATGATTTACATGCAATTTCTCGTGATCTTGATTCTAGCCTTCAATGCTTGAGGAATGTAGTACCACTCTTGAAAATTTAACTTTAGGGGATGAATTTGACATTGATAAAATATTAAATTCTTGTGATGAATCACAAAAAATGATGAGAACACTAATCTGTATTGAATTGTCAGAGACATAATAGTTACTTTTGTTTAAACTCGTTTAGACTTGAAGTTGATTTTATCTTCCCATATGGAACATTTGAATCTCTTGACTATCTAACCATCAATAATGTATCCAATACCAATGATATTTTTTGTAGTTAACTCCCCTGTTTTGACTTTCTTTTCTCCTACATGGACAATTGTGTATTCTTTTCACATATTTTTTCATATAAAGACAAGAGAAGGACAAAAAGTGAATTAACAAAACGTTTTGATTCGTATGACTAACAATTTGTGTCTAGAGGCCAAGTTATGGACCTTAAAAATATTTTTGTAAGAGCCAACCAACCATAATTTACGCTTTTATTTTTATGATTACAGAATTTTTGTTATATTTGGATTTTTAATCTTCATATGGGCTAAATTATTCTTAAAAATTGAGATAACAACCCATGTGAATTAAAGACTAGGAGTTGGATAAAAAGGTACGAAGAAGAATGCACGACAAGACATTATAAATAGGGTGATTCGATCAAACCACAACTAAGTTGACCAAAAACCAAGCTTAGGGTTGATAGAACCAAGAAAAGAACATGCATGATGTGTGGATTGATCAAACCACGCTAGGTTTGATTTGGTTTAATTTATAGTTTAGTTCTTTATTGATTTCACTTGATTTGAACCAATTATATTGGCATTTCAACCACTTTGGAGATGAATTAGGACAACCACCGGCGTGCATCCGCCTTGAAAAAGTCACCACTCCAAAAATTAGATCTAGTGATGCATAAAATATGACATTCACGGAAAGGTTTGACCTTCATCACAAAGTAGCAAAATCTCTTCGTACAAAGATCATAATCAAGTCCGGCTATGATAGAAGAAAGGATTTCCCACCAAAAGATCGTGTCAAACTCACATATAGAAGGGTATCTGTCCGAAAGACACCATAATGGCACCCAAAGAAAGAGGAATCCGAGACCATGAATCATGCGTAAAACCAGAGCACCACCACAAGTCGCCACGAATGGATTTCTTGTGACGGACCCACAAGATCAGCTAACTCCGGGGGCTGTGAGTCGGTAGGCTTATCGAATAAAACCTTTCGAAATAAAACCAAATATAAAAAAATATATCAAAGAAGGAAATTCAACCCACATAGTAAGTTCGGATAACATATCCATAAATTTGGAGGATGCCTACATATGATGAAAAAAGCACCTTATAAATTTCAGATAGAATTGTCAAATCAAGAAAATTGCATTGACTGAGTGAGATCTGATGAGTATTTCGAGAACTGGAAAACAAATGAAATAGATTTAGAATACATTAATTACTTAACTGGCATATCAGAGTTAAAGGAAAAAAGAAAGAAGCCCAAAAAGGACTACCTCAATATGTATGAATACCAAAATCAGAGAAGCACAATCAAAAATAGGAAGAGTACTTCGTAATCAAGATCTAATTGAACTCAGGAAATTCTCCTGAAGTCAAAACCACTGAAGTCATAAGTCACACTTAGTGGCTAGTAATGGTTGGTCAATATCATATCATAACTCTCGGGTCAATGTATTAATAAAGAATAAGCTGGAGTTAATGTAGAATCAAGAAAAAAAAAGATCAAGTCTATTAAATGATAGGAAAATGAGCTACCAAAGGACAAGTTATTCTCAACTCTCACACCCACACTAGACAATACATTGTGCTCCTTACATTTCTCTCATATTCGTCTACAGCCTCAAACTCTACTTATAACCCGATAACTCATACTAAATAAACCTTTGATCCTTCATGATATTCACTATAATCCCCACCTACTTAAAAGGGCTCTCCAGCTCACAATATTCATCTACATTCGACTTGCATCTCATCTAGCACTTGGTCCATTGCTAGCCAAAGCCAAATAAAACACGATCTATATACCATCAAACCTTATACAAATATTTCATTTTGGATTATAGCATCCACACTATATCCGAACACTAAACCAAATATTGAAGCTCAGGGTCAATTGTATTGATATAGACGACCTTCATAAATAGAAAGGAAAAACAGAAAACCGATAGAATCTTAAATAATGTAAAAGATAAAGAAGAAATCTTTTGAATTGAAGTCGATCAGTAATATAAACTGAAAGTAAAAACAGAAAACCGAAATAAAGAAAAGCACAAAGCCAGATATATGAAGCTCATTCGAAGCGTAATGGCGCTGCATCACAACAGTTGCAACTTCGCAAGTGTGCGTGCTAAGATGAACTCATATATTATTTTTGCAGCCTTACCTAGGGCTTCATCACACAAGCGATCACCAACGTTTTGTAAGTTAGCAACGTTGGGCATCAGAAGGAATTCCTTAAGCTCATCTAACCTTTCAGTCTTTCCATAAGAGTATATTAGCTCAGTATCCACCTTGGGTTCCTCCACCTTTTCTCTAACCATCCAAAGGTATCTGACCAAGTCATCATAGATGTTAGTATCTTTCGAGGCACGAATGACCTCTAGAAATTGAGTGGCATCATCAGCTCGGATAAAGGACTCGATTGCATCACTGACAAGTCCTTCCTTGAGCTGGGCCTTAGCGACTTGGCTCCAAACATCATTTTCTTCAACTTGAAAGCAAACTCAACAGCGCTTTTAATGCATCTAACATTATCCAATGATACATTGACTGCGCGAACATTCAAGTTAGACTTCTTGAAAATTGCAAATGCTTCTTCATACAGTTGAGCATCAACTGCAACTTCTCCAACAGCTGGACGATCAAAATTATCAAGCATGTTAATGTAGTCCATAACTCTAGAAGGATATGCCTTAATAGCTGTCAGTATAAGAAGATTTTGTAGATTGAGATTTCCACTGAAGGCAGAATTTTGAAGCACAATCTTTTCAAGAAGTTCAATAAGCTCATGCGGCAGATCAACAGTCATAAATGCTTTAACAGTTGCAGAAACTTGCCCTAGACTCTTGCTTTCGGGTAAAGCAGTAGAGACAACTTGGTCAATAAGTTGCCTTCTATATTCATATTCTTTCGTAAGAACCTTCGCCCATAGGTCACCATCCATTCTCTCCACAACGTATCTGTAGTTAAGAAAAAATTTATATGCAATCTACAAGAGTAAACCAATGTGAATAAGAAGTTGGGTAAGCAAGAGTTAATTACATGGCTTGTAACTTGAACAAAGAGTTCTTATTGGTGACATTTATGAGTTCCTCATCACATTGTCCTCTTCTGTATGCCACAACGGCCAGGGTAGGATCACGTTTCTTGCAATACTTACCAACAACCTTAGAGTCATAGTAAGGGTTGGTGGTAAGGAAGTGCTTTGGGTTGTTGTTACTGTCTATGATAATTTTACCCAAGGCGTTATGGACATTCACATCTTGGCTGCCCTCACTAACTAGGTGCTCCAAGTATTGAGTGAGGAGAGGCAGTCGATTTCTGAAAAGATAGGTACATATTAGAGCTTCAAATAAAAAAAGGAACATACTCATGAGCGAAAATCAAGTTGACCAAAAAGATTCACCTCTTCTCACATTCCGAGATAAGGGGTTCAATAAGAAGCAATGAATGAACAGAGAGAATAAGGTCTGTTATAAAATCTTCGCGACATAACCTGTTATCCATCAATTGTCCCAAAACGAAGAGAGCATTCGCAGGGTTCACCTTCAAAAGTAATGAAAAGGACAATTACATGTTTAATATCAGGTAACTTTGAGTAATGTTTCACAAAGCAAAAAAAAATAAGTTCATAGATGCAAATAATATGCATCTACTTGGTCAAGAAAAATAAGATGACATTGAGCAACAACCTTTAAACATTGGATATAAAGATTAGCCTTTTCACAAAGTTGAGCAATAAGAGGCCGATCATAGTGGCTTAACATTCCATCTTCTAAAATTGCATCAGCCACTTCAGGAAATGTTATTAGATTGATCTCTAGAACCTGAGTTGATAGTGGAAGAAAAAGTCTAAGGAAGGAAGATTAGATTGATCTCTAGAACCTGAGTTGATAGTGGAAGAAAAAGTCTAAGGAAGGAAGGTGAAAAGGGAAAGTTGAAAGAAATAGAAGGTGGCAACTATTTTCAACCTTAGTTTGTAGAAAAGCATGCTCAGGTAAATTTGGCTTCAGAACATCCAAAAGGAAAGTTGTGGTTTCATGGATTAGATTTCTCTACATATATACAAATAAGTAAATTAATACATGATAGCTCTTAGTGAATATAAGCAAAACAAGCTACAAATATTGTTGTATCATAATTTCATGTTTGTTCACCTACCTCAATGAAAAGATTAGTGATGGTGTTATAGTCGACGGGACAACCTCCTTCAAATTGAGACATCGTCAAAGCAAAATTTTCTGCTCCCTGCAATTAGCAATTAAAAGACTATTGATCTTTAATAGTGCAAAACAATAAGGAATTATCCAATTTATGATTTTTTTGTGATTATATAGTAAGTATCCACTAATTTAGTCAATCCAAAATATGTTGCAAGTATCATAATGCCACACTAACCTGAGGATCCATACAAAGTATTGTTTGCAAAAGAAACATGTAATCAGGTGTATACCCAACCTGTAGTCACAATATGAAACAATGGTACTTCTTGATCATACTAAACTCTAGGGTAACCATAACAGAGAAACAACAAACTTTTTAGCTTATGTTTTACCTGCTTTGAGTAAGTCAATATTTTCTCAAACTCCCTTCGCTCTACAAAAGCTGCTAACACTTTTGGAGTAACTCGAGCTTTGATGTATATTTTTAGAGAAAGTTCATTATCCACAGTCTGGTATAGAAAAAGATTGTCATTACAACATACTACATGAAACATACGAGACATTTACAAGGATAATGATCAATTTAAGATTACCTTAACAAAGTCTCCAAGTTCTTCACTGCATTCTAACTTATCCTCTGCCAACCAATTTTCCAAGAGGTTCTTCTTGTTTTGATTAACAACAAGTCGAGATAGTTCTAGAGACTCATATACATTAAGCTTTCCTCTAGTCAAAAGTATCCCAAAATATTGTAAAAGTGGAAGAGTTTGCCCTGCTTGTACATGAACACTCTGCGAATTTGTATAATGGAATGTTTTAGTTTCGGATTGGTGTTACCTACAAATAATAGGATATAACATGTTCGCAGAGGATTACTTGCTTGAAAAAGGAACAAATACCTGGAATATAGCCATTGTATTTGGTGTGCGTAAAATCTCCCCATGAGATTCAGCAACAAGCTCCGCAGCCTCCTTGTAATCTTTTTTAGCAAATAATTCTTGGAACCGCTTGACAACCTGCAACATCCAAACTGAATATGAGAGAATTCATATTAACAAATGAGTTTTTTTTTCCGTCAAGCTGACATTTTCTTTACAATAATCACTATGGCTAACGAACAGATCCACACATTTGATCCAAAATAAACATCATATACCAGATGTTCAAATTATAGCTCGTTCCAAGAGATAAACATATCTTTTGAAAAATGGAGACATGGGAGATGGATAGCTCACCGTTGGGACCTCCTTCATTGTGATGGGCGCATTTGCTTCCGCCATATTTGACCTCACATAAAGTGAGAAAGATAAGTGAGGTAGGAGAAAGTGATTCTTTTTTCTTTGTAAGTGAGGAATGTCTAACAGCGATCCAATCATATATATATATAGGAGTTCAGACCCGCGTGATCATTGTTTTAGAAATTTTAGCGATGACATTGTTTTTTTCAGTTTTTGTGTATAAATGTATGGTCATTGTTTTTAGATATTTTTTAGTGGGGTCATTGTTTTTTTTTTATGAAATGTGATTATGTACTAGTACTAGTATTACGCCGAAAAGCCTGCGCAATTAGTCATAATAATGTATTTGATTTAAGTAGAGACTTTTTTAACAAGAAGAACGAATATATGCATATGTATGTTAAACTAATGAATATTATACTGTGAAAGTCAAAACAAATACTTCTGTTAGGGATGCTTTTGAAAAATTTAACATCTTTAAAATTTTACTTGTTGGTGACCAAAAAGAAAAAAAAACAAATTAAATTGTATCAACCCAATATTATCAGTTTCTTAATATAAACATGCTTTTTAATTTCGTATTTTAAATTTTTTTAATAAAAAATATGTATATTATATTATTTTGTCGATAAATATCAGATTTTCTTTTGATTATTCAATATATATTTAGTTTGTTGATAAATACTAGATCCTCTCTTTTAACCATATTTTTTTGTGGTAAATATCAAATCTTCTCTTTTGAAAAAAACCGCATGAGAGTGAATTTCGGAGGTATATATTAATTACGTTTTAATCCTTACAAAATCGTGGTATTTTTTTTTTTTTTTATTCGATGGTTCTTTACCAAATCTGTAAATTGGTTAAAGCCATAAAGGAGAAATATGAGAGAAATTCGATGGCGGATTCAGAACATCTATTAGAGTAGATGAAGTAAGAGGAGAGATAGGTGAGAAATTTTATGAAGAATGATTGGATAAGACTCGGAAGCGATTAAAAAAGACGTTTTCGTTTCATATGAAAAAAATCTCAATCTCCTTTATATTCGGGTGGAGAAATCCGAGATAATAGTAACAACACTGTTGATGGAGGGAGATACTACAGTTCTTCCTCTTCCTCATATGCTTCGCCAACACGATATTCTTCTTATTCTATAAGCAAAGTTAATGATTATGGTGCCTTCGCCATAACTGCTAGAGACCTCAGACGCGTCCAATTCAAGTACAATAATTTTCATATTCTCCTCTCTACTTCTTATGTTTGAAAATTATTAATTGGACTGTAATTTTGCTTGACCTTTATATGATAGCCGATAAAAGTTTAGTGACAAACAAACATAATAGTGGTGAGAAGATAAAAGAGGAAGAGTCGAACAACAATACATTGTAAGAATGGTTGGAAAACCTTGAGACTTTTGCTCTCTCCGAGGAAATTAATAAGAAGCAACAAGAACAATAAGTTGTTATTATATAATCTTTAATTTCATCAAAGTTTGTTTTTTTTTGTGTTTTTTTAATCCTTTAATTTGGCCAAATCCTTAAATTTATGTTTTTGCATTATGTTTAGATGGTAAACTGGTAGTTCACCACCGTATCATTTACACAGAGGTTATGGAATTGAAATGAATAGTTGGTTGATACAACCTGAGGTATGTGCTATTTTTTGCTGAATCAAAAAGTTTTATTGCCTTTTTCCGCTCAGTTTTTGGGTCTTTGGGGACTTAGGAGTTGTTGTTTTACTTTTAGGGAGGAGGGTGATGCAATAATGTAAGAAACTGTGTTAGTCAGATGCATACCCAATTAGGCCCACCGAATAAAATGGTTGAAAAATCTTACATTTTTAGCTATACTTAGCAATAAGAGGCAATACAGTCATGACATTAGACTAATTGTTAGATCAAAGGGTTCGGTTGTTCACCGACTCAAGTTGTATGTGAGTTCGGTTTAGAATGTCGTGAGACTGTTTGGTATCTGCAATGGTAAACAAAACATTCATATACTATCTATTTGAATCCCTTTTTGTGTTTTGCTTCCATTTTACTAAAAAGAAAATTGCAGTGTTTTTTTTTCCATTAATATGTGGCTCAAGAAAGTAGAATTCTAATTTTCCTTCTTGATGCCACATACGACTCTAGGCAGGTACATTATGTCTTTATAACTACGAGATTTCTCTAAAAGAACATATCTTTTAGCGAGAGTAAGTATTTTGCATAATTTAATTTTGAAAAACCTAAGGTTTTAGTTCCGCATTTATTTTTCTAAATAAATAATATTTTGAATCCCCATGCCTAGGGGTGTCAATCTGAGCTAGCAAGGCTCGGCTCAGCTCAGCTCAGTTCATCTCATTTATTTATGAGCTTATATTTTACAGCTCAAACTCAGATCACCTAGATCGTGAGTTAAATGAGCTAACTCATGAGCTTTATTATAAAAAAAATTTGGTTATTTAAATTATGAAACAATCTCAAAAAGTAGTATTAAGTATTAAAAAGAAAATCAAAACTATATCATTTATCTAGATTAAACCAAACGTTAAACGTCTATCTCTCATTCGATCATATAAATAAAACTTGAGAGTTTTCTGATGCTCCAAGTATTAGTTTTTCACCATCACCATCTTTATCTATTATTAAAAAAGAATAGGTTGATGAACTTGGTTCCTTAAAAGCGACTTATTTATATTGATTATAGCTATAGGCCGGTTAAAAAAACCCTAGAACCCAAAAGGGATTATTTTTATTTTATATTTTACTAAAATTACATATTTCTAATTTTCTTAAAGGTATAAAAAGTAAACATAATATTTAAAATTTCAAAAAAATGTTTTGTTCGCGAGCTGACTCGCGATTATTAGAGCTGGCTCGGAATAGTTCATGAACGTATTTGAGCTTGATCATTAAGCTCATTTACTAAATTATCCTAAAAAACATAACTCGAACTCATGAAAATCCGAACTGATCTGAGTCAGGTCATGAGCCAATAGCTCAGATTGACACCCCTACCCATGCCGCGGATCCTTACGGTAATGGCAAAGTTTTCTACGTGGCATCAAAAATTTCCAACCAAACCTGCTCAAAGTTATTCAAGGTTAGCCTTATAAACAAAAAAAAACTATCAAGAATCCGATTTTTGTTTCAAATCCTTTTTTTAATATCAATACATATAAAAAGTTTTTAAGTTCATGGTTTTATGTTCTTTTAGATTTCAGATAAAATCTCTTGAGCGCAATAATAAGTTTAGGAAGACCTACATTGTGTTCATCTGATCATTTTGTCATCTTATTTGCAGACAATAGCAAAAGCAATTAGAGATCGGGCATATGATAAAACGTTGTTTAAGAAGATAAATTGTCCTTACTCTTGCAACCCCTTGCCACCAGAAGGTTTTTACTCCTCGAGATGCTTTTCCAGGATATTTACCTTTGTACGTTAAATTTTTTGTATTCTTTCTCTCATTTTTAAAGAATCTGTTCAGCTATATGTGTTTATCCTTTGATAGATGAAGATGATGAATTTGAGTCTAATGCACATCATAAAGGAGTACACGGCTATTGGCATGATATGAAAGAAAATTACAGTGTAAGTCTTTGAGCTAAGAAGGATTCTTTGTCTAATACACCATAATGTGTTTTTCAATTACGACATGATTGCTATGATATGATGCGTTTTTTCTGTTTGAAAGTTATCAATGTCTTACAGATGAATTATTGTGTAGAATGAGTAGTTGATTGGTAAAAATTTAGCCTTTGGCAGAGATTAGTGTCAGATGTTTTTGATTGTGATAATAGGAAATTTCTATACTGAATTGTTAGGGAGAGTGTCAAATAGAATAAATTAACGGGTTTTTTTACCATTTGGTTAGTTGGAAGCTTTGTGAATTTGGTGAAGATTAGGGTCTGTAAAACAAACACTAGAATGTATTGTATCTCTTTTGTTTTTGATACACTGAACTATTTTTTTTTTTGTAGCTTGAGAAGTAAAGACGATCTTCAACTTTGATCTTATCAATTTCTCTTAGTCTTTATGTTGGATTTTGCAAGAGCTAGGAAAAGTTGTAATCTTTATACATGAATTGTTGAGAAGGGTGAATAGTTTTAGATGCAGATGAATAGTAATAAATATCTTAGTTTAGTTTTCAATGTCGTGATTGTGACTTGGATAATAAATTGAAATAATTTTACAGTTAATTTTTACAAGAAAGTGAGTAGTTTATGTTATGATTTGTGTAGGAGGCAAAGAGTAAATTTGATATTCTGGAAGTGGTACGGGCAGGAGACTAAGAAGACATGATGCCCATGTGCAACATCTCGGGTTTGATACTTTTTCAGATCTAATGGTGTTTCACATATGTGTCAATGGGCAGACTCTTTATATGTATAATATTGGTTGATTAAATATATAATTCAATTGGATATTTAATATCACATGGTTTGGTTCGATAAAGTTTTGGTTTATAGAAATTGTATCTTTTGATTTGGATTATCTTCAAAAAAATAGGGAGTATTGGTTTATTCTTTTGCAATCCTTTTTCGTATTGGTTTGTTAGGGGTTCTAGAAAGTGTAACGATGTGTTGTTTGTTTTGGATTTTTCAGAGAGACCGGAGTTTAATTCGTTTATTCAATTTTATACCATTTTTGGACAAAAAAAATGAGTATCGAATCAGTTTGTTGTCTATTTAGTTCGGTTTTGGTAACGATGTGTTCTTTGTTTCGGATCGGTTTGAATTCTTTGTAAAATATATGTAGATTTTATTAATATAATAACCCTACCGAGAGACAACTAACTCGGAGTTTCTTATTGTAACCTCGAGCAACTGTTAGCATAAAACCAAGTAGGACGAAAAAAAAACTATATTGAGCTTATAAGGAAAAATTTTAGCTCATGTGCATTATGATTTCCTTTGGATTCACCCCATAGTGATAGGGTTTTTGATTAAACTAACATCATGTTTACGTATAAAGAAGGTGTTTTTAAGTCATATGCATTAAAATGTTGTCATTTTATTTTAAAAAGAATTATTGACTAAACACATATTTTCCCTTACTGATCATAGTAAAAGTTTATGTAAAAATAATGAGGTACGGAATCCTAATATTAATTTTGCTTTTTTCTTAATACAAAAACTGTTTTTTTTGCAATGACGTTCAACATAAGAAAAGACATATCAATTCTACGAGAATTGAATTACTAACCTAATGATCTTATTGTTATTTGAATCATGTCGTTTGAAAGGATTGAAGTAGAACAAAACGAATGAAATGCTACATATGCTTAGGTGTTCAATTATATTTTAAGTTCTTGAAAAGTTCAAATAGTTGTTGTGTTTTGGTCACTGCACATCACAAATAAATGATTTTTTTTTGTCCGTAACAAGTGTGGTAATCACCTAATATACATATATATATATACTGATGAGATAATTGGATCTTAAAATTTCTAGAAATAATTGTAGTACGTACCATACGCAAGTTTTTTTTTGTTTTTTTTGTCAATTAGGCAATATGTAAAACCCTTAAAAAAACAAAAGAAAGTCAATGTTATATATTGATAAGTATAGTTGGTGAAAAGAAAAAGAGGATAGACAACTTATAACTCATTTTCACGTAACAACCATGAAAATTGGATAAATATATATATACACATAATCAATAAGAATTTAGCTGACAATATGCTTTTCTTATTGTATGTGGGCTTGTCCTAAGAGTTCTTCAAAATAAAATAGTCATCTTCCTTTTTGCATTTCCGTCAAGTCCATTGACTCGTGACTACAAATCCAAATATCGGCCTTTGATTCTTAAAACAGGGAAAAAGAAATGCATAAAAAAAAAAAAAAAATGAAAGACACAGTAAATAGTAATGTTAAAAAGTTTTCCTTTTTATGTGAGTTGTCTCTAAAAGTTATATAAGATCAAGAAGTTATATAACATTAAGGGGATGATCTCATAATGAGCAGTTGTGGATCCAAAAAACTAGATTCAAGTCACTTTTTTCAAGGACAAGTTATGATCGTTGGTGGTATGAAGGATTTATTCAGTTGGACTCAAGTCACTCGAACAAACAATGGATGGAGATGGATTTGAAAGGTGGAATGATGTCACTACATAAACTATGGATGTATTTGTGATAAAATAAAACTAAGGTTACTTTGATATTACTCACAAAGAAAATTTAAACATAAAAATGATTGTTTTTTTCTTCATTACTTTATTAGATTTTGTGAAAAAAACTAGTATATTTATTTTTTTTATTTGAGTCAATCCATGACTTTTTTCTTGTGTCAGTCAAACCTATGAACTCACGAAAAATCCGCAATATAGCCTATCTCTATATCACCGACGTGACAACTAACAATTCTGTTAATTTTTTGACATAAATCAAAACTACACCATTTTGATTACAAAATTTAAATCCAAAATTTACAAAACTCTAAGACTCGAACCACTAAACCTTTGGAACAACAAAGAGACTTTTGTCTTCTTCTCCCTCGAGCTTTTCCTTGAAATTGCAGTGGAAAAGAGAAAAAATTTAAATAAAATTTTGGTTCCAATTTCCCAAATCGATCTAATTGAGAGAACCCTGTCATTAAATCCTTCTAACTGATTTCAAGTGATTTCAAGATCTGAATTGGGGATACTAAATTTTTTAAGTTCTGCATTTGGGTCTTCGCATCTCACTACGGCTTTTAATTCTTTCAAAGCTTGAGCTGAGAAAGAGAGAATCGAGGACGACAATGTCTAATCGGAAGTTCAGATTTGAAGGATTCGGCAAAAACAAACTAAACACCTACTGTTTCAAGCGATCTCAAGCACCGCAACGTCTTTACATCTCTCTGTCGTCTCGCGGTGAAGAAGCCGAGGAAGATCCTACGGACGGCGGTTCTACGGTGACAGCTCCAGCAGCTAACGGTGGCTAGGACGATGAAAACGATCCATTATATGCAATTATGGAAGAATTTTGCGAGGAGATGAAAGCTGATCCACCTCCTTAACCAAATGAGAAAACCGAGAGATACAAAGTCGATGAAGATGGTGATCCTGTTGTGAGTTTCCTGAAAGCGAAGAAGGATTTGGGTTTGAAATTAGCCGCTGATGTGTTTAACAAATTCGATGAGGAAGTGTATACTGCAGTTAAAGCGGTAGATGCAGGGATGCTTGATTACAATGTCGATGATAATCCGATTGTTGTTTATAAACGAAAAATTGTTGTTAGTAAAGGAAAAATTGAGCTGATTCCAGCTTTGGATCATAGCTCAATCGATTACGAAGCTATTAATAAAGACTTCTACGAGGTGGGATCAATATTTGGTAACAAGACAAAAGTTTCGAACTGATGAAAAAAGATGATAGTGTTGTATTTGATATATTATAATTTCGTAAGTTCTATTAATATAAAAATATCATTTAGCACATTTGGTAAAAACTTTCTATTGTTGTTCCAACAGTTCAGTGGTTCGAGTCTTAGATATTGTAAATTTTAGATTTAAATTTCGTAATCAAAACGACGTCATTTTGATTTCTGTTAAAAAATTTGAAATCAAAATATTAACAGATAGTTGACATCAAAATATTAACAGAATCGTTAGTTGACACGTTGGCGATATAAGGATGGGCTATATTGCGAATTTTTCGTGAAGTCATGGGTTTGACTGGTACAAGAAAAAGGTGACGGATTGACTCAAAAAAAAAAAATAAGTATGCTGCCTTTTTCACAAAACCCTATTTTATTTCATCAAAGTTATGTATTGCTGCTAAGGAGCTTTATAAATAACTCATCCAACTATGATTTTCTAGGATTAAAAACCTAATACAAAAATCACTAAAAAGACAAAAACAAAAATAACAAATGCAAAATCCTATTACCAACAGCTACGAATATGATCTTAAAAAGAAAGAACTTATTTTTGTTTTTAAACCAAAATGAGGAAACACAAATAACTAATTGAAACCTTATATTCTTCTTCTTTATCGTCCTCATTGATATCTTTTAGTGGAGAAATCACAGTATCCATGGGAAGTGTAAGCATCATCGTCATTGTTACACACTTTCTCGGATCATCAAGTTGTCCTAAAAACAACATTTGGTTGATATCTCACTCTTTAGATCTCTCTTTTATTTTAAACCTATGAAATTTTAACTCGTCTTGTAGAAGGTTCAAATTTTATTACAAAAAGGTTAAATGATCTAATATCATTTTCAAAAGAAGGTCATTGATGCGTGAAGTTATTCACCCAAAATTAATTGCAAGTGCACAATGTACAATTGTAGTATTTAGGTTATCGATCCCACAGAGATTATGTCGAGTTTTGATTCTATTAGAATGCAATCTATCTGGTAACTAGTTGTGTAACTTATGGATTAAAAACGCTAGACTTAGGTAAATCGCGGGTAATATGGGCCACGCATGAAATTGAATGTTGCTCTACTCTTAAACACAAAAGGCAAATGTATACAATACCAAATCTCTTTGCGTATTGCACTATGAATCAACAAACATATCAGAAAGGATGCTTTTAAACCTAAATAGCTAATGCATGCATTGGGAATAAATTTGATTGTTCATGATCTTCCAAGCCAAACTCTCGTTTGTATAAGGACGAGATCACCTGCTAAAAACAAGGCTCCGGGTTTAGTGTAAATTGGGTGTATGATGCAACAAACCCTAAAATTCAATATTCTAAGTAATCAAGTCAAAATATTGTATGAATTAATATTAAAGCAGAGAGTAGTCACAAATTCAGCAACAATTCGTGCACCTAATGACCTATAAAACTCTTTGAAAACCTAGATCTAACTAGGGAACTACTCACACATAGCAAACAAACCAATCATAATCATTAATATCAAGAGTTTGCAATATGAAAGTAATATCAAAAGAGATCAGAGCAAAACATGGCCCTCTCTCTGTAAAACCAAGAGAATAGGGGCACAAGAAAACCTTCACACAAGGGTGCTCCCTGAAAACAAGATCTAAATAACTTTTTGGTGATTTTTGGTAAAGAGATGCTTGAATGCTTCAAAAGCTTGATGGAAGTCATCTCTCTTTTGCTTCTCTGCTTAAATTCCATTATATAGCTCCTTTAGGTCATGCATAAGTCGGCCAAGAAGTTCTAGAAGTTCGAAAAGAAAGCCCAAAAAGAATTTCCTTTTTACTAAAGCGGCCCCTGAGTCGGTCGACTCCTCCTTCCAGTCGGTCGACTCGGGTTTCAGATCATTATTCTTCATTTTAGCTCCAAATCTTCTAGATTCTTGAAAAAACACCTCAGCATGTGGAATCTTCCATTTAACCTGTATAATATGCAGAATTGACTCCAAAAAAGCATAAAATATCATCGTGAAAACCGGTAAAAATAACAGTACATCAAATTCCCCCAGACTTAGCTTTTACTCGCCCTCGAGCAAATAAAGAGCTAGTTAATGGTCAAAAACCAATCCGGTTTACCATGATCAAGCTATCAACTTTCAGCAACCATTTCTTTCATTGTGACATCTCCAACAGCTGACCAATACGCAGACCAAGTTGTATTCTCCAATGAAAAACTTATTAAGAACAAATTAGAGTTATCCCAACCACAATGAAAACCATATTTCAGATACCATCAAAGCAACTCATTCTACTGTCATCATATAGCTGGAAATGCTTATCAATCGTCACCTAATTTAGCACAAGATGGTCTTTTCGCTCTCCCCCAGACTTATCCTTTTTTAATCATTCAATTTATAACTCAAAATTTCTCAAAGTTTAGGCGAATAATGGCATCGTAGGAAATTTTCCTAGTCTTGTTGTCAACTGAGTTCTCAAAGGTTAAAATGCATCATGGTATCGTCGGGAATTTCCCTAACCGCATAGATCATGAGCTTCTAGTGATGAATAATTGTTGTCTTAAGGAATTTCCCTCTACCTCATCACTAGGTTTTTACCAAATACATACTTTTCATCAAATTGTCTTTAGGGAGAGCTGAAGATCGAAAATCATGCTTGTGAACGAATATTTAGCAAGACATAATGGCAAATGTGACAAACGAAATGATACAGACTTAACTGTATTGTGCTCAGGCATTGCTGAAAAATTCAAGAAAATCACGTGGGTCTACTCCATATTGTATCTATCAAGCTCTATGGATTTCCATATGGTTGGTCCTTCTCAATATTGCTGAGTCACTCAATCATAGTTAAAGAAGGTGAAAAGTGATAATAGCATCATATCAAACAACAAAAAGTTCACCAAAGATCCATAAAACGAAATAAAGTCATAATACTCCCTCCCCCAGACTTAAATTTCACTGTCCCAGTGAAACCAAGTCAAAACAAAAGTGCAAAGAGAAATCCAGAGAAAAATAAAAGTATATGCTGGAAATAAAATGATGGAACCGTGTCTAATCGCGAGGACTGTGAGTGCGTCTCCTCTCAGCTGTAGGGTCAAAGTCGTGAGAAGAACTGGTGCCTCCAAAGAAATGTGGTGGCACGTGGCTCATCATCATCGGATCATCCGGGAAACTCGTCAAGTTGCTCGGCGCTGTGGAAAACTGCATCGTCTCTCCTCTCTGTGCCGCAGTCGACCAACTCAAGGTAAAGTCATCCGACTCGGTCTTCGCATCATCATCATCTCGTCCGTCCTCAGTATCTCCGGCTCTCTGCGGCTCTGGTACTCTCCTGGTTGGCTCGTGGACTCCTTGGTCAGACAAACAACCTGTGAAAAACGAATAAAACCAGCGAGCAATCTTGTACTTCCTCCTGTGGTGCTCCATCTTGTAGTCGTACTTCACCTCTGGACTCGCCTCAAATGGTGGCTGCTCGGGTAAATCGAAGAAATCCAGCATTCCGCCAGTAGAGAATCTCGCTCCAGCAAATGGAAAATCATCAGCTCGGTGTGAATCACGTGGCTGGGAAGTAGAAGTGCGCGGTGGCTGGGCGGCGCGTCTGATATGGCGAGGTGGGGCATGCATGGCCTCTGGTAGCAAAGTCGGTGCAGCGGCTATAACCGTCAGCAAGTCAGCAGGTGGGTGAAACCCAATATTCTCCTGTAAATCGAGCCTAACATGACTATCGTTCGGGAGGCGAAACAAACAAGTCGCGCCATCATCCCGAATGAACTCGTACCATCCTCCCATACGAACAATCTCATAATGATCAAGTGAGGCCTCATCTAGAGTAATCTTCGTCGCATCGGCGGCCTCCTTGGTGAATAGGTCAAGTGGTACCTCACACCACTTCATAATGGGAGTCAAAAGGCTCCCCACGGTCTCCTTCTTCTGGGAAGTAGTGTTTCCCAAGAAGACGTGACTCCTCGTATCAACCAAATGGCGTGCAAAGAGGGCACCCATGTTCCAATCAGTATCCTTAGGTGTGTTTGGAAGCAGAAATGAATCACCCAAGGCATAGTAAAGTAGGGTCAACTCCGGCTCGTAGAGTCGGCCGACCTCAGTCCATCTCAAGAGTGTGTGACTGATAACTCTAGCCAAAATCCAAAGGGCGGGATGGCGGATCAAAGACTGCTTTGTCTTCGTCGTCTCGTAAACTCCAGACCCAATAATAGACCACATCTGGTCATGCTCTCCAAAGCTTTTCAGGCTCCAATATTCGGTTCCCCGTCGCTGGAAACCGAAAAATACGACAGATATCCGTCACTGTGAGCGAGTAATGCTCACCACGGATCTTGAAATGGAGACTCCATTGGTTCACGTCCTCACAGCGGCGCGGTATCTCCAAATACATCGAGGCTAAGAACTGCCTCGCCACCTCCTGGTATGTATCATAGCAGGTGAAACCAATGATCCCCATACCGACATTCTTCATCAACCGCTTCAAATGGTTCTTCAGCTTCAAACGGGACATGTAAGGGATGTTCAGGAAACGCATCGGCTGAATGAGAATGTCCGTGTAACGGTTGTAGAAAACCGTGTCATAATCATCCCAATCCCGGTTTTGTCTTGTCCGGCATGCGCGGTTCTTAACAACATCCGCGTGGTTTCTCTCGGGAAATGGGTCCTCGAACTTCTCGTTCTCTGCTTTTTCCCAAATGTTGGCATCACTCCCGGAATCAGAGGAAAACATCTGCAAAAAGAACGAAAATCGAAAGGAATTTAAACCGTTTTTATCCAAAATCAGAGTCCGCAGTCGACCAACTCCTCCATCGAGTCGACCGACTCGTATCGTGAGTTTTTCTTCATCAAATCCGCTATAATTCATCGTTTTAACTCAAATTGCTTGCATAATCAAACACAGACAATGATTTCCGGCCACCCTATACTAAATTCAACCTAAATCCCACTCTAAATCATCAACATGCAATTTTTCAAAATTTTCAAATTTTTTCTCCAAAAATCGTGAAAGAAAACGAGTTGAATCAGAAAAATACCTTGCAGATCGTAAAAACCGTTAATACAGGATGATAGAGTTTAAAATTTCGATCCCATGGGACTTTGAATCACAAAATTTGGTTGAAAATTGAGAGAGAAAATCGTGTTTGAAAATTTGAGTTTTAATGAAATTATGATGAAAAACTCGGGTTTAATAGATCTCGAATGTCGAGTCGACCGACTGCTCCACGCAGGGTTGACCGACTGGGCCCAAAGATAAATTTTTTTTATTTTTTATTTTTTATTTTTATGACTCAATCTAAATAGGGACTAAAAGTACGAAATCCTAAAGAATTAAACTAAAACAGACTCACAAGTGGGTTGCCTCCCACTAAGCGCTTCTTTATAGTCAATAGCTTGACTTTGTCTAACTTGAATCCTTCACTTGGTAGAGCTCATCTCAGCTCCTTGATCTTCTTCATGTTCCTCCATAGGATCATCTTCACAATCCTCATCATCATCATCTTCAGTAAGATCCACAAATTTGTTTTCATTCTCAGCTTTCTTTACTAGTTCCTCGATCTCAATTCTTGCAGCAAACAGTGATTGTTTGGTGGACACATGCTTCTTGTTCCTTAGGATTGGAATGTAGGTTCCCTTGTATAGGGCGCGTTCAAAACCTTGAGGTGTAGTTCCAGTCATCCTCATCTTCTCTTCTTCAATGGATTCAGCAGCTTTGAACTTAACTCTTCCCGTTCTGCAGTCTATCTCGGTGTATGCAGTGTGTAAGAATGGTCTTCCAAGGATCAGCGGGTGTTGAGGCTCACTTTCAAACATTGCCACGTGGATATCTACTACGAAGAACCGGCCATTGGCTCTCACAGGTACATTCTCCACTATTCCCTCGGTTATCTTGTAAGTATCATCAGTTAACCTCAAAAACACGCGCTTGTTCACCATTTGGTCAAACTTCATCATTTTGGCAACTGAGAGTGACAGTAGGTTTACTCCAGCTCCAGTATCACATGGGACGTTCTCAAACCATGTGTGCCCAATCATAACATTGATCTCAGCTCTTCCAAAGTCTCCAAGCTTCTTTAGTATTGATTTCTCGATTACTTCATCACACATCTTGGCAAGTCTACTGCAAAACTCCTTGGCTCCCATCCTATTCTTCAGTAAGTATGGTGTCAACTCTTGTAACTCTGTCTCCATTCCACATTGCTCCATAAGTGGCCAAATCTCCTTACATTCTTTGATAAACTCCTCCACATCATATTTGAATTGTGTCTCAAGTACCTTCAATGAGTTTGCAAAGAAAGTGATTCTATCCTCAATGTGCTCAGGTCGTATCCAATGAGTAGTGGATTGAACATCTTCATCAGCCATAGAACAAGCTGTCATAGAAATTGATCTTCGTTTAGGTTTAGGGGAGTCGGGTCGACCGACTGGTGGCAAGGTCGACTGGTGGCAGGGTCGACCGACTCGGGCGTCGAAAACTCTTTCTTATGGGTTCTTCGATAACTCTCATCTTTGGTTTGAAACTTGTGATGACTGCCAAACTCTTCTTTTTCTTCTCTGGGTAGTAGCAGGCGAAATCTTCTTCTTCAACTTTTTTATCCCTGATCTTGAAACTAATGTTCGGACTTCCCAGACCTCTTAACGATATTGTGTCTTCCGAGCAATCGATTAAAGCTCCAGCGGTCTTATAGAATGATCTTCCTAGTATAATCTGCTCTATCCCATCTCTCTCATCAGCATAGCAAGTCTCCAGGATGTAAAAATCAAAAGCAATGAATCTATCACCAATCATACATGGCAATCCAGTAAGTTTTCCCAAAGGTACAACAGTTGTATCATCAGCTAATCGCATCTCCTTCTTGGTAGTCTTCAATTCGAGTGGTCCCAATCTTTCCATGGCAGACAAAGGCATGGTGTTACCGCTCGCTCCTAGATCACACAGGCATCTCTTGAAGATTTGATCTCCAATTGTCAAAGTAAGCTCAAATTGTCCAGGATCCTTCTTCTTATCTGGCATCCGGTACATGATTGCTCTGTCACAAATCGCAGCAAACAAGCAATTCCCATCTTCTGGGGTTATCTTCCATCTCATCACCTTACTGAGGACGTCTTCAAGTTCAGCGTTCAGCTTGCAGGCTCTTGCATATGACATCCTCCTCATCAACACTTTAGAATAGGTCTCAACTTCTTTCTTGAGCTCCCAATCATCTTCGTTAGCTTCTACATCAATTCCTAAGTCATCAACTTCGTACTCATGAATTGGAATCCATGGATACACTGATTGATTAGTGCACCATGGTTTGTAGACACTCTTCCTGGGTGGAACCTTCATCAAATGACATCCCACTTCTTCTTCAGAAGCTAAGAGTCAGCCGACCTTCTCCTCGGTCCACCAACCGTTGACACGTCGACCGGCCATTGATGGCAGTCGACCGACTGTGTCAGACGATCCTTCTTCACTTGTTTCTTCCAGGGTTTTCTCCTCTTCAATCTCCTTGGTATGGATAGCTCGGATGGATAATGGATACTTGGTGACTCTCCTGACTCCCACAAATCTTTCAAGCTCTTCCATTCGCTCATGAAGTCTTCCGACATCAATCTGAAGGTGGCTTATACGCGAATCAAGGGTAAGGAAAAGTTGATCCATCTTCTTCAAAAGGGTAGCATAAGTTCTGTTCTGCATCTCCAGAACTTCTTCAACTAGACTCTCCGCTCCATTTGTTGGTGGCATTGGCTTGTAAAACGAGTGCGGGTTGAAGTATCCATCTTGGTATTTGTTTGCTCTCACGAAATCCACATCCGGCTTCCCATCTCCTTTGTGCTTTCCTTGCATCATTTTCTGTCTATCAAACACAAAAGAAGAAAAATATTCAGTAGCTGTTTTTATCATAACTTCCTAACTCTAATTCTAACGAAAATTGAAAACATTGTTACATCCCCGGCAACGGCACCAGAAAAACTTGATGCGTGAAGTTATTCACCCAAAATTAACTGCAAGTGCACAGTGTACAATTGTAGTATTTAGGTTATCGATCCCACAGAGATTATGTCGAGTTTCGATTCTATTAGAATGCAATCTATCTGGTAACTAGTTGTGTAACTTATGGATTAAAAACGCTAGACTTAGGTAAATCGCGGGTAATATGGGCCATGCACGAAATTGAATGTTGCTCTACTCTTAAACGCAAAAGGCAAATGTATACAATACCAAATCTCTTTGCGTATTGCACTATGAATCAACCAACATATCAGAAAGGATGCTTTTCAACCTAAATAGATAATGCATGCATTGGGAATAGATTTGATTGTTCATGATCTTCCAAGCCAAACTCTCGTTTGTACAAGGACAAGATCACCTACTTAAAACAAGGCTCCGGGTTTAGTGTAAAATGGGTGTATGATGCAACAAACCCTAAAATTCAATATTCTAAGTGATCAAGTCAAAATATTGTATGAATTAATATTAAAGCAGAGAGTAGTCACAAATTCAGCAACAATTCGTGCACCTAATGACCCATAAAACCTTTGACAACCTAGATCTAACTAGGGAACTACTCACACATAGCAAACAAACCAATCATAATCATTAATATCAAGAGTTTGCAATATGAAAGTAATATCAAAAGAGATCAGAGCAAAACGTGGCCCTCTCTCTGTAAAACCAAGAGAATAGGGGCACAAGAAAACCTTCACACAAGGGTGCTCCCTGAAAACAAGATCTAAGTAACTTTTTGGTGATTTTTGGTAAAGAGATGCTTGAATGCTTCAAAAGCTTGATGGAAGTCATCTCTCTTTTGCTTCTCTGCTTAAATTCCATTATATAGCTCCTTTAGGTCATGCATAAGTCGGCCAAGAAGTTCTAGAAGTTAGGGTTTCGAAAAGAAAGCCCAAAAAGAATTTCCTTTTTACTAAAGCGGCCCCTGAGTCGGTCGACTCCTCCTTCCAGTCGCTCGACTCGGGCTTCGGATTATTATTCTTCATTTTAGCTCCGAATCTTCTAGATTCTTGCAAAACACCTCAGCATGTGGAATCTTCCATTTAACCTGTATAATATGCAGAAAAAGACTCCAAAACAGCATAAAATATCATCGTGAAAACCGGTAAAAATAACAGTACATTAGTCATATTAATGTTAGTAGTATGGAGAAGTTTCCAAAATTCATTTGATATGGATATGTTTCTTCTACATTCGTATTAGGCATGGACATTCGGGTATTTGAGTCGGATTCGGGTCGGGTCTATACGCATCTAGGTTTATTCATATAGGGGAGTTTTGGACCCATATAAGTCCCAATAGAGTTTCGGTTCGGGTGGGTTCTATTCAGGTTCAGATCGATTTGGGTCGGTGCTATTTGGATCTGGGTCGATTCGGGTCCAAACAATGAAATTAATAGGTAGAAAAGTAAATACTTTTTATATTCTAACATTCACATATGTTTTGGATAATTTTACAGGTTTATTGATTCGAATAAACAATAAAAATAGTTACTTCTTACGGATTTTGTATTATGGATTTGTATAATACAGTCTTTACCAGTCACAAATGATGGCAATTTTGGCACAACAATAGGCATGGACATTCAGGTATTCGAGTTGAGTTTGGGTTGGGTCTATTCAGTTGCGGGTTCACTCGGGTCCGAGGTTTATTCAGGTTCGGATCCGGGTCTTTGGTATGGGAGTTTTGGACCCATATAAGTACCTACAAAGTTTCGGTACGGTTACATGTTCAGGTATTTCGAATCGGTTCAAGTATTCAAGTTTGTGTGTTTCTTTTGAGGTTGTTTTTTATCTGCAAAAATGTTTTTATTTCAATATGCTCTCAAACAAGGGGAGAATAGTGTTCAGTGTCGATTTCTTGGGGAGTAATTGTTCCCGACATTGTTTTTTTGCAATGTATTTTGTGATGTTTGCAGTACTCATACTATCTATGTACTGGTTTTGGTATGGTAGTGTACTTGTAGGAACCGGGTGCTTACGACGTTAGATTCAACTAAAAAGGGGAAGATTGAAAGTGTAGATGATCAGAAAGTGGACGAGTCAATCAAGTGCAGATGATGAGCCAGTGGTTAAGTTAAAGGACCACCTCATCGAAACTTCAGGAAAAGAAGGATTGTGTTTCTGATTGGTGTACCTTAGAGGATTTTTAAGATATGGAAATATTGATGTGGAAGCTATGTGATGAGTGTCTAACTTAGTGGTTGTTAAGCCTTAGATTTCTATAGTTTTGAGGCTTTAATAACCACCTTTAGGTTATACATCAATACATTTAATTTCAATATATGTCATTTTCATTTGAAGTTAGGTTTTGCATTTGCATACAAAAATTAGGTGTATGGAGGCCTTATGGGTGCCAAAGGAAGCAAATACAGCTAAGAAAGTTATAGGACCAACTAGGAATCAACTGGAGACAAGAGAGAAGGGTTTCGGAGTACAAACAAGTGAAAGAAAAGATTCAAAGGAGGATTATAGGCACTAGGGATTATATAAGACTCTATGAAGCTGTTGGATAAAAATTGATGTGTTTAAGATATGTCTTGAGCAACATTGAATTGCCATGAAGAAAGATGCATACTACGGATCAAAGGAGAAAAGTGGTTGTGAATGATCCTCAAATGTTTCAAAGATCGGTTTTTATGAAGGTGTTACGAGAGGAATTAGATCTTGAGTTCTACATGAAAGTTATTGGGAATTGAGTTAGTTTTTCATAGTACTTGACCTTGTACCATTTGGAGCAATAGAACTCGAGATATAGCCGATTTAGTGGAGATAACTCATTCTTACCGTCGGCATAAATCAGAGCATGAAGACAGAAATGAAGAAGAGCTGTCCAGAGGATTCCTGCCGCCCATCCTGCCGCCGACACAAGTCTAAATTCGGAGCAAAAACCAGTTTTTTTACTCTTTTTCCCTTCTAACCTTCCTCACTTGCTATATAAACCTCTTTTATAACTAGGTTAAGTATAAGCTTTCTTTTACAATGCTTTAGAGTTGTCTTAGGATTCTTGAGAGAGTTGAGAGAGAATGTCTTGTAATACTTATGTTTTGATATCTATTTCATTTATTTTCCTTCATATTATGTCTTTAATTTTTCTTTATGGATTGAACCTCATGAAGTTTGCTAATGGATCAAAGATGAGGCTAAATTAGATTTAATTAGTGTTGGGTTTCTAGGTTCTAGACTAGATTATAAGAAATCTATCACTTGAATGGAATCTAATGTTAGGAAAAGAATTAACTAATCCTTCTCTTGATCTCATGATTTTATGCACTCTAAATGTTTGTATAAATATCTTTTATCATTTTCGAGTAAGTAAAGTATTATTTAGCTAGAGAATTCTTTGCTAAGTTTTTTGTACATGATTAGAGAAGAGTCTTAATGACTATTGTTAACTGCTATCTAGCTTCGGAAATCATTGCTAATTCAAAACATTAGATAAGTCAATATCATTAACTTAATCACTAGATTGTTTATAAGCCCAATTGGAATTAGGAAACCCAACTCTAGCCTAGCCTTTTAACACTAGTTAAGCTTGGATACTTTTAAGTTGAGAAGGAGTTTTTCGTTTTATTAATTCAAAAACATTAATTTTACAATGAAGCAAAGAAATCCTATTTATACATCAAAGGAGATGATAAGATAGAATCTTAAATAGCGTAAAAATAAATACGAACTCTTTTGTATATTGAAATCAATCAGAAAGATAAATAGAAAGGAAAATCACAAAGCCGAAATAAAGAAAAGCACAAAGCCATTAACCCTATAGATGAAGCCCATCCGAAGCGTAATAATGCTACATCACGGAAGTTTCAACTTTGCAAGTTTGCATTCAACTTTGAATTCATTTATTATTTCAGCAGCCTCAAATAGGGCTTCATCATACAAGCGATCACCAACACTTTGTAGGTCAGCAACGTTGGGCATCATAATGAATTCTTTAATCTCAGCTAACCTTTCAATCTTTGCATATGCGTAGATGAGCTCAGTATCCACCATGGGTTCTTGCACCTTTTTTCTAACCATCAAAAGGTACATGACCAAGTCATCATAGACATTAGTATCTTTAGAGGCACAGATGACCTCCGGGAACTGAGTGACATCATCAGCAAGTATGAGGGACGTGATTGCACGACTGACAAGACCTTCCCTGAGTTGGGCCTTAGCAACTTGGATCCAAACAACATCTTCTTCAACACGACAACCAAATTGAAAAGCACGTTTAATGCTTCTGATATTATCCAACAATACATTGACAGCCTGAACATTTAAGTTCAACTTCTTGAAAATTGCAAATGCTTCCTCATACAACTGGGCATCAACTGCAACTTCTCCAAGAGCTGGATCATCAAACTTATCCAGCCTCTTAATGTAATCCATAACTCTAGAAGGATCTGCCTTAATAGCTGTCCGTATAAGTAGATTTTGCATATCGAAATTTCCTCTGAAGACAGAATTTTGAAGCACAATCTTTTCAAGTAGCTCAATAAGCTCATGCGACAAATCAGCAGTCATAAATGCTTTAACAGCTGCAGAAACTTGCTCTGGGCTCTTGCTTTCGGGTAAGGCAGTAGACACAACTTCGTCAATAAGTTGTCTTCTATATTCATTTTCTTTCGTAAGAACCTTCTCCCAGAGGCCACCATCCATTCTCTCCACGATGTACCTGCAGTAAGGAAACCAGATATGAGCAATCTACAAGAGAAACCAATGTGGAATGAGAAGTTGGGTAAGCAAGAGTCAAATACCTGGCTTGTAATTTGAACAAAGAGTTCTTGTTGGTGGCATTGATGAGTTCGTCATCACATTGTCCTCTTCTGTATGCCACAACGGCTAGGGTAGGATCATATTTCTCGCAGTACTTACCAACAACTTTAGAGTCGTAGTAAAAGTTGGTGGTAAGGAAGTGCTCAGGGTTGTTGTTACTTTCTATGATAATTTTACCCAATGCATTATGGACATGCATATCTTTGTTTCCCTCACTAACTAGATGCTCCAAGAACTGAGTGAGGAGACGCAGCCGATTTCTGAAAAGATAAGTACATATTAGAATTTCAAGAACAAAGAAGCATACTCATGAGTGGAAACCAAGGTGACCAAAAGGATTCACCTCTTCTCACATTCCTCAACAAGGTTTTCAACAAGAAACAATGAATGAACAGAAAGAATAAGGCCTTTTATAAAATCTTCGGGGCATTCATCATCCAGCAACTGTCCCACAACTAAGGGAGCATTCTTAGGGTTCACCTACAAAATTAATTGAAAGTGTAAGTATATAATGCAAAAAATTCCACGAATTTAAAATAGTCCCAAGAAACTCCATACCCTTTGAAGATAACCTTTAATGTAAGGAAGCATGTTATTTGTGTAGAGGTAATGAGTGAGATCAGGTACAAAGCCAAAACGATCGCAGACATGAATCAAAGGTCGGGCATTAGGAAGCTTAGCTTCCATCAAAAAGTTCTTCGTCTTCTCAGCATCATAAAAGTTAGACTCTCTAGTCACACGCTCAACCTCCTTTATTTGACCAATCTTCACAGCTGCTTCAATGTACTTGAAGTGAATCTCAGGATCCTCACTATCACAAACAGGGAAAATATTGTAAATCATCATAATACAAACACAAGGTTTATATGTCTGCTTACAGGAATGACAGTAGATTCATGAAAAATCACCTCATACTCAAATATGAACCTAGGAAAAAATATAGTCCTTCGTATGACTTGAACTGCTCAAAGAGTTTAATGCATGCATCTACACCAAGTTGCTCACAATACTCCTTGCAAGCCTGCAATGATATGGACACGTCAGTGTCACTTAAAACAATAGATTCACATCACACCACGATATAGCACTTACCTGAACAATTATCTGAAGGTTGCCTCTCAGGTTGACCAACAGAAGATCCTTCATACACTCCATTGCCCACTCGCTGGAAAGAGTACCGAAAAACTCTACAAGAGCCTGCATTTTGCACAGAGGGGGTATTCATCAATTCGGTCATCCAGGATTTTAGCAACCAAAATTTAGTTCAGACAGAGGAATTACCTGTGGCTCAATAGCATGTGTGTTGACAATTACACGTTTAATATCAGGCAATTCTGAGTAATGCTGCACAAAGAAAGGTTAAAGAAGTTAAGATACGAAAAGAAAATGCATCTTTTAGGTCGAGTAAAAAAAAATTGACATCGAGCAACAACCTTTAGAGAGTGGATATAAAGTCCAGCCTTTTCACAAAGCTGAGCAACACGAGGCCGGTCATAGTGGCTGAACATCCCATTTGCTAAAATTGCATCAGCCACATTAGGAAATGTTACCAAATTGATCTCCAGAACCTGATTTTACAGGGGAAGAAAAGGTCTGAGGAAGGAAGGTGAAAAGGGAAAGCTCAGAGAAATACAAGGTGGCACTCTTTTTAACCTTGGTTTGCAGAAAAGCATGCTCAGGTAAATTTGGCTTCAGTACATCCAAAAGGAAAGCAGTGGCCTCACGGATCAAATTTCTCTGTATATGCACAAACAAGTAAATTAGCATATGATAATTCTCATGTACTGCATAAGTTTTAGTGAATAGAAGCAGAACATGTAAGGAGCTACGAATATTGTGGTTTATAATTTCATGCTTGTTCACCTACCTGAAGGAAAAGATCAGTGATAGTGTTGTAGTCAACAGGACAACCTCCTTCCATTTGGGACATCATTAAAGCAAAATTTACTGCTACCTGCAGTAAGCATTTAAAAGATTATGGACCTTTTGTGGAGAAAAATTTTAGTTGCGCAATAAATACCAGGTCAAAATTAATGAATAAGAAATTATCTGATTCATGACTTTTTTATTTTGATTAGGCAGCAAGTAATCAAAAAACCAGTCTATTTGTAGTTTAATATGTAGCAAGTATAAAAAATCCACCACACTACTAACCTCAGGACTCGTACGGAGTATGGTTTGCAGAAGAAACACGTAATCAGGTGTGTACCCAACCTAAAGTCGCAATATGAAACAATGGTACTTCTTGAGCATTCTGAACTTTAGGATAACCATAACAGGGAAACAAAAAACTTTAAAGCTTATGTTTTACCTGCTTTGAGTAAATCAGTATTTTATCAAACTCTCTTCGCCCTACAAAAGCTGCTACGACATTTGGAGTAGCTTGAGCTTTGATATATATTTTTAGAGCAAGGTCATTATCCACAGTCTGGAACAGTAAAGAATGTCATTCCAACGTACTAATGGAGTCATATATAAGACATCACAAAGGACAATAATCAATTTTATATTACCTTAACAAGGTTTCCAAGTTCTTCACTGCATTCTAACTTATCCTCTGCCAACCAGTTTTCTAAGAGGTTCTTCTTGTTTTGATTAACAACAAGCCGAGATAGTTCTAGGGACTCATATGAATTGAGCTTTCCTCTAACCAAAAGGATCCCAAAATACTGTAACAATGGAGGAGTTTGCCCTGATTGTACAGGAACACTCTACAAAATTGTATATGTAGTTTCAGATTGGTGTTACCAACATATAATAGTAGATTACGTGTTTGCAAAAAATTACTTGCTTGAAATATGGAACACATACCTGGAATTTAGCCACTGTGTCAGGTGTGCGTAAAATCCCCTGAGGAGATTCAGCAGCAAGCTCAGCAGCCTCCTTGTACTTTGTTTGAGCAAATAACTCTTGGAACCGTTCAACAACCTGCAACATCGAAATTGAGTATGAGAAAATTCACATAAACAAATGACTCTTCTTAGCCAAATTGGCATTTGACGACATACCAGATTTTCTGCACCTGGGAGGTTTCCTCTTTTAGCAAGATTGACAGCAAGTCCCAAATTGTTTAGCTGTGATGCAAAAGAACAAAGTTCTTGGCATGTTATTATGAAATAGACAGATTACACTGGGAAAACATAATAGAAGTTGAACGTACCTGACCACTAATGAAAGATATTATGGTAGCCTCATTTACTGTACCCAAAATAACTTGTCCTTGGCTATTAATGGCATAGAAACCCTCAACTGAGGAAGCTTCAGAAGTCAATAAAATTGGGTCTGAACTTATCTTCTTTCTGTAAACAGCAGAAGCTGTCTCTAGATCGTATACAAACAACAGGCCAAGCTTTGTTATGACATATATCAATTTAAATTTGTGAGAGACCTGTGGGAAAAAAGAAAAGCTGGTGTAAGAAAATTTTCACCGGAAAATTACTCAAGTCAATTGAACTTCTAATACAACTACAAACCTGCATAGCTACAGGAATATCATCATCAAAATCTTGGGGGAAAAAAAGATCTGCCTGCTTTTTTGTAAATGATGGTTTTCCTGCAAAAAAAGAAAAAGAAAAACGCCCATCTTTAAGCAAAGACCTAAATAACCATAAAAATATAGAGCAGTTGAAATAGCTAACCTGGTTGGGCAGAAAGCTCAATGATATGCAACTTTGATGTTATTTGTCCAGCATTAAAACTCTTGCTTGCAAAGGACATAAGAATAGAAGGATTCTCATTCCCAGGAACCTATCATCCATTACGTTGCTTGTCATCATAAAGTTCAATATAATATCATGGAATGAGCTGACAAAAAAAAAACACATAGTTTACCTTAAACTGAGAAAATGATGCTGCATGTGCTTCAATGGCCTGGCTCCGTTGTTGGTCCACAGAGAAAAGCTGCATATTTCCTTTTTCCAATTGTGGTCTCTACGGATGATGATAATGACAAAAGCCAGTCAAGAATATTTACATGTGTACTCATATGATGTCTTTATTAAACATAATATGTGGCGTTGTAAAACTACCTCAGGAGAGCCAGGGGCAATTCCAATCAAAACCAACCACTTCTCATTAGGAGAGCACTTATAGTTTATAATTTGATTGTTTTCCAAATTCGCCATTCTATCAAACATCTTAACTGGTTCAGAACCAGACTCGCCTGGAGAGATCAGGGTGAAATGAGAAACAGCATATGCATGATATGAAGAACATGGCAATAAGTTAAAGATATAATACCTTCAATCGACCAATGATACACGGAAGTTTGTGTGACCAGCCCCAACATCTTTGGTAAAATCCATTTCCAAAAAGCAACCTATAAAATAAGGGTGATTAATATTTACAAATAAAAGACCAGCTGAAAAAAATTTGCTTCAAAACTCACCTGCTCAGGCATCTGATGTGATATCAACTGTACTTTTGCTTCAATATTAAATATCTGTAGATGATCCTGAGTAGTTCCTGGAACTTGAGCTATATACAAGTTAAAGAAAAAAGTAAGCAACAAAGTAAAGAAGAAATCAGTAATAGCCAATATATTGAAACATCTACGACAAACCAAAATTTCGATTTAAACTACACGTAGTAAACCTACTACCTTATCCAAGTCCAAGTCTAGAACAAAAGCATAGGAGTGAAATTTAATATGTATGAGTGTATTTAGCTTTCATACTGATTTAACATAATAGGTTTTTTTTATCAAGTGACGCATCCTATCCATAATAGATAGCATATGCTGTCAAACAAAACGAACTAAGAGTTATCAATGGTAGTTCTAGAAAAAAAAAAAATTCAAAAGGAAACTATTATTTTGTGTGCTATTATAACTGATAAGCATGACGCAGGTTTTAGTAATTGAAGAAACAGTCTGATACCTTTAAAGGCAAGGATCCTCGAGTTTGGGTTCATAAGAGCAGAATCTGCAGTTATAGGCCTCCTTAGAGGCTGCATCGGCATACTTATATCTATGATTACAACATTGTCCTGAGGTGCCGTCTCTCGTACACATATGTACTTGTCAGACTCCATAGTAACATTTGTAAACGTGATGAATTGCTGATTGATCCCTACGCTCGGAAGCTGGAAAAATAAAAACAATCGCATAGTTCATTTACTTTTTAGTGAGAAACGAAATCATTCAATATATATATATAGCTCGTTCCAGCTGCAGGAGAGGAGACAAACATATCTTTATAAAAATGGAGATCATGGGAGATGGAGAACTCACCGTTAGGACCTCCTCTATGGTGATGGGGTCGTTTGCTGCCGCCATGTTTGAACTCAGATCGCAAGTGAGAAAGAAAAGTGAGAGAGGAGAGAGATATTCTTTTTACTTTGTAAGTGAGAAATGTCAAACAGCAATCCAATCATATATATAGGGGTTCATACCTGCATGGTCCTTGTTTTAAAAGTTATAACGATGTCATTGTTTTTTTAATTATATGATTCTATATATGTATGGTCATTATTTTTAAATACTTTTTGGAAGGTCATTGTTTTTTCTTATGGATTATTAAGCCGGTAAGCCCGCGCATTTTAGTTACTATGTATTTGATTTAAATAGTTGTTTTTAACAAGAATTACGAAAATATCATTTAAAAAGAATATATATAACGAGTATATGTATATCATATATGTATGTTAAACCAATGAATTATGTAAGTAAAAAAAAAATACATGTGTTAGTGATACTTTTGGAAAATATAACAAAAAAAGAGATTAATTGTATCAATTCAAACATGTTTTAAATTCACATTTTGATTTTCTTAATAGAATGTGCACTTTGATTATAAATTTTATGTATGTACATCCTAAGTTTCGAAAGCCAAATCTTTTACGTATATTTTTGAAATGGAAATATATATATATATATATATATATATATTGATGAGATAATTGGATCTTAAAGAATTTGACCCCAAAAAAAATAGTTGCTAGAAATGATTGGAGTACCATACACAAGAATGTTATAGATTAATAAAGTATTGTTGGTGTCTAAAAAAGGCAAAGTCAACTAATAACTCATTTTCACGCAACACACATGTAAAATATATAAATATCTATATCTAACTTGTCAATATTCGTTTTCGTTTGTTTCAGTCATCTCCATTGTCTTGACAACAAATCCAGTTATACAAACACCTTAATTCTTAGAGCATAAAATTGATAGTCTCTCATCAATATTGTAAATGCTAGAACCTTTGAAAACAACGAATACAAACAACTTGGACAACACCAAGTCAATGTTTTTATTAAATAACAAGTCAATGTTTTTATTAAAGAACAAGTCAATGCTTTTATTAAATAAGATTCGAAAGTTAATCTTACAATTAATTACCGAACATAATCTATTCTTAGATTTGAAACCCAACGATCCTTATTTAATCTAAATCTAAATTATGTATGTTTCAATCATCTGATTAAACAGAATATAAGAACACTAACCTTAGTAAAAAACGTCTAAGCTCATGTCTTTTTTAAAAATGAATTTTCAGAGTGTTAAATCTTCATACAGCCTTAACGCTCCTATATACATATCCAATCCATAAGACTAAGCTAAAAAGAAATTTATGATTACTCCAAATATTCTTATTTTCTATTATATGATATGCACTTTAAGCTTCACGCAAATATTCACATGTTAGAAAATATTGCATTTATACTGATAGTATGATGATTCATAGATTGGACAACATTGTGTTTGGCATTAATCATTCATGCCGATTTGGTTATGACAATCATCAACCCAAAATCTAATCTGGCTTTGAGAAGAGAAGTAGTGGAGTTCAAACGCCAACAAAAAGAAGGTATCCATCGAACAAGAGTTAGCTTCAACCACTAAAGGTCCTACTCGTATAGCTCAGAGTGTTTAATATTTGGAGCTCATACGTTGTGTGAGCCCCTCTGATTCAAAGAGGTTTTTGAAGATGACATTGCGTAATCTCTTGCCCATGCTTGGTGTGAAAGGATCATTTGTCTCTTACCATAAACTTTTTTCTTCTTTATCAGACAATGTATTAGGCCATATTCGGTTATATCTAGATCACAATAGTTATAATATATTCTCAGACTTTAATTATATTAATTTAGATGAAAAAGAGAGAGTAGAAGTCGATCACAACCATGACAAAAAAAAAATTCGACCACAACATGAACCTTAAACAAGGCCATATAAAAGAAAACATGAACTTTAAGTAGTACAAGACTATTCAAATACTATCGATTTAAAAAATAAAAAAGACAAACAATTAAACATCAATTTTTGCATTCAAAATTTCTTTTTTTAGCCTAATTGATCATCAATGGTTGAATCTTTCTAATATTTGATTCTATATCTATCAAGTGGATCTTTGAAGAAGAGACGTTCATGGTACACTTTCCATGCATAATCCTCGAAACAAAAAGACTTAAATGCCATTTTCCCACCATTTCTTTCTCTTCCATCTTCCTCCTCTTCCGTATGTTCTTCTTTATCGCTGTCACTGATATTTTTCAGTGGAAAAACCATAGTATCCATGGGAAGTGTAAGCATCAACGTCATTGTTACACACTTTCTCGGACCATCAAGTTGTTCCGAACAAATCATCGGTCGATATCTCACTCTTTTGATTTCTCCGTTTTTCCAAACCTGCAAAATTTTAATTCGTTTTGTAGAAGATTCAAAATTTGTAACAAAGGGGTTAAATTCTCTAATATATCATTTTTCAAAAGAAGGTCATATATCAATGTTAGTAATAAGGAGAAGTTTCCCAAATTCCTTTGATATGGATATAGTTCTTTTACATTCATATCTTTCTTTTCTTTTTTTAAATCGATTTTAGCATAACTTTATTTTGACTTTTTAAAAGTCACAATAACTACATACTATTTTATAAGTATTATTGTTTTCACATAACATATTTGGTATTCTAAGCTAATTTGTTTTATATGCGGTGCCATTACAGTAGTAATATACATATATTTTTAATGCCATATGAGTACATTTTTTAGAAAAGTAAGTAATAACGGACTTTAGATTGAACTTTGAAGTCCATATATATAATCTCTTTGCATTAGCACATGTTAAATTTCTTTCTTTCCACAGGTCTGGTCTGTAGCCGGTGGTTATTCAAGAAGTCTGCCTTCTCCCGGAAAAAATTGTTGACTCAACTGGTTAGATACCAATTCCCACATAAGTTTAGTTTTATAGTTAACCAAGAAGTAAAAAACTTACAACTCTTTATAGTAAGTTTTCGTTAATTTTGATTGTATAAATAAATTTGTCAAATTTTATAGAAAATTTAAGAATGTATTTATTTAATATGAAATGTTTGTTTTATTTTAACCTCGGAAATTTACAATTCCTATTTTCCTTCCCAATGCTATTAAAATCTTTTCTCAAATGAAAACAAGCATCGGAAATATCCAAAACTTCTGTTTTCTTTCCTATCAATGCGTGCGGAAACATTTTTTTTTTTATAAGGGTATATATATACTAATAAAGTAGTACTATTTTAATATAATGTTAAAATTGTTGTCAAAAAAAAATGTTAAAACCATTTTAATATAATGCGTGCGGAGTATATATAATGTTAAAACCATTTAAAACAGCGAGGGGACGCAATCTTGGAATGTTATATAATTAAATTGATATAAGAATTTATGTTAAGAAGATTACTAACCAGTTAATTAAGAACTAACCTGAGCAATGTCACCTAGCGTCACAAGAACCGAGTCAACTCGGGGCGATACGGAGACCCAGCCAGACTCGGACAGTAAATGGTACTTCTGTTCCCTTATCTGATATTGTAAACAGACAACAAATGGATAAAATCCGTCGGATATCGCCGGTTTATCCTCGGAAACACCTTGGTTAAGCCATATCAGAGTCTTAAACCGGGTCGACTCATTTCCAAACGGGTTCTTGAACCCGAGTGCGCTCGCCAGCATCTCCACCGTCTTCTGTCCAACTATCTCGAGATTCCGAGTGAACTCTCGCAGCGAACTCAGCTTTAACTCGGTTGAGCAGTCGGCTTCGAGACAGAATGACGGCGTCTCAGCATCGGCTTCGTATCCCAGCGGCCAGTTTAATGGAAACCACGATTCCTTTTGCTCTTCACTGAGCTCTAAGAGCGAGAGCGAGTCAGACTCGGCCGCTTCAGCGAGTCCAGATGGTATAATAGTATCCGAATCATTGGTGAGTTGGAAATAGCCGAACTCAGTAGCGGCGGAGATCACATCGTTAAGTCTACTCGCTGGATCTCCGGCGGAGAGAGATACTGTTGGAAGATATGCAGCGGAGGAAGAGCGGCGGTTGGGGAGAGAAATATTAGGAGGGAGACGGTTGAAAAGGCGGGAGAGAGCGTCGGCTGGTGTCTCCGATTTGGTGGTGGTGTTGGGATGTGAACATGACGGAGTTGGTGGAGGCGCCGTCGTGGCCCCACCGTGGATGGCCTGAAGTTGGAGGTGAGTTGAAGAGGAAGCCATTGAAAGAAGATTGATTCGACTTTGTAATTGTAGAGAGGCAGCTTGTCAGTAAAAGAGAGAGGTCGTCAAAACATATGTATAACTTGCGTGTACGCATGGATTAAATAAGACTCACGGAATTGTTTTTTGAAACCTAAGGTTTTAGATTGATCAGGTCAAAATTTGAATATTGAGAAACTATGATCAAAAAGAAAGTAAAAACAATTGAAGATATTGCAGAATACACCTGTCATGAAATATTAAATGCATACTCCTCTAAAGGTTAAATTATGAAACACTTAAAGTTCTTAAAAAAATATTCGACCAAAAAAGTTTTTAAAAATACAAAAGAACGAAAAGAAAAATATTTGAAGGATTAAGCAAGAAAGATTTGATTTGACTACAAAATCAAAATACGAGAAGCTTTTTATAGTATTTTTATATTTGTTACTAAATTTGTGAAATCGTTAAATAGATGAATGTTAAGTACAATTTTGCCAAGAAAATATATAATCAATTAAGCATATTAAAATTTTGAAAAACGAATTTCTCGTTATTAATATTATTCCACAAACATTTGCATTTTATCAAACATGCGTATATTCATGCATTTCTTTTTCGTTTGGTGATCACGAATTAGGTTGATTTGCTATGTTATTAACCAAAATAGAAATATACGTCATTTGTTTGTACATCCATCAGAATCATAAATTCATATCATGGAATTTCATTTGCATAAACGGTAGCTAATAAGTGTCCAGGCACTGCTAAAATAAGAGAAATATAATTGGAAACAGCCAATTAGTTATCGCTTTTTTATTTTAATCACAACTAATAACAATTATTATTGCAATAAATAAAAGTAATAATAATGCAAATGATATCAGATTTATTTGAATTAGATAAAAAGGAATTCAAACTCATATACAACGATTATATAGATAATATTAAGCTGTAAACTAATTATCTGATTATGTAGTACCAAATCCAAAAGTAAACTTATGCAATGAAATAATCAAAATAACCAGACTAGCTAAGGTTTATACGAGAAATATAATGTATGATGAATGAGTATGTGATATGGTTATATGCACGCGCCTAGATATAAATAATATTTGTTATCAAAAAAAAAATATAAATAATACTTTTACAAAGTTTTGGTTGGTTGTCCATAATATTCCAAACCTTCTGCATATATTATTCGCAAATGTCCCTTGCTTTCTGGAGTTGTATATGTTTGTATACGCTACTAATCCAGGCTAGTTGCATAATTATTGTTTCTTCGCTTTTTTTCTCAGAGTTATTGTCCTTCTTTTAAGATATGTTTCCTCAATAAAGCTGACATGTTTGTTGTGGACGATTGCAAGCATGGTTTCTCACAACCTGGATAGTAGTCTCAGAAGTGTAAATTTGAAAAATATATAGGCTCCAGTTTTACGATGTGGCGAATCATTTTTTCTGGCTATGCGATGCATTTGTCAGTGAGAGATTATAGCCTTTTTCTTCTTTTGGTTATCAGAAGTTTATGTGGCGCTAGTGCCTTTTTTTTTTTGGCTTTTGCTAGCCGTTTGACAATTGTTATTTCTTTATTGAACCTGTTAACCTCTACTTAGTGTGTTGTGATGGTTTGGATGAGGTTGTTGGGTATAATTTTGCTATAGACTGAATCCGAATATTTTTCTATCTGAATCATAAGATACTTACGAAAAAAATTAGTAACTCTTAAATCACAAGGAATAAGACTTATCTAATCTCTATTTCTAAGAAAATCAGAATTAACACAATCTATTCCCTATATAAATGAAATAGAAAACCCTAGAAAAAGAGAAATATAACAAACTCTAACAATCTATATTATGGTAACAACGAGGGAGTGGAGAAAAGATCCCTGAAAAATATAGACAATGCATAGCGACATGATTTCTTCAAGACCAAAGATTCAACAATAACACTCGCATCATATAAGATCATTGACCAACTATCATCAAACTTTTCAATTAAATATAATTCAGCGGTGTTAATCAATGATTGTCATCAATAAAGTTGTGTTGTTATCCTCTCAAATCTCTATTCGTAGAGTTGTCTCAATTCAAACTGTTTAAAATTTGCCCAAAACAAAGGTTAGCATTTTATAGATTATAATTTCATTTTAGTATTTTAAGTTTGGTTGAAACCTGAAAAGGAATCACCTATATTAGTATCTTACAATAATGATTGGTTTGAATTCTATGATTATAGAGAGGTTTAAAAATCTTTATTTTTCCTTTGATATGTTTGCAATATTGTATTATATGAAGTTTAATGTGTTTCAAAAGAATTTAACATGTGAAAAATTTTTAGTTAATAATTTTGAAATAAGTATATCATTCATTTAATAATATTTTGATATATGCCAAATTATTTTTTGGCTTCTAGGTGTCAAAATTATTTTAAAATATTCATTTTATTTAACAAAAATCTCAAAAAATAACGAGTTTTTTTTTCCAAAACATAGTATGTGTGATACTAATATGCGAAACGACCAAGACTCTTGCCTTTCAACACTTTGTAATGCCGCTACATTGTAAACAAAAATTAAATCCGAGTGATATGATAAATTAATTAATTAATTAATGTTTGAACTAATTTGGCTTAGTGAACAAAAATTTGTTATTAATGGACTTAGACAACATAAACTAAAAATTCTTTACGTTTATGAGAAAAAATTGAAACTTTTTTGATTCACTTTTTCTTTTTCGGCGTTTTTCATGTTTCACAATCCAATCGCTCTACTAACGTCTAACGCGTACTCGAACAAACGTTTCATCTAAAACAAAATTGGAAAAAATATGTAAGAAAGAAGGCTCCCTTTTTGGTTTTGTACATATCTTTTTTGTTTGTTAAAATACAAATATTTTATTTCTAGTCGGAATTGGATATGTCGATAGTGCAACTAGCTAGTTTTTTAGTTCTGGACGTGAGTACAATATGCACTTTTTTTTTTACGTTCCATATTTCGGCTACATTATATTTGTTATTATTTTAAACTATCCAGCATGTTTCAGTGAAAAATATCCAAAATCATCTAAAATACATAAATTTCTTACTTCCTCTATTCTCCCCTCCATTCTCCAAAAGTGTTGTTCTCGAGTTTTTTTCTTATCTCACAAAGAATGTTGTTTAACAATTCTAATATTATTTCTAAACAAAGTTCATATTTAACCCTTAAACCAAAGGTCGCTTTATTTGAATTTAATCCATTTTCATCTAATTAATGATATATTAATAAATAAATAATAAAGGTTTTCTTAATATTTGTGAAGTGTGTTAAAACTAGCATTCTTTATGAAGGGGATATAGTATTTTTTAACAAAATTGGTGAAACAACACAAACTAATGTAGCTAGTAAAACCATCTCCAATTCTATTTCATTTTTCACTTTAAATTCTATTTTAAAGTAGATTTTTCTCCAATCCCACTCTATAATAATAAAGTAAAATATGGGATTACTATGGAATAATTATATCGATTACTCCATTTCTTAAGTCATTACTTCATTTTTATACAAAAATGGAGAAGGATTGGAGTAAAATTTAATTCCATTTTAAAATGAAAAATAGAGTTTTACATTGGAAATGTTCTAAAAAAATCTGGAAAAATTAATAAAATCAACCTTTTTTATTTTTAGTAGAAAACATATCTTTCCTCCAAAAATCTAATCAATAAGACGTATAGATAGTTAATACTTACAAGTTAAAAAAAAAAAAAAAACAGAGTTTCGTCTCCGAAATTTTTGGTAAGAAAATCCGTTTTGCTATTATTGTATTGTACTAGGTTTATATAACGAAACAAAAGTATGGAAAATAATCTTGTAAAACATAACATCTATCTTATTGAGTTTAGTTCCAAAGTCATCATCTCCTTAAACCTGTTTTTTGGTTAAAGATCATCTCCTTAAACCTGGTTTTTAGTTAAAGATCATCTCCTTATAACCTTGAGATTTTTTTTTAACAAATCAAAACCCAAATTCCACTTGGTTCAGTTTTATGCACACCTCTTAGGTGTTTAATTTAACATTGGTTTTGTCTCCACCAAAAAGCAGCAATAGCAATAGGGGTATGAAACATTGAAACGTAATTGACTCAAATTATTTAAAACAAAAATAAGGTTTATTCGCCAAATTCCTCTTACTTTCCGTCTAACAATGTTTATAGTCATTAAAATAATGTGCATGAATTCGAATAACTTTTGCCTATTTTAGGATTTCGGCTACACTCGTAAAAAATGAGGGTCATGAAACATATGCCTCATTGTTTTTTCCTTTCTTTTGTCTCACCATACTTTTAACTGGATACCATAAGTATTTGATCAGCAAAGTTTGTAAAATAACCAATTCGCGTTGGTCCAAAAGGCAAAAAAATCTTAACTGACATCCCCACCACCTGAGTTCGATTCGGATTAAACATTAGAGTTTCACATAGTTCTCTAGATTCAGAATTAGTCGACTAGCCTTTATTCAGTGTCGGTGTCCGAAAATGACTCAACTGAGTTATGTTATCGGTCCCTCGGGATTCGTATTACCTGAATTATCAAAAAAATGTTTGTAAAATAACAATAACACTACGATAGACAAGATCACATAAGAGATAAAAAATTACATTTTTATTTCTATGAACTCGAAAATAAAAAAATAAAACATTGACATAATATTACAAGTATGTTATGTTACAAAGTACGTTTAAATATAACATCATCATAGATGATTACTACTTGTTTATTTTGGTATTCCAAGATAGTTTTAAATTTTATTTAGGGTTAATATATTCTTCAAAAATATCATGTTTCATTCATTTTGTGATTAACTTGTTATTTATATATATTATGATAACTAAGAGTAATTTTGTTTTAAAACATGGTATTTCAGTCTAATACATGTTTTATTTTCGTATATCACCATGCTGGTTAATGGTTATGTATATTCATTTGCAGTCAATGTGTTATTAAAAAAATATTCATTTTGTAAAACAAAAATTACTCGTAATCTCATATAAAATATGGTACATATCACATTGTCATTTGCTTTATTTTGGTATTCCTTTTTTTTTGGACGTTTCAAACATTTCATTCATAGCTCAGAATTACATGTTCTTTGAAGTTAGTAGCACATTTTTTGTTAACTTATCTGCTTCCTCTTTGTTCTTCCTTGATACATGCTCAAACTTAACAAACTCAAATCCGTTGCTTTATTTTGGTATTCCAACTCGTATTTTCCGGTTCAAATTTGGTCAATATATATTATTCGTAACCTATATATCATGATAAGAGATGCAAATTTCCGGTTCAAGCGTTTTTTTTTTTGCAAATTTGTATAAAGTTTTGGGCTTGACCATATTACTCTTTTTTGGAAAAAAAATAACTAAGTGATATCATTATCAAAGAAAGACCTATAAAAGAAACTAAAACGAGAACTAAAATGCGTGTTGACTACATGAAAAAATAGAATTGGGTCAAAAATCGACCGTCACAAACAAAAACCTCTCACGTCAGAGCATTAACAACAACTTTCCTTCTTCTTTCTAGTTGCAGATTTCCACACACTTACTTCTATATAATTATAACTCACAGCCTCACAAAGGAAAACAAACACTTTAACGTGTGAACCAGCGAGAGAGTTAGAAATTGAGAGACGATAAGCAACTTAGAAACACAAGTTTTAAACTCTCTCTACCAAGTGGAGGCACACGTTAACGTTATCTTCTCCCTCTTTCTCTATTACCTCTCATTTAACAGAATAAAGGATTGTCTTTTCCTTTTTTTCAGTTTCTCTGTAAAGATCAGTTTTTTTTTTTCTCTTCTGGGGAGAGAGCTCTAATGGCGGCGAATTTGGTCTTATCAGAATGTGGCATAAGACCTCTCCCCAGAATCTACACCTCACCCAGATCCAATCTCCTCTCCACACCCACTCTCAAATTCAGACCTTCGTCTTCTACTTCTTCGTCTCTCGCTTTCCGTCTGAATTCTAAAGATGGGTTCAGTAGAAATTGGGCTTTGAATGTGAGCACACCACTAACGACAGTTGAGTCTCCAATCGAAGAAGACAATCAGGAAACAGAGAGATTCGACCCAGGCGCGCCTCCTCCGTTCAATTTAGCGGATATTAGAGCAGCCATTCCTAAGCATTGCTGGGTTAAGAATCCATGGAAGTCAATGAGTTATGTCGTTAGAGACGTCGCTATCGTCTTCGCTTTAGCTGCTGGAGCTGCTTACCTCAACAGTTGGCTTGTTTGGCCTCTTTATTGGATCGCTCAAGGAACCATGTTCTGGGCTCTCTTTGTTCTTGGCCATGACTGGTATTAACACACCAAAACTCTAATTCCTATTTGTTTATTCTCTCTTGGTTTGGTCAACTTTGGATGATTCCTACTTTAAATTTGGAACCAATAGAACAAAAATCTTGTTTAGATTCTTATCTTTTCAATAGCTCTTGGACTGAATTGATTTATCATATCATCATCTTCCTTGAAGACCAAAACCCAATTGGCTACTACTGATTGGTTTTTGCAGATATTTAATTTCTTTCTAATTGTCAAATCAGTTTATTAATTCTGTTGATCAAATTGCAGTGGACACGGTAGCTTCTCAAATGATCCGAGATTAAACAGTGTGGTGGGTCATCTTCTTCATTCCTCAATTCTGGTTCCTTACCATGGCTGGTGAGTTTTTGCTTTCAAAGCCATTATCTTTTAAAGAATCTCATCTTCTTCATGTAAAATATATGACTTTGGTTATTGGTATACAGGAGAATTAGCCACAGAACTCATCACCAGAACCATGGACATGTTGAGAACGATGAATCTTGGCATCCTGTAAGTTAAAAACATCTTCTTTTCTTTTTTTGGTTATATTGTTTTAGATTTCTTATTTTGACTGTTTCTCTGTTAACTGCAGATGTCTGAGAAAATCTACAAGACTTTAGACAAACCGACTCTATTCTTTAGGTTTACATTGCCTCTCACATTACTCGCATACCCTTTCTACTTGGTAAAGAAAACCTCATCTGTTTGTTACTGTAACTTTCTTAAGCTTAGACATCAAAAGCTGACTTTTTTTCTTCATCTGATTGATTCAGTGGGCTAGAAGTCCGGGGAAGAAGGGTTCTCATTATCATCCGGACAGCGACTTGTTCCTTCCTAAAGAGAGAAACGATGTACTCACTTCTACTGCTTGTTGGACTGCAATGGCTGCTCTTCTTGTCTGTCTCAACTTTGTGATGGGTCCAATTCAAATGCTCAAACTCTATGCAATTCCTTACTGGGTAATTCACCAATGTTACTTCCCTTGTTTCAGATTAAAGAAAATCTGTGTTTTATTATTAGTCCTTTGTTTTAGCTTAAGATTGTTTTAATGTCAAAAATACAGATAAACGTAATGTGGTTGGACTTTGTGACTTACTTGCACCACCATGGTCATGAAGATAAGCTCCCTTGGTACCGTGGCAAGGTAAATGCATAGTCTTTACTTACTTCTCTCTCTTTATGGTTAAAGCTGCTGGTATTGTAAATCTCATGGATTCTACCAAAACAGGAATGGAGTTACTTGAGAGGAGGGCTTACAACATTGGATCGTGACTATGGAATTATCAATAACATCCATCATGACATTGGAACTCATGTGATACATCATCTTTTCCCGCAGATCCCTCATTATAATCTAATTGAAGCTGTGAGTAATCTAAAACAAAATACTTAAAAAAGAGTGGTTTGGGTTTGGGTTATTTTGGTGTTCACTTTTTGTGTCCTTTTGGTTTGCAGACAGAAGCAGCGAAGCCAGTATTAGGGAAGTATTACAGGGAGCCTGAAAAGTCAGGACCTTTGCCATTACACTTATGGGGAATTATAGCGAAAAGTATTAAACAAGATCATTTTGTGAGCGACGAAGGAGATGTTGTATACTATGAAGCAGATCCTAAACTCTTTGGAGAAGCAAGGTAAGAGCAGATTGATATGAAGCAGTCAGATAAAGAGAGAAGCTGTGAAATTTCTTGTATTTCTGACCAGCTGATTTTTTGCTTATGATTTATGTCAATTTATTGTTACCACCAGAGAGAATTAGTATCTCTGAATACAATCAGATGGAAACAACAACAATTGTTTTCAATACTGTAATGTAAGCTATGTAAGAAACATACTTATCATCTTAGATTCATCCTTCTGAAAGCTATATATATATATTTTGATTAGAGACTAAATCCAAACATTTTCAGTCTTGATTTATATTTCGAGAAATTGGTGTGTATAGCATGTTTGAGTGTCTTATTTTCTTCTAACAAACTAAAGCTCATATTGATACTTAGTTAAGATACAAACATGGTTTTGTCTTTCAAGAATTGTGTGAAATGATTAGTTAATAACTTGATACAATATACGGCTACATTTCCTTCTCTTTTTGCAAATCGAAATTAAGGCTTTAAATATCTCTATAGCTTCCAAGTTTCTGCGGTGTAGTCCCATACGTAAGGACATTTAGCTGGATCCAAGACTGTTTGAAGAAGATTGATGGAGTTCATCTTAAAACCACCTTCTCCATACCCAAATTATTAATGCAATTCATTGCGGACACCAATGCTACAACTTCAGCCTGCAATGAGAAGATAAAGGTTGGCTAGCCTTTAGCTCCAAACCATTTTATTTTCCCATATTCATCTCTAAAAATCCAATCCACTCCACTCTCCTCTCTTTAATCCAAGTGGTATTAGTACTACATTTTAGAGTTTTTTTTTTTGGGAAAAATTTGTTCTCTTAGTATTTGGTTGTAATATAGCTTAGGCGAATCTCATAGCGCCACATGTAATTTAGTTTATGCGAATCACTTAGCGTCAAGTGCTAACTTAGTTCAGGCGAATCTCTTAGTGCCATGCACTCCTAGGATACCAGATATGATTATGTGAAGACCCTCGCATGGCAGTACTCTAATGGTGGGACCACCAATGCCCATGTGCCTCAAACATAGAGAGTGTGGCTACACTATTCAAATTGAGGTTGTTGGGGAGAAAGTGTTCATGTAGAGGATGGTTCCCTCGCCTGACCCATCAATGGCATGTGGGGATAGCATAGGGGTCACCCCCTAGTTTCCTCCTGATTGGGGTGTATCAGCCGTATATCCTTGCGTGGAGAAGCAATGAATGTGAGGCGGTCCAACCTGATGAGTGCCACGAGAAGGTCTTCACATCCCGCGAGAGAAAGGAGAACCATAACCATCAAATTATTTGGCCAAGTCCCAGTTCAGTCCACCACCACTCTTCTGAATTGGCTAAATCTCCAAATCTATCGTTTGTTTTTAGTTATTATCTTCATGATTACGAGAAACAAGGGTCATAGTTTTCTCCACCAATTTTTATCAGACTTGTTGTCCCGTATAGTTAAAGTATGTTAAGTTGCCTCTCGAAAGACATGAATGCAGATTTAGCATAAGAGTCCGAAATAAAGGTTTTGTTCAACTAAGATATTCATCACAATCTTTAATGTTCTACAATTGACTACACATGTATACACATTGGCCTAGAAGATGAAAAAGAGCAAGAAAAGAGGGATGTCGAAAAAAGTCATTCCCAACACTTAGAGAGCGCCCATGATTCATACATATTAGTCCATAGGAAACCCACCTTCTAAATCATTCTGAATATAAGAACGGAAACAACAACTGAGACAATATAAAAAATAGTAACTCGAGTCCACTGAGGATCAAGCAAATAATGTTTGATCGACTCGCGGTGCCAAAATCTTGAGAGAACCCATGATAGATAAGAAATTGGGGTACCCAAAAATACCACAAACATGATTCAACGTTCAAGTGGGTCCTCTCCAAACCATAGTTGTGGATGCATCGGCTCGGTAAGGACACTTGAGAAGTGAGAACCCCTCGGCAGAGCAAGGATACGAAGTCACCAAAGAGCACTACACCCGCACGTACAGAAGCAACAATCCGAGAAGAAGTTTCTGAACATGTATAAAAATTGAAGGAAATGTAAAAGAAAGTAAAAACAAAAATTCCGGAGTTTCCGCCAAGAAGGCAAAATTAAATTTAGTTGTGTGGAACATGATTTGTTGGACATTGGGGCAGTAAAGTTTTTTTCATAGCTTCTTTGCTATTACCACCCCCATTGATTTTAACTATCTGCCCATATATAGTTTTAAAATTAATAAGGAAAGACTCTTCTAGTTTTCTCACATCTAACAGAGTCCTAATTTCCCTAAAATCGATTTATTAATAAATATGTAAATGATGGGATTAGTGTTTGTTACAATATGTAGGTTGTTAATATGTCCATGTGTGCCTGCAAATTCAATGAACGGTGTTTAAATTATTGGGAAGTCGGCCTTCTATTTAGGGAACATGCACATGGTCAACACAGCATTTTAATATAGAATTCTTGCCTAAAATAGGCTATCCTTCGCACTATTACAGTTAAACTCTACTTAAATAATCTAAATACATTGTTAGGATCGGATCAATCCTCTAATACGAATGAAGAAAATCCAAGCTCATGGTTAATTAACCTCACGGATTTCAGTTGATCACAGATTTAAGTTTACTCGCACACTCATTCAAATAAACATATAACAGAAAACATAAAAAAAACACCAAATCTTACGGAGTTTGAGCTACTAGTATGTGAGCTCTATGTCTTGGCTTGATCATCACTAGCAATATACTATATCTTGTGTTTACAACAAATATAATGTATCACTCTCTTTCTCGTCTATAAAATCGAACGAGAATACACACGGAGAAGAAGTTGCAACAACTCGAGAAACAAAACACTTGAACTTTACTTACACTCTCCACTCATTCAATCATCCTTATCCACTTCTAAGAACCCTTTGTAACTGATTACACAATGAGTGAACCAATACTAAAGTCAATTGGGTTTTCGTTATCAGCTTGAGCCTAACCGAGGCCAAAGAATTGAAATCACACATCAACACACTCCTCCTTAATTTAAATGTATTCACATGTTCATACTAATCACAGATAGTAAAGTGGGTTTAACGATCTCATATGTTTATGAATTAAATTTTCAAGATTCTCGTAATTCGTTTAATTGACAAAAGTCAATGTTTTCTTGATTTTCCAAAAATGCTCTTGGAAATAAATAAAAAGATTTTATAATAAATTTGGTCAATTCAGTTTCTATAAAAGTCGAGTTTGGTTTGAATATTCTCGCAAAAAAATTATATACTGTTTTAGGTTATTTAAAATTATGGTTCTGATTCGGTTCAATTTTGTCCACCAATAAAACCGGAATCAAGAATTGATATCACACCTCAACGAATATGAATATCATAATGGTTCGTAAAGTGATAAACGAAAATGGTATGATTGGTGTGTCGAATAAGGTGACGGTGCACAACAAACATGCGGCCAAAACAAAAGTCTCACTAGATTTTTGCGGGCGCGTAATTTGCTATTTCACGACACAATTATTATTATTATTATTATTTTTTTTTTTACGACAATTTGTGACGCAATTATCATCATCGTGTATACACCTTAAATTCAGAAAAGTCCAATAAAAATCTCAAATTCGGCTGGTTAGTGGATCAAATAAAAATATATAATTTGGGCGGTATAGTTTTATATCAGCTTTTAAATGTGTAATTCATAATGTTTGTGAATTTGTTAGCATTTTGATGTTAGTTTTGGATTAAACTATGTTAACTTTAAATATATTTCACGATTTCTAAAAGATATATATTACTTTTAAGATTTTTAAGATTAGTAGAATTATATGTAATTTAAGAAATTAATAAATTAATTTAAAAATTATTTTCTACAAGCAAATGGACACATCAATTAAATGATCCAAAAGATTTTTCCATTGAGTTTTATATATATAATCAAAAATAGAAGTATTTTATAAATGTTTAGAATTCTATCATTCTAAAGCGCATCTTCATATTTTTTCATTCATAGCATTTTTCTTCTAGTCTAGGATATAGTTTTTATCTTATCAGTTACTATTTCCTCAGTTTTAAAATATAAAATGTTTTAGAAGTATTTTTTTTTCACTTTCATAATACATCAAATTCTATAAAACAAAAGAAAATAAAGATTATATAGTTCACTTAGTACTAGTTAATTTTACGTTGATTTAGTAAAACTATTTCAAATAATGGTATTTCACCAAGTCTCTGATATTAAAATATAATAAAAAAATTTTAAAAATAATTTTTTATTAATTTTGAAGTGAGAGTAAATTCTCAAATGAGAAACCATAAGAACATTTTTACTAGAAATTTTTTAACAGGTTTTAAGAACTAAAAAAATTGAAAAAATAAAATAAAATGGAAAGAGTATGAGATGAGTTAATCTTATGTCACACATGTTATTATTTCATTGATTCAATCATTTTCTAAAACTAAAAATCTAAATCTTAACTAAATATTTATATTAAACAAAAAATAATATTATTATATTAGATGATAACCACTCATGAAATTGAAAACTCTCTTTTAGAACACATTCATAATATTTATGAGAAACTAAATACATGTTATTTTATAAAATTAAATAAGGGCAATTGAAAATAATAACATAAAAAACTACGTTAAATATTATTTTATGATAAAAAATTTCTGAAACTATGAACTTTTTCTGAAATGAAATATACTCATTAGGAAAGGGTTTCCCGAATATTGTTTTTCCTTCCCAAAAATCTTTTCTTGTGTTTTCTTTCCCGAATTTACAAAAATACAATTCGGGAAGAAAAAACATTAATTCAGAAAAGGGTTCTCGAATTCTAAAAATATTCCAAAAAAATTTCATTAATTGTATTTTTGAAATTACAAAACTTTGTGTGTTATTATTATCCAATATAACTTTTTCATGCTATTAAAGTTTTTTTTCATTAAATAAATAGTTTGTATGTTGCTTATTTTTATTTTTAGTTGTATATCATAAAATAATTTTTTTATTATAGTTTATTTTGAATTTTTAACTGATTTTAAACTAAATTTTGATAAAGAATATTAATATTTTATTAGTGAGATACTTTTAGGATATCTCAGTGTCGATACTCATTAATAATCTGTGATTCTGTACTAGTATAATTTTATTTCCTTCCACATGATTTTCAATCTTTTTTGCCACGTATTGATACAACTTACATTTTACACACGTTTCATATATTAGCAAACAAATGGCCTCAAGCGTATGCATTCGATTCCAGATTCCTCCATCCGTTACGATTTCAGTTACATTATACAAAGAAAATTAATTAATGTATATTCTCTCATCGATTACGGTTTCTTCAATTACTTTCTGCAAAAAAAAGTAAAATAATCCAGATCTTTTTCCCTCTCTCTTTAACCATATACCTATATATATATATATAAGGACCCTATATATATATATAACAACACTTCACAGCTTCTCTTAGAACAAGGGAAAAATTAAGAAGCCAAACACAGACAACATGAACCACCAAGATGAGATCAACAACTACAACGAGATCAAGAACGAGGCCGAGACTACGGACAAGACTAACGGCCTCAACGACCAAGACAAGAACAAGGACGGCCTCGGCGTAAAGTGGCCAGAACCAATCATCCGAGTTCAGTCCCTAGCCGAGAGCAATCTCACCACTTTCCCTGAGCGATACATCAAACCGCCGTCTCAACGCGCTCAAACCACCATCATCAACCACCACCAACCCATAAATATCCCAATCATAGACCTCGAGAGCCTCTTCTCCGGCAAAGAAGAGGACAAGAAAATGATATCTGAGGCATGCCGTGAATGGGGGTTCTTCCAAGTAAGTTTGACATTTGATATCTCGGTTCGTTTTTTTTAATAATTTTTCATTCAACTTGATTTTACAAGTTTTGGTTAAAACAATAGAAAAAAATCTCATTTAACTAGAATAATAGATATACATATATTTTTGTATAATTAATTCTAGTTTAGTGTGTATATTTTAACTAAAAATACAGAATTTTCATGATTTTTCAGTTGTTGTTTTTTTTTTTGCACCAATAATCAAGTCTAAAAAATTTCGATTTGGTTCGGTTTCAGGTGATCAACCACAGGGTAAAACCAGAACTGATGGAGGCAGCTAGAGAAGCTTGGAGAAGCTTTTTTAAACTGCCAGTCGAAGCGAAAGAAACTTACTCGAACTCCCCAAGCACATATGAAGGTTACGGAAGCAGATTGGGTGTGGAAAAAGGAGCAATTCTTGATTGGAATGACTATTACTTTCTCCATTTTCTTCCTCTTCCCTTGAAGGATTTCAACAAATGGCCTTCTTCACCTTGCAACATTAGGTAAAGTAATTAATGGGTTTGGTTTTTTATGACTAAACAATTTCTGTTTCGAGAATTGATATTGTGATTGAGAACTTTAGAATTCATAGCATTAAATGAAGACTGCAGTTTTTTATAACATTAAAGAGAAGACTATAGTTATGACTCTAGTCTTTTAAAAGTAGTGTAGAAAGAAATCAACTTCCTAAGGAATTATCATGTGTTGTGATGTTGATTGGAGGTCATGTTGAACATATAAGAATATCATCATGTTAATAACTGTTTATGTTATAAACTTCAGTATATATAAGTTTAAATTTTGTTAAAAGTTTCACTTATTTCTTAGAATAGTAAAGTATTTTTTGCAAAGAATAGTAAAGTATTTAATTTAGTTTTCTCTGAAGCGTTTTTGTGAAGAAGTTCTAAAAAACCTTATAAATGTACAGAGAAGTGATGGATGCGTACGGTAAGGAACTAGTGAAGTTAGGCGAAAGACTAATGAGGGTATTATCGTCAAACTTGGGACTAAAAGAAGAAGAACTTCGAGAAGCATTTGGTGGAGAAGACGTTGGCGCATGTTTGAGGGTTAACTATTACCCGAAATGCCCTCGACCGGAGCTTGCCCTTGGCCTCTCCCCTCATTCCGATCCAGGCGGCATTACAATCCTCCTGCCGGATAATCAAGTCGTCGGCCTTCAAGTTCGTCACGGTGACACTTGGATCACCGTCAATCCTCTACCCCACGCCTTTGTCGTCAATCTCGGCGATCAAATGCAGGTAAAAGATAAACCACAATTTTCTTTTAGGATTCTGGTTACAAAAAAAAACCTAACTTTTCCCCAGTTTTTTACATTTGATTTCGTATTTTGGATAGATCGTTAGGTTTTTTTTGTCGGTCTCTATTTCCTTTTTCTACTAACTACTATACATTGAAAAAAATGTTTGACATTATGTTTATGGGAGTTGGTTAAAGAGAATATTGTTCATTAATAACATGTTTTACACCGGTTTAAGTGTGTGACAAATCGATGTCACTACTAGTGACTCAGTAGTACAAACCATTTAACTTTACGTAGTAGTTACTAGTTAAAATATTTTAGTTCTCACGTTTTAGACATGTCTCAAAATATGACAATCACTTTCAACTTCATGTCAAAAATTTTCTCAAAAAATATTTTAATAGTATTCTAAATAAAATGTGTCACTTTCAGATCAATATTTGATATCATAGAATACGGATGTTAATTAAGTAAATAAATAAATACAATATATATTTAATTATTTGAGTGATTTTTTAAAGACAAATATTGCACAACGAGTGGATTATTTTGTAAAGAAAATAGTATCACAATTTAGTTTTTGAAAGCGCATGCACAAATCGGAAATACACAGGAGCAATTTTTAAATGTGATTCATATACTAACAAACAATTTGGTGTTGTGAAAAATGGCAGATACTAAGCAATTCGATATACAAGAGCCTGGATCATAGAGTGACAGTGAATTCGGAAAAGGAAAGGGTTTCGCTTGCATTCTTTTATAATCCTAAGAGTGACATTCCGATCAAACCATTGCAACAACTTGTCACCTCTACTAATCCTCCTTTATATCCTCCCATGACCTTTGATCAGTATCGACTCTTTATTCGAACTCAAGGTCCACGTGGCAAAACCTACGTTGAGTCGCATGTATCCACTCGTTAATTATTTACCACCTTTCCTTCATGTCTGATAAAGAGAAGTAATGTAAGTTACCTTAGTTTACGCAACTCAATTACTTGCTAGTGCATGCATTAATTATTATATTGTTGAATGATTTATCATTTGATAGCTTTTTCTATTCAGATTATCGAAGTTCTGGAAAGGATATCAAGATAACCCAAAGATCGACGAAGAATATACCGGAGATCAAAGTGAATCGACTAAATACCGAAAATATTGTCATACCTTATCGTTTGTGCAATTTAGATATTTTGTGGTTTCTATATATTTACAGATTTCTATTGTACTAAATTCAATAAATATACAGTTATACTAAACTGTTCACAAGTGTTTTCTCATTCTCTTTCCAACAACATTAATAATCCACACTGAGTGCTTGATTTGTAAATAATTATTTATCAAATTGACAAAATATATTGTTATATTCGAATAACTTGACTGAGAGCACAGATAAATTTTTAAGAAATTTGCTAGCTAGGTAGCTATCCCATAATTGTTGAAACTCACAGTCACTTGATATTACGGCGATTCCGTAATTGCTGAAGCATCCTAATCAATAGGCACGCCTTCCTCTATGATTAGTAACAATATATAATAATGGAGCTTAATTAGTGGTACTAATCTTTCATGTATTGATTAAGCAACTAACCTATCAGACATTTTGTCTTTCAAAAGAAAAATAGGAAAATAACACATACCAAATGAGGGACATGTGAACGGATCGGAATATATCTAATTTCTAACTGAGAGTACCCATTATTTTAATGTATGTGTATATAACGGATAATTCGTGTTGACCATATCACAAAATCTGTTAGATCCGATTTAAGTTCTTTATAATATAACATACAGTAGTAGGGACCTTTTTTACATTTAAAAAAAAAACTCAACTCAAATCTCATCAAGGATAACTATTAATAAGCTTGGATTATCAAAGACCAGGTTGTCTAACCAACTTGGTACCCTAGAATCAGTGAAGAATAGACGGCATAACATACTTCTAAACTCACGTGAGTAATGAGTAAAATATAGTTGTTATGAAAAACTCATTTGCAGGTATATTTAAAATTTTCGAATTTGACAAGGGAAGGGGTCAAATTGGAAGTAATTGACTATAAATAAAAGAATATGATCCTCAAAACACAAAATTTTATTTATCTCATCACCTATAGATCTAAAGCTTCTTAGGATTTCCGTTGGGAGCCCCTAAACTACGGATTCATCAAGTACATTTCTATTTCTGTTTATATTAATCATAGAATCACTCACGGTTAATTGAATTCCAATAATTAGTATGAGTCTATGAGATACCATATTCAGCGTTTAAAATATATTTGGATTTATCAATTTGCACAAAACACATTGTAAAATATGGTTTTATCTAAGGTTTAGACACAATATGTATAATGTAATATGTGGTTTGAGTTTTCTTGCGTGATATAAATTTTATGCATGTTTAGAGCTAATTTTGGTGATAATTCTAGAAATCTATAAAAAAAAGTGTTTCTTCAAATTTAATTCAAAAACTTTTACTTATAAAATTTTAGTATTTTCGAAACTAAAGAAATCTTTTCGAAAATTTAGACAAAAAAATTTCCGGATATGAATAGAAATCAGCCTATTTTAGTTGATAAATGAGATCTGGGATATATGGAATGAAGGTGGTGATGGGTTGTATATGGGCTTCTCTGATGTTTTTCATGGTTCAAAAGTCAAATTGCTAAAATATATCTCGAAGAAGCTGAAAGGAAGGGCATCTTGATGGTTTGCTAGGCTTTTATCCTAAGGAGGTAAGGAAGTGCTTATTAAATCAGTGGGACTCTCAATGCTGATCTTTGCTATGGGATGCTTTTAACTGCCAATCTCGATCATCAACAATCTAACTAGTGCTTTAGCACAATTTTGGTGGGGCTCGGTGGAGCATAAGAGGAAGCTTCATTGGATTTGTTGGCATAAACTGTGTCTCCTGAAGAGTTTGGGTGGAATGAGGTTCAGAGACTTGATATGCTTTAATCAAGTTCTCCTGGCTAAGCAAGCGTGGAAGATTCTGCAAGATCATTCTTCCCTCTTTGTTAGAGTTCTAAAGAGTAAGTACTTCAGATCCTCTGGTTTTATGGAAGCGCCTCTGGAATCTAGACCGTCATTCGAGTGGAAGAGTTTGCTTTTTGGAAGAAGGTATTTCACAACAATTGGGCAATGGTAAGTCCCTTAGAGTTTGGCTGGACCCGTGGATCCAAGACGGCGGTCACCCAACACCGATAATGAAAGAGACATTCATCAACCCGGATCTTAGAGTTAGTGCCCTGATGGATTATAGACAGAGGGGATGGTCTTCTTCAATGCTCGAGAAGCATTTCTTTCCACCGGATGTGCTGAGAATTAAAGCTTTGAAACCGGCCATCCATTCTGACGAGTTCTGGACCTGGGATTACACTAAATCAGGAGACTATTCAGTTAAATCTGGGGCATGGTTTGCTGCTCAGTTGGCCTTCAGTGATTTTCTTAAAGAGGCATCAGAGAAACCCTCCCTTTCTAGTCTAAAAGAAGCTGCGTGGGATTTCAAAACCTCTCCGAAGATCAAAGTCTTTTTGTGGAAATATGTTAATGGAGAAACTTTAGCCATGAGAGGTTTCAAAGGTGATCATCGATGCCAAATCTGTGGTGCAAAGGATGAAGATATAAACCATGCCTTGTGTACGTGTTCCTTTCCAAGGCATGTGTGGGCTTTGGCAGGTATCCCGCCTCAGAGTGGTAGTCTGGAACAAAATTCGTTGCACTCTAATTATTTTCATCTGATGAAGATGGCATTTGAGAAGTCTCTAGATCAAGCTTTTCAGGACAGCATCCCTTGGATGATTTGGTACATATGGAAAAAGAGAAATAAATTTCTCTATGAAGGGAGATAACTGCGTCCATTCCATGTTGTTCAGAAAGCGTTCCAGAAGCCTAAGTTGTGGATTCAAGTTCAAGTGCCAGAAGATATCATCCAGGATATGGAAAACTCAGCTGGGTACTTCAGGAAAGTTGGGAGTAGCCACCGTAGAATACTCTGGAGTGCAATATTGGCTTCTTTTGGGTTAAGAAGATGGGAAAAGTCGGTGGTGCTTGGGTTCTCAGAGATAGTCGTGGGGTGGTTCAAATGCATGGGAGATATTGTTTCATTGTGACTCAAACCAACGAGGCAATGAACAAAGTTTTCTTCTGGGCAATTCGAACCATGCATGACCTGAAAGTCAAGTCTGCTATCTTTGCTTTGGATGATAAGGATTTGGTGGGGATTGTCAATCAACCAAATGCCTGGCCAAATTACAAAGCTCTAGCAGGTGAATGCCTTTAATTTTTAAGGAAGTTTGACGATTTGAAAGTAGTAGTAGAGCATAGGGAAGCAAATAGAGGAGCGTTTTTCATACCCAAAAGCGTCATGGAGGAGAAGCTATGGAGTTCCTACATAGCATCATCTCATACGCAATGGTTATTATCTGCTCTCTTCAGTAGTGAGAGATCTTCCTCTTCTTATCTAAGCTTTTAACATAAATCTTTTGGATGTGGTAATTTCATCTCTTGGTATAGGGCAAGTCTTCTTCGTGAAACTTGATAGTTATTGTATGTGAATCATTTAGCTTTGGTTTTTGGTGACTAGATGCTATTATAATCAACACCAACTCTTTTAATTAATTTAATGTTTAAGTTTGTGAAAAAAAATAAAATAGAAATCAGCCAAATTGATCACACAAAAAACCAAGTTCAATCTTAAGGTTTACTCCAAGGAAAACTTCCACATTTCTCTAAAGGAATTCATTGGTTGTGACCGCAAAAGCATCAATATAAATAGGGGAGACCTCTTTGAAAAAAGGACTTTGGTTAAAGACAGATTGCTCCGAACTTTTTTTGTTTTTGCTTTCATAACTTCTTATTTTATTCTAGTTAGTTCTTATTTTATTCTAGTTAGTTTGGTCGAACTAATGAATTTCTTGTATTTTTTTTGAGCTAAAATGCTAATTAAACGAGATTATCCGACCCAATAAACGAAACAGCCACCTCATTTGGTTATGAAGATTCAGCCATTCATGAAGATGATTCTCTTTGTCCCTTTCGAAGAAACACGAAACTAAGAAATATCTTTCCAATAGGATCAACAACAAGGTTTACTATATCGATCTTGCTGCTTCATTTGCTATTCAGGCTTATTGTTATTTATCCACTCATCAAGCTTAAGCCCAAGAAAAATGAAGAAGCAAGAAACAATGAGAACTGGCAAAAGGATATGCCTAGACCAGAAGCCAAACTAAGACGAATCATCGAACTAATAAATTAAAAAAAAAAACAATATCTTGGAATAGATAAAAGACCTAACAAAAGAGAAAGTGCAAAATACAATTCAGTGCTTAAGAGATCTGTTGACTACATATACAAATCCCATGACACATTTTGACGGAACAAACAAGTTTTCTTATACGAATAATAATAGTACTCAAACAGTTGCTACTCTCTCTCAACTTCTTGAAATCCCTTTCTTGAGATCTAAAGAGAAAGTTTTGTAATGCTTTTTAAATTAAAAAACAAAAGGTTAAAAAAAAAAACAGGGGGAGGAGGTTGATTAATATATCGATTAAAGACATGAGATAGCAGAGTCTTGGATGATGCATCATCATGATCACTGTCTTCCTTTCTTTGCACAGCAAGGCGGGCATTTATACTGCTTGATGGTATCTGCTTTGGCTGGAGTAATCTTAACGCATTTTCCGTGGTACCAACGTTCACAAACATCACAGCAGATCCAGAACTCATCCGTTGTGTAGTTCCCTCCACAGCTTCCACAGAGTGTGTCTCCATGCTCGTCTTCTTCTTCCTCCTCCTCATAGCTCTCTTCCATCAGTTTCGGTGTTATGCTTTTTGTCTGCCCGTCTATCGATCTCTGCAACAAACCCGTCTTTTTTTTGTTCTTAAAGAGAGAAACCCAACAAAACCTACAAACACAAAACATAACAAAGGAAAGGAAGGATCTTTGTTCTTAAAGAAATGTATACCTTAGTGCCGTTTCTTGATTTGCTTCCGGAATCTGAGCTTGGCTTGTTGTCTTTCACTGGTTTCCTACCAGTCACTACATCAAAGAGAGTTGGGAGATCGTTGATCAGACTGAATAGCCGCTTCCTGCAAATAGATAAGATAAGACATAACTCCATGAGTTTGGAAAAAGTAGATGAGGAAAGCTACAAACTTTGAATCTATGTTATGTTTATCAAGCATTGTATAAGGTTGCATCTATGTAGGTTTAGATCCATCCTCGAGAATAAACTCTACGACGTTCTGTTTACTAGTGTACTGAAAAAAGCAAGATAAGAAGACTAAAATGGTGGAGAGGCTACCACTTGGTGAGCTAGAACAAAGTCCAGTTTCTTGTACATATAATTTGTAACCCATCTAAATGCCAAAATTGAAGATAACAACCAAAATGAGATTGTCTTAGAGATATATATATATATGACACTGATATGATCTCATTAGGATATACAGTAACAGGCAATCAAAGATCTGTTCATGTCAATAAAGTTATTCATAGTTTACATCATACTTTTTCGGCAAAGTTAGTGGGACTCCAATACAACAGTTAAATAGTTACTAAAGATAAGTGTCCTGATGTGTAACAATGAGATGGTGAAATTCAACCACACGCTTCCACAGAAAATCAGTTTAAAGATTTCATAGTTTAAGCAAATACCAGGCTTGTAAAATTAGGGAGAGAGGAGTCTCATTCCAAGTTTTAGCTAATACTATACCCAAAAGATGTCATATGAACGAAGGAAAGAAATATACGCATCAAAGGAGGAAAAATCAATCTCACTATAACAAAAATTTCAATTTTTCTTCACGTTTTCACTAAACATTTCATCCTCGGAAGTCAGGGACTAAAGGGTTTCATGTACGAAGAACAAAATCCATTGAAATCAAGTCAAAAACTGCAAAAGACTTAGGCATTCAGCAAAACTCAAACATTGAAAAGAAAATACTAAATGAAATGGTAAGAAATATACCTTTCATTGCGATTAAGGCGAGCACCAAAGTAGAAAGAAACAGAGAGCAACCAACAATCACTGTGAACAGCAACTAGAGAAAGCCAATCTTTCCTCTGCATACCATCTCTCGCGAAATTGATACCAAGCGCAGGCTCAGGTAGCTCCGGTGGTACTTCCTCTGCTGGTAGATTCACTTCCCATGACTCGTTTGGGTGTCCATACAAACACAAATTCTCCTTTTCTGTACACAAAATCAACCAAATCGGAAATGGATATCTTAAAACCCAAACTAGAAAAAGGGCAAAAGAGGAAAAATTAGACTTACCCGGATCACATTGAGCATAGAATTCATCAACATCTGTGGAAAACAACAACAAGGTAAAGGGTAAAGGAAAAGCGAAAGGTAATTTAAGAAGAAATCTAGAAAATTTCGAGGAAAAAAAAGGGGATTAGGTTTAGACCTTTAGTGAGAGCGCGAAGAAGAGCGGTACGACGAGCGGTATAATCCTTAAAGATCTCTTCAACGGTGCGAGGGTTAGAGGAAACGGCGGCCATAGCTGTACAGATTACGAGTTATTTGAAGAAGACCGTATATACGGTTGTGTGTACGTATAGATCAGTGCAAGTAGAGAAGGATCGAGGTCTGCATCAATGGTTTTTGAGCCCCGATGCGTTCGGACATGAAGAGAGAGAGACAGAAGGAGATAGAGAGAGTTGGGAGGAAATGGAAAGAGAAGGAGAAGCAGACGGAAGAAGGAGAAGAAAGAGAGAGGAAACTTTATTATTTTCTTATTTTTTATTTTTGGGAGTTTGGTTGCGTCAGCGAAAAGGTTTGGCTAATAGAAGATGCGTCGCTTTAGGTAAAGGCTATTTACTTGGGCCGTTATTGGGCCGCATGTTTCATATGTTTCGGCTCAAGTTAAGCTGTGGCACTACTACATAATATGGTGGTTGTACTTCTTCTGGATGCCTATTTGATGCTTCATGTATATCACCATATCAAAATGCGGGCATAGCATGGCCCCTAGCTTAGGCTATGCGACGTAGTCTCCTCTTAAAGCTGAAGTTGCGGTACTCAAAATGGTTATTAGGTCTGAATACCCTAACCTAGAACCGACTCGAAATACTTGAACCTATAACCAAACTAAAACTCTACAGGTATAGATCAGATCCGAACTCGATCCGAATATCCGAATGTTCATGTATGTCAAAGTTTGAGTCTTTTACGACTAACAAAGATTGTATAATGCAAATCTTTAATAATTAAACTTAATAAAATATTGTTTTATTATTATTCGATTGAATAAATCTGATAAAATTATTTAAAATATATATGAATCTCCGGTTATATTAAATATTGAATTCTCTATCTTTAGATTTCTTGATTGGATTCGAATCGAACCGAATTTGAATAGTGTCAACCCGAATTCGAACCAAATCTCTATTAAATATCTATATGGATCCAAAACTCTCTTATCCATATAAATCCCACTTGAATACCCGAATACCGAAGCCTAATGGATATACAAGAAGTAAGCCGATTTCATTTTGAAGATGTGGTGTGTATTGGAGACTGTAAATGATGTACGATTGTCTCCAGCAAGGAATGCAAGCAAACAAGCCATTGTGGTGTCCAGTCAGCATCATTTCTGAAGTCAAAAAAGACTTTTGTTAATGTAGACAAGAAAATATGTTATTTTAATCATTCGAGCTCACAAATAAAAAAGTAACCACTTTCCATTATGTGATGGATTTCAAGACTTTTATTGATGTAGACAAGAAAATATAAATAAATTGTGATTATAAAGATATAAAAAGTTCCAAGAAAGTACTCGAACACACACATCGAGTCTTTGATTACTGTAAAACATTTCTTGGACAAGTATAACAAACGTAAAGCATGAAGATAACAGAAACATCCAAATATTAACGTTTCAGGAGAAGACCAACAAATCTCTAAGACAAAGCTTATCATACTAAGACATTTTAAAGATGTGGAATCTTGTTGTGTGTTGAAAATGTTTTAGTCCCATTGTTCTTCCCAGAAATAAGTCCATTCGGATGGGTTTACCGTCGTTTTGCCATCTGCTGAAACAAGATCATAAGGAGAGTCTTCAGAAAATTCCGTTGGCATCGATTTCCAGTGAAGCGACGGTTTCCATTCAGCTTCTTTAACCACTCTCAGTATCTCTTCCGCCACCAGTTTGCTTCCTTGTGCTGAAAAATGAATCCCATCTCTGTAATCACAAACCAACTCTGAGAAATTCATATCCAATATCTATATATAAGTCTTCAGAGCTCAAAGTCTTACGTGAAGCAAACGGTTTCCCAGTCATCTGGTTTCTGAAGAGTAGAGAAGAGATCAACTACTTGTAAGCCTAGCTCTTGGCACAGCTCCACACAAGCGTCTGAATAAGTCTTGCAGAGCTCGTTTGTGCGGATCACCTCACTCAAGTATGGGCTTGTGACAGAAAAAACAACCACAGATATTTTAATTAAGTCGAACAAGCAACAGAGATAGAGAGAGTGGAGTAACTAAGGGAAGTCAACCTTCGGTTCTGACGAACTTTAGCCTCGTCTACTGGAGGGCAACTAAGAACTACAATACGAGTCGAGTCCGAAAGGCTCTGAAGCATAACATAGAGAATGATGTTATAAACTCAGCAAGCTACAGAGAGATTTAGAAGTCCGTTTTTGTGTAAAGAAGTATAACCTGAATATGAAGAACGATCTTCTTCATGTTATCAACGTATTCAGTAAGTGGTACATGAGGTCCTAGACCAGAAGGGTGAGGCGCCATTGAATCATTTCCTCCAAAATATACAACTACTAGAGAAGGTTGTACCTCAGCATCCTACATCCATTTTACAAATTAATCTATGCTTGCTACCATTTTAACAATCAAGAGTCTAAGATGCTTTACCAAGAATATGGAACTTGAAACAGTACCTTGGGGAAGACTTTGTCCACAAATTCCAAAGCACGACTTGAGTTCCATCCATAATATCCTCGCAGAACAATGTCGGCCTAAACACGTTGTTCAACATTTAGTCACATGTTGTTCTAAGAGCCCACATTTAATTTCTTCTTATCTCTTCCACAAATCTCACCACATTTAATTTTGCATTAAATGTTTTCTTTTTTTTTTGGAGTATCATACTACAACCAAGAGTCCAAGACAATACGGTAAAGCTTGCTAAGAACATACAAATGGAGAAATAACATTAGGGTTCGTAATCGGGACTCTGCAATCCTTGAGTCGTCAATTATGCTATAGAAAACTCATATTTGTCTAAATCAACGTTTTATGCTAAGAAAACCGAAGACGAATTTCAAACAACAGTATGTATAGTTAGGTGTTATAGCACAGCGATCCACTTAGGTTTTTCTGTAGATTCGCCTCAAAGGGAAAAACAACACATGAATACCGAAAACCGGAAGTTACAGTTACAAAGAGTGATCGCGCGAGAAATAGAGAGTGAGATTGATGGAATCGAAGATACCTTGCGAGCGTAGACCTCGGAAAGAATGGCGCCCCAACCTCCATGGCCGAAGCTCATCTGAACAATAGAGGATCCAAACAAAACGATCTGAGGCCGCGAGGGTCCAACCATTGTATCTAATCTCTAACAAGTAACAACCCCCAAACACACAATCACGTCTCTTCCTCTGTTTCACAACAGCTCAAAAACCTGGCCGTTCTTTCTCCGCCGCAAAGAAACCGGCCGGTGAGGAGGAAGAATCAACAAACCTGAGCGATCTTCTCTGTCTCTCGATCTCTCTTACTCTTTTGTGGTAAGGTGCGAGATTAAATGTCACGAACGTCTCGTCATTTATATAACAGAAGATAAATGAATAAAAAACAATAAAAACAAACAAAACAAAAAAGCCTTCTTATATCCTCAGCGAATCATGACGGGAATTACTGTTATTTCCTCTTTTAACCATTTGTTTCTCATATCATTTATTTTCGTTTGTGAAATTAATGATTTTTACTTGAATATTCAAAATTTCTTATATACTGTATTTGAAAAAAATGATGTGAGAGCTTTTTTGTGTTTGTTTTTGGAAATGTTAGCTAATGATTTCTTTTGAATGTCTATGAAGCAAACGAAAAGTCAAGAGAAATAAGGCAAGACAATAAATAGTGTCGGTAGAGAGTGATTAATGAGCAATAATAATTCAAAATGACATACACGTTGGTTGGTAAGTAAAAGAGCACCAAATATAGATCAACCATATTCTAGAATACTTCATTTAATGTCCCTAATATGTTATGCTCATATAACAACTACGCTAACCTATAAGTCTTGGATCGAAATTTCGGTACTTAGCATCTATTATAGTTTCATAATTATAATAATATACAGTACAGAAACACAAATCAATTTTTCATTTGTTACTTAAAAGACAAATTATCGGAAAAAAAACCTTTGCTTATTTTTTTAAGCTTAGAAGGTCAAAATTGTTTCTCAGACAAAACACTCTATTGCCCAATTATTCTGAAGTGAAACCAACGAACTCGATAAAAATGGGGGTAAGAAGAAGATGAGAAACTAACTCAGCAACTCAAAAATCAAGTGCTCCGGATTTGGATGATCCTGAGCAGCTCCCGGATGTGCCATACGATGTTCCACTCGACCCATCTACAGGGGCTTGATTCAGACACTCTAGAGCCAAGAATCTTCTCTTCTTCAAACTCATCGAGAAGGTCTTTGCCTCAAGAATTACAGGCACCTGCACCATTACAACAATTGTTTAAGAACCAAGCTGAATCCATTTTTTCTATGGTTTCTTATGCCAATCTCATCAAAAGAGAGAACTTTGGATTAGATGGGGACTTCTAGAGAAATTTGGACTTCCTAAGACTTTCAACGGTTATTGAATTTGATTCGATTGAGAAATACAATATTGCAAATACCTGTGTGTTGATACGCGCAACCTTGTGTATGTTAAGGAATCCATTTATGTCCTTGTAGCCAGTAAGGAGTTTCTCCAATTCCTTGTCACCATCTGGAAGAAAAGGCAAAGGATAGTTGTCAGAAACAGTCGACAATCATCTACTAATGAGTAAGCAGCAGATCAGAGGAACAAACCTGGGATAGCTTTAATAGAGAGTAAGGTATCTGCCATGTGCTGCAGTCTTTTTGAGGTAGGTAGGGAGAGGAGGGAAGGCGGGAAAGTAACAATGGCAACCGCATTTGAAACCATCACCATACTTTTCAGCAATCTTATGAACGTAAGCATCTCTGATTCCTGTGTTGACATAAACAAGAAGTCAAAAATATCAACACGGTAATACAGAGCAACACGATCTTGGTACAAGATAGAATATGCCTGCTACAAGGTTAAGCTTTCGTCGATATTAGAGTCTAAGAGGATTTTGGTTCCAAAGTAAACCAACACTTTGTTGAATGAAGATAGACTACAAGTTACAGAGAGCTCTTCGACCTAAGTACCTTTTCAGAATACTCACAAAGGGGAGAACAGAATGACTGGATTGCAATTCGACCAATGGATGTAACATTACTGTTGTTTCTGTAGGAAAAGGGATAAGCTTCATTACAGGCCAAAAAACAAGTGATAGAAGAGCTGGAACAATATCTAAACCAGTGACGAACTAGACCAATATTTGAGGATGAAACTATTAGCAACACACTGTATCATCTTCAAATCAGGAGCGGTTAGAAAATTAAGTCCCTCCCAATAAAGTAGCATGTATGGAAATACAGAAGAGATGTCCAACAGTAATTAAGCATAGATATGGAACTGGAGCAACAAGTTTCATCTAGAGAGAAGTAATTGAGCATCAAATAGAAAAGGATGCCACACAAACCTCGGAAATTTTGATAAAAAAGTAGCACAGTGTTCTTGAGCAACGGAAAGATCCGAAGAGTCTAGTAGACTGACACAATCTATCGGCCGTCCATTAAGAAATTGCCTCTCCAAGGGCTTCCTCATATCAAAGTCATTGGAGTAGTCATCTGATCCAGAATTAGATAAAAAGAAAAGGGATTATGCTTCAACGGAATGATATTAACTTACTGGTAACTCAATTTATTCGTGAATGGCACACAGAAGTTATATATAATTTCACTAACTATATTACCAATAGAACTCTTCTGGTTTTCCAAATACTTCCGATACTGCCAAGCAATCCTCAAGCTCTCTCCCTACAATATTGACGCTACCAAAATAGTAACTAAATTTTCATATCATGCCATGCAAAAAAAAACAAATAGAAAGAAGGTGCTGACAAGAAAGACGCACCTGATCAGGGTCGGGCACAGTAGGTTTGTCCTCTTTGGATGATCCAGGATGCGGTAAAGTACCAAGAAACCCTCTAGGATCTTTCGAAGGACTAGCATAAAGAAGTGGTTGATTGTTTACAAGCCCCTGAGACATGAAGGTTCTTAACAGATCCATATGATGCGGTGCTTCAGGATCTTCCATCACCATTACTAAACTTCCCAAAGGATACCCACCACCTAGTATCCCTGGAAAAAAATTAAAGACAATCGTTTTAGCACCAAAACCAAAGTCTCTCTATCTTCGTGTAGTTGATGTGTAAAATAAGAAGGAGAAATCTCACTGTCAAGATCACGAATCCCGGTTGATATAAAAGTTGTGCCATTAGGACCGCATTTGAGACCAGGTATTTGTGGCGATGACACAACCGATATGTTGCGAGAGAAACTGCTACCGCGAACGTTGGGTGCAGCCATAGCTGAATCAAGAAATCACACGAGGAACTGCCTCCACGTTCAAAATCTAGAAATCCCAAACCAATGTACAAAAATTCATCAATATTCACAATGAATTCACGACTATTTATTCATTTAGACATTTCATCGAACATCTGCCCTGCGGATTAAATTAGAGCCCTAAATCCACAGCAGTTTATTTGGCGAATAAACACGTAAAGGAGAGATGAATTAATGAGAGCTAGAACACTCAGGAACCGATGTCACTACCTATGGCTAAGTAACCCAAGAAAAATTCTACGGCTTGTTACCTTTTCGCTTTTTTATGGAGGTTTATGAGGTAGTCACAGAAGTCCAAATATTTTCGCGTAGTTCAAGATCTCTTTGGCGTCTCCAGCGACCCACTACGAGCGAGAGATGATGTTTAGCTTAAACGAAACAGAAGAAACGACCGAGCGCGGTGATTTCCAACGCAGAAAGATGCGGTTTGGCTCGGTATCCGGCACTTCAATGATCTTCGAGGAACTTTGCGGCTTAGGAAGGGAATTCGAGATCAGAGACTTTACTGAAGACTCTTCACCGTCCAGATGGTTTGCCTTTATTTTTAACAAAAACAATATGAAAAAGAAAAATTAAACATTTTGTAGCGTTTAGAGTTTTATTTATGTGAATTTTAAATATTTTTAATATTAATCATTGCATTAGTCTATTTTTATTTATGTTTGTTTCAAATAATAAATTAATTAGTTTATAAAAATAAATAAATAGTAAATAGATTTGAATTTTGTTTCAGATAAAAAATATCAGGTTTGCCACGTCCTACAACTCTTAGGCATTGGCATCATAATGGAAATTCAGATGTGTTTTTCTTATAATCAACGGAAGCAAGCCATTCTATGTCAGCCAAGCCCGCTTATGAGCCTATTATGGCGTGACCTATGGGCATCCGGTGTTGAAATTTTCTAGAACCAGGGTATGCTGATGTTGGATTTGGGTCGTGTTAATGTAGTTTTGAAAGCAATTTTCCACCCATTAGAGATAATATCTTATGTCATAACAATATATATGTGAAGTATACGGAAAACATGATAGGATTGTGTTTCTCGAAGATTCTCTGACTCACAAGTAAAAAAGAAAGAAAAAGAGAAGAGAGACCGTGAGACATATGTCAGGAATCATAAAGTAATTCAGGAAAGGGAAGGAGAAAGGGGTTTGATGACTCCATGCAGGAAGAAAAGGGTGGTCCACGAAGTACTAAGTCGTTTTATGGAGTTGTTTTGCTGGAAGAAAAGAAAAACAAGAGGTATTGAGTGGAGTTTGGTCAGGATTGATTGGAAAGAGGTTCGTCTTGGAGTAGGAGTGTGAGATCCTCTAAAGAAACAAAAGAAAACGATGGTCTTGAAGTGGAAAATTTTCGTGGCCGAGTCTTTTATATAAAATTATGGTCTTTAGAGGTATTTAGCAAATGAGAGGTGAAAACTTTTTTTAAAGAAGTACGTTTGGAAAAAAACAGTGAACTTTGATGAAAAAAAGACAAGACCTCTGAGATAAAATTAAGTGATAAAGTTAAGTAAATCGATGAGTAAATTTAGAAATTAGAGTGAATAATTTGAAGTGGGAGAAAGTTTGCCCCCTCTCTCACAGCGAGAGATGACTATATTTATAAAGTTTACATGGCATGTGATAGTATGTGGGGCAAGGTGATTTGTGTGAAACACTTGAATTTTTCACCTACTTCTTTGTCGTCTTCGAAAACTGACATATTGAATAGTGTCGACCCATTCGAAACCCGTTGGATACAACTAACTTGACTAAATCAACGGAGTTTGTGACGAAGAGATAGCATAATTTTTCTTATGTTTGAGGGAGAACATAACCCAAAGTAAACTGGCCATCTATGCATAGTGGCGAAACAACTCTATGTCGACCTTGTAATCCTAAAATATTATAAGTTCCATCAAAGAGTTATAGAATCGACCACTGAAGTTTGATCATCGTTCTTCCACGACCCATCTACGTAACATGTAATAAACACATTCTGCATCAAATCTGAGTGGTCTCTAGTTTGATTGACAATAACATTCACAACTTCTATTTGAGCGGCAAACCATGCATTGCATTATGTAGTAGCTATTTATAGTATAGATATTTGAAACCAATCGATTTAAAACCAATAAAAAGTTTATCGTAAACATAACATGCCTTGAAAATATATAGATTATGAACAAAATAAAAAATTTGTGTCTAACATCTAATAAAAAAAAGGTAAAATTTGGAATAAAAATTGAGTCTCGTACCTCTTAAAAAAGAAATTAACTTTACAACCAATTGAACTACTAAATTTTTTTTTTAAAAATGACCAAAATTTTACTTACAAGATTTAGGACCGAAAGTATGAACTTGGCCTGTTTGTATCACGGACCCGTTTTGATCATAAATATACCATAACAACGAAGGAAATACACGCGTCAAATCCCATCCGTATCTTTTATGCACCATGATAAAGAAAGATAATCTATATTATTTAGGACATAATTTGTAATAAGAAATAAATCAGACGTTAAAGGAATATTTGATAAGTCACAATTTCATGTGGCGATAAGATATCCAATGTGGTTGAAGTATTTGTTTGAAGATGAGAAGAGATTGTTTGTGAGCCCTCTAATTTTGTGGTTTTCTTTACTTATGTGGTGCACACTTTATGTGGTAAAAATGATCTAATTGGGGGTTTTAAGTAATATAATGATAATTTTAGTGAAAAAAGTAGAGATGTCAATAAGTCTAGACCTGCGTGGCAGGTGGGAATGTAAACGGTGCATGGTTAATAGAAATACAATACATTACGAACCGTGGCCTAATCGAAGACACTACGGGTCAACCGTCACATCGAGGATTTACGTGTTGCTATTGGATTAGCTTTACAATAGTAAGAAAAATAATCCCAACACTCATTAATTCGTGGCAACCGTAAATATATTGACGTATAGTATAAAGATAAGAAGCACGTATACTCCACCAATCTAGTAGTAATAATATGAAACACATACGAAAAAGGACGAGTTTTTCGTAATTCGCATAAAAAAAAATAGTTTGCGTATATTCCCAGGCCATGACTTTGTCAGGTCCACGTTTCTACAAAAGATGAGCACTTTTTTATTTCTATTAATTTATATTTTTAAAATATCGCCAAAAGAACACTCTGAAATTTCCCCATTTTAATAGTGTTTCTTTTTCCTTTCATCCAAAATCGGCAGAAAATCCTAACGCCGTGTTCCGTAATTAATGATCTCTCCTTTTATCACACTCTTCTTCTTTATGATATAAAGATCGGTTCCTTTCTCCACAAGTAGATTTTCTCCTTTTTTTTTCAAGAAACAGATTCTGGAAAAATAGTTAAGAGATGGGGAGATTGTTCTTGGTGAATTTGGAAGGCAAGTCTTACAGTTGTAGGCACTGCAAGACTAATCTTGCGCTCTGCGAAGATGTCGTCTCAAAGGTTGAATCTGAATACTTTCGATTTCTGGGTTTTCACTTAAACCGTGATTTTGCTGCTAAATCTTAATCTGGGTTATTGCGATTTAAATTCGAATCTATCATGTGGCGTTCCTTCTCTCCACGATTGTGTTCTGATGATTACGATTAATTAGATGATCTAGTTTGATTGGAAACATCAGTCTGCCTTTTTTTGATGAAATCTGGAATCTTCATGATCAATTTAGCTCAATCATGGATACACTTGATCATGTTCATTTTAAAATGATCAACTATTGGGGATACTTCTTTTGGAGACTGCTTCTGTAATTGCTTAGTGTAGGATTTTAGATCAATCTATGCTTCAAAACTATTGTATGCCTCTTTCTTTCCTCTTTCAATGGTTATGTGATCATGAGAATGTCCTGCATTCTCCATTGCATGGTTTAATTGGTGTTATATCATGGATATTGATGTCAAATACAATCAGTTAGTTTATTCTAAGTGGTTATGGTTCACTTGCAATGTCTTTTGGTATTGTGGCATAGAGAAGATAATGAAATCATCTATGTTTGCTTGTTCACAGTCTTTTCAAAGCCGACATGGGAAAGCTTACCTCTTCAGTAAGGTGTAAGTTATCTTCTCCAAAGTCTCATTTGGGTTTTGGCTAGATTGGAAGAAATCCGAAGAGTCCTTTATGCATTTTCACGAGTCTTGGATTTGTGTGAATAGAGCAAATGTGTATGCTGGGGATAAAGAAGATAGGATGATGATGACAGGGATGCACACCGTGGTCGATATTTTCTGTGTCAAATGTGGCTCTTATGTTGGATGGAGATATGTAAGATAACATCAAACCTATCTTTCTTTTTATTGCTCTCTCTCTCCCTTTGCTAATCTAATCTTATTACTCAGGAGGTTGCTTTTGAGAAGAACCAAAAGTACAAGGAAGGGAAATCAGTTCTTGAAAGGCCAGTACCCGATTAATCTCAGTCACTGGTTTCTTTTCTTGTTTTGAGTTTAAGTTTTTTGAGTTGAGATGATGAATTGGTTCAGGTACAAGGTTTGGGGTCCAGATGGGAATAATTATTGGGTGGCTCAAGAAGTTGAAGCCGCAGAAAGTGATACTGATGAGGCTTAATCTCAAAAATTCATATCTGATTTTGTACATTCTCTCTTTTACTCTTTATTCTTTTCATTTTGTGAACCATCTATCTTCCTACTAGGACAACTCTTCAGAGAATCAATTGTTTGTGTTGCAACTACTACTTTGTACACATACAGTTTACAGATTTCTCATTATCTTATTTTGTCAAAGTCTAGTTTTTTTTTCTAGAGTTCTTTAATACTTGAACAGGTGCAGAGTTTGATTGTCCGGTTTAGAATCAAATTCAGTTTTTTGATATCGATTCAAGTTTATAGACATAACTTACCTAACTCACTTTGGTGTACTGTTCTGTAACGGCTTGGTTTTGTTTTTAATTTTGTTTGCTGAGAAAACTAACCAAATTAAACACTTAGAAAGAACTGAGAAATTTAGTTTGGTAGCCAAACTTTGCCAAATCGAGTTTTCTCAGCAAACCAAATTTAGTTTGGTAATTGCAAAGTTTGGTTCAATTTGGTTTTAGCCTTAAAACTAATCAAGGAATCTGTGGAGAAATTTTACATTTGACTCATAATTAAGAGAATAAAAGGAACTGAGCAATTGGAGAGATTAATAATATTTACTATTTTTTATCAATGTTACAAAAGGCTCTTTAAGACATTTGAAGTTTTGAACTAAGCTTTAATGTTCCCGGAGTTCATACACCATTTTCTCCGAGAGCTCAACTCCAACGACTTTTTGGAAATTAACCAACATCGATTCCAGTTGTTTCCGAACTACTTGATTCTTGGTCAATTGTTTTTCTTTTAACAAAAATTGAGAAGTTGATGATCTGAAACGAAACCGGATAAGTAGCGATATTCATATTACCTTGTATCGAAGTCGAGATCCACCAAGACTGATAAGAATATTGGTAATGTCACTAAGGTTTATACCAGCGTCCGAGTCTTCATCAGAGTTATACATTTCTTCATCATCATCATCATCGTTGGATTCCGCTACGGTTTTAGAAGCTTGAGGTGGTGATGATGATGATGATAGTGATAGAGATACCTTAGTGAAATCGAACAAGATTGAATATGGCTTTTTATCAAGCAGAGGCTTGGATACTTCGAATGGAGTGTCAACCAAAAACCTTTTGTATGAAGTTTCTGAGATGCTCTCCGGCTTATCATTATGCACTCTCAGTTGACATCGTTTGTATAATTCACATTCCTCTGGATCAAAACCTGTGTTCACAAAAATATCACAGAAACAGTTTTAAACAAAGAATGCAAGTTACCCGTTCCGAGACTTGTGAAGACTTTCATCTAATGAACGAAAAAAAGGAGAAGAGTGGCTCTATATATATAGATACCTTTCTAGTTTCGCTGCTGCTCCTTAGAAGTAACCAAATCAGTTGCTTTCAAGCGGATAGTATAAGAAGGGCAACGTGTTTTATTCATCTCAGGTTTGTAAAGGAAGCAGCTAGATCGTCTCCATCCACGGTCAAGAAGAGCTACTCAAGGGAAAAGGAAAGACACCAAAATGATAAGTCCTCTGGAAAAAGAGAATAACGTCCTCTCGTTTTTGTTAAAGTGAACGAGACGAAGTTCTCTTCTTAGTATTAAACACGTCACGCGCTGTTCTCGTGCTAAGGTTTTTGTGAGAAATGACAAAAGAGTAACATCTTGTAGTTTTTACCAATTTAACCGACAGGAGTTCTTCCCTTGATATTCAAAACGTAGTGCATATTCTCTTGTCAAGTTGGGCCCAATATCAAGAAAAGCCCAATTTCATCGAAGTAAACGAGATCCGTCAGATCAGAAATTGAGCAAGAAAATATGAACCGTTAGATTTAGGTCGTCAAAAAACCCTACTTCCTGGATCGTCTGGCCGATTCGTCGAACTCTTTCTGAGCAAGAGGACATTTGAGTTATTTGTGGCTGTATCCTGTAAGCGACAATGGTGAAGGCAACGAAGGCAGAGAAGAAGATCGCGTATGATGCGAAGCTATGCCAGCTTGTCGACGAGTACACCCAGATATTGATCGTCGCGGCGGACAACGTCGGATCGACTCAGCTCCAGAGCATCAGGAAGGGTCTTCGTGGAGACTCGGTGGTTCTTATGGGAAAGAACACTATGATGAAGCGTTCGGTTAGGATGCATTCTGAGAACACCGGAAACACTGGAATCCTGAATCTGCTTCCCCTCCTTCAGGTTGATTTTTCCGCTTCTCGAAAATGATCGGCGCTTTATGCTTATGGAGAGTTTAGATTATGATTGTAATGACTCTGCTTTTTTTTAGGGTAACGTTGGTTTGATCTTCACTAAAGGTGACCTTAAGGAAGTGAGCGAGGAGGTCGCCAAGTACAAGGTTTGTTTACTTTCCCCTAAATATGATCAGCAAATGTTTGATTATAGCTAAGAATGTAGGTAGCCTCCATATCTAATCTCAAAGGAATTAGTTTTCTTACTTCATTTCTGTTTATATTAGCTGAGTTTGACATATTAACTCGCGTAATGGTTGTGTAAGTATCTGGTGCTTTCTCAATGTGATTGGATTGAAATGGAAGTCTCTCATAATATGAACAGGTTGGTGCTCCTGCTCGTGTGGGTTTGGTTGCCCCAATTGATGTAGTTGTCCAACCTGGTAACACTGGTCTCGACCCATCCCAGACATCTTTCTTCCAGGTTTGCTTCATTTGAACTTTGCTTGAGTGGTTTCATCTGAATGCAATGTATTGAGTTTCTGAAATATGTGTTTGTTTTGGAATATTTAGGTTCTTAACATCCCAACTAAGATTAACAAGGGTACAGTCGAAATCATTACCCCAGTTGAGCTCATCAAGCAAGGTGACAAGGTCGGTTCTTCTGAGGCTGCCCTTTTAGCCAAGCTTGCAATCAGGCCGTTCTCGTACGGTCTTGTTGTCCAATCGGTTTACGACAATGGCTCAGTCTTCAGCCCGGAGGTTCTTGACATGACAGAAGATGCCCTTGTTGAGAAGTTTGCTTCTGGTGTCTCGATGGTCACTTCCCTGGCTTTAGCTATCTCTTACCCTACCATTGCTGCTGCTCCACATATGTTCATCAATGCCTACAAGAACGCCTTAGCTATCTCTGTTGCCACGGAATATACTTTCCCTCAAGCAGAGAAGGTCAAAGAATTCTTGAAGGTTAGTCATTCAACTGTTTATGTAATCATCGAAGCTTGGACAAATTGTTGGTGTTAATGTTGATTCTTTGGTGTAAATTGTAGGATCCTAGCAAGTTTGCTGTTGCTGTAGCGGCAGTGTCTGCCGATGCAGGTGGTGGTGCTCCAGCCGCAGCTGGTAAGGTAGAGGAAAAGAAGCAAGAGGTTGAAGAATCAGATGAAGAAGACTACGGTGGTTTCGATATGTTCGGTGAAGAATAGATTTGATCTATTAAGGTTCACTACCTTTTTGTCGATGCTATAAGTTTTACTTTGGTTGTAGTATGTTTTATCTCAACTTTCTTGATTTTGGTCATTTCAAATTTATCTTATCGAAAGGTTTCGTTTTATGTTGCTTTGATATTTTCTTAAGTCTTAAATCTATAACTCCTCTAGTTTTTGGACTTCATTGGCCTTTAGGATTGTGTATGAATTCATTGTGCACAAAAAAAGTGTTATGAACGATGACAACAAAATAAAGCGGGGCGCTTGTACGCTTTTCCATATTTTATTTCCTAAGCAAACCAAAATTTGTTAAAGATAATTAATCATCTTGCATAACACCGTTTTGTCTTCCAGAACATTTGGTATTGAGCCAAATTGAGTTATTGTATCATTCTAATACAACTTCATATGGATGATATGAGCAAAACAGGGACATTACATTCTAAAACAGCTTGATATGTGTTTTGCAGTACAATCGGCTAATTCATATTTCTGCCTCTTTACACACTTAAAAATCGGTTTTAAATGTCTTCATTGTTGCTGGAATTCTGAAGTAAAGTTTGTTAGTCTGGCCAAAGCATCAGATTCCTTGTAGCCTTTGTAAGGTTTTGACAATCGGTTTCAAAGCACCATTTAACAATCAGCTTGATATAGTATATTGATTTACTAGATTTAATATTATTAGAGGTTCAAATAAAAAAAGAGATATAAATTAAATAGTGCTTCGAGTCTCCGTTATCTTTGGAGCGATAATGTATCTATGAACATAGTGATTCAATTTTACTAGTTTTACATAATTCAATCCACTATCAACATTTAGATTGTTTACCGCAAATTTCATTTCGCAACCATCATGTTTATTATCTATTAAACAAACATTTTAATAATTATTTACGAAATTTTTTGTTCACAGATATCTGTATATTAATGTAGAAAAAGAGTATGTGGAAAAAAATTGTGGGAATGTGAAGCAATTAATGTTAGTAATACAACGACAAAACTTATCTAGAAATTAACGCATCAAGAATGAGGACGATTACATACCGAAGAGATTTGCGACGAAAGGGTAAGATTAAGATTCTGAGATGTTGGGATGAAGATTTTGTTACAGTAGAAAAAGAAAGATTGGAATGTTATGGTATTCTGAATTATACTGTCAAGAGGCATTTACATACTTACAAATAACCGAGTTGCAATTAAAATATAACAAATTAAACCAAAATAATAGATATAAACTGAAATGTTTAGTTAAGCAAACAAAATGCACTTTTTTTGTTGTTGATTGAATGTAAATAAAGCAGAATGCACTTTTACTTTGAACAATAAAGAAACAACTGTTTTATGTTTATTAATTTGTTCTTACGCAGTAGGCTCATTTGCACTAAGATCTTACGCGTGCCTTAATTTCATGCCTTGTATTCATCCTGATTTTCTCTTGTTTTATTTTGATTTATGTTGGATATATAACTGATACAAATATGTTCTTATGATATTACCTAAAGTTTCCAAATTAAGCTTTATAATATTTGTTAAATTTAAATCAGACCCTATACACGGTATTTTCGGAAATGAAATAGCTATTGTATATAAATCAGTTGAGTTGATTATTTAATTGTCAAAATTTAAAGGGAAACTATTTTATTACACGTACGTATAACTGTATAAGTTAAAGTGATTAGGTTAAGCTAAGATAGGAAATTGTAGAGGACATACAAAAAAACAGAGGACAAAGAAAGACCAATACGTGTCGGTACTTTTTACAAATCTCTAAACCTTAAATTCTTCCCCAATGTCCATGACTCTTTCAAAATGTAAGCTTGTGAACATATATTATTAGATATTTTTCTTTAATTGTCTTCTAAATGATTTATTCAGCAAATCAATTTAAGTGATAATTCTAGATTTTTAAAGGATATCCTTTTTAAGTTTAGATATAAAGATGAAATTTCATATGAAGAAGATGAGTAATATTTATTTAGACATATCAAACCTGTAGAATTTTATAAAATTTGTAAGAGTTTCCAAAACTTTGTGAAATATTTTGAAAATATTTACATTTCAAATGAACAGTATGCAATTGAGTAAGAAAGAAATGGAAAATGGATCGGCAATTTGGATGATAATTAGAAGACAAGATATTGATTTTGGAATTAAGGACTTATGAATTTTAATGAAGTTCATGATGGCGGTTTGGGTTTACAATTTAAAGGTTAGAAAATTTAGAATTTAGGTTTTGCGATTAAGGATTATGATTTTTGATGAGGTTTAAGTCCGGAGTTAGGGTTTAGGATATTGAGATTAAAATTTAGATTAGACGTATTTTTATGAAGGAAATTTTTCAAAATCCACCGATAAAAAAAATTTCATTTTGGACAAGTAAATCTATGTTAATCAAATGTAATTTTTCCATAAAAGAAAATGTTAGTGTTGAAACCTAATTAATTAGAAAACAGGTTATATGGACAACTGTTTAAAAGTCCTTTTGAAAACAGGTTATTGATCAATTATCAAACAATCATTTGATAATTCATAATATAAGAATATCTTCAGAGAATACTAATATGATTATTTTCATGCTGATTTTTTTTTGGTATATAGAATTAAAGAATTTGGACCCATATTATTATATATGTGGAGTTCGTCATGTTCATTGCAGGAAACCATTGATGATTTGCAAGTACCAAACAATTGAATAAGTTAACATAGCTAGTTAACTAATTTTTCTATATACAATTTTACTGATACAACACTACTACAAGCTTATTTTTTTGTAGAGAAAAAAACACTTCTACAAGATTATTAAGTTTCTAGAAGAATGAAAAATGAAATAAAATAAGAAAAATATAATTAGGAAAGTTACATGCTTTGCATCGACATAGTTTCTTTTAAGATTTGGTATTAGTTGAACCTTTTGATGACTAATGGGAAATAAATATCGAACCCATTAAAAAAAAGAAGATTAGATAATACTACAACATTGACCTTGTAGTTAGAGCCTAAATACCACTTGCCAAGAATTAGAACCCAAATTGATGGTGTAGCAATCCTTACTTAATAGTGTTATTTTAATTAATAATAGTATAAGAAATAGATTTTATATATATATGCATAGAACATCATAGGGAATTGAATTTGAGTGAGCATTACAATGTGAGACCGCCTTCAACTTTTTTGACTATAAGATAAGAACGCCAATACTCGTCCTCTGAGAAATTTATAATATACTTATAAATCATTAAAACAATATATGGTTCATTATTTATATCAGCTAAAGCTTTTAGAGATGTAAAATGAACATAGATGATCAAAGAAAGATAATAATTGATGATAAAATGAAATTTGATTTGAAATAAACTAATTATAACCATTATTTTGTAAAAATAGATTAAAATTTCACTTTGAAAAATTAGAAGAAATCTAAACAATATATACATGAATAAAACAGACCTTCCAGATATCAAATTTGACAGGTTTAACCATGTTAAAATACTACATTGATTCGTTGCACACTATATATCATCGATAAATTGCTAAATGCAAATCTTTTTTATCTCCTTGGGTCTGCATTTTACAATCATAATTTTCAATTCAAATAAACTTAGATAAGAACAATACTTCTAAACTAATTTCTCAACTATACTTTAGCAGTTGTTCGTTCATTAATATAATGGGACTTAATATAATAGTTGAACTTTTTGTTCGAAAAGTTGTCTCACCAATTACTTAAATCAAGAGTGTTGTCCATTAAGGTTGGACAACTTTCATAGGTGTTGCACTAACACAAAACGGGTTTGATTGATTGCTTTTTTGATCATATGATAAACATATACTAATTAGAAACCAAGGTTGCTTTTTGAGGTTCCCAAAACTTGAAACCCGGACTTGTGTGAAAAAAGAAGAATAGAAAACAATGCAATAGCTAGCTAGTGAATATATTAATATAAGGGAGTATCCAACTAAAAGTATTGTAAAAGACCAAAATCATAAAATGTTTTGGGGCATGCACATACAAGAGTTTGAAAAATTCAAAACCACAACATGCACTATATTGCAAACTCAGATACATAATAAAAACGGGTAGATTCGACATGATGAAAGGGTCATCATCCTCTTTTAAAATGTTTCAACTTTCAAGTAAGAAACACTTTTAATCTAGAAACCATAGGATAATCCCATATACTACCACTCTCTATTCCTTTTGTATCCCGATCGAGAGATGATAGACAGAAGGTCGTCTGCATGTAAACCCCTAAAACATTATTTGATTAATATTAATAAGATGACAAAAAAAATTAAATGGGATGATTCCAAGGAAAATAAGCCACGTGAACTTTGACTTTAACACCGAATTGATCAATTTTCATAAAGAAAATGTTGAAATGCGAGAGAGACAAAGATATTTGTATGTACTGTAATGTTGTTTAGTGATGAGTACTTTGTTTATAAAAACAATGTTTGGTTTTATTCACATTGTCATTTTATTCTTTGGACCATTTTTCGTCTTGCTTAGCGTCCCGTGCATGTCTCCTCTAAATCATCACCATTAATACATTTTTACGCGCACATGAATAAAAGCGAATTAAGTTTCCTTTTTGATTTTTACAAGTATCATCTAGAAAAGAAATTTGTTCAAGTAGTAGTGGACTTCTAGATCACTAAGACCAAACCTAAGAACTATAACTATGCTCGAAAACGAAGATCGAGATCTTTCAATCACTCGACTGGTATGTCTACCTTATTCGGTATATGATCATATTTTGGAGAGTTTTGATGCCCCTTCTAAAATACATTTTTATCCTCTCAAACTTTCAACAAGTAGTAGTCGACTTCTAAATCACTAAGACCAAACCTAAGAACTATAAAATCAACGCCAAATAAAATCAAATTGATTAATTATGAGTGTCATAGAGTATTTGGGAAGAAAAATCATTTTTTTTGTCTCTTCCAACACTACAAGAAAACATGTCAATTTCCAACAGAAAAATCCATTGGTATATGAAAATACCAACATATTTCCAACGGAAAGTTACTTGTTGGTATATGAGCGTTGGAAACGTGATCAATCTGAAATTTCCAATGGATTATCATCGAATTTGATGCGTTGAAAATTTCCAACGAAAAGTATATGTTGTAAATCCGTTGGAAATTTCTAATTTTAATTTTTTATAATTAATTCGAAATTTAATTTTTTTATTAAAATTTATAATTTATAGGGAACAAAAAGTAAATATAAATTTTTTTAATTTATATCGGCTTCTAATTCGACATCGATGAAAATTTTTTGCTGGAGTTTAAAGAGAGGAGAGAGCTAGCTTATGCAAATTATCGAAGTAATTGAGGAAATTTTCGGGTTTGTTATATAGAGAGAATTTTTCAACGGATTCCCAATAGATTTCTGTTAGAAATAGAATCTATTGGAAATATGTTAGAAATCTGTTGAGATACTTGCAACTGATATATTTGTTAAGATTTCGTTGGAAATTTCAAACGGATTTCTAATGAAATTCGAACAAAATTTAATTATATCCGTGAAAAAATTTTCAAACGAATATATCCGTTAAAATATTTCTATTGAAAATTGATATGTTATCTTATAGTAGACCGCAATCATAATTGTGTTAATGTGACAAGGAAAAGACACTCTAAAACAGTGGAAGAGCGCATTTCTTCCCAAGCATCCACATAAAGAAGGTTATGCTCACACCTTAACTAGTTAAATCTTCTATCTTGTGCTCGCGTCAATTCAAGCAAAAATGAAACGAATAAATACAATTGTTGGGATATAGCTTCGTATATACTATGTAAAATCATATATGTTATATATAAAATAAAACTTCAAATTTCCTCCCGTCTACACTTGCTGACTAAACTCACTCAAGTGTCACATTTTTGTGGAAAAAAAAAAAAAAAAAAAAAAACTACTGTTAAACAATTTGTGAGTCAATCTGTTCACACAATGGCATATGTTTATAATTATTACTATCCTCATGTCTTTTACAAATTATGGTTGGACGCAATCGCGGTGTGTTCGAGTCACCATTTAAATCTCGTATGTAAACATAGCACATACGACTACGTGAATGAGTACAATAAAGTTGATTCTTGACATCAATAGTCCACAATAAAACTCATACTTATCTGTCTGTGCATTTTTCTTCTGCACCTTAAAAGTACTCTAATTCCTAGCTAACATAAGTATGACACATGAAATGTTCATATCTTTTGCAGATTGCAATTCGGAAACTAAGCTTTGTTCTTCATATTTAACGGATGTATTTCATGAACATATTATTTTCCATCCTACTGATTAAAGCCTGATTAAAATCAGAAATCCGTTCTCATTCGATGATGCACCTTTGGTCTACAAAAAATAAAATTGTTTTTTTTGTTTTTTTTTCTTTTAGTTGTTATATTATAAGTATATATCTATTTAAATTACGTTTCTGGCATAGAAGATCCAATAAATTCATGACCAAAAAAAAAAAGAAGATCCAATAAATATACACATATATATACCCGGAACAGAAGCCTAGATAGTCTAGGATAAAGAAAAACGATCAAATCTGCAAGGATCAGTCTCTCCCAAATCCCAAGAAAAAACAAAGCATGCATTTCGTAATAAACAACTCATCATAAAACGACACATAACTCGTAAACCTTCCCCCGACATTCATTTCTTTTTAAAAAAGCCAAAAGACACGATAAATTATAGGGATTATAATAACAATTTTCACATATATATATATATATGTGTGTGTGCATACATCAAGCCCTAAAACGTAAACAGTTGAGGATTTAATCTGAAAATCATGTCTTCAGGAGGATTTTCCGTGAAAGGTCGGAGCTTACGTGGCAACAACGGAGGAGGAGGAGGGGCAGGGACGGGGACGAAGTGCGGGAGGTGGAATCCGACGGTGGAGCAGTTAAAAGTATTGACGGATCTGTTTCGAGCTGGCCTTAGAACTCCCACCACTGATCAGATTCAGAAGATCTCTACAGAGCTCAGTTTTTACGGCAAGATCGAGAGCAAGAACGTTTTCTATTGGTTCCAGAATCACAAGGCTAGAGAGAGGCAGAAACGTCGTAAAATCTCCATTGATTTCGATCATCATCATCACCAAGAAAATGATATCTTTCTTCATCATCATATTCGTCAACCTTCAACTAAAGGTAATCTCAAGATCTTCTACTTGAATAGTCACTAAGAACGCTTTAAATAACAAGGATAAGTGATTTTTCCTTAAGCTTTATATTAAAACAAAAATAACATTTATAATCCTTTATTATTTTTGTTTTTAAGATCTTCAAATACAAGAATATCTAGTATATATATTGTAGCTAATTTGTAAGGATGATGGTATATATTGTAGATGTTTTTGAAATAAACGAAGAAGATTGTGAAGAGGAAGAGAAAGTGATAGAGACATTACAACTCTTTCCGGTGAATTCATTAATGGAGGACTCCAAGGTGGAGAAAATGAGAGGCAGAGGCAATAATAATAATAATAACCAGTACCGTGAATACATACGAGAGACCAACACGACGGCGTTTTCTCTGTATTCATCATGTGGAGCTGAGATGGAATATCTACCACCATTGGATCTCCGATTAAGTTTTCTTTGAATTATTTTACCATTATATTAAACTTGTCTTAAAAGTCCAATCAAGATATCTTCTGATTTCTGTATTATGACTCAAAATATCCAATGTACTAGTTACGTTGAGTTTCCTCATTTAATTTTTTTCTTCTTTTTTCAATATAAAAATCTTCAGTATGAACGCAGCCACAGATGTTGACTTGACGAAAATAGTATAGTATAATGCATCAATTACGGACATATTCCGTATCTTCCTGTACGTCTCTTGCCGAGTTTAAGGCCCTAAATGGTGTTAAGAGGAAAGATACTTACTCAAAAATACTGCAAAACTGGTCGGAAACAGATTAATTAACTACAAAGCAAAAGATAATAACAAAAAGCAAGTGCAACTCGAGAGTGGCAAGAAGCGCAAACGAAAATCGAAAAGAAAGAGCGCACCGAACCGAAAGTTAATTCACTATTTTGACAAAATTTGTCAACCCGAACTAACCGAATGATGTAGAACAAACGAACCGGCTATTTAGGAACAAACAATTGTCCAAGATGCCAACTTTAAGGCCCGTATATAATTGGGCTTTATAATAATACATCAAGCCCATTATTTGGTTAAAAATGACTAGAGAAGAGTTCATGAAGAGGTTTTTCCTGGAGAAGAAGCAAACTCAAACTCCGTCGGAGAAAACGGAATCGGAAGTTCAAGTTTTGATAAATCCGGCAGAAAAAAAGATTTGATTAGCTCTCAAGCGAATTTTAGTTCTCCCAACAATGGATGTTATAAAGACGCAGCAGATATCGGCGAGGACGATTGAGAAGGTGATCGTTCACCCACTTGTCTTGCTTAGTATCGTCGACCATTACAATCGTGTAGCTAAGGACACGCGAAAGCGCGTCGTTGGCGTCTTGCTCGGAAATAGCTGCCGTGGGACCGTCGACGTCACCAACAGCTATGCAGGTGCCTGAATTTAATTTTTCTTTTACGTTGTTCTCTTCAATCTCACTGCTCTGGTAGTTGTTTCAGATCTTGAAATATTGTTGAGGTCTTTCTATTTCAGAATTCGCTGTGTTTAGTATTCTTATGTGAAATTTACTTCGCTTTTGTCCAATCTCGTTAGGTGATGCGTAAGTTGGTATTTTGGCGAGGTTTATCTTTGCTGCAATTTAGGGGTTTTGTAGCGTTTGGGTTTTGCATAATTGAGCAGTTTTAAGTTAATTGTGTGATACTGACTGATGTTTGTGCAAGTTAAGTGATTTCTTCATTAGGGTATTGGAAATAGTCAAACTTGGTTCTAGTCCTTTATGTTCTACTACTATATTAGAGCGATGAGTTAAAGAAATATGGTGATTTTAAATGTCATTTGATCATGTAGCGGTGCATTATATTGGAACCTGTTCATGATGGTGTTGTTGCGGACACATCAATTGTTTTTGACCTCATGTTTCTTGGTTTACAGTGCCTTTTGAGGAGGATGACAAAGACAAAAGTATCTGGTTTCTTGATCACAACTACCACGAGTCGATGTTTCACATGTTCAAGAGAATTAATGGTATTGCTCTGGAAAAAAAATGCTTAAAAGTATAAGTGCCTAAGTGGAAGAACCTTGTGTTAACTTATTTACTCTTTGCTTTCAGCCAAGGAGCATGTTGTGGGTTGGTACAGTACAGGTCCTAAACTTCGAGAGAATGATTTGGATGTTCACGCTTTGTTCAACGGGTAGGGTTATGGCTTAAGGAAAGATTAATCAGTCTTTTCCTGTATCCTTATTCCTGTTTTAATCTTAGTTTCTTGAATTGCAGCTATGTTCCAAATCCGGTGTTGGTGATTATTGATGTCCAACCTAAAGAACTTGGAATCCCAACAAAAGCATACTATGCAGTTGAGGAGGTGAAAGAGGTAAAATACCATCCTTTTTCTAACCATATCACTTGCTATATACTCTTCAGTTGCATCTAATACACTTGATGTACTTTCTGAATTTGTGCTATCTATGTAGTTACATTATGTTATTAATCACCTGATCCGAACTTGTTTCTCTGCAGAATGCTACCCAGAAAAGCCAGCAAGTGTTTGTACACGTGCCTACAGAAATTGCTGCCCATGAAGTCGAGGAAATTGGTATTTTCACATGGGGAAAACAAATCCTTTGATTGTTTGATTTCCTTGTTTCAGTTTGTAAATGATTGGTTAGTTTCTTTTGGTAATTGCTTCTGAGGAAACTCTTACCTGCTTGGTTGTTCTTGAACAGGTGTGGAGCATTTGCTCAGGGATGTTAAAGATACAACCATCAGTACCTTGGCAACTGAGGTTCTTTTCTTCACACAAAGCTTAAGCACTTCATTTCATGTTTCTCCTAATCATTGATTGTTTCTCTCAAAAATAAAATCTTTCTGCTGGAGGAAAATTTAAAAGATATTTGTGAATTGTATTTTTAGGTCACTGCGAAACTCACTGCTCTGAAGGGATTGGATGCACGACTTCGGGAAATCCGAAGTTACCTTGACCTTGTAATCGAAGGAAAACTCCCATTAAACCATGAGATCTTATACCATCTTCAGGTTATAAAGTAGAACTTATATCTATCAGACTTGTTAATCATTGATATCTGTGGCTGCTATTAGCTATTGATGATTGTTCAGCTGCTGATTAAATACTCATTTTTAAAATCTGTAGGACGTATTCAACTTGCTTCCAAATATGAACGTCAACGAATTGGTTAAAGCCTTTTCAGGTTCGCTTTTTATGCCTCAAAGTTTTTATGTTCGCACGGTTTTGCACTCTTTCTTCCGCTAACTTTAATACATCTTGTGCAGTGAAAACAAATGACATGATGCTCGTTATCTATCTTTCTTCTCTTATCCGAAGCGTAATTGCCCTCCACAACTTGATCAATAACAAGGTTAAATTAAGATTAGATGATCATCTCTCTTGTCTCTCTCGATTGATTGATTGAATTTGCAATTTGGTTTGTTTAAATTTGGATGCTATGTTTGTTCAGTTATTGAATAAGGAACATGAAAAAGCAGAGGACTCAAAGCCTGTGCCCATACCCGCCACAGCTGGGAGTTAAAATGTTAGGCAAATTTCAAGCTTTAGGAGGTTTTCTACTACTGTCATTTACTATACCTGTGAAGAGGATCTGGTCAGGAATAAACGGGTTCGGTCTCGTTCCAATGATCTGTTGTGACCATAGTTATGATATTAATTCGTCTTCCTGTCTTGACAAGATTTCTTTTTCTTTTCCCATTTGATGGTTCATTCTTAGTTTCATAATGTGTTATAAAATTTATGGGAATCAGTTCTTAAAAATAGCGAATGCGTCGTATGAACCAGGGGAGTTACGTTTTTTTTGGTTGCGTGTGTAGATTGGTAATTTCATAGTCGTCTTCCAAAATAACAATGCTTGCATAGCAACTCAATACAATTACAAGATATAAAACATAATCCCTCCAGTTCAACTAAATGTTGTTTTTGAAGTTTTTCAGTGGTACCAAATAAGTGTCGTTTAATTATTACAATGCAATTTTAGCTACATATTTATCTTTTTACCTCCTAATTAAATTAAAAAAACATCAAATACTATATAATTTAAATAATCAAATAAAAGTTAATTAAAATTTTAACTATTTTATCTTTTTACCTCCTAATTAAATTAAAAAAACATCAAATACTATATAATTTAAATAATCAAATAAAAGTTAATTAAAATTTTAACTATTTTCTTAATTTGTGTGATTTTTGTTTAAATAGTTAAAAAAAACAAGTAATTTGAAACAGAGTTAATTATACGTACAAGCCTACTTAAAATTATAAGGAATAATAGTTAAATATAAACACAACACTAAGCAATATATATTTTTTCATTGAAGAATTATTTTTATTTTTTCTTTCAGTTTTTTGTTTACATTTGTTTGGTTAAAAACAACCAAATTTTGGTATATTAACTTTCATTTATTTTGAGATATTTTTTATAATACGTGTTCAACGTACATCTTAAATTCAGCGTGTCACTAAAAAGTTACGATTTTTTTTTTATAAAAAAAATATAAGGTTATTAAAGAATTATAATTTTTTTTGGAAAAACATAATGAATGATTTATATTCTATTATATTGTATCTATTTAAAAAATTCACAAAAAAAAAATTTAAAAATAATTTCAAAAATAAGCAAATACAAGTTAAACATAATTGATACCAAACATAAAACATGATAAATATGATAATTAGTAATTTTTGGGCATAACTTAGTAATATCCAATAACGTCGCGTCAACGTCACTTTTTCAGTAGTTGTTCAATTAGGTGGTGCTGATCTTGACGAAAACGATTGTTAGCTGTTATAATGTTGATATTCCTGTGAAACTGAAAATTGACATTGTTAATGTTACTTAGTTTCTCTTTTGCTCCCAGATCGCAGTTCATGAAATCAAAATGGTATTGAATTGACTGACTCAGTCGATTATTTTTCATGTTATGATGATGTAAAGTTTGAGAGATTGAAAAAAAATCATGGACGGTCACTTGGGAAATAACCGGTTCCATCTCCATGTCCAAATCATAGCTTATAGGATTTTGATTTTAATTGTAAAATCCATCTCAATTTATTGGTGCATTGTAGATTTGGTGGTTTAGAATATAAGCAAAACAATTGATCCATCAAGTAATGATTGTAATTCCCCATATTTAACTACTAATGTGGATCTTTTTTTTATGCTTCATCAATCTTCCTAACTCTCTCATCACCTTGACCATATCTTACAAACACACCATTCATGGGTGTCCTAAGCTCCTAAGATTGTGCATGAAATGGATGCACCGGTGGATCCCGCTGTGGAGGATCATGCACGAAGTCTAGCCTCTTCCTACAATGAATTATCTTATCCCTCGAGAAATACAACAACTCATAGATTTCATTCGTGTCGAGATCTACAATTTCCCGACCACGATGGAGTTGTGACATTAGTTGATCAATCACATAGTACATATTCTTCTTCTAAGGCTTCTTTAATTTCTCTGTGACATTAATTTCTCTTTGATGTATGATTCGAGACTCGTTTCTTTATTATTCCTCTCGATATTTGATAAAGCAAAGATGTCGTATAGGAGGCCACAAGCCGTCTCGGAAGATTTCCACAACATAGGTGCAACCTCATTATGGCTAAAATTATAATATAAGCCTTGACATCACACAATATGGTTAGTTTTCTAACCTTTTTAGGTAATCATAACCTCCTTTTCTTCAGCCTTATTGCTCTTAAGGTTTTATTGAAGAAAATAAAAGTTCGGGTTACTAAAAAAGGTAAGAGAATTGACCATATTGTGTGATGTCAGCAATTTTATTATCATGTTTAGGGCTAATGAGGTTGCACGTATGGTGTGCCCATCTTCTGAGACGGCTCGTGACCTAGTAGACGACTTCTTTTCTTTACCGGAGATTAAGAAGAAGAAGAAAGAGACGAGTCTCGAATCATACCTCAAGGAGAATAAAAGAAAAGTTCATGAGGAGCTAAAGAAGCACCAAAAGAAGAACATGGACTTTGTGATTGATCAACTAATGTCACAACTACATCGTGGTCGTACAATTGATGATCTCATCGTGGTCCTAAGATTGTGCATGAAATGGATGCACCGGTGGATCCCGCTGTGGAGGATCATGCACGAAGTCTAGCCTCTTCCTACAATGAATTATCTTATCCCTCGAGAAATACAACAACTCATAGATTTCATTCGTGTCGAGATCTACAATTTCCCGACCACGATGGAGTTGTGACATTAGTTGATCAATCACATAGTACATATTCTTCTTCTAAGGCTTCTTTAATTTCTCAAGAACTTTCCTTTTCTTCTCTTTGATGTATGATTCGAGACTCGTTTCTTTATTATTCCTCTCGATATTTGATAAAGCAAATATGTCGTATAGGAGGCCACAAGCCGTCTCGGAAGATTTCCAAAACATACGTGCAACCTCATTATGGCTAAAATTATAATACAAGCCTTGACATCACACAATATGGTTAGTTTTCTAACCTTTTTAGGTAACCATAACCTCCTTTTCTTCAGCCGTATTGCTCTTAAGGTTTTATTGAAGAAAATAAAAGTTCGGGTTACTAAAAAAGGTAAGAGAACTGACCATATTTTGTGATGTCAGCAATTGTATAATCATTTTTAGGGCTAATGAGGTTGCACCTATGGTGTAGCCATCTTTTGAGACGGCTCGTGACCTACTAGACGACTTCTTTTCTTTACCGGAGATTAAGAAGAAGAAGAAAGAGACGAGTCTCGAATCATACCTCAAAGAGAATAAAAGAAAAGTTCATGAGGAGCTAAAGACGAGTTTGTGATTGATCAACTCATGTCGCAACTACAACGTGGTCGTACAATTGATGATCTCAACATGAATGAAATCTATGGGTTGTTATCTTTCTCAAGGGATAAGATAATGTTTTGTAGAAAGAGGCTAGGTTTCACGCAACATCCCCCACTTCGAAATCAACCGGTGCATCCATTTGAGGCACAATCTAAGAAGCTTAAGACCACCATGAATGATGTGTTCGTAGGATGGGGTCAAGGCGATGAGAGAGCTAGGAAGACTGATGAAGCAGAGAAAAAGGATCCACATTAGTAATACAACATGGGAGAATCAAAATCATTATTTGATGGATCAATAGTTTTTCTTATCTTCTAAATCACCTAAACTTACAATCCACAAAAAAATTGAGATGAAAATTGGATCTTACAATGAAAATCCAAATCCTAGAAGCTATCTTACATATCATGGAAGTAGAAACAATGGAAATAATAATTTGGAGATGGAGCCGGTTGCTTCTCAAGTGAGGACGTTTCATGGTTTTGCGGGGTCAATCTTTGAATCATTGAATCATCATAGCATGGATAATAATCCAATAATTACTACAATTCAGCCAATGCAACACCATTTTTATTTCAAGAGCCACAATCTTGGAGCAAAAGAGAAACTAAAGAACATTGAAAATGTCGATTTGTAGTTTCACATAAACATAAACACTAAAACAACTAACAATGGTTTCCGTCAAGATCCACCACCACCACCTAACTGAATAACCACCGAAAAAGTGATTTTGATATGACATCGTTTGACATCAGTAGGGGTATACCCGAGAATTATCAATTCTCATTATTAGATTGCTACTTAATGGTTATCATGTTATATGTTTTGTATGAATTATGTTGAAGTTGTGTTTGCTTTTTTTTGGAATTATGTTTAAGTTTGTTTGTTTTATGAATTCCTCAAGTATATATAATAGAATTTAATGAGTATTAATGTTTTTTCTATAAAAAAAAGTTGTATATCTTTAATGACATTATGTTTTTTCTAAAAAAAAGTCATCATTCATTAATGACGTTATGTTTTTAATAAAAAGAATAAATCGTAATCTTTTAATGACGTTATGTTTTTAATAAAAAGAATAAATCGTAATCTTTTAATGATGTTATGTTTGTTTCTAAAAAGAATAGAGAAAAAGACTTAAATAGCATGAAAAAGTTATATTGGAAAATAATAACACACGGAGTTTTGTAATTCCAAAAATATCATTAATAAAAAAATTTTGTGGTATTTTTGGAATTCGGAAAATCCTTCCCGAATTAGTGTGTATCCTTCCCGAATAGTGTTTTTCCTTCCCGAATTATATTTTTGGAAATTCGGGAATGAAAACACAACTCGAGAAGGGTTTTCCGAATAGTTTTTTTCCTTCCAGAATCAATGTATTTATTTCCCGAAAAAGTTTATGGTAAAATAGTCTTTGACGTAGTTTTTTATGTTATTATTGTCAATTGTCTAAAAGAAAAAGTCGTAATCATTTAAGGATGTTGTTGAATTTAAGATATATGTTGAACATATATTGTAGAAAATATCTCAAAATAAATGGAAGTTAGTATACTAAAATATGGTATGATACAATTTGGTTTGTTGTTAAATTAAAAAAATGTAAATTAAAAACTGAAAAAACAATATAATTCGTCTATGAAATTTTTTTTACTTAGTATGTGTGTATTTTATATTCAATGTACTACTTTAGAAAAAAGAGTAGGTTTCTAAATATAATTAACTTTGTTTCAAATTATTTTTTTTTTTGAAAATTCCATACAAATTAATAAAATAGATAAAAATTCAGTTAACTATTATTTGACTATTTAAATTATATATTATTGATGTTTAATCAATTTAATTAACGGTGGGAGAGATTAATATGTAGCTAAATTTTCATTTTAACAATTAAACGACATTTATTTGGTAACAAATAAAAACTAAATGTTGTTGCTATGCATTGTTAGTTTGAAAACCAATTATCATTCACTCACATTTCGTTAGCCTACGAGTAAATGAAATTATCATTTCTTTTAGTATAATCACTTGTAGGTATAATTCTCTGTTTGGAATGGAATGCTTGGTAGATAAATCAAAGAACAACATGGTTTTCTCTTACACATGGTTGTTCAAGATCAAGCAGAAGATAAAAGGAATGAAACCAAACAAGTACAAGGCAAGATTAGTACATAGGGGTTTCTCTCATGGAAAAGACGTTAACTATGAAGAAGTAGTCCAACATGTTTTAATCATTTTTTTTTTCTCTCTTTAGCGATAAATTTGAATATAAAGTTAAAAAAAATGGATGTGAAAAATACATTTTTGCATGGCTAACTATAACCATAAGGCTATGAAGATAACTCTAAGAAGGATCAAGTGTGTTTTTTGAATAAATCATTATATGAGCTCAAGCAATCTTTAAGACAATGGTACAATCGATTTGACAGCTTCATGTCATTTCAAGAATTCAAAATGAGTGAACATGAAATTTTTGTGTATATCAAAGGAAATCTCAACATATAAATCCATATATATATATATATATATATTTTTATACATAGATGATATGTTTATAACATCAAGAAGTTTGGTGGATGTTATACAGCTTAAAGACAAGTAAAGTTCGAATTTGGAAATGAAAGACTTGGATGTTGCAAGGAGGATTCTTGAAATGGATATCATCATAGGAAATACCGACGACATACTTCAACTATCTCAATCAAAGTATATGAGGAAGGTGACTAGTAAAATCATCATTTATTCCGATTGGTGCTCATCTCAAACTGTCATTAGATCAATAATGAAGATGAAAACGGTAACACCTTACCCTTCTACAGTTGGTGATATTATGTATATAATAGTTGGGTCAAGACAAGATTTAGCATATGGAATACGTCTTAGTAAAAAGGTTTATGAGTAGGGTTTGTCATATCCATTGAGAAGCTATACAATGGTTATTGATGTACACTAAAGGATCCTTACGAGTTTATTTGGTATTTGCTAAACATAAGGAAGTTCATGTACAAGACTTATGCGATTCTGACTACGCCGTAGATATGGATAAGAGAAGATCTACTTTGGTATGTTTTTAATGTAGGTGGAATGTGGTCACCTGGAAATCTTGTTTACAACCAGTTGTGGCCTTATTAACTCTTGAAGCTGAGTTTATGGCAATGACATAAATAGTTTAAGAGGCTAAATGGCTAAACGACATTCTTAAAGAATTTTAGTTCAGGAAAAGATCAGTTAATGTTTGGAGTGATTCACAAAGTGTTATCTATTTTTCCAGTCCACGAATAACATGTTACTTGGACGTACTAAAATACTAGTTCAATAGAGATTTTATTAAAAGGGGTGAAATGAAAATCATGAAGATTCACATAAGCAGGAACTTTGCAGATATCTTGACAAAATGGTTCTCGTGACCAAGTTTAACTCAACGTTAGACATACTCAAATTCTCTTAAGCTTAAATGTTTGTAGCCTAACATATGGTTTAAGTATATAAGTCTACAAAAGTAAGCAAAAGAAGGTCTGAGTTAGTTGAATAAATATACTAATATGAGACCACAAGTATACCTCTATATATAGCTTTTCTCATTAAGAGAAAAGGATTCACCTTTATAACTTCAACAAATCTAAACTTAAATTTATCTTGAACTATCTTTTTTTTTCATTTGGTTTTACCTAAAAATTTTCGAACAATTACTCTCTCTAACTTTCTCTTTCTTCCGAAACTTATGTCAAATTTCATCTTTTTCAACCATTCATTGGTCAAGTCTTACAAATGAAAATAGAAAACTAAAAACAAAATAACAACAAAAATAGATTTGGGGGAAAAATAAAGTTACATAGTGGCGTAAGTTTCCTGGAAATGATATAATTATGAAATCAGGAACGTGCAATGTTATGTAATATACGCTTTTGAGCCTACTTTTGAAGGACATTTCCTTTTTTGTTGATATGTGTTGTGCTTATTTAAATAAACTATTCAATTAAGTAATTAAACAAACATTATAAACTAATATTTTTCGTTTACATAAGAGTTTAAATGATGTAAGTAATATCATGTGTTCATGATGAGGATTAGCCTTAGGTCATAAAGCTTCTTGACGTTTCTCGTACTTATTTAATTGTAGAATGTTTACCATGTGTATATACAACACATGCAAAATATATTCCTTCCTCCATCCCCACCGAACATAAAATAATTTATTTTAGTCAAGCTTCGCGTATTCATACAAGAATATTATTTTCGCGAAAAATTATCGCAATCGTTATTTAATAAATTTTCATGAAAAAAGTTTAACATGTTATTGGTGCCGTCCTAGGTTTATAGAGGCAAACATTAAAAGAAGATCTTTCAATAAACCTAGATTCACAAACACCTTTTGAATTTTGATTTCAATTTCAATCAGGGAGTAAGGTTAAACAAAACAAATCATCCCCAATTTATCTATCAGGGAGCAATGTTAAAAAAAAAATCAAATTTATTTTATAGAGATGTTAAGATAACAAAGATAAGAATTAGAAGCATAATTCATCACTTTTAAGGAAATAACAAAATAAAAATAGGTGAAATAAAAGTCATAGAGAAAAGATATATACGTACCGTCAAACAAAGGAGAAGGAGAAGACGAAGAGGTACCAGTCACAATTTGAAACGGTGCGGGTGGAAGAAGACACAACGTCAGTGCAGGGTGGAGGAAGAAGAGATCGAAAGAGAAAGAGAAAAAGAAAATTTCTTTGAAAAAACCTAATCCCAAAAATCCTAACCTATTCAATATGTCAAAACACAGATAAAGTAACTATAAACCACAAAACTTAAATCGATTTCTTTCTTATTTGGGGGATTCAGATTTCTGGTTTGAACAATTCCTTTCCGATTTTGGAATCTTTGACGAAAAAGAAGATTTCCTTTTCCTAAAATCTTAATGTAAAAAGAAAATTGAAACCAAGTTGGGCGTCGATCCCGGGTCTCGTGATACACCATTTTTTTTGTCGTTGAGGGCTCTGTGGCAAATGCGTTTTCATTAGCCATTAGGCACGATACTGACTGTTATTTAGTAATTCTCTAAAATTTGTCCCTAAAATTTTGCTGTAGAAAATATCTAACTAATCGTATTTTCACTTTACATTTTTAATATTAAACATTTTCTCTTTCTTCATGTTGTTCTTAGAGTTATCAGCATCGCAAATCTTAGTCATCAAATAGTGGATATATACACACACGAATATTATATATATATATATATAGAAGAGATATATATATATATATAGTGCATAAACTATATAGTAATGCATGTATGACGTAAGAACATTGAACGTTTTATCATATTGGTACATCAGTGTAAGGCATGTAGATCCCATCGAGGCGACCAGATCGAAAGTGACAAAATAGCAAAAGGGGTGGCAAAAGAAATAAAGCATAATCAAAAGTTGCAAGAAAGAAAAAACACTACTTTCGTTTCTTTATCCGAAATAGGACTCGCGAATTGCAATAGCATTTCACACACATTTGATGATCAAGATTCATCAACGATAAAAGATAGGTAATTCAATGGATCCGATTCAAATCAATTACTTGACTAACTTTAGCTTTTGGTCGAACACCAAAACTTTCATTTTATTCCCGTCATAGCCCATAAATTAGGAGAATGCGACTATTTGGAGTCGAACTCAGGTGGTGAAAGGTGCAGAGGTGAATACTAAATTACTACCCACTTGCGTAAAGGCAATTCCCTAATTTTCTAACAAAAATTTAGAGTCAATAATCCAGTAACACATTTCTTCTTTAAAAATGATAAATTAAGTATTCACTAACCAGTAAACTTCTTTAACAATTGGGTTTTATCCATTTTTTTAAAATAGCTTTTCAAACTTTAGAGCATAATAATAGAGTCAAATCATTTTGCTAATCTGATGCTACACTATACGACAATATTACTTTGCCAATAACATTACAACTTAATTTGTATCTAAATGATACAGTTTTATTTGATTTATTATAATTAGTATATATATTTGGGGAGGCAAAGGGGTTGGTGTAATAGATGAGAAGAATATGATTCTTTCGTCAGAAGTGGAAAGCAGACTCATCACCCTCTATTTTTTACTCAAATCAATTGTTCATACCTTCCACCAAGACTCACTCAATATTTATAATTCAAACTTTTAGAACTATATTGCGGATGAAATCTATTACGGAAACATATATCAAAATTCAGTTTTACCTGTGCTACTCTGAATCTATGGAATTCTTATACGTTATACTATCCCCTAGACATATGTTTTTTTTTAAAAAAAAAAAACTAATTCATGGTGGTTCAGTAGTTGAAAAGTTCATGAAGTTCGTAATCTCTAAAATATGACAATTCCAAAACAAGCTTTGAACAAATTATTTAATTTTAATTTATCCAAACTATCCGGTTAAAAGTTTATTTTAATCGCAGCCATAAGTTAATATTGAAGTGTTTTTATTATTTTAATTTATTAATCACGGATTAACTGTATAGTGTTGATTACTCAAACCACTTCCACCATTGAAAACTATACATTACCCATATGTATTATATTTCCTTAAATATTCTGTCCTAAAGCATTATAATTTTCAAAAATCTCTCACTTTGTGTGGTGTCGGATCACTTGGGTCTTGATATCTTTGCGTTTAACACCATAAAAAAGATTGTTTCTAATGATGTCACAAAGCGCAAGTCTTTTTCACAACTATGATTGATAGAAAATATATATTGTAATGTAATATATGTATGTCGTAGATACAAACACACAAATACACAGTCACATATATGTTAAAAAAAACAAGTTTATACTTTTAAACCACACAAACACATATGTAAACTTGGGTTTTGCTTGTAATTGTCTAGTTACAGTTTCAAAACTCAACTTGTTTAGAACGCTGAGTTTGAGCATACTATGTCGATTGTTGCCTTAAGCGCCAGCGAAGTTAATGGCAGCATCGAAGAGAGATGGTGATGGAGAAAACAGGCTTTGTGAAGATAGATTTTGACCCATAAACAATACTCCTTCCTCTGCATTATCCTTGTCGAGAAACCCTAACTCCGGATGGAAATCTCGGTGATCGGAAGATGAACGGTTGAGATTTGCGTTGAGTAGATTGACGGTTGTGATATCATGGATGCTTGGCCGGCGTTTGTCTTTGGCTCCGGAGAGCTGTCTCTGGTAATACTTTTGGGCGTGGCTCGCGACTTGCGTTGGCGTCTTTGACACCACGAAGTTTCTCGATATGTTTCTCCAATCTCCTTTCCCGTACTTGAGAAGCCCTAACAAGAATCTCCTGCAGAAAACAAGAAGTAGAGCGTTTATAAACCCTAGAAAAAACAGGGGAGGACTTGCGTTACAAGAAACCTAAGAAGAGTGACTTGCGTCGAAAGAATCTTTTTATATCTCTTACCTGTGTTCTTCCTCAGTCCAAGGGACTCCTTTCTTTCGATCTGAGTCAGATCCTCTTGCTCCAATAGGCCTTTTTCGATATGTATCCGGGTCAGATTCCAAGGGAGAAGAAGCTGCAGCTGTAGGGTAACCAGGAATGGGAACACGTCCTGCTTCGATATCAAAAACGTCTTCTTCGAGCTTACTGTATTGTTTCATAACATCCAAAACAGTCTTTCCAGGGATCATGGAAGCGACTTTGAACCAGCGATCAGGCGAGTCTTCAGCGTATATCGCTAAGGCTCGTTCGAACATCTTGTTCTCTTCGTTAGTCCAGATTGTGCTCGAGCTTTGTAAGCTCATCATCTCTTGAGGCACGAACCGGTGGTCAGAGATAGGTAGGTTAGAGAATGGATGCAGTGTCTCCATAGCTATAAGAAATAAAGAAGAAAGCAAAGTTTAAAAACTACAAACACAGCTCAAAAAAGTCCATTTTTGTGTGTATGTATGTGGAGGCTTTGAGGATTGATTTGTGGTATGTATTGGGAAAAGATGGAAGCTTTTATATAGAGAATTTAATGATAATCTATTAGGAATCAAAGGAAAGTAAAAGACAAAGAGGGAAGGTAAATCAAGAATCGTATACTGAGGGAATCAAGAACCTGATTTGGGTGAGAAATTTCAAGCATATAAAACCGACCGTCGAATCTTTAAAAGACTCAAGCTTTGAAGAATCTATGAGAATCTCTGCAAAGTAAGTCGTCGAAGGAAGACAAAAAACAGCAAAGCCCCAGAGTATGACTATCTCCTCAGATATGAATGAAGCTGTGACTGTGTTGAAAGCAGGGAGAGATAGACAGACTCAGAAATTGAAGACACAATTGAGAGAGAGAGACAAAGAAGGGTATTATAGAGAGAGTCACTGTTGATTTGGGGGCACTAAGGAGAAGAAAGGAAATGTTTACTTTTATTATCAAGGGGATTATTTGGCGTATTTGGATTGGAGAAAAGCGAATGGCACCACTCGGATTCTTGCGGTTCATTTTTGTCAGAAAGTTAGATTGATTTAACGATTTTATAATTTTTATTAATAAATATTCTGAATACGACAAATTATTCTATCGTCTTTTCTTTGGTCCATACACAAGTTGACTATGTAATTGACTTATATTAATTTCTTGGTTAAATATATTAATTAAGACATCAATATCAAAAGCGCCTGTAGCTCAGTGGATAGAGCGTCTGTTTCCTAAGCAGAAGGCCGTAGGTTCGACCCCTACCTGGCGCGCATTGTAGACGTCTTTGCGGGTGCGGAGATTTTTTTATTTATTATTTGGGACATCCTTGCGGAGAACAAGGTTCAACATTTCAGAGTTTTTTTCTCTTTCTTTTCAAATTTTTTTTTTTTTTTTCTTGTTAAAGGTTTTACTAATTTTTTGTTTTCAAAAAATTTGGCATGAAAGATTAATCAATTTTCTGAGGTTTGATTTTATGTCTTCGAAACAATCATAATTAAATTCTTACAAGATAAAAATAACAAGAACAAATAAAAAAAAGATGTAAAACGACCTTAACATTTCAGGCCATAGACTGTTTCTTGAACAGCAAGTAACCAAACAATTCTTTTTAACATTAAAGTTCAATAGATAGATAAATATCTCTTTTAGCATCTGGGAAGATCACTTGGAGGCGGTGGAAGCTTTTCGTTAGAACCTTTGCCATCTTCAACAAGAAACGCCATTTTAAGTCCCCAAGAAGTGTGCACTTCCAAATGACAATGGAAGAACCAAACACCTATTCAAATTCAAAATATCCAATCTTAACCACACCACACAGTACTATATATTGATATCGAGTCAACTTTATTTTTGACTCACTAAAAAAAGAGATTTTATTACCAGGATTGTCTGCTCTAAACCGAATCGCTGTCCATCCAGCAGTAGGGACACTAACAGTGTTCCTCTCGACCGGATCAACAAGATTAAACGTCTTAGGATCATTCACCGGATCGAAATTCCCCAATCCTTTACCAATCACGAAGAAGTTGGATCCATGGAGATGCGTAGGATGGCTCTCTGGTGCTATCACACTTGTCCCTTGGATAATTACTTGCACCGTTGAGTTAAACTCAAGTCTATAGACTCGTGTTCCGTTCTTTGTCTGAAGATTACTCAAACCGCCCGTGTAATTAAACGGCGTCAAGGGTTTTCCAGGGAAATCATCGGTGAAAACGCCTTGACTTTTGTTGAAGTAATGTGCTTGAAGCAAAGCCGTTGTTGGCAACACAAAGCTGACATTGTTGATGTCTGCAACTGTCTTGGTTCCATTAAGACACGTGGAACAAGGATTCACACCGACTCCAATCGCGAAAAACAGCGAGTGATCGATCTTCAAAGGGACTTTTGTTGGGTATTCTTGCGAGTTTAGGCTTCTTAGCGAGTCTGAGAAGTTTAGGGCAATGTTTGTAGCGTTTATTGGAGGAGTCTTGGATATGGTCAAGGGTTGAGTGGTTGTTGTGTTTTTGTAACGCAGAAACGCGGTTCCGGTTACGTTATTGACGGCGACAACGGTATCCATGAAAGGTGAAATGGTCATTAAGAAGTTCCCTTGGGGATGATTAGCGGTAAGGATTGCGTTTGTTGTTTGCCCTGGACCTAAGAAAAGTGTGTCGGTCATAAACGGTTTAGTGTAGGATGCGTCAACTTCAACGACGGTTAAGTTGTGTCCTGCGATCTTGAAGAAGAGCTCGTCGTTAACTGCTGCGTTTACGATCCTTAAGAGGTAACTTTTCCCGGTTTCGACGTGTAAAGAATATCCTGCGAGAAGATCAACTACAAATTAATTGAAAATGAAAGATATTTTAATTGTATACAAAATTTCAAGCCTAATGTCCAGCCCTAGCTTATATACCGTGAGACTTGCAACCGGGGATTGGACCAGGAAGTCCGTTAATGGTGTGAGCATCTGAGATATTTGGTGGCAAACCGGATTGTGTGGATTGATTAATCACAGCTTCAACATCTGATTTCCACCATTCACCTGTAAAAATCAATCTCAGTAAACATAACTTAAGAGATTATAAATTATATGATCTAGTATAAAAAGCTCACCGAAAACGATGGTTTTCTCGGTATGAGGCCGAGGGAACGGATAAGGCACACCGCGTTTCGGAAGGATGACGATAGCGCCATGGACCGTCGCTCTAAGCCAGGAGATATGAGCATGCCATAGAAGCGTTCCTCGTTGGCCCGTGAGCGTAAAATTGTATATGAAAGATCCTCCCGGTTGGACCGGACATTGCGTTATATAGGCCGGTCCATCGTACCATCCTGTCCTTAACTGTTTCACACCATGCCTGCAAAAACCAAGAAGATCTATCAAGATTTTCGTTCACAAAAATTTGTATTCATGGGGTGACTCACTCTTTTGTTTTGAGTTGTAATTAGTTACCAGTGGACGGTGAGATTGTAGTTGACGTTGTTGGTGAGGTTAACGATCACGTTATCGTCTTCTCTTGCGTAAAGAGTCGGTCCTGGGAACTTCCCGTTAATGGTGACTATCGGTTTGCTTGAACACAGCTTTGTCATGTTCTTCATCACTACCTGTCTCATTAAGAAAAAGATGAAGACGGACTAATTGGGTTTACTTACTTGTTAATCAAAGAATCTTAATACTTACATTGAATTTGAAGTGACGAATGTTTGCCTCAGCCAAAAGTGATAGAAAGAGAAGCACAATAAGAATAATTTGAGCATAATAATAAGAAGCCATTCTCTCTTAACCTCTGCTTGGAACTGAAGTTGTGACATGCAGATCTATAAAGCTATAAATGGAAGCCATCTGGTAGTCTTTTTCTGAGTTCCATCATGTTTTTAACTTAAAATTTACATAAAGAAGAGAGAGTTACGTAGACAAAAGGATAATCACAGTTTGAAGTCTACTTCTCAACTGCAAATAGAGACATAATAATTTTCTTGCTACTCAAGTTACTAGATGGATTATAGTGTTTTAACAATCAGAAAGTAGCTTTCAGTGGCGGAACTGGAGACTTCTAATACTTACAACTGTCATAAGAAGGAAACTAAAGTTTTATCTTATTCTTAATATTATCATCTTACGTTTAACATTCTTTGATAATGATAATCACTTCATCTTCGCTTAGATTATAATCCACCTAAAATGGAAGACTATTGACAACTTATCTTAACTACTTAGACAAATTGAAAATACATTGTCATCAAAGATTTGCATTGGTCTTATATTGACCATAAGCTAGAAAAATGACTGTTTTTCTTGTAAAAGATAAAAGATGGAGTTATGCTTAATCACACATTAAGCATTAAGTTTTTTTTGGGTCGGTTTTAAGCAGCAGTAATGGTAGAACCAGCAGATTAATAAAGCCAAGACATTCTCAAACTTGTTTTCTTCAGCTGCAAGAAGGTCTTTCTGTAGTCTTTCTTCATAAACACATCCAAAGCAAACAAGTAAAATCACCACCTTCTTCAACTTCTTCTCTATACCATCCAAACACTCAATGCATTCACATTACTCGTACTCTCCTTCGCCGATACCATCTTTACAGGCTCCCTCAACCTTTCGGCATTGAACCGGTGACACACAGGCGGCCTGCGAAGTGGACTAGGCTCCATGTCGTTATCGTTATCAGCATCATCACAGTGTCTTTAATTTTACAATGCTAAGATAATGATATATTTAAAAAAATAAGCAGTGTGTAATATCTTTTATAAATTATATAGATAAAACCGAATCTATAACTTATCTATTTAGGTTTTGAGATTTCAGATTACTATTTTTCTAAATTACATTTTCATTGTATAAGTCACGTGTTTTTTTTCTATATAATGTAAGATAATGATAAATTTTATACTGTACGTGTAATATTTTTATAAATCATAGACAATATCAAATCTTCTTATGATTCATTTATGCATATTTTGATTTTGATAAATAAGATTAATATTTTTTATAGACAATATCAAATCTTCTTATGATTCATTTATGCATATTTTGATTTTGATAAATAAGATTAATATTTTTTTAGATAGTTTCATTGAATAAACCATGTATTTTCATTTATAATGTAAGGAAATGATATATTCTAAAAATACGCCGCTTGTAATATTTTTATAAATTATAGATAAAACCAAATTTTATGTGATTAATTATGCATATTTTGATTTAAAAAAATAAAATTGTTATTTTTTCTAAAATAACAGTTTTATTAAATTAGTTGCGTGTCTTTTGATATATATTAAAAATATGTCACGTGTAATATTTTTATAAAAGATTAAACTTGAAAAGAAAACAAAGGTTAGAATTTTGTCTTCTCAAAACAAAACAGAAAGTAAAAATAAAGGATTAATATTTTGGGGAAAAAGAATTTTGATTGTGTTTAAAAAGAAAAGGGATAATATTTGGGGAAGAAGGATTGGATTTTCAAAAACGATAAAGAACATTCATGAATATTGACTTCCTTATCATAAATCTCTCAGTTTTGTCTTGAAAACTTACCTAGGGTGTGTCAGCTATTGACTCTGACTAGTTCATCAGCTATTGCAGATTCTCAAATTTCTATGGATTATTGGGTCAATAGCTGAACTGAGACTTCTAATTGTTACAACTGTCATAAAAAGAAAAGTAAAGTTTTATCGTATTATTAATATTATCATCTTACGTTTAACATTCTAATCACTTCCTCTTCGCGTAGTTTATACTCCACCTATAATGGAAGACTCTTGTCAATTTGCTTTTAACTACTCAGATAAATTGAAAACAAAGGTTACTCATTCAATATCTTACACTGTCATTAAAGATTTGCATTGGTCTATAATACTCCAGCATTAGATACTAACCATAATTAACTAGAAAAAAGAACTGCTTTCCGAAATATTAAGATAGAATTTTGCTTAACCACACACATCAAGCATAGGTGTTTTTTTTTTTTTTAGGAGAATAAGAGAGGATTGGTCTTAAGCATCAGTAATGGTAACACCAGCAGATTGAAGCCTAAGCAGCCAAACCATTCTCAAACTTGATTTCTTCAGTTGCAAGAAGATCTCTCTGTACTCTTTCTTCAAAAACAAATCCAAAGCAAACAAGTAAAGATCACCACCTTCTTCAATTTCTTCCATACCATCCAAACACTCAATGCATTCACCAATACAGTACTCGTACTGCTTCTCAATCACTGGACTCTCCCTCACTCTCTCGGCATTGAACCGGTGACACACAGGCGGAGTTACAATCTCCACATCTTGTAACCTAGACTCTCCAAAACCAACACCGTTAAATCTCCTGCGAAGTGGACTAGGCTCCTCCATATTGTTATCGTTATCAGCATCATCTTCATCGTCAGCGTCATCTCCATCTTCGCTTCCCATGCCTGGCTCGTTTATGTAGAGTGTTGATAATGGAGTTGGGTACTGTAACTGTGGTGGAGATTCGGAATTATCGCGTGGTCTCTTGCGATAAGAACGGAAATAAGCTTTTCCTGGTTCGATAACTCCTTCGAAGATCGTTGCTAGTTTATCAGCGTGAAGAATATGTTTCCTTCTGAATTGTGCAGCTCTTGGATTCTCCTGTAAATCAAATCAACAACAACAAAAATAAAAGATCCAATCTTTTCCAATGAAATGATAAAAAGTTTTCTTTTTTACCTGTAAATAGATTCTCCAATCTTCGTCTGTTGCACCAAAACTACGAGTGATCGGATCCCATTTCATGATACTAGCACCAACAACTTGACACCAAATCTTCCAAGCTTTCCTCGTACAATCCCAATGGTTTTTCAGTTGAGGTCTTGTGTAATTTCTTCCAGTGGTTTGATTGATTACATCAAGCATCATTTTCCAGCTTTCTTTTGGATAATGAGTATCAGGTCTGTTTCCTTTGTACGTCTCTTGGACCAGCAAGTCGATGAACAGCTCGTGTGCGCTCGGTGGCCAATATCCTTTCGACTGAGAACTAGACAAGCTTTGCTTATCATCATCTCCAGTATCAGCTTCTTCTTCTTCACCACTCGTGATTCTTCGCCTCCTCTTACTACTAGAACCAGCTTCATCACCTTCTATAATACTGCCTTCGAAGATGATCTCTAGTTTCTTCAGATACAGTGGAGGACTCAACCTATACTGCCCAGCATCAGGATTCACCTGTGACAAAAAATCCAATTCATGTTATACATATACCTTTAAGAAACACTCAATTTCACACTTGTTAGTAACCTGTAAATAGTTGGCCCAGTCTTCATCAGTGGCACCGAATGTGTTTGTCTCAGGGTCCCATTTCATATCAGGGGATTGAATCAGTCTACGCCATATCTTCCATTGCTTTCCCATTGTATCCCAATGATTCTTCAGCTGCTTTTTGTTAAACTTAGCTCCCACTCTCTGTCGAAAAGGTTCCATTACATGCTGAGTTCCTGGTTTGTTCCCCAGCAGCTTTTGCTCCACACATACGTCCACAAATATCCTGTGGTGTTCAGGATCCCACGCTGCTTTCTGCTTCATGATTCTTCACTCTAGATAAGTAAAATCAAAGAAAACATAAGTTTCTTTCCAAAACAAGATCACATTCAAGGATCTGATTGGTAACACGGCAAATGATTAACGAAAAATGGCAGATCAAGAGAAGATTTTTATGTGTCGTTGGTAAAGATCCCGAAGAATCGGAGCGAAGTCATTCCCCGATTCCACGGGTTTTCAAGCCTGAAACAGTACCCAAATCTATACAAGTATACATCCACATTTTGTTTGATCATGGCTGAATCTAGAACTTAGTTTTTGGTTTAGAGCAGAAACTTGATGAAAGCACTAGATAATTAACCTAAATCAAAATTGAAATTGCTTTGCATGTAAAACATAAAGGATCTTACTGTTTTCACAAACATTATCAAAACAAACACATCCACGAGACCACAAAGGAGAGAAATTCAGATCAACAACATAAGCTATAACAATCATTTTAAGAAGGCGGATTTAGAAAATCGACTAGATTTTAGGCTCATCCATTTGCTGAGAATTATGCAATTTAGGGTTAGATCTCTACACTAAATCGAGTGCTCTTTTACCCCCGAAATAACGCGATTGTGGGACTCGGGATTCGCAATGGAAATCCAGAAATCGAACGCGAAATTGGGTATCGTACGAAACCCTCGCCGTACAACGATGGAGGGCCATCAGAGACAGTACTCCAGTGGCCGGAGAAGAAGAACGGGGAAAGCAAAAAAACAAAACAAAAATCAAATAGAATAGAAAAGAAAACGTAAAACGTTTACCGGGAATTAGAGAGCGATCTGATGGCCAGAGTGTGGCGGTGTGGCTGAAGAAAAGCCGCCGATCGCTATTTTTCCTCGATCTCTCTGATTTTGGCGTTTCCTATCAGAATATATACCGGTTTGTTCCGGTTCCCTAAATGGAAACCTTTTTATTTAGGTTGACACATTTCAACCAAATCTTTGTTGAAGATAAATTTAATTTTATTAAATCATAATGTGACTTTTTTTAGGGTTGATTAAGAAGATAGTCAAAATGTAGATTTTAATTAGGTTAATTTACCATGAGTTACTTTGAATATGTTCATAAGTAAGTTTATGTGCAAAGTTGATTTGACTATTTTTTCAGGTAAATAATTACATTCACACGCGCATAATTTTTAAAAATATATATTATGCACGTAAATTTACTAATACAGTGAGTTTGCGCTTTAGAAAAATAGTAAGTTATTTATGTTATCTAAAATGTTAAAAACTATATTTTTGAATGAGATGTGAAGAATTAATTTCTTATTTTGTCATGTTCCTAACTAAATTTTGACGTAAAATTCGAAAAAGTTATATATTATTTTTTAGATTAATTACCATAATTTTATTGCATCTAAAAGTGAGTTTGTGAACGAAAAATAACATATTTTTAGCATACACTTAAGTTTGAAACTATTTTCTCTCTCGTTTCTAGCAACTTCTAGGTGATTTCAAAACACCATTTAGGGTTTGTTGTTCAATCTTTCAGATCGACTTTCTATTCTGATCTTCGATCACAATTTTTATTTTCCAACCCGTCGCGCTTGATTTCACATCAATTTCAATGACTTCACGTCGAGAGATTTGGAAATCGTTTAAAAAATGTAAGATTGGTGAAGGTAGGAAAGCATGGTCTTTTCACCAGAATGCATATAAGCAGTTCCATAAGGATCATCAGCTATGTCTAGTAGTTAAGCCGCTGAACTTAAGAACCAACTGCCAACATGTATTAAAAACGACATGCCTTGAGCATAGAATCGGGTGGGAAGAGTTGAGGGCATGTTAACCATGATGAAACATTTAAATTATATGTTTGAGGAACATCATCTCAGATTAACGATGATGCTTCGATTAAAATCTATTTTGCAAGGAACATCGTTTTCTAATGGTTCTAAAAAGTATTCCATGATTGTTATAGATAGATAAAGCAGTAAAGATTATTCAATTCACCTCAGAAAAATTCTTTTTTAGATTTACATAAACAAACTTCCAAACAAATATCAGAAAAAAAACATTGTTGAGACTTGTAAGTATTGGCTCGAGACTATGTCAATTACGTGATATTGGATTGCAAATTTTGGAACCTACTCCTATCAAGACGACTTAGGTATGGGTTAAGGTTGATGAGTATAGGTCTCTTCCTGGAAAAGTCCATGTAATGAGCGATAATCCCCTAGTAGAGCCGGATTTCATAGATAATGTTCTTCTGGAATTATGCACAATGTGTGGGAGTCTCATACATATTGCAGAAGAGTGTGAACTAAATAGACAAAGGAATATCATGAAGCACATTTTTTTTTTTAACATGTCGTCATGCTAAATACTAAAGTACCATTCAAATGAACCACCTTAAACCCAAACAACCCATTTTTGAACCAAATAACCGACGTAACCAAACCAAACCGAACCAAATAATCCTAAAACCGAACCGATCCGAATTATACATAAACTCCCTAACTGATTGGTAAGTTTTCCCTAGAACCGAATGAACCGAACCGAAAATAACTGTCTAAACCGAATGCTCACTCCTACTTTAAATATTTGACTGTATTTTTTTATTTTTAATTTTACCTAAATAAGCACAAATTTTCACTCACTATGAATACTTTTCTTTTCAGTTTATGAATACATTTCTATTCAATTTTCAAACTAAATCTTCTTTCAAAAGAGAGAAAAAAACAAGTTGACTATCTCGTAGTTACATTTTGTTATTTAGTGCTTTGCCTAAGAAATTCAAATTTATTTACCATCTACTATGAATATTTTAATTGTTCAAAGTAAATATATTTTCAGATGGTTACCAACATGCTCTACTATAGATATATTTTCTCCATCATTCTTTTGTAAAATTTACCTTTCTTGTTTTGTTTTGTGGTATAGCAATTTAAAGCAATTACCAGTAGGGACATACCAAAGGAGGTTTGTTTAATGCTTTAGAAAAAGTAAGACATCATATTTAAAACAGAGTTAAAAGTGAGTGAAAGCTCTGGAACACTTACTTTTCATTCATACATGCACATATAAATAATTATGGGCTGGTCCTTGTAATTAATTGTGTGAGAATTGGATCATTTTAGTCAAGTATACACTCTTCTTCTCTGGAAAAGATTCAAGTGTAATGATTTGACAAGACAAGACAAGAAATTGGTGTAAAAGAATATGACTCATTTTGTCTGGTCTCTTTTAGTTCTCCTTTGTTTTGATCCCTCCCTTTGTCTCTGTTTGAAGAATCTATGGTAAACAAATATGAATCCAACCTGTGACTTGAGATCATAATCCACTGCAACTGCAGACCATATAAGTTGGATTCACATATAGTAGAGCTAAAAGCAAGGTGAAAGAAAAAGCTTTGTCCTTTTCCATTAATTAATCAGTGTTGTAAATGTTGATATCACAAAAAGAAAAACTAGATGTAAAAGAATCGACAAAAAAAAAAGAAGCTAAATCGAAGTTACTCTTAGAACAACCTACGACAAAAGCAGTAGAAAATTCTTAAACAAAAAAAAAAGAAAAAAAAGTCACTTATTTGTAAAGTCCTCTAAATGATTGCTTTTGGTACTCTGATCCTTTGGTGTTGTTTGCTTTTGGTCCAAAGTTTGTTTACAGCAAAAGAAACTTGCCTGTGTTTTTTTTACCTGAGGGGACTGAACAAATTAAAATGAAGCTTTTCTTCATTTGCTTCGTTTCTTGGCCTCACTGTAGAGGATAACTCCACAGACCGTGAGCGAGTAACCTAACATTCCAGTCACTGAGACAGGATTCTTGAATATTAAGATCGAAACCACTACTGCTACTGCACCTTTGGCGTTTCCTAGCACCTGTCACAGAAAAGTTCATTCACAGTTTGAACCAAATTCGACGATTTTTCTTGTAGAGACGAAAATGTGTTAATGCAGAGAAGAGATGTGTTGTTTACCTGCAGTGTCAGAGCGCTGGTGTGTTTCGTGACTAAGAAATTGGTCAAGTTGACGAAATAAGCAAGAGCTGAATTGAATAGCAGATACCAAACGATTCTGAAATCGTCTCTGGCAAGTGCAATTGTAATGCCAACAACGTTTTTCTCCATTATGAGAGTAGCAGGAAGAAGAAACACAACAGCTATGGGAGCCATGTAAAGGAGGAGGTTCATCGAGTTTAGCTTCTCCCTGCAAACAAAAAGTCAAGATTTTCAGCAAACACTCTTAAATTACATGAACTTCTACAAGTTAAGCTGATAATAATCTCTCTTACCCTTCTGAAGATAGCAAAATTCCTTGAAGAACTGATTTAAGTGCTCTCGCAGCTGTGGCTGCAATGCACATAATGAATCCGAACAGGTGGAAACTTGGTTCACCCTGAAGATACAGACAATCAGATAGAGAATTAAATCAAATGGGTCCAAGAGGAAGTATATAACTCTGCACACATAAAAGGAAAAACTTATTTTCTAATTAAACCTCTTGAGCAGCATATAAATTGCATATTGTAAACAGAACTCAGAAGCTCATAGCTTGTTTGAAGGTAAAATGTAAGTATAAATACCATCATTTCCTTGTTCCTAAACCTTAACTTATGATTTCTATCAACATCCGAAATATGAATTGAATCAACCAGATTCAGCTCTTAACTTTCTATTCCTATATTACTTCCCCTCTCGTTTGTCACTCTACTTCCTCATCAGCTATAACAGCATATTTCATCTCATACTTTAACATATGCTGCGAATTAGATCAGAACTAATCTTAATATGCAGAATTTAAGAGCACATTTTGGATAAAGAGTTTACCCCACTGGCAATGACAACACCGGTAACGACGGGGACGAGAGTAATGTAAGTCAACCAAGCTTCCCTCTTCAGCGTTATCAGATAAGCAAACACGGCGGTGAAGAAAGGCGTCGTAGCACCGATCGCTTGGTTAAACGAAACAGGAAGGAACCGGAGAGAGATGTTACCGAAAACCACCGACACACAGAAAACGAGGCTAAGGGCTGTGATCTTAAGAAACTGAACTCGGGATCGGATGGTTTGCATCGGGACCATCTTCATCCAAGCAATGGCGACGTAGCTGAGAAGAGAACAAGCCGTCATGTGGCACATCGTGAGGAAGATCGGATACTTGAAACCATAGTTGCTTAGCAAGTATTTGTTGAGCAATAGAACTCCGATATTCGACGAATACCAGGACGCGACGAGCCCGATTGTGAAAAACCGGCCATTGGTCGCCATCTTCATTCCTCTTAAAATGAAATACCGGTCGATTTGGTCGAGACTATTTGAGAATAATCCAAAACCTTAACACAAAATTCCGCAAATTTGGGGAAGTTTCGGATAACGCCCAATCGATCTGTCCGCCGGGGGGAAGGAGATCTCCGGAACACAGATTTGATGAGTGAACGTTAATCCATGGATCGAATCGAGATTAGGTCACAAGGAAAAGGGTGAAATCCAGAAAGACAGAAACTGCGATTAGAGAAGAAGAAGCAACAAAGGTCAATGAGAGATTTTTTGGCTAAAGCTGCAACAACGCCTCTCCTTTCTCTTTTAAAAATGAAAAATGTTACTATTTCTTTCTTTTTTTCAGTTCATGAGTTTAATGCGTTATGTAATTTTATAAGCTCTCTTATAGATTTCAGTTTCCGTAAAATTAATTGTTCCATAAATGCATTCATAATACTTTTTTTATTTTCTTAATTAGTATTATTTTAGTTGATGATTCCTCGAATAATAATCAAAGTGTAAAATATGTATGAACGAAGGAAAGGAACGTCTGACTAATGAGTTCTGACTTCTTCTTTCTTTTCTTCATTTTATATTATGGCCGTTGGTTCCGTTCGGTTCGGTTCGGTTCGGTTTAGTTTGAGTCGGTTCAGCATGTACTAACAAAATAGTCACAGTTGAAACTCGATAGTTTATAAACATGTCGTTGAGATGTCGATTGTTGGTTCGAATTCTGGTAAAGATTTGCCATATTTCTTCCAATTATTGAAATATTCCTTCCATTCTTAATTGTGAAAAATGGCGACAAAAAATGCAGTCGGTAGTTACGACTTCGTGGTCATACATTACCCGCGAGCGTATATCCTCAACTCGAGCATAGTCGCCGACGCGTTTTCCAACGCAATAATTTAAGAGACAATGGGCCAAGTTGGGCCATTAACAAAACGACGATATGAAAGAACAAAGCCCATTTCTCATACGTACTCTTTTCTCTCCTGCAGAAGACGATAACAAGTAGAGGAGAGGAAAGGAAACCTTGAACTTTGCAATTCTTTCTGCGTAATCAAATTTTAATTTGCCAAGCATCTATATTAAGCCTATTTACCCAGAGTCAATAAAGCCTATTTACCCATTGATTTACCGATGGAAAAAAATGAAAAAGCAAAAATAGTAATATTTTGGAGTTCCACATCGATAATTTGTGTAAGGAGAACTCTTTAAGCAACCCTATATAATGTTTCACACGCTAGTTGCTTTTCTCTCAGTTGACGGATTTCACCAAAACCCAAAGTTTACTTAACTAGACTCTTATTATTCCAAAACCAATGATATAGATATGCGTATGTGTGTATATGTGAATACAAAGTTATCATTTTAATTTAGGAATAAGTAAATTTAGAACCTTCTAAAGCATAACTTTATGGGTATATCCACATAATTATTATCACATAACATGATAACATTATCAACCAACAGATTGTTTCCTTTCCGAGTTCTTAGAGCAAGTGCATCGACGGATAATGTTGAGTTTTTGGTCCAGTTTTTTAGGTGGGTTAGCAATAAATAAATAATAAATGGGCTGTATGGGCTAAGGAGCGGCTCTAAAATTGGACTCGGAAGAACCCGTCTCTTAACATGTGTCTGCGTGTGATTGCGTGAAATTTTTCGCGTTTTTGGAAAAAGAATCTGCTTCAGACAGAGACTTTGCCAAAAAAACCCTAGTACTCTCGTGTCTCCGTCATTTCGCAAAGGAGAAGAAAAACAATGACTAGAACGGGGATTTTTTGGGCGAAAATGAGAGGAACCGAGTTCGTGATCTCAATCGACATGGTCTTAACACCATTTCCTGGAAATTGAGGTAAATGTAATCGAAAACTCTCTTTTGTTATGCTTCGTCTTCGATTTCGATTTTAGGGTTCGTTACTGCTTTCGATTTTGCGATTTCATTTCAACTTTTCATACGAATTAGGGTTTGGTGTAGCTTCTCTGTGGTTCGCGTGAAGGCTTTGATTTCTAATTAGTAATATTAAAGGGAAGTGGATCTGGAGTGGAAATTTAGGGTTCTTTGTATTCTGGTAGTCCCCTAGTTTGATTTCTACAATGTTCAGGTAGTTCCCTAGTTCGATTTCTTTTTCTGCTTCATTAGCTTATTCTTCATCCATAGTGTCACACAGAACACTTCCTCTAGTCTTCGGCAATCGGATCACAAACAATCCAAGCAACCCATTGACCAAACCAAACACTCCAAACGACAAAAACTGATTTTCACGACCAGCGGCAACCATTACCGGACTGAAAACGCCACCAAATACCAACGCTTGCCTCAACATCCCAATCGCCGAGTTCCTCACACACGTCGGAAACAGCTCAGTTGTGTATATGAGCATCATGTTTAATGCGGTGCACGAGCTGAAAAACGAAACCAGCTCTAACACAATCTGTAACGACCCTATATATTGTCCTAATGCCGCAATCAGAATGCTAGAGATTCCACTTAGAGCTGTGAATCCGATCAGCGCATCTCTTCTATTAATTCTATCAACGAAGAAAAACGTTATAAAAAGCGATGGAAGTTTCGAGAAGGCATTGAATACAGCACCCACGTAAAGGTTGAAGTTTAGATTTGTTAAAGCTAATGGCATTCCGTAATAGACCATACCGATACCGAATCCAACCACCATAACTGCTAATAATCTCTCAAGGGACCAACGTTTCCTCACCAACATCTTCAACGCGTCATAAACATCAGGGTTTGATTTGGATTGCTCCTCTTGTAGATCCAGACATAAGTTCGAGATGCTCATAGTGATTTCACTAGAAGCAATCCTTTGGAGAATCAAGACGGCTTCTTCTTTACGACCCTTTACGATAAGCCATCTAGGAGATTCCAGGGCGAAAATCCAAACTAAACTGCAGTAGATTATAGTCGGTATCGATGTCCAAACGTAGAGATACCTCCAAGAATTCCCATTGTTGATGTACCCTAATATCGGAAGTGATATAAACCCTAACATGAAGCAGAAGAAACCCATCGAACTTATTTGTCCTCGCCATCTTTTACCCACTAATTCCGTTGATAGAACAAGCGCACAATTCACGATCGTGGCTCGGCCAAACCCACTTACGAATCTCAAGAACGCGTAAACCCAAATACTCGTTGAGAAAGCTGTTAACATCGAAGACAGAGACATTGTGAGACATGACAACAAAATCATGTTTTTACGACCGAGCGATGAGTCGGCAAGTGTAGAGAGAGCTAAGCCGCCGACAATACAGCCGAGCTCGCAGGCAAGCCCGGTAGGCCCCACTCGAATATGATTGACACGTGTGGGTTGAAGTCCCAAGACCAGGTATGGTTTGATAAGTTGCAGAGGTTGGAGGACGAGTTGCATACTGATTCGACGCAGTGCCACGTGGGTTGTGAGTCGGTGAATACGGTGATGAATGTTTGCTGAGCGTCGAAGAGCCAAGCGAAGGAGACTAAAGTGGCTTGGCGAAACTTTGCCCACCCGAAGTTTCCGCTACACTGCTCGATGGTCTCGTCGAGAGATTTTGACTTGGACGAGCTGGAACCGGAGAGAAGCGTCCGAGTCGAGTCGGCCATTTAGAAGAAGAGGGGGTTTTCTTTTGTTCGATTATGTATGATTTGATTTGCATGTCCATAAAAGTTTTTATATTTATAGAAACTAAGCAACTTGAACGCATTGACAATTAAATTTCTTAATTGTAAGTCTTTCTCTCTCTCAAACTCGTTCTAGCCGTAAGTTCTATTGCCTTCGTGGCACTCCGCCTTTATTGCCGTCCCGTGAGAGTATTGAACAATAAACTATAATTATTGGACTAATCATTCATCCAATGATTAGTTATTAGGCCTAACCCGAAATCGTAATCCAAATTCTAGAATCATCATCCACCTTCTTAAAATAAAAATTTAGATATCTCTACAAAACTAATAAAACATATTAAAATAGTTTTAATATATATGTGTCAATCAATCAGATTTTATCATGTGTTAAAAAAATGATAAATTTAATTAATGAACCTAAGTCTATTAATAAAATAATGTTATATGAATATTTATTTCTTTTAAATCATATTAGAAAAAGATAACGCTACAATAATATTGAAATTTTTTTAAAAAAAATATTAAAAAGAAGATACAATTGATTTTAATACGTATATAAAAAGATAAAAATTACTAAGTTCTATATAAACAATTCGCCTTTCTTTCAAATTCTCACCAAATAAATTTAAAATCTTTAATTATTTTCTAGCATTTTGAGAAAGCTTTAGCGTTTTGAAAAAATACTTCATTCGGACCTAATAGCTCATATATATTTATTTAACATGGGGTGTTTCAAATGGTGCCAATAGGACCATAATTTTTTTAAGAAAAACAGTGAAACAGGAAATGAGAAACCCTAATAAGAAAAGAGAAAAAAAATAGAAATAGAGGTTAGAGTATGTCTATCGGTAAATTTGGGAAATAAGTTTCTTAGAAATTAAATTTTTTTTTTTTTGTATTTAAGTTCGTATAAAAAGTAATAATAATAATAATAATAATAATAATAATAATAATAATAATTCAATCCGTAAACGTCACATCGTACGCACAGTTAAGAAACCGTTTTTTCATGTCCTAATATAAGGACCGATCCTTATAAAAAAATATGGGACTCGCATCTTTTATTATATTTCTTTTTATGATTCTGTACGAGTATTACGAATGGAATTGTCCTTAATGGTGATTGGCTTCCTGGCTAAAAACATAAAAACGCGGCTAAGCCATTTAGGATTGAAATATTTTGGATATATTGTTGTTTAATACTTCATCCCCTTTCAATAGTTACAAATAGTTAGAAAGTTGTTCCAAGTCCCAGAAAAAAAGGTATTCTACAAAATTTCTTCTTCCTCTTTTCAAAAGTTATTTTTCTTAGACTTCCTATATTTTTCTTCTTTCTCAAAGTTCTTAAAAACACTTTTCACCACCACCAAATTTTTTTTTCCAAAAAAGTGGTATCACAACTAGAAGATCTTTTAAAGATGGCGAGTAGGTGGGTGTTCCCTTCTAAATCCCACTGCTCGCAAGAGCAACTATGACTAAGATTGGAAAATCGGGGTTCGGTTCACGTAATTCGAGTTTCAGGTATTTCAGTATTAAGTATGAAGGTGCCAATCAATAAAAATTTCAAAAAATTCGGTTCGTTTCAATTCTCGTCAAGTTCAGGTCGATTTTTTACTTCGTAATAAAATCAGATAAACTCCAAAATATTTTCGTGTACCGACTGAGTTCGGTTTTTTTTACCCAAAGTACTCAATATAACCAAAAATCTGAAGAAAACCCAAGAAAAAAACACAAAATATGCTAATCCAATTAATACCAATTTTGGTTTAGTAAATTATGATAGATTTTAATACTTATATTTAAATAATTTATAAAATATAAAGAATCTTCGAGTTGAAAAGATTGGTGATGGAGTGTGGGCAAAGTTAAGAGAGATGAAGCTGTACAATAGTAGAAATGTTCGTATAGTTCGGGGTTAACTCGGGTACCCAATGGATATCGGTTATTTTTCCGAATCCGAACCGAAACTCAAACTACTTGGGGATGCTATCCAATTGGTTATTTTGCTGCACATGAACCCGATCTAATACCGGTTTTATCGGTGCGGGTCCGGTTCGGTTCTTTGGGCTTGATTATTTTGTCCAGTCCTAACTATGAAAATTGGAGTAAAAGAATGGCTGCTATCCTTGGAGCATATTGCATGGGATATAGATGAAAAAACTTTGTTGAACCTAGTTTATCTCAAACTCAAAAGGTTAGTTTGAAAGATTCAAGAAAGGGAGACAAGAAGGTTCGATGGCGGTTGGACAAAGGCGTATCATGTAGGCCACCAACCCATGGAAAATTTAGTTTTCCTCGGTTTTGTATCCCACACTGTTTCGTTTTCGATTTAAACCGACACTTAGGAAAACCAAATCTTATACTATTTACGAACATAATTACTTCGTTTTCGTATAAGTGGTTAGAATTAGAAAGATAAACAAGAAGGTATATTGATACCATATACTATTTTATTGTTAGGTACTAAATGAAAATTTAACATGTTTTAATGGTGGGAAATCTTTTATATATTGTAACTGATGTACATTACAACGATATATTGAATTTGGATGCAATATTACCCGTGATAAGGATCGACTAGGACATGTCCTTCATATGGCATGTGTTTTAAACAATATTAAATAAAAATAATGTTTCCTCCACCAAAAGGGAATTTTGTTTCCCAGCATAAGTTTTTCCATGACTAAAATGGTAGTGGAAAAACTTCCTCTCAATTTGTCCTTTATGTACCTGCCAACCATTTGTTAGATATTTTGAATAAAAAGAATTGGGTTTAGATCACTCGATGGCTAAATAACTGGTTGATGATGAGCCATCTCCTGGTTTCTCAGGACAGTGAGTCCCATTCCCCGTTAATTGGCTGTGATCCTACACTCTACTACTTTGGGTTTAGTTATTTGTTTGATACACTTAAATTACTGTGATCCCACACTCAACCACTTCGTAGTTAATTGGCTGAGACCCCACATTCAACCACATTGGGACCTCCTGTGTTGAAATGTGATTTAAAGATTGCAGCACGTGGAAATCAAGATTTGTATGTGAGGTCTTTGATATGTTGTGAGCACCTTGGGAGAGACAAATATCGCTAAAGGTAACGTGTTTTCAATCAAGAACGACAAGAAAAGATGGTCTCGTGTGTGACATCGACTCTCAAAGCCAAGGATAGCTCTAACTTAAATGAAGTTGTCATGAGAGTTTAACCAAACCAAACCAGAACGTATATGTAACTCATTCGGTCAGCTTCTTTTCAATCCGAATAGTTAGGTTTGATTCGGTTTTTTAAACCGAACTGAATCCAATAGATACAAACCAATATACAAATATGATTTTTTATTAGTTAAGTATATATTTAATAGTATTACAAATTTACAAGTAAACCATTTTTATACATGAATTCTGAAGCGTGGCGAGTAAAAGCTGGTCTAGATAGTAGTTTGTTGATGGCAGATGGCTTCTACCAGTTCCTCAATCGCGAGTACCACCTTGTTAACTCTATGGAAGAACATACACACTTAGCAAACTACATAAAAATATTAACCATACATTTATTTTCGTGGGTTTTATTTGCATGTGAAATGATTTAGGTTGTAGCTGTCGGTTACTTAAACGAAGCTAAAACGTGGAAAACATGTTTAATTTAGTGTTCTTGAGCTCCTATTAAGAACCACGACGAATTCACATGTATACTAGCAGAAACGTAATAACTGTTTCATGTTGTTCTTTATATATATTTGATCAAGTACATCCCTTATATATTAGATTAAGTTTTTTTAACTTATAGTTGAAGCAAGATCCCTGCAATAAGAAGCAATTTTCAAACCAAGAGGACAAACAAAAAGATACCAATAATATAGAAACAAGGCTGAACCCACAAAAAACATCTTAAAACCCAAAAAGTATTGTTTTCTTCCGAAAAAGGAAGAAAAACTAATAAATAAATAAATAAGTTATTTTATTAGTTAGACCCATGATTTTATCCCATCACCGGAGAGCCTTTTAAGTTTGAAACTTAAATTAAATGACAGAACAAAAAAATTACAACACTTAAGAAGAGAGCCAAAGGATAAAACAAACCTCTTGGATTTAGTTGTTCTTCAAGAAAAGTCACATTACCGCCTGATCAAAGGTAAGGGTCTAGGGGAGATTTACTTTCCATACATAGTAGAGGATTATCATATCTTACTAGTACTAACTGGTTATTTACAAAAGTATTATTGTCTCATCTATTTGCAGGAATAAATAGTGTTCTCAATGATTTTGAGTACAAAGGGGATAGTATCTTTATAAACAAGGTCTAATATGGACTACTGATATTGACTGCTATCATCTTTTCGTTTTCGTCAGTCAATGGCCTCATTTTACATGTCTCACGTGGATTAATGCATTAGAATCATTTTGTAAACAAGCATTAGAATAGTCACCTACTTACTAAGTACGCATATAAAATTGTGAAGGTAATTGAATCACCAAATGTTTGATGGTTCTAAGTTTCTGAATAGTTATATATGTTATCTACTTTTATATTTCTACTCCCATATTTTATATTTCTACTCCCTCTGTTTCAGTTTATTTGATGTTTTAGAGGTTTTGTTTTGTTTCAAATTATTTAATATTTTAATTATTTTAATACAAAATTTAGTTTTACAATATATGAAAAAATGCAAAAGATAGAGATAATAAGGTAAAAAAATAATAAGAAAACCTTTTATTTAATGTTGTTTAATAAGGTGAAAACTAACTTTTTCTTAATATATATGCATTCATGTAAAATATCTAATAAATTAAAACAGAGGGAGTAAATATTTTATGTGAAGTAATCAACTATTTTATTAATCGTATTGATCATCCATCTACTTCACCTTTTCATATCTACTTCTGTAAAAAAAAAATCAAATTTCTTATCGAAGTCATCAATAATTTATGTTTTTTGGTGGAAACATGTTATTCTCTTATTCAAGTCACATTTATTGATGTTTTCCCTTTACGTCTAACTATTTTTATCCCCTTTATTTTTGTTTCTCAAAGAAAAGTTAAAAGCTCATAGTAAAATTAAACATCAAACTTTAATTTGTATGCAATTTATTTAAGATAAAGAAGATAATATGTGCTACTTTGGAAGGAATATGACAAAACTAAACTAATAGTGTTCTAAGAACAGTTTCAGTAAAATTAGTTCCAATGAAATTAGCGCAGAAATCTAAAAAAAATAAATGTGAACCTTATGATTTTTTAAAGGATTGGTCTTTATATTAGGACTTTTTTTTTTTTACAATATTAGGATTTTAAAGATCGATTCTTAACTGTACAGACTGACGTGGCGCGTATCGATTAGTTTTTTTTTTATATATTTATGAAATACAAAAAAACAAAACTAAAAATTCTTAAAAAACTCATTTCTCTATTCCGCCGATAGAAATGTTCTAATTCCCTTATTTTTATTCTTTAAAACAAAACAAAAAATGTGACATTTTAGGGTGTTTTTCAAGAAATAAATAGCTTAGAATCGGATCTTCATGTCAGCTCAAAAAGTTAAACTTATTAAAATAAGTTGCTTTACAAAAAAAAAATTCAAGATATTATGCATCTCAACAACCAAAAAAAAAATTACCATAGCTTAAATAAAGTGACATTGAAGGTTGATATTTGAAAAAACATATTAAGTGAAATACTAAATTCAAACTTCTCTTTACATATTTATGAATTTTTTTGGTACCTACTTGCGATTATATGTATCATCTGACTACATATTACTAAAATGGATTGATGTCAAAAAAAAGGTAACAGAACGATTCAACGAAAATGGTATAATGGTGAATGGATAGTAGTATACATATCCATCTTTGCCATCTATATTATACCATCATCTTTTCCTCCTTCAAACTATTATATTATGTTAATTCTTATTATTGTCTTTTATCAGGGAAAAATGTCAAATAAATCCTTAACTTTTAAAAAAACACTAAAAAAAGTTTGTCAAAAGTCGTGGTATAAAAAATCTCGAATTTTTGTTGACTTTCTCGTAAACTCGCAACTTTGCGTTGACTAAGCCATTTTAAATCTGCCGTTAAATCAATGTTAACGATGTTGGGGATTTATTTGATAAATTTCTCAAAAAAAGAAAAAATATTGTCGATTTGAGATTCGAACCCATGATCTCCAAGATGAAAATAAACCATCTATCATTATGCCACATGAATTATTGTTGTTATGACAAACAAATGAAGATATACTATTTGTTGTTATGACAAACAAATAAATAAAATTACTTTATAAATTTTTGTATTATGAAAATTTAAGTTTATATCATAAATAATTTTTGAAAACGCATTTATATTAAAAAGGATTATAAAATTTGAAATATTTTATTAATAACCATAATAATTTAAGAAGTACTTATACCACTTTTTTTATCTTTTATAAAAAAATTATGAGAATTCTGTTCATCTAAGATATTTTCGTTATTCAATCATTTAATTATTTATTTGATCCATTATTCATTTAAGATACAAGTTGAATTGTCATGTTTTTAAGTTAAATCGTTTTTCTAAACATACAATATTTCTTGTTCTAAATTAGTAAAAACATACAGTTTATACAATATCGTTCATATAAACATTTATAAGTAATTTTAAATTATTATGGTTATTAATAAGACGTTTCAAATTTCACAAAGTTTTGAACAAAATAATTTTAAAATTGAAAAAAATTTACCAATCAAAAAACATTTTTTATAATTCAGTTTTAATATAACAACGTTTTAAAATATTTGTAAAATATAAAAACAGTTTCTAGATTTATAAAGATTTATAAATATATTTTGAGGCTTGATGTTATAGTATATATATTTGTTTGTTTGTTATAACACTAATAGTTTAAGTGGCACAATAATAAAAAACTTGTTTTCATCTTGGAGGTCATAAGTTCAAACCTCAAATTAACAAAAAAATTTTGTCTTTTTTGAAAAAATATCAAATAAATCTCCAACTTCTCAGAAAACGCTAAAAAAAACTTGTATTTTGTTGACGCTAAAAAAGTTTGTACTTTTGTTAGAAATATTAACACCATTAATGTCGATTTAACAGTTGGTCCAAAATGACTTGGTTAATGCAAAATTTCGAATTTACGAGAAAATCTCAAAAATTCGAATTTTTTTTATACCACGACTTTTGACAAACTTTTTTTAATTTTTTCTTAAAAGTTAAGAATTTATTTGACATTTTTCCTCTTTTATCACCAAAATTTTACCCATCTTATACCTCTTAACACATATTAAACGAAACCCCCGTAGCGCGGTTGATGACCTAGTTGTTTATATAGGACCATTATTATCAACCAACAAATTGTTCCTTTTCTGAATTCTTGTACTCTTCCTCATCCATAGTATCACATAGAACACTTCCTCTAGTCTCTGGCAATCGGACCACAAATAATCCAAGCAACCCAATGACCAAACCAAACAATCCATACGACAAATACTGATTTTCACGACCAGCAGCCACCATTACAGGAGTAAAAACGCCGCCAAATACCAACGCTTGCCTCAGCATCGCAATCGCCGAGTTCCTAACACACGTCGGAAACAGCTCAATCGTGTATATAAGCATCATGTTAAATGCGGTGCACGCGCTGGAAAACGAAACCAGCTCTAACACAATCTGTAATGACGACCCAATATGTTGTCCTAACACCGCAATTAGAACGCTAGAGATTCCGCTTAGAGCTGTGAATCCGATCAACGCATCTCTTCTATTGGCTCGATCAATGAATAAAAACGTTATTAAAAACGACGGAAATTCTGAGAAGGCATTGAACAAAACACCTAAGTAAAGGTTGAAGTTTAGATTTGTTAAAGCTAATGGCATTCCGTAATAGACCATACCGATACCGAATCCAACCGCCATAACCGCTAATAATCTCTCAAGTGACCAACGTTTCCTCACCAATATCTTCAACGCGTCATAAACATCAGGGTTTGATTTGGATTGATCCTCCTGCAGATCCAAACATAAGTTCGAGAAGCTAATAGTGGTTGCATTAGAAGCAATGCTTTGGAGATTCGAGAGGGCTTCTTCTTTACGACCCTTTACGATAAGCCATCTAGGAGATTCTAGGACGAAAATCCAAACTAAACTGCAGTAAATTAAAGTTGGTATCGAAGTCCAAACGTAAAGATACCTCCAAGAATTCCCATTGTTGATGTAACCTAATACCGGAAGTGATATAAACCCTAACATGTAGCAGAAGAAACCCATCGAACCGACTTGTCCTCGCCATCTTTTACCGACTAATTCCGTCGATAGAACGAGCGCACAAGTACTGATCGTGGCTCGGCCAAACCCGTTTACGAATCTCAAAAACGTGTAAACCCAAATATTCGTTGCCAAAGCTGTTAACATCGAAGACAGAGACATTATGAGACATGACAACAAAAGCATGTTTTTACGACCAAGCGATGAGTCGGCGAGTGTAGAGAGAGCTAGGCCGCCGATAAGACAGCCGAGGAAGAAGGAGCTCGCCGGCAAGCCCTTGAGGAACGAGCCCGCGCATTGTAGGCCCCACTCGGATATGATTGACACGTGTGGGTTGAAGTCCCAAGACCAGGTTTGGTTTGATAAGTTGCAGAGGTTAGAGGACGAGCTGCAGACTGATTCGACTCTCATGCAGTGCCACGTGGGTTGTGAGTCGGTGAAAACAGTGATGAATGCTTGCTGAGCGTCGAAGAGCCAAGCAAAGCAGACAAACGCGGCTTGGCGAAACTGTGCCCACCCGAAGTTTCCGATACACTGCTCAATGGTCTCGTCGAGAGATCTTGGTGGTGAAGGTTTTGACTTGGACGAGTTAGATTCGGAGAGAAGTGCCCGAGTCGAGTCAGCCATTTAGAAGAAGAGAGAGGGTTTTCTTTTGTTCGATTATGTTTGATTTGATGTGCATGTCCATAAAACTTTTGTAGTCATATTTATAGAGAACAAACCTTTTGTACGCTTCGAGACATGACGACTACAACTTACTCTAGACCCATCAAAAACCCATCAAAAGAAACTAAATGGTAGTGGAAAAACTTCATCTCACTTCCTCTCACTTATTTCCTTTTAATGTACCTACAACCTACCAATCACAGCCATTTACGTTAGATATTTTCAGTATGGAATTGGGTTTAGATCACTCGATGGCTGAATAATTGGCAGAGAATGACCCATCTCCTGGTTTCTCAGGACAGTGCGTCCCCTTCGCCGTTAATTTACTGTGATCCCACACGCTCAACCACTTTGGATTTTAGTTATTAGTTTGAGACACTTAATTTACTGTGATCCCACACTCAATTACTTCGTAGTTAATTGGTTATGACCCCACATTCAACCACTTTAGGACCGCCTGTGTTGAAATGTGATTCAGAGATTGCAGCTCGTGAAAATCAAAGATATTTTATAAACGATGAAGTGTTAGATCGATGCTTAAGTTACTAAAACGAAGCTAGGCCGTGGAAAATATGTTCAACTTACCGTTGTTGTACATCCCTAATATATTACATAAAATTTTTAACTTATAGTTGATACAAAGATCCCTGCAATAAGAAGCCATTTTCAAACCCAAGAGAACCAACCAAAAGGTATGAATAATATAGAAACAAACCCAAACCAACACAAAATATTGTTTTCTTCAAAAAGGAAGAAGAACTGAGGTTAATAAATAAACAAATGAGTTCTTTTATTAGTTGGAACAATGATTTCATCCCATCACCGGAGGTTTGAACCTAAGTTAAATGACAGGCATTACCCGTCAGGACAAAAAATCACAGCAGTAAAAAACGAAAGCCCCTTTAATTTTATGTATTGAAAACAGAAATGAGACAAACCCAGCCAAAAGGAGAACATAACCGACAAGTCACATTACCTCTCCTGGTCAAGGTAAGGGTCTCGAGGAGATTTCGATCCTCCAAGATACTCGGAAACATCTGCGAGCAGCTTAGATGTGGTTCGTGTGAGCCACCCGGCGCCTGTCTGCTCCGTCTCATTCTCCATTTTCATCTTCCTCTCTTCCTCTTCCAGCATCATGATCCTTCTCTCACCCATGTACTTCTTAACAGCTTCCACACCTTCGTTTACCACTTCCTTGGGTGGGACCACGAGCGGGTTCTGGTTTACATTTAGTTTCGTCAAGCTATCGAGTGTGCCAAAAGTGTCTGGTAAGGCGTGGATCTGGTTGTTACTCAAGTCGAGTTCTTGGAGGCTTATGAGATCGCCGAATGACAATGGGAGTTCCTTCAGATCACTGAAGTTACTGCTTAGGTTTAAGTACTCGAGGTTCGTGAGCAGCACGAAAGAATCAGGAAGGCCGTGCAGTTCGTTGAAGTGAGCGTCTAGGTATTGTAGAGATCTCATTTCGCTTATACTGGTCGGGAGTGATCGGATCTTGTTATATTGGATCAGAAGCTTTTCTAGATTCACTAGCTCGAATCCAATGTTGGTTGGTAAGTAAGTGAGACGGTTGAAACTCACGTCCAAGATAACCAACGACCTAGGATTTTGGTGTTGAAGTGGTTAACATTAATTTTAAGAAAAAAAACCACAACTTGACAAAGTTGAGTTATTACGTACCCACAACGGCAGATGGAATCAGGCAAGGATGTGAGTTTGTTAGTTGAAGCATTCAGAGTTTTCAGATGAGACAGTAAACCAATGGAATCAGGTAATGTCTCCAGAAGATTCCCGGAGACATCCAGTTCAATAAGAGTTTGCAATCCAGCTATTGAATCAGGAATCGCCTGTTGAACATTAGCCTCAGTAGTCAGGTTAAGAATAAAGTGAAACTCAGCAACTGAATTGTTCTAAATTTCTTTTCGGATCACCAAGAAATCATTAGATTCTAACTCAGAACAATCAAGAAAAGATCTAACATGGAAATCAGCAGCAATAACTAACTTACTAGGCGAAGAACCAAAACAAACACACACATACCAGAATCTCTTTGAATCCCATCAGAAAAGACATTGTTGAAAGAGAACCATAAAAAAATACTACATTTAATCTTGTGATAGTTCTTTAACAACTTCTACTAAAGGGATCGCTTATCATTATCGACCATTGTATAGTGCCAAATAATTTTCACTTTAAGCTACACTAAAAACTAATGATTACCAAATAATCAAACCTATGATCCTAAGCTAAGCTGCATCTTTTCAATTCAAACCGACCATTTAGCATTAAAGAGAATACAGAGCAGCTTACACCAGGCAAAATGCAAGGACATCAGTCATTTGGGAGAATGGTGATTTTGCTTTTTGAGTTTATAAGAACTGACCTTGAGCTGATTGTTGGAGAGGTTAAGAACAAGCAGTCCTTGAATCCGGCCAAACGCTTCAGGGAGATTTCTGAGTTTCCTTCCTGACAAATCAACGCGCTCCACAGGATTAGCCGACGCGTGCTGTAGTATACCAACAACCTCTTCATTGACTTCCACCGCCGCAACGCCGTCCTCATCCGTCGCCGCATTCTTCTCCACGGATTCGTAAATCCTCACCAGCCTTTCCTCTGCCTCTTTCAATAGCTTCTCGTAAGAAGCGTGAACCTCGTCCAGCTTCAAAATCGACTCACACCATGTCTTTTCCTGATCCATCTCTTGCCTCTTCTTCTGATCCTTCCCCGCGGCATCGTTGAGAGAGATGTCCTCGAACGATTCCGATAAGAAAGATTCGATTTCAGAGAGCTTGGCACGGGCCTTGTCGACAGTCTCGTGATCGGGTCTTGGACCTAGGGTTCGGAGTATAGATCGGGTCTCGGCGACGTCAGAGATCTCATCGGTCATGGAGGCGAGAACACCTGGTTGTGTCAAGTGCGGCATATGAGTGACGATCTCGACCAATTCGCTCGATTGAGGTGATTGTTCGACATTGAAGGCAGGCACAGAGGATGAGGATGAAGAGGGGGAAGAGGATCTGCCGGTTAAAGAGGGGAGGCGACCCAAGACGTATGAGAGGACAGGGAATTTCTTAGGGTTAGGCTCCGCCGCCATTGTCGAAGCTTTGCGTCTGAAGACGAGTGTCTACGAAGATTGAGATCTGAATCGGGAATGATGAAGATGATGATGAGTTGATGATTCGGTTTCGTTTTGATGCAGCAGATGGAGAGGAGCGAATTGGTGAACTTGTCTCCCCGCACGTTCTATTGTTCTATGCTCTATGTGGTTTAGTCGACACGTGTAAAGATGCTGTCATCCGTATTCATATCCGAATAATAAAAAAACCGGCAAAAAAAGAGAAAAATTGAGACCGACGTGGCCATTTCACTCATTCTTTTATACAATACTGCTCGCAAATTTGCAAAAGCTCTATACATGTTTCTTCTAGTTGCCATTATTCACTTCTTTTCTGTTGAGGAACAATGCTCTTCTATTGTCAGCTTATGCATAACGAGTTCCTCATACCAAGTGATAGGCATCAATGAACGAACATATAGCCAAGAGCAATGCTCTTCATTTGTTTCTTAATTGGCAAGAACAATACATATAGCCAATACATTAGATTCTGTTGCAAAGAGGATTGGAAAAGATACTTCAATGTTATTACTAATCCTTACAAGCTCTCTCTTCATCAAAATTGCAATGCTCATCTAAAATCATGGAGATTTCTCAGACTTAATGCTTTTTGTTAATGCTCTTGTTCATTTATTCCTTGTATCGTGATTTGATTTCCGATTCAAAATTTTGATTTTGTCACCAACATCACAGTCTTATCGTTATCTATGGGGTGAAATCTTTATACCACAACTTCACTATAAGAAATGATTTACACCTCCAAAACGTTTCTAACTTGTCTTTGTGTTTTGTTTCAGGTACAACACATGGAAAGAATAAACAAAATATGACCGGAGAAAAAAAAAATATATATATTTTGAAAAGCTTGGAACCATAAGCGAACAAAATTGCAAACTCAATCATTTGCTATTGCTCTCCCTTGATTTCTCTTTCTCTCTTTCTCTCTTTCTCTCTCTCTTTGGTAGGCGCAACAAAAAACTTCCCAACCATCTTGGGAGACTCCCGCTAGTAAAATTACTCCAACATTTAATGAGTGCATGTAAAATTACTTCAGTCGTTAAAAGCAAGGTGAAAGATGATATGCTGTCTGAAGACGAACAAGAACTAGGAAACAAATATAAAAAGGGAGAAATGACTTCTCCCATACATAGTAAGGGAAATACTAAAAATTGAGGCGTTTGAAGGTTGCTACGGGAAGTATTGTTTGTCTTCTAGTGCATTGTTTTTCCTTTGTCTCGGTGGAGGATCTTTCATTCTATTTTGAGACTTTGAGACTGAGATTTTTCAGTTTATTTTTTACCAAGTTCCACCGATATATATATATATATATATATTTTTTCTGATTTGTACATCGAAGAATTTTTGGTAAACACAACCTCATCTTGTTTTTCCGAAAATTTCACACATGAATAATCATCCGAACTACAATATATACAAAATTTAATACTATACTTGACACAATGACTTGAGTGATGTAAGTACACACCAAGTAAGTAGTGATAGTTTTATTATAAATATGTAGAAAACATTTTTCCTCTACATTTCTACACTTAAACCACTATTTTCCTTTTGTCTCTGTGTATGTACTTTTATTCCTCTTTCGAGACAGAGATCTTTGAGGTTTCCCCCGGCAATTTTTTTTTTATTTGTGCATCAGAAAATCTTAGGGAAACACAATCCCATCGTGTTTTTCCGAAAACTTCACATGGATAATCCTTTGAACTATAATACATACATATTCTATTAATCTGCTTGACACATTGAATTAAGTGAAGCAAGTACACACGAATTAAGTAGTATTTGTTTTATTAGAAATTTGTAGAAACACTTACAAGTATTTTTCCCTAGATTTATACATTAGACCACTGCTTTCCCCCTATTTCTTTGGAGAAACTTTCATTCCTCTTCGGAGACATAGATCTTTCATGTCATTCTTTACTAAACTCCACCGACATTTTTTTTTTTTTTACATCGGAGAATTTTAAGAAAACACAACCCCATTATTTTACCGAAGACTTCACATAATACATTTTGACAAAAGATGTGCTTCCCAATGGATCAAACCTCGATCTCAATACTACTTCACCACAATGCAAGACAGCGGCTCCAAAAAAGTTTATAAATGGATAATCCTACAAACTACATTACATACAAAATTTGATACCATATGTAAATGGTCCTAATCTAGTGCTTTATAATTTATACTTATACTTATAGCATTTTTACTATTATCAAAATTCAATATTTCAATTATCTAGTTATTAGTTTTTTTTTTTTTAAAGAAAAATTAACGATGAAGAGAAACCGTTCTAGACGATATTGACCGTTTGCCAACTTTTGGGCTTTTGTTGGTCTCTCGAATAAACTCATTAATTGTGGACACATTATAACCACCCATGAGCACATTTAAATAAATATAAATATTTAAATAAGCTTTAGTTAGAGAATCCAAGTCTAGTAAATATTTGAATAAGAAAGCAAGTGAATAAGAAAGCAAGTTGTGTCAACAAGGTCGAATAAGCCAAAGCGGAAGTCAATCACTTTTGGAATTATGTTGTAAAAAACAGTCATTGCTTTGTCATATCATCTTCATTGACTCTTATTCATCTTTCTTTGATCGAAAAAACCGATTTTGCATTGTTTTTCATTGATCAATTTCGAATCGAACTCATATTGCAGATAACTCTATAACAGCGTAAGTAACGAATTCATATTATAGGATTTCAATTTGAATTTGAGTTTTATTGGCCATCATAATTAGCATGAAAAAAATTTGTGAATCACTAAGAGATCGAAATTTAATGACTCCAAAACTTTTAACATGTTTTTTTTTTTAAAAAAAAAAAAAAACTTTTAATACGTTAGTGTGATACTTCTTGACCTTCTTAGTCTTACTTATGGAAGACGTTGAATAAGTTTAACGTGCACAAAAATGTAACAGAGAACTTAAAAATTTACGACAATTTTTTTTACTTCTAGTGCATGCATTAAAATAGATAACTCAAAATTTTAAATATTTTGGGTACATAATTCAAGAACTATAACTAGAGTGCGTAATTTGGTTTAGTAAAACCAAATTTTTTTCGAAAAATGACAAAAACATAGAATCAGATTTATTGAAAACTTTGTATTACCCACAACAAACCACAATTGGTAGTTTGATACATAATAGATTTTGGTAAAAAATACTTTCTTTTCTAACAAAATGTCTAAATTTAAGATAAATTTGGTCAAAAGCTAAACTGAAGGAAAAAATCGTATTGAACTGAACCAATTTGGTTACACTCAACCTGTATATATATTTTAGTTTTTAAAATTAGAAACAAAAAAAAAACCAAATTGAACACCTTCATATGACTATAAGACTATAATACCAAATAGTCACTATATGAATGATTGGGTAACCATAAATTGTTTTTTAAATAAGAAGAAATTTGATAACCCCACATGCATATTTGGTCATTCTTTAACAATAGTAGATATAATTTAATATATCATCTAGATCGAATCAGCATAGTGACGCATCTTGCTGACGCAACTCTCGACTTAGGTGTTCTTCCTCATCTATAATAACTTAACCTTTGTGAACAAGAACTAAACAACAGAGAGAAACACAACAAACAAACAAAAATGGAGACTAGAGAAACAAAACCAGTGATCTTTCTCTTCACTTTCCCTTTACAAGGTCACTTAAACCCAATGTTTCAGCTAGCCAACATCTTATTCAACAGAGGCTTCTCCATCACTGTGATCCACACTAAGTTTAACTCTCCAAACTCTTCCAATTTCCCTCACTTCACTTTCGTCTCCATACCGGATGGCTTGTCTGAATTCGAAGCCACGAATCCCGATGTCATCGAGCTTCTCCATGACCTCAATTCCAAGTGTGTTGCTCCTTTTGGTGATTGCTTAAAGAAGCTTTTATCTCAAGAACCAACTGCATCTTGTGTGATTGTAGATGCTCTTTGGTACTTCACTGACAATTTCACCGAGAAATTCGGTCTCCCGAGGATCGTTCTCCGCACAGTTAACCTCTCAGCCTTCGTCGCTTTCTCAAAGTTTCATCTTTTAAGAGAGAAAGGGTACCTTTCTTTACAAGGTATATATATATATATATATATATATATATATACACGAATCGAATTAAGATTTAGATCTCTTTGTTTTGCTTCAACTTTTGTTGACTTTTATTTTTCTTTTCATCGCAGACACTCAGGCAGACTTACCGGTTCCTGAGCTTCCATGTCTAAGGATGAAAGATCTTCCATGGTTCCAGACAGAAGATCCAAGATCAGGGGATAAGTTAAAGAAAGGTGTGATAAAGGCACTAAAGTCTTCGTCAGGAATCATTTTCAACGCTATTGAAGATCTTGAACCAGATCAGCTTGATCAATCCCTCAAAGAATTCCCGGTTCCACACTTCTGTATCGGACCTTTCCACAGGCGCGTTTTAGCTTCGTCGAGTAGCTTACTCACACCAGACTTGACTTCTCTCTCCTGGTTAGACAAGCAAGCACCGAAATCCGTGATGTACGTGAGCCTTGGAAGCATAGCTTCGATCGATGAATCTGAATTCTTGGAGATCGCTTGGGGTCTAAGAAACAGCAACCAGCCTTTTCTATGGGTGGTTAGACCCGGTTCAATCCACGGAAAAGAATGGATTGAGATTCTGCCTAAAGGGTTCATCGAAAACATCAAGGGAAGGGGTAAAATCGTGAAATGGGCACCTCAGCTTGAGGTATTAGCTCACCGTGCAACAGGCGGATTCTTGACACATTGTGGATGGAATTCGACGATTGAGAGTATATGTGAAGCTATACCAATGATATGTAAACCTTCTTTTGGGGACCAGAGGGTGAATGCTAGGTACATTAGCGATGTTTGGAGGATCGGTTTGCATTTGGAGAACAAGATTGAGAGGCTAAAGATTGAAAACGCTGTTAGAAAGCTAATGACGAGCTCAGAAGGAGAAGAGATGCGCAAGAGGATTATGCCGATGAAGGAAACAGCTGAGAAATGCCTTAAGCTTGGAGGTTCATCATTTCGGAATCTTGAAAACTTAATTGCTTATATATTGTCTTTTTAATTTGGTGTCCTTCTCCACTTCCTTTAATATTTTATCTGCATTCCAAAAAATAATACACATCTTAATTGAATTTGGTTAAAGAGAGAAAATGGAAACAAATACTCAAAGGATTAGTGTGAGAAGATTTGGAAACCTCAAGTGAATCAAGAAGTTAACCTAAGAAGATATCTGAGTGCCGAGTATAAAATATATTTCTTAGATTAGCCGTTCTAAGTTTCTTCTCGGCAGCTTTGCGTTGAATGATACCTCTAAAACAGTTATTTGTTCATTGGGGTGTTTAGAGAAAAGATGATGGTACTCTCCGCATGATCAACTTTCTTTGTGTTGTTTTATTGTTCTTTTGTTTTGGTTCTTTTTGTTACACAATAACTACTACAAATTGAAATTTTTTGTGTAAAGAAGTAATTGTATTCCCATAATTACAAAGATTACGACTCTGTTGTTGTAGAAATGCCCTAGTAATTCATTGATTGTATTCGTAATCAAAACTAAACCAAAATCTGAATTTTAATATAACCGACTCGGTTATTTGGTTAACCGAGTTGAAACGTATCAACCGGTTGCCAGGAGTTTTTGTTTTTTTTTTGTTCCTTGGTTATTTCGGGAAAATAAAAAGGGAAGACGAAGAAGAGTTCCCGCATTGTTCAGATTCTGAGATTTTTTTTCCTGGAGAATTGTTGAATTTTCGTTTTCCCCCAAGAAAAATTCTGTGATCGAAAGTCAAAAGGAAGTCAATGACTACTAAGAATTTGGTGGAGCCTTCGTGGCGTCTGCTGGCAGCGAGCGGCGGGGACACGGTGAAGCTCTTCGACGTGTCCGCAGCCACCGAGACTGGTGATCCCTGCGTTTTGAGTTATACTCCGACTCCTGGCTCTGTCGTCAATTCCGTTAAATGGAACCATACGAGTAAGTAACCCTAGATTCTCGCTTTTTTCCTCCATTTTCTCCGGTTTTGCTTGGTTTGTGAGAGATTAGTATTGTAATCGAGGCAGTAGGAATTTCGTCATTGATTTTAGGTCTTGTTGTAATTTAACCGTTCATAAGTATCAGAATCGAGATTTTCTGTACAAATTGAGTTTCGGTGTTAAAATTGGCGTGCACTTAGGTATTCTACCGGAGGAATTCAATGGCTTACTTGTCATTGTGAAGCCGGGATGTATGTTTATGCTGCTGTGAGATTGAAGTTCCAATTCTATTTGATCTAGTCCTGTACCAATGCTGATGTTTGTGCACATCTGCATTTAGTGAAAGGAGAATTTTCATTCGTTTTACTCTGTGTGTTGAAGTTATACTGTTTTGTGATGCAGATATGGTTGTAGCGAGTGTGGGAGATGATAAGAAGATATCTCTGTGGCAGAAAAATGGGAAGACCTTAGGAACAGTTCCGGTCACTGGGAAGAACAGCAGTGATATTACTGAGGTTACTACTTTTTCTTTGCTCATGAGATTCTGATTTCCAGTTTTTTCCTAGGCATCTCTAATTCAACATCTGCAAAACTCATTTCAATGCCATTGTGTTACAGTCACATTTTCTAGTGCACACTTAGAGTGCCTTTCTTTGTAAATGATATTAATCTATGTCTATTTGCTTGTGCGTCGATATAATTCAGGAATGTGTATCAGCTATTAGCTTCAGCAACAAAGGGTCTAGGTATATATGTTCTGGAGGAACTGGTCAAACTGTAAGGATATGGGATCTGCAAAGAAAGCTTTGTATTAAAAATCTGAGGGGTCATACAAGTACAATAACGGGTGTGATGTATAATTGTAAAGATGATCATTTGGCTTCTATCAGTGTCGGTGGTGATTTGATAGTTCACAACCTTACATATGGAGCAGGAGCTACTGAGCTCAAAGATCCAGACGGGCAGGTTGTTTGGTTAGTACATGCATGCTTTTCATATGTAGTTAAGAGCCTTCGGCCATCAAACTAATTGTTGGCTTTCTGATTTGATTCAAGACTAGATATTGAAGGTTCTTGATTATTCAAGGTTCAGTCGACACCTTCTACTTACTGCAGGTGATGATGGGACTGTGCGTCTCTGGGACACGACTGCTCGTAACCCAAAGGTTTGCTATTTTAGTCTTTTAATTACCATGTGATACGTGTGCGAAAGAATGTATATCAACATGTTCCCCTTCCTCTCCACAGATTTCCTGGTCGTATCAGCATTCTGCACCAACTGCTGGTGCTTGTTTCTCTCCATCAAATGACAAGGTAACTGAATCCTTATGAATGGTTCTGCCTTTTTATACATGAAGCAGTCTGATGAATTTGCTTGCCTCTTATTATCTTTTATACTTGTATATCTGCATGTAACATTCCACAAATTACATAAGCTTCTCTAATGCTCTTTCTTATGGTGTTTATCTAACAGATAATCGTTAGTGTGGGGCTAGACAAAAAGCTTTACACTTACGACTCTGGATCCAGAAGACCTTCGTCCTGCATTGCCTATGAAACACCTTTCTCTTCTTTGGCGTTTGGGGATAATGGTCATATACTGGCAGCTGGAACCGGTAACGGTAGAGTAGTGTTTTACGATGTACGTGGAAAACCGCAACCTATCACGGTCCTGCATGCGTTCAGTAGTTCACAGGTCAATAACTTCTTTTCCTCAGTCATACTAAGCATGTCGTTTCAAATATCTATTGCCACATTTTCACCTTTCAATGTTAAAACCTTCTGCTCTATGGATCAGGCCGTTACAAGTTTATCCTGGCAAACATCAAAACCAGTAATTGTGAATGAAAGAAACTGCACCTCTGAGATGGCTCTTTTTGGAGGTACTGTGGAAGATTCAGTTGTCATTCCAGATCCTTCTCCTTTAACGACTTCCTTAGCTTTACATTCCACTGCGTTGCCTGGTTCTCATGGAGTTGCTACAAGTACGATGAACCTATCATCATCAGCAGAAGAAACACCGATTAAAAGTCTTCCATTGTCTGGTTGGCCACTGAGCAGGGTACATGCACATCGTGCCAGTTATAGTTGTAATGATGATATGGACATATTCTCCCCTATTGTTGGCGTATCATCTGCTGGGAAGTGGCCTGATACTGAAGGATTGAAAAGGGATCATTTAGTTCTTGATCAGAAGACTTCCTCGTTTCCATTTCCTTCATCGAGCAAAGACCACCCAAAATTTGACTGGAAACGGACTTCTACTTCCAAACAGGTTTGCGTTACTCGTTTCTCAAATTCAAAACGTCACTTAAGCATATACAAGTGTTGTGTTATTAGGCCAGAAACCTCCAATGTGTTTGTCAGTAGAGATTCTGTTATATAATCTCTACTCGTATATATATCTACAGGATGACACAAGGGCTGACTTTTCGCCTTTTGAATCCACGCCAACAGTATCAACGAATACTGAATACTCCGCTTTGACACCACCAGAAGCTTGGGGTGGTGAGAAGTATAACCACTTGACTGCTACTGATAAATTCAGCCATTTGAATCCGCCTTTGCGTTTCGGGGTTTCCAGCTCAAGCACTACTAGTACATCTGGATCGACGTTTTCTAGCTCTAGAGATTTCCCCTTGTCTCTTGGTCAGAGTCAAACGAGCTTTGCAAACGTTAGCTTTAGCTCAGAGTTTCCACTCCCAGGCATCAGAAACTTTGAGAAATCCTCAACAGTAACAGACAATTTCCCATCGTTAACAAAAGGCATCGCAGCTCCGGGGTACATCGATTCATTAAAGCTATCGCCGAGTTTTACTCGTAGGTTCTCAACTTATGCTGAGAGAATCAGCACTACTTCTTCCTTTAGCGATGGAGCATCTCTCTCTCTCGGTTCGCCTAAAATAAAGAAGACAGGAACCGAAACTAGAGATGAAGTTCTGAATAATTTGTTGCAAAGACCTGAGAAAGCGGCAGCAACAACAGATGCAGGAGAAGGCTTGCAACAGTTGAAGCAAACTGAAACGGATTCACAGCGAGGTAATAATTTCACGCTTCAGCTATTTCAAAGAACACTCGAAGGATCACTCGATACTTTCAAGAACTCGATCCATGATGACATGAGGAACCTGCACATTGAGATTCTAAGGCAATTCCATATGCATGAGGTAAAAATGTCTCTGTTTAGCAATTGAACATAATTAGTATCGTTTAAATGTTTATTATATCTTGGTGAGTTTTGATGAACAGATGGAGATGTCGAAGGCGTTAAATTCGGTTTTGGAGAACCAAGCAGAGTTAATGAAAGAGATTAAGATGTTACGAATAGAGAACCAACAGCTTCGGCAAATGCTTTAGAGAGGGAGAGAGGTATGAGACTGACTAACCATGGAGGTGTTTTTCTCACTTTATTAACAAAAATATGTTTCCTTATTTTGGTTGTGTATACAACTACCCCAGAAGAAAATTTAATTTAAGGACTGTCTCGTCAGAGACTCTTCGATATCATCCAAACTTTTTTTTACTAGAGATTACAATGAAGATAGTTTTTGGCACATCAAAACTACACATACTTCTTTACACCTCTTAAGAATTACACATACTTATTTACACCTCTTAAGAACAAAAAAAAGCAGACATTCTGTACGTTGCTATCTATTGACTTCTCTACTTATTATTAATATAAATAAAATAAATTAAGAAAGTTAGCAAAACGTCTGGGTGGTGTAGTCGGTTATCACGCTAGTCTCACACACTAGAGGTCCCCGGTTCGAACCCGGGCTCAGACATTTAATCACATTTTTCTGCTTTTTCTCATTACGTTTTCTGCCACGTCATCATCTACACGCTTTGTTCATTTCGCACGCTGGGGCACAATGCACATGTGTGTAATTTCACTTTTCCTTCCCTTTGCTTGATACAGAGGGAAAAAAACAAATAACAAACCCTGAGAACCAAACATCCGCGAATCGGAATCCCAGAATCACTCCCGAAATTCGAATCAATTACAAAAAAAACATCAAACCCTATTTTTCAGCTTTCCTATCGTTAGCAGATTATTGTTTCTTCTTGTGGCCATAGCTTCTGAAGAGAGATGGATTGGGATAGCGTGGCTGCTGAGGATGTGATTGCGGCGCTGAGAGAGGTTGAGTGGTCGACGAGTCCTCGTTCCTTCGCCGAGTTCTTCTCCAGATTCGCCTTCCCTCGCTCTTTCTCTAAATGGATGAGCCGTCTCAAATGCAATCTCTACTAGTATTACAATTACCCTCTCTCTCCCTCTCTTTCTATTTCCGTATTCGTGTTTGCAAATCGGATTGTTGATTTTGATTCTACTTTCTGTTTTTACTGGTTACCTGTTGCAGCTATAGGACGAATTACTTCATCGTGTTGATTTTCGTTCTGGGTATGTTAAAAGCTTGGCCGAATTTCTTGATTTTAGCTGTCAATGAGAATTCTAGGTTTTGATTTTAAGATCCTCTTGAGCTGTGTATAATACTTGATAACTCCCTTTTTTTCCCTTCTGTTATATTAAATCAGGCGTTGCACTTATCACCCGACCTCTGGCCATTCTTGGTGCTGCTCTTACAGCTTTAAGCTTAGCTTTCCTAAACGACAGGTATTTTCCTGCTATTTCTCGTTAAATTCTACTTTATATCGTTGCATAGAAATGCAATAATTGCTCCAGTTGGTGCTGGTTCACATCTGCCTTGAAATGGCTGTGCTTAGTATTTGATTCAATAGGTTATGCCGTCAGTTCATATAATCTGAGTGTTGCAAGGTTATCCATTTTCGGTGATTCAGTAGGTTATGGCTGTTGGTTCTTGAAACTTGAGTGTTGCAAGGTTATTTGTTCTGGTTGTGTGAGGGCTTTGAGTGTATCTGTAATCATGTGTGCTGTGCTCCTTGGGCATCTGGCGAACGCTCTAAGAGGTTTTTGTTTGTCTTTTGCAGTTTTGCAGCTACTTTTAATGAGAAGATGATCCGGACCATTAGGCTTTTCTCGCCACATTTAGCTGCAAAGATGAGGCCTCCCCACATGTGAGTTCTTTTGATTTAATTCTCATGGAAGATTTTCGGACCCTTTTTGGCATTTTTATCACTTGTGAATACCTTTTTCAGGCCTGTCATTCGTGGGCGATCTGCATCTCGAAAGACAGTTTACATTTGCGGCCAACCACGTTTGGTATTCGTCTTGCTTGGCTTAACAGGTACTCAATATCCCTTAACTTGATATAAATCCTCCTTCTGCGTGATATGCAACTCATACAGAGTATTGAATTTCCTTTCTGCAGCCAGTTTTGTGCTGTGGTTTACGTCGTGCGGTTTAATATGGGTCCTCTATGCACTTACCACAGCCCTTCTCAGTAAGTCACTACACTTGCAAGGAATTCATCTTTCATCTATTTCTATCGTAGTCTGATTTCCATCCTTTTGACTTTGAAATCTTCTCTCTCCATTAGTGATCATTCTTCACGCAAGCCTGAGAACACCAAACCTCAAGGCACGCTTGAACACATTCCGTGAAGAATTCCGTGCTGTCTGGCGTAACTACAGTGAAATATAAGCCAACAAGAATCTTTCAATCTTGAAGCTTCAACATTATGGTTTCAAGGGCATGAATTCCAATTCCTTCCTTCCACCATGTGCGCAAAACAACAATCGCAGTAATTCTTTTCTTCTCGTAAAGCTAGTAATTATAAGGCTACTTTTTCTGGTTAGTTGATTTACAACCATAAGGTAAAACAGTAGACAAAACATAGTGTTGTGCTCTTGAAGCTCCTTGTAATGCTGCTCAACAGTCTAACACCAAGTCTGTTGTAGTGATGTTCATACTCTCAAAAGTCTTTACAATGTGTTAGTAATCATCCTTTGCTTCTTATACTCAGACTTTTGGTTTTGCTTAGACATTTGGGAGACAAATATGAGGGATTTGCTTGTGGAATCAGTTCTCATTTAAAAAACAGAAAAAGAGGATGTTCTTGAGAACTCAAAAAAAAGTATACAAGTTTTTACAAGAAAAGCCCAAAATTAAAGAAATAGTCCAATAAATTGCGTCATGAGAGGTTCGAACGCGAAACCTCGAGAGGTCGGTCTAGAAATTACCAAACCAACCTAAATAGAAACACTAAATTAAAGCGGTGCGTTTCAGTTATAGACGGAGTTGCGGGATAAGATACGAAACCCTAGGAGAGCTTCCCCTACATTTTTTCTCAGATTACATCGAGGCAACAAGCGGCGCATCTGATACCAAACGAGAAGATGACGATGGATTCGCAGCAGAAAACGAGCAAGTTCCGATGGGGGGAGATGGACGAGGACGACGATCTGGATTTCCTTCTTCCTCCGAAGCAGGTGATTGGACCGGATGAGAACGGTTTGAAGACAGTGATCGAGTACAAATTCAACGATGAGGGAAATAAGGTTAAGATCACGACTAGGACACGTGTCCGAAAGCTAGCTTCAGCGCGGCTCAACAAGCGGGCCATGGAGAGGAGGAATTGGAATAAGTTCGGAGACGCCGCCAATGAAGACGCTGGTAGTCGTCTCACTATGGTTTCAACCGAAGAGATCCTTATGGAACGACCCAGAGCTCCTGGTAAATTCTCTTTCTCTGATAATGATTCTGGTAGTTTTTGTTTGTTTAGATTCCTAGGTTTATTCCTTAGTATCGTTTTTGTTTTCCTCGAATTTGACCAACGTTAATATCATAGGATTGGTTTTCGGATTCGAAATCATGGAAAACTTGTTCTGCCTTTTATGATAGACTCGCCTTGAAAGATGTTTGTCTATGATCTATTCTAACTTGAGACCGAATCAATAGTCTTATTTCGTAAATCTAAGACTATTTGACTGAGGTGACCAATTTAACCAGCCGATCTCAAGTTAGCCATGAGCCTACTTCTTTGTGTGATTGGTCAGTATGTCACCAATAGCAAATTATTGTCTGTAGTCCATTCCGAGTACGAGCAGAACTGTGCTCTCACTTTCTGGGCTGCTTACTGTACACAAATGTTGCAGCTTTCCTTCATGAAATCTTCAAGCTTTTGTTCTGTGAAACATCTCCTTTTGTGTTCTTCACTTGAAATGCTTAGACTTGGGTGTTGTGGGATCTAAAGGGCATGTTGTGATGTGAAATCAGGTACCAAAGCAGATGAAGCAAAGGCGGCAGCAGATGGGTTGTCACAGCTGGGTAAAGGTGGTGCAGTTCTCATGGTGTGCAGGATATGCCACAAGAAAGGAGATCACTGGACATCAAAATGTCCTTACAAGGATCTAGCTGCACCAACCGATGCCTTCATCGACAAGCCGTCCACAGGGGAGACATCTACTATATCCGCTGCACCTGGAACTGGCAAGGCCGCTTATGTCCCGCCTAGCATGAGAGCTGGTGCTGACAGAAGCGCTGTTGGTTCAGACATGAGGAGAAGGAACGATGAGAACTCTGTTCGTGTGACCAACTTGTCTGAAGATACCCGTGAGCCGGATTTGATGGAGCTGTTCCATCCGTTTGGAGCTGTCACACGTGTCTATGTGGCTATTGATCAGAAGACTGGAGTGAGCAGAGGATTTGGTTTCGTCAATTTTGTGAGCAGAGAAGATGCTCAAAGAGCAATCAACAAATTGAATGGTTATGGTTATGATAATCTCATCCTTAGGGTTGAGTGGGCTACTCCAAGACCTACTTAGAAAAATGTGTGAGAGATCTTTATAACTCTTTATTTGCAACCTTTGTCCTTTGTGGATTCTTGTTTGAATTCTGGTTTTTTATTTTGGTTTTGTATGAATACATGAGAAGATGTTAAATTTCTCTTTAATACACAAGATTAGAGAAATTAGAGTATACACACTCTGATGCGATTGGCCAACAATTAGAGAAAGTAACCCAACAAGGTGGAAAGATGTTCAAAATCACGCCCAAATTTTGTTAATAACACTTTCAAGAATTACTAGAACAAATTCGTCACAAGAATCATGTTAATAGTCTAATAGAGGGCGTCTTGGCACCTGAAAGACCAAAGACTGATGGTGTGTTCTTGATTCAGACAGATGGTGTGTTCTTGTTTCAGTCCATTAGTCTCCACGATCTGGGTTTTTTTTGTTTGACGCGGCTGAGCCTATAACCGATCAGGGAGTTTTGTGGCTGTTGACATGTGAAACTCTCTTTCCCCGTCAGAGACTTCTTCTGAAGACATAACACAATGGATTAAATAGAACCAATTAATCCGGTTTAACATTCATAATCTTATGCATTGATAATATCTTGGATTAGGAAAAGAAAAATAGAACTATACCTTCTTTTTTTTACTTCTGGAAATTTGAAAGATTGTTTGGAAACAATAACCCCAAAGACGGAGATCACAACGGTGCTCAATGTCTTTTCAATGACATGCAAGAGAAAGGAGTTGCACCAGATGTTTTCACCTACAACTGTATGAAAGATGGGTTTTGTAGCTTTGGTAGATGGAACGAAGCCGAGCTATTGCTGCGGGATATGATTCAAAGGGAAATCAATCCTAATGAGGTAACTTTCGATGCATTTTCCAAACAAGGGAAGCTTTCTCAGGCTGAAAAGCTATACAAGGAGAAAATGATAGCTGGGTTTTGTGGGAAAAATGCAGTTTCTGAAGTTGTTCCAGAAAATGAAGGAGAATGGGCATGTACCTGGTGACTGTACATTCAATACACTAATCCAAGGATGTCTTAGAGCTGGTGAAATTGCCGCATCAGGTGAACTTATCAAGGATATGCAAAGCAACGGGTTCTGTTGAAACGCAGCCGCCACACAAAAACATGTAATCTAAACTTTATAGCTTTTTTTTTACATATTCATATTTTCCTTGCTAAGTGTATTACTCCTATAGCAGAGACACTTTGGGATGTAAATAATACACTTTGGGACATCTTTATTTTGGTTTTGTATGAATACATGAGAAGATGTTAAATTTCTCTTTAATACACAAGATATGGCATGTTCTGTTTGCTCACTAGGTCTTGAATCAATTTCATGGATATGAAAAACAAAAGATCAGTCATTTTAATTCTTAATCCACCTGAGTTAATGTAAGCCGCGAAGCAGAAGAGAAAACTCCTCTACCTCGTAGAGGTCTTGCGCTTGTATCTAATCATTTGGATTTTGGATTACAAATGATAATTGATTTGGTATAATCATAGCATTGTCCCGAAAACTTAAGTCTCATTCTATATATGTATGACCAAATTTATTTGATTGGATCAGATTTATAATTTTTACCACTATAAGCTTGTTTAATTTTATCTTTATATATTACAATATAACTTTTTGTTCTGATGAATATAAATATTTCCGAAAGCAAGATTTAGCCGGAATTCGAAGATGGCACTTAAATTTCGTTAAGCAAGGGTTTTCGTCGTATCATAATTATGTAGACATGAATATTCATTGATTAACAATATAGTTAATTAGTAGACTTTCCATGATAATTAAATTAGACCTTTTTTCATGAAATTACTATACTTTTTACTAATTCTTCTTCTCTCTCTTCTTTTTCCTTTGTTTCCTTTTTAGTAAAAACGTTATTATCTTTGGTCTCATAGAATTTTGTTATTCATACTTCCTCTTTATTGTCAATACAATATTAACTAAGGAAATTCTTTTAAAGTGCAAGAATGGCATTTTCATATATTATTGAATAGAAATAATGACTTTACCATTTTCAAATTTCTGTCTAAAAAAAATATTTCCATTTATTTCATTGACTTAATCTATATTCTTTAAGAAGAGGTCAAGAGCTTAAGTTTCTATCATAAACACAATGAAAAAGATTTCAAAACTAACACTTATTTTCCGTGACAAACTCCATAACAACACCGAAAAAAATCTTGATGACATAGGGAAAAAACCATCAGACTCATTGTCCAACAATGACAACGATCAATTGACCAATTGGTTTGCTTCTTGGCCATCGTCTCCATTCTAGATGCCTCTTCATTATCCGAACTACACAAAGAAAGAGTACGAGATCATGTCGGAGGAAGAACTCGATGGCCTTCTGAAATCATATGGTTTTCCTATAGATCTCGGCGACTTGTCTTATAAAAGACAATTCACAGTTGGTGCGTTCTTGTGGGAGAATGAACCAAATTCTTCTCCGGTTAAGAATGATTTAGGAAATCCTAATTTGTCCATTGGTGATTTGGAAGAGAGCTATTTGATGGGATTGACGGTGGTTATGAAAAATATGATTCAATATATATGTCGTGTGTAGCAAGTAAAGGAAGTGAAATCTTAACTTTGTTGGACCCTATAGTTTGGATTATTTTTGTTTTTATTGATTTGATAATTGTGGTTTATTATATTTTTATGTTTTGTATGGTAAGGATTAGTATTAACATTCAATTATTAATTAAAAAAAACATCCAACTGAAATCTAAAACAAAAAGTTATTGGTAGTCCTAATGTATATTTGTGAAGTAAGTTGGATGAATATAGAAAAACAGTAACTTTAGTCCATCTATATTCATTTCAAATTTAGGCGTGTTTTAAAAAATTACCAATTTATATAGAATAGTAATTAATCGTTGATAATTTAAAATAATATATAAAAAACGCACCTAAATCTACACGTGAATATAGATTAAAAAGGAAGATCTTTATTATTTTTCCAAGTGAATATCTTTTAATATATATATATATATATATCGACTAAAATATGAAAAATTGTATTTTTTCCATATGAACAAAGTGTACTAGTTCCACAAGCAAATGAAAAATATTCTCATTTTTTCAATTCTCCTATAATTTTTTAATCTCCTAATTATCTTTAGCTGTAATCATTAGCCTTATATCCACTATTACCCGAAGTTTTAATTCGTATTCTACATCAAACTCGTTGTTAGCATTTTTAGTAGAACACGAGGAACCCGCGAGCATTCTTCAATGCTATATATGAAGACATGACTTCAGATTTTAATAAGACACAAGAAGAGACAACATGATGATATAGAGAAAAAAGGGTAAGAATAATTGAGAAAGAGAGGTCAACATCAAATCTTCGAAACCAAATCCCACAAAGACCAAATAGACACGTGTCATTGATTGATTGTCACAAGTAGGCATAATCTTATCTTAGATACCACTTGTGTTGTGTCCCTTTCAATCCCCAACTCTAATTGTTTTGTTGCCCTCTCACTCTTTCCACGTACCCAATAGGCAACAACTAAAAAATCCATCATTAATTTGTGCATTATATACCATTATGCAATTGCAATCTAATAGTTTAACAGTGCCTCATTTTTTTATGGTGAAATCTCCAAAACAATGACCAAACGCACCATATTCATTAGATGTTTGACTTACGAGTTTCTCATATATTTTCTATTGTCAGTGAAATGCACTATTTGAACTCTTATACAATCCAAATAAGGACATTAGTATAAAGCACTAGACTATTATTTCGACTGATGACAGAAAAATGGTATGAGTTTTTTTAGTGATAATCGGAAAGGATAGATGTTAAGTTGCATGGATTTCCAACTTAAAATCAATTGGCAATATAGATTGGTCCATATCTCTTATATACTATTTAATATCCTTCATATTTCTGATGTAGTATTTCTTAACACGCATTCTTTAAATGATACTTTTGTATCATTTCGAACCAAATCTGACTTTATAAACAGTAACAAACTTTGGTTAGACACTCATAGATTGAGGTTTAAATTCTTTTTCGGGCTTCATGAACCAAAGACAAAATTATATAAATCTTAGTTAAACATTCATGGGTCAAAGTTAAATTCTTATTCGGGATGCCATAGAAAGGGACAATTAAAGGTTGAGTGGTCATAAAGAAAGTATTGTGTTCTAGTTTTACGGCCCCAATAACTGTCCAAATGAGTTAACATGTAAGATCAGCTGCTCATAAGACTCTTATCACTTGGTGATGTGACTATGTTACTCGTGTAAGCAAGATTAAGGGTTGAGTAATTAGATAAATGAAAATCGATCAACTCTTACGTGCAACCTAATCCCATTATCAAAATTCACGCCATATATGACTCATTGCCCTCGAAAGAATCGAAAATATCCTTGAGAGAACTAGGTTTTCTTAATGTATATAAATTGGTAAGTGTACGATACATGCAAAAATTAAACTTGGAACCTTTTTTAACATGTGGCAAGAAAAGATAGGATAAAAAACTTGTATATCATCCTTGTGAAAATAAATAAAAAATCGTAAGAAATACTCGCGGAAGAAGGACAATGAGTTTTTTGTAACTCATACGAGCATGCGTGTCTCGTTCACCACCCACATGCACCTCAAAATCAACTTGTCATCCGGTTGGAAAATAAGAAAATAAAACTATGTGAAAGTACTTAACCGCTGCATACCGACCCAACTAGAATGAATTTTACCATATGCATAAACCGATTTACCAAAACCATGTATACTTACTTAAAGATCCATGTATACTTATTTTTTCTTGGGCCCAAACCTTACTTCATTTTCAAAATATATTACACATTCTTAAAAAATGTAGATTACCAATACGAAATAATACTCTCTTTATTTTAAAAAGATTTTTATTCTATCATTTTTATATTATACTATTAAGAAAATTATATTAAAATTCATCATTCCCTTATTAATGCACTATATAACTCTCTCTAATTAATGAGCTATGATATAAAAAATTGAGACTTTAGTGCAAAAATTGAGATTTTAGTATGTTGGAAACACGAACATCTATGTAAAATAAAAATAAAGTTATAACATAAATTTAGTTTTTATATTTTTCACATAAATTAAGAACAAATTAAAAATTATTTTATATTAGTTATTACTTTTAAAAATAATACTCTGTATGTTTTTGAAAGAGTGTCATTCTATAATTTCCCATACAAATTAAGAAAACTATTAAAAATTCTATTTTACCTCTTATTCATACACTAAACAATTTTCTCTTTCTAATTAATATATTAAAGCAACAATATTCAAATTTTTACATTGAAATTGTAGAAAAACACTTTTTTGAAAAAAAATTAGGTTAGAATGACACTATTTCGGAAAAAAAAAAAAGTATATTACAAAATTTGTTTTGAAATTTATTTTAAAAAGACATTTAATTTTTTGTTCCTACAAATCAAATATATATTGAGATCATAAAGGTTTTACAAGTTTTGCAACAAAAAAAAATCATTCCAATACAATCATTTGATTGTATTTGCAAATATAGGAAATTAAAACAATGTAAGTAGAATATAACCCAGCTTTCCTAACATTTTATTTATTTATTTTTAATCAAAAATATACTTCCTTTAAAATGGAAAGAAAAAAAAAACATATCACAACATGATTGAACAAAAGAATATTTTAATATTTGGTTAATGTGGCAATAGGTATCTGGCACACAATGGACGGTTCTAACTTGATAATATATTTATGTTCAAGTTGATATGATAAATTCCAAAAAGAATGTCAAGATCCATTTCCATTCCTCCCTTCCTAATTGGTAGTATTAAATATTAAATTATTAATTAGTCAATTAGTCCAATTCCATTTAATTAATGATCGATTCCTACCTTCATTGACATCAAAATGCTGGCCAAATGGTTCGTTTGATTTATTAGCATTTCTGTAAATAATCGAATATGCTAAAAAGACACACGCCACCATAGCTCTTCTCGCCAGCTGTCCCATACATGACAAGGTATTGAGTCGTACCAAACGATTTGAATTTGAATCAACTACCGAGACTCGTACTAAACCAGTATGAACCGGATAACATTAACAGGCAGTAAAAAATGGAGCAAACAATTATCCATTTTTTTAATTTTTAAACATCCATTTTAAATTCTAATTTTTGTTTTTCGTTTTTGTCCCACAATATCGATTTTCGCAATAGTAGAGAAAAAACCATTTCGTTTTCCTCTGCATTTACGTATTAATGTTTACATTTAAGCTCCACGATACTAAAAAAAATACATCTATATTGGTATTACCTAAAGAAAAAAAAAATTGAACATAAAAGAGAATACGTAACTTCGCTAATAAAGCTCTTTTTTTTCTCCCGTTTTGAATTAAGAGCTGTTAAAATTAAGAACCAAGGAAAAAAAAGTAGAAAATAAAAAAGAATGTAAACTAAAAAAAATTAGCTATAAAACAATTTTTCTAATTATTACTAGTAAAAGTATTAATTTCGTCGATTATTATTCCTCCGCCTAAGATCAACAACCACCACGCTTACGTTATCGGAGCTCTGCCTTGCCAAAGCCAATTTCGTTAAAAGCAAGGCCGCATCGGAGCAAGCGTTGTGCGCTGTATCAGACTCTCCGCCATCAGCCGACGCCGCACCTTGAAGGCACATGCGCGCCACACCGCACGCCGTCTCGTTGGGCACAACGTCCCATAGTCCATCACTCGCCAAGATCAAACACTCGTCATCGTCAGTTCGATCCGTTACAGTTACCTCCGGATCCGGAATCACATATGGTTTCAAGTAATTATCGCCTGTAAAAGTAATAGGATTATTAGATTCAGACTCAAAGTAACTAAAATGGCTCAAAACAGAGATCGTTGAGATATTACTCACCAATTGCTCTGGACATGGCGAGAACTCCTAGAACCCTAGCTCCGTCCCAATATATAACCCGCCCGCCAGCTTGCTGGATCCGATTCAATTCATCGGGTCGATCCGGCTGTTCATCGCAAGACAATACTCTTTAGCAAAACGAAACATGCGATTTCATTTGTTTTAAACGAAATCTAAATCGAGGTTTTTTGAAATTACCTTGTGATCTAAAGAGAGAGGAATGGCTACGCCGTTTCGGCAGAGCACGGCGCGAGAGTCGCCGCAGTTAGAGACGATGATCTTCTCCGGCGTGACTACGGAGACTACGGCCGTGGATCCGACGGCGTCGCACTGAGGAGACTGTAATTCACATCTGCATGAGTTCTTCAAGCTACGACCTACACCATTAGCAACTAAGTTGCAGTCTCGCTGGCTAACTTCTTTGTCCATTTTCTTAAAGCTCTTTACCATCGTTTCCTTCCACTCGTCGGCGGCCATAACTTCAGCCTCCTTCTTCACTATCTCATGCAACCGCTCTCTGCACTTCTCCGCAACCTGAAGTACCAATGGATAAATTTTGGTGAGTAACAATCCAGAAAAAAATAACAACAGTCAAAGTGGAAATAGGCGCGAAATAGAGAAGCGGCTTACATGAGAGCAGCCATGGCCGTCAAACACGCCGTAGAAATGAAGATTCTCAGAGTTTTGTTGATGGAATGACGGATGTACCGAGACGGCGTCTTCCATGTCTCTTCTCCTACCACAAACCGACGTCGTACCGATCTTAGGCACATCGTAATAGCAACAGTTCTCTGCTTCCGTCACGGTACTGGAAACGAGACTCGAGTTTTTTACCAGATTCGTAACCGCCGATCCCGCCTTTTTGACCTTTTTATCACTTTTCTCATTCGCTTCCAGATCTAGGTTTCCCGGAGCCGACAGAGCGGAAATAAGAGACGGTGTCTCACGCCTCTGCCGCTTACGGCAATTTTCAAGCGGACGAGCGACGGCGGAGTCGGCAACAATTTTGATCGATGGAAGTAAATCCAACCTCCGTCTCAGGGAAGCTCGAGAAGTCGTATCCACCGACGCCGCCGGTTCACTCTCCCCGACAACACCACAGCAAATCCCAGCCATTTGATTCAATTACAATTTTACTCCAATTACAGATTAAAACCAAACAAACAATTCCTTCAATTTGAGTCTCCGAAAATATGCAATCACTGAGATGGAGAGAGAGGGAAGAGAATAGAGATATTGAGCGTTAGGAAATGCAATGGATTTTTAAAAGAAAAGGTTTGGTTTAAAAAGAAAAGGTGAAGAACAAGAAAAAAAAAAAAAGGTTTTCGCATGGAAGGGTTACACGTAATTCACGGGCAGGGGGCATGAATAAGAAGGGAAGAGTTGCTGACCGTCGCCATCAACGGGCAGCATCCGACACGTACCGTTTGGTGTGACGTTCCATTTCCTGGTACCTAGATGCAATCTCTGCCGTTGATTACTCTTTTCCTCTCTGTTTTCGATGTATACACGTGTCCGTTGTTTTTTGGATACGCCGTTAACGTGGCCCAATCAGAGCTCGACACGGACTAACGGTAACGACCGGCCTTTCTTGACACGCATGTGGTCCACCCCTTCGTTTTGTTCTTTTTCATTTCGTTTTGTTGAATTTTTTTAGTATTAGTAGTTATTAAAATACCAAAATATACTGCTAATTAAATAATTAGAGTCAGAGGTCAAAAATAATGGAAACGAGACAATCTGGTTATAGGATACTGATTCTTTATTTATCTTGTCAACTTTCTTTTTCAAATAATCACTGTTTAGTAATAAAACCTTTACTAAACAAAAGATATACTATGATGACATACACTTTAAAAATTGTTAAATTTGAGCTGCTCATGTTTTCTCATATCATCTTCAAATATCAATATTTTCTCATTGAGCAAACGGTAATAATTTCAACAGATTTATTTTTGATCAAAAATAAAATCTGTTAATTATTTATACAAAATACATATATATTTGTCAATGTATATTATTTACTTAAAGGATGTAAATTCTAAATTTTCAAAATTACAAACACATTAGTAAGAAAAAAAAAGTAATAAGTTAAAAACTAATATGTTATTTGGATTGAAATATACTATTATAGTGTCAAACCAGTGTATATAGGTGTTCCGGATCAAAATAACTACAATTCGATCTTGCTCTCCAAAATACATTATGAAATAATTCTAGAAACGTTTTCAAATTCCGAATTAATCAAAACACTTTAAACTGTATATGTTGCGTTTTCAAAAAAAAAAAAAGTGAATCAATGGAACTGGCATAAATTTTAAAACATCTACACTTCTTTTTATGGAAAATCCTATAAGTTTTGGGGCACTCAGGCTTAGAAAGCAATTTAAACTACTAATTAGAACATGTGTATTAGTGCTATTATTGTCCATTTTGTAATGATATAGGTCCGCCACTAGACTAACATATATATATATATATATATAAAAAGAGGGAGGAAGCTATTGCGATATATAGACGATATCACTACATAATGTTTGTTTCTTTATATTTATCACTACGTAATGTTTGAAATCTAGTTTTAGAAATTATATATTAAATCTCTTCATTTTCTAACGAAAGTGATGGTCCTAGCTAGGGTTGTATCAACAATAAAAGCCTGAACGTACTATTAAGTATAAACTCGTTAAAAGATAACGCACAGTGGACAGATATTTTTAAATAAGAACATTGATTTTAAGAAATAAACAGGGAATTAGATCCAAAATTTCCCGACAAGAAAATATCTGTTGTTCTCACACTTCACACACGCAATCTAAATTGTGCAAAGTGTAAAACTTATGTTTGAAACAAAAAAAATAACAAAAGAAAAACCTAAACATCGTGTCGTGTTAATCAGATTATATATAAAAAATTGTGTACAGTAATTTGTTGGGATGACAGTGGAATGTATCAGACTATGTATGTTGTATCTTTTGGTTTGAATATCAATGAAAATATTATAATTCAGTGGGGAAAAAAAGATGCGTTAGCTAGGTGTGAAGAAAGAGAGTTGATTTTGAACTTAGTATCCATGGAAGAATAAGAATTGTGTGACTACGATATTTTCATCTCATTCCACGCATTGTCCATGCAAATATACATGTTTATTTATTTTAAAGAAAAATTTTCTGATTATTTCAGAATATATGCTTGAGATATTTAATGTTGGCCAGAAAAAATGCTTAAGATATTTTGGGTTCGTCTCTTGATTGATTTGAAGTCTTTTTTATATGTTTATGATTCCTCATGCTTAGTCGATGTAGGTGATGGATTATCGACACGTGGTGATATTCGCCTCCCACTTGTGTGTAGTTTGTCAACTCGCACAGCCGATTCACCGTTCACGAAGAGCTGTGTACGACCACGTCTATATAAACTCCCCGTCGTCTTGTTGTTTATTGAACAAACTAGTTAATTTTGAATCTTAAAAGAAACGTATTCGTTTTTTAAAAAAAAAATACATAGACACATATTAGTAAACTATACAAAATATCTTTGTTTGCCAGAAATAAATTTTGAACTAAAAAAATATCTTCTATTTTATGCAATTTTCTTTCTATTTTGGTATGCAACTTGAATCCATATCCTGAGTGAGTGAGAAAACCTATATAGTATAATCCTAATGTTATCAAAACATATAAGAAAATCATTTTCTAATATAACCCAATTTTTTTTTTTTTTTTTACAAACTATTATTTATTTTCCACAATCATTTTTTATGTTGATAGTTGAAATTTTTTGTCGACTCCAATTGGTTACAATGTCGAGACCATCGTTCTCTAATCTTCTATCCATACTATCTCATGTTTCAAAATAACTAAGATTATGAAAATCGATGCCACCGAAATAGAATCGTTAATTTTATATACTTCTCGATAACTATGGTTGGTGGTTATAAATCATCGCCAATGTTTACCGACATGTTTTGCGGGGTCTTTAGGTTTAATTTGAAGTTTGCCCATTGGAATGTCAGGATAAACTATTTTACAAGGATTTTTTTGGTGTCATATTTTTATTGTTTTAACTTATTTTATCTCGTTTCTCCAACACTTACGCTCTAGTTATGGTAAGTACAACTGAATTACATTAAGTAACTCATATAGCATGAACCACATTTTAAAAACAATGAATAAATATTCAAAGCTTTAAAACATGTATCGACAACTTGTCGTCTTAGATAAGGCAATCAATTATAAGGATCATACCAAATATGTTCATGATGGACTCTTTAAAGACCACAATCTCGTCGTTGATCATATTGAAGATTGTGACGTTATGTCTTCTATTTTAGAGATGTATGATAAGGATCTTCAAGTCTAAGCTCATTTATTTCAACAATTGATTTTGTTTTGTACCTATGTTTATGCTTCAAACTAACATTTTCACTTTGATGACCGCAACAACTCCAATAGTCATGTGTAATTAACAATCTTTATAACACCATGATAATCGTAATCTATGAGAATATCAGGGTTATTTTCAAAATTATGGTGTTATGGTCAATCCGCTAAACAATGTGCACAATAAACTATTGGATCGTCAAGATTCTCTTATAGAATAGTTAGTTATAATGTTCCTTTGTGGCATGCACAAGCTAACATTTTTGTTGTTCAACCATTTATCGACACTTCTACCTATTCGATAGTAGCACCAACCTTCACACCACCTCAAACTTGAATAATTTTCACTTCATCAACCTTACAATGGCAGTAGTGAGGTTCTCATTGACGATAGTTTGGGTTTCAACATCTCTTACACTGGTTTTTTACATATCTTCTATCACGCACCACCCTTTACAATGTCTCAAGTCATTTATGGGTTTGAAAAAAAACCATGATTTCAATATACAAACTTTTAAACACTAACAAAAAATTTGTTGAACTTTTCTCTACACATTTTTGCGTGAAATATCTTAATACGCGGATTTGTTACTAAAATGTATAACTAAGGATAAGCAATAGGAGCGGCCGGTCATCTGTACTCTCGTCTCTACAACATATAATGCACCAACTTCAAATGAGTTTCGTCGAGTGATACTTTCACATTAGCCACCAGCTGTATTTTATTTTCCACACAATTTTTTTTTTTCATTTATGTTTACATCATCTTAAGAGTTCGATATCTTTCCTTTTTGAAAATGGTTTTCTTACTAAAATCCATATATGCCTTTATTATAATATCTATTCAGTTTGTGCATTCTCTTGAATACATTTTACTACTTATGAACTTTACAACAAATTTATGTTTGTAATTTCAAGTATTACTTGGTGATTGTGGATCACTTTATGGTGATTGTGCAATTTCAAATGTTTGTAGTACCTTTATCCATTTTATGGTGTTTTTCATAACCATCATTAGGATAGCGTTATATCAATGATACTATTCTTTGAAAATGGTGGTAAATTTTTTACTTTTTGTGCATATATTTAAACTCAAGTCATCTCTCACTTTATGACACATTCTCATAGGCATTGGTATATCGAGATAGATGAACGCAAACAACCTTATGTTATTGAAAAATTTCTCGATCTCCTCACTCATTCCAATGTGTCTTACATTACATGTCAGTTTTGTTCTTACCATATTTATCTTATTAATTAGGGGTTATGCTTATTTTGAATCTAGACTCATTATATGTAAGTTATTCAACCAAAAACCTAACTATGAGAAGCTTTATATTATTGGCTATTCATGCTTCTTATGGTTCTGCATATATGCCTTAAACAAGCATTAACAATGATCTACCAATTATCTCTTCTGTATATATTCACTTATTTAGAGTGTGTATATATTTATGACTTATATTTATGAGACTTTATATTTTTCGACATGTTTGCTTTAATGAATTTTTCTTTGTTTCCTATTTTTCTGAGTGGTTCTCACCTATTTTCGTCATCTATCCAGTTACTATAACCTTAGTTTTGTTGTTATAAACATTTTTTCTCCTCGCTGCCACGTCTACCAAAAGGAACCTCGGCTCTTATCCTTATCAAACAGCGTTTGAGAAACGCCATATCTCACATGAGGTGAACATTTTTTTCATCCTACATCATGTACTTCACTCATGGTACCTACTCGAGCACCTTCTCTTGAACATCTGCCAATATTAGGACTACTTAATCTACACCCAATGCAAACCTGAAATAAAAACCTCATATCCAAACCTTTCACATAATTTTCCCTTAATTGATATCATTTTTTTAAACCAATCTAATCAAATCTACTTCTGGTTTCGAGGATGTGAAAGACTTGAAGGGGTGAAAGGTGAAAGCTCATATATGATGAATTTGATGGCTTATTCCACAATTATACATAAGATAGTTGTCGCCCATTACAACTAACAATATGTTACAAGAAAAATTTTAACTTAAATTTTACTTATGAATTTTTTGGACATGTTCAAATCTCGTTTGGTTGTTTAGAGTTTCCACTAACATCGTTGATTTTCTAGATTCTATAACCATGTAAAAAAGTTGATAAAAGGTTTTTCTTATGGTTAACCTCACAAATAGTCTATATGTGAACCTAATACCCACGACATGAACAACCAAATCGTAACTTATTACCACCATTGCGCAAATCAGAAAATTTAACTCGATTTCGACCTAAATATCTAACCACGAGGACATCTTACTTTTTTACAGCCCAATTTTTCTTAAACTCAATTTCTCAAAATTCTTAGAAACCCTAAATTTTCTTTATCCCCAATTTTATTTTTTTCAAATGAGTAGTCAAACCTAATTTAGCGACGATTTAAAATGCATATCGTTTGTATACGTAAAAAAAAAACAATATCTAAGGGAAAACACTGTGTTGTCTCTAGTATAAAAATAATGTTGTTGTTCTTCCGCTATATTTCAAACCCAGTTTAACAATGACTTTGAAGGTCACATTGTGGATTTTATTTAGAAAGAAAACACTTATTGTTTTATAAAAAAGTTCTAAGAATGTAGAGAAGTTACAACATTAATTATATGACTATAATGGTTTGTGAACATATCATCAAATTATAATTTCCGTTATAAATTAATTATAAAAGTCTGTTTTAACATTAAAGTATTTCAAGAGACTAAAAAACGAACTATTCAAAAGAAAAAAAAATATAATAAATCAATTTTGGGAATGTAATTGATTTATGAGCGAAGTTTGAACTAGTCACATGAGAGATATAAAACAAAATTCTTTTTCAATAAACAACTTTGAGGGCTCACACGAAATCAGAACTGTGTTTTTTCTTTTTAGTTTGTTCTTATGAGTTTTTGTTATTTCACAAACTGAAGACTCTTTGCGACTTTTGCATCTTTTTTATTTGTTACAGTGGACCCGTCTTCTATTCAAGTAGATGGCTAAATTTGGTGAACACTTAGTTGGATGGCCTAGATCCGGTAAAGTAATGATCTAGATTTATTTCTCTAGTTTGCTAGTTTTTTTCATTCTCGTATGGATTTGAATTATGTGATGGATGTGATTGTTTCAAATAAAGGGTTTTAAGATCTAAGAAATCCTTGATACTGAATAAAGGTTATTATGGTTTGATTCGTCATGGGAATCTATGTCGATTGTCTAAGAGGAAGATGGATGAAAGCTCACTAATCCTTTGACGAAAAAGATCTTTGCAATGTCTTGCTCATTTGATGTGTTTTATAACGCTATCAATTAAAAGTGGATGTGTTATGATGGAACACCAAAATAGCTATGCCAGTTGAACAATGAAGTGGATAAGATACATTCAAAATTGTTAGGTTTACTCTTTTCTTTTTGTAATCTGAAAAAATCAGTTGAAACGACTTTAGAGGGTTTTCAGAGCTTGAAAAACTCCATAAGCTCTACTCTTACCCTACCCGAAGCCTAAAACAAAACTAAAGTTTACAGCTGTCGACAAGTACCCAAGTTAGTAAGATATATACTACACATAACCACCTCGTTTTTGAATAATCCTACACACGTGAATACATTACTCAACCACCAAGACCGCAATAACTGAGCTTAATATGACATAAAAGCTATAACTAGTTGTATATTCCATGGTAGAAACTTAGAATGGTGTCAAAATATTTATTATCTTTGAGAGCTAAACAGAGATCTTCAACTAACATCTAGCGATATTTTGCTTCAAACATATTTTGTAGCAGGCGTTGCTTCTAAATACCCGCCGGATGAACCAAATTGATCATGCTGAAGGTAATACTTGAAGCCTCGACCTACGAAGCCAAACCACATACATGGAGAACCATAATAGAGCAAGGTTCTTTGTACTTAAAAAACGAAAAAGCATCATAAAAGATCCCATTCTATACAGCAGCCTTTGTACTTTCTGACCCCAACCGCCTACATAGTAAAAAAAGCCTACGTCCACGCAAAATAGAAGAGGATACCAAGCAAAAATCAAAATCTCGGACCCTAATCTACAATCCTAATTAGCTTTAATATTGAGTAGTAGATTTGGATTAGTTTACCCTTTCCAAGTGATGAGTCCAACTATCAAAGCTTTGTCCATAACCGAGGTAGCAACATCCATAGAAGGCGAAGAGACAAATAATATTCGAAACATATAGTCTTAACACCAAAATAGAGAGAAGAGAGGCTCGGGTATCTCACCATGACAAGTAATCTGACTCATATTGGCTTCCAATGCCATATCCACTAACTTGTTTCCAATTACAGAGAGTTTTCAGCAACTCCGCATATTTCTAGAGACGGATTACTCCTGAAAAATTTCTTGTTATTGTTGGAACCAAACACGAGATTTAACTAAACAGCTAAATGTGGCAACCACATCTAAATTTCTAGAACTCGGAGGTTACCGGAGTGGAGGTTCCGTTGAACCGGTCTAAGCCTCGTAGAGGAGATCTCTGCTAATAAAACCCTACCAAATACATCACCAAACCACAAGTCGTCATATAGTGAAATTCGATAGTTGTTATACTCGCTTTTATGCCAAACCATTTGATATAGATTATTCACAACCCAACAAGATATTATAAGGAGAAACGCTCAGGTTTTTTCCGAATAGTTAAAATTAGATATGAGATTGAAAAGTGGATTCCGAAGCGAGAAACATTGATACCTCAAAGATCTAACACCATATCCGCAGAGAAACGAACCTCAACCCGATAAGCAAATTGAAAATCACTTTTGAATTGAAACCCATGAACTACATAGTATAAGTTGTGATTCAAACTTAATATATCATAACCGAGGAAGAGAGAAGGTTAAAACTTTTGGCAAATAAAATTCACTACCATCGCTGTGAAAATTCATTTACCGCTGCCGAAAAATAATAAAGAGTGTGCTACGAAACATATGTTTTTTTTACGCGAGTTTGTAGTTGTCACCAAAGCGTCTGCCACCGCCAAACCATAGAAAGCACACATAGTTGTCATTTCACCAATTGCTGCTCCTTTCAAACCGGAAATGACGATGAAGAACAACACATCTCGAGATTGACACCATCATTTCTTCTATGGCTACCTTCCTCCCGTTGTGGCTCATCAAATCTGTTTTTATTAAGCTGAAACAAGCAGAGTTTGAACTAGGTTTATTGTTTAAATTTAGTTATAATATGTTTGTGTGTTTTTCCTTTTACCATCTTTTAGTCGTTGTTTCACTATAATTCTTATTGATGTGCATGCAATTATTTCATTTCTTGATATTTATTAATGTCGTTTGGTGATATATCGAAACTTCACTCTTTGGAACACTCTTTTAACTAAAGTACTTTTTAGTTTTAATTTTTCCAGATAAAATAATTTTTCAAAATTTTCAGTTAATTTCCTGTCTTTGATCAGAGTGGAGTCATCATCATAACCAAAAATAATAAATCCAAAAATTACCAGAAACCATTGAAAACAGAGCGTGATAAGACACACGCCGGGAAGACGCGCGTGGAATAGAATATGTAATTGCTACTTGCATTTTATATTGTATTATTTACTATTTAATTTAATTTGGAGGCCTGATATGATGCACAGTGCACCACACTAACTCCCTCGCATCCAGCTGGATAAAAAATTGAATGCGTCTACGTAATCCCGTGAGAGAGTGTAAAACACTCGCCTTTTTGTTGGGACCCACTCAGTCTCAAAGACTTATGTAACTGACTCCTGCCAGCCAAAGTATCTTGTTTTTCAAAAAAATAAATCGTATTTAGCCTCCTAGACGATGTCTGAACGACACGTGTTTCGCCTGACGTGGATACTGTGAGATGCTTCCTCGGTGACTTCTCCATGACTCGAAATTCGGCGCTTCTCCACGTTTCCATCAATTTCACTTACTTTTTTATCTATTGTTTTCTTATTCCCCTTTAAGACCTCGTAATTCCAATTTATCAATAGTTAAACCTCCTATATTTTCAAATTTCAAATTACACCCTATAATGTTGAAACAATTCCATTTCGGAAAGAACATTTTGTTAGTCATATAATTCAGGAACATAGAATTTAATAAAAAGGTAAATATATAAAAGACCTAAGAAGTTCTTGAACATCAAAGTACATATGACATGAGGAAATATAATTTTCAGAAATTAGTAACAATTAATAACTTCCTATAAATAAAGCTGTAATCTGCAAATATTGGAAACAAATTTCTCTTAGATTCCGTGGGAGCACATAAGATTATGCTAAATAGAATACTGAATTTTTCCCTTGATATTTTTTGATAAGCCATAGGATTTTTAACACACGTCCCCTTTGGTATAAAGAGCAGTTCTAATTTCACCAAGCTTGGGACAGCAAGAAAGCACGACAAACCAGTAATACCGCGACACGTAGCAAATTTTAGCTGTCACGAAATAGACCTACCATACCCGTCACGTGTCGGTCAAAAGAAGGGCGGGTGTCCAAATCTGTAAGAAGAAATTCACCGGCAAGAACCTAACACATCGTGAATTCGACCGGTCTCGCTTGACACGTTTACATGTTTTTTCTTTTGTTCGTTCGTTTAATAACTCTTCGCTTTTCGGTTTTGTATTAATCAACTAATCAATGATTACGAGAGGTAGCTAGTTAGGCTGATTACATTAAATAATTAATTAGAAGACTTAAATATTTGTTTTATTTTGTACACGTAACCTTAATTAATTGTCTTGGAAACTTCTTTCCATATGATGATGCTTCTTCATTAGAAGGAAGAGTGTATGACGCTACATTTTGTTTTTTTAGTAGGTAGTATGATTTAACTAAATTTCTAATGTTAAACTTCGATGCCAACAATCAGATTATTGGTCCATTTTTTTTTTACATTTTAAAAACTTTATTATTGTTAAATTACAGGATGATTTCGTTGGTGTTCTATGAATTTTATAAACATGTATAAAAAAAGTAAGACAGCTCGGAGACAAATGTAAAGACTAAAGAGGTAAAGACAATGCAAAGAAAATAATTCTCAGCATGAAATCTATAAATAAAACTTAATTATGATTTTATTTTATACTATATTTTGATTCTTTGATGATATAGTAAACAAATAAATGGTTACCTATTTAATTGTGTCTACTTTTCTGACATTTGTGTACAAATAATATTATATATCACCGTGGAATCGGCATGCACCATGACATTTTCCCAACATGCAAGCATACGACATATTTTGTTAATCTTCGATTTAATTTATAATATTTTCTTCTTTTTTCGTATTTAGTTAAACTTCAGAACCTGGGACGGTGGGACCTACCACATTCACTGTAAAATTCAACCAATATAACTATGTGAATCTACAAGAGAATCGATCAGTTGCTTTAGACCAATGTAGCAAAATCAGCAAGTTACGGGCCATTGATAAGTGCTCTACCAATTTGGATATCATCTCTAGTAGTAATCAATTTTGAAATAATAAAGTTTGAAGTGAACCAAATCATAAAGTAACAACAAGTCTTCACGAAACTAATTCTATACATAAAGAAAAGGAAGAATTTTTTTTGTTTGTTAAGAAAAAACAAATTAAAAGGAAGAATTTTTAAAACTCGACAAGGAAGACAATTAAATAGAAAAAATTATTCTTTCTTTATTTTGGGTTAAGAGAATTTAATTCTTTTATTAATAGTTATGTCATGAGTCAGAGATGTAAACAAGCAAAGTTTGGAACCGTTAGCGATGACTCATAGGTTGATTGATAATATATGATACAACCGGCTTCGATCCCTAGAAGCTCAAAGCAAATTTTAAATGTGTTTCCTCTTCATTCAGAAATAATGGAAATTGTATAAAAACGAAGGGGATATGAGTATCTTGACAGTGATACAGATCTAACTATCCACTGGGCTTTAATCATTAAAATAAGTTTTGGTTCTTTTATCATCTAATGGGCTTATTTCAAAACTAAGCTTTGTGTTTCTATAAACACCATGTCATTGTACAGATTACGGATATGTGATAAGGCTATAAAGAGAGTTAAGCTCAACAAGCGATATCCATAGAATCGAATCACTGTTAATCTGCATCAAGGTTAAGCAGCATTGGAGATATGAACATATAATGCTTGCTATGCTTTTGAAAGAGGCCGGGTGTTCGATTTGGAATTTTTAAGTCTGTTGACATAAGTTTTGTATATTCGGCATTTGAGAGAAGGCAACAAACTTCAAAAGAATGAATCCCACCCCAACTTGTTTCAAATGACACAATGTTGGCAGGCAATGTTACGAGGTTATAGATTATAAGCAATATCAAATCAAAGAGGGTTATGCTAAAATGAGCTTTATTTAGATAGTGAATGTATAGAAATGAAATAGCTCATGAAGGATTTTATTGTGCACAAAAGTAAAGAACGGGAAAAGGTTATTTAGAAATCAATATCAAAATGATCTCATAGAAGGGAAAAGAAGAGAATTACTTCGAACAACTCTCAAAGGTTGCAATTATTAATGTCATAACGGCCCTGTTCTTTTAACAGACGCAGCGGCAGCGTCCGACAACACAAAACAAGTGCTTTATATCTCCTTAATCTCTTCTTCATCTTTATTGATTCCTGCCGCTGCGTCTCTTTTTCGGTGATTTTTTAGACGCTGAAAACTATTTGCGGACAAAATATCAGCCATTTTATGCAGCTATTTAACGCTGCGGTAGACGCTGGGATACCGATCCCAATTTGAAGCTTGATTTAACCTTTTATTTTGTGTTGCGGATGCTGCGGTAGCGTCTGTCAAAAGAACAGAGCCAACAAGTATTGATATAGTAATCTACTTGCTAGAAAACACTAATATCATGAGTTTGAAGGATTCTTATGAGATATTATCGTGGACTCCTTGTAAGTTGTATATATCGGGTTTGTACTCTAATATATATCTCATATGAATCGATGAGTAACTACATTAAATATTTAATATGATATTTTAATAGTATTGAAAAGACATTACGAAACAACCCTTTGGAGATTATTGGTTCAAAATTTTTTTTCGATAATGTGAATTATCTGAATTTCAATCCATATGATGACATAGGGATCACACGAACACAAAATAACAGCTTACATGTTTTGATCGCTTACATGTTTTGATCGTAATCATTCGATCATTGATTTAAAGAAAATTTTCTCTATGTCATATAATCTTCAAAATGCAAAAGTTTGACATGTATAAAATTCATATCTTTTAAAATTCCAAAATGACATTTTTGGTTTTTTTACTCAACTTTTCAAAATATTTAGAACATTTAAAATATTCCACTATTGTAATTTACAATAGCATTTTTTTTTTCTTTAATAGTAAAAAAACGAATGTTTCCATTTAATATATCTTTAAAAAATATTGAAAGATTGTGATTGTTATGAAGACAAAATATAAAAAATTATGTGAGAAATATATTTTTCCTTTTTTTGTTTTGTTAAAGTATATTCTTCCTTATTACAATTCTTTATTTAATATGTAATGATATTTAACGTTAGAATAATATAATCGATAGTTTTAAACGTGATATGTAATGTATTTGGGGGGGAGGGGGGGAGAGGGGGGGTCAATTAACGTGGCTACCTCTTCTAGCTTTAAACTTGGTATACAATCTATTAACATATATTCGAAAATACTCTCATCGTTGACTTATGACATCCCTCCCTCATTTATGTGTTCATTAACATGGCTACCTCCTCTTCTCCAATTCCGTAATTTTCCGACAAAGCTCCATTTTCGCGGCGTAGGCAAAGGATAATCCGGAAAATTTAAGTGATCGCCGGTGGTGAAGAAAATCCAATCCCTTGCGCCGGTGAGGTTTTTAAAAAGAAAGTATGAAAACTTATCGCGGAGAGTCCCTGAAGTTGTCCAGTTTCTTCTCTAAGCTGGAGAAGCCACGTGATTATCTCGTGCTTTTCATGAGCTTCTCCGTCCTCACGTGCCTCATCGTTTCCGTCTCTCTGGTTGTCCATGCCAGTTTTTCGTCCTCCTCCGCCCTCGACTATTCCCCCGTGCCTGAGAAATCCCTAGCCTTCCCGTCCGTCGGTACGATCAATATCTCTCATATCCAGTTCTGTATCGCAGGAGCAGCCGAGACATGGCTCGATCGGAGCCAGTACACTTCCTTGTGGTGGCGTAATTCCACACGTGGCTTCGTCTGGCTTGATAAACCGGTGAACATCCCCCAAAATCACTCTGATAACCGGTTCTCAATCCCGGTTCGAGTTTCCGATCCAGGCTGGACCCGGTTCAGATTCTCCAGCTCGAGAGACGGGGTTCGAATTGCGAGGATAATCTGGGACAGTTACCAGCTAAACCTGCCTGATGTGCGGTGGTTCGTGATGGGAGATGACGACACTATCTTCTTCACCGAAAATCTAGTGAAGGTTCTCTCCAAGTACGACCACGAGCAAATGTGGTACATCGGCGGAAACTCAGAGAGCGTTGAGCAGGACGTGATGCACGCGTACGACATGGCGTTTGGCGGCGGCGGTTTTGCCGTTAGCCGTCCACTAGCGGCGCGTTTAATCGCTGCGATGGATGATTGTCTCGAAAGATATTTCTACTTCTACGGGTCGGATCAGAGAATCGCGGCTTGCGCTAGCGAGATCGGTGTACCGTTCACCGAAGAACGCGGATTTCACCAGGTACGTCAGTTACGCACGTGTCAGCTTCTGTCTTTGTATAACACGTGTCCTGCCGTTTTGTTCTGGGTTTTTGGGGTCCGGAAAACTCAAAAGGTTAGATGCTCTGATTTACTCGATGTTCTGAGTGAACTCTTTGCCACGTGAATTCGCTTATAGGAAAAACATTCAAAGATTTGATCCCGGAATTCACAAAACACGACAGGAAAATTAACCACAATTTATGTAGATAGTTTTGTTACGAGTTACGACTTACAATGTACAAAACACTAACTTTTTTTGGATATTATTATCAGTTTATCACATATATTTTATTATTTCTACATGCATCCAGAGACTAGCACAACTTAATTTTCTTAATCAGTTAATTTTAAATGCTAATGTGATAAAAAAAATAAATATATTTTACTACCAAATATATCATAAGTTTCTATTGATTTACTATGAGTCTAAATCATAACAAAAGAATCCGGTTCAATCTAACTGAAAAAATAATATTAATTAGTATAATATGACAAAATCTAGTGAAAATTATGAGATAATCTAACCAATTCTTTTTACATCATTTAGACTCTATGTAACTAAAAACCTTCAATGATAAGTGAAATTTGAAATAACAATTAATGGTGTGGTTTAAGATGATGAACGACAAATTTTTTAGGGCTAACTTGTAAATACTTTGTATAAACACTTAGAACATAACTAGTTTATGTTATATAATATCGAAATGATGGAATAACTAACAAATTATTAGAACTGAACTGAATAAATGTGGCAGAATAATTATGTTGAAAAGTTAGTTTTAATAGATTAATCAGGTTATATATATATATAATTATTTTTAACATGCTACTTTATGTAGTAGAATTATATTTAAAAAATATAAAAATATAATGAATATTAGAAATGATAAAAAATAGTAGAATTACGTTTTTAAAATGTGAAAACGTGAACAAGTAATATACCAGTCTTCCCCTTGTAATGTTTATAAATTTTTATGGAATGTTATTATCTAGATTATGTGAGGCTGGTGTATGAGTTTCTCCTAGACTTAAAATAGCAGTTAGTGTTTATGTTGTTGGAATAAGGGTTTAGATATTTAGATATAAATAAAAATTTAGATAATAAAATGAAGAAGATGAACAGCAATTGTTACATGGTAAAGTTTTATAAACATGTAAAAGTTCATATAAACTTATATGGATTTTTTTTTATAGATTTAAACTGTTACTTTCTTGGCAAGTTATTGTCTAGGCTATGTAGGTCCGTATATGAATTATTGGAATGTGTTACTTGGAAAATTGCCCCTTTGATTTATTCAAAAGTCACTCCATTAGTTGACAAACACAAGTAATAATAGTCACACGTTGGTATTCTTTTCCAGTAAAATTCGAATTATAGACGTCCATTAATTAATGAAATGCTAGTTCATTGCTTGAGATAAATTAATAAACTCATAAATGGCCACAACCTAAGGTTGCCAAAGCCGGCTCTAGTACTTCTTAAGGGAAATTTCAACTTTAGCTATCCAGTGTCTAAGAAAAATTCAATATCTGCCTAAAGTTTGGTCCAGTCTATTACTCAAAAACTCAAAATAGCTATTTTCGATGTTTTGGATTGGTGCACATTTGGATAGTTGCGACCACATTGGTTATTTAAAATGGGTAACTACATGTTTGAGTATTTAACGTTCGATATTTAAATCTTGTATTTCGGTTTGTGTATAGATAATAATAAGGGTTTGTGTTTGGACTCTCAACAGTTTTTGTTGTGTTTTAACGGAAAAAAAAAATTGCAGCTTGACATAAGAGGAGATCCATACGGGTTTTTGGCGGCGCATCCATTGACACCGCTTGTATCACTGCATCACCTTGTTTACTTAGATTCAATGTTTCCTAATCAAAACCAGATTGAGTCATTACAAACTCTTATGAAACCTTATACTTTAGACCCAAACCAAATACTTCAACAGATTAATTGCCATGACAACAAGCGTCAATGGTCAATATCAATCTCTTGGGGATATTCTATTCAGATTTACACTTACTTCGTATCCGCTACGGAGCTGGCTAGGCCATTGCAAACCTTCAAAACTTGGCGCTCTTCGAGTGATGGACCTTTCACGTTTAACACACGACCCTTCAAACCTGACCCGTGTGGACGTCCTGTCATTTATTTCATGGATGGTGCAGAGGATGTGCATGGTAGTAAGACAAAAACTTGGTATAACGTTGAGGATAAGAAATATGGTCATTGTGGAAAGGGCGAGCATTCTCCGATAACCAAAGTGAAGAGAATATTGGTGACTTCAATGAAGATGGATCCTGAGTATTGGAACAAGGTTAGTGTTTTATTATAGTCGGTTAACATTTTGAATGCTTTTGAAAGGGTTCGGGTTTTAGAATTTTGTATGTTTATTTATTTATTTGTTGACAGGCTACCCAGAGACAATGTTGCAAGGTGATGGATGGAGGAGGAGGATCAAATGAGAAAGAGATGTCGATAAGGATTAGAAAGTGCAGATCTTCAGAGATGATATAAAAACGTTTTTGATTTTTTTCAATTCTTCAACTTGATGTTGCTATCATATTCATCATCTAGATGCATCGTTTCTTAAACTATTTTTTGCATATGATAGTTGTATTTAGATCTAAAATTGTTCTTTTTATGAGTTTTTCCAAAATTCATATAAAATTATCTTTTTTTTTATAAACAGTAAGAAGAGTTTGAGCTAATTTTCTTCACTAATCAGGAACGGATTTCTAGACGCTGACCTTGACTTTTACTTAACTATATGATCAATCTTCCGACCTCTGAGAACGTCGTTTCCGCAAGACGTTGGAAGAGCCATTTAAATTATCCATCGTCTTTACCTTGTGATAAGTTGAGACTATGGTGGATTAGTATTTAGAGCAAAGTTTGATCTACCAAGGAGCAAATCTTCTGCCAAAACAGTTCCCGCGTAAAGTTTTTTAAAAAACGTTTTTAAAAAAACATGACGCGATTGTGTTTCCCAAAGATTCTTCAATGATCAAGTCATAAAAACAAAAATAATATAAGAAATACCATGAGACAGATGTTTGAAATTGAAAAGAAAGATCGAGAAGGGAAAGAGAGGAAATTCGACTTTGGGATTAGAAGAAAATGGTGGTCTACATAGTACTCTAGTTTTTAGGAGGATGTTTAGTGAAAGAGAATAATTTTTTTTTTTTGTTTGGAGCTTAGTCAAGAACGACTGGAATGGTTTTTTTTGTCTCGGATAAGAAATGAAAGTTCATCTGGAGAGATAATGTAAAAGCGGTGTTCATGGACGAAATCCTCTCAAACTCCGTTTCTTTTATCAGAAGATTATATGACATATAGAAGAGTTTTGATATAAAGCTTTCTGAAAGAGTCTCTGACTTCAATCAAAAGATATTGGTTCTAGGTAGGTATCGGCTTTGGAACAAATATACGATCTTTGTAAGAAAAACGACGAGTAATAACAAAGATATAAGTGAGAAAAAACTGGGCGCAAAAAACTAGTGATCATTGTTTAAATGAAAGAAGTTTGTACCGAGAGAGAAACATATTTATAGAGTTAACCTAATGATGTATCATAAATCGAGTCGGTAGGATGGTCTAGTTGGGAAAGGAGGTTGGGGTGGCCCTGCTGAGGAACGACGGATTGGTACAAATCACTCGAGTGTTTTTATCTACTTTCTTCTTTGTTTTGGTCAACTAGCAAACAAAATAGTTCCTAAGCGTCCGTAGTTTCTTGCAGAACAAGGAGATAGGCACTACGTAGCGTATGTTGTCTGATGGTAGGTCTATAGTGTTCTTTAGTGTAATTTTTAATCGAGGCGCGTGGGGTTTGCTAGCGAGTGTTCCGCTAGTGCCGTCTTTCGTGTCATGTGATCACACTCAATACCTCGTGATCGTTGGATGTGTACTATTTTAAGAGAGAGAGTAGGAATAAAAAAGTATAACACCCCTTGTGGTTCCCTTTTTGTGTTGAAATGTGGCCTTATTAATGATAATATTTTACTATTATCCAACACCGTAAATAAATGTACGGTTCATTTTCACACAACTCTTTTATCGGATTAGTTCTTGAGTTGTTTACAGTTTGAATATATCCGATATTCAGAGCAAAAATAAATTTCCTCGTATTTTGTCGAGGTTTTTAACGATGTAATTCGTCGTTTTCGTCAATGACTAGGTTTTATATAAAGTTGTAGAATTTTTTTAATATTTGTTCCTGATCGAGATTATTACTAGAAGAGTTTAGCTAATACTTGTTATGGAGTCTTGTTTTAGGACTCGGACCTATCTTACTTTCCCTAGACTACATTGAGACCTAGGTTATTTCTTACGCTCACCCTAGAGTACCTTTTCCGAAGTACTATGTCGAGGTGTCGGCCAACCGACAGAGGTTCTGCTAGCTGGGGGCCAAGACCTTTTTGTTGAAGGTGATATTCAACCGTTCAAGTGGTAGAGTATTTTAGATCGAATTAGAGGCAAAAAAATTATTTATTTAGTTCGAAAACCAAATACAAGAGGTCAGAAGTTCATAACAAGGCTCAAGATTTCGAGTTTTAATGAAAAAATGACAAAGAAACTTTCAAGAACTATGAATGCCTAATATCTCTCGATTGCCCTCTCTTTATTTCTTGCGGTTTAGGTCTCGAGCGTCTGAATAAATTGTGTCTGGGATGAATGAATTGCTTATCTGGATGATCATCTTCTGAGTCGACTATGTTTCATTTCCTGCGTGATTATCCTTTAGAAAAATTAACATTAATAAATATGTAAAATTATCAATAATGATGAGTTTGAGCTGATCTTTGAAAATGTCTTCTTATCGCCTAATATTTTATTTTCTCTGACGACGACGTCAAGATTACCAACCTTGATGGTAATTGAGTTGGGCCCGAGTTGGGATTTGTATGACCGTCCTTGTCTTAACTAATTTATTGGTTGAGTCGAGTTACGAGGAGGGTACTAAATCCACCATCAACACTTTTGTGGCCCCATCTTAGTTTTATGTTACTGATTGATGTCTAAACATTGTATTTTTGGATTTTTCTAGTTTTTACTTATCCAAAATTGAAAATTGGTTAATTTTCAGCATTGCTCTCTAGCTTTGCTAATTTACTCATTTTCCTTTTATATACTTTATTTTTTTGTTTTGCAATCTAAACAATAAAAGGGATTACTTGGTTTGTAATGTTACATCTCCTTCTTGAACATGGTTCCTTCGGTTTGGTTTGGTTAATCAAATTGTTTTGATTGAGTATTGTAGTTTTGCATTGTTGAGAAAAACATTATTATCCGTTTTTAGTCGTCCGTCGGTTTTAAAACATTATAGCTTCTTTTTTTTGGGTCTGTAAACAGAGAAAAAAACATTATAGTTTGAAACTTGAAATACAATCTATTAACATATATTCGAAAGTCCCTCCATCGTTGACTGAGGACTTCTCCGTCATTTGTGTTTCATTCACGTGGCTACCTCTTCTTCTTCTTCCATTTATGTGTTATCCTAGAGTTGTCACTCCAAAAAGAGAAAAAACAAAAATAGCTACTAAAAATAAAATAAAAAATCCCAGCCACCGTGGGGTAATTCCGTAAATTTTCGACAGAGCTCCATTTCCGCCGTGTAGACAGAGGGTAATTCGGTAGTTAAGTGATATCCGGTGATGAAGAAGATCGAAACCTCGCGCCGGAGTGATTAAGAGAAAAAAGAAAAGAAAAGCATGAAACCGAATCGCGGAGGCGGAGAGCACGGCCACCACGAGGCCCTGAAGTTTTCAAGTTTCTTTTTCATGCCGGAGCGGCCACGTGATTACCTTGTGCTTTTCACGCGCTTCTCCGTCCTCACGTGCCTTATCGTCTCTGTATCTCTTGTACTACACGCCACTTTTTCATCCTCCTCGGCCCCGGCCTATTCCTCCTACGGTCTCCGTTTTCCCGCCGTGCCTCAGAAATCCGTAGCCTTATCGCCGACCGGATCCATCGGGCCGATCAATATCTCTCATATCCAGTTCTGTATCGCTGGAGCAGCGGATACCTGGCTTGATCGGAGCCAGTACACATCCTTGTGGTGGCGGAATTCCACGCGTGGCTTCGTCTGGCTTGATAAACCGGTGAAGATTCCCAAAAATCACTCCGATAACCGTTTCTCGATCCCGATTCGAGTTTCTGATCCAGGCTGGACTCGATTTAGATTCTCCAGCTCGAGAGCCGCGGTTCGGATCGCTCGGGTAATTTGGGACAGTTACCGGGTAAACCTGCCAGATGTGCGGTGGTTCGTGATGGGAGACGACGACACCGTCTTTTTCCCAGATAATCTAGTGAAAGTTCTCTCCAAGTACGACCACGAGCAGATGTGGTACATCGGCGGAAACTCGGAGAGCGTCGAGCAAGACGTGATGCACGCGTACGACATGGCGTTTGGAGGCGGCGGTTTCGCCATTAGCCATCCACTGGCGGCGCGTTTAGCCGCCGCGATGGACGGTTGTCTCCAACGGTATTTCTACTTCTACGGGTCGGATCAGAGAATCGCGGCTTGCGTTAGCGAGATCGGCGTTCCGTTCACCGAAGAACGCGGATTTCACCAGGTACGTCAGTTACGCACGTGTCAGCTTTTCCATTGGTTGTTTGTATACACGTGTCGAACCGTTTTCATCTCGTTCTCTGGAGCCCGACAAATTTAAAAGGTATAGATGCCGAATTGCTCCATGATTTAAGTGGATTCTTGCCACGTGGATTTACTTAACTTAGAAACCCGCTCTGTTCAGTGTTCAATACAAATCAGAATTAAAGGTGTCAAACCTTAATGATTACTTACTTACTTGGTGTTTAAAAAAGGCATTATTGAATAGTCACTCCATTAGTAGACCAAAAAAGGAAATACTAGTCACGCATTAGTTATTATTTCCACTAAAATTCGAGTTAATGCTAGTTCATTTACATTGCTTGGTATATAAATACTCTTCGACCACTTTTATTTCCACAACTTTAAACTTTCTATTTTACATTTTGTGGTCCATGTACGTGGCAGAAAATTCTTTCTTCTTTTCTTTTTTCGTTTATGTTTAATTTATTGAAGGAGCACATGATTCTGTCATGTTAGGATACAACACTTTCAATTATGTCCACTGCTCTGCTTTCTGTAATTTTCCTACTTTAATCTATTGTTTAATGTTAATCATATCTCTGTTTTCTAAAATAATCATATTTATTCGTAACTTTATGTGCGTGTCATTATCACTACGATCACGTGTAGTGTCTCAAGAGAACTTTCAAATTTTTTAGGTATCTTAGTGGCTCAGAAAAATTCAATATCTGTTTCACTGTGTTGGATTGGTGCATTTGTATATTTAGGGTCATTTAGATTGGATAATCATGTATTAATTTTGTGTTTGCAGCTTGACATAAGAGGAGATCCGTATGGGTATCTAGCGGCGCATCCATTGGCACCGCTTGTATCGCTGCATCACCTGGTTTACTTAGACCCAGTGTTCCCTAACCAAAACCCGATCCAGTCGTTACAAACCCTAATGAAACCTTATACTTTAGACCCAAACCGAATACTCCAACAGATTAATTGCCATGACCATAAGCGTCAATGGTCTATATCCATCTCTTGGGGATATTCCATTCAGATTTACACTTACTTCTTGTCCGCTACGGAGCTGGCTACGCCGTTGCAGACTTTCAAAACTTGGCGGTCTTCGAGCGACGGGCCTTTCACGTTTAACACACGGCCCTTGAAACCTGACCCGTGTGAGCGTCCGGTTACTTATTTCATGGATGGTGCAGAGGATGTACGGGATAGTGGGACGAAAACTTGGTATAGCATAGCGGATAAGAACTATGGTCATTGTGGAAAGAAAGAATATACTTCTGTAACCAAAGTGAAGAGGATATTGGTGACTTCAATGAAAATGGATCCAGAGTATTGGACCAAGGTTAGTGTTTTTTTCTAACATTTTGAATGAGTTTATGATTTGAATCTTTTTCTTTACATTTGTCTTTTTTTTGGTTGTTGACAGGCACCGCGGAGACATTGTTGTGAAGTGTTGGAAGGAGGAGGAAGAAGAAAGGAGAAAGAAATGTCGATAAGGATTAGAAAGTGCAGTTCTTCAGAGAAGATATAAAAATACGTTTTAAGTAGAGAGATATATTTGCACATACACGACTTTAGATTCGATCATAGTTGGTTTCTAAATTCCTAGTACCACGAAATGACGATTTTCTCTATTCATACCAAGACTCTTGTGTATTTCTTTTTTTTTTTCAATATGCCAACATTTTTTTTTTTTGTATTATTAGTAAAAAAAAATATCGACTTCAAATCCGAAATTAGATAGTTCTATCATCCGTGGTAAGTTTTACTTTGTTTTAATGACAACATAGATGTTGATCTGCCTTGAATCTGATCCAGTACTTGCACTAGCTAGTTGAAGGTGTAAACCTTTGCAGAAGGTGCAAGCTTAGGCCCATGTAGAAAACTTTAAGCAAATTAGACTTATCTAGCACTTTCATTCGTCTACCATTTTATTTTTCTTTGTCAATAAGAAATTTCTTACTCCAAAATTTTTATAACAAAAGTATCGATCAGATTTTGCATCTTCACCATTTGGTTTTAGTACACTTATTTAATAGTTGTCGCATATACAACATAATTAACCGACCCAAATTCTAACAAATGGTACCGAATTGTAACTGGATTGAATCAAATAATCAATTCAACCGAACCAAACCATACCTGAACAATAAATCCAAAAATAACTGAAAAGGCCCACTTTTAACTGTCGGTATAAGTAGTAGTAACTAACAAAGAATGCCTCCAAATTTGGTCACGCTGATAGCAAATACTATTTTTATTTTAGTTTCGTCCGATGAAAGTAGCCGATTTGTTCGACTAAAAGGAAAAAAAAAAAAAGTAGCCGATTTGTTTTCCAACCAAACTTCAGCTAACATTAACATAGTTAGCGAGACGGATAAGAATTTGTATAATGGAAATGTAAACACGCAAGTTTACGTCAAATTAAAAAGAAATTATATATATTATAGACTCGCCGGAATTGTGTAAATTGTTAATTAATTATAATTACTATAATGTGATCATATCTGAATGGAAAAATACTATTACAACATAAGTTTTTGTTATGTAATTACGTACTTATATCCAAGCTTTGTGTTTATTTATATGTAATTTTTTTTGGGTCAGGTAGGCAACCAAACCAGACCACATTAATTAACCTGAAATGAAATAAGGTTTCACTTCGAAATAAACTGAAATAAAAAGTCTAACCAAACTAAAATAAACTGAATCAAAAAATGAATTCGATTAGACAATGGTAAAGTTTCTCTCTAACCGATTGAAACGAACACAAAACCGAATCCAAAACTGTAACGAAACGCTAAAGAAACAGCAATATATACATAATTATATATGTATCCTTAATTTCCATTTACTACTACTTGTGGACGTTTTAGATAAATACATTCCAAATATAGGCACATTAAGTAACAACACATTACACAAATTATAAAAGCTATAAAATTTTGTCATACAGTAACCTAATCTAAACCCAAATAATTAGCTGTACACGTGGCCTAATTTTGGTGCATTCTGCCAAAAAATTCGGACAAACGAGATGATTTTTAACCATCAAATTTCTTTGTTACATACATTACGTGCACTATTTCATCAGGAAAAATAAACACGTGACGTGCGTAATCGTATTTTCTTTACACATATAAATATTATATTCACCTATGGACATTTTTCAACATAAAAAATACATGTATGCAATTATGGTAGGTGCAATATTGATAAACTGCCATGCTCATTGCTTTAGATACGAGTCAATCCAAACCTTATAACATAGAACGTTATAATCTATTCTCTTCATCTCCAATCGATATATAATACCCAATCAAGAAACGAAAAGATTAAAATAAATTTCGATAATGGCGTTCGCTAGAACGACATCGTATTCCGCCGTGTCAGAATTTGAAGGTACAATACTGAAGAACGCAGATTCATTCTCTTACTTCATGCTTGTTGCCTTCGAAGCTTCTGGTCTAATTCGTTTCGTAGTCTTGCTGTTTCTCTGGCCTATCATCAAACTCCTTGACGTTTTCAGTTACAAAAACGCCGCTCTCAAGCTCATGATTTTTGTTGCCACGGTTGGTTTACGCGAACCGGAGATTAAATCGGTGGCAAGAGCCGTTCTGCCCAAGTTCTACATGGACGACGTAAGCATGGGCACGTGGACGGTTTTCAGCTCGTGTAAGAAAAAGGTCGTGGTGACGAGAATGCCACGAATTATGGTGGAGAGGTTCGCTAAAGAGCATCTTATAGCCGATGAGGTCATTGGTACGGAGCTAATCGTGAACCGTTTCGGTTTTGTGACCGGTTTGATACGTGAAACTGATGTGGATCAATCTGTTTTGGACCGTGTTGCTAATTTGTTTGTTGATCGGAGGCCTCATTTAGGTCTTGGAAGACCGGCTATGATCGCTTCTGCAACGTTCTTATCGTTATGTGAGGTAATATATATATATATATATATATATATATATATATATATATAACCTTTAGTTGTTATAGTACGGTTGTTTTTTATGTTAAAGGTTTTAACTAGTACAATCTTTTTATTTTACTAACGAATAAGTGTATTTTATAACCAAAATACATTTATTTCTGTATCTTATATTGATAAAAACTAATTAAAATTTGGTACAATAGATTAAACTCATAAAAATTTAACCCGATTAAAAATTTAAGAATTACTTTTTTCTAAAAATAATATTCTCAAGAATATTGATCTTTAAATGTAGGAGCATATTCATGCACCAATTCCGGAGAACTACAACCACCGTAACCAACAACTTGAGCTACGGCCATTGCCGGTGATATTTCACGACGGACGTCTCGTGAAGCGGCCAACTCCAGCCACGGCTCTCCTCATCATCCTTTGGCTCCCACTTGGAATCATTCTTGCCGCGATCCGAATCCTTCTTGGAACCGTCCTCCCATTGTGGGCCACACCTTACGTCTCTCGGATATTCGGCGGCCAAGTCATCGTCAAAGGCAAGCCTCCTCAGCCACCAGCGGATGGAAAATCCGGCGTTCTCTTTGTATGCACTCACAGAACATTAATGGATCCGGTGGTATTATCCTATGTGCTCGGACGCAGCATACCAGCTGTCACTTACTCGATCTCTAGGTTATCCGAAATCTTATCTCCCATTCCAACCGTTCGATTGACAAGAATCCGAGACGTAGATGCTGCAAAGATCAAACAAGAACTGTCTACAGGAGATTTAGTCGTTTGTCCTGAAGGAACCACTTGTCGTGAACCGTTTTTGTTAAGATTTAGCGCGCTTTTTGCTGAGTTAACGGATAGGATTGTTCCAGTTGCTATGAATTATAGAGTCGGATTCTTCCACGCCACCACGGCTAGAGGCTGGAAAGCTTTAGATCCGATTTTCTTCTTTATGAACCCGAGACCGGTTTATGAAGTTACGTTCTTGAACCAGCTTCCGATGGAGGCGACGTGTTCATCTGGGAAGAGCCCGCATGACGTGGCGAACTATGTTCAGAGAATCTTGGCGGCTACGTTAGGGTTCGAGTGTACTAACTTCACGAGGAAAGATAAGTACAGGGTTCTTGCAGGAAACGATGGCTCCGTGTCGTATCTGTCGTTTCTTGACCAATTGAAGAAGGTGGTGAGCACATTCGAACCATTTCTCCATTAAATTAACCGAATTAATATTTATTATTCGGTATATTTCCTATTCTCCTCATTTTTTTTTTGGTAAAGATATTCTCGTCGTTTGAATATATTAGATCAGTAAGTTCCAAACCTTTTTCAATTTCTTTGTCGATTTATTTTGGCCTGTGATTAAAGTCTGGGTTGATTTTTTCTTTTTATATAGTTTTTTTTTTTTTTTTTGGTCATCAAATCTTTTTATATAGTTTATAGATGGTTAAGTGTTTGTATTTTTGTTTATATATATATTCTTGTTTTTGGAGCTCTCCCCCCCCCCCAAACCACTGTTGAATAAAAATATGGGGATTGTAAGTCATATGTGAATTGTTATAACTTATTGTTTTTTCATTTGTTCATATATATATATATATATATGAACATTCATTCATTTCAAGAATTTTTGGGTCAGTTAAATTATTTCTCTTGAAAGTTGTAATCATAATGAACTGTTATCAACGTTAGTTCTCCTAAGTACTATTTTTAATAGTTACATTCTCAAGATATTCAAATGTCGAAACCACCAAGGTCCAATATTTTTGTTTACACCACGTATAATATTTTTATAGAACTTCTTTTATATTTTAATAATTTTATGGCGTCAGACTCTATAATAATATAAAACAGACAACACATCCAATCTCTTTAGACTCAAAATTCAGATTCTAACCTGAAAAGTTAAATGAATTTTATTGTTGTTTAAGGAATTCACAAGGAAAAAGACCCATACCGATCTCAAATATGTATAATTTACATATATACGTATCTTTCTCTTTTTTTTTTACATCACAAATATTCGTATCTTTGGTATGAAAATGTTGGATTATAGTCGCCAAGCCTTTTCAAATTTGGTGGGAAAATTATAAATGGACAAACTCGTTGAAAAAGAGAGAGGACAAACTCGTTGACCAGAAGACTTTCGCTGCCATTTTCTGGTTTTTAGTTGGCCTACTGCCAGTTCCACGTCATCGTTCATAAACTTCTCTTTTCTTTCTGAAACGACAATATCAAAGATATTCACAAAAACGTTAAATCGTTCTATTCCTCGTTTGTGAGATTTTTTTTCGAATTAATTCCACACAACAACAATATTGTAGCTGATAGCATCGCAAAGCAAGCTCTGCAGGCTTCCCCTATTGAATTTGATGCTTCTTGATACGAAGAAAACTTCAGAGTGGGGATAAGAGGATTCAAAAGTAACTGTCACGGGCTAATTAGGAAATACATTATGAGAAATGGAATCAAATTCAAAAATATGGCTCCAACTCCTGCATTATAGAACACTAGCAAAGAGAAGAATGATATCGAGTTTCAGAGTAGTAAACGGACAGAAGTGGTAAAATTATTTTCCTCCGAAGACATACCAGATACATATTAACCGAATCGTACAAACCTCTTTTAGTGGCTTAGGTACGTACGAGATTTGGAAAGAAAGAAATGTGAGATTTCATCATTTGCTATCAAGAACAAAACCATTATCATCCAAGAAATAGTACAAATTATGCGAGAAAGACTCCTCAGTCCTCACAGTACCATAGTAAAGCTACCTCTTCGTCAACGAGCACACATCTACATGCCCTTTCAAATGGACCATACCTAAACATAATCCCTCATTGTTCTCATATTTTATTCATATACTCTTCTGCTAATTGTTCTATATATAATTTAAATTTAAGTTTTCTGCTCAAACCAAAATGTGAAACCCTCTTCTAGGTTAATTATTTTATTCATACCATTAACCTTTAACAAAAAAAAAAAAGAAGCAGTAATTCTCAATCTTTGTAGTGTATGGGGGGGGGGGCTAAATGTTGTTTTATTCCAATTTAGCAATTTCCATGTATATATTAGAGATGGAGAAATGTGGAAACTAGCTAATATATAAGTATTCATTTTTGGAAGATGGACATATAAAATTCATATGAAAATAAATGTGAAAACCATTGTCGTGGATCTGGAAAATACACACACAGACACTTTTACCTAAGAAGGATCAAGAAGTAGATAACTACAACACATATTCCTTTATATTTTACACAGAAGAATATATATTAACTCCCTTCTCCAAAAAGAAAAAATCAGGAAGAAAAGCTGAAATACACAACAAAAATATAATTAAAGACAATGGATCGCTATATATAACCAGTGAAATAAATATGTGTTAACCAGAAAATTAGAGATCTTTCGGAAAATTAATCAAAGATCATTTGAGGGGTTCAAACAATCTATCAACCACTCAAGAATTAGAAAATATGAACATGATACCATTTTTTGGAGCTTTATCAACAGAAGACCTCCTCTTGTGATCAGATCTGAGAGATTCATACACGAATTTGAAATAACATTCTTATATAATCGAAACATACCTGTTTGTATGTGTAAGCCACTGATTGCAGCTGCAGCATCATCAAGATTCTCATACATCCATCATAACATCTTATTATATATAGTTTTATTTACACGAGTGTGCATAGAGTTGATGATTTTGTGAATCTTGATGATGCTCCAGCAGCGACAGTAGCTGGTTGATGACATGGATCTCCTGATTTGGATCTTTGGTTTTCTCTTGGATCTTTTCAAGACTCAAGGCGGCAACATTTTGGTGGAAAACATGAAACCCTAGCTAATCTCAATTTTTATTCTACAGTCTTGTGACCTAGAGAGAGAGAAAGAGAGAGTTTTACAAAGCGATAAAGAAGAGGCTATTTGGTGCTTTCTCCAATAATGTGCATAGATAATATATAATTTGTCATGTGATTAAATCAAACATAGGTGAAAAATTATATTATCTTAAACTTGGGATCTCAGGTTGTTAGTACAAACTACAAACGGCTACTGGGGACAGAATTTGTCATACGTAACTCGGGTTTGCACAGTCAATCCAGATGCCTAATATTTTGTTTTGTCCCCAAATCATTATTAAGTGACTTAATTACAGTTATCATTTAGGGGGGTGTATTTAATTTTCTATATTTAGAGTGATTTGAGTTTTAATAAGATTTTAAAGTGGAGTATTGGAACAAGGATTTGAGAGGATTTGAGAGGATTTCAATTCTTTTTTAGATCTAAGGTTATTCGATTTAACATTTGTAAAAATTATTCTAAATGCAAGGTTATTGGATTAAGGATTTATAACAATTCTTTCAAATCCACGTTATTGAAAAACTGGGATTTCATCAATTAATTATATCAAAAAAGATTTGAGATTATTGAGAGAGAATTGATAGTTAAAAATCAGAGATTTCAAATATCACATCAATTAATGGTATTTGATGAAACCCTTTCAAAATCTCTGCGATTAAGATTTTCTTAAAATAATTTCAAATCTTTGTTCCAATAGCTCCCCTAGCTAAATGATTTTGATTGTTTTAGGTGATTCTAAATGAGTTGTTATGATTTTGTATCAAAATCCTCTACAATTCCACATAAACCCATGAGATTTAGATCTTTGTATTTTTAACTAAGAAAATCTCATAAATTCCCCTAAAATCCTCTGTAGTCATTAAAATCTCAATACTTAAAGCATTTTCAATAACAGTGGATTTGATATGATTTTAACAAATTTTTGTTTGAATAACATAAGATTTTAAATGATTTTGAGTGATTTTAAATAAATCACATGTTCAATAACACTAGATTTAAGAACACATTTTAAACTCCTTAGTTCAATAACAGTAGATTTTAAGAAAATCTCCAAATCTCTTAAAATTCGTAGTTCAATACACCTCTCCATTAGTTATTTTGTATCGATTATACATTTTCATATATAGTGTCGTTAATTCTCAACGACATACTTTCATTTGTTTTTTCTTTTTCTGTTTATTGATTCTTATTACCCAGACCCAAAAAAAATATATGATCACCATTTCACTTGGGAAACAAATTAATAAATTTTCAAAAAACATAAGAAATTTTTTTTTTGTCATAAACCATATATAGGATCTTTTTTTTCCTATAAAGGGTTTATATTAAAAAAAAAAAAACTACAATCCAATCTAGCCAATTTTGGTTTGGGTGTTTCACAGTTACAATAACATGTAATGGATCCAAGTAGCAAAGGAAAGGAAAAAGAAAGTCTACAATGTAGCAAAAGTCAATTGAGAACCCAAATGTTGATTTGAGGAGACATAGAAACAATAGAGTATTCAATGCTTTGAACGATGAATTTGTGAGAAATCAATGGTCTTCAAAAGAAAGAAGGGTTAAATAGCAACACACGATCTCGATGTGGTTGTTACGATGAGACATGCCAGAGTTGGAGAAGTTGAGACGCCAGTACTGGGTTTGTGGACCGGTAGGAGACAATTCTGTTTATGAGGCTTGAATCAATGAGAGTCAAAAAAAAGTTCGTCGGTTTGAAATCGTTCTGGTGAAGACGATTGTTTCTCTCCGTTCACAAGAAATAAACGGTGCATTGCCAAGACAGTTGAATCAGTCTTGTAGATTCTAGGGAGCTATGAGATGTTGCATGTTGAGAGAAAAGTTTCCTAAGACTGGAGAGAAGAGTAATCAAATCTGTGGGGAACTAAGTACCATAGCGACCAGTTGAAACCGCATTGAAGGTATACATTAGTGGTCTCGACTTTCAAGGGCTGAGTTGCATAGAAGACAATAAAGAGTTGTATTAAAGCCCCAAATGTTGAGTCTATCAGGGGTTGGAAAACAGTTCTACACCATGAGACAACAAATGATGAAAAGACATTCCTTCTTGATCCAACTGCTCTATTACATAGAATTGCAGAGTAGTGTATTTACAGTAGGTTATAGACTTTCCCATAGAATACCCATCATAGATAATATAGTTGATCACCTACTCATAGCAACATTCGTCATTTTTCAGATTAATTGTGGTTAAGTGAATAACAACAAATAATTTATATTTTTCGCACGAGAAATTCTCTATTTTCTTATATAAATCAGGTTTGACATAAAGGAGTTTAGGCCACTTACCATCCTAGACTGATTGGCTTCTGAAAGGAAAGTACTGAGGTTACCAAAATATGCCCAGTTTTATTCATTTGAAAACATCTTTTTAATCTTGAGAAGTTTGTTTGCTAACCAAGAGAACCTGTTTTTCAGTTCAGTAATTGTTAAAGGTATTTTGAAGCACTTTTGCCTTATACCATGCGATCTATATGGAGCATTACTAAAAAAAAGAGTAACAAACAAGCTTGAAACAAAAACTTGTAGTATTTTAAGATATTTCTAAAATTAATTTAGGAAACAAACACAATATTTTAATTCTATTTGCAATTTATTTAGAGCAATAAAAAATTTTATTATGTAACTTTTGGTATTATTAGAGATAAAAATTTAGTGATGATGTATTTGGAGAAAAAATATGATATTTTAGAGTATTTCTTTAAAATTAATTTACTAGACTATAGAAGAAGAATCCACTGAAATCTATTAGTCTGTAACTTATTTGTATGATCTGAATTTATAAGGATTTTACTATTCCACTAGCTAATAAATGTGTCAGATAATTTTATTACTTTTGTGAGATAAATTTTAGTTTATTTACTAAATAAATTTTACCAACTATATTCTGCTAAACGAATTTAATATGATCAGTGAGAAATCATCGTCAATATTTTTATTGGAAAAAGAAGGAGAGAAGTAGAGAGACAAACGTGAGACACGGAGAAGTGGAACTGATCCTCTTACGTTCCTCGTACGTTTACAAGTTACAATGCTTTCGCACAATTCTATATTATTGCCTCCATCCCTTTTTATTATATATACTTCTTTCTTACACTTGATAATTTAAAAGTACTAAAACTATTTGTAGATCTCGTCTATTTTCATTATTGGACATATTACTTGATATGTTTAAATAAGGTTTTAATTCATATGCATATCTGAACAAATTAATAGATTTGTTTTAATTAAAATCTCGTTCAACTGTTTCAGTTTATTCTTCAACCTTTTTTAAATTTTCTAGAGTTCCAATATTATAGCGAAAATAAAATCTATAAAAAAGTTGGAAAAAAACACTCAAATAATAGATAACTAAATATTTATCATTTCTCTTCATGCTTTTTTATCCATCGCAGAAACTAAACTAAATTCGATATAATTTTTTTATCCATCGGAGAGACTCGACCAAGCTCTGTGTTTGATTTCTCTTATGCAATTTTCTTTATAACATTAGTGTTAGAACGAGCTCGTTAGATTATATGGCTGCTACAACTTCATCTAGTGTCACAGTGGCTACTCTAGTACCATATTTTAGTGTATCTTTCAGTTGTTCATAGTGTCTCATGAGAAACATGAGGAGAAGAACAACTTGGTCTTCATCAACAATCATGACAATTGCGTCTTCCCGATACATGGAGGAAGTTATCTATGTTACATTCAACATATTGACTTTCTGACATCTTGAAAGTATAAAGTTTATGTTTCAAATAGATATTGTTGGGTAAGGTTTTGGAAATATAAATTAAGCATGTCATGAGTTCTAAGTACAACTGATTTGACTATTTATATCACCATTATGCATTCATTTTTTCTAGTTTTGTCATGAGTTAGAAAAAATTTAGGATGGATAATATTTTGGGAATTGATTTTCAAAACCATGCGAATAAAGATAAAATACGGAGAAAAATTATATGGTGAAGCATAGAGATAGTAAACAAGTTTTTCGAATTCTAAAAATGGTGGACGAATGGTGACAGAGAATTACACATTCACTCCTTGCTCACCAAGTTTTAGCTTTGTCCTTGTTTTTTTTCTTGGTTTCTTTTCCTAGTAGAGAATTATAGAGACTTAGGTTGTAGTGATACATGTCATTAGGCAACCAATGTATAGTGAATATAAAAGTTTATAGTGAATATAAAAGTTTAGAGAAACTATGAAGACAAAAATAAAGTCTTGATTGTGTCAAACGCGTTGGCTATACCCAGTATAATGATTACTCTTTTCGGTCTTGTCGTCATATCCATAAACTAATTGAGAGACTAAGAGGTAGTTTTGGTCCTATCTTCTTGACATATCTAGAATAAGAATCAAGACAGTATATGACCTAAATTATTACATTATTTGGACCGATATTTTATGTCCAAATATGCTTAGGACCAATTTGTAAGATCAAAAATTAAATTAAACAAATGGCTGAGAGATTCAAGACGAGCTTCAACCCAAACATAGTGAATAATTCAAACATAGTGGGTGCGCAAATGCATAAAGAAAAAAGCCAATTCCACGGTCGCATGATTCGCCGTTTGACATATTTTTTTATTTATGATAAATTTATCTTTGGAAAGGTGAACGATTCATTTGTTTTGCTCTATCTTGGCCTTCCTCTTCTCGTTGACAAAGAATACGAGCAGAGCTACGACGGAAAAGACGCTGAAGCAAATGGAGGCAATGTCCAGGGACGCGTGGCGGCCACTGATAGCCTGGACTTTGAAGAGATTGGTTGTCTTGGCATCGTCTGTGGTTTGTCCATAGGCAACTTCATGGTCCTTGGCATCAACCGTGTAGGCACGAACGAAGTAGGTCCCTGTGGGGATGTCTCGATCAAGGGTCCAATCAAATGAGTGAGAATTCTTGTCAAAGGGTCTGTCCACGATCTTGTGTGGGCAGGTCTTGTCTTTGAAGAGCTCATCATGGGTCTTGCGCCATGGTCGGTCAACTTGGCTGGCTGGAGCGTAGCATAGTTTTACTTTAACGGTCACATATTCAGCCTTTTTGACAGCCGTTGGGCTTAATTGCCATGTAATGTTCACCTTGTCCTTTCCAGCATCCAAAACTGAAATCCACAAATCATATTGATCAGCTTTGATGGTAGTAATTGTTCAATTTTGTTACTATGATACATTTTATAATTCGTATCACTTATTATTAGTTAAAATGAATGTCTTCAACAATGATAAAACTTTATAATCTAACATGACAATAGAGTCAAAATTGCCAATTTGAACATAAAGACTTATTTATATAAAAATATGCAGTGTAAAATTGTAAGAAAAATGATGGTTTTACGATGTAAATTTTCTACTGTCTCCGGTAAAATCAGGTATGAAACCTATTAATTATGTTCCACAATTTATCGAAGTGTGAATTTAATGATTTATAGATCCGTTAATTTTTGAACACTGAAAGATATGACTATATATAATACACCGAATGAGATCGACAATTAGAACATCAGCGAAAAAATTTTTATATGCAACATTGTAAGAAAAATGGTAATTTTACCATATAAATTTTAGAATGTCTCCAATAAAATGAGGTGCTAAGCCTATTAATTAAATTATATAATTTACTTAAACGTAATTTCTTTAAAAACAACTTTCAATCTATCACCGTTTGAACACATAAAGATATGAAAAATAATATACCGAATGATTGATGTTTTAGAAAGAAATATACATACGGACACAATGATAGATTTTTTTAATAGAATTCGAAAACTTGAACAGAGAAGTGTATTTAAGTGAAAGAGAGAGTGTCCCTTATTCTATTAAATTTTACATAAAAAAATCAATGTAAAATTATAAAAAAAGTTATTTTATAATCTAAATTTTATATTGCCTCGAGTAAAATCAGGTGTTAGATATATTAGTTATGTTTGAAAATTTATTTAAGTTTAATTTTCTTTGAGTTTATTTTTATATTTGCAACCATTCGAACACGGAAATATATAATGAAATGATACACTGAAGGATAAATATCTTTAAAAAGAAAAATACATACCGCCACCAAATGATATATGTTTTTAGATAAAAAATATGTATAAAAATCCAGAAATATGAATATAGAGTGTATTTAATTGAAAATATGGGTTAAATGTTTTTAGAAAAAAAATATGTATAGAAATCCGGAAATATGAATATAGAGTGTATTTAATTGAAAATATGGGTTAAACTTATCCTATAAAATTTTATAAAAATATTTGGTGTAAAATTGTAAGAAAATAATTGTTTTATAATATAATTTTATATTACGTCGAACAAAATTAGGTGTTAAGTGTATTATTTATTTTTGATAATTTTTATTATAATTAATTTTTAAATTCACCATCATTCGAACACCACAGAAAGATATATACCAAAATGATCCACCAAATGATAGATATTGTTAGAAAGATATACCAAAATGATCCACCAAATGATAGATATTGTTAGAAAGATATATAACACATAATGATAGATGTTTTTTGAAAGAAATTTTGTATAGAAATCCAAAAATTAAACATAAAAGGGTATTTAAATGAAAAAGAGGGGTGACACTTATCATACAAAATTTTATATAAAAAATATTCGATATAAAACTGTAAGAAATGGTTGTTTTATGATATAAATTTTATATTCTTCTTATAGACTTAGGTGCTAAGTATATTAATTATGTTTGATAATATATCTAAGTATATTTTTAAAATTAAGTTTTAGATATGGCACCATTCAAACATTGAAATATATGACGAAATAATATATCAATAATAGATGTTTTTAGAAAGAAATTTGTCTAAAAATCTGCAAATTTGAACATATAAACATTTAAAATAGGTTACATTTATATCCTACAAAATTTCTTATAAAATATGGTCGGCATATTTTTTTTGGAAAGGTGTTATCAATATAAGTGTTATATTTCCTCCAGTTAATATGGTGCTAAGCCAATTAATTATGTTTAATAATTTATCTAAGTGTAATTTTTAAAAGTAATTTTAGGATCCAACATTTTCAAACACCTAAAGATATGACAAAATGATACATCGAAAAATAAATGTTTTTTGAAAGAAATATACATACCGACACCAAATGATAAATACTTTTAAAAAATAAAAATTTACTAAAAATTCAAAAATTTAAACATAGAAGCATATTGATGTGAAATAAAATGGGGCCACTTATTCTATAAAAAAATTTATGCAAAGTATCAGCGTAAATTGTAAGTAAAATGTTGACAAAAAATTATAAGTGAAATGATTGTTTTATGACACAAATTTTATATTGTCTCGTGTAGAATTAGGTGCTAAGCATATAATTATGTTTATGATTTATCTAAGTGTAATTTTTTAAAAAAGTAATTTTAGTTTTACCACTTTTCGAACATTTAAAGATATGAAAAAAATGTCACACTAATGTTTTTAGAAAGAAATATACATATACGACACCGGATAATAGATAATTTTAGAAAAAAATATACATACCGACAACAGACCAAAAAAATTATATATACATACCGACGTTTTCTCCTTTTCGACTGGGTTTAGCGGTGACCATAAGTCCACCTTTCTCTAGCTGAGTGAAGAGTCTTTCACTGGTAGCCTCATGACTAGATTGGATCAATAAACATATGAGAAGTAAAACGAATAAGATCTTGTGGATTGCCATAAAATAGAATCTCGGAGTCTGAATATCTTGAAATCAAGGCTTATGATGAGGAGAAGAGAAAAAAACCTTGAGTCTTGATTTCAAGGCTTATGATGAGGAGAAGAGAAATATGAATTTCTATCTGACTTTTGATCTTTGATTACATAAGTGGAGGGCACATCCTTATATAATTGATTTAAGGTAGTAATCCCTTGGATCGAAATATCTTGGGATTAGCATAAACAATTAATACGGACAAAGTCAACGGTTTGGTGTGAGATTACCCTTTGAAGACTTGGGAAGATTTTGTTCCCTCTCTGACAAGTGTCCTTCTCCATCCCAGCTGAGACGGCCCTAAATCCAGCGAAAGGATGAGATGAGATAATCGTTTCTGTTCATTTTCTATGAGCTGATTAGTCTACTTTCCTATCCATCGTCCATGGAGACATCACCAACAAACAATATTTTTGATATTTGATATTTTTTTACAAAGATAAGGCTCTAAAGACCATTTAGTTAGCAAATTGATCAGGATGATGCTTTGTGGTAAGTGACTAGATAATATGGTAACAGACTACGACGATTTAGTGTTGCGTAATTCCATTAGCTCAAACTTGTAAGGTTTGCTAGGAAAAAAAAAGTTCTTCGGTTTGGTATCAAATTGTGATAAATACTATTGTTTTTTCTTCCATTTGCACTATATTATATGGGTGTGTATATTTGGTAAGAGTATATTATTTTCATTCTATGTATTTCGTTATATTATATGTAATCTATGAAATTCTTCTATGTAATTTATACCGGAACGAAAAAAGAAATAGAAAATTTGCACTATATATATAATAATAATCTTTTTCGTCTAAATGTGTGTCTATATAAATAATTAGTTACATAAAATTTATGAAATTCTTGAAGGAAAAATCTATGAGTTACCTCCATACTCCCTAGTTTATACCGGAAAGAAAAAATAAAAATAAATAGAAAGTTTATTTTCCTAATTTCATCCTTTTCCACTTCTGTTCAAGTTTCAGCTATGATGAATCTTGCTTTGGTACCTTGATCTCTCTCTATCATTACCTCTGGATTCTCTCTGAGACAGTATCTGTGGAGCTTTCCCGCGTAATCTCTCTCTCTCTCTCCTAGTAAATTCCTATTTTGTGTGTTTCTAGATTGTTCTTCCGTTACTATGTCTTGAATCCATTTCCACGGATCTCCGATCTTGAATCCCCGTTTTCAATGTTCTCTGATCAGTCGGAGCTTGATTTTTGAGCTAATTTTTCTTATAGATATCTAGGATTTGTGTTTCCGATACAAACTGGATAGATCTTCAGCTCAGCTTGAGCTCCGCTTTCGTCTGATTCTGTAGAAGCTTTAACGTAGATCTATTCGTGATCCGCCGCTCCTTCTTTGTCTTTTCTTTTTTGCTGATTATCTTCAGTTTGCCAGCAGCTTATCTTTACCTCAGCTAGGGTTCGTGTTAGTTGCTTTTCGATTCTTGTGAATATGGATTTGCTTGTTCAATCGTGATTTCTGATTCGTGTTATTGTGGGAATTGGCGATTGGAGTCAAGAGATCTGGGATTAGGTTTTGTGACTTTTGTCCTAGAATTTGATACGGAAGTCGTTTCAAGTGGTAGAGCTGGTGTAGTAGGATCCAATGAGAAATGAAGTAAAACTTCAAAGGAGGCATGCTTAGATGTGAAATTAAAAAGCCACTTTAGGAAATTGTTAGTTTATTGTCAGATGGGTTTTTCATATATAAGGCATACTCCAAGTGCTTTGCTGGTTTCTTGTTTCTATATGTGGATTCTCATTCAATTCGAAATGCATATCTGATGATTCTTCAAAATGGTTATTAGTAGTGATCTGTCAGATCTTTTCACCAAAGACCTTTGCTGGTTTTATAGTTTTATTGGTGGATCTCATAATTCTTTATCATTTCATTCTTTTGTTGATCTTTAGTGGTTTTCTTGTTTGTCTTGTTTCTCTCAACTGGTTCAGGTGGGAGCTTGATGTCTAAGTGGTTATTGAAGCGGTGGGGTTTGTCTTGCTGTAATTAGACAGAGATGAGTTACACGGAGAGCGATGATGGTATGCACTCCAGCATCCATAATGGGTCACCAGTTGCTGATTATTTTGGCAATGGCTGCAAAAGTAGAGGGAAAGGAAGTGTCCTGAAGAAAGGGCCATGGACCTCAACAGAAGATGGGATTTTGATTGACTATGTCAAGAAACACGGAGAGGGTAACTGGAATGCTGTGCAGAAACACACGAGCCTGGCTCGTTGTGGTAAAAGCTGTCGTCTGAGATGGGCTAATCATCTGAGGCCAAACTTGAAGAAAGGAGCATTTAGCCCAGAAGAAGAACAGCTCATTGTTGAAATGCATATCAAGATGGGAAACAAATGGGCTCAGATGGCTGAACATGTAAGTAGTTTTGTTAGACACAGAGCATTGTGTTACTGTTTTTGCGAGCCTAAAGACTAATAATCTCTGGTATTGTTTTTTCTTCAGTTGCCTGGTCGAACAGATAATGAGATAAAGAACTATTGGAACACTCGTATCAAGAGGCGACAACGAGCAGGCTTACCACTTTACCCTCCTGAAATCAATGTTGAAGACCTGCAGTGGAGTGATGAGTATACAAAGAGTAATATGATAAGATTACATAGGAGAAGACATCATTCGAAAGCCAATCTCCTATTTGACGATCTAAATTTTGCTACCAGCTTGTTACCTGGCGCTTCTGACCTATCAGATATGGTTACATGCAACATGCTAGGAATTAGCGCAAGTTCTTCCAGATACGAAAGCTACATGCCACCGATATTGCCTTCTCCGAAGCAATACCTGGAATCTGTATCTCGCTTTCCTATGTGCAGCAGTAACATAAAGCAGGAATTACAGTCCCCGGAGGAACATATTCCCCATATTCACAATACTGCTTCACAAAAGAATCGCAGATCTTACAGTTTCTCGCCTTGTGAGGTTGATCATCATCTTTCTTACGGAAACCAACATTCATCTGATATGTTGTTTCCAGATAGTCATCATGCCTTTACGGATGGCTTGGTTCCTACTTCCACTACGCCCTTTTTTGGGGCAGTGAAGTTGGAGCTCCCTTCATTCCAATATTCAGAAACTAGTGCTTTTGATCAGTGGAAGACAACACCGTCACCTCCACACTCTGATCTCCTTGACTCTGTTGATGCCTATATCCAATCTCCACCACCATTAGAGGAGTCAGATTGTCTCTCTTCATGCGACACTGGCTTGCTAGATATGTTACTTCACGAGGCCAAGATCAAAACTAGTGCAAAGCACGGTTTATTGCAGTCGTCATCCAACCAGAGTTTCGGTTCAACGACTTGTAGAACCGATGTTACTCAGAATGTACCACGTACACCCGAAACTCAGATAAAATCAGGTGAATTTGAAGATTCTCACATGAACATGGCTTGCTCCGAGATTTCAATTCCCACGCAACTTAGTGCATCGGGTGAGACCAAAGTTAATCTTTTCCCCATATTGATTGTTAAGCAGATATGTGTGATTTGTTACTTGAAGCTGAGATTTCGAATCATGTTTTTCCGTATTTGAAGCTTTTGCAGGGAACGTTGTAAAGCCAGAAGAGTGGGAACGAAAGAGAGTTGATATAACAAGGCCAGATGTTTTACTTGCGTCAAGCTGGCTTGACCAAGGCTGTTATGGGATTGTCAGAGACTCGAGCAACATGAGCGATGCGCTTGCGCTTCTTATTGGTGGTGAAGACACAGGGAATGGTTACATGGCTACTGTAGGGTCATCATCATGGAGTAATATGCCTCCTGTTTGGTCCTTGTGACAAAAATGCACACCACATTACACAATTTCATCTTTCTGTATTTTCATTGCTTATTGGCTTTGGGGACTTGCGGTTTATTCAGTTTGTTATATACTTATATAGTCGAGAGAAGATATATGGACATGAGGAGAAAAAGATACGGTTTGAATTGGAGTTTTGTCACCTGATTGATTTCTCTTAAACCCAATTCTTGTCTCTTTCAGTTCAGCTCGGAGATAACTTCTAGTACCGACTATTAAGAGGCAAAATTAGTTGACCGGTATCCTCATATTTAAAACATATGATAACTGAGAAGGAAATAATACATAAGATTTTATAATAGTGGCTCAAGCACTCTCAATACATAGAGACATGAAAAGTATATGAATCATTACAAATAATAAAAAGTTTCAAGGAGTTCTCTTGCAAAGTAACGGGTGCCCCAAGAGGATTAAAAACCCAAAATTCTCATGGGACTCCGAGAAGAAGAGCTTTTCTTTTTAGACTCCAGTTTTCTTGCTTCTGATGATTTCCTTGAGCTCTGCAAATTTCTTCTTGCATTGAATCACTGTTTTCCCAGGAACAGCTGCAGCTACTCTCTCCCATCTTTGGCTTGTCTCTTTCGGGAATGTCTTCAAAGCTTGAACCAAAGCTCTTTCTTGCACAGCCGACCAACCATCTGTATCTGAACTTCCACCTGCTTCACCATTGTCTGAGCTTTGACTGCTTGAGCTTTTCCCTACATTCTCTTTAGAGGCTGGTTTTGCATTTACTGTACTTGTCGTCGTAGGTATAGGAGATTCTCCAAGCTCCTCTCTTGTGGAGAGAGGGGACGAGATCGAAACACTGGGTTTCCTCTTCTCCAGGAATGAATCGAATGCTTTAGCGGAATCCGGTTTCTGGAGAAGAACTGTTTTAGTTGCTTTCAGAATCTCTTCTACGGTTCTCCCTGTACCGATGTACTCTGATATCACTTCCCATCTCCGAGATGTCCCCTTTGGATATTTCACCATTCCTTTTCTCAGCATATCAATCTCTTCCTTGCTCCACGGTTGTTTCTTCTGACTGTTATCTAACTGAGAAACCCTGCTTGTCGACTCTGCATCACCATTGATCCTCTTCTTACTTTCTTTTTCTTTTGATTCGGCTTCGTCGTTTTCATTACACCCATCTTTGATCACCTTTGCCAGTTCTAGTCCTTCTTTGTTTTCCATTTTATCACATAGACTCTGCAGCTGCTCGATGTTAAGTGACATGCATAGATCCTCTATATCTTCCTGCGAGGTCTCAAGCAGTTGCTGAGCCACCAGAGGAGCTGAGAGTGTTCTGAGGCGGTTACGTTCTTTCCTTAAGAGCTTCTTTTCTTTTTCCTTAGCTTTCTTTTGTTGTGCTGCAGATTCTAATGCTCGCTTTTCCTCTTCCTCTTTTCGCCTTTTCTCTTCCTCAGCAGCAATAGCAGCGTCTTCTATCTGCTTTTTCTTTGCTAGAAGCTTTGCTTCCTTTTTCTGTTGCTTCTCAGCCCTTTCTTCCTCTTTCCTTTTCACAATTCTCGGATCTTTTCTATATGCATTGTCAACAAGTGTCCGGATTCGAGCATGTTCCTCTTTTCTAGCCTTCACAGTTTTTTTGGCATTCTCCTTCTCCATCCACCTCCGTTCCTCACGGGAATCTGCTTGTTCGAGATCGTGTTCCTCTTCATCAGGAAATTCTCTCCAACTCTTGAAAGCATACCAAAAGTTGTAGAACTTATCGACATCCTTAAGCGGTGTATTCTCATCTCCCAAATCCGGTATACGCTGGTTCACTGACCACCTAGCATTTCTCTTAAACGCAGGACCAAATACCTTGAAAAAGTCTTGCGGCAAACAATCTGAAGGGACCTCGTCATCAAACTCATCAGTGGAGTCAAATATCCTTCTCCTTGTTGGGTCAGTCAATACCTCATATGCTTCTTGAATTGCTTTGAAGTGAGACTCTATCTCCTCTTTCTTTGCCTCTTTTGCTTCTTCTGTCTCCTCTAACAGAAGGAGAGTAGCGAGTTTATCGGGATGATGCTTCAGCGCAGCTTCACGATAGCTTTTCCTAATCTGATCTTCGGTGGCAAGATATCTTAAATTGCTCAAACCCAAAAGCGCATAGTGGTCTTGTTGCTGTGTACCAGACTTCTTCTTGCCTTTATTGGCATACGAATTGAATGAAGGAACATACTCTTTCTCTTTATCATCTGCGACTTTCTTGTCACTATCTTCACTGTCTTCGGGTTCCTCTGACCAACCATAGAGTTTAAGAGCAGCAGAATGAAAGGAATGACCAGCCGGTTCTCGGTTTAAAGCCTTCACAGGAAGACAATTGGAAAAAGCATACAATGGCTTCCCATCCACAAGCTCCGCAGAATATGTAATTAGCTTAATGGAAGAGTTGCTTTTCCGGCTCGGCATGATGAAAAGTGTACTAGAGATGCAAATCACCTTACTCCAAGCGAATGTCCACGATGTCTCTGTAACAAAGATCACAGAAATATTGTGAACTTGGGTTAGCAATTTAAACGAATAAATATGCATCTATATAAGTTGACCTACAAGCAGTATTAGACAACGCTAACATAAAACGATACACAAGCCAAGGCAGAAATCAAAATCCAAAAGATCACAGAGTCAATTGGTCAAACAATCCCAGAAGAGTTTGAATGGATTACAATTTCTTGTTTGATCTAACAAAATGGCGTTAAAAATATGTCCATAGACAATAGGAGAACCTGTAAGCAGGTTCATGGCCGGCTAAATTAATTGAGATTTAATTTACGCAAAAAGAAAAAGCAAAAGCAACATATAAGAAGTAACTGCTATCAAGAACATAAATGTTTAGCTTAAGAATATGTTTTGAACTCTAAAACATAGAGTCTATTACTGGTTACGACAGAGATACCTAGGACAGTATAAGTTTGCAAGTTAGATCCACTTGGAAAGAGATCTAAATTCTCTTGTTTCAGAAAATATCTTAGGCCTATGGCGATTTGCTTTCAATCCCATAAATTTTAAGAGGAATTTAGCAAGTAAAAATAGGAATCAGGTATTCCACAAATCATTAGATTTTCATAGAATTGGAAGAAATAGCCATTGGTTTCAAGCCACTACTACAACTCCATGCTTAAAATTGTTTCAAAATGACGGAAAAAGATAATACCAAATCCATCTCTCAAAAACCCTAGAGGCCACACCTGAGGATAATTATTACTCAAAAGTATATAATAGGTGATAAAAAACCTAGATTTTCGGCTATCATTTCATCCCCACCAAAAAAAATATTTTTCTTACCAGAAACTGAGCTCACAGTCACCCGATCCGTCGGTCGGAAGCTGGTCCGGCAATCTTTTGCAGCGCGAGCTTCCTGAAACCGGCTTAGAGAGAAATGAGGAAGACGAAGAAGAGACTCTCAATCTGTTTAATCTGGTTAAGGAGGAAATAGCGGCTTGCAGAAAGTATAAACCTATTCTCCCGAGATCCTCAAGCACAGTAGCAAATAATTTGGGCCAGGCCTATATAGTTGGGCCTTACTCTCATATTGGATATAACTATGCCTTTAACCAAACAAATCATATCCGGCAGAGACTCCGTGACCGTTTATTCTCATAAATATATATATATCTGTGAATCACAAGACGGGTTAGCTTACAATGTTTGGAACTTGATGAGAAGATGAAATCTTCAGGTGTTTGTTTGATCATGTTTCATTGGTTAGCGTTTTGTCGTCTTGTGCTCATCATGGAGCTCAGAATATTGGTTGGGAAGTAGAAAAGGTAGTAGAAGCCAATGGTTTCGTATTCAATGTGTTTGTAAGCAACTCATTGATCAGTATCTATGCTAGATGCGGTAACTTGGAAAAGTTACATGCTGTTTTCAAAATCATACCTATAAAAAGCTTACTGTTGGATCGCGATGATAGAAGTTCTAGAAGATCAAAAGCGTTGAGAAGAGGTTTTGTGTAGGGTGTGTGCGTGTGTAGAAGCGTGTGAGTATGAGTCATGCTTTGTGTGTGAGTTAGAATAGAATAAGTGAGTGATATGCTATATATTTGATGGTTAGAGTAAAATATAAATCATCGATCATCTCCGTGAAAAGAGGAGGATAGTGATTGATCGTGAATTTTTCCTAAGAAAATTTTGTATTAACTGCTTTTAGTTACTACAATCCATCTTTTATATTGTTTTCTTACATCTATCTGAATTTTACGATACAATAAACGGATCATATAACTTGGAATATGATCTTGAACACTACTCTTACGTAGTTGATCTATTGTGAAAAGTTGGTCGATCAGCCATAGAGTTAATAGAATCAATGCATGCTGAACTGGACGGTGACATTTAGCGAGCTTTATTGGGTGCCTATAAAACCCATAAGAATGTGTTGGAACCCATAAACATCAGCTACTATGAATTGATATCATTTATATATTTAGACTCGAAGAATCAAGAAGGAATCTGGAGAATTTGAGTGATGATGTAAGGGGAAGGATTCTAACAAAAACTGGGTATAGTTATGTGGAACACAAGGGAAGAGCTCATCTTTTCTTGGCTGACGACAGAATTCATGAGCAAAAAGAGGAAATTTATAGGATGCTTGATGAGTTAGAGACTTTTGTTATGATCAATTAATGTTTTTCAAGTGCTTGCACTCTTGTGGAAATCTATAGAATGCTTGATGAGTGATGAGCTAGAGACTTCGATTGAAAGACATTTTGGGCTGTTTTTCCATCACACATAACTTATAAAAATCATCTTGTAACTCTTAACCCGTTTAAAAGACTCTTTGATGAACATTCAAACCATATTCTCCAATATGTCTATTCGCATATGCCTTAGCATTTTACTCTCATATTCAGACTTTGCAGTTGCAGCTCCACCTACAACTATACTCCGTATCAACCAATATACATTCTTTTTTCATATGCCATTTTATCAATGTCATAGCTTATTCGCATACCTACAAAACGTCATCTTTATCATCTGTTTTGACTTTTGAACTTGAATCCGTTTTTGTGAAACATAATTATATTTTTCATTACTAAAACATGCCTTACTGATGATGACATTAATGATGCCATCATGGATGCAAAACTTAATCTATCCAATACATACAATAATGTAGACCTTGTCGTCTGCTTACTGGAAAAAGCTTATTTTTCCAGTTTTATATTTCTCAAATCCTAAACTTGTATAATCTCTACTCCAAATAAAATTTAATAGACGACAACTTTGACAAATATAAGCTCTACAGTATCGATCACTCTGAGGAGTCCTTCCATAACGAACATGCAACTCACATCTACTTCTTAAGATGCACCTTTTTGATTTTGATACTAATTGTTGGATTATTCTAACCCATGTCCGACTCCAAGTTGGTATGATATTATCCGTTTTGCGCAATAAGGAAAAGTCTGTACGAATTTTTTTTTATACGGTATACTCAAAAAACTCCTACTAATCAGACTTGGATTTAATTTATATTAAACCATATCTGTCTAAACTTTCGATGGAAGAGATCCATTGATATTCTAACAACAATGAAGAAGTTACTTTAAATGACAAGATGGGTCTGGAAAGTTAGATGGCTATGGAATCACACTTAAGTTCTTTGGGTGAAAAATATTTAGTTGCTTGACTATTCTCCGAAGAGATAATTTTCTAGAGGCTAGAGAATGTTTAATGCGATGACTTCCGAGAAAATTCGTGTTTTGATATCTTCTAGAGAGATTGTGCTTGTAAACACCCTATAATTAGCAAGTCTAATACTCTATTGGAATGATGACTATCCTAAAATACATACCAAGTGGTAAGTGACTAGATAGTTTGGTAACAAACTACGACGGTTTAGAGTTGCGTAATTCCATTAGCTCAAATCTCTAAATTAGAGTACACCATAGTTTACACCGGCAAGAAAAGAAGGAAAATAAATAGAAAGTATCCTTTACCACTTCTGTTCAAGTTTCAACATTCCGTAGCTACGATGAATCTTGCTTTGGTACTTTCATCTCTCTCTATCATTACCTCTGCATTCTCTGAGATAGTATTGTTTTTTTTTTGTTGTGATTTCTAGATTGTTCTTCCGTTACCATGTCTTGACTCTTGAATCTATTTGCACGGATCTCTGATCTTCAATCCTCGTTTTTATTTTTTATGATCAGTCGGAGCTTTTTTTGTTTCTTATTGAAATTTAGGTGTCGATACCAAATTGGATAGATTTTCAGCTCAGCTTGAGCTCCGATTTAACGTAGATCTCTTCTTTGTCTATTTTTGGCGATTATCTTCAGTTTACCAGCTCCAGCATCCGGCAGCTGACCTTTACCTCAACTAGGGTTCGTGTGTGTACCTTTTAGTTGCTTTTCGATTATTGTGAATATGGATTTGCTTGTCCAATCGTGATTTCTGATTAGTGTTATTACGGAAACTGGGATTGACATCAAGAGATTTCGGATCTGGTTCTGTGACTTTCGCACTAGAATTCGATACGGAAGTCGTTTCAAGTGTTCGAGCCGTTGTAGTAGGATCCAATGAGAAATGAAGTAAAACTTCAAAGGCATGCTTAGCTGCGAAATCAAAAAGCTACTTTAGGGACTTGCTAATTTATTGTTTGTAAGATGGGTTTCACATATTGAAGACATACTACAAGTACTCTGGTGGTTTCTGGTTTATGTATGTGGATTCTCATTCAACTCGAAATGCATATCTGATGATTCGTCAAACTGGTTTTAGTAGTGCTCTGTCAGATTTTTCATCAAAGACCTATGGTTGTTTTATAGTTTTGTTGACGCTCATACTTCTTTATCAATTCATTCTTTTGCTGATAGATGCATGAATGATGTAGATGATATTAACTATTCAGTATTCATAGTTCTTTATCAATTCATTCTTTTGTTGATAGATACATGAATGCTGTAAATGATATATAAGTATTCACTTGCTGAAACATCAAAGGGTTTGTCTTGTTTCTCTCATCTGGTTCAGGTGGGAGCTTGATGTCTAAATGGTTATTGAAGCTTGCTTTAATTAGAAAGAGATGAGTTACACAGAGAGTGATGATGGTACGCACTCTAGCATCCATAATGGATCACCAGTTGCTGACTGCAGAAGTAGAGGGAACGGAAGTGTCCTGAAGAAAGGACCATGGACCTCAACAGAAGATGAGATTTTGACTGACTATGTCAATAGACACGGCGAGGGTAACTGGAATATTGTGCAGAAACACACAAGCCTGTTCCGTTGTGGTAAAAGCTGTCGTCTGAGATGGGCTAATCATCTGAGGCCAAACTTGAAGAAAGGAGCATTTAGCCCAGAAGAAGAACAGCTCATTGTTGAAATGCATGTCAAGATGGGAAACAAATGGGCTCATATGGCTGAACATGTAAGTGGTTTTGTTAAACACAGAGCTACCTGATTATGGTATTTTCTTTTATGAGGCTAATGACTAATATTGTTTTTTACTTCAGTTGCCTGGTCGAACAGATAATGAGATAAAGAACTATTGGAACACTCGTATCAAGAGGCGGCAACGAGCTGGCTTACCACTTTATCCTCCTGAAATCAATGTTGAAGACCTGCAGTGGAGTGATGAGTATACAAAGAGTAATTTCATACGACTAGGTAGAAGAAGACATCACGATTTCTCGCATTTTGGCGATCTTAATTTTGCTACCAGCTTGTTGCCTGCCGCTTCTGATCTATCAGATATGGTTGCATGCAACATGCTAGATATTAGCTCAGGTTCTTCCCGATACGACAGCTACATGCCACCAAAGCAATACCTGGAATCTGTGTCTCGCTTTCCTATGTGCAGCAGTAACATAAAGCAAGAGTTCCAATCTCCGGAACATAATCACAATACTGCTTCAGAAAAGAATCGCAGATCCTACAGTTTCTCGCCTTGTGAGGTTGATCATCATCTTTCTTATGGAAACCAACATTCATCTGATATGTTGTTTCCAGATAGCCATGCCTTTATGGATGGCATGCTTCCTACTTCTACGCCCTCATTTGGGGGAGTGAAGCTGGAGCTCCCTTCATTCCAATATTCAGATCAGTGGAAGACAACACAGTCACCTCCACACTCTGATCTCCTTGACTCTGTTGATGCCTATATGCAATTTCCACCACCATCGGAGATACAAGAGTCAGATTGTCTCTCTTCATGCGACACTGGCCTGCTAGATATGTTACTTCACGAGGCCAAGATCAAAACTAGTGCAAAACACAGTTTATTGCACTCATCATCCGACCAGAGTTTCGGTTCAACAAGTCGTCGTAGAACCGATGTTGCTCCAATAAAATCAGGTGAATTTGAAGATTCTCATAAGAACTTGGCTTACTCAGAGATTCCAATTCCCATGCAATTTAGTGAAGGTGGGATTTCATCAGGTGAGAGCAAAGTTCATCTTTTTTCCATATTGATTTGTTCCTTGTAGCTGTGATTTCGAACCCTTTTATCGTGTTTGAAGCTTTTGCAGGGAACGTTGTAAAGCCAGAAGAGTGGGAACAAAAGAGAGTTGATATAACAAGGCCAGATGTTTTACTTGCGTCAAGCTGGCTTGATCAAGGCTGCTATGGGATTGTGAGAGACTCGAGCAACATGACGGATGCGCTTGCACTTGTTGGTGGTGAAGACATGACTATAGTTGGGTCATCATCAGGACAAGCACCAGGTGGCTTTGGGGTTGGTTCTTGTGCATGGAATAGTATGCCTCCTGTTTGGTCCTTGTGACAAAAATGTACACCATTACACAATTTTTATCTTTCTGTATTTTCATTGCTATTATCTTCGGGGGGATTCAGTTTTTTATATACTTGAGAGAAGATTTATGGACTTGAGGAGAAAACTACACACGGTTTGATTTGGATTCTTGTTATCTGGTTGATTTCTCTTAAACTCAAATTCTTATTTCGTTCAGTCCAGTCTACTTCAGTTTAAACAGTTGCTATGATTTTATAGTCAAACTCTAACTGAGATCGGAGATAACTTCTAGTACCACTTGACCGATAATCTTATATTTAAAAGCTTAAAATATATGATAATTGAATACCAAATAACACAAAATTAGTTGAAATTGTATAATAGTGTCTCAAGCACCCTCAGTATATAGAGACATCAAAAGTAAAAACGAATCATGACAAATAATAAAAAAGTTTGTAGGTCTTCTCTCGCAAAGTAACTGGTGCCCCAAGAGGATTAGAAACCCAAAATTCTCAAGGGACTCCGACAATAATAAATAGTTTCTTGCTTCTGATTGATTTTCCTTTAAGCTCTGCAATGCATTGCATCACCGTTTTCCAAGCTCTTCCCACCTGCTTCACCACCACCGTTTATCATCACCTTACTTTCTTTAGATTCGGCTTCGTAGTTTTTATCTTTGATCACCTTTGCCAATTCTAGTCCTTGTTTGTTTTCCATCTTATCACATAGATTCTGCATCTGCAGCAAGTTAAGTGACATGCATAGATCCTCTATATCTTCCTGCGAGGTCTCAAGCAGTTGCTGAGCCACCAGAGGAGCTGAGAGTGTTCTGAGGCGGTTACGTTCTTTCCTTAAGAGCTTCTTTTCTTTTTCCTTAGCTTTCTTTTGTTGTGCTGCAGCTTCTAATGCTCGCTTTTCCTCTTCCTCTTTTCGCCTTTTCTCTTCTTCAGCTGCCTTAGCAGCTTCTTCCATCTCCTTTTTCTTTTCCAGAAGCTTTGCGTCTTTCTTCTGTTGCCTCTCAGCCTTTTCTAGCCCTTTTCTTTTCACAATCCTCGGATCTTTTCTATATGCATTGTCAACAAGTCTCCGGATTCGGGCGTGCTCCTCTTTTCTAGCCTTGGCAGTTTTCTTCGCATTCTCCCTCACCATCCACCTCCGTTCATCACGGGAATCTGCTTCTTCAAGATCATGTTCCTCTTCCTCAGGAAATTCTCTCCAACTCTTGAAAGCATACCAAAAGTTATAGAACTTATCAACATCTCTGAGATGTGTGTTTTCATCTCCCAAATCCGGTATACGCTGGTTCACTGACCACCTAGCATTTCTCTTAAACGCAGGACCAAATACCTTGAAAAAGTCTTGCGGCGAACAATCCGAAGGGACCTCGTCATCAAACTCATCAGTTGAGTCAAATATCCTTCTCCTTGTTGGGTCAGTCAATACTTCATACGCTTTCTGAATCGCTTTGAAGTGAGACTCTATCTTCTCTTTCTTTGCCTCCTTGGCTTCTTCAGTCTCCTCTGCCAGTAGGAGAGTAGCGAGTTTATCAGGATGATGCTTCAGAGCAGCATCACGATAGCTTTTCTTAATCTGATCTTCAGTAGCAAGATATCTTAAATTGCTCAAACCCAACAATGCATAGTGGTCTTGTTGCTGCGTACCAGACTTCTTCTTCTTCTTCTTGCCGTTATTGGCATACGAGTCAAATGAAGGAATAAATTCCTCCTTCTCTTTATCATCTGCGACTTTCTTCTTATCACTACCTTCACTGTCTCTGGGTTCCTCTGAACAACCGTGAAGCTTAAGAGCAGCAGAATGAAAGGCATGACCAGCCGGTTCTCGGTTTAATGCCTTCACAGGAAGACAATTGGAAAAAGCATAGAGTGGCTTTCCATCCACAAGCTCCGCAGAGTATGTAATTAGCTTGATGGAAGAGTCACTTCTCCGGCTCTTCATGATGAATAATGTACTGAGCTGCAAAATCACCTTTCGACGTTGTTTTCTGTAACAAAGATCACAGAGATAATGTGAACTTGGGTTTAGCAATTTAAACAGGTGAATATTTATCTATGTATGTTAACCGCAGCACTATTAGACAAAGGTAACATATCTATTAGCAAAAGCTATGACCTGTAAGCCAATCCACAGATAAAAATCCGAAAAGATTACAAATTCAGTTTTCAATCCATCCAAGATATGAACTGATAAAAGATTTTTCTGGTGAACATGTAGGACGGTACATCCACAATTTCTTGCTTGACTTGACAAAATTAAAAGTCCATAAAACAATAGCAGAATCTGTGAATAGGTTCATGTCATGCTAAAATTCATCAAGACTCAGGATTGCGTTAAGACATGTAATTTACGGAAAAGGAAAAAAGCAAGAGCAACATATAAGAAATAACTTGATATCAGAAAACAAAGCCATAAAAACAAATGATACCTAGGAAATTATAAATTTATGAGATAGATCCACTTAGGAAAAAAACTAATTCAATTGTTTCAGAAAATAAGGTCAATGCTGACGACCAGGGTCAATGCTGAGAACCAGGGTCCTGTTGGCTTCACGATATACAGTCTCCAAACGTTCAATTAGCTAGTCAAAGAATAGCACTAAGCAAGTAACCAGATAGTCCACAAACCCTAAGATTTTCAATTAACAGGGAAGAGAAGTCCACTCTTTTCAAGCTACTTATAAATCTCAAGAACCCTAAAAGCCACACCTGAACTCAATTTGGGCGAATCACGGGAAAAAACAAGATAATACTATACAATATCTCAAGAACCCTAGAAGCCACACCTGGATGAACTATTCGATCTTAAGATATCGCACGAATCATGCGGTGACATACGAAAACATCCAACAACCATAACACGAAAATAACAGTGTCAACAACTTTTTCTTACCAGAAACTGAGCTCGCGGTTACTTCGATCCGTCGGTCGGAAGCTGCTCCGGAGATAGAGAGCTTCTCCCAACCTACGGCGTTAGAGAGAGATGAGGAAGACGAAGAGAGAGTTCAATCTGTTTAATGCTATTAATAGCGGCGGCAACGATTTGCAGAACGTATAAATAAACCTATTTTCCCGTTCCTCAGCACCAGTAGCAAATATTTTGGGCCAGGCCTCTATATTTGGGCTAAGCACTTTATTTTGCATATTTCCCTTTTCTCAAGGGACGTATTCCAATTTGGTTTTTTTTTTTTTTTTGGTCTGTTTCCAATTTTGTTTAACACAAAGATTAAAGGAAAGTTTCAAGATACACGTGAGACGTGACAAAACAAAAAGGTAAAGTTTGAAGACCCAAACAAAGGTTTTAACTTTTAACTCAGTTTGGTGGTTAATATTATCACGTGTCAGATACTTAGTGGTTAACAGAAAAAGAATGTGTCACGTGTAAGCGAAAACCATGACCGTCGCTAGGACCCGAAGCCTTGTACGGAACTTCACCGTCGCTGCGGTAGCTTGGACACCATGGAACGTGCGTCTAAGAGAGCTCGCAAATCAATCCTTGTTCGCTGAATCGATCAATCTTTACCGGTCCATGCTCCGTTCAGGTTCCACACCAGACGCGTTCTCTTTCCCTTTCCCACTCAAGTCATGTGCCGCGCTTTCGCTCCCCGTCTCCGGCCAACAGCTCCATTGCCACGTCATCAGAGAAGGCTGCGAGGCTGAGCCCTTTGTGCTGACCTCTCTGATCTCAATGTATTGCAAATGCGGTTTGGTAGACGATGCACGTAAGATGTTCGACGAAAATCCTCAGTCACATCAGCTTGGTGTTTGTTACAACGCTTTGATATCTGGGTATAAAGCAAACTCGAAGGTATTTGATGCTGCGTGTATGTTTCGTAGAATGAGGGAAACTGGTGCACCTGTGGACTCAGTTACAATGCTCGGTATTGTCCCGGTTTGCACTGTTCCTGATTACCTCTGCCTTGGGATGTCTCTTCACGGTCAATGCATTAAAGGAGGAACAGATTCTGAGTTGTCTGTTGTGAATAGTTTCATCACAATGTACATGAAATGCGGCTCGGTAGAATCAGGTAGGAAGTTGTTCGATGAAATGCCTATGAAAGGTTTGATAACGTGGAATGCTGTGCTTTCTGGATATGCACAAAACGGGCTAGCTCACAGTGTTTTGGAACTTTATGAGAAGATGAAATCATCAGGTGTTTGTCCTGATCCTGTAACATTGGTTAGCGTTTTGTCGTCTTGTGCTCATCTTGGAGCTGAGAAGATTGGTCGTGAAGTTGAGAAGTTGGTAGAAGCAAATGGTTTTGTATCAAATGTGTTCTTAAGCAACGCATTGATCAGTATGTATGCTAGATGCGGTAACTTGGCAAAAGCACACGCTGTTTTCGACATCATGCCTGTAAAAACCTTAGTGTCGTGGACCGCGATGATAGGTTGCTATGGGATGCATGGAATGGGAGAGGTTGGGCTTAAGCTCTTCGATGATATGATAAAAAGCGGGATAAGACCCGACAGGACAGTCTTCGTGATGGTTTTATCTGCGTGTAGCCATTCCGGGTTAACGGATAAAGGTTTAGAGTTGTTTGATGTGATGAAGAGAAATTATAACTTGGAACCTGGTCCTGAACACTACTCTTGCGTAGTTGATCTACTAGGAAGAGCTGGTCGATTAGATGAAGCCATGGAGTTAACAGAATCAATGCCTGTTGAACCGGACGGTGCTGTTTGGGGAGCTCTACTAGGTGCCTGTAAAATCCATAAGAATGTAGATATGGCAGAGATAGCTTTCGCAAAGGTTATTGAGTTGGAACCTATGAACATCGGCTACTATGTATTGATGTCAAATGTATATTCAGACTCGAAAATCCAGGAAGGAATCTGGAGAATCCGGGTAATGATGAGAGAAAGAGGATTCAGGAAAAAGCCTGGGTATAGTTACGTGGAACACAAAGGAAGAGTTCATCTGTTTTTGGCTGGAGACAGAAGCCATGAGCAAACAGAGGAAATCTATAGAAAGCTTGATGAGTTAGAGACTTGTGTGATGGAGATTGAAGGAAACACGGATACAGGCAAAGAGGTTACGAGCAGTAGACGTGAGCATAGCGAGAGATTAGCAGTAGCATTTGGTGTTCTCAACAGTGTTCCAGGGACAGAGATTCTCGTGATAAAGAACCTGAGGGTTTGTGAAGATTGTCATGTGTTCATCAAGATGGTTAGTAAGATTGTTGACCGTCGGTTTGTTGTAAGAGATGCTTCTAGGTTTCACTATTTCAAAGACGGGTCTTGCTCATGCAAAGATTACTGGTGATTCAACAAGAGTCTTACAAGCATTTGATTTTCAGATCGTACTACAGAGATTTGGTTTCAGAAATAAGTTCATCTTCTACGTAGGGAATGGTTTTCCGGACAATCACCTTCATAGGAGCTCCTGCAAGAAGAAAAAAGATGTGAAGAAGAAACCAGTAAATTAAAAAAAAAGATTCGTCAGTGTTAAATGAAACTGTACCTCCACTAGCTTGATCATCTTCGATACAGATTGCAGCGAAATGAGAACCAGCCAACTCCAAAAGGGCAAACTTCCATCCTCCGTCACATATCTTTGTCTCCTCTGTCAATTCAGATGTCTACAGAAAAAAACAATCAAGCGTCTTAAGAAAGTGTACGATGCAACAATTAATCGCGTTTGATAACAAGAAGCAAACCTCGCGAAGATTGTAGTCTCCTTTTGTTCCAGACTTAGATTCTATTGTGAAGGTATTAAAAGGTGAAGCAGAGAAACCTTTTCCTAATGCTTTCACATATGCCTCCTGGATACAGAATCACCACAACAGTTATTATAGGTAACAAATTTTTTATTCAAAGTATCTCTTATTGTACCTTGAGAGTCCATAACTTAATAAATTCCTTTCGCTGAACTGGTGGATCCGTTATAGTAGCTAAAAAGTTGACTTCATCAGTAGAGTAAAATCTTTTTGCAAATGCCAATACATCATGTTTCATCTTCCTTTCCTTGTCTTCAACATCAATACCAACCTGCATTTGTAGTAAACCATTGACATTGCTTAATTTGGACAAAACTTTTCGGCAAACGAGAAGACTTACCGGAACATGAACTGTCACGCCACAGGCGATCAATGAATCTGTGTGGGAGATGTTGAAATGCAATGGTGGATTATTATTACAATTCTGCCAATCTACCTGTAAGGAATTTAAAACAAGAACAAATGAATTCTCTGCACTAATCTCAGACTAAAACTCTATCGAAATAACTGTCTCACCTCAGGCTTCCCATACATATTCTTCTTGAACATCAAGGAGCGAGGATCGACCGCATTGTCTGATCTAGTATAAAACCATTACAATTACTGAATCAAGTTTGACTACTAACTATAACCTTAGAGAGTTTCAGGAGACTTATGGAAAACTCAAAGAGGACAAGCAAGTGATCTTAGAATGGAAAGTATAAGAGAATTAACATACATCTTGCAATGGTGGTGCGAACCAAAGTGCGGGCAAGCAAAGCATTCTTCTTGAGCTCATCACCTCGCATCTCAAGAACTTTATCTTTCTCAGTTGGTGACAGAAGTTGAGAGTAGTGTTTTAGAAGAGATGTACTTTTCACTTCTTCTGGTAGAATATACCATAGGTGAGTCTCCCTACATATGAATTGGATATATCTCAAAATCAATAGAAATATAAGCTTCAACACTAAAATACCAAATCCTATCAGCCGATTTGGATCATTGTACAAGTCTATAAGAACAGAACATCACGAACCCTTAATTTACAGGTTTATTGCATTCTAAGTTAGGATTTGATGTATATGAAAACATACGGAAATGAGATACCTACATCCGAGATGGAAGTTGCAGAGGAACCAGTGAAGGCAATTCGATCGGTAAGCTTCGCTGCATTTGCGACATGATACTGATTCTCATCAGCTCCTAAATCACTGATGTACGAATCGAACAAAGTGGACGGAGAATCAACTGAATTTTGGGATCAACTATCTATAAGATTCCCAAATCAGCGGCCGGAGAGAGAGAACAGTCACTTGCACGCGATGAGTGTAGAAATTACAATCACCGATCTTACTCCGGCTAACGGTGTCGTCTCCCGTCGGTTATCGAGACGGTGAGGGAAGTAAGATACCCAAAACGACGAGAACGCCGGGAAGATGGTATAGTTTTCAGCTAGGGTGCGGAATATAAACAGAACCGTACCGAACCAAATCGAAGCCCATTTTAAACCGAACGGGTTTACTTAATGTTTCTATTCTCTAATTATACTTGGTGCGTTTTTATAATAATTATGCTTTCAATTGATGGCCTCAACTGGTCAGAGGAATGATACGAGAAACCACTTTGCGACACCGTTGTGCGTCATGAAATTGAAAGTTGAAAGTGTTTGCAATTAGTAGAGCAGTGTGAGATCGACCTCGAGACTACAAGTGATTGTGGTGGTGTTGTTGAAGCATCTATCTCGCTTGTTTTTGTTTGGAGTTTGAAATTGACCTCGAGACTACAAACTAGTGTTAGATCGACCTCAAGTATCGAGAATTGGTTTCGAGTCGAAGCAGCAAAATTAAGCGAGTTCGAGAGGAAATAGAAGCTAAATTTTAGACCCATTTTCCAATTTCTAGCATCATCACTACTAATCTTTAAGTTCTGGAAACTCGCAACTATATTGAATGTCTTTGTACTTGGATTCCTATTTTTTTTGCTTTGAATGGTTATTTTGGTTGTAATTTTAATTATTATTAGAAAATTAGAATAAAACTATTGACACATAATTTTAAATAGTTATATTTTTTTTATCAATGCCAAATTAAATTTAATTTACAATAAATACTATATTGAGTTCTGAAAATTAAATGATCCCAATTTTTTTTTTTTTTTTGACATTCATAAAACTTGTTTTCTTATTGTATATGTAGGATCTGACGATATATATGAAAATTTGTTCATTTTCAAATTTTGAATTTAAATAATAGTTGGTTGTGATGTCTTGTTTCATTAAAATTATTATATAAACAAAAAATAAGCCTAAAACAACTGGACTCAAAAGATCAATCCAAACCCAAATCAAATCATTAAGGTTATCTCCAACGGTTCTTTCCACCTAAAAAATAAAGTAAGTCGCAACAATAGTTTATTCGATAAATCGTACATAGGATCGAAACATGGCTCTAATACCATGAAAGTAAAAAGAATAAAAGCTTGTAGCTTGAAGAAACAAAGACGAAAAATTGAATCTTTAGGTTTAAAGAGAAATGTTTATAATAAAGAAAATTTAAATAAGGAAACAACAAAATCCTAATAAACCCACAGTAAATTAGACGTAGCCGATTTCACATGATTCCTAGTAATTCAAAATTTTCTTGAGTGACAGGTTTCAATCACGTGTACAAATTTTTGAAGAAACTCTTGTTGCGACTTATTTAGTTTTTCGAGATAGAAAGAACCGTTGGAGATAACTTTAATTGGTTTGATTTGGGTTTGGATTAGTCTTTTGAGACCACTCAATTTTCATCTTGTTTTGGGTTTGTTTTCTTTTGTTAATAGATTATTCTTAAATAAGCTATTATCAAACAACTGCAAATACAAAAACGTAAATGAATTAGATACAAAAACACTGTTCTCATGTACTCAGTATAAGTTATAAGATAAGAACAATGTTGTGTGTAACTATTTTCTTTGTATTCTACTAAAAAATTTAAATTTATGAGAATAGGAAATAATACCAAAAGTTTACTGTTAAACTACCACACATGACATTGACACTTCTATTTTAGTACTTAAAAGGCATATGATTGTGATTACGAAAAACTACTAATCATTGACATTTAGACCATTAAAATGGCTTCTAATTTGTTCATGGAATGTCGTCATTAAGTGTCGTCATTAAATTATTATTATTTTAATCTATCATAGTCCTCAAATGAATGTTTCTTGTCAATATGAGAGTACTTAATAATATATAATACTACATATGATATTAGTTTTTCTTTTTGTTAAAATACATGTGATATTAGTTGTAATTAATTATGTTATATAAGTACTAATAAGATAAGAACGATGTTGTGTATGTGCCTCCTACTTATTACTATAAAAGCAACGAATCATTTAGACCATTAAAAATGGTTTATAATTGTTTCACGGGATGATGTCTTAATATATTACATATCTAATTTTTTATTTTTAAGAGACGATCATTATTTTTTATTCTCAATAATATCACAAATTATTATGTAAATATACTTATTTGAATAAATTACAAATAAAAATCGTTTCTAATTTAGGGTTTAGATTTGTCCCCATTAAAAAGGGACTATGAGTCATTTTGTCATTAAATTGATGATATTATTGGAAAAAAAAATAATCGATGGTATTTGAAATAAAAACTTAAAAATTTGATATTTTAAAAATTGTCTTAAATTTCTCATGTGATTAATTGACTCGTGATTAATTGAAAATTTGTCGTTTTTGTCTAGACTAAAATAGTCGTCGTTGTTCTTCGTTTTAAATGACAATCATACAAGAATTGTTTGTACAAAGAAGTCTGTATAATTTTCAGGATTGCCGATAGAGACTTGCCAAGCAGGAAGTAGTTACTACGAAAAAAAAAAAAAATCTAAATGGGAATTTCGTGTTCCACATGGTAGAATTAACTCTGTGGTGATCACCATTTCCACTCTAGAGATAGTACACACATATTAACTGTAAGACCCTGCATGTATCACCATTATTACAGCAATTTGGATTTTCGTTTAAATAGATGCAGTCCTTTTGTTGTATAGTAGTCCTTTTCTTTTTGTCTGAACACAATACGGTTTGATTAAAGGAATCTTCTCCACCACATAGTATGTTCACACTCGAGACGAGCAAAAGAAGCTAAGTTACTAACACCACACAAGCAACTTAGATGCTGTTTTAGGTTTTTTATTTAATTAATAACTGGAAGATACTCGTCATCGTTGATGTTCACCTCCACTAGCAAGTTTCACTTTCAGTTTTAAAAAAATCTAGTATAGTACGTTTTTTTGTTCTTGACAGATTTGAATTTCGTAGGAGTCACTCGTCTTAATTCGTCGTTGTTCCCAGCGTTGTATGTATATAAACACATGGTAGAAAATTAGTCCGGAAGGGTGGACCTAACTTAAAGTTATATGTGTGATGTTCCATATTTTTTTTCTCACCGCACCAAATTTGTTAAGAAACCAACTTTTATTCCTTAACAAGAACGATTACAAAGTGCAAAACCTTTTAACAAAAAACAAAAACAATTACAACGTATTCATAATACTCCTGAGCCTCTCTATCGATATATAATATTCTACAATGTGAAACGCTCTCTCTCTCGATACAATTTACTCATTGTAAAATCATAACATCATATATATCGGAGAGTTTGTGCACGGTTTCATAGACAAAAAATTAATTTAATATTAGGTGGGTTCTAGGAAACAGGAAGAGCGATTCTACACTGTTCACTAAAACGTGGCCAATTGTGATTGGTTCATGATTTTTTTTTTTTTTAATTGAAAAAACGCGAAGTCCACAAAAAAAATTAATAAAAAAATGCTAAGAACTTTAATTTTAAGAACCAACCAATAAATATGTTCTAACCTCACGGTCATTAGGCCATCTTTATTGGGGATTCTTAGAGCATGTTCATCAGTGAATTCCGACGCGGATTCTAAGAAAAAAATAGTAAAAAATATGGGCCCAAGTGAATAACGACGAACTTAGGTGAATGGGTTCTTAATTAAGAGTCTGTAAGAGACAGGTTCGTCACTGTTCTCATGACGTATCAGTGCGCGACTGGTCCGTTTTTTTTTTCGACTTAAAATAAAAAATAAAAATAATATTCTTAAAAAAAAATTTAAAAACCCCAGTGAAGATATCACTGATGGTGATGCTCTTAATCTTTTTTGACACAGTTTCTTAGGACAAAAAAATAATATATATATATATATATTTTTAATGAGATTTTAAGAATCCTTCTCTTAAATAAGAGACTTAAGGAGCTGATCCTTAACTTTTCAAATTACATACTGACGTGACTGTTTTTTAGTGGTTCTTTTTTAATTTTTTTTATTTTTAATTTCTATTTTTTACCATCTATAAAAAAATAATAATATAAAGTAATGGTTAAAAACCTCAAAGAAGGATTCACCATGAGATGCTCTTAGTCCTCACCCATAGACTCCCCGGCCTCTCTATCAAGGCATGCAGCCTTAGATTTATAGAAAAATTAGTGTGACTTTTAATAGATTCTTGCACTTTTACGATTTAAAGGCCAAAAACACATGTTTCATAGGGATCTCTACAGATTTTTCTTTTTTTTTTTCATGTATATATGTCGATACACAAGATTGCGGTGTGCTAAATTACAGTAACTAACCTTCCAAAGCTTTTTTGGAAGATTAAATCTTGGGACCTACTACGTTCTGACTTCTGAGCGTTCAGAACATGAAGATTATGTTTTGTTTAGTGTTTATGTATCACGATCTGGTTGACGTACGACCAAAAACTATCCTAAAACTTCTTAAATGTATTAAAGGATCATGCTTACCTATTTCCGAAAAAAATAAACGTGACGTATATATACCACATATTTGACCGTGGGAAATTATTAATTAGTACGAAAATACTACTTATTTCAAATTTCGTTTCCCACATGCATGTGAGTATATTATGTGGAATCGAACAGATACACATGGGACAAAACACACCACTCACGCATTACCATTAATTAATATTCGTTTTTGGTCAGGAAATTTGAGTTTTATAGTTAACAAAAATATAATTGAGTTTTATAAACAGATCAGTCCTCAATTTCCGTAAACCAAGTTCATAAATAAGAATGATGTTACTATTGTAGATTACTTAACTCTCACACGGTTTAATTAAAAAAACTCTTCGACGTATACAGAGACTGTTCACACTTATTCGAAATTGTGACCTTGGCATTGTTTTAGGTTGATATACTGAAAGAATATTCGTCATTTTCTCTTCTTCTTTTTTTTTTTGTTAAAAAATTCATCATTCTCTTATCAATTTAAATTTTAAAATTGTTCGTTTAATGTAATTTTATTGAGAAATTATTTGGACATGTAAATTGTACTTTATCCAAAGTATTATATATATATCCTAGTAGCAGTTTCCTCTTTGATAACTGTTTATCTTTTTTCTAATACAACTTGGTAACCAGCTTTTAACAAAAAAAAAAAAAAAAAAAACTTGGTTACCAGAAATTTTTTTAAAAATTATGTTTTCACATATATAGAGACATAAGTTAACGTTTTCTATTTCTCGCTAAATCCTCTTCTTTAAAATCTACCAGATCTATAAAACTATAACAGTTTTCAGTAAGAATCCATATTTTTGAAAGTATTCTTCTGTACAGTTTAGTTTTATAGCAATTTATTAACCTTAAAACGAGAAACAAAAAGAATTCATACCGTTGACAAGTTTCACTAGAATTTTACATCACTTGTTTAGCAAATTTTCGACAACACATTTTCTACTAAAAACGTAATTATTTTCTCGAATTTTTTTGGTGTAAAAGTTAAAATTTCATACCATATATTCAATTGTTCAATTTTTGACAGACAAACAAAGACAATACAACGAAGTCAGAGGAAATAGAAAATCTATAATGCGAAAGGAAACTACGACATTCCAAAACCATAATATTCGAGAACCTAGAAGACAAAGCGTGTGGATGAAATATTTTTTATTGCCACAACTCAAAAGAGTTCGAGCCCTCATCTTTGTTGCTACGAGCATCCGTTGGTGACATCCTTCCTCGAAACCCAGCCCTAGAAATCCCTACAGCTTCTCCAAAAACAAAATCAAAGAAGACGTGCAATAACACAATCCATAACAACAACACCGATTGAGAAGTCTTTGACCACACTAGCTACAAAGGGAGGATTTACAAACAGCCGGAGAAAGTAGCCTCTAACCATCACCCCACGCTTAACAAGTGTCAAACCTGACCACAGTGAAAGCAACACAGGGACCATCTCCCACATCGAGACCGAAAAAAACCCAACATAAAAACGCAGTCTCTATTCTAGCAAGTAAAGCTCCACCACCGTCTCCACCGCTAAGCCACTAAGCCATTGAAAAGAATTAGAACCTCTCCCTAAGCAGAACCGAACTCTATAACTAAACACGCTACATAGCAAGAAGAAGCTGCTACCACCGAAACTTGACGAAGCCGGAATTTGGGAGGTACCATGCCGAGTAAGAATTATTTGTTGGTATAGGTTCAGTTGCACTTAGTGATACTGTCATACTTAAGAATGTGTTGCTTGTTCCTTCTTTTCGATACAATTTGTTGAGTGTGAGTTCTTTTACTGATGATGTTGATTCCATGGTTAGTTTCACTAAGAGTACTTGCTTTATTCAGGATCTTACTCAGGAATTGATGATTGGCAAGGGTAGACGCATTTCAAATCTTTATGTTTTGAAATCTGGTTCTCTCATTTCTGCTACATCTTATTCAGGTAATTCTGTTGTTTGTTCTAGTTTAGCAGATGTTGATACCTGGCATGCTCGCTTAGGTCATCCTGCTCTTTCCAAAGTTGATTTTCTTTCTAAAGAATTTCTTTTACCAGTTACTAAATCTGTTGCTAGTTCTCACTGTGAGATTTGTCATCTAGCTAAACAGAAACGTTTGTCTTTTTCTTTATCCAATACAATAAGTAATTCTCCGTTTGATCTATTGCACATTGATGTTTGGGGTCCTTTCTCTGTAGCTACACCTGACGGTTTTCGTTATTTCTTTACAATTGTAGATGATCATAGTAGGGCAACTTGGGTTTATTTGTTGAAAAGTAAATCTGATGTTTTGCATGTCTTCCTTGCTTTCATCACTATGGTAGAAAATCAATTTGCTATACGAGTCAAATCTGTTAGGTCTGACAATGCTCCTGAACTTTCCTTTACCCAACTTTATAAAGACAAAGGTATTATTTCCTATCATTCATGTCCTGAAACCGCTGAACAAAATGCTGTAGTAGAAAGAAAACACCAACATATCCTGAACGTTTCCCATGCTTTAATGTTTCAGTCACATATCCCTCTTCCATATTGGGGTGATTGTATACTTACTTCTGTGTTTCTCATTAACCACACTCCGTCTTTAACTCTTCAAAACAAATCCCCTTATGAATTGTTAACCTCTAAAACACCTGATTATAGTCAGTTAAAAACATTTGGGTGCTTATGCTATAAGAGTACTTCCTTGAAATCTAGAACTAAGTTTGATCCTCGGGCTAAGGCTTGTGTATTCTTAGGTTATCCATCCGGTTATAAGGGATACAAATTTCTAGATCTTGAGTCTCATAGCATCTCCATTTCTCGGCATGTCATATTTCATGAAAAGATATTTCCTTTTGCTGATACTTCTCTTTCTGATTCAGCAAAAGCTTTCTTTCCATGTCCTGTAAATCCTGATGCTTGTTTACCTTCTGTAACAACATCTTCTGATGATACGATGCCGCATGTGCAATCATCTTCTAATGAAAGTTTTCCTTTGGCAATTTCATCCCACCGACACCGAAAACCTCCTTCTTACTTACAGGACTATGAATGCAATCTTTCTTCCTTGTATCCTCGCTCGGCTTATCTATCTTATGATAAGTTTTCTCATCTTCATTTTGCTTTCATCAACTCCATTCTTCTCTGTTCTGAACCCCATACTTATAATGAGGCAAAGAAATCTAAGGAGTGGTGTAAAGTTGTGGATGCTGAGTTCAGTTCTCTAGAGGCGCTTGATACTTGGGACATTTGTTCAATACCTGAAGGCAAGGATACAGTTGGATGTAAGTGGGTGTTCAAGCTGAAGCTTCATGCCGATGGAAGTCTTAAAAGGCATAAAGCTCGGTTAGTTGCAAAGGGTTATACGCAACAAGAAGGTATTGATTTTGTTGATACTTTTTCTCCTGTAGCTAAGATGGTGACAGTGAAAATGCTACTTGCACTTGCTGCTAAGAAGAAGTGGACTCTTCATCAACTTGATATCTCTAATGCATTTCTCAATGGTGATTTGGATGAAGAGATTTATATGGTTCTCCCACCAGGATATGCTGAACGGAAAGGAGATTCTTTGCCACCGAATGCTGCTTTAAAGCTGAAGAAGTCAATTTATGGGTTAAAGCAAACCTCACGTCAGTGGTTTCTGAATTGTTTATGGGTTAAGACCACTGAGAATTGTTTTGTCATTATTCTAATCTACGTTGATGACATTGTCATCGCTAGTGACACTGATCATGCAGTTGTCACGTTCATCTCTCAACTCAAAGGTTGTTTTAAACTTCGTGACTTGGGTGAGATGAAATATTTCTTGGGTCTTGAGATTGCTCGTTCTGCTTCTGGGATTTCTCTTGGTCAGCATAAATATGTGCTTGAATTGCTCACTGATAATGGTCTTCTTGGTTGCAAACCATCTCCGGTTCCAATGGATCCTTGTCAAAAGCTCTCTTCTGAAGTTGGTGATTTGCTGCCTAATCCAGAAGTTTATCGTCGACTTGTTGGGAAGCTTATGTACCTTACCATCACTCGTCCTGATATCTGCTTTGCGGTTAATAAGCTCTGTCAATTTTCCTCTGCACCTCGACAGCCTCATCTCAGAGCTGCTCATCGTGTTTTACATTATCTCAAAGGGACTATTGGTCAGAGCCTTTTCTATCCTGCTGATGATGATTTTCAGGTCAAAGCTTTCTGTGACTCTGACTGGGCACAGTGCCCTGATACACGGCGTTCCGTCACTGGCTTTTGTATCTTCATTGGTCAGTCGCTTGTTTCTTGGAAGTCAAAGAAGCAACAAGTGGTTTCTAAGTCATCTGCTGAAGCAGAGTATCGTGCTTTATCATATACTGCAGATGAAATCATTTGGTTGTCTCGTATGCTTCAAAACTTGGGTGTTCAATCTCCTGATCCTCCTGTGCTTTATTGTGATAGTACCGCGGCTTTGCACATTGCTAAGAACCCGGTTTTTCATGAACGGACTAAACATATCAAAAAGGATTGTCATTCTGTTCGCGAGAAAATTGAAGCTGGTTTACTCAAAACACTTCATGTTCGTTCTGAGAATCAGCTGGCAGATCCATTCACTAAGGCTCTTTATCCTGGTTTGTTTCATCGTCTTATGTCCAAAATGGGTCTTCACAATCTGATGATGCCATCTTGAGGGAAGCTAATAGAATATGTGAATATTAGTATAGTCAATCATATACTTGTACAGATCAGCTATAGTCAAAGATGTATATAACACACATACATGTAAATCATTTTCTAATTAATGAAGAATGCAGTTTATTTAGTTTTTGCTGTTTCTTCTATTATCACCGGATAAGCGACGCCACCAGAGAACCTTGAGCACAAATTCACTGAGCCGCACACCATATACAACCGCCAAGCTTCACTCACAACCGTCGGAGCCTATGAAGTCTCTGACTGATGATGTCACATCTCCGCCACGACGAAGAAAATAACGAGTCTTTGAATCCAAAACTAGCCAAAGATTCTGTTCTCAAGAATCTGATAAGCTGAGAGAAGGACCAATGACACAAACTAACTTCACCACTATAGATCTAACCATTGAAGACCAAAACGATGGAAAAACAAGAAGGAACAGAACATTCGGAGGCCAAAGACACCTAAACCAACGAAGGTTGACACGATGGTGAACCCAAGCCACGTTGTGGTGCCAAGTAAACCACCTGCCTTGCTGCCGAAGAGGCGCTAGAGAGACCAAATTGGCCTTGAAAATGAGAAACCTCCCACCAAAATTAAACGAGACAAAGGAGGACCGCGAAGGGAAGATGAAAAATGGAGAAGAGGGGGGGGGAGGGAGAGGACAACGGATGAAGCCGCCCACCGCCGTCCCCAAACACAAATTTATTTTTTTTCCGATTTTCATCTTCCTTGATATGAAATGAAAACTTTTTACGTCTAGACTTTCCTTAAAATCCATTAGAGAAATGTCTAAATCTTAAACCATACACATCATAAACTTTAGTTCTCTTTTAGAGAATCAATATGGATAAATTTTTAAGATGGGAATCCAAAAAATGGATCTGAAAAATGAGTTATATAATAAATAGTTTCAATTTTTAATATTTAAATTATGGAATATGAATTTTTTTTAAAAAAACAAAAAGGATGTAAATGTATATTTATTTTGATTATTATATTCGAAAATAAATATTTTCTCGGCTTCTTAGTGGTGATAAAATGCAACACTGGGGTGTTCAAGTTTCAAAGGAATGTGTTTTTTGCATCACTATATGACATGATATTACATTTATTTTATGTGTTCTTTTTTTCCAATAGATTTGGACAAACCTTTGCCATGGGGCTATTTTACACTGCTTTCTCTCTTTAATGGGATACAGTTATGATTCTTCTCACTTGTCTATCTCGGGATCAGTTATGTTTCTTTTCACTTGTCTATCCCGGGATCGTTTGGAAGTTTAGGCGATCATGTATTTGTTTCAAACCATCATTTATCACCTTTGAAAAGAAAAGAATGACATGCGACATGGAACAGAACCTACTATAACGCATAAGCTAATACAAGTGATTGACAAAGTTTTTTGAAATCGTTTTAACTCGATTCAAATGTTGTGAGTAAGGCCGGCCCTAAGATATATAATGCCTAAAACCCATGTTAAATTAAAAATTAGAAATGAAATGAATTTGAATCCTCATTGCAGTTGTTGTTCAACATCAGCTTATACCACTACACCAACGTATGTAAACATTAATTTAAGGGCCCTAAAAATCTATATAAAATGTGATGTTGGGTTTGTTAGGTTTCACCTCAGGATCGGTCCTATTTAGAAGACATTCGTTTTGAGGGAGGTCTCTAAGTATGGCTTGCCTCCAAACCAAGGACCTAGTCATGTTTTCTCTTGTATATATTATATTTTTTACTTGGTTAGAAACAGATATAAGAAAAAAAAATTCAACAAATTTAATATTGATTAAAAATAAATATCCAGGAAAAATAAACCAAACCCCAAGAATTATGGATTGAACACCTCCCCTAATTTATATCATACACATTTCATGGTCCGTCAAATTTTATTTAGATAGATTAAACTTTCACGTCAATACATTTAGATTACGTTCACAGAATAACCTAAATCTTAAACTCTTCGGACCACCAAAAAACTCCTTTTGCAACAACTTTAAAACTCTGAAGTCGGTATTTCTACTGTCGAGAATATTACAATTTCTTTAAAGAAGGTACATATATCCAAAATTCAACGATGAAGTGAAAATTAATTTAATGAATCAAATATATATATATATATATATATATTATATAGTCTTTGTTTTCTTTTGGTTTTGGACTAATACTAAGTTTTAAAAAACCCAAACGTTACTATTATAGTACAAATTATGGCGTGTTTCTTGTTTTTTACCTTTTTTTAATGTGATATACCTTGACTAAGTTCTTCCATCTTTCTATATATATAAGTGTGTGAGGTGCATCCTCTTCACCCAACATCTTCTAATAATTCTCCTTTAGTCTCATTATTAGTAACTATAGCGTACGATACAAATGGATTCTAGATTCCTCGATACCGTTTCTTCCTTGAGGTTCTTCTCTCCAATTGAACTATATATATACTAAATTTTGCTTTGATTTAATTATTTTCATACATATATATATATATATATATATATCATGCATATAACAATAATACATACGTGAATCGTGATACAGCTATAAGAATGATGATGATGAATATGCGTTTGTGAGAGCTTTACGTATGAGTGGTGGAGATGGAGCCAACAGTTACTCTGCCAATTCTCTTCTTCAGGTTCATTTCAATCTTCTTTCCCTTTTAATTGGTTATTTAAGAGTCGAGTGGTAAGCAAGATCTGACAATGCGTTAACAGCGTTCATTTCCTCTTAATTTTCCTTTTCATTTCAATCTTATAACCCGTTATTCGAGAAATCAGTTAGAGAAAAAAAAATTTCATTCGAAATTTATGGTACCTATTGAATCGGATCATCCGAATTATAAAAAAATTGGTTATTAAAAAATTTATAAATTTCTCCAATCAAATTCATTCACATCATATTTAACTTTTCCAAAATTTAAATTTAGAAAAATAAAATAGATATAGAAGATAATAGTATAATTTTAAATAAAATTAAAAAAATTTTGCGGTATATTTCCTTTTTTCAAAATATAAAAGTGTAACAAAAATTAATATATGCTAATGATGATTGATATATTAACTGCGTTAAAATATCAAACTTTAAAGTTTTTTTCCTAAATATATCATCATAAATATTTTGCCTCATATATTTTACAAGTTATTGTGTAAATATACTTGTTTATTTTAAATAAATTAAACATTATATTTAGGTTTACTATTTCCAATTTATGATATAGATTTTTTCATTAGAAAGAAATTTTGGTTTTTGTATTATTAAATATAATATAGATGATATATGTGAAAAAAATAAATTAAATGCGTAGTATGTTAGAAAATAATCTTTTTTTATTATGCTACTAACATGCATGGTAATGTGGGTAACTGTTTCTTATCCCAAAAGAACATGAAGGTTCCTAGGAATCGGAGATTCTCCAAAAAGGGTTTATTTATATCAGTTATCAGAAAAGGAAAATAATAATATGACATGTGCCGATGTGCGTAAGACCAAATTTCAAACTCGAATATTTGACACCAGAAAAAACTCGAATACGCATAAAAAACTCAAATATAAAAATTAGTAAACCATATTTCCTTTTCGAAGTCGTATGAAGCTGGGTGCAGTCTAAACTGAGGTTTATATGTCACGGATCGAACACTGATTTGACAAAACATATAGTTTCATTTTCAATGTTTTTCTTTGGGTTAAATATTAATTTTCAATTTCAAAACGACTTATAGTACCTTCGCTCATAAATTATTCGCGATATTTCATGTTTTGCTTGGGTGTAAACGCATAAATAAATTATGATGGTAAGTATTTTTTTTTACATCTATAAAAGAAACTTATACAAAAATTTTGGTATTCCAAACGGGAGAAATAACTTATCATTATAAATATTTGATATAAATTCAAATAATGGACATAATAAAATATTTTTCTTTGGAACAATTGGTACTGCATATTTATTATATATACTTTATCTAATTTTTAGTCAGAACACATAATTTTTAAAAATTTTAATCTAAAACAAAAGTTCAATTTTATAAACTTTACATCCAAGATTTAAAACAATCTTTGTGGAACAGCTTTTTTTTAAAAATAGTATCTTTTATTTTGTATTTCAGAGAAGAGTTCAATCAATGGCCAAACAAGTCTTGGTTAAAAACACAGAAGAAATGATGATGAACTTAAACTTTCCTCAATACATCAAAATTGCTGAATTGGGTTGTTCTTCAGGACAAAACTCGTTTTTGGCTGTCTCTGAAATCATCAACACTATCAATGTGCTCTATCAACAATTGAGTAAAAACCCACCAGAAATCGATTGTTGTCTTAATGATCTTCCCAAAAATGATTTCAACACGACCTTCAAGTTCGTACCTTTCTTTAACAAAGAGTTGATGATCACAAACAAAGCATCATGTTTTGTCTATGGAGCTCCAGGTTCCTTCTACTCCAGACTCTTCTCTCGCAATAGCCTCCATTTTATACATTCTTCATATGCACTCCATTTTCTCTCTAAGGTACTTATAATTCCTTGAAGACTTCTGTGTTAACATTTTTCATTCAAATAAAATATTTGAGTTACTTTATATTGAAATATATAAATTTATGTGTGTGTTTATGATTAAAGGTTCCTGAAAAACATGAGAATGATAAGCAAAGTGTGTACATAACAAGTTCAAGTCCTCAGAGTGCATACAAGGCTTACTTGAATCAGTTTCAGAAAGATTTCAAAATGTTTCTAAGTTTACGTTCTGAAGAAATTGTCAATAATGGACGTATGGTTCTCACCTTCATTGGTAGAGACATTCTTAACGATAATCCATTGTACAGAGATTGTTGTCACTTTTGGACATTGCTAGGAAAATCTCTCCGTGACTTGGTCTTAGAGGTACATCAAAGAAAATTATTCATTTTTTTCAAACATTTTAAATATGTTCATTCACGGTTTACAAATGTAATTACAAAGCAATCTTTTCTCATGTGCAACGTGAACATTTAAACAAAGTTCTAACAGATATGTTAATAAATTGGAACTCACAATATTTATATGATACAGGGTCTAGTAAGTGAATCAAAACTGGATGCGTTTAACATGCCGTTTTATGATCCAAACGTGCAAGAACTCAATGAAGTGATTCGAAACGAAGGCTCTTTTGAAATCAATGACTTGGAGACACATGGGTTCGATCTTGGCCATAGTAATTTGGACTATGAGGAAGAAGAAGATGACTATGAAGCAGGACAAAATGAAGCCAATTGTATAAGAGCAGTTAGTGAACCAATGCTTGCTGCTCACTTTGGGGAAGACATTATCGATATTTTGTTTGATAAGTATGCATACCATGTGACTCAGCACGCGAACTGCAAGAACAAAACGAGTGTCACTCTTGTCGTTTCGTTGACTAAGAAATAATTAGTCTATGTGATATTTGTTTGTATTTACCATTGTTACCTCAATAAATTCCAAGACCTGCCATCCGTGTGATGAGGTGATGCTAGTCTTGGAAGAAAATTTGTGCTAATAATATGTATGTCCTGTTTGTTTTTGTTTTATAAATTATAATGTAAAATTTATTTTGTTAAAAAAGAGATTACATTAAATTCATTAGCTATTCTAAAAGATTGTTGTGCCACGAGCCCACGACTTTCAATCGATGGCTTGTTTGAACGAATTAGAAACCAAGAAGAAGGAAATAAAAGACAAGACTCGCGAGATTTTACCCGAAGTAGAACTCATTAAAAGAATGAGGAGAAAGTTGACTATCGACTGAAAACTAAATGAATTCGTTAAGATTGTTTATGATTTTCTTCTTATTGACTACAAATTCTAAAGACTCTTTTATATATAAGTCTTTAAATGCGATATAGAATGAAAATTTGATACATGTGAAATTTTTCTGTTTCTAAAATGTACATGTATCTGGCTTTCAGATGCTTAGTCTAGGACCTCTTTGAAAATCATCAAGATTTTGTAGTACTTTGAACAACCAAGAGAAAGCACCGAAGGGGTTGAAGGAGGACCAGAGTAACTTAAGAATTAGAAGAAAAATTTAACATATCATAATGGAGCCAATTGACTAGTAATCCATAACTCGATCATTCTGAAGTACATAACATTGCAAAATGTCTCAAATTTTTAAGAATCTTAAGTGGTTAATTACGTGAAAAATGTTTCTCCGGCTTTTGCAAAAACTCATGGTTGAGCTCCTTTAAATAACCTAAGATTTGAGGCTCACACGATAAACAATCCCTTTTGGTTTCTTTAACAAATAGAACACAATGAAACCAAATCTGCAAAAGAAATAAACAAACGAAAAACTACTGACGAAAAGAAAAAGATATATAATGCTAACCTGCTTTCATAGATGAGAGGATTGTAATGGTTCAACAAGATCCAGATATGAATATGAATAGCCAAAGATGTTTATCATGTTTTGATATTGTCTGTTCTGTACTTACGTACCCAGTTTCATAAGAGAAAATCAACTCTTCTATTTATACAAGGGAGTTACAATCAAAGAAATCAGCTCACATTATTTTATTTTTATTTTTATTTTAGAATCGAGAAAACACTAGACTGACATAACCTCTTTATTTGTTTTTCTATTTTTTTTTGTCTATCAAGTGGACGCCAAAACTCGAGAGCTTCTCTCTTATTTATTAGTAAAAAGATTTAGGTTATGGAGATATATAGTAAAACTTAGCAATCATATAGACATTTACATATATGATCGCCAAGCAAACTCTTGTTGGAATAATTTGGACGATCAGTACAATCACAACGCATGTCACGATTTTTCATCTCTGTGCGAGGTCTAGCTTTCTGCTCGCGTATGCATAAACTCTTTCCATCGGTTCCGCATTTTCCAGGGAAAGGATAAGTATTGTTGCACGCAAACTTTTTCATGGCTTCCACCTCTACTGTGTTATATCAATCTCAAAATTAGTTAAATTGTAATTGTATAAATACTATAATATGAAAAATTGACAACGCAGAAAAAAGTAATATTACCTCTAACATGGCTCAAAACGAGGAATGTAAGAACACATGAAACCGTAAATGAAACACTATATTTCATGACTCAAAAAGTTGATGACAAATCGTCTCTTTTTTGTTGCAAAAACTTATTATTTGTCTTATTATACTATGAATTTTATTATTTTTCTTTGCCTACAACTGTTACTAATATATATAGTCACAGAAAATAAAAATTTATGTGGCTATTTAATTAGTGAAAAGAAAAATAAAAGAGAAAGGTGGAGCCAAGTCAACGATATCAATGAATCGGTCTTTTACTTTTAGAAAAAGTCGCCTGACTAGAATTGATTTTGATTTTCTCTTCTTTTTTCTTCTTCATATTATTTCTTACTAAAGCTCGAATATAATATTAATTAAACATGTCAATAAATAAAATAAAAAAAAACTAAAGGCAACAAAAATGTGTGGTTGCAGGTGGAAACTATTATAACCAAATTATGTATGGACTAGGGGTCGGCGTTGGGATACCCAATCAGGTTCGTTTCGGATAATTCGGGTTTTTGGGTTTTCGAGTTTAGGTTTATAGATCTCATTTGATTATTATAAAACTTTGGACCTAGTGCGGTTCGGGTTATGTCGGGTTCGGGTCGGTTCGGGGTATAAGGTAAATACCTATAATCTGTACGTTCGGTTCGGATTCGGTTACTTTACAAAAAATTTATACACTAGATTTCTATTACACATTCAACTCTTTAGTTAGAACATACACTAAGTTAATAACTAATAAGATTAATCTTTAGTTTAACATCCTACCTAAAAAGTTAAATGCTTTAATTTTTCTTCTAACTCATTTATGTTCTAATCAAATTAATACAACTGCAAATTTATATATCAATTTAAAGTAGTATAATGCAAATTCAAATCGACATAGAAAAAAGAATAATTTTAAAAATATAGATAAAAATAATCATAAAGAAAGATGAATTTTATTAAAAAGTCAAAACAAAAGTTCTTAAAAAGACAAAACAAGAAGTAAAGTCCTTCAAAAATCAAATTTAAAATACCAAACTCATAACCAAACTAAAAATGAAAACTTGAATCATCTCTCTTTATTCCTGACAAAACATGAACACCTCATTCTTAGGCATTTTTTTTTAGACATAAACTAAATAAGTATCGTACCTTTCTCCTCTTTATCTCTTTAAGTATGGTTAATTTGTTTGGGTTTCGGTTCGATTCGAGTTAACCCGAATTCCACTGGATCCTCAACATAAATACCATTCGGTTATTTCACCATAACCCATACTTATACCAAATCGGTTTATTCGGTTTGAGACCGGATTTAGATTTTGGGTTCGGAAAATATGTCCAGCCCTTTCGATTATAATAGCCAGATTTATTTTTATAAAACAAATTATTATAGTTAAATAATTACCCGCAATTGTTGTAAATTGATATCTTTCCGACTCTAAATCAACCGTTTATGGGCTTGTGTCCCTGCCAACTTTATTGTGTGTTTTTTGTGGGTCTAATATTAAGTATATATCCTCAAGTGACTCAAAACTGGATGCATTCAGCATGCCGTTTACGATACAAACGTACAAGAACTCAAGGAATTGATACAAAACGAAGGCTCTTTCGAAATCAATGACTTGGAGACACATGGGTTCGATCTAGGCCATAGAAATTGCAATTATGATGAAAAAGAAGATGACAATGAATTAGAACAAAATGAAGCCAATTTGTATTTCACTACTTCATTACTATAAGTCTACTTTTTTCTCTCTTGGACTACCACCTTAGAGTGTAAAAGCAATTGGGCTTCTCTTGCCACAAATTTCAATCTATAGTAAAATTAGCGCACACGCACAAGATATGAAAGTTTCAAAATATGTTATAAGAAGAAATAATCATGTATGGACGATTTGCTTAGGAAGGAGAAGCACAAAAACTTTTTATCTTTGACATTTATATGCAGAAACGTAGCATTTCTTGATACACAAGCAACCATCATCAAAAGCATCCCACAAAACCCAAATCAAGAAAATCCAAAAGTTGGATTAAAAAAAAAAAAAACATCAATAAATGAAATCCTTTTCTTCATCGCCAAGCTTCAAAAAGCTCAACTCTGTAATTCACACGTCCCACAATACTACTGGCATTCGATATCTTTGTCTTCTTCCTCTGCTCGTCCAAAATACAACTCTGTTTCTGTGCAAACCCTCCACTGTTACAGCTTTTAACCAGAGAAGACTTCATCCCAACAAGTTCCGGAGACTCTTCTCCTTCGTCTTCTTCTGAAGACTCTTCTTTCTCTTTCGTTTCCGCTTCAAAGTTATCTAAAGCTTCCTCCTTGTTAGCTTTCATCAGATGCAGCAACTGTCTACTACTGCTCTGATCACCATTATGATCCCGAGGACCGTGATTTGATGCCGGAATCGACTTATCCCGTGACTCTTTCCGTTCTTTAAGCGTCTTTACAATAAGTGTTTTAAGAAAGTTCATTACTTGCACAGCATACATTAGCGCCGTCAATGGATCCAACATCTGCAATTCAAATTTACACATTGTTTAACTAAACACATTCAACAATCTTTGAGTGATTCTTCGAAAAACTAACCTGAGTCATGTTAGGTGCGAAGACCATAGCAATGTTACGAGCATTCATCTTGTTAAGATGTTCCATCTCTACAACATCAGCCATTAGATTGATTGCCCAATCTAACAAAGAAGCTTCTGTGGAAGGAAGAAGCCTTACAAGCTCCACACACTCATCTTCACTCTCAGACTCCATTACTTGCTCTGGTGATAACGAATCCAACACACCACTCGGAAGTTCCCTAAACCAAGCCTACAGAGGAAAAAACAAAACGTCCAAAATTCAAAAAACATAAGAGACAATAAGATCTTTGAGGGAAAGTTTAATAGGTCTTTTACCTTAATGAGACTTGCTAAGCAATGCACATCGATGTTATCAGGTATAACACCTTTATTCAACTCTTCTCTTATGTACTCCTCTTGAGCATTCTCACCATTAATCCTGAATATTCCTTCCACCTATGATATGGCAACCAACAAGTGAATATATATCAACCCAACTTGTAGTAAAACAGGATGCAAACATATACAGATTTACACGCACCCGCAAGCCGCCTCTATTGTACAAGTGACTCTGCATCATCAAGAGTATCGTAGGCACGATGTTCCCTCTACTATCATAAGATAGCTGCATTGACTCCGTAGAGACCCCAAACACTGTTGCACTGCATTTACAAACAAGGTCTAATCAGCTTTTTAATCAAACAAAAGATCTAAAGAGGAATACATTACACATTCATAGTCACTTATATAAGAAATTTCACCCAAATTCAACGAAACAAGAGAATTTCATTCCAGAAGTAACAGGTACACACACAAGATCCTTAACAATCCATCTACTTCATAGCTGATTTCACACAAACTCATAGAAAATAAGGGATTTGATTCAAGAACATCAAAGAGTTTACATCTTTGATGTCAGGACCTACGCTAAACCACACCTACACACAGCTATTTCTTGCATAATCTGACCATAGAGTAAGCTTTTAAACAAACAGTCTCAATTACAGACTCTGTGATTTCATTTGATATAAAAAGGGGAAGGTGAAGAGGCTGAGAAAAAACAAAACGAACCTTGCACTAGGAGCTCGTCTAGGGACTTCAGGTTCAAATTCAACAGGCAAGCCAAGGAAGCCATGGAAACGATCAAAGGTGACATGAGCGACATGTCTGACTTCTGTAGGAACACCAATCTCCATTGAGCAAAGATCTTCTTCACCAACACAACCACCAATCACAGATTTTCTAATTGCAGAAACCAGAATCTCTAATGCAGACGAAAGCTCGAATCTTTCTCTCTCTTTCTCGCTTCTCGCTTCTTCTTCCTCTTCCTCTTCCTCTCGAGAAATGTTAAAAGGAGAATGTGGGTCTCTGTTACCATCATTGGCTCCGAATGATGTAGAAGAGGAGCTTGAAGGTGAAGGAAAATGACATGATTGGGTCGATTTTAGTACTTTCGCCATCTTCGTCAAAGGATAATCCAAAACAAATCAAATCTTGGAGTAATGGATACTCTCTCAAAGGGAATAGGGAGAAACAGTGAAGAAGGTCAAAATCAAAGGCTATAAAGAAACAATCTTTAATAGGGGAGAAAGAAAAACCTAGAAAATTGGATTAGTAAATTTGCGTAATTAATGATTCTGTTGGGAAATCAAATAATTGGGAAGCTAAAAAGATTAAAACTTTTGAGGGTACTAAGCGACGCGTAGAGTTGAATTGAAGAATGGGTTTTGTTTGGTGACTTGCAATTATCACTTGAATCTTTTTCTTTTTTCTTCTACACAACTCGCGGCGGCTCTCACAGAGGAGAAAGAGAGAGATGGTGGAGGTAGGTGAGAGAAGATGAAGGGATAAAACGAAGACGATGAAGGTCGAGCTGTCTTCTTTTAATACTATTTGTATTTTTTGCTGTGACCTTTTGATTTGTTGTTGTCTCTCTCTCTCTTGCATATTTGTATTTTATCCTTAGGAGAAGTTATAATTTTTTGTTTCCATGTGACATATCAAATCTACTATAGATATCTCAAATTGTACCAAGTCAACAACAGAAGGAAAAAAAGAAGAAGTTATTACTATAATAGTAAACTGATTATTAAATTATCTAAGTTAGAATTTCTTTCTTTCTATTCCAAAAAAAAATGTGATTTTTACTGAAATGTATCTAACTATAACCACAAGATGATATTTAATAATGAGCATGGTCAAGTTGAAATGTTGATTGAACAAGTTATTATCAAAAGTGAATCTTTAGTTACTTGCAAATGTGAAACGAGAATATAAAAAATATATCCTTACAAAATACTTTTATTACCGTTAGAAGAAAGCCATCTTCTCTACCTTCTTCCCCAAAACGAAAAGGAATATAATAATCAAAGGAAAAGAAGACAAAGTGAGGTTGGCGAAAGTTCTTTTTGGATTAGTTGTACATGAATCCATGTGTTTAAACTCTTTTTAATGTTAAAAATACACCAAATTGATGTTAATAACTTCCACAAAGGGACCCTTCCACAAATCATTCGGAATGTCTTGGAAAATACACACACCAAATAAAGTACATGGAATCGTAGTTTGTGGTAGATGTGAATTATAAGTTTTGTTTGAGTTATACAACAAGAAAAAGGAATGTAAGTTGGGGAATTAAAACACACCCCACGTGTGCCGACGACCCACGTGCCGAACATTCCGTTGTCCCGTTGTAGTTAGGTGTTGTTGTTGCTGTTTTATTGGAGATGTATCATTTCATTTCATTCTCATTTTGCCTTACAAATCCAACAATACTTCGTGGGGCACATGCTTCCTTGATTCCTTCCACTTTCACTTCCCCCTTAATATCTTTTTTCTTCCTCTTTTTCTTTTTTTTCCGTTCTTTTCATTCATAAAATGTCTTTATAATAGTAAAAATGATTAATAAATAACAGAAGGGGAGCCAAACGACAAAATCATCATCATACTAGAGGGGAAACCCAAAAATAAAGGTCAAGATTGCAATAAAGTAAGCGAAATAACCGTTGGAGAGCTCAAATACCCAAAAAAATCTTAAATCCCGACAATGCTTTTTGCTTTAGTGTAAGCTTTGGCCCAAATCACTTTTTCATGACTCTTCAATTGTCGGACCAAAGATCTAACTATAAGGATTATAGAGCTTCGAGACCCTGACACAATTCATAGGAGATTTGCCTATATCCAATATCTAATCAAGGTTTCATAAAATCTTCATAGCATAAGTAGAAAAGCTAAAGAAGAGGAATTTCTTCAAGATAGATTCATGGCAATCCAGAGAGCCAACTAAGTCATATTACAAGAGAAGATTACCGGTAGTGAAAAAGTAATAAAAGCTAAGATCTTCCAACTGGTTCAAGAGCTTCAACAGTGACAATGCTGTTTCCTCGAATCACCTACACATCCAAGGTAATGTGGAATATTACTAAAAACCAAAAAGAAAAACAAATGATCAAAACGACTATGGAGAAGACAAGAAAAGATTTGATGAAAACTTACTACCATTCCAATGTCAGTTTTCTCGTTACCATTCACTTCAACAGTGTTATCCACAACAAGATTCATGAACTGGTCAAACCCACGGAGAGTTCCAACTACCATTCTGTTCGCATTAAGCTTAACTACATCGGGACAACAACAACAACAAAAAAGGAGATCAATAACTTCTCTGGACCATACCAATTGAAAGATGATGATAACATCCCCTAGTTCCAAAATTATACAACAAGATGCAAAATCCAATTGCAACCTTGACCAAAACAAATAACCGATTGTAATGACACTGTATTATTTTTTAAATGTTACATAGTTGTAGCAAGACTGTGCAATCACAACGAAGAAGCTTCCCAAGAATCGTTGAATCAATCAATGGAAACAGATGAAGATAACAAAAAATTCTAAAGCAAGATTCGTAGTAAACTTGTAGCATTCACAAAATCACGCAATCAAGCCAGACAAAACTGGGATTCCGTAGTAGTATATGACTTGCAATGGCATAAATTACGCGCTAACTACCGCTATTAAGTTCAGTGATCGGTTCAAGAGTTGCAAAGCGATTATCAGTGAGAGATCAGGTGAAATCGAAACGCTCTAAGTAGAAAACGTAGAAGAAGAAATTGAACTTACTCTGGAGTTTCTTGTCCATGTACCTGCATCACATGAAACGAATACAAAATCAGAAACACGAAGAAGTGGAAGCTGGGTAAATCCTTAAAATCCAGTAATTGAATTAAAGAGGAAAAAAAGTGACGAAGAGAACTTACTTCTTGAGATCCGGGGGCTGACCTGATCGGCTCATACTTGCAGAATCGGAGAAGACGAAAGGGAGAGAAGGGATTAGGGTTTTTCTCAGCTATGAACTAAATCGATTCCAGCCAGAAACAAAAGAAGAAGAAACCGACGCCGGTGTGGAAATCTAGAGATTAAACCGTCGTCGTTTGAAAGCCCAATGTTATTTGTATAAGGCCCAAAAAGTCTTTTACTTGATAGAAAAAAAGACATGGGGGTGTTCCGAGAATCGAACTCGGGACCTCTCGCACCCGAAGCGAGAATCATACCACTAGACCAAACACCCTGGATGTACAATTTGGGACATAAAGTTACATTAACTAAACACGTAGATTGCACTATCTCTCAAATCCTCGTTTCTAGTATTTGTTTTCAACAAAGCTAGCAATATAAATTTAATTTGTTACAATCGTTAAATAACACTGATTTTCATCGAAATTGAAAACTTACACAGTAATTTATATGTTAACCCAGGAATACCAATGAATTTGTAACGAGATTAGAAGCAACGAGTAAGCCAAACTTTGGGCGAAGATTTTGGATAAGGGTATAAGAAACAGGATTTCAGTGTTGCAAGAGAAGGAAGCTAGCAAATTTTGCAAGACTATGGATTGATGGTTTGCTACAAGATAGATACAAGTTTGTAAATATAAAGCAGGATAGAGCTTAAAGTATTGGTTTAGGATAATAACCAAGATAAAATTACATCTGATGTATAAACAGTTTTTTGAATAAATTTTACATAATTTTCTAAAAAAAAAAAAACGAGTAAGCCAAACTTTTAGCATTATACCACAAATGTTTTAAACACCAATACTCGCTCACATCAGGTCTCAAAAAGTAACAAAAGTAAATCGGAACAAAATGAAACAAAGGTTACGATGCAAATAGTAGTAACTCCAAGGGTTCATCAACTACTTGATCTTCTTCTTCGGCCTCAACTGCAGAAAAACAACCACACAAAATTTTTAAACATCTATACAAGAACAAAACCTATTTAATATGTTTGAGAGCAAATAAAAAACAGACCTGGTTGCTGTGACCACACTTCTTCTTCCTGCAGTTAACTGCCCTCGGGTGGAGACGAGCGTAGCACCTGTTTCAACCCAAGGATAACAACTTAGAACTAATTTTTAAGAATTTGTAGACATCTAAGAAAATCTTTATATACTTTACTGGACTATTTAAGGTATAGAGAGCTGAGTAAACATTAGTTTGAAGGGTGGGTGAACTTTTAGAAAGCTTATGAGAAACAGAAGAAACAGCGTTAATCACATCACAAGCTATTGTTATTTTTCAGGGCATAGAGTTCAACTCCTCCTCAAATTCTGCTACATGTAACAGCTACTAGAGCTGACTAGACTTAGAAATGGATAATTTAGTATTGTGAACTTGCATGACCACTCAGCAAGACAACCCATTTCTGGAAGCTATGTTAAATCACTTTTCATTTAGATACCAGTAAATCATTTACAGGTGAGATAATTTAAGAGACAAACAAAAAAGTAACAATTTGAAATCTTACTTGCGGCAGATCATCTTGTCTTGGTTATACTTGCGAGCCAATGCCATTAAAGAAGGTTCAATGATTCCTCCCCTAAGCCTCAGAACAAGGTGAAGTGTCGACTCTATTACAAAATGAAAAGTTTAAAAATAATCAGAATACCATTTACAACAACATAAAGAAGAAACTGGAAATTCCTCAGACTACTCTGCATTGAGGTCTATGTAACGTAACATTTTGCCTACTCAAAATCAGAAGATGTTATACCCTGAATCAATCTGTTTCCGCAGCACAGACGTATCGGAATTTTATAAAGGAGAACAACGGGAACGAGATACGAAACAGACAGAATTACAAAGGCAATTTGGAAACCCTAATCCGAGAAATGTCGTAGAGGACGGAATCACTAAAAGAAAGTAAGCTGAGAAAGAGAAACAAACCTTTCTGAATATTGTAGTCGGCTAAGGTACGGCCATCCTCGAGCTGTTTTCCGGCGAAGATCAGCCTCTGCTGATCCGGAGGGATACCTGGGCAAAATCAAAGCAAGGAATGCTCAATCGCCTAACTCTCAGTTAACAAATTGTATCTCAGAGAGAGATGACTAATACCTTCCTTGTCTTGGATCTTGGCTTTAACATTGTCGATCGTGTCGCTGCTTTCGACCTCGAGAGTGATGGTCTTCCCAGTTAGGGTTTTCACGAAGATCTGCATTTTTTCCGATTTCTCTAAGCGCGCACCAACTAAAGGGACAAAGCGGATAAAGCAGCAACACAGAAGTAGTTTTATAGGTCGTTTCTAGGGTGGTGAGACATAGACCTTGGGCCTCTTATTGAAAGCCCACTAAACATGCTTGGTCATGGTTGATTAAAAAGAAAAAAGAACGTGTATAGTTAACTTATTATTGGAAATGCTCTCTATTACATACACCAGTTGAGAAAATACCTATTCATCAAATTAACAGAGCAAGCACCATCAGTCACCCATCTACTATTTATTATGGAATATATATATATCATTTTTTATGGAATATATATGTGTGATTTACACTATAACGTGGATTGACCAAGTAAAGAGCAATCAAGTGATTTACTCCTCTTTTTTTTCTCTTTCACCAATTGGCATAAAATATAAGCTTAGGTCCTCGGAGGACTGCAGGAGGTGATGCATATCATTAAAATATCATATATATTATATATATTATTAAACAAAACTAAATAAATTGTATAAAGAAAATATTATATCCGCATGGTTATAATCTAGTTATCATTATTATTAAATAAGTTGGTATACCACTTAATTACATACATTTTGAAATTGTGTAACATTTTAATCATTAAAAAGTATGCTTTAAATTTTCATGTTTCCAAGTTTTAAAAAAATGATTATACTATGTAGTTTAAAGGTGTTAAATATATAGCATAGAGCATTTAAATAACCATTAACCGATCAAAACCATTTTTTTTATAAAAATCATGATTGTTTTATGGAAACCTATTTATTTAAAATATTATTTCTATTTAATGATTTGACCATTATATTGTTTGACTATACTAATCAAACCCTAGTAATTAATTTTACATCTTTTCAAATCACTCACGTGTCTCCACCCACGTATCTCATCTCACTCGCATGACTTAAATATATAGCGTAGAGCAATTAAAACACCATTAATCGATCAAAACCATTTTTTAAAAGAAAATTCATGATTATTTTATGGAAACGTATTTATCTAAAATATTATTTCTACTTAATGATTTGACTATTGTATTGTTTGATTATACTAGTCAAATCCTAGTAATTAATTTTACATCTTTGCAAATCACTCACGTGCCTCATCTCACCCGTATGACTTAAATATATAGCGTAGAGCAATTAAAACACTATTAATCGATCAAAACCATTTTTAAAAATAAAATTCATGATTATTTTATGGAAATGTATTTATCTAAAATATAATTTCTATTTAATGATTTGACTATTATATTTTTTGACTATATTAGTCAAATCCTAGTAATCAATTTTACATCTTTGCAAATCACTCACGCGCCTCATCTCACTCGAGTGTCTTATCCCTTAGTTCAATCGTGTATAAATAAAGCTTCAAATGCAATAATTTTTTCACACCCCCAACAAAATAAAACTTAAAAAGATAAACAACAAAATCAAAGAGAGACCATGACAAGTAGAAGAGTAAAACGTGCATGGATAGTCAATGAAACCTCAAGAGCAATAAGTTTGAAGAAAAGGAGGTTAGGGTTGCTGAAAAAGGTTAGAGAGCTAACCATATTGTGTGATGTCAAGGCTTGTATTATCATGTTCAACCCTAATGAGGTTGCACCAACGGTGTGGCCATCTGTTGAGACTGCTCGTCACCTCCTAGACGACTTCTTTTCCTTACCGGAGATCGAGAAGAAGAAGAAAGAGATGAGTCTCGAGTCATACCTCAAGGAGAAGACAAGGAAAGTCCATGAGCAACTAAAGAAGTTCCAGAAGAAGGGCCTCGGCTACGTGATTGATCAATTAATGTCACAACTACGTCGAGGTTGTGGAATTCCTGATCTCCCCATGAATGAGATATATAAGTTATTATCTTTCTCAAGGGATAAGATAATGCTTTGTAGGAAGAGGTCAGGTTTCACACAACATCCTCCACTTCGTGACCCATCGGTGATTCCATTTGAGGCACAATCCGAGGAGTTTAGAACCACCATGAATGATGTGTTCGTAAGACACAGTCATGGCAATGAGAGAACTACGAATAATGATGAAGCAGCTAAAAGCATTCGCATTGGTAGTGCAATATGGGGGAATCGAAGTCATTACGCGATGGATCAATGGGTTCCTTTTGAACCACCTAAACCTACAATCCACCAACAAATCAGGACAAAAATCATACCATATGACCAAAAACCAAACCCTATAATCTACCGTACATACCATGGAAGTTGTAGCAATGGAAACCCTAATTTAGAGATGGAACCAGTTGCTTTCCAAGTGATGGCCATCCATGGTTTGGCTGAGTCAATTTCTCAACCATTGGATCATCATAACATGAAAGGTAATCCAATAATGGCTACGAGTCAACAATTGCAATACCCTTTTAATTTCAAGAGACACGATCTTGGAATCAACAATGTTGATTTGCGATTTCATAGAAGCATTAACACTACAACGACTAACAATCATTTCCGTCAAGAGCCACCACTACTTTATAGAACAACCATCGAAGAAGAAAGTGATGTTGATGCGATGACGCTTGACATCAATAGGGTGTGGTCAGGAAATACAAATCACCATTTCTAAATTGCTAGTCAATTTTTTCATGTTTTATATTTAGTATGAATTATATTGAACTTTTGTTTACTTATTTTTTTTAATAATGTTTTAAGTTTGTTTGTTACAAGGTTAAAGTCATCCTAAATTATAATTGAATAATATATTTAATATATTTAATATATTCTTTTTGTTTAAATTTACCTATCAATATATTATAAAAAAAAATTATAATGTTGTTATATGATTCCCCGAGTATTTTGGAGACAAATTTATCTCACATTAAACTAAAAAGAAATTAAATACTATAAAATTTAAATACTCAAATAAGGGCATAATTAAAAAAGTTTGATAAGTAATTTTTTATTTACAAGTTATAAGTAGATATTTATTTTTTATAAGTAATAAATTTTATATTTTATTATATAAAATTTGATGTCAAATTTCCTCCATTTAATATCGCCAAAAAAATCGCCGTAGGAACCGAAACCCTGTTTTCTTTTTCGAAATGGCGGAAATGACAAGTAAACGAAGAAGTCTGTGAAACCTTCGGGACGAACCAGAGAATTTCGAGTCGAAGGACGAAAAAAATAACCGAATTCCATCCTGCCACGTGGTACGAACCCGCCTCTTACAGTCTCGTAATTAAGAGACCGTTTCTTAACAATTATACATTTTTTCTTTTTTTTTTTGCATATGAACTCATGCCAACAAACCCTTTAGCAACCTCTGATATGCTCTAAACAAATAAGTTAAATGAGTAATTATTATATCTAACAATTTCCCTTGCGTGAGAAGTATTATCGACAAGCCAAGCCCCAAACATTCCAAAAATTGTGTCCAGCACAGCCCCATGTGTCAAACGTAAGAACTTTTTGGAAAACTGTGCGTGACCTGAAAATAAGCCTATATATTTTCAAAAAAAGGATATCGTACTCTCGTTTCCAGGTGGCCTCCTTATTTAATTACATGACTACATACCACATGAAGGTGACTAAATGCTATGGCCTTGTTCAATTTGAAGAATTTGTAAGGCAGGAAACAAGTTATTCTTCAAAGCGATTGATACATGAGTTCATAAGGTTTTGGACCAGGCTTCTAAGGTTGCAACAGAGTGGATGGAAACCCGAGAAGAAAAAACATATTCCTCTAGGTCCGGGCAGTAACAAATGGCTACCTCCCACACAAGGAAAACTCAAATGTTATATAGATGCCTCATGGAAACAAGGGCAATGCCCAATGTGGTATCATGTAGGCTTTAAGAAAATATAAAGGCGAAGTAAGATGGGTTTGGAGTCAAGAGCTAGCCAGCCTTGTTATCTAGTTTTGAGACTGTAGCAACGACTCTATCATGGTCATTGAACTATATAAACTATCAATGAACCAAAGAAGTGGCCACGTAGTTTTACAACAGAATTTGGACAACACTTTTACAAGAAAATTTGATTAACGGGTTTGACTCAGACCGTTTGACATGAAAGACTTGTTGGGATTGTAATTGCTTACATATCTTTGATGAAAATGATTTGAGTCTAGGAAAAGAGATGTACCATGATGTACGACTACACATGTTACAAACTAATCATAGTACAATGAAGATAAAAATATAAACATTTTCATCAAATTTTATTGTCTATATATCTTTTGTCACCACGATCATATGTAGAGGAAACAGTTGAGAATGCAATTGATTGGCTCAATCCTAGAAATCATAGACTACGACAGATTTTAGGTGACTTACAATAGAAGTCAAAGTGTTCAAGTGATAAATGCATAAGTTTGCATTCATGGCGCGGACTGTAATAACGAGAGGAGCAAAAGCACAAAAAAGGAGTAACAATAACACAACATGATCAGTCCCTATCACATTTTTCTCATTCTCAAAATTCCAAATGACAGTAACAATGTTAAGAAAGACACAACTTATAATGTTCTCGAAGCGACTTGAAAGATAACTTGGAGCGAGACAAAACTAACTTCGAATTGTACCCACGAAAATACCAGAGACTCAAGGGCACATTTGAACGATGATGAAGCTCACAGTCTTCTTCCTCTTCTTCCACCCTTCCTGCGTGTGCTGTCGGTGGGAATTGGAGTCACATCCTCTGCAAAATTCATTCAACAAAAGATTCTTCAAAACTAATACCAACAATTGTCTCTGAATAATCACAAGTAACAATTTTTCTACAACAAAATAAAAAAGTTCAGTTTGTGTGTTTACCAATACGGCCAATCTTCATGCCTGAACGGGCAAGAGCTCTGAGAGCTGACTGAGCACCAGGACCTGGAGTCTTGGTTTTGTTTCCTCCAGTTGCACGGAGCTTCACGTGCATGGCTGTGATGCCAAGCTCCTGTCACAAATCGCAGAATAACAGATTATTATTTCTATCAATAAGCTCAATAAAGGCATTATCAAGAAGCATGAACACTGATAAATTTCAGACCTTGCATCTTGTTGCAACATCTTGGGCTGCAAGCATAGCTGCATAAGGAGAGGACTCATCACGGTCAGCCTTCACCTTCATTCCACCTGCAAAAAAACAAAATGTATTTGAGGATTCAATGACCACAATCATAAACACAGATATAATAAACAAGGAGTAGTAGGTAACAAACATACCGGTGATACGAACGAGAGTTTCTCTTCCAGAGAGATCAGTCACATGCTGCAAGAAATTGACAGCAATGTTGTAAATGCACTGCACTGAAGATTACACTATCTAACCACTAAGAATCAAAAAGCAGAACTTACGATGAAAGTGTCATTGAATGATGCAAAGATGTGAACAACACCGAAAACTTGCTCTCCGTCACGAACAGCAGGTCCGAGAGTAACGTTCTCCTCCTTGGGCTCTCTGGTCTTTCTCCTCGACTATAAAGAGAGAAAGAGCAAAACACATTTCAGAAACAAATCATCCACTGGACTTAACCCCTAATCACTGGTACACATACCATTATTTCATTATCAATAAATAAGTCTGACCATTGATACGTACTACAACCCATAAACTATATAGATCAGGCAAATGAAAAGAGCGAATCTAAGAACATGGGGCATCGAAATCTTGCAGGAACCTAAATGAAATCTAAGAAATCTTATGGCAGATTCCTTTTCCCAAAAGACTAACGACACCAGCTTCTACGAAGTAGACAAGTGACGAAGATGATGAGCTTACCATGTTCGCAAATGGATGGGAAGAGACGAGACGCTAAGGGTTTAGGGTTGCTCTTCTCTGGAAGTGGCAGTGGAGACAAGAGCGACCCTCTCGAAGCTACAAATCTCCTTTATAAATTAGGGTTACACATCGGAACGCTTATGACAATTGACGTAAATACCCCTCAGCTTTTAGACTCTTCACTACGTCGTCGTTTTCTAGAACGTCATATATTCGAGTTCTCTTCTAGTTTGGAATCAGACTGTTTTCTTTTCTCGACTAAAAAAATTTGCAACTCTTACATCTCAGATTATACATTTCTTATATTGTTACAAGACTGAACGATGTTAATCAAATTTAGTATAAATTTCTTGTATTGGTTACAAGACTAAAAACACGATGTTTAAATACAAATTTAGTTTGACAGATTTTTTATCAACAAAATCGTCAAGTAATAATAGGCTTTGATTGCTGATAACATCAAAAGTGATTCAAATTTGACTCCACATTTTCAAAAAGATGATGGAACGAACATAGAAGAAGAATTCATTAATACTATTGAACTCATAGGGAAAGAAACATCATTTCTCAACAAGAAACAAAAGAAAAAGTCTTTACATATAGAGAAAAGATCAGAGAGAGATCTGAAAAGGCAGAGTTATTCGAAGACTTGTTCAAGGAGCAGAGAGATCTAAAACGGCAGAGTTATTTTGAAGACATCTTCAAGGACTAGAAGACAAAAGAGACTTGGCTGGTGCAACCATAGCAACAGCACATCTTTCCGCTTTCGAATACTTCTTGAACACAGCACGTAGCTTGCTCTCCCCAACTCTCGAGTGAATGAAAGTCAAAAGCTTCGCACAATCCCTGAAATTTAACACACAGGCATACAGAGAAATCAATCAATATATAATAATGATTGATAAAATGAAGTTAGATCAAAAGAGAAAAGTAAAAAGAAGACTAACATGAGCTGAGATTCAGAGTAGCCAGTGTGAAACTTGAGAGTATCAGTCCAAGCAGGAGTCTTGTTCAAGGAGCATCTCGCAGCGTAGACAGCAGAAGCCGCAAGCATAGAAGGGCAAAACATTAGAGTATCATGATGCATCATACCCAACTCAGCCAAGAAGTGAACCATGTTCTCCAATTCCGGATCAGAACTCGCAGCTTTGATAAACCTCACAAGGAACACATACTGTGTTGGAACTGTCAAGTACCATTCAAGATTCCCCAAAATAGTTTTCTCCATCACAAGAATCTGTTGGCTGCTGTAAGAGTTGTCTGTGACATACACCAAATCGTTGACCTGAGGAGGCCAAATCTCTTCGTATTTCGAAGCTATGAGCAAAGCGCTAACACCAAGAAGCTGTAATTCTCTTCTAGGCACGGTTTTCAAAGACAGGAAACGATCGGTTAGGTTGACTGTGAGGTAAAGAGTCTCAGGGGATAGATCGAACTTGACGTGAACTTCTACAAGCCAGTCTATGAGGATTGATCTCATCTTCTCGTTAATCTCAGGTTGTGTGTGCATATACATCTGAGGCCTACTCTCATTCTGCAATGAGAAAATCAAACAACAAACTTCAAGAACGATTCACATAGTGGACTGAATATAGGTTATAGTGGTGAAGCTGTTTAACATACCTCAACTTCTTTGTAGAAAGTGTACATGTCTTCAACATACTCCACAGCAGCGAGATCATTGTCTTTGTCGACAGAATCGATATCCAGAGACTTAGAAGCAGCCTAAATTGAATCAACCAAGACAATCAGGACACAAACTCAGTTAAGTTTCACTGTAGATTTAAAGGTTAAAGAATCTACCTTGCTTCGAGCACTGAGAACAGAAGAGTAAGTCGCTTTCTTCTTGGATGCATCGTTTTTCTTCTTCTCCTTAGATTTCGCAACCTCGTTTGTGTCGGGACTGATCACAATAACTTCAATAGGTTTTAATGGCTGCCTCTTAACAGCGCGTGCTTTCTTTTGCACATCCTTTGCAACTTCTGGTTGCTTGGTGACAGCATGAGCCTTGTCAACATTGATTTGCTGCTTTGACAATGTGACAAATCAAAGTCAGAATCAACAATCATATATATACAAGATTGGTAAAAAGAAAGCATTAAAGAAAAAACCTTTTTGTTTTGTGCGTTTTCTAATAACTGAGCACGGAAGTTTCGAGTAACCGGGCGGTTAATCTTTCCTACTTCGACTCCGGGAAGAGAAGCGATGTTTCCGATGTCGCCAAGAGCGCGACGATTCTTTGCTCCTGCGTTTTTCAGTTCGAGGGGATCACCTGATTTTAAACAGAAACAACTCATCAAGATCTGGAGCTTTGAAGAATCGATTTGAATATCAATCTATGATTAACCAAGAATTAGGTATTTCTAGAATGCAGTGATTAAAATCAAATGAAACCCGGAGGATTTCTCAATAGATTTTGATGCATCCGATATATGGGGAATAAATAAATCAAATGAATTCATAAAACAATCGAATCAGAAACCGTCGGCTAAAAAGATGGTTTCACGAGAATCGCTATTCATATATCGGCGATTGAAAAAATGGTCAGAAATAATATCAGGCAAAACCCAGAAACGAGAATAATGAATTCACTAAATTCAATAGTAAACTGATACAAAACCGCCGGTGAAAAGAAACTTCAAGATGAAGAGAACCAGTATTCACAAATCGCAAATTGAAAGAACAACCCGAAGAAAATATCCAGAGAACCCATGATCTAAATCGCAATGATAAAAACCCTAGGATAAAAAAAACAGGAATCAGATTGATGAGCGGAATAAACCTCTAGCTGGTTGAGGATGGACTGGTCTCGTCGCCATGATCGTTCTGTTTCAGAATTCCGATTTGTCTCTGACTCTTTCTATCTTGTTTTGAATTTTTCTTTGTAGAGAATCTGAAAGAATGAGAGGAAGAACGTGAAAGAGAAAGTGCTTCTTATGGGAAGGAGAGGAAAGGAGGAGCCTTTAAAGCATAATTATCCCAACGGTCAAATTTATAGCGGGCTTGGATTTGTAGCCGTTGGATGGAGAACTTCAAATCCAACGGTGGATGAGAAAGTCTATAAGATTTTTTATGAAAGTTTTATCCCTTCTCTCCTAAAGTTACCGTTGGACTGTAAGAAAATTACTATATATGTAGAAATAATTAAATTTCACGCCTTTCACAATTATATTTTCCATTAGTGAAAACCAAGACGGACTTTTGTTTTTTCGCTAATGACCAAGCTGGAGTTTTAATTGGAATTAAATGAAAATTGTATTCCATTATTAGCAGGGCCGGGCGGAGGCAATAGGGTGTCAATTGACAGCCACGGATTATTTTAAAAAAAAAAGCTAATTATAGTTAAACATTTTTAATTTGACCTCAATCCAAAAACAAAATTGACCCATCAAATCTTAATTTAAAGATAATATACAATGATATTAAATAAATGCTGTAAAAATGTAAGTTCAATTACCCACTGGCCACTACAATAAAAAAAAAAAAATTACAAAAAACAAGCTCACTAATAGTTAAAGTTAAAACTTAAAACTGTTTCAGTGGCTTAAATTGAACAAGTGAGGAAATTTCAAAATCTGAAAATGAGTCTCATCAAAGAAATAAACAAAAGTACCTAACACATATAAACAAACAAACGATCTAAATTCTTCAACCTTCATCATCAATCCACAATCTTTATATTCATCAGATAACATAAACACTCTCCAACTTGATATTTAACTTCCATCTCCAAAAATGAGATGCCCTCAAGAACGGTTATGAGGATCACACATCCAACCATAAAGACTATAACCAAGTATGGGTTTAGAAACCACAAAAACATGGAAAGTGTTCCTAACCCAAAACCTAAGCCAAATCAATCATATACTCCCTCAGCCAACTCTCCCAAGTTCAATCCCAAGCAGATTCCCTTAGCGAAGACTTAGTCCCCTCAATCTTAAAGACAACATGTAAAAGAAACTCCAGAAAACCACCCAAACAAGCAATGATGGCGTCTTCCCAATCTCCGTTAGAATGTTTCTTTGAGTCTTCCATGTGGGCGGTGCTTCCATGAGGGTGGTGCTTGTGGACTTGAGGCATAAATGCTAGCAGTTGTTGTTGTTGGTCTTAGCGCATAAATAACGGTAATGACCAAAATAAATATCTTTTATTTTGTAAAGATCATGTTCAAAAGTAAATAATATTTAGTGGTGTCTTCTAATAAAAATAAAATTTAGTGGTGGAATAGTCATTGATCGATCGTGTTTGAAGACTGACTCACTGTGGGCCACACATACTCCTCCGTCGTGGTGTCTTCTTCTCCCACAGGTTTGAGAAAATGAGCTAATGTTCGTGGATTCAATCGATGCTTGTAATTGTTGGTTTAATTATGATATTAATCAACGTTAATTTTAATGAGATATTAGACACGTATGAAAGTGGAGACAAGTTATATCTCTGACTCGACGTTCGAAGAAGAGTTAAATTATAATTTTTTCCATCTGGAGATAGTTGGAGCATTTCATGTTTACCCAGTAAGTGACGAGATATTAGAATATATTTCTCTTTAAAAGATTTTTACTTAGTAAATGGCTTTTTCATATACATGCAAGACGCTTTCAAGGTTCATGTTGTTCTTCTACTCACACATAATGAAAATTCATGTCAAAGAACTTATTGGTGGAGGAAACTCAGAGCATATATATATGTAAACTCTTATTATGGGGTTTCTTAATGAATTTTTTATTATTATTTTTTTTGCAAGTTTTTTTTTTTTTAAATTAAAGTAACCAATAAGAAACCAACACGTCACCAGCTACAGTGAAGAATCGGTTCTCCACTAAGAGTTTTTTCGTACCCGGTTTAATTTTTTTTTTTTGAATTTTGTATCAAGAACTCCATTAAATCCCCCACTATGCGTGGTCTTATAATTTTAAAAGAAAATACACCTATCAAAATAAAAACTAATAAAATAACATACAAAATGATAAATGTTATCTCGACCTAAAAACACATACTTATGAGTTAAACAATCTAATTATTTTTATCAACTTGAAAGCACATTGCAACCGGTTTATTTGGTCCTACAACTAAACAAACCCGATCCACTCATAAAACCTAATTTTCATAGATCATATAATATTTCCGAAACTACTTAAATTTCTAAAATATGTTAGGTGTATGATGAAAATTTTTAAAGAATTGGTTTCCACATATATCACTGTAGTGAATTTATTTATCATGTACATCGTGCAGATTTTTAACGTTAAACATTCTTAAAATAACGTAAGTTAAAGATGAATGAACAAAAAAATATGATTTTAGTACCGTCTAAAAATAAATTAGTCTAAGATTTCATTTAGTTCAAATAGATTCGGATAATTTGAAAATTACATGCGGTGATTGAAGATTAGTCTGAAAATTTTATTTGAAAATTATACCTAAATATGGATATGAATGTTAAAATATTATGTTTTTGGTTTCAAAATTTGAACCTTATTTTGTTTAAAAAGTTTCAAAATATTTAGCGTATTGGGACAAATGTCATTCAACACATTCACTTCTTATTGTTTGGAGGAACTATAGAAAACAAATAAATTATGTTTTGAAAAGAGTTTAAAAGTATTGATTACAAAAAAAAAACAATCGAGTAACAAAATTTTAGAGATTATTTACAAATGTGCACAATCTTTTAGTGCAGTGATGAACTGGTAATGCTGATATCACTAAGTAGGTTAGATTAATTCGTAAGAATTTTTTTTTATCTATGTTCAAGATGAATTAATCTTTTGGGTTCGACATAAATCCCAATCTGCTTTATTACAAAGTACAAACCGGATAATAATATCCATATAACAACAATAGAGTCGGTCAGAAAACTACTAAAACTATCGTTGTCACTTTTCTTTTCTACTTATACTGTCAAACAAGTTCATGCGTCAGTGCTCTATATATAATCATTTCGATAAATAAACCAAAATTTAGATTACAAAATTCGATTTACAATTTCTTAAAATAGAAAAATGGGAAACTAAAAAGCCATAGCGATTGTTTGATTTTTGTCAAATTTTGAAAAACAAGAATTATAGAATTCCTTAGGGTAATTTCGAACCGGTTTTTGTTTTGTGATTTTGGTAATATGATCGACTTTAGTTGTCTTGCAAGGTTCAGTTTGTTCTTTGGTCCTTAGCCTATGTTGGTGTTGTCTTAACATTTTGTTTCAATGGTTAAACTCCAAATCCCATGTGAATCGAAATTATCAATTTAAAGCTTTCTCACCCGCATCAAACAATAATACTATCGAAATAAAATCAAATAAGAAAACAAATAATATTTTTGGGAAAAATATGGATTTGGTTGGAGAAATGGATGTCAGAAAAAAATGCCAAATAGAGTTTTTGAGCTCATGATGAAGCCATTCGCACATCTAATTGAATCATCATACATAAACCATTTCTCCAATTTCAAAGACAAAAAAAGAATAAGAAAACAGAAGATAACGGCGAAGTCAGATATATTGCCAAATAAAGTTTTTGAGCTCATGATGAAGCCATTCGCACATCTAATTGAATCATCATCCTTGCCGTTTGTAATCAAAAATAAAATTAAAAACTTTCAGCGACCAGAACATAATCAAGAGAAATACATTCACAGAATAGCCAAACGATTTGGGGAGAAATCAAGAACGAGTAGAAAAACCCTAAATCACAGAGATAAAAGAAAACCCTAGAAGACAGCTTGACCTTAAGAGATTAAAGGAGACCTGCGAGGATAGCTATATATATATGCAGGAAGTATCCTTTAAAATTAGGTTTTTACCCTTGACGGACTTAGCGTTAGTCCATGGGCTTTCGTTGGATCCATCAGATAATTTAGTTTTTCTTTATTGACAATAAAGTTGCGAATTTGGAAATTTTGTTTGAAGATCACAAACGTAAGCTGCATTAGTATGGATACAACTAGGGCTGGGTGTTCAAAAATTAAAACCAACTAAAAATGTTTGTAATTTAATTTGGTTTTAAGAGAGAATAGAAAACACAAAGCATCACATTTATGAAGATGAACATTTTTTTTTTTACAGAAACTGATTGATGATACAAAAGCTTTACAAAAGAGTAAGAAGAAGTTTTTTCTTAAAAACACTATTTCTCCAATTCATAACAACCTCATCTTCTTCTTCACACTTTCTTTCTTATGCGAATCCAATTAGTAAATCAACCTCTCTGTTACCAGTCATCGTCGAGGCTAGCCCGGTGAAAACACATGACGGTGCAAATGAATATGAAGAACGAAGTGAATTCAATGAGCATTGCACCCGTCTCGATCATCTGTGCGTGCCTTAGGATGATTGGAATCGCGAGGCTCCCCACGGTTGATGCTCCTGTCAAGAACTTAGCTGCATCTATCCACCTGCGATTTAACAACACAAGCAACATTTTGTAATCGATGTTTTTTTGTCATTTGATGTAGCAGTGAAGTGAAGTCTCTAGTTACTAACCCTCCACCGTCTCGACTAGTTAGGAATTGGGTTGAGCCTCCTCCAAAGAACATACAAGGCATAGGCACAACCACATACATGAGCGCTGATAGCATTGGCCACCAGTTACCATATATCGCGCACGCCTGACCATAAAACATATAGATGTAAATAAAGACATGCACCGAGTTGAGGAGGGAAGATGACTGGATTTGGAGAAGTTGTTCAGACAGTCTAAGTCATTAGCAAGTTAGACAGACATTGAGCACGGTTATCTTCCTGACTCTAAATGTCATTTTGGCTTGCGATGGTTATTGGGGTCCAGAGCTCGTTAATCAACATGCAAGAGTATAGCTCAAAACATGATATATGCAGGAGGTTCACATGATACAGATTTTACACCACAAAGTGTTTTTCCCATGCATGAAATGGACCAAGAATCACTAATCTGCTTGGCAGACCAACCAGGAGACAAAGATCACCAGTATCCTTAGCTCAAGCTAACAGCAGAATTAGATTACCATTTACTATAAAATGTGAAAAGAAATCGCGTAACCAAACAAACATGTTAACGTGAGAAGCATGATCTAAGCCTTATCTTACAATATTAAAGCTAATAAGTCGTGATCATGAGCAAGCACAACACAACTTATGATCAGGCTTAAGAAGTTAAAAATGGACTAGATTCTAAGTGTCATTTTGGTTTTTTAATCAAAATCCAAGAGTATACCTAATAACGTCATACATGCAGAAGGTTCACATGTTACAGATTTTACACCAAGAAGTGACTTCCATATGTGGCACACCAACCAGAGGACAAAGGACACCAATATACTCAGCTCATAAGCTAACAGCAGAATTAGATTATCATTTATGATACAGTGTGACAAGTATGAGAAGAATGATCTAAGCCTTATCTTACAGAATTCAAGCTAATAAGTCATGATCTTGAGCAAGCACAACTTAGGATCAGGCTTAAAGAGTTATAAGTAGAGTGCTATATCAAAACGTACCAGGATCTGTAGGAGGATACTAGATGAAAACATGAACGCAAGTCCAGCAAGTCTGTGTATCAAGAAAGAAAAATTTGTCAGATCACGAATATACACTCAGATCATCAGATGTAACAACAAAGTAATCCAAGAGCTTCGAGTCTTAAACTTACACTGTACCAAAACCGCAATTTGAGCATTCCGGAAGAAATCCGCACCGGAAAATATTAAAAATAGCAAACAATGAGTGAGTTGAACAATTCAAAACCCAGAAACCCTAGCTAACAAAATTAACAAATCAGGAAGCCCTAACAACCGCAATCTGAGGGAATCAAGACTCAAATCCATGACCAAAACTACCAAAAGCGACGTTATTCTGCATATCTAAACGTACAGAAGATATGAAACACGATGCAAGGAGAAAAAGGGAAAAATCCACTCGAATCTGATTCGATTCCGTCCGGATAAAATATAGAGGAGAAAGAGGTGACTGATTACCTTCGATGGTCATCGCCATTTTGGCGATTGGAATTTTTCTGACTACCGGAGATCGTCTCTTGACCGATCGCCGGTGACTGTGAGTAGTATGTGAGAGTTTTCTTGTTATCAGAGAAATGAGAAGGAAAGAGTCTCGGCGATCGGGAGCAAAATCAAAAGACGGTGTCAGAGTTGTCACTGACCCAAAGTATGACCGGCCCAAATTGGTTTCCTCTCTCGTTAGTTGATAGTTTGGTTGGTTTACTTCGGCTATAATTAGATTTATTTCATTTTCAACGATTTGCAAGGGAAAATGGTTTTTAAAAAACTTCTTTTTTTTTTCTTTTTTTTGTCACGTTTTTAAAAAACTTCTATAACCCAAATTCATTAGATTCCCCACGAAACTACATTCATATATGCTCTATTTTAATCTTTTTCTCTTTTAGTCATACAGGTCGCTCCGGCTGTAACAGCCGAAATTTCTAGTCAGTGACTTGTGAAGCTTCTAGTCGGTGACTTGTGAGGAGTTCTCGCTACCTTATACTTTCTTTGCAATGTGGTGGTTCAAATTCTGATAGCATTTAGAGAGGGTGAAAGTGATCTTTTAAGGATCGATAATAGGTTAGACGGTCGTAATAAAGAGCCAATGAAGAGAAGTGTCCAATGAGAGAAGGTGTTAGGCTCCTTATCAAGGATTTTGACGTTCGAGAATTAACATCTTTAAGAGATTTGAACTAGAAAAAATACCAATAACCTAACATTTTAAGATCCTTTTTAAGTTTAAGTTGACTCCATGATCTTCTTATCTAGAAAAAAATAAGTTAACTATGCATTGCCACGTTTCAACACATGTCATACTATGTTTTTACGCTTATACATACATTAAAACATTTATTTTGGTCTATAATTTGTTGAGAAAGATATGAACCGGATCTTTTTGAAGAAGTGTTAAATCCATCCCAACATGATGTTGGCAACTTAGGGATTTAGTCGTAGAATTTTGGTGGTGACCCGAACCAATGCTTCTTGATCTTAACACCTATATGAGTGGTATTGTTGTCGACCGTCCGGTTTGATCTATCCGCAGTATCACCAAAAAATAAGGTTTTTAACTTTGATTCGGAGAAAAAAATAGACAGCTGGATATACAACAGCAAAAATAAGGCTTTTCATTTTTGCTGTATACTCAGATTATTATTTTCTTCAATAAATGACAGATTTTTTTCCCCAAAAACATTACTATTCTCTATTTTGTCCGTTTCGTGATACAATAACATTTTTAAAATAAAAAAATAACAAGCCAGGAGAGCTAATCTGAGTCGTACATTCGCTTGTCCCCGAGAATAGAGGCTACGCCGTCGCCGTCTCCGCTTCCGCTCCGTCCATTCACGGCCAAGCGACGACTCCACCGACTGCTTTGAGGTCTAAATCCTTAAGTTGCTACTAATCAACGCGCTTTCTGTTTCGGAGGAGCGAGGCGGCGATCAGCCGCTCCTCATGTCTACTCGCTCTTATCATTCGCCGCTTTCTTCTTCTTTTGCCGCTCGATTTCGTCTCTAGCGGCTGCACACTTTCGTCACTACAGAGTACAGACACAAGCTCCTCTTTCAGGTTCTGCGCTGAGTTACTGTTAAACCCTAATTATTGCGACTTGGTGTTTATCTGTTGGTTCTCTGCTCTCAATTACGGATGCATTCTTCTTCTTTAATCGTTTCTTTAGGTTTAACTCTTAGGGTTTATTTCCCAAACATGTGCTCTTTTTCCACATTTCTATACTGATTTAAGCTTGGATTTTTCACCTGTCTTGGGAAATCTTTTCCGCTTTTGTGATCTTAGGGTTTTTGGGATTGAATGTGATGAGGTGGGGGATCGATATTATAAAAGATCAATAATTAATTTCCGGAGCTTTATTTTGATGTTAATAGTGCAAAGTTTATTTTGTTTCCACCTTTAATAGATTCTTTTTCTTGTTTTCTTGAAGATAGAACAAGCTCCTGGATACAAAAAATGGTTGGGTTGGAAGATAACGCTGAGAGAGAGGGGTCACCAGTCGTAGAAAACGGTTTTTCCAATGGATCTCGATCATCTCCTAGCTCAGGTGTTTTGTCTCCATCACGAAAGGCCGTTCAGGGGAACGATACACTTTCGTATGCCAATATTCTTCGGGCAAGAAACAAGTTTACTGATGCGCTTGCTCTGTACGAGACTATGCTGGAGAAAGATTGCAAGAATGTTGAAGCTCACATTGGAAAAGGGATATGCTTGCAGACGCAAAATAAAGGAAATCTAGCTTTCGATTGTTTTTCTGAAGCAATCAGGTTAGATCCGCAAAATGCTTGTGCTCTCACTCACTGTGGTATACTTCATAAAGAAGAAGGGCGTCTGGTTGAAGCTGCTGAGGTGTGACATTACGCTACCCTCTTTATTTATCATGATTTGCATTAGAGGGTGCTTCTATAGTTAGACCATAAAACTTGTTAAGTCAGTGATATGCATTAGGACTTTTTTCTTTTACAGAGTTTTCCAATTTCTAACTGTTGATTATCATTCTTTGTACAGTCCTACCAGAAAGCATTGATGGCAGATGCATCATACAAGCCAGCAGCGGAGTGTTTAGCTATTGTTTTGACCGACCTTGGAACTAGCCTGAAGCTTGCTGGGAATACTCAGGAGGGAATTCAAAAGTATTACGAAGCTCTTAAGATTGACCCTCACTACGCTGTAATTTTTCTGATCCTCAACTTTTCCCACTCTGTTATGTGCTCTGTCTGGTACCATATTCATTATGCTAATATATTCGCTATGCAGCCTGCATATTATAACTTAGGTGTCGTATACTCCGAAATGATGCAATATGACAGTGCCTTGGGATGCTACGAGAAGGCTGCACTTGAGAGGCCTATGTATGCTGAAGCATATTGTAACATGGGTGTCATCTATAAAAACCGTGGTGATTTGGAGATGGCAATCACTTGTTATGAGAGGTAACATGTGTTTTATTTCACTGCTAATTGCTGACTCGCGTCTATCTGCTGCTGTATACCTTTGTTGAAAGTTTGACAAGAGTGATACTGATTTTTTTTTTCCTCTTCTGCCACAAGATGTCTAGCTGTATCTCCAAACTTTGAGATTGCGAAGAATAATATGGCCATAGCTCTGACAGATTTAGGAACAAAGGTAATAATCCTCATTTCCTGTCCTATTTTTGGTGCATCTGTTCAGCTGTGTCTACATCTGATTTTGAAAATGATATTTCAGGTTAAACTTGAAGGCGATGTGAGCCAAGGAGTGGCATATTACAAGAAGGCTCTCTATTATAACTGGCACTATGCAGATGCTATGTATAATCTCGGGGTGGCTTATGGTGAAATGCTGAAGTTTGACATGGTATTTGATTTGTGAATAATTTATTTCTGTAGTAGTAATTGCGTGCTCGTTTTTGCTTGTCTATCCTTTCTTTGCATTTATTTATCTCTTGTTATTTGCCAACCTATATTTGCTTAATTCTTTGCTTTTTCTCGCAGTTAATACAAAACACCGTGTGTAGATTCCTCATGTCACTAAATATGTCGTCATGATTTTGTTCTCATGTGCAGGCAATTGTCTTCTATGAACTTGCGTTCCACTTCAATCCAAATTGTGCTGAGGCTTGCAACAATTTGGGTGTACTTTACAAAGACCGTGACAACCTTGATAAAGCTGTGGAGTGTTATCAGGTATTTTTTTCATGATATCTACAACATTTCATGATAATTTCATTGCTTTTTGTGGCTTACAGTATCTCACAACCTATGTAGATGGCTCTATCAATCAAACCAAATTTTGCTCAGTCGCTGAATAACCTCGGTGTCGTCTATACAGTCCAGGTTTGATATTGATTTAAGGCTGCTTAATGTTTTCTTAGTTCAATCTGAGTCAATGGAATGTCAATTCCGATGATATTACAGGGGAAAATGGATGCTGCTGCCAGCATGATCGAGAAGGCCATCCTTGCAAATCCTACTTATGCAGAAGCATTTAACAACTTAGGTCTAATTTCTTCTCTTCTGTCTCTTGTGAGCTTTTTCTTTTACGTAAGACCATTGCTCGGAAACTATAGTCCTTTTGTGTTTTAGATCTAAAGTTTTTCTTTTATTCTACCTTCCTGTGTTCTTTAGTTTCTGTTATAACCATTTTCATGGTGCTATTCGGGTGCAGGTGTTCTTTACAGAGATGCGGGTAATATAACTATGGCAATCGATGCTTATGAGGAATGCCTCAAGATAGATCCAGATTCTCGAAATGCAGGCCAGGTATTCCCTCAGTATCTGTGCTTTAAAGTGCTAATGTACTGTTCTTGTTATATGTTTGAAACATTCTTGTTCATTATGTAGAACCGCTTGCTTGCCATGAACTACATTAATGAAGGACAAGATGACAAACTATTTGAAGCTCACAGGTTTGCACATATGTTATTAACTTGAATTTGTTCTGTTGCTTTTGTGTTACTTACATTGAAAAACTCTTGTGAAACACAGAGACTGGGGTTGGCGCTTCACAAGATTACACCCACAGTACACTTCTTGGGACAATCCGAAAGATCCTGAGCGACCTATCACCATTGGATACATCTCACCAGATTTCTTCACTCATTCAGTATCTTATTTCATTGAAGCACCCCTCACGCATCATGATTATACAAAATACAAAGTGGTTGTATATTCAGCGGTGGTCAAGGTATGATTTGTCCTAAAAACTACTTCTCCTTTACATATATATGTATATGTTTTCATTTCCTTGTTTCTTGTGGCTTTTCCCTTATGAGCAATTCTTGCTTTCTCATGGCTTTGCAGGCAGATGCAAAAACATACAGGTTTAGGGATAAAGTGTTGAAGAAAGGTGGAGAATGGAAAGATATATACGGGATGGACGAGAAAAAGATTGCAACGATGGTCCGAGAAGACAATATCGACATTTTAGTAGAACTCACTGGTCATACGGCAAACAACAAGTTGGGAACAATGGCCTGCAGACCAGCACCTGTTCAGGTCAGAGGATAAATAAAACTATATAACGCTGTTGTTTCAGATTTTGCTTTTGACTTTCCATTTCAAGTTTATGCTAATTGGTTGAAATATCAGGTTACTTGGATCGGCTATCCAAATACTACGGGTTTGCCCACTGTTGATTATAGAATTACGGACTCGTTGGCTGATCCACCAGATACCAAACAGAAGTATGTTCTGCTTCATAACAAAATAATTTTCTTGGGTTTCGGCGTGATCCAAATAGGATCCTTACTATTCTTTCGATTTTTTTTTATTGCAGACAGGTCGAGGAGCTGGTCAGGCTTCCAGAGTGTTTTCTTTGTTATACACCTTCCCCAGAGGCTGGTCCTGTTTGTCCAACACCCGCGCTTTCAAATGGCTTTGTTACATTTGGTAGTTTCAACAACCTTGCGAAGGTTAGATATACTTGTCCCTGGATCATGCACACAAACCTCCCACAGTCTCTATTCTAATGCTTAATTATATATTTTTGTGTGTATAAATCAGATTACTCCAAAGGTGCTGCAAGTTTGGGCTAGGATACTGTGTGCAGTTCCAAATTCTCGTCTGGTTGTAAAATGCAAACCTTTCTGCTGTGATAGCATTAGGCAGAGGTTTCTCACGACGCTGGAGGAGCTTGGGTTAGAATCAAAACGTGTTGATCTCTTGCCGCTGATTCTATTCAACCACGACCATATGCAAGCTTATTCATTGATGGATATAAGGTAAAGATTTGACACTTTGTGCTACCAAAAACTGCTTAGGCTACTAGATAAGTATAAGAACATGACTTACGTTTCACGCAGTTTGGACACATTTCCTTACGCTGGAACTACTACTACTTGTGAATCTCTCTACATGGGAGTACCATGTGTTACAATGGCTGGTTCTGTACATGCTCACAATGTCGGTGTCAGTCTTCTCAGTAAAGTTGGTAAGCTTGAGTTCTCATTAAAGTCTGGTATCTTGCCAAAATTGTTTTTTACTCTGGAAATCTTTTAAGCTTACGGTACCATTTATTTGATTCAGGTTTGGGACACCTTGTTGCTAAAACTGAAGATGAGTATGTTCAGTTGTCAGTTGATCTAGCCTCTGATGTCATAGCTCTTTCTAAATTGAGAATGAGTCTCAGGGATCTAATGGCTGGATCTCCTGTCTGTAATGGTCCTTCTTTTGCGGTTGCTCTTGAATCTGCATACCGAAGTATGTGGAGAAAGTACTGCAATGGTGAAGTGCCGTCCTTAAGGCGAATGGAAATGATGCAAAATGAGTTAAAAGAAGATATCTCAGTGTCAAAAGACTTGGGATCATCAAGACTCAACGCTACTGGAGAAGCCACTCCTTCTCTTAAGGCCAATGGTTCTGCTCCTGTACCTTCCTCTATACCTACACAATCCGTGCAGCTCTCAAAGAGAATGGACTCCACTAGTTAAACACTTAACAGGAAAAAAAAACTAAGATACCTGCGAATCAAGCTTGTAAGAAAAGCTTCAATGTCTTTGCAGATTCTGGATTCCATATGGGAAAAAGATGTGAAAGAAAGAGTCAACGAGTTGAGTTCTTCCTCCTTATTTACTTCCAAAACTATAGGAACTAGACTTTAGATTACTGGTTGTGTAGTGGAAAAAGAAAAAAGACTGTAAAACCATCTTTTTCTTCTGTTCTGTCTCTTACTTCTCTTAGTTTAGCTTTATATTGATTCTTGGGAAGTCATTAGGTTGGAAGTGGATTTGGAGTTTTTCTTCTCATTTGAGAGATCGAGTTATTGTGTATCAATTAGGGTTTAAGGCTTGTTTTCATGTGTTGGATAATGAACCATATGGTAGTAAATATAGTTATAGCCAAGTGCCTAAACAATTTCATTATAATATAGTAGTGTTTTATAATCCTGTTTAGTCTGTCCCGATAAAAAATCAGATTAAAGTTGAGATATCCCATCAAAACGACCAAATAATATTTTTGGTTATTAAAAAATTTAATACTATTATTTTGACGTCAATTTACAGACTTTTTGACTTGTATTTTCGGGATTGTTGTATAGTTATGTTGCCAACTCCATCTCTATAATTTATTTGGTGTGGAGAGAGTAAAAAGTAAAGAACCTACTCTGCTTCTTCTGCTCCATTGATTCCACCAAAACCCTAAAAAACCTTATAAAAACCCAATCCCTGATCCATTTACTCTTATCATTCAACACTAAAGCATCAAACTTTCTTCAATCATCTTTCGAAGTAACACGAAGTATTAATTCAGTCTCAGAGAAACAAATTAAGAGATATGAAGAACGAATCGACCATCATTGATGTCCCTGCAGAATCCAGCTCAGCCATGAAAGGCAAAACTCCTCTTATCGGAGTGGCTACTGCTGCTGGCTCAGGTGGATACAAAAGAGGCCTCTCCATCTTCGACTTCCTCCTCCGTCTAGCCGCCATTGTTGCAGCTTCAGCCGCAGCTGGAACGATGTTTACAAGCGACGAGACTCTCCCATTCTTCACACAGTTCTTACAGTTCGAAGCTAGCTACGACGACCTACCAACTTTCCAGTTACGATCAAACAAACAGAGTCTTGTGTCTTTTCCTTGTGTTGCAAGTCATCTAATTAAAGCATACTTATTTTACAGGTTCTTTGTGATTGCCATGTCCATTGTTGTAGGATATCTCGTCCTGTCTCTTCCTTTCTCCGTCATCACCATTGTTCGGCCTCTCGCCACTGCCCCAAGACTCCTCTTGCTTGTTCTTGACACTGTATGTACTCAAATTTTTCGTATTTTCTCTATAGATTCCGTTTTAGCAAGTATTAAATAAAATATATTGTGGCGGGACAGGTGGTTCTGGCATTGAACACGGGGGCTGCATCATCGGCGGCAGCGATATCGTATCTTGCACACAGTGGCAACCAAAACACGAACTGGCTTCCCATTTGCCAGCAGTTTGGAGACTTCTGTCAGAAATCCAGCGGAGCTGTTGTCTCCGCCTTTGTCTCCGTCGTCTTCTTCACCATCCTCGTCGTCCTCTCCGGCGTCGCTCTCAAAAGGCCTTAATCATTTGTGTTACTTATTATTATAAAACCACAAAAAATTATTGTGAAATGTCGTTTGTGTAATTATTAGTAATCCTGCCTTGTGTTATATTTAATTGAAAAGTGTGATTGTAGCTCTTGTAAAGAACGAAGGAGTGATTTCTCAATTTTATTTTAAACAAAATTATAAATTAAAATTTGTCTCCTACATTTGTTGCCAGTCGTCGTCGTCGTATGTATACTTAATTTTCCGAAATGCCGGGAAAGGATAATGCTACGAGGAGTAGCAGAAAAATACCTGACGTGGCATTATTTCAGTGGACATTCACATAGTTCTATGTTGTGTGATTTTATTACTCACCTCCTTTTCTGTCTAAGGATAAAGAGCCTCTGGTGCCACGTCATCTCCCCCTTTCTTCTTCTTCGTCTGCTTCTTCAGTAATGATTCATTTTCCTCGTCAATCCTCTCCCCTTTCTCGCCAACCAAAATCGAGAAAAAAATTTCCCGCTTCATGTAAATGGCAGTTAGACTACAGCGACCTGGTCTTGTATCGTCAAGGTAACGCAAACTCACAGCTTCTTATTATCTTAGATTAATTCCCTTCAGTATTCCGATCTTCCCGTGAATTTAGTGGAAATAATTTGGGATTACCTGCCCAACTATATTTACCACTTTCGCTTGTAAAATACCGTTCTCGATTGTTTTTGAGGATGATCCTGCTCGTATTTCGTTTATACCATCACTGAAAATTTTAGGATTTTTTGGGGTAAATTTGCTAAATTGGAAGGTAAAACGAGTTGAGAAAGAGCATGTAGGAGCTGAAATTTAGTTTCAACTTGGCGAATTGTGTCAAGATTTGAAGTTGATAGGGATACTTGTTTGATTCAGTTGTCTTGGTGGATGGGATTTCGATTGCACAGGGGATGTTTAGTTTCAGCAAAAGCCAGAAAAGGGGCAAATGAGATGAAGCTTGATGAATGACTTCTTCCAAATGATTCCCAGCATTCATTTAATTTTAATGGCTGCTTTTCCTTTTGTAGCTCTTCAAACCCATGTCTGCCGCAGATATCCGTTGTAACATTTGTATCCTGCAAAAAGGCGGTACAGTTGGATAATTTATCAAATGGCTGGAGCAATTCCAGGAGCCAATTGTTAGTAAGATATGCTTTTTTGGAAAGGAGCACAAATCGTCTTAATAGGCAACTTTTTAACAAGAACAACACACGGAGGCTAGTGCAGCCTTTTCTCCTTGCATCTGCTGAAGATGGAGTGGCTGTTAATGGAAATCCTCAGTCAAGATCTAGCAGTAATTTTGGAGAGATAAGGGACAATTTCACTGTACCATTACAAGACGAAAACAACTGTAATGGACTCACCCAGTCTTTGCACGATGCCGCCAGAACTCTTGAATTGCTACTTAAAGAGAAGATTGCTCCCTCCAGATTTTCATGGTTTCCAGCGACCTGGCTGGGTGCTGACAGAAACGCATGGGTGAAGACTCTTTCCTATCAGGTCTGTACGTTCCTGCACCAAGTGTTTCTTCTTCCTTGAAAAGGTTTATTCTCCAGTATGTTGATTCATCTTACATTCATGATCCGCAGGTTTCTTTGTACTCTTTACTACAAGCTGTAAATGAGATTTCATCAAGAGGAAACAACAGAGACGAGGATATTAATGTTTTTATTCAAAGGAGGTACTGCATAAGTTACTTACTGAATCTGGCATTTGACATGAATACAACTTTTCACTACTTTTCTGCTTCCTAAAACTTTGTCTCACCTACTTCCTTACCAAAAATTTTGGTTTCTTTTATTTTAGATGGTAGATGCTTATCTTAAATAGTCAGGCCATCTCCTCTAGCTAAGCTATTTCTAATGAATCCCAATATATGCTAACTTGTGAACAAAAACTTTCTAGCCTTTGCCGGACAATTAACATTAAGAGTGTGTGCGGTTTCCGTTGGTGTTGCTTTGTGCAATTTATTTCCCGCATATTCTTCTGAGGAATCTTCGCTCATCAATGTTGGAAATCTTTTTGGAATTGGTTGTTGCTATCTGTCATCTAGCTTTCGACTTCTTTTTTGCTTATGTTTAAATTTTGGCATTTTACAGCTTATCACGCCAAGTTGCTCCCCTTGAGAGTATGATGCGAGAAAATCTATCTTCCAAACATCCTGAAGCCTATGAATGGTTTTGGTCCGAGCAAGTTCCTTCTATGGTGACATCTTTTGTGAATTTTATCGAGGGGGATCAAAGATTTCTTGCCGCCACTTCTGTGTATGTTTTCTCTTTCAAATCTCCTTTTTTGTTTACCGCGGTCGAATCTCACCTTATTAGTACTGTGAAGTTTGATGAAGTACCATGTTTCATTCCAGCTATGCAAAAGGAAAGTCCTCAGTTGCAAGCAATGATATCGAGGTGTCACTTCTCATGCTTGTACTCAATTGCATTGCAGCAATCACGAAACTTGGCCCGGCAAAGTATTCCTGCCCGTCTTTCTTTTCTATGATTCCAGATACAACTGGAAGATTGATGGAAAAAGTTGTAGACTTCGTTCCACTCCCTCAAGCGTATCATTTGATCAAAAGCATAGGCCTACAAAGAGAATTTCTTACTCATTTTGGTCCTCGCGCAGCAGTTTGCGGTGTAAAAGGTGACTTTGCTACAGATGAAGTTGTTTTCTGGGTCGATCTTATTCAGAAACAGCTGCAGCGAGCTATAGATCGTGAGAAAATATGGTCAAGGTTAACAACATCGGAAAGCATAGAGGTAAGGTTATCGAAGCAGCTTTTAGGCTTTATGTGCAATGGTCATATGCATATGCATTCTTTATACAGTTTGACTATTAGGAATATAAGAGTTTGTCTAAGTTAGTGCCATTTCGAACACAAGAAAGTGGCACAAATAGTTTATAAAATTAAGGAGAACCCTAGGATCTAGATAAAGTGACACTTATAGATATAGAGAAAAAATTTGAGCTGCAAGACTTATGGCAGTATAGTTGTTTATAAACCTTCTGGAGTTGACTGGGACCTGTCACTGCCTTGCAGGTTTTGGAGAAGGATTTAGCAATTTTTGGATTCTTCATTGCCTTAGGCAGGAGCACACAATCCTTTTTAGCTGCAAATGGTTTTGATTCTCTGGAGAATCCTTTGGAAGACCTTGTTAGGTAACCGTCACTGTTTCACCCTTTTTCCATTCCCTGGTTGCTTATCACACTCATTGACTTCCTTAATTCAGGCATCTAATTGGGGGAAGCGTTCTATACTACCCTCAACTTTCAGCCATCAGTTCATACCAGCTGTATGTAGAGGTAGATATAAATCATCGGTGGAAACTTCCTCACACTATTTTGATGTCTTATCATGAAAATTTATTGTGTAGGTTGTTTGTGAAGAACTAGAATGGATTCCTTTCTATCCAAACAATACTGGCGCACAGCCTCCGAAACAATCGCATGGGCATAGGAGCAAACCAGAAGGCCCACCTAATTATGAAGTCATTCCCCAAGTGTTGGATGTTTGCTCTTATTGGCTACAGAGTTTTATTAAACATAGTAAATGGCCAGAGAATCCTTCTAATGTCAAAGCAGCAAAATTCTTATCCAAGGGGTATTTGACGCCTATTGTCTTCTCAATATTTGGATAATAAACAAAGTAATCATGATTTATCGGGTTCACTTTCTTTCTTAATGTTTAGGCACAAGATTTTGTTTCAATGCAAGGAAGATCTGGGGGCATTAAAGTAAGATATTGACCCCCTTCTCTTTGATCTATACAATCACGCCTGCATTCGGAAAATTACTTTCCTGCTCGATATAGTTCTGTTGTACTTACAATAGATTGTGTGGAAAGCATGCTACATGGTCATCCTTAATAGACTTTCCATGTCACATTCATGATTATGAGACCTGCCTATGTCAGTTACTATGAATTCAGTCGACTCTCTGGATTTGTATAATGTGTGATACTGGATGGAAGTAACAAATACCAGTTTTTTTTTTTTACAGGAATATGTCATCAGTTGATAGAGAGTCAGACTCATTTGACAAGGTTGGTCCGTACACCACTTGGATTTGATCCCTGTTAAAAATTGTTTCCATATTGAATATACATTATATACTAACATTACACATAACATACTCTCTAGGCCTTAGAGAGTGTAGATGATGCGCTTGTGAGACTGGAAAGCCTGCTACAGGAGTTGTATGTATCAAAGTCATCGTCTGGAAAGGAACAAATAAAAGCCGCTTGCTCTGATCTAGAGAAAATACGGAAGCTTAAGAAAGAGGCTGAATTTCTGGAGGCAAATTTCAGAGCCAGAGCAGCTTCCTTGCAGCAGGTTTTTATGTCATTTTTATGTTTGATCTTGCCAGGATTTAAGTATGATATACCTAAATGCTAGATGGACCAAATAAAACCATTGGATCCCTCTCGCCGCAGTGTAGCATCAATCTCATAACTTATAAGACGATAAACAAATGAATGGAAAATCTCATTAATTTTGTGTGGGAGACTAAAACCTCTTATGGTTAACTCAGGGAGGTGACAAAAATGATTCTCTGGAATCCTTTGAGGTACCAAAACGGTATTTTAAAGGAAAAGAGACAAAGGAAGCAATTAGTTCTGAAGATGGAGGCAAAAGGTATGCCACATATTATTCCTCTTCATGTCTACCTTGTTAGTTTGGATTATATACAAGCGTGATTCGTGACTACTCTTTTGTTCCTCTCTGGTTATTTGTCTCTGCATTAGTATGAGTCGTGGATTCTGGGGATTCTTTGTACGGCCTCCAAAGAATAAGCCTGACCCTGAGCTATCGGTAAGCTTCATTTTGTTGTTCTTATCTCAAGTATTTTTGTCAATGGGATTTGAAAATGTAGTATCCTTCAAAATATTCTGCGTAGTACTCTGTGTTTATTCAGTCAATTAGGAGATAAGTGTTTCAGAGATTCTTTTATCAGATGCAGGGAGATGAATATATTGGGAAACCCAGTGGAAACTTACTTGGCAGCATGGAATCGGAGCCAATAGAGATCAATCGATTCGAAATTCTAAGGAACGAATTGATAGAACTGGAAACACGGGTGAAAAGAAGCACTGATCAGTCAGTAGATGATGAGGTTAGTAAGTTCTTAACTGTAAAATGCTCGTTTTCTCTAAGTTAAATGAAGATGAAATCACAGATTATTACCATTCAGAGAGTTTTGGGTGGATTAATTGATGGTTATAAGAGGTCTCTGGGAGTCCTCATGCAGACTATCGGTTTAGAAACTTTTAGGTCAAACCCTGTATTATGAACCTAACCTTATGTTGTGCTCTTATCTCTGTTACTTCCATGATTAAACTCCTCAACATGGTAGAAGATGAAAATCTTGTGTATTGCTGTTAATTGTGTCACCAGTACAAGCTTTCAAGTGTTTGTTCATACTCTACAGGAAATAATATCTGAGGATCTTCCTCGATTAAGAAGTAGAACGACAAGCGTTCAGTTGGTACAAACTCCAAGCAAGGAAAACATGATTGAGAAAGCCATTCAGAAGCTAAGAGAAACCACCACGGTATCAATACTAAAGCTATATGGCTTACTACTGGTTCATTGGGTCAATGCCATTTTTTTGTTAAGTTTTTTATACTATATACAGGACGTGTGGCAAGGTACTCAGCTTCTTGCAATTGATTCAGGAGCTGCTATGCAGCTATTACGTAGGTCTGTGATTGGCGATGAGTTAACAGGAAAAGAAAAGAAAGCTCTGCGCAGAACCATGACTGACTTGGCCTCAGTTATTCCCATCGGAATCCTGATGCTTCTTCCCGTAAGTAAAAAATTAAACCTTAGAATTTTATTATTCACTTCATTTCATTTTTTGATCTATTTCATACATTGCTTTGTACAAACAAACCTGTGAAGCCAACCTATGCAGTGTCAACATGTCCCATTCACAGCTCCAATCTTTGCGTCTTTGGGATTAATATTATGTGTCTCCTATTCTGAACAGGTTACAGCTGTTGGTCACGCAGCCATGCTAGCTGCAATCCAGAGATATGTGCCTGGTCTGGTACGCGCCTTCTCTCTCTATATAATTCCATCAGAATTCAAAAACCTTCTGATAATATCGTCTTTGTTCAGATTCCTTCCACATACGGGTCCGAAAGGTTGAACCTATTGAGACAGCTAGAGAAAGTCAAGGAAATGCAAACGAACGACCCTGAAGAAGGCAGTATCGAGGAAATAGCATTATGAATATACCTCTTCTTTTTTTTCATTTGGTTTTGTAATTCATTGCCAAAAGCTGTGCATAGAGAATCTGATTCCATGTGTCAGGTACACCTGGTAAACACCAGTGACTACAATCTTGAGGAGCATCTTGAGGAGTTCCCGGTTCTCTAAACCGCGAAGGATGACCATCTTTCCTAAACTCGGTCAGATATGTAATGTTTAGAAACTTAACTTTACTATGTGCATATCTCATTTCTTGGATTACTTGAGAGATATAATTGTTGTGGATAGAATCAGGTTCCATCTTCTTCATATCAGTCTCTGGTTTTGTCTCTGCATCACACAAACCACCTAAATTCCATGTCCCATTCCTGTAATGCACAGGAGAGAAGCTTCTAAAGAAGACATAACTATGCTCTGAATCTAATGTCTCTAAAACCCATGTCTTCCATGTCTTCAATGACTTCCCAAATCCCTCCATTATTCCCATTGTCTTGTTCAATTTCCCTCCCTCCTGTAAATAGCAACCCCTGCAACAACAACAGAGAAAGCACCTGGTAAGAGTCATCAATCATCTTTGTCTCGGTTGCGAAAATGGTTAAATTGGAGATGAAGATCTTACGAGTTAAAGGTTTTGTCTTCGTTCCACCAATGTCCTGTATTGAAGACCAAAACATCAGACCCGACCCATTTTTTCGACTGCCAGTTAAACTCATCGACTCTAACCGTCATTTTAACATCTTCCGGTGAATTCTCAGGTGGTCGACCAACCACGACTAGAAACGGTGTTCTGTGATACTCAACGGTTAGGTTTTGTTTCGGAAACCGCATTGAAAGGAAACCTTTGTGCTTGCTTATAGGGTTTCCATTGACTTCATATATCTCAGATTTGTTAGATACGGCTTGTGAAAGCATACACAAAAGAGATTCCCATTGATTTCTTCCGATGGAATCTCCGACGAACACAATCCTCCCGTTCCGACTCCTCTCCAGAAAATCACTCGCGTTGAATCTATTTTTGTTTCACACCAAGAAAACAATTTCACTTTAGTTACAAATAAAGTAAAGAAAATTCAAATTTGATTGGCGCAAGAGTCATGAATAAAGATTTAAAGTATCAACCTTTTAAGCCACAAAAACAATTCAAAATCATATCAGCCAACCAAAGTGCGCAAATATTTTAATTTTGGTGGCCTTTTACTTTATAGGAGCACTGATTGTAACTCTTGAAAACTCAAAACGTATTCATGAACCCTAAATGTTTGTTTGAATCGAAACCAATACCTTAAAGTCCAAGTAAAATGATATAAAGAGTATGATAATAAGAAATAATTACCGTGGAAGATCGCAGCCATGTGGTTGCCACCGCCATTTTCGAAAACCAGAATCTTTTCGTCCATTGGTCATACAGCGAAAACCGGGATCCAAAAACCGACACTCTTCTCCATAAGAGGTTTCGTCCACGTCACGTTGTTCTCGACGAACCCACTTTCCGTATGAATAGTCACATACGTCGCCGTTTCGTTGTTCCTTCGTTAGGGTTGATAAGAATCCGAAACAGAGATGAGGCTCGAAGCCGGCAAGATCGACGACGATGACGGAGAATATAAGAAAGCTGACGAGAAGAGAGATTCCGACGAATGTATGTTTCTTCATCTTGAAGGTTGAGAAGAAAGGAGATGAAGAAGATAGAGAGACGAGCTGCTTCAGAGAATTCGGTTCTTGATGATGATGATGATCCATCTCGCATAAGATGCGATCTCTCTGTCTCTCTCTTTCTATCTCTGTAAAGAAGAGACGTGAAAATGTGAATATGCGATCTTCTTTTGCCAGAGAAAAAAGTATTAATAAATATGTTCCGGTAAGCAATAAATTTGATTATATAATCATTTAATAGATCCATCATTCAATTCATCCATGTGACAGATTAAAGTATTGTATAGATTCGTCCCACATAATTAATTTACGTATAATGGAAGAAGTTTCGTCCCACGTTCACTTCTACATCTTTTTAATCGAGACCACTATACCAATTCCTAAAATTTTAAACGTATATTTTTTTATTATCTGAACAATAAAATAAAGCTATTTATAACATCAAATTTATGATTTTCTTCTACTAATAACCAACGCGTGTAGCTTTACAGTTGTCAGTTACCATCCTCATAAAAAAGAGTGAATGAGAGGAAAGTTGAATTTCTCCTCCAACCATGTTTGACCAATAATAATAAGGGATAGCACATAAATAAGTGGACGCTACTTTTTTTGGTATGGTTGACTTGAGTATCCATACTTTACAAGTAGCGCATTATTCTCTTTTGCTTTAGAAAATTTTATATATATTCAAAAAGAAAAATTCAATGCTAAATCATGTATTTTGAGTATTAGTGAAGAAACAAACAAAGATTGATAAAACATTATAGAAAAAATTATTTATAGAAATAGGTTATTTAGTTCATAAGTCTATGAAGTCCATGCCTTTGCAAAAGGTGACTCTGGTAACAATAGTATTTAAATTGTTTTAGTGCATAATTTCGTTATTGTTAACATAAGAATTTAAAAAACGATGGCAGAGAATTGCTTGTTCTATCCAACTCGCGCCTCAATTTTAAATTCACTGCTAGTTGTCTCAACTATCCCTACCACTATCACCTAGTCCTTTTAAACCCCCTCCCCCCTTATAAAATCTCTCCTCTTTCCCTTCCTTTTTTTTGTTCTGGCTCTTCTCGTGCTTCTACTAAGCACACTATGTTTACTTCTCCAATAGATGCCCTAGCCCTTCCTCGCTCCCTTAATGCTATTGTATTTGTGACACAAGTTTCCACTCAGTTTCTCCCCCCTAAGTGAGGAAACATATTCCTCTATCCATTAGTTCCATGCTATCTTCTATGGTTGCCACTTTTTCCTTCCTCTCTGAAATTACCTTACCAGTAGTTTCATCTATGAAAACCTCACCAAGGCTTATGATTCAACTTCTACTAGTTCATCCTCCTTCCTTTTCCATGCTATAAAATCTAATCCAACTAATTCAACAGTCGCAAGAAAAGTTAGGTCAACAACGTTTCTCCCAATTTAGAAAATTTTCCCTTCCTTCGGTCCTTTCGCATTGGCCTTTGTGTCTCTAGATCTGGCTCCTTCTGGACCTGCATAAGTCTCTGTAACTCCGATGGCACCTCCACTTCCTATTAATCCATGTTACTCCAATGCCGCTTCCATCTCATGCCTCGTAAAGGACCCTCACTATTGCTGAGAAATCAATAAGTCTTAAAAGGCTAGCTAAGGCTACTATTGGTGTAAATGGTAAGCCTCGAGTCTCTATATATATGATGATGTGTTCACTGCTGGTGTAATCTCATAAGGACTTCATTATAAGATACTTCCAAGAAATAACACTTGCATACCACCAAATACATAGTATTCTCAACCACATGTAAGGAAAAAGCTCCAAACTGAAAATCCATATGAATCAAATAGAATGATCTGTTGTTCAGAAAACCTAATAATTTTATCAAAGAAAAATTAAAGAAATCAACATACATAAGTCTAAAACCCTAGCTCCTTCTAATATTGGTATAAATGGTAAGCCTCGAGTCTCTATACATGATGATGTGTTCACTGCTGGTGTTGAATCTCATAAAAACTTAATTCAGGGATACTTCCAAAGAAGACTACCTACATTCCACCAAATATATAGTGTTCTCAATCACATGTGGAGAAAATGCTCCAAACTTAAAATCCATATGAATCACATAGTAGGATCTATGTTGTTAAGAAACCCTAAAGAATTTATCAAAGAAATTTTTTTTGAAAAAAACAGTATGGTATATAGGCTTTTTCTTGTGTCTTGTTGTTCAGTGGACATGTAGCCAATCTCACTCCCAACCGTGCACTTCTCTCCCCATGTGGGCTCATTTCAGTGGAATTCCATTTGAATTAATGACTCAAATTGCTGGTTGGAGTTTGATTGGTGGTTCACTTAGTACCAAACTCCTAAAAACATATACCATTCTCCAATCCTCTCCAGGTGAAACCATACTACCATCCAACATGTCACTGAACAATTCCTAAAAACCAAAATCACGCCTCATCCTACACCATCTGCTTTATCATTCTCTTTTGGATCCTCTCCTACAAAACACATCAACCATTGAGCCTTCCTCTAAGTCTCCACCCACACGGGCCACACCCCCCCCCCCCAATCAGTTACTTACCTAATATGTGAAAATTTCCAAATCCTTGAGATTTGCTTGTGTTAAATCCTTATAAATTACAATACCTTGTTTTAAGAACCTTGTGGGTATTAATGAACCGGGGAAACACAACCTTTTTCGTAAATGGCTCAATCTTTTTTTATGGGTGGAGCTATTTCTCAAATCACCTCTCTGATGAAGATGGGAGGATAATCTGAAGGAAACCATATTGCTCATCAAAAGTAACTTAGTCTTCTCTTTCTACATAGAGATGTTTCAAATGACAAAAACAACTACTACGGTTTTGTTAAATTACAGTTTTCAAACACTATATATTAGGGTCCAGACCGAAGGTCAACATGGTTTTGAGTTTTAAAAGCCCAACCCATATGGAGAGAGAACGAGTCGGTGACAAAACACACTTTGAACGAGAGCACTAAAGTAACCAAGGAGAGGAGAATAGAGGAGAAACAAGATGTAGATAATAAAGAAGACTAATCCCATTTTGTCAAAACATGTAAAAATGATTCAGATTCCTTTTACACTTTCTTTGCTATGCAAAAACATTAGAGAATCAAAAGAAGAGTAACATAGAATAAAAAATGGTCCATAGTGCTTTGGACCAGATAAAAAAGGCGATGTAACACTCAACATACAATTTTTACACATGCTATGCTCTCTCTTCTTTAATCATTTGTTAGCCCCACAACTTTTCTTCCAAGTAATCTCCTTTTCCCATGAATCTCAACAGTTCCCAATTCATCTTTTATCATCATTATATGATATTGCCGTTTGTGATATAAATCCGTAAAAAGAACAAATAAATTATAGAAATAGATAATTGAATTACCATTTTAATATTGCTAATTCTAATCGTTTTGTGATTGGTAAAAGAGAGTGGTATACGAACCGTAGTAAAGGTTTACCGATCAAAAACCAATACAAAAACTAATTTACTTTTTTTTTTTTCTTTCTTCTATACGGTCTCAAGTTTAGAAGAAAAATTTCGTCTCTTTTTGTTTTTATTTTCAAATTAGTTAAATAGAACTAAATAGTAAATACATAACGAAGTTACTATCGCATACAAGTCCTAGAAAACCTCCTTTTTCTTCCTCTTTCTTCGGTGATTCTCTATGACAATTGGGCCAGTATCGGCCCATAATCTAAAGTCAAAATCTAAAAAGTTGTCATTTCCTTTTGGATAATATTATATCAACCTCGTCCATCTCCTACCTGCTCCATCGCTTCCCCAGCAAATGATATATTCTGTTACACAAACCCAACACGCAATTTCATTATTATCAGTATCACTCTCTTTTCTGTATAAATAAAAATTCTAACAGATAATTGTTGAAAATCTATTAGAAGTTATTCTATATATAATACCATTTTCTTTTTTCACATGCTTTCCATTAACTATTTAGGAATATAGTAATTTAAATCTTATTGTCAAGTAATCAATTCAAAAGATCATGTCATTATTGATTTTGTAATGTTTTTAGTCAGTTCTGGTGTCCAGGTAACAAATAAGTTAAGTTCAAACGACAAATCAAGCACTAGTCTTTTGACTTTTACAAAGACTTAGACGGTGCCAAACACATTAGAATAGTAAATTCTAAGTTAGATACTTTTTTCTTGTTCCGGAAATTAGATACTTGATGAGGCATAGAATAATTGATTAAACTATTTAAATAAAAAAAATAAAAAATCATGCTAAGCTAAAGCTATCAACAAATTGGCCATGTGCTTTTACAGTCAAGTGTAGTATTATTCTCCCTGATTCCTCTTTTATATTATTTATTACTATTAAACAAAAAAATCTCTGTCAACAACTATTTTTAAAATACTAATTTCACCTGTCTCGTCTCGAGAAACAGCCACGACATCTGTTTATTACTTATCAATTACTTTTATCATATTTAATTAGGTAGTAGCAATCAATAGCATTACGTAAGCAAATTGAATCTGACAACAAATAAAAAAAAAAGGAAGTAAAATAATTTACCATGCGATGATGAGGAGGTGAGTAGTAATAAATGTGTTGGCCGTTATAGCCGTCGGGACATGGTGGTGGCTCGACAGCGTCACCGTGACATTCGAGGTTGACGCCGAATAGCCTCACCGTCCTAGAGCTCCCTGCAACCACCGTCGGTGTCTCTGCGACGGCGCCTACAATTTTCCACCGTCACGACACGTGCGCGTCTTTTAGTTAATTATTTTTAAAATAATTCAAAGAGAACCAAAAGAGCACGTTAGTCTATGTGGATTGGGCGGTTCTCCTCACGCGCGTGTGTTTTACAACTTGGAGAAGATTATTGAAATTGTCGGTCTTTCTTTTGTTTTTTTTCAGAATGAAAAAAGACATATAACAAAATGTTATCTCAGGTTGTTATTATCTGTACATGCATACACACGATACACACGCAACTTGAACAATTTCATATATTTTTATTTAAGATAAAAACATAACTCGTTTTTTGTTTTAATCCCGACAAGATTTATAATAAAAAGCAAGAAAAATCCTTAAAATTGATATAATCTATTGAAAACATACAAACACTCACTCCTTAAGATGAATGTCTTATATCGTTTTACGTATAGTGATAATACACTTAAGAAATGAAGAACTATAAACTAAATACTACTAATTAATATATAAAGGTTATATTGTAAAATACCATGTAAATATGAAATGAAAAAAGATTCCAAACTGATATTGTGATAACGACAAAAAGCATAGCCTAAAACAAATTTTTCTTTTTTTAAAAAAATAGAGGAGCATAAATCTGACATATAGATAAGAAAGGGACAAAGAAGAGTTTAAATTACCATAGTGTGAATGTGAATACTCTTGGTGAATCAGAGGATTAGGGTACGAAGTAGTTGACGTGTGTAGTGCTTGACGATAAGGTGTGGTCAAGCCGCTCCAAAACGGAGTCGTATGAGAGACGACGGAGACATCGGCGGAGGAGGAAGAGGAAGCGTCACCGCGTCTCCTCCATCCAATGAAGAGCCTATGAAGATCGAAACGGTGTCGTTGAAAAAAAACGACGTCGCCAGCGAGGAGGTGCTTGTCCTTGACGTACCTGCTCCATCCTTTGGTCAACACGTAGCTTTGACTACTGTTCCAATAAGAGTATCGGAATTTCCAACACTTGCCTGCCTCGTCCTCGAAGCTAAGTAGCATCCCTTTCTCCGTCGTTGTTGCCGCGTCATCTCCGCCGCCATTATTGAGAGGGAAGTATTTCTCGGCGTGTTGTTTTGGTATGACTAACCGGTTTAGCTTTCCGACGTCGCTTGGTGTGAGTGATTTCTCGAACAATGACTCTCTTTCTGCTACGGCGTCGTTCTGGTGGTGGATGTCTCTTGAGTAATGGCTGAGTGACATTTTTTTTGCTTGGAGTGAGAGAGAGAAAGGCTTCGAAGAGAGTTTGGTGGTGAAAGAAAGATGGGTAATGGTACTAATATAGTATTATACGGAGAGAGAGAAAAGAAAGTGAAAAATGTGAAAATGGTTAAATTTGATGTGTAAACTGTGGGAACTATATGATGTAATGAGGAGGAGGAGGACACGACATCGATAGTACTTTTAAGGTTTTGCGTGATGATATTTCTTTTCAATCATTATTTTTTTGTTCCTCTTTTTCTGTTCTTGTTGCAGTCCATTACTATATACATACTGTATATACTTTTTTTTTTGGTCTTGGTACATACTTTATATTAGTATATATATATATATATATGTGGATATGAGTAAAACATTTTAAAATTTTAGTAGTATTTGATTTTAATTATGTTCTCGTTTTATAAAATCTTGTCCCAAACAGCATTGGATCTCACAACGGTTCTATGATTATATTTAAGTATGAAAAAAAGACAATCAAATTATTGTACTGTACTGTAGTGATAGTGTACTTTTTTTTGGTCTTGATGAGGTGAATGTAAATATTTTTAATAAATAATTAGAGTCGTAATAAACAATTAGGGTCGTTCATGATCTGACGATTAGATCCAATAAGATATAAGGGTATAAGAAGTGTAATTGATAATTTAAAAAAGAAGTGTAAGTGTGTAACCCTGATGTAAGAAAAAAAAGTGTAATCCCAAGGTTGGTAAATATGACAGCGGATTTTTGTGTAATAACGTAAGCTATGAGTTTTTATATTTTGCTATAGAGTTAAGTCGAACAAAACTCTGCTAGGGAAGTAACCCTTTTAGAGATAAAAAATATATATATCTGATCATAATAGATAAACAAAAATGACAATAAACACATTTAAATGTTGGTATTTCAACCGTGGTATAAGGAGAAGTTATTTCAACATTCCGGATCTCGATTATTTTTTTTAATGGGTCTTTTGATTCATAATTAATCTTTTTTGGTATCCAAATTAATCATTGATAATACCACGTTTAAGATCTAAACCATTCGTGTCAAGTAAATTGAATTAGTATTTTTTTTTTTTGTCAAAGGAAATCATTAGATCAAAACTCATTTGGTTCTTGATTCAAATTTTCGGCTAGTTAAAAAGATCAATTATGTTTTTATAAATTTACTATTAAATAAAATTACACTTTTATAAACTTTTGTTAGTAAATAGGTATAGACGAAACTATATAAGTCCATAGTTCGAAATTCCATATTAAAAGAAGATACTGACGTTATTAATTAACAATATATAATAGACTATCAAAGTAGATAAACCTTACTTATCAAGCATCGACATTAATGTGTGGATTTACATGAGCCACATACAATATGTCATGTGATTTGCAATTCGATTGTTCGAATCCCCATTTCTTTCTAACGGATTAAATTCTCATAAATGGTTGTTACGTTATCTCGTGCACGAGAGACTATTCTTGTATGCATTTTCAGCTCCAAATATGGTAAAGTGTTTTAAAATAATAATTATTATAAAGTGCGTTTCCTAGTGCTGAAATTAATATCAGGGAAAAATAATTTCACCACCACTAATATAATTATGTTGGTTTAGGATGATAATGGAAGATTGGGATCCAACGGCTGAAAACGGACGTGGTAAATATTAGGCAAAAGTAAGAAGGTACAGAGGATACTTTCTCCTGACGCAAGTGAGTAAGCTCAAGTTGTGGAGCATGTGCATTGCCTTTCCGACACACCATCGCATGCATCTTCACTTCTACTTCATAAAAACCCTTATGCTCCTCTCTCTCTCTCATTCTTTTGGTCTGATCTCTCTCTTTCAGTTACTTACATTTTTTATTCACCCTTATTCTTTTCTCTAATCATTTTATAATCGAGAGGGAGAAAGACTTCAAATTATTTGCGAAATTGACTTTACTTTGTGGCCCTATTCCTCTTTTATTCCTTTACAATATTGAACAACCATCCTATACTTTGATACTATTTAATACTCAACATGTAGTAGGGTTATTGGTTTGTTTATTTTAATGGATTTCGAAATCCAAATCAAATCCAGTGTTATTGGTTTTATCATTTTAAAATACATGTTTAAATCTAGTGTTATTCGTTCTATGATCTATAAATACTAATTCAAATCACGTGTTATTCAATCATACGGATTTACTTATGGATTTGATTTTACAATGGATTTTAGTGGAATTGAAAGGATTTCTATGTTAAAAATACAAAGACTCAAATCCGAGGGAAAACCTACGGATTTGTAAATACTAATTAAAATCAATAGATTTGACTAAGAATTTTAGATTTCACAATCAATTAAAATCAATGAACGAATAACACCCTGGTAATAATATATGACCCAACATATAATTCATTGATGAGCGCTTTTTAGTCAAGTTGTGATCGACTTAGAACGCGATCAAACAAATATTTATAATTACCTAAACTTAACCAAGATATAATCTCAAAGAGTGGATAATAATAAGTAAAGAGGGTAGAACTACAAATAAGAGTTATTAATTGTAGATAATTCAGTTTAATTATATAAAATGTAAAAGATAAAAAAGGATTTTGTTGGTTTTAGTTTCCTAAAACCTATTTGCAAAGTAAATAAACAAAAAAAATAAAAATGACTTAAGTTAGTCCGAAAATCAAACAAAAGCCTAAAATGATATATTTTCTATGTTCAAAGGTAATATATGGGTTGGTTGTCTTAAGTTCTACCCAGGTTCTAAGGCAAGAAGCCATTATCACGAGGCCTAATTAGGTGCTATTCCTTTTCTTTTTCCTACTTATCATGAAGTTTACTCATCTTGTTTCCTGTTTTATTGCTTCGTATAATAAAGGTTCCTACTGGATTTATGTTATTGTTTGTACTCTGGTCACAGCCTTTGAATTAATGAATTATTCAGTGTTAAAAAAAAAAAAAAAAACTCAGCTCAAAGGTTAATTTCTCTGCGGTGAGATAAATTTAAGTGAATATTGGTATTTTTTTTCCCCCGGGGTTGTGGAATACTGGAATTTGTTTCATAGCTAGCTAAGATATGTCATTGTCAAAATTAAGTATCTAATAATTTTGCATGATAAAAAGGACCGAAGGACAAATCTGACCTCATGTTCCAGGTCGATTTAGAGGCACCTTTTTGCATGTACGACTGCAAATCGGTCCCATTAGTATCAATTAAACTAACTCCTCAGCTTACCGTAAGTATTATTTTATTTTTATAATTCTTTCGAAATAATCAATTAAACTAATTGATTATTTACTAGTACTGATTAATAAATATAGCACATGTTGTGGGGAAGCATATCCTTTCACATGAATAATAGAGGTTGTTGGTCGCTTGCTTATCTCGTCGTTTAGCTTCTTTTTTTTCCTTGTTTTGTCCTAATTAAAGTTAAAACTTATTTGAAAAAAAGCAGGTGTATCATAATATATGCTTCTTGTAAATCAATGTTCAAAAAGATCGTTAAACAATAACTGATAACTAGATCGACCTTCGACAAAAGCATAATGCCTAAAACAATGAATCAAAATTTATGCAGAGTTTAAGTGTTAATAAATCATTTACTTAATTTCTAAATATTTATATACTCTATAGCAAAACATGAATCTCTAAAGTATTGAATACAACAAACATAACAAATTCAAGTTTGTTATACATTTTGATTTGGCTATATAAATATTATAAAACAAAATAAAACTTCATAGTTGTTCATGTTATGATATGGGTTTCAATGCTTGGTCCAACTATTTGGATAGAGAGAAACAAGAGGAAGCATGGAAACACTCCCATCTCTGCTCAAGTCTCATTCAAAACACTGATTGATTGCTTCAAGACAGATTCTCGACATTGTCTTTTCTCGATTCGAAGTTTAGAGGGGTACAACAACTTTAATTTGGAGCAAGCCTTTAGTTTCTTGTTCTTATTTAACAATGTCAATTTTGCAACAATTTTGTATCAAAAAAATCTTTTTTTTAGAAAAAACTAAACTCTAATTTACGTTTAAGTAATTAGGTGTTTTGTCCAACCATTTGCTCAAAACTACACCATTATAAGGAATAATTTTTTTGATAAAATAAAATAATTAGATGTTAAATTGAAGAATTTGGTCGATTATTACCGATTTGACTATCTAGACTGAAAAACAATTTGATTCATTGACTTCAAGAAAATTAAGACATACGGGTTTTAATATTCATCTAGCTGTCGACTATATCAATTTTTTTAACAAAATTCAAAATTATGTGTGGTAGTTAAAATACATAAAATATAATGCAATCATGGATTTGTCCTGGCGGTTGCGTGGAGAAACGATATAAGAGAGTATAATCAAAACATTAAACATTCTACCTAGTAACGGAATCAAAACCTCTAACCGATCCGGTAGAGTATCGTAATGAAAATTCAATGAAATCATTCAGCCACGCGAAACTCTGATTGATTTACGAAACCACCGACAAGCACTACGCAACCAATCACATTTACAAAAAAAAAAAACGAAAACTCATATGCAAAAGATTCTAACCCTAACCCCTCTTTAGATTCTAATCACTTTTGCCTTAGCATCGGTGTTTTCGTATATACAAGTGGTTGGATTCTCATGCAACTCGCTTCTAATGGCTCTTACTCTTTTCAAAGAAATCAAGCTTTATATCACCACGCTTACCCACCATAAATTATGTAGACCCACCTCCTATATCGATACATAACGCCGATTTCTTAATTACCGGTAAAAATGAGGTATGCCTAAATACACACACCTCGCTTCTTCTTCACCGAATTCCTATGCAATGAAGCAAGAAACAGGTTTGGTAGAGACGTAGGCTTGGAATTGTTTCACGATGACTCCTCCTCTCTAGTGCGGCTAGGGTTAACGGAAGAAAAACGTGAGAAAAAAAAGATAACAAGTAGGAATTAAAGCTCAACGCCGAATTATATATATATATATATGGTTTAAACAAACCAAAGCCCCAAGATATATCCATCAAATCAGGAAGATAGAAATAACTAAAATGATAATAACCAAAACGGAAAGATATCAAAGAGTTATGGGAAATTTTATAAAAAGTTAAAGAGAAGTGGCTACGTATTTATATGAATGATATCTAGGATTTGGAAGTCATCTGTGGTTTGAATATACCCAACCAATCGAACCACATCAATTTAAATAACCGAACAAATCATTGCCACATAAGCAATGACATATCTTTGTAAATAAACCAATTCATTAAAAACATTTTATAGAGTCTAAGTCCTTAGAAAACTCTAGTAACGTCATGTAACGAAACATATTCTTTTACTAGTAATAATATTTTCTCAATTGTTATGGATACTTTGGTGAATCCAATCTAAAATTATTGGTTATTTTTTCATCCAAAACTTTTATATATAGTTTTTATGCTGACTGAAGTTGAAAAATTTAGTGTTGTTTATTACTAGTAAACTAAATTATAACCCCGTCTAACACAGATTTTAATATATATTTCTAAGAATTTTTCTCTAGATAGTATTAATATCATTGTAAAAATGTATAAGGTTAGAATTAAGGTAAAATAATAATTTGTTTATATGGTAACTCGTAATCAATATAAATTAGTTTTTTTGAAACATAGTTTTTTAGAAAACAATGTATTATTTTAACAATTTTTATAATTTAAAGCATCAATAAAATATTATTTTATTTATGTAGTTTTATGCTTCAAAATATTTTGATACGACGTTATTAAATGTATTGATGTATATTAAACTATTTCTATTGCTATAAGAAGTATGTTTATCTTACTTACTAATAAATATTATACAAATATGTGATATCATGTATTTATCGTCTCTTGTCAATTTTATTTGTAAAGGTTTTGAAGTATATCGTGAGTAGAACAAATTTTTAAGAGATTACGGAGATAATATATGATACAACAAATAAATAATGAATATTTTAGTTTGATGGGCCAAATTTAATAGGAATATTACACGTATAAATGACGATTTTTATTTGTATTGGTTATGGATTGTAGGCGATATTGGTAGAGATAATTTTAAAATACTTTTCTAATGAAGGAAAGATAATAGCTTGTGGTGAAATAATCCCCTCTATCATAAAGATCTCATATTTTTTCGGCGCAGGGATTTTTAAATTTTGGTATGGAAAAGTTTAGTCTTGAGCAGGAATTTTAGCTGATAATATGGAGGTGTAGTTGAGATTCAGTATGGGCTTAAAGAATTGTGAATGGGATACGATAATAATTTTCAAAGATCCAAATGTATATTGATTAAATAAATTTGTATTTATGTGTCTTCATTCTTAATTGGGATCTTATTGGGTAGATTCTCCTGAAAAATCATCTACAACAGATTTTTAAATTCTAATTTTCTCTTTATATGGGGACTTATGCCAGTTAAAAAAAATAAAATCAAAATTTAACCTATATACTGTGGGATGCATTTGCTAGACTATTTTCTTTTGTCCGATTAGTTTGTCGATTTACTTACAAAGGTTTTTGGAGGTGTTACGCTTGATCATATATGCTAATTGTTATGAGGTGTCGAGTTGGACAATCAAATGATTAAATAGAAAATAAATGACTAGACATGCACAATAATGACCAACACAACTATAAGAAATAGGGGAGGATGAATGGGTTCCTTAATCTAAAAACTCTAGCATTTTGACTCCAATGGTGGCAATCTCTTTATATGTTTTTCATTTTAAACACAAACATACTTTTTCATTATCTATCATTTGATCATTGTCGACTGATTAGTTATGATCTCATGCTATAACAAAAGTTTAATCCAACCAAACCTCTCCGATTCGAAGTATCTTATGCGGATTTTATACCCAGAATTTTTTCATTACTATAGTTGGTAATAAAGTTTTGAAAAATCTCTTAAGTTATAAACATATAGTAAAAGATAACAACTAAACGAAACCACTTGCTATACTATATCAACTATTTGCAACCATATATATAAATATGTAGTATCAGTCAAAACATAATAGTAAATTATAGATCATGGGTAATATACCAATTACACGACATGAAGACAAATATATAGGAATAGTATAATGATCTCTTGAGCACAAAGAAAAGACACGAAAGGATCCAATTCGTGAAGGGTTCCTAAAATGTTTAAACCTGCAAATTTCTTTATATAAATGTTCAGAAGACGACAAAACTATTTTGTTATTTCTGGAAAGTGGTGAACGAAGCTTCATGAAACTCGGGGTAAGTAGCTACTTTTGCTTTTTATTTTATTTCTATTCTGACATTTTTTTCTCTATTTCCTAGCAAATTAAAGACCACTTTATGAAGTGATTTTTTTTCTAATATTTCCCACTTTTAGTTCTTGCTATCGTAATATGGATAGTTTGATTTTAGTATCATGATAATACGTCGGTACCAATCGAGATATTTAAAATTGGCCCTATGGCTATGTTTTTTTTTTTTTAATTGACCCTATATGTTCAAATAATATTTTTTTAACGGTTTATGTTTGTCTATTATTGTAAAGGTTAAGAAGTACTATAAAACAATTCAACTTAGATTTACGGGTAAATTATTACTTTTTTTCGGTAAAAATGACAACTACTCTCTATCATGCTTCTTTTCATCATCAAAAGTTTCAAGAATACAGTTTCACTAATAGTACTAATAAATATATTTTTAAGAGATACATTTTTGTAGATTAAATCATTAGTTGAGTCGAATTGTAACTAGGTGAACTCAAACGTTTATAGAACCTATGAATCTACAGCTAAGGTTTAGGAATGTTTGCCAACTACGCCAATTCATTCATACCAAACTTTAACACCTTTTCCAAAAAGAAAAATGAAAAACATATTCTATGAATGTTGGAACGTCCCCATTTGTATATAGCTTTAAACCAAGTGTAATTAACGAATCTAACTATAAATAGCATAATCAGTTTTTTTTTTCTAATTCCATATGTCGTCTTAAGAAATCAGCTAGCCGTGACCTCTATATTCCGAGAAAATATGATGGTATAGAAAAGCTTATGGAATCATTCCACTAATGATATGGTAAAAGCATTTGCTTTCGGTGACATTTAGACGAGTGCTTGACTTTGTCAATATGATGTAGTAATCAAAATTTGCTTAGAGGTAGGATAAATCAAATGGGAAACGTCTCCACGAAACAACATTTATTTCAAACAAAAATGTTGTAAGAAAATTAGGTTAGAAGTTGAAGCCCAACAATATCAATTTTCGAAACATTTATTTAATAGTATTAAAATTAAACTTAAGAGAGAAGCATTAGAATAAAAAATCCGGGAAAAATAAAATAATACTAGTAGCAATCAGATATTTTGAGACCGAAATATTTGAAATTTATAGTTAAAACTCTGCTTGTGAATTTATAATAAAATCGGATGATTATATTCGTTTGGAAATAATTTTATATTTATTACTCCCAAGTGGGGGACCAAAGCTATTTTTCTTTGTATTTTCTATGAAACCAAAACTAAATGCTCGGAAGGGATAGGACCACATATTTTGTTTGTATTTTTATTTCGTTAAAATTTAAATATATCTGGCATTGTTCAGATGTAAATTTTATGCAGCCGATATCTTAGACTTAGACCGACAATACTATATTAAATCACAAGTAACAAATAACAAATTTTCTTTTTTTTTTGTTAATGGAGTAAAATGAAACATAATCATTTACGTAAAAAAGGAGAAAAAAAACGATAGACAATAATTCATTGATTCCTTCACATAAGTTTTGAGTGTTTCAATATAATTTTGATTGACTACTAAATAATTTTTCTGTACTTTACCACATCTAGATGTATCAACTACATTCATATTATGATCGTGTTCTTAGCCAAAAAAGATATTGATCGTGTTAACCTATATGTTGACTAGTTGGTATTACAAAAAAGAAGCTACTGACTATTAGTTCAGCCGCAACTATTAAAACTATATTCCTTAACACAAAAAAAAAAACTATTAAAACTATGTTTGTTTACTAGAAAAATCGAACATTTACCATAGTAATATCAACAATTATGTATATATATATATATATTAAAATACAACTTTATCCAACTTGGAGGATAAGTTTAACATCGTGGAGTAGAGAGGACAAACTATTTGAAACTTTTACGAGAAGAAATTGATATAAAACAAAGAAAAAATGTTGATAAAACTTGATGAAATAGAAAAATAAAAGGTACGGCTAAGTTTGGCGGTTTGGAGAGTTGAAAAACAAAGGAAGAGAGATGTGATGGTGGGACAATGGGAACAAAACTCAATGGCACGCCTTTCTCTCTCTCCTTCTGAGTTTTCTTTACTGCAACAAAGATTCAGGTCCCACTTCTATTATTTGCTAGATTATATGTGAAGAAGACCCTTTTTAAAAAAAAAAAAGTTTAGTTGTCATTTTATCTATTAGCCAAATGAAAAATTCATTTGCATATGCATCTAACCAACAAAGTATGAAAATATGCTTACAAATTTTCTACGAGAAAAATGAAAATGCTTACAGCCAAAAGAAAAAAGAGAGTACAAAATATTTTTGTGGTTCGGCGTTATTGTATTTTTGAGATTGTAAAATATTTCAAAATTGTGTTAACTTATAAGTTTTTTTTTCAAATTTTAAATGCTTTTTATAGTGAAATATTATCTAAATAAAATAAATCCTCTCATCTATCTCTATAATCATATAATCAGGATTAGGCATCCTATAACTCCAGCTTTAAATAAAATTGACTTATTGACTCATAGCTCTCCGTCAACGAGTAACATGTTTTTTGGAGTGTCATTAGCAAACAAATTCTGATAAAAGAAAATTATTCAGCAATCTTTTTACATAGACATGACCGATAGGTCCGATACTTCTCTTGAAATAATAGAGAGTTTTGTCTTTAATAAAAATATGATTTGTGTGGTTTTCACGTGAGAGGGTTAAGAAAGAAACAAGAGTGGGCTTTTAATTTGGGCCCACACTGTGGCAATGGCAGGCTGAGAGAGGATGGGTCCCACAAACGCCCATGATCCCAAAATTTCCAAACAAAATGGAGACAACTTCTGTGTTTATCCGAAAGCCGCCTTCACGCTTTGGATTATTATTATCTTCACTGATCTCTTTTTATTCACTCTTTCTTTTTCATTTTTCCTTTTTTGTTAAAAGATAAGTTGATTAAAAGGTAAAATGATATGGTAATTTGTTTTTACCTCTGTGGGGGAAAAAATTGCCTTACTTCAAAATATTACGTTTTTTTTGGATAAGCCACTCGAATCATATATTTACCTAGGGTCCCTATTTACCAATCACTTAGCATAAATATATTAGATCAGTTTAAGCACAATCATACAAAGGTTATTTTGTTTTTCCGTTTTCTAATATTCACCCAAATCACAAACCAAAAAAAAATGTCGGGTTTATACAGTATGACATATTCTATTGCATTAAAAAGAAAAATTCATACTTCTTTATCAATAAATTCTTTTGTGCTGGTTCTCTAGTTCTACTATTTATCATAGTAGATAATAACTGGACCATAAATTCATCCATCCATAAGGTGATTGGATAATATTCTCTTTGTCTACTAATATTATTATAACTGAAAAACCTAAACAATTTTGTAGTAGCTGTGCTGGGACAAGAAACCCATCGATATCTTGTTGAAGCAAGTGATCATAATTTGGTAAAATATAAAAAGTTATTAGAAGTTACAACATACTATGGTTCTAAAGTTTATGCAAACGATGACAAAAACAAAGACATTGGGCTTGTAAATCTAAGTTGGGCTTGGCTGAATCATATATATTTCTGCGCCCACTTTTGGACTTTTAGTACGTAGCCTTACATAGTGCTTATAAATTAAATTAATTTATATTTTTGGTACACCTAAGGTGTTTTTAATATGATATAGACCCAACTATTTCTAGATTGTCTTTTCAAGATGACTTTGTTTTCAGATTAACCATGGAAAATCATAAGTCTTATGTCACGAAGTCTAAAAACAAAAGTATCCAATTTAAAGGTTGTTTACAACTTAATACTAAGTACAAATCACTACGAAATAACAATTTTTTCATAATCCAAAAATCCTAACAAAAACCCAGCGGTTAAAAGACAACCCCATAACCAAAGATGCAACACATATCATTGAAACTTATACAAACGGGATATATAAAAACTAGTAAGCATAAGAAAAAATAAATATAAACCACTAACGTAGTTTATGAGTTATAACAATAAGGAACCATTGAAATCTACTATGTAAGCGCTTTGAGAGACTAAATTTGAGCTCAAAAAGCAACACCTAGTTGAATCTTAAATAAATCTTTACTTACTTTGACGATAAAGAAGCGCCAATAGAATCTCCTTATTGCTTATGATATGAAGCCACAAAGCGTAAATTGACAACACAAATTTGCTCTTCTTGTAAAGAAATGATAAAGATGAGTCTTCATCATGAGAATATGTTTCCGAAACCACGAAGGATAACACATGCAAGAAATCTGAAAAATGTAAAATAAAGGACATAACATGACGATAAAAAATTCATGCAAAACCCAAGAGTCCAAGACGAAACCCGATGTCATTGGATTATTGTTGAAACTTGCAAACTTAAATAGTAGAAAAGTATTCACTCATATTCTCGACAACAATCAAAACAAGAAATTTTTTTGACAAACCTTTAAAACTAATCCTAGAACCACCACCAATTTAACTTAAAAATATTTCCAAACTAAGTAAACAAATTCTTAAGGAGTTACCGGTAATAACAAACTTCTTTAAAGGTTGAATTCAACTGAAGCCCGCAAAAAGAAGTAAACTTTGATAACCATGCCACTTGAAATGGCCGACCATATTTATGCGTTCGTAAACCATCTTCTAGATCAAGTTGAATCTGTTTAGAATATTGGAACCATGAGCCTTTTCTGGGGCATGTAACTTAATCATAGAATTAAGGGCCTTCGTGAAACTTCGCCTATAATTCCATGGGAGGCACTAGATCTTATCATCCCATCACCGGACGGCGGTTGCCTACGACTGAGACTTTGGCAAATAAAAATAGGTAAGACTTGCAGTCTTAAAAGTTTCCTCCACCTCTTCAGAATCCACAAAGATCCCCTCCATGTTGTCTTACACCTTTTCAAGCCGAGGCCCACCCACCGCTTGCTTGCTTTGTTCTGACCGATCCCACCACCAGTGTCATCGTCTTCAGCCATGAATTCCTAGCCAAGAACCACAAAACTTAGGTCTAGTCAGCAAAGAAGGAAGAGGAACGGTAGGAACTCCTCTATGGCACCGACTATAGGCACTGACAACCAGAATATCCTCGCCTAGAGTGACAATAAGGACCGGCGGCTAGGGCGAACAAGGAAAAGGGAGAGAGTTTGCTTTGATAGTATTTTAGCTAAACTATAAGACAACATCTAGGAAATGTAATTTGGTATATATTTAAAAAAACCTATACAGTTTGGTCAAAAGTAGTTGGTTAACCTATATATCAGATCAACGGAACCATCGAATGCCTCAAAGTTATGAAGGGAGGGGATGTCATTGATCTAGATGATATCGTGGAGGGGCTGAAAAGGGCTAAAGCTGCGAAGTTCATATGATAAAAAGATAAGGGATGAACTAATGAGGGACAATTCATTATCATTTTACACACCCACTATAAAAAATTGTATTTAGCTCTCACTTTGTTCTTACATTCTTTTTTTTTACTCAAACTTTATTTGTATTCTAATAATTAGATACAATAAACCAATTATCCTTTTGATATTCACTCTAAACTACATCTACTCAAACAAGTTTTCCAGCTCTAAACTACATCTACTCAAACAAGTTTTCCAGCTCGCAGTATTTTTCATATTCGACTCAGATCCCATCTAGCTTTCGATCATTTTGTTATCTAAATATATCTCGATCCCTAAACCATCAAACCATCTATAAAAATCTTTGACCAAAAAATTATAACATCCAGAGTCACCTTCTTTGAATTTGATTTTTACACTTTTAAACTTGGTTGAACCTAGGAGGCCAATTGATTTATATTCCTTTTCTTTAAAGAGACGAGATTTTGGCGTTAACAACCACAACCAACATCACAAACCAATCACTTTTCTTTTTTAATTCCACCATTTTGATAGAAAATGAATCAAAGATCATAAACATTTCTATGATAAAAAATCCAAAAAATAGTGTTTTTAAAAAAAACCCCAATTCATATAAAATAAATAATATTCATCATCATCCCAAATGATAAATAAAAAGTATAGTAAAAAATAAACTATTAATTTAAAAACAGAAATTTTCTTCCATTCCTTCATGAAAAATCACTATGTTCACAATATAAAGAAAATCCTACCAAATGGCCATCAAATTCATGAACGCAAAATTTCCAATTTCAAATATTTCACTTGTTGCAAGACACTCCACATCATACAGCTCTTGTAGATCACCATTATTCTTAGCAATGTAATCTAAAACGTCTATAACTTTAGGATCTCCAATTCATAAAACATGTATATGTCAAAATATCATTATGTGTTAATATATATTTTGTTTGTTAACCTAATTATCGTAGAATTTAAAAATGTTATTGATGCCAACTTTTTGGAACACGATTTGTAATAAAATGGTAAAATTTTGCATAGATTGAAAATATTTGGTGAATGCAGGCTAAAATATGATCATATGATTATTTAAAAATGTCGTTTAGATATTTATTTAAATATGTTCAATTTTGAAGTTACTTAATTAGTACAATTTTCCAACAATATCCATTATTCGTATTCACATAAATCTTATCCGTCGGTATGAACTCTTGGGAAGAAATAAAACTTCAAAACTGATTGAAATACGATCAAACCCTTTTGACTTTGACGCTGTCTCACTCACATTCTCTAATTGGACAAGAAAGGGTATTTGGGAACATGATCATATGATTTATGAGTCATAAGCATGATATTAACACGATATGGGGTCCACCTTAGGAGTCCACCACTTTATAGCCTATAACCTAAAAACTAAAATCTTGGTTCGGTAAAAAGAATAGTCTCTCAACATGTGTAACCTAGTTAGTTTTTTATTGATTCACACAATGTGCTGATTTTATCTTCTTAATATTGCATACGAGGCTAGAATTTATGGTCGAATATTAAACCAGATGGACTTATTTTATATTTGTTAGGCAGATGCTCTTATTCTAACCTATAATAATTGTCCTCAACGAGCCGTCAAACTTCATGAAATGTGGATACAAACTTATTATCCAACTACAGAATTAAAAATGTTTTTTTCATTCTTCATCTAAGAAGGTCAGAACTTGAAGTCAAAAGGTTCTTTAGTTTTGGTTTAGTTCGGTTATTTAGTTAATTGGTTTGTTTATCTAAAAGAAATTATGTCATGATGAAAATAGAAGACTAGTTCTATAAAGTTAATCGAAGATTGAATCAGATATCGTTCTGAAAAATATTTCTTTCATAGTACTACAATTTTTTAATTTTTTTCTAAATTGTTGCCTCCTATTAGATACTTTACGTTTGTATTTAACTAAACAAGATGTAGTTTTCTTGGTTCGTTTTAATTCAGCTAATTTTGTTAGAGGACACGTGAAGTGTGCCGACTTACAAAAAAGAACTGATCTTTTTGGTTTTCGATTCCATTATTTCGTTTCGGTTCAATTCGGTTTACATATCCACCCTGTAAAATCATGAGGCAACTTCCATTGAGATTTGAGATTAGCCATCCAGATCAAACCACGTACGCACCTGTTATAGTGTGGTTCATCACAGAGGATCACGACTCCATCCTCTTTCCCTTTTACACTTAACATACACTCTGTCCTACTGATCAAACCTCTAAACACAGCAACCGCCAATTCCTTCGAATTCCCCGATTCTCTTTACTTTTTTGTAGGCCGACTTTATCCTTTTTGACTCTTTTGAAGACTAGTGAAGCCATAGAAATGCTTTGAAGTTCTGTAAGTGTTTTACCTCTTTCATCTCGAAACTTCGATTTTGTCTTTCTGCTTTTTACAGATCGGTGAATTTTTTTTCCATCTGCTTTTTTGAAACTTGATTCACAACTCCAGAGATTCCAGCACGAGATCTAGGATCGTTTTGAGATGCCGAGGCAGAATCAAAGCGTGGAGAATCTGCTTCTACTAGGGAAAATCAGGAAGCGTGGATGTTCTTCGCCTACATCGTCAACTTCGTCTGTTCTCAGAGAGGGTTATCGGTTTAAGAGAGCGATTGTGGTTGGAAAAAGAGGAGGATCCACTACTCCTGTTCCTACATGGAGGCTGATGGGTCGATCTCCGTCTCCGGCGTCAGCATTGCGAACTTCCGGAGCCTTGGAAGGCAGACACGCAGCTTCTCCGGGTTACGCGCCGTCGCACTGCGGGAGCAAATCTGGGAAAGTAACAGCTGCTCCTGTTTCGGCGAGGAAGCTTGCGGCGACGCTGTGGGAGATGAACGAGATGCCTTCGCCGAGAGTGGTGGAGGAGAGTATGATAAAGGCAGCGCCAACAAATAGAAAGAGTAGAAAGGAAAGGATCGCTCCGCTTCCTCCTAGGTCAACTCATTCTGGTTCTCTTCCGCCTCACCTTTCCGATCCGTCGCATAGCCCAGTCTCCGAGGTAAAATTAAATTTTCCGGATAAAAATTCCCTAAGTTTCGTTTTGATTGGTGGAGAAAATCGAAGGAGAATGTGCTTCGATTTGAGTTCTTGCTGGCCCCATGTGCTTTAATTCTCTGAGCGATCAAAGGAGAGAGAAATTGACTTGCTCTCTTCAGCATTTCATGAAATACAATAATATATATTGATACGGGAGGTTAAGAGATCTCATCTCTTTCAACTGATAAATGATAATCTTTGTGTGATTCTGAGGTCTGAATTTGGTCAAAGTTGTGAATTGTTGGCAACCTCTATTAGTATTTTATTCATTCAAGGGAGAATATTTATCCTGCAGTTTCTGAATGATGTTAAGAAGTGGGATTAGAGATGATTAGAAAACTGTTGATCCTTCGGAATCTTTTGTCATGTGCTCAGAAAAAAAGGCACATTTAAGTTCATATGAAGGGGCATGTTTCTTTTATAAGTTGGTGCCCTATTATTCTTGCATAATTGGGCAGTTCGACCAATTTTTTTGTCAATTCATCATATGGAGGTAGTTGGTTGGTTTATTAAGGGCATAATGTAGGCCTAGATTCTCTTATAATTGAGACCTAAGAAAGCTTATATATACTGCTAAATCTTGGAGTAGGTTATAAGGAAGCTAAGAAACTCGTTGGTTTTGTAGAGGATGGATAGATCAGGAACAGGAAGTCGCCAGAGACGAGCATCCTCCATTACACAGAAGCTTAGGCTTGGAGACTGCAATATGGGTGCTAGGGATCCTATTAGCAATGGCAGCTTCATGGATGTAAGTTGATTTCTTTTACTTTTCGGCATGTTCTCTTCCATTTTCAAACCAATTTTGGTATTGGATTTGCTTCTTCTTGATAAGTTTTTCTGATGAAAGTGCATGATTGAGTGTTATTGGCTCCAGAGGCTGTTGATTGTTACATGCACCTGAACTTTGCATGTAAAGCTATAACTATAAGCAACTAGGAGATATTGAATCTGTTTTCTGGATGAAAGTGCATGATTGAGCGTTATTGGCTTCAGAAATTATTGACTACAATAATAGTCTCTCGTTCACTTTGCATGTAAAGCTATAAGCAACTAGGAGATACTGAATCTGTTATGATTAGTTTGTTTGCCTTTCATCATCTTTAAAACTACTTGCGTGCAAGGAAGCGATGAACTAAAGGTTTCACATGGCTTTTTTTGTTTCAATGCAGATGGAGACTCGATCACGGGCAGAGACACCGGCTGGTTCAACCGTGGGAGTCAAAACAAGGTTGAAGGATTGTAGTAACGCGCTCACAACATCAAAAGAGCTTCTCAAAATCATTAATAGAATGTGGGGTCAAGATGACCGGCCATCATCCAGCATGTCTCTAGTCTCTGCTTTACATTCTGAGCTCGAAAGAGCTCGCTTACAGGTCAATCAGTTAATCCACGAACACAAACCGGAAAACAATGACATCAACTACTTGATGAAACGTTTTGCTGAAGAGAAAGCGGCGTGGAAAGCCAGTGAGCAAGAAGTTGTTGAAGCTGCGATCGAATCTGTTGCTGGTGAGCTCGAAGTGGAAAGGAAACTGAGGAGAAGGTTTGAGGGGTTGAACAAGAAATTAGGCAAAGAATTGGCTGAAACAAAATCAGCGTTGATGAAAGCAGTGAAAGAAATCGAGAACGAGAAGCGAGCGAGAGTGATGGTTGAGAAAGTATGTGATGAACTAGCGAGAGACATAAGCGAAGACAAAGCAGAAGTTGAGGAACTCAAGAGAGAATCTTTTAAAGTGAAAGAAGAAGTGGAAAAGGAAAGAGAGATGTTGCAGTTAGCTGATGCGTTACGAGAGGAGAGAGTGCAGATGAAACTCTCGGAGGCTAAGCATCAGCTCGAGGAGAAGAACGCAGCTGTTGATAAGCTAAGGAACCAGCTTCAAACTTACCTCAAAGCAAAAAGATGTAAAGAGAAGACCCGTGAACCGCCTCAGACGACTCAGTTGCATAGCGAAGACACTGGAGAGTACTTGAACCACCACATCGGTTTCGGTTCATATAACGTCGAAGACGGAGAAGTTGAGGACGGAAACGACGAAGACGAAGAAGAAGACGATTCAGGGGAAAGCGATCTTCATTCGATAGAGCTGAATATAGACAACAACAAGAGCTATAAATGGCCTTACGGAGAAGAAAACAGAGGGAGAAAGTCAACGCCAAGGAAAAACCTTTCTTTACAAAGAAGCATATCGGATTGTGTGGATTGGGTTGTACAGAGCGAGAAGCTACAAAAGAATGGAGATGGATTAGATTGGGGAAGATCTATTGAAGTTGAGCCTAAAGGTTATTTAGATGAAACACAAGCTTATAAACTAAACAAGGCTTCTTCAAAAGATCATCTCATCTCTGGTCCGAGACTAAGTAACTTCCGCGGTGGATCCATTTCAAAGTCGCGGTTATCGGATGCTTCGAGAGGCGAAAATCAAAATGCAAGAAAATCAAGATGGTAATGAGCAGAGATTTCCTGAGCAGAGATTTGACATAATCTAAAAGACTTTTTACTTTTTTTTTTCTCTGCTCGCTCGTTTTGTCAAAAGAGTGATTCTTCATATGTATGTGACACACCAGATGATGATTAAGGAGCTTGAATTTTACATTAATGCACGAATCGTTTTTCAATTTGAGATTCAGATCTTTTAACCAACTAAACCTTTAAAAACAACTTCAGAATTTGAAATTACAGAGAGATAAAGCAGTTAGCTCTAATCGTCGAGCCATTTCCTGAGTCGATCCTTTACGAAATCGTTACGAGCCTTAACGCGAGCTTGTTGAGGTCCTATGTTGGCGAGTGAAAGATACGCTCCGGCGACAAAAAGAGAAACGCCAGCCGCGAAAAACCCCACAGACACCATCATCTGCCGCCGTGTCGGCGGATACGACATAAAAAACACCATCGTTACCTTACATTTTTACGGCCGGCTTACAAAATATATATATGTCTTCAAAGTTTACAACACAGTTATTGGGCCGGGCCTTTAAATTTTTGCGCTTTATTCCAATTGTCCAACATACAGATAAAATTAAAATCATGATAATAATATGCTTGCTTCAACAGAAAGCTGAAATAGGGTTTACCGAGCACGAGAGAAGAAGTGAATCAATCAAAAGGTCCAGAAGAAATGTTCAAAGGCATTTATTCTTCGTTAAATCCGTCAATGTCGAAGATGGCGGTTTTGTAATAATTTATGCATTCAATGAATGAGAGCAGAGATTGCGCTTGAAAGACGCAAAAGTTGTGAAATTTGGGGATAAGTTGAGTGGGTTGGTCATGTGCTTACTATCCCTACTTATGATTTAGTGAAGGCTCTATCTGTCACTGTTTGATGAATGCCACTGTCACAAGGCTTGAACGTTTTAGTGAAGGCTATGTGTGTGGTCTTTTGTTGTATGCAATATTGTTAAGCTAGACTGAGTTTTTTCTCTTTACATTTCATGAGAAAAATAAAATCATACTTTGAAGGAAAAAGAAGGATTTGGAGAAAAGAAAATGGCAAATACAATTATTTTCATAAAAGCAGCCATAGGAAAAAAAAAAAAGCTATAATAAGCCATGGTAATACTTTAGATTAATGTATCTTAATATTGTTAATGAATTAGATTAATGTCTCTTAATATTGTTATTGAATTAGATTAATGTCTCTTAATATTGTTAATGAATTGAAAAAAAAATGCAGATCAATCAGAGTGCATAGCTTGACCGTTTTCACCCGTCCATGATACGGCCAGGGATAGAGATAAAGTCAGAGCATTGGGTATTTGTCCTAAAAGCTGGAGGTTCATGGAAAAAAGTGGCTCAAACTCCACCAGACTTGTATCCTCACCTTCATGTGTAAGACGAGCACTGTCTGTCAACGGGGTTATATATTACCTTGCTTGGCTTGATATGTATAAACCCGTGGTTGTCAGTTTCGACATTAGATCCGAAGAATTCAAAATGATCAAAGTACCTCGAGAGGACGGAGATAAGCTGTCTACAAAGGTCAAGAATGTGAGTCTTATAGAGTATGGTGGGAAAATAACTCTTTTTGACAAAACCAATCTTAGAGACAAGGGTATGGTGGATTTATGGGTTGTGGAAGATGCTGGAAACAAGGAATGGTCGAGGAAGACTCTGGTTTTGCAGCCTTCTCAACTACATTTGGTCAATAACATTACATTTAAAGTTAAATGTGCAACTCAAAATGGCAAGGTTTTATTGATACCAGAGGAATTGTTTTCTCCTTTTCACTTTCTCTCTTATGATTTGCAAAGCAATAATATGAGAAAGATTGAAATCAAAGGTATACCAGACCACTGGTTTAGTAAGGACAAAGAGAACAAATGTTTTGACTTGATGTTTATGGATCACAGTGAGAGCATCACCCACCTGGAGACTTGGATTTTTCCTTTCTCTACATCTAATTAATGCGTGCTTGTTGTGTGTGTCAATGTATGTTAGTGTGTTTAGAAGATTAAGAACACAGTTGATTATTTATTGGTTTGCCTTTATAACTTTAAAGTGTTAATCGTGTTTATTTTTTTCATCAAGCACTATGTCAATTATCCACACCTCTAACTCTCTCTGCCTAAGACACAAAATGACAATTGAACGGACTCAGTAGGTCCAAACAAGGATAACCACATATTCGAGAGATAAGCGTAATTAAGAAAGAAAATAATGCGAAGTGGAAGGTGATTTATTTATACAGACGAACTGGCTAATTAGGTACTAAAATGACCCCAAGTTACGTACGTATGCTTCATCAGCAAATTTCAAGAAAAAGAAGTTGTTAAAGAAGTCCATAGATTTAAGCGCTAAACTCAGTCGTCTTTAGATTTCATCGTCGGATGATCATCTATTTCCTTTAGAGGTCATCTAATTACATTCAAAACCATTGTCTTTTAAAAATTCATCAGTTTTTAAAATCCATCAAAAGGTCCGATCTTTTCTTAAAAGAGTCCGTCTTTGAGGAGATTCTAGTTGAAGAATTACACTTTCTAAAGATTTTCCTCGCCAAAGGAATCTCTCATCCTCCGAGACAAGGTTCTTTCCAGTCATTCTTGATCTGAGGACCATTTCTATTTCTGGCTAGAAGACAAGACGCTTCTTTATCTTGTTTTCTCGATACTATTTCCGGTTTTCTAACTCTTTTAGTTCATTTTATTAAGGAAACAATTCAAGAAAAGATATGGTGGACCTAATAAAAAAAGTTGGGTTTTAAAAGGCCCATAAATGAATTTGGATGTGATATAAAATGCCATTATTACTGCGTGGAGAAACCTAATCAGTTAATAATTATATCAGCATTCAGCCACTTGCCTCCGTCGAGTAAAGGTGGGAAATTTATGGATTCTGATCAAAAATTGAAGGAGGAGATCGAGTTTTGGAGGCGAGTAGCGGAATCTGGTGTAATCTTTTCATCTTCTTAGTTTTTTTTAGACTTGATGTGTCCGAATATATCCACAAACGTATCCCTAACCCTAGCCTAGTTATGTGGGCGTGAAGTGAACCTCTAAAAATAATTTGATGAATTGCACAGGGGTTCGATGTGGATCATTTGATGGATGAAAAACCACGCTCTTGTTTGCTCAGGCCTCTCAAGTTTGAAAATAGTGATTGCCCCACCGACATCGCCCTTTACGCGAGACTGGGGATCCATAAATACAATATGATAAAGGTGACAAAACTAGTCTCCTCTTTTCTTATATATACCGAGTGATTCCCTTTATACAATTCATGTGTCAGAGGCAGAAGTTGCAGCTCAGTTGCGTAGAGAAATGCAATGAACGACCTAGAGCAATATATCAAACTCACCATATAACCTTGGTTGCAAAGGATCCAGCTGCAAGCAATTCCCTTGTGACTTTTCAGACGAAAGTTGTTGAAGAAGAAGGCTCTGGCATCAAGAGCCTGACTTGTGATATTGCTAGACCTAAGTTCGGACGACAAGGTAAAGTGTTAAGACACTTAATATCATTACTTTTTTTTGACACTGTTTCGAAATCATCTCTGTTCTCATACTTAACCATTTAGACACTGTAGAGAATCCCAAGCAACGTTTGGGTGATGAACCGGTGGAGGATTGTGATGAACCGGTGGGGAATTGTTACTCAGCTAGATTGCCTGAGTGGCCGTCAGAGAATGCTTTCAATGATATAAATCGATTTTACGTGGTAAGATTTACTTGGTTCATTTTTGCTTTTGCGTTCAGTTGTGTAATAATGCATATTTGCAGGTTAAGAAATCAGAGCTGCGGAAAAATGACTGGATTCGTTTATACATGGAACTTGCATTCCTCCACGCAAATACCAACCTTAAAAATGTAAAAAAAAAGAATTTGTGTTTTTTTTTGCTCTGTTGATTTTTGTTTTAATTTATTTATTTGAACTGTTGTTGCAGCCTAATCTGTCAAAGTTGGCGATTGTGAAGGTAGCGGTAGAAACGAAGGAAGATGAAAATGTGGAGACGCCAAAAGAGAGATTGAAGGCAAGAAATGCAATTTTCTACATAAAGTACAAGTACTGCCCGAGTAATCAAGATCGCATAGCTATAGTCAGAAGAAGACTAAGCAAGAGTACCGGAGACCTCAATCTCATGTTCCACAGTCGTTTTGCAAAGACGCTTCTATAGTTGCCGTCCTCCTTGTTTTGTGCTAATATATATAATCAAATGTCGATGACATCTAATATTAATTTATTCTCCAAGTACCGTTTATTAAATGGACTCATCGTTAAACTAAGCTATCTGTTCCTCCTTAAACTAACTTGTCTACTTCTTAGATCTCCACTACTAGGAAATAGATTCACTCTTGCTTTTTCCTTTTCATCTTAATAAACATACCTGTTGTGCATTCAAGCAACCAAATGATACCGGTGGATCATCTGATGTTACAAGCTTTCCATCATCATGCAACTCCAACACTATCTGCGCTTACAATATACCAAGAGAATGAATCTATTTCTTGTAAAAGTGGGATGATAAACTCTAAACACTTTGTATCACAAACTTACGAGCTTACATGTAGTTGCTTTGGAACTTCTCCATTGCTATCAGTGTCATTGACATACTGACTGCACTTATTGCATCCTTCCATATCAGCACCTGAGGCTTTTTTCATGTGTGATCATAATGTGCATGCCTGCAAGTATGAAACAACCAGTGATATTATATAATAACATGCATAAGAGATATGACACAGGATAAAATATCTGTCCTCGTTCTAATATAATTATCATTCACGATGACCAATTGTTCTGATACGAATTGTTAAGACCGGAAGCCCTATACCATCATAACCCCTTCAAACCTGCAGCTCTCACCTAGGGACTAGTTATAACTTATTTCCCTCCACTAGATTAAAAAGAAAACAACTGATTCGCAGCTAAAAACCGATATGGATGAGACTTGGTACGTTCCATTAACCTCTTAAGATTTCATAAACCAAAATGTTTCAAACCAAAATGAAACTCACTATCCCATTATTGATGATACATATAATAAATACCCCTAATCTCTATTGATCGTTGTAATTTTCATGATTTTGGTAAATATTTTATGAAATTTCCAACAATTTTTTTAACATGGGCAGGTTTGAGGCGCATTTAACACCACTACACTTTTTTCTCTATTTTTCTCGATAAAAGCTTACTTCAGTTTTTTCTTCCACATTATATTTTCATGCATCCTTACAGCTATTTAAGTGTAGCATAAGCTGCAAAATCCGAAAATTGGTTATTCATTCATACTTATCACTTAATATTAATTGTAAATCCAGCCAAGCATGGTCATATAGTTTCAATTAAATGAGTAAGGCTGCCAGCTTTTATTATATTAGTAGTTCGGAAGATATTACTTCCGTGTTATTATTCTATTGTTTTAAATAGGGAAAAGTATAAATTTGTTTTTACAAAATCCTTCTTCCAAAAATTTCATTAAAGAACTTCACATGGGAAATTAACTCACACTGCAAATATTAATAGCTTGCTTTTGGTGTGAAGCTACGTGATATTGTAGTCATAACTCATTACAATTAACTTTGACGTAGCCATATTTTTTTAAATATTTTTTCTATAAGTTTCTTGAGAAGATTTTGTAATCCTGTGATTAACATTAATACTCTTCCAGCTTCGATTAAGACACCTTTGCATGCACGTATGCGTATATATATTTTTCCTTATATTTGTCTTGATTAATTCAATTAAATACTTTTCGTAACTGTCAACAAATAATATTCGTATTTCTCATGATTTCTTATTGATAAATTTCAACTACAATTTCCGAACCGAACCGGGTTACCAAATACATGAATGATTTATAGACATATTTAGTGAGTTTTTAAATTCGGTAGTATTTACTTCATTTTCCTTTGTTATTGAAAGAATATCATTTTGCAATTCACACATTATATTTTATTTTTTATTAATAGACTAAATAATTTTTTTTTCCAATAAATACATTAAAACAATAAAATAAATTAAATTTTTATTTAAAATTTTGCATTGCAATCCTAGAATAACACTCTTTTTTATAACAAGATAATTATGTTAGAATGACATTTTTTTAAAAAATGAAATAACTACGAATGAAAAAGCTTATTAAGAAAATTGAATAATAAGCTTATTTTTCAATTCTAAAATCCCATTGTCAACTATTTTCTAAATGTTTTCTCAAGTTTTGAGATTTTTTAAATGTTTTCATTTAATTTTATATGTTACTTCTTTGACCGATGGAAAAATGACATATGGTTTAGTTGTAACACTTCGAAATTTGCATTTTATGCGTGGGTAGCTATTTTTAATTGGTTACCTACGGGTGATCGAATGCAAAACTGGAATTCACAAGTTTTTACTGATTGTATTTTTTTTCGTCAACATATGGAGACGCGAGATTACATTTAATTTACATGTCCATGCTATAAACAGATTTGGACCAATCTCACCACATGACTTATTCGTACAAAATTCTCCACATAATGGAACACGATTTTGTCAACTCTCACTAGACCAAACCGGGCTCGTTTGGGGTTCTATATGATACATGCTTGTTTTAAGCCACTATTTATCACCTTTGGATATAAATGAATGAAATGCGACATGGAACACAACTCATTTCTTCGCAAAAGATGATACAAACGATTGGAAAAGCTGTTCAGAATCAATTTAGCCCGATAAATGGCTTCCTGATATGGGATTTAAATTCCTTGCGACATTTTGGATTGGAGAAATTGTTATTCGGTCATGAGCTTGAGTCAAGTGTGAAATGAAGAACAATGTTTATTCCCATCGAATACAAGAGCATCAATTTGGTCACATCATCCTTAAAGCGCTCCATTTCATGCACACTTAACTTATGAGTTATGTCAAGATGTGTCACATAAAAGATAAGTGTACTTTGTTGATATTAGTAGCTGAGCTCCCATCATACACCAACATCTTCTAGAAATCGAGATATTACAATCACCCTCACACACATAGTACAACATTCTTGTTTTGTAAAAGACTGCACCCCTTGTGATGCGAGCCCACATAGCTTCACACTCGTCAGGACTTGGCTCTGATACTACTTGTAACACCTCGACCGCCACCATTTGTGGATCCACACATCCTTAATCAACATGTGGTTCCTACCCTCATCTGACGGCAGTATGTTACTCTAGATGTTTGAAATATTTTTTTACTGGCCCTACAAACCACCACAAGATATTTTCAAGTGTGATTTTCTCATTCACACGGTACTAAAAATTACTTCCTAGTAGGTCACCCTTCCTTAAATTACTCCACATTAAAGAGGCGTAGCTCTAAATTTCTGCAGGATGTATTATGGAAAAGATAAATACACTATGACGATATATGTAACTAAATCAATTCTCTTAAACTCTCATTGTGCACCAACATATTTTAAAACTCATGGTATTATAGAAAATGTTACATGATCCGTCTTAGAGACTAGGTTTTATGAGTGGATTGGTTTGTTTAGTTGTAGGATCAAAGAGGTCGGTTGCGATGTGCTTTCCACATTGATAAAGTGACTATACTATCTTGTGATATACAATTTTACTCATAAATAGGTATCTTTTTGGTCGAGAAAGCATATGTCACTTCGTATGTTATGTTATTAGCTCCTCGTACAAATGAATTAAATGCCTTGTCAGGTTTTAACTAGTCGGACAATGATTTATTTGCCGAATGTCATAGGAAGCGACCCAAAAGTTCAGCTCTTGAAAATGTTATTCTACATGTGAAAATCTTGGATTCTTGAAAATGTTATTCTACATGTGAAAATCTTGGATTCTTCACGTACTAACTTTTGAAGAGGCTAAATATTTTGTCGGTTTGCACATAGAAAGTTATAACAAATCTTTTTTACCGCCTCTCTTGACTAGATATACTGACAAAAAGTACATCACCTTAAAATCATTTAAATTTATAACAGTGTTAAACACACGCTAGATGTTCGTTAAGCGGTGAATGAACGTCTAAACGTATATGCAAACAAGATTTTTAGATATACATACATATATATATATATATATATATATATATATTCATGTAAATGTAAGAAACATAATTTTAGAAAAGTATAAAGATGGATATAAAAAAGGATAGATTCTTTATCTAGTATAAAAAATATTAAAATTATTGGATTAATATTAATTTTTTAATCCTTAAAATGATTTTTTTCATGTCTACAATACTCTTATTTCATTTGACAGAAAAAACATATTTATGAAGATGTCAGTTTCTCAACAAAATAAATCTACAGATTATTATTAAAAAATTCGCATATATATTGTAAAGATTTTTTTTTTCGGATTTTTTTTGCAAACTTTACGGATTTTTTTTCTATGGATTTAATTTTACTTGTCGTATATTTATTATTTTATTGCGAATTTTTTAAAAATCCGTAACAAAGGAAAACGAATTTTAAAAATTACTAAACTAGTGGCACTACATAAATGTAATTTAATACTTTTTGATATCTTTAATACTAAGTTAGTAAAAGAATACTAACCTATGAATTACACTAAAGATTAATATTAATGAAAGTAAATTTCACTAAAAAAATAATAGTGTTTATTCTTGTTCTCCTAAAAAATTAAAGTTTATTGGTTTAGAATCTATGAGCCATCTAAATAATCGCCTGAAAAATGCATTATAGAACACCGATCTTTGATTTAATTTGAATCGATACGTCAGCATTGCCATTCTAGAATATTGGTTTTTGGTCAGCCGGTTAAGTGAAAAATAATTGTCAGCAGTTTAAAGACTAGCTAGTTTCTCTAGCAATCATAGTATAATTTATTATATATTTTTATTTCACCTATTAATCTCTCTAAACAATACCACCTATGTTTGTTTTATAAAATGGCCTAACCAGAACCAACAAGAAGACGACTTTCTCAATAAAACCAAAAACCTCTTTCTCAATCCCCCCCGCAAAAGAGAGAGAGAGAGATCGATGAGCCGAAGAAACGGGAACGGGCCTAAGCTCGAGCTGAAGCTGAACCTTTCGCCACCTCGTTCTCAAGCTAGCCAGATGAGTCTGGTTCGATCTCCAAACCGATCCAACACAACTTCACCGAGCTCATGCGTTTCACAGGAGGAGATCGAGATCGAGATGGAGACAACCTCAATGGTCCTTGTGGGTTGCCCTCGTTGCCTTATGTACGTTATGCTCTCTGAAGATGACCCTAAGTGTCCAAAATGCAAAAGCACTGTCCTCCTTGATTTCCTCCATCATCAAAACGCTTCAGCCGCTACTACAACCGCTCCCGCCGCCATCACCCCAACCAGACGCAAGAAGAAGACTTGGTGGAACTGATTTAACTCAAATCAATTCTCTCTTGTTTTCTTAACAACAAAGTGATCCCAAACGGAAACCTATTTAACTAATCCAACCGTATCTGTTTCTCTTTTTGTTTTGCACTTTTAATTTTTCTCTTAGTTCTTTGTCTTTTAGTAGTGCTAATCGCGCTCCACTTTTAGACCAGATTTGAAGTGGAGCGCGAATAACACTAACTTTTCTTTTAATGGAAGATGATGAATTTCTTATAACTGATGATGCTTAGTATGATCAAACATGTGTTAATTGCTTTGTCTAAATTTGGAGTTTTTATGATTCCGCTTTGCTCCAGTGAATTTTTTTGTATTTCTTTTACCGAGATTAAAAAGAAATCATAACCAATGACTCTTTATGCAAGTGAAAATGTAAATTAGAGTACTCTGTTTCTTGATACTCTGTTTCTAATAAATCACATAGTTGATGATGTTTATTGAATTAAATCTAAAGTAAAACACTCTTATAAGTAGTAGTGATTATTATTTAACACGAAAAGATGAAGCAAAGTAATTCCTTATTTGACCTCTGGAAAGATCTAAAGCTGATATACAGAGACAAAAATAGTTCTATTATGGTCCTACCAAAGAAAAACCCATATGTAATTCTTTGAGTTTCGGTACGAAGATATGAGTCACTCATGCCTAAACTCCCAATTGAGATTTTATGTTTGGTTATTGTCCTTTACCATTTCTATGTCTGATAAAATGGTAACCATAAACCATAACCATATATTTTGTTTGATTAAAACTTATGCTGAAATCAAAAAGAAAACAAAGTGTTTAGATTTTAAGGACCCGGCACACATATTATAAAAACTAGTCATGGGTTTACGAAAAATATAGATACAAAGGTTTATAATATTACCTAACTAAACAAAAAAAATAAAAAAATAACAACCCTGATATATATTAATCTCTAACAAAAAAGCCTAAAGGTTGGATTTTCCTTTCCTGCTAAATGGAACATAACAAGAGTTTTTGTCCTGGAACATGGGTTTGTGTCCATAAGATTTGATAATTGCAAAGTAAAACTAAAAAGTGAAAATCTGCCGAAAAAAAAAAGTGAAAATCTAAATACAAAATCTATTTAATTTTGTTTTCATTATGTCAAAGGTGAAAAGTTGGTTAGGACTGAAGGAGGGGTAGTTCAGAATTCAGATAGCTGCAATAGATTTAAAACTTTAAAGTAATGAAATCATTTAAATCAAAGTATAAATGCAATAGTTATGAGGCAGTTGAGAATAATGAGCGTTACGTAAGAACGATAAATACGAATTTAATTCCACCATCAATTAAAATATATAAAAAATATTTTTTTGTTTAATAAAATAAATAAAAGGGGTGAATACAAATCCCCTTTTTTTCTTTCATTTTGTTGGTTATCTCTTCTTTTCCTTTATCATCGTGTCTACTCTATATTTCCCTTCATTAATTATATTGAAAATAACTCAGTTTTGCCTTCTATTTATCATTCACTATAAATGCCACCTTTCTGTTGCAACCTTCCTACTTAAGCAACCCTCATTCTTCAATTCAAAGCCTCATTTTCTGTTATTAAGATAACATCCATTAATAGTTTTCGTTTTCAAGTAAATTTAAATAATTTTGGTTTATAGTTTCTGTAATTCTAGACCAACAATTGCTGTTAACCTCATTTTCTTGGTAATTAGACCTGAAAACTCTATAAACTTTAATGTTGTTGTAATTTAAAATTAAGTCAACAACAAGAAAAAATGTAAATCGCCACTGCACAATCTAAGTAATGTGATCACAGGGTAACATTACTTGCTTCACTTTGGGTCACTATGCACAAAAACTTCGTATAAAACAGAGATTCACAGAAGAGAAGCATATCTTGTTATACTTCAGGACCAGAGGCGAACAAAGGTATAAGTCCACGCAAGACTTGAGCTGATAAATGGTGAGCCTGAAAAATCTCTCCATCCAAATTCCACACACTCTCTTCTTCCCCAAACGAAGTAAATGTGAATGCTCGTGTCTGCATACAGAAGATCAAAAACACATCTTATGATTTGAAAAAAAAGCAAAGGAAATGTTTACAAAATTACACAAACCTTATGATATTCCACAAACTCAAAGTTGAGAGGTTCTCCGCCTTTCTTCGCAAGTTCTGTGAGGTGCCATAAGTACTTGGGGCGAGAACAATCTTTGATAAGTATGAGATGAAGGAAACCATCTGAGAGGTGAGCGTCGACCACAAGACCATCTGGTGCTCTTTCATTTCGGTTTGACATCACTGCAGCACCTATACTCAGAAACCTCCCTCTCGTTCTACACCATCTTGTTCTTTCTGCATGATTCTCATCTTCCTTACTGTTACAAACGCTGCATTTCGCACGGCATTGTATTCTCTCTCTTTTTCTTGTGGAATTTCGGAATGGCCATGTTTTACTCCGTGTGTGTGGGGAAGTTTTAGCGTTCTCTGGTTCATTGTCTTCAAACATCACCTCTGCCTCATACGATCTTGCATTAACATATAAACCAAAACAACTTAAACAATAGTGCTTCTAGAAACTTTTAACAAAAACTCCAATGAAAAAATACCTGTGCTTCAAGAAGACTTTAGTGCCAACATAATCATAGCGTTTGGGACCCATCCACCGATATTTTTCACTTTCTGAAATGACATCACCATAAAACCCGTATCTGAATCAATTGTAACTCTGTTAGATATCAGTGCAATCAAGTTTCACGTTACAGGCACTCATAGTCAAAGTCAAAGATACTGAGGTGAATTATTGGACTAACGAGTAGGTCCTCTAAGGCTTTAAGCTTCTAAGTGAAAGATGAAATGTAAAGATTCATAAAATAATAAAAACTACTGTTCCTTGTAAAAGGAATGCATAAGTTTAGTCATTTACCCAGCAAATGAGGCTGCATAGCGAATAAAATGTTCAATCTTTGAGGTTGGTGCTGTTTTCCACCGCACAACCTGCATTACATCAAGGAACAGCTTTCTTCCTAAAATTATATGCAGTGCTGATGTTATAGGATCACGAGCTCCTGTAGTGCTGCAACAACAGAACATAAACACTTGTTTATAACTTCAAAACTTTACCTCAGAAGCTATTTTTACATTCGTGAGATTTATGAGATATAACAACTGGAAATGCCTTTCTCACTAACCCTACCATATAACAATTGCATCGGTTGAACCTGCCGGAATGAGACCGAATCTAGGCCTTCCACCACTGAAGGGATGATCAGAAGCGTCAATTCCTGCGAAAAATTCAACAAAAGGGAACAAGAAAAACATATCAGAAAAGGACTTATAAGAGCAGGCAATGTAACTGAATGTCTTGTAGAGAACAAAATCAACTGACCTTCACATGAGCCATTTACTGTCCCTGTAAGTTAGCAGTAACACCCACAGATTACAACTCGTAAACAATTCCAATGATTGAGCTAATAATATGAGATAAAGTTGATCAAATACATACTGAAATCCACGACTTCTTGAACTGAATCAGGAAGAAGAGGATAATGTTCTTTTTGGTCAGTCTCATGAACTGCATCTCCTGATTCTGCAACTGAGGAGCTGCTACCTCTACTTTGAACAGCACTGAAGGAATCTGTAGGACTTGGTGGAAGAGGGACTTTAAGTCTCGACAACAGATATCCGTTCAGTACTTCGTTGAAGAAACCATCCCCACCCTGAACATTGATTGATATGAAGGTATAATAGTAAATACCATAAATTGTAGGTTATGTCACATCACATAAATGTTTCACAAAAGCACTGAGAGAATCAATCACTACAATCATTGTCAAAAGAAGTACTTTGGGATCAAACAAATATAGAAAGAAGCGGTGTACAACTTACAACAGCTATGATGCCATCATATGAATGGAGTTCTTTGTTTTGGATAGATGTCATTACATCAAATGCATGTCCTGCTCGTTCTGTTACAATCACCTGATTTAAATGGGAAATCAAGAGTATCAATTTAAGGACCATAGCATAGAAAGTGAGAAGAGCATTTATGTGTCTTTCTCTATGAGAACTAAAGTATCACAAGAAACTATGCATAAGAATAATAAAATTAGACGAAGACCTTTGTATTAACTTTAGCGCGTATGAAAATCTTGGAGACAGTTTCCCAGATCTTGGAGCCATTCCCTTTGCCACTTTTTGGATGGACAAATACCTAAAAATGTAGCAAGCAATCTTGTCAAAGTATTCATGCAAATAGGAGCAATAGAGTGCCAATAATAAACACAAAAAATAAGATTTACCAAAAGATTTCTTGGTCTTTCGACTTCTTTGATCAAAGAGTAATTCAATTGATCTATCCACATCTGACACGTCTGCAAGTCCATATGACCAAAAGTAAATGCCGCAAGCTTCCAAAGACAAGGGTCCTTTGGTGATTTTTGCAACCCGTGCACAGTGAACCGATACATCTACACTAAAGCAGACTTGTTACACTATAATCTCTAGATGAAAAAGCAACAAATCATATAAGTGAGACAAAAATCAGAAACAAAACCTCTTGACTGTTTAACAAGCGTTCTCGGAAACATTCTTTGGCATGTCTAAGGCTTGACTTTGGAATATGTACCAGGCCATAGTTAGCAAACTCCACAGCATAAATATCAGAAAATTTGATCTCAATTTCAAAACTCTCCGAATTTGTAATTCCCAAACAATTCGTTCCATCCTGTCAAAGGTAGAGCAAAACATGGCTCTCTTAGACACAATAACCTAAACCAGTACCATAACAACTCAGGCAAAATTTAAAAGAGTCTCATCTATTACATAGCAATAAAAAAAAACTCCATGATTTTGTTTCTAACAGCTCCAAGATCAACATACACACAGCAACAATATGTAAAATATTCTAATTCATGCAGATATGATTATTTTGGAAAAATACAAAAAATAATCAGTCGTCTGATTAACCTGAGGAAGCATGAACATATGCCATTATAACAAAACTTACACAATCTGAAGAATCCAAACACTTCCAGGACAAACCATCTGGATTCCGAGAAAGCAAAACTTCCCCTACATGATCCAAGAAAAAGCACCCACTCATAACAGACAATTCACCATCGTTACAGCTGGAGTGGTCGTCTACACCAGAAAAACTAGAATCCTCATGCACTTCGTCCATTAAATTAATTTATGACCCTCCTCTGCTTTTAGAACTGCAAAGAATATAATAAAAGAAGAGTCACTCACAAGAATCAAGTTTGAAAGCTAGCAGACAAACACCTAAGATCATTTAAGTCAGAAGTTAGCAGACAATACTTAAAATTAAAAGCTTTAAGAGGTTGAGAGATACCAAAGGAATCTAAAGCGCAGATGCTGAAAAAATATGGTGCTCACAATTCATTATAAGAAAGTTACAGCCATAGACATGTGTACAATTTACTTTGTTCACAGCAGCTATCTGTCAAAAAATAGAAACTACATTTGCTTTAGTTCTGGCCCAGAACTTCTGGGCATGATACTATTCCCCAAAGCCAAGTAAGCAATATTCACAGCAAGGGGGATCTTTGATTAAAGAATAGTAAGGTTCAAGTAAAATGGTAGAGGGAATGGAAAATCGAGAGACATTATTGAGATTTGAGAGTAACCAATACATGAATCCTTGAAGCGATTCTCTCTTTTAGTGACCAGGAATTCTCTAACCTTCAGAGATCGATGGAGGGTGGGGAAGAAGGAGGATCGTCGGTGGAGCGTTGCGATTGACGTCTAGGAAGCTGCGGTGGAATGCCGGAAGAAGATTGAGCACGTACTCGTCTTTGATTGGTCGATTTTCTGAGTTGACCTAATCAAACCGATGACGATTTAGGAAAATTCAATAGAGGAAAACAAGAATAATCCGGCATCGTTTTTCTCGCTAATTCAACGTAATGGCTTGGAGTTGTCCCAGAATGACTCAGATTCAACGCCATGTTGAAGTTTCTCACAGAATGCAGAAACAATTCATAATTCACTAACCGCGATTTAACGCAGCTGTTGCGGTTGCAATTATGGAGAGGTTTTTGCGTTTGAGTTTGCGTTTGCGTTTGCACACTATTTAAGGCTTGGTTCTTTCTCGGTAATACAATGTTCTCGGTTGAATATTCTCCTACTTTTTCTTGCTAGTAATTATACCTGAATACCAAAACATTCCTCTGTAAACTTTTTTTCTTGTTGTAATTTGTTTAATAAATAACCAAAAAAAAGAACGTAGTTACATAAACATCTCCAAAATCTGTTTTAAAGTATAACATTACATTTTTTTTATGATTGAGAATATAAATTCCCAAACAGGGAATTTACTTTACTTTACTGGAGATGTGGAAACCGGTTCTTGATCAGAGAGGCTACGTGTTCCGCAACCCACACTGAGCCAGCCACCGTGCAGCAGAACCCGTGCGTGTGACCTTCCCTCTCGATTGATAAGGTAGTACCCGGAGCCTGCTTTGAAATCTGGACAACAGAACCCAAAACAAAAGAAACACAAAAGTAACTAAGAGTAGTTTCAAAAATGCCTTTTTAATTTAATTTGAGAAGAGAAGCTAATTCAACCTCTTCAAAGAGTTGCAAAGGACCCCAATGATCATCAATGCCAAATAAAAATGCAAGCTTGCTCTCGTTTTCTCTCATCAAATCCCAATCCGGCTCTGCTGCAAGCTTATATACCGCAAAAAGAAAAAAAACTGTGAATTCAAATCTGAGACTCTTTATATGAACACATTGTCAAAAGATGAGTACCTCTCGAAACTCTGTCATTGCCATAAAGAGAACATTGCGCATAGTGTGATACTGCAAGGAATGCAAAGTACAAGAGACTACAAGCATCAGATGAAGACGATGCAATAAGTTCGAGTGAATAGGGAAGCAAGACAATTAATACCTGCCTCAAGTGAGTGCAAGTAGCTTGAACAGCAGTATCAGACCAGGAAGCTCCCATGGTGTTGGATACAAACCACCGTGCAGCCGACATAGGTAACAATCTCAGTGATGCAACCAGAAAACTCGCTGTAGCTGACAGAACATTAGACCTGATAATTTCAACAATTTCTTTTTCATCTCTGGGATTTGGTAAAGCTTTCATAACATTTCTATATAATAGATGATCTGATTGTTTTTATTTTGTATTGAGGACTCATAAGATATTGAGAATATGAAAGCTCACGCTGCAAGCTTTCCAATTAACGATTGCTTTGTTGATTGTTGATTCAAAGTTAAAAATGGATACAAGCCAATGCAATATACAACCTGCAAAGCAATCAAGAGAATATAAGAAAAGATCACGTAGCACGGAGAGAAAACTCAGAGGGAATCAATCAGTCTATACCTTCTCTGAACACTTTTTCAAAATCTCAAGGGATATATAAGACCCAATAGAGTGCCCAACCTACCATTAAACCCAGAGCAACTAATATTAATTGATGTATGTAGAAGCAAATGTAGTAACCCAATTGTATACATGAAAGAATTAGTCTTACCAATATTATGGGAACTTTCACACTTTCCAACTCTTGTCTGATAAAATCAATCTGTATGATAACAAACAGATTAAGATCTTAATCATCATGGAATAAACAGTACAAGAATTAGGTGACTTTCAACTTGCTTAAGAACAATGTCAGATTTTTATTACCTTATGATCAATTTGTTCTTGCAACGAAAATAGCCTCCCAGATTCCCAGTCCTTAAAGCCAAAGTAAAACATCAAGTATCAAAGAGCAAGAATCAATCTGTCATACTTGACAACACAGAGTATGACGATATGGGCAGTAAAATGTGAAGCAAAGTTATAGTACCTTGCTCGTGTGAGATATCTGCCCAATAGCTACGCAAAAAAAGAAAAACAAATCAGTCCAAAATTAGAAAGCAGAAGAAGCATGAGGCAATAACCAGCAGCTTCCATAACATGGAATCAAAGAAAGCAAACACAAAAAACTGGAGTGGCTCAAATGGCCATACCTATTATAGATGCATTTCCATCAAGAAACTCGTGTAAAGATTCCAAAAAGTCGTTATAAAATGAGACAACACCTGAGAAATTACAATACCAGTGTTTGAAATTGAACATTTCTAGAATTTCTTCATACCTAGTAGAAAACACACGCCTTGATCATGATAGTATAATGAAACCTGGATTCCCCGGGATAAACAATACATGGAATTTGGGATTCTCAGCTTGAATTTCCATTATCTCGGTCATCGAACTTGATCCAAAAAAACAAAAAGTGCTACTATAATCAAAATGCAGTTGCTCGATTTGATATAATTTAGAAAATTCGTTATAGAGAGACTAATATTTACCCAGAAACTCTGCAAAGTCTGGAATTGACAGTTCTTTTAACTTCCTTCATTAATTTGTTTTCAGACTCCATATGTGCGATCACGCGATTATGCCTATAATTTCTCCGAGAACTGTTTAGAAAAGGAAACAAACAAAAATAGGCAAATGAGAGGATCAATGAGCGACGGTACTGAGAGAGTATCTCCAAGACGAAACTGGGAAAGAGAAGAAAACAGGTTTTCACAGTAATTATGTGAAGACAAAAGAAGAGAGCATAACAAATGCACCTGAAACAATAGGAGGAGTAGACCATTTGGAGAATCGAACCGCCGATCGGAGGAAGAAAGCAGCGAAGAGGCGGAGTTACCGAAGGTAGGCGAAGACCAAATCGCATTTTTTTGGCTCTATCCAGCAAAACGACATCGTTTGGTTTGATACGACATCGTTTAGTGAGTTTGGTGGGTGTTTGGGCTTATCTCCACCTCATACTTCCACTACAAAGAGAGGCCATTGACAGAGAGATAAGTGTTTGGTCGCTCTGAGTGAGAGTCACAAAACGTAGCTATGGCGTCTGTAGCTTCTTCAACTACTCTCATCTCTTCCACTAGGGTTCTTCCAACTAAATCCTCCCTTTCATCTACTCCCTCCGTCTCTTTCCTTCGTACCCTGTCCTCTCCTTCCGCATCCGCTTCTCTCCGGTCCGGATTTGCTCGACGCTCTTCTCTCAGCTCCAGTTCTCGCCGGAGCTTTGCTGTCAAGGCCCAAGCCGTAAGTTACCGCAATGTCGATACTTTATTCCTCTACGTGTGATTGAAATCGAAATTGATTAGCCTGTTATTTACTTCGCAGTCCTCCTGCTTGTCAACCTCTAAGGGTTTAGGGTTTTCTTGGGGAAAATCAATTTTAATAGGTTCTGTGACCGTGCTTCTGCAGATTTCACTAAAAGCACAGAAATTTGAGCGACATTTTGTTCTCGGGTTGTTAGTTTTGTTCGTAGTGGTGATGGCTACTAAAACAGGAGAAATGATTTGAAATTCTTTAGTTTAGTGAAACTGAGTCACATTTAAGTTGCACTCTGTTGAGTGATATAGAGATAAACTCTTGTTATTGTATCCAGGTTCTCTGATTGTTGATTTGACTTGTCTAGCTCTCCTTGGATATGATGTCTAACGAGTTTAAATTTTTATGTTTAAAGGACGATCTCCCACTGGTTGGAAACAAGGCGCCTGATTTTGAGGCAGAGGCTGTATTCGATCAGGAGTTCATCAAGGTATCTTGTCTTCAGAACATTCTTTTGCTTATCTTGATTAGTTTCTTACATCAATGTTAAATCATATCTGCTGCTTCCATTCTATCCATAAGTTTAGGTTTGAAGCTAAATGAGTAGTCTTTAGCTTTTCATTTATTGAGTATGTGTCTTATGGTTCTTAAAACTCATTTATGGTTTCAGGTTAAGCTCTCTGAGTACATTGGGAAGAAGTATGTGATTCTCTTTTTCTACCCCTTGGACTTCACATTCGTCTGCCCAACAGGTTAGTTTTGTTCGATAAGTAGATCGAAATTGAATATCCGAGGTTCACTGCATCCTAATCTCTCTTTGGTTCTTGTGTCTTTCAGAGATTACTGCCTTCAGTGACCGGTATGCAGAGTTTGAGAAGTTGAACACAGAAGTACTAGGTGTCTCTGTCGATAGTGTGGTAAGTATAACTTGCCCTTTCTCTGTATCTGATGATGTGCAAGTGAGATTCACTATACAATTACTCGATTGCTTGACGCACCTCTACTTCTTGTGCTTGTGTCTATGTAGTTCTCGCATCTTGCGTGGGTCCAAACAGACAGAAAATCTGGAGGGCTTGGTGATCTGAACTATCCCCTTATATCAGATGTCACTAAATCAATCTCAAAATCTTTCGGAGTGCTCATCCATGACCAGGTAAATTTCCTAGATTTCCTTTTGGCTTCCTTTTAAAGTGTTTGGGATAATAAAGACAAGAACTTTATTTGTGTAACAACAGGGAATAGCATTGAGAGGGCTTTTCATAATCGACAAGGAAGGAGTGATTCAACATTCCACAATCAACAATCTTGGCATTGGTCGAAGCGTTGATGAAACAATGAGAACCCTCCAGGTATACTACAAATGAACTCACAAGTCACAAACCAAAAACCGCTATTTTGTTCATCCGATTACGGTTTTGCTTGAACGCGTTCTCGATGTTGCAGGCGTTACAGTACATTCAGGAAAACCCTGATGAAGTCTGCCCCGCGGGATGGAAGCCAGGCGAGAAGTCAATGAAACCCGACCCTAAGCTCAGCAAAGAGTACTTCTCAGCTATTTAGAAAGCTTCTAAGATAGCCAAAGAAGTGCAAATCTTTGTTATATTATATGTGAGCTGAGTTTTTTTTTTATCTCTTTAACGCTAAACGAACCTTTGTTTGAATCTCACTTTCTCTCCAAATAATAAATCTTCCAATTCCATTTCGGCTAATTGAATTTCTCATATTCAAGTCTATCATCTCCAAAAGTTCACATAAATCATAATGCATGTTTCATCTAAATACCAGGAACATTTCAGACAACACATAATGTTACAAAGGCCATTTCATTCTTTTTTTATGTGAAAATAGCACTTATTCTCAAACTGAATTTTAAATTACACATTCAATATTCTTAATCAAACCGTTTGTTCTTCAACAACTGCATTTATTATTATACTGTCCATTAAACGTTAGTGTATATTACAAACACGTAATTATGATACAAAATTAAAAAAAGCAGCAGATGCTGCTACCTGTAAAAAGTTACTCATGTCTCCTGCCCACAAGTTCCAACATCATTAATCATCATCATCATCAACCCAACCTTTTTCCTGGGCAACCGGTAACTGGTAAACGTCGGTTCACTCTCTCCCTTAAACTACACTACGACCCGGTCACAATTGTTTTTTCTTCACACTCAGAATTCGCAGTTTCTCTTTACTAACAATGCATGCCCTCACCAACTCCGGCGCCGTACTTCTCGCCGTCTTACTCTTCTTCCTCCTCATCCTTCTCGCCGAGCTCTCTTACATCTTCTGTCGCCGCATCGGATCTTTCCCTGATCCGCCATCTCCGGCAAGTAAAGAACTTATACTCCAATTCTTCATGTGTTGCAAGAAGAAGAACCACCATTCTCGTGTTGAGCCAACCGGAATTGTTTCTGTGCAGATGGAGGGGGGTGTTGCTGCGGCGGCGGCCGACAAGTGGCAAGTGTCGAGGGTTCTGTTTACAATCGAGGAAGAAGATTTGGAGTTAGTGGAAGATGATGATGTGGTCTCCGCTGAGGACGATAACAACGTTGAACTCCGGGTTGAAATTCCGGTGGAATATTCCGGCGAGCCGACTCCGTTCTTAACGCCGTGCGATTCTCCTCCGTACTTCACTCCTTCGCCATCTCCTGGTCGGGAAATGGATCACGTCATTGATGTGTATGACGTCAGCAGCAGAGGATCTTGTTTCAATTTCCAAGACTCTCATATGTGTTAAAATTTTGCTTATTTTCATCGGTTTAGATATTAGGTTGAACAGTTTGGTAAATTACAGCCGGATTTTGAGTATTAATTATTTCTTTCTTACTTTTCTTTTCTCTTTTGGTTACAACTTTGTCGTAATATTTTTCATCGGCAGTTTAAATTTTTACCAAGAATTGTGAAACGTGTTATTTGTGAAGTCAGGGATGCTTCCGTTTTGGTTTTTTGGGTTTTGTTTTCATGTAGAACCAAACTTAATTTGATTCGGTTCAGTTTATTGAAACTCAGTTTTGGTTATGGTTTAAGAAGTTGTACTCGAGATGAACCAAATTTGTTTTTGGAACTCGATTTTCCTTGTGTTCAATTTTGCTTTACTTTTTTAAGTTCAAAATCGTTATATTTTTCTTATGAAATCAAACTAGAAAATCTTTGTCGCAGGACAGATTGCATTACTTATTGAATTTCCTTCTTCTCTTGTATCACTTCTAAACATTGAAACTTCTCTTCCTAAATCTTTTGTCAACATGGGTTAGTATATAGGATTTTGATGATCATGTGGGCGTATCATCGTCTGACAAGTCAACTGCACCACATAGACTGAGTTATGACCTCTATAAGAGTCCGATGACAACTTTCACCCGATCCACATGTTTTGTGTTTTGTTTGGAAACCAGGATATTGTGAATATATGTTTTCGAGATTTGTATTTAGGCTAATTGATTCTGTTAGTTAGGAGATTAGGTAAATCTAATTCCTATGTGAATGTATCTACTCTGTATATTCATTCTCATGAAACAAATATTCTCCCAATCCTAAACTCTAATTACTTTAATGTTTTCGTTTTAGGTCTTGTTTTGTTCATTAAAATTCCGGTCTGGTTACGGTTTAAGTTGGTTATGCGCTGTTTTCAATTTTGGTTTACTTTCAATTTTATTAAGTTGGTTATGCGCTGTGTTCATCCCCTGAATGGAACTTCAAAATCTTCATTCTTGTTCTTTCACATAGAAGTTAGAACCAATATAACAAAATCAAAAGCGAGGATTATGTCTTTCAACTCCAAACAACAGCACATAATCCATATGGATTAACCAAAGCAAACAATCCAACTCTCAAACATTAGATTATTAAAGAAAAAAAAAAACCTGAAAACAATTCAGAAACTAGAGATTGACTTAAGATAAGTCAAAATCACATTTGATAGGTTGAAACTTAAACCCGCTGGTTGAGTTAGAGGAAGCGAGAGGGATCTTGAGATCATCACACTTAATCTTGGGTTTGAATTTCCACGACTTTATCACCCAAAACTTGAACCTAACTCTCATCCTCAGTTTCGCATCGATCCTGTAAATTCCAGATTTCTCATCCTCCTTCAGATCCGCTCGAGCTCCGTCGCCAAGCACCACCAAATTCTGTCCCTCGATTTTGGTTAAAACCACCGTCGTGTTTTTGTGTCCTTGATAAAACGGCGAGACCTCTCCGGTTCCGAATCGCTGATCGCCGTAGTATCCACTCACCTGAATCTCGTCGTAATAGACTCCGACTCGTTGGTTAGGGTTACGGATTGTGAAATTCAGATCGAGATTGAAGTGGAGATTGTTGCTGTTTGGATCGAGGCTGAATCGGGTCAGATGTGCGTCGGTGACGTAGAATTTGACGGCGTTGGGACGGAAGATGAGCCAGAGGACAAAGGCGGCTATGCCGAGGATAACGGCTACAGCTATGAGGATGTTGCAGATCAGGCTTAGGATGCAGCAACCGCAGCAGCGTAGACAGCTACCGAGGCAGCTGAAGCAGCAGCATCCGAACCCAGGCCCGTCGTAACTGCGTTGTTTCTTAGCCGGTTGAGGAATCGATGGCCCGTAGTACGCGCCGTTCAGGTATGGTTGTCTTTCCCCCATCTGTTCGACGATATGCCTCAGAGAGAAACCGAAACAGAGATTTAAGAATCCGAATTGATTTTTTGTTTGTTTGTTTAAGGCTAAAGGATACGAATCGTTCAGTGAAGGAGAAGAAGAAGAGCGTTAATAGGAAAAGGAGATTAAGAGGACAGATATATAATGTTTGTGATTGGAAGAGATAATTATGTATTTAATTCAAAAGAAGATAAATATAACGCGTTTTTTTATTATGGAAACGAATTATAAAAAGAAAAAACGAGATTACGCTTGTTAATTTTTTTTTTTTTTTTGCAATTTAAATTATGACCAGATTTGGTTAATAATTTTTTCATTTTGTCATTACTATGAAAAATTAATTGTGGCCAAATCTGCATTTTAATTGTGGTTACGGAAAGTATTTACCTTATAGGAAACTGTGAGATATAAAATAAACAAAAACCGGTTAAATCTTAACCAGCGGTTTAGTTTTCAAAAAAAAGTGCCGTTACAATTTGTTAAAGGTCAGTATCAGTAGACGTTGAAAGTGGTCAAAGCTTTTTCAACCATCGACATGCATTTCAAATTTAAAGGACGATTAAAAAAAATACAATTTATAGATAAAGCTTTCTATTAGACGCATGTTTGTTTCTCAGTAAAGAAGAAAATAGAAAGATATGTAAACCTTTCGACATGAATACTGCTACAGTGAAAGGAATGTTTTGAGTATAATGGAAGAGTGCTAAAGACTATCAGAGAGTTATAGTAGGTTAGATCTTTCTTTCGATTCTACTAAACTACAAAGCAAAGAATATGTTCGAGTCATAGTTAATTTTGAAATGTCTAGCCTCCGAGAAGATAAAAAAGTTATGAAACTGCCATCAGAGGAAGTCACTTTGTTTTAGTTCCACTAAGAAAGGATCCAAAAAGGTGCTTTACAAATCAAAGATTAACTATGAGCATAAAACTTGTCTTATGTTCATTCAAGCTAGAAAGGAAAGGACAATAATGTAAGGCATCAAAGGTCACAATCTGAAATTCAGAAGGGGCATGCCTATCTCAATGAATCAGACCTTCATTATTATATGATAATGATGAAAAACCGAATTTAGCAAGCTGCAAATGTTAACTTCTCGGTTGGCTTTGAAAAAGTATTACTATCTTAGTTAAAAATCATAAAAGTGTCATTTAGTCAAAATGTTTTGAAGTGATAAATTATCGAAGAAAAAATTTATACTGTAATATCTTAAATCATAAATAAAGTATTATAATTATTGTAAATTTATTTTTTTATAGTATAAAGTAACTATGTAGTATCTTTTTTTCGCATCTTAAATTTTATAATCTAGTATGGAAAAGTTAAGAGTTACCAACAAACTATAAAGAATTCTAAACAACCAAACTATAATTTGATATAAGGGAATGGATAATCAACCAAGGAAAATTGTTTCGGAAAACTGCATCGGAATCCAAATTCTAAAGTTGAAATACGAAATCAACACTCAAAGAGACCCTTCTTTGAAACATGAATACGCCATCACTGAGCTAGGAGAGTGGAGTGCATATGAGACAATAAAATCGCCTAATACCGCCTCAACTAGTACCATAATTGGACTAAACGAACGAAAGGTTAAAGAGGAACCAAGTCCAACAACTACATAAAACCACAAAATCAAAGTACTATAGTGGGAAAAAGAACTAGACAAAAGGAAACGCCTTGAAAATATGAGAAAATTTTCTAACTAAGATGAGTAGAACTTACACACAAACTCTCGCGCACCAAACTAAGCAACCTTCATACAGTAGCCCGGATACCTCCTCACAAGAGAAGAACCGAGGACCGATTCACAACGCATAAACTTGAACTTCCTCCAAAATCACATGGAAAATGAATAATACTAGAAGATTTCTTTACACAAGAGAGCTATCTTGATGACAAGACTTCAACACCAAACCACTTCCTAACAACCCGCATGGAATTCAGAAAACACAAGACAGATAAGAATCCATATTCGAAGCAAAATCTAAAATAAAGATGGCAATGATGAACTTCTGAAAACTTAGCTAATAATGTAAAGCCACTAACTAAATCATTAACATCGTCCCAAATTTTAATTACCAAACATAAATCAACAACAAGTCGTACCACACCGAATCAAGCTGAGACTTATCTTTGAAATAACACATTCCTTTCAAACTAAAACTGGGTAAAATATTGAGGTAGAATTATGGTGTTACACAACACTTTATTCCAGCACCCCCGAATAAATAATCAAACTCGATAGAAAAGATAAAAAACAAAGATTATCGACATTCAAGAGCTAGTCTTGGAGGAAACTGCCCATGTAAAACAGCTCTAACTGGAGTCGCTACCACAATAACCCGGAGGTTTCGTCAAACCACTAGCTGAACAGAGCAAAATTTATTTTTCTGCTTCGATAAAAATAATTTTTGAATAGTCACTGAAAATATTAAAAATAAATTATATTAAATACAATTATGTTGACATTTTCCTCCAATTCAAAGTAAATAGTCTAATCCTATATCTAAAAAACATTATGAGTATATGTGTATGTGTATATGTATTATGTTTTAGTGCTAATCAATTAAAATATGGGTTTAAATATTCTTTGTAATTCTTTTATCATTATTTGTGTTCGCTTCATTTTTTTCGCCACTATAAATTCTTAAGACGATAAAAACATATCAAGATTTTTATAAATCCCGGTAATTAGTCTAAATTTCAGTCAAAGGTCAACCTTAGGTTATAGTAATAAAAATATTCGTTTGGATGTAATTGCCAATTATATATGACTTTCTTGTCGACAAAAATATACGACTTTCTTATGTTACAAAGTTTCCATCTCCTTCTGAATTTCTCCTTGTCACTGCAAAACCCAAAATGGCAGAAGTAATCGTGATCTCTTCAAGCATGGTTCGTCCCGAAAACATAAAGCAATCAGGACGGAGAAAGATCCATCTAACTCCATATGATCTCAAACTTCTTAATTTTGTTTATCCTCAAAGAGGTCTTCTCTTCCCCAAACCCGACCCGGAAACCCATATCATCCCTCATTTAAAGGCTTCCCTTTCGTCTGCCTTAGCGATGTATTTCCCGTTCGCCGGACGTCTCGTCAAAGTAAACAATCATGAAGACAACACGGTGTCGTTTTATATCGACTGCGATGGCTCCGGTGCCAAATTTATCCACGCCAAATCCGAATCTGTCTCCGTGAACGATCTCCTTGTTCAACCTCATGACTTCAAAAGGCGTTTCTTTCCCGCTAACGATCTCAAAAGCTCTGATGGCGTCTCTGAGCCTTTACTTGCGTTGCAAACCACCGAGATCAAAGATGGAGTTTTCATCAGTTTCGGTTATAATCACATGGTGGCTGATGGTTCATCTTTCTGGAATTTCTTCAGAACTTGGTCCAAGATTTGTCTTAACGGTTCGAGTTCTAATATTCAGCCTCTTGTTCTCAAAGATCCCTTCCTCGAATGGATCGATTATCCGATCCATATCACGGATTCAAGAACAGAGACGAAACCAAGATTCCAAGTCCCAAGTAAAGAGAGAGTTTTTCACTTCACAAAGAGAAGCATCTCAGATCTCAAAGCGAAAGCCAACGACGACATGGACTCCACTGATCTGAAAATCTCGTCTCTTCAAGCAGTTTTAGCACATGTATGGGTATCAATCATCAAACACAGTGGTCTAAACCGAGAAGAAGAGTCTCATTGCATAGTAGCTGCGGATATGAGAAGGAGGCTAAACCCTCCTCTTGAGAACGAGTGTTTCGGGAATGTGACTCATCAAGCGGTTACTACAGCCACGGTGGGAGAGATCTTGGATCAAGGGATAGGTTGGGCTGCTTTGCAAATAAATAAACAGGTGAGGTCACTAACGAATGAAAATTACAAGACTTTTGCGGAGGATTGGGTTAGAAATGTCAAATCTCCAAAAATAAGGGGTGGTACTTGTTTCATTGTGACAAGCTCTCCATGGTTTGATGTGTACGACAACGATTTCGGTTGGGGAAAACCGATTGCCGTTCGAGCTGAACCGAATAATGGTTTCGGTGTCTCGCTAGTAGTTTTTAAGGGTGTTGAAGAAGGGACTATTGATGTTCATGCGACCATACCCTTAGCCATATGGTCCGATGTACTACTAAACCTATTCAACGTTGTGTGATTCGTTGGATTATGTGATCATTTGTATGGATTGATTTGTCCAATAATAAATTTTCCTTCTATCAAATGTACGTAATAGTATTACTTAAGATAACTTAAATACAAGTCACAATCATAAATATTTGAAATACTACGTCGATGCAGACCATAAACTGATATCTATAAGAAAAGTCAAAGAACGAGCCAAGAGGTAAAACGTAGGGTAAAAGAGGTAAAAATTTCACATGTTTAATTTCAGAAATAATTTTATTTCAATTATGAACCACATAAAAATGGGAACCCACACACGAAAGTTTCGTAAGTACGTATATTCAGAGCAGGCTGTGTGGTCTTTAAACACAAACGATCATATTAGTACTGTAAAAATCGAAAGATTCTCTCGAGAGGAGAGCATGACTTGGCGAATATGTACGACAAAGCCGGTGAACGTTATCAAATTTGTAAGGTTTCGATCTTCTATTGGTCTAGTAGATACGTACTCAACACGTTAACAAAAAATTGAAAAAAAAAACAAACTTAAGAAATATGAAGATGATGACAATGATCGAAAGGAGAAATCTATTTCTAATTTTTTTTAAAAGTACTTGTATTACATGGTAGTGGAAATATTCGCGTAAAATTTTCACAACATTTTCATCTGATTTTTTCTAGCAAACTTGGTTTCAATTTTTCTTAATCTCAATTACCTGGTTTATTTAAGCTGTGTTTGTTTTACTGTCTTTTTCTTTGGCTCTTTGTGCTTTTCCTTGTTTCTCATATGTGGATTGTTGTCTCCCTTGTGGCTCATCTCCCTTCTTTGGTTCCGGTAAACATTCCTATTATTGTATTGTTCTTTTGTTCTTAATATAACTCTCCGTTCGTAATAGCTAGGATCGAAAATATTTTTATTTTACAATATAACCTTTAATTAACAGATTATGTTTTCATTTGAATAATTAAAACTATATATTTGGATGTATATTAAGAACATCCATATTCATTGGAATAACAGATCATGGGTTTCTAAAACAAAATTAATTGGGAATGAGTAATTCGTACTCATTATATTCCTTATAAATTGTTATCAAGTCTCATCATACCTTTCGATGTAGGACATTCTTCATATGGCGGTGTTCATTTCGACCTTTTTAGTTTGAGTTCAGTTTGGAATTCTTAGTTTAAAGAATTATAAATTCTATTGCATTTTTTTTCTAATGTTTTGTTGAATATGTATGCGTGTATATGATTATGAAACTAAAATTATAAGCAAGGATGGACATAGAAAATATTGTTGGTTTCTTCAACTCATAACATTTGTTCAATCATCGGCCAATAGGGTTACTAGTACATCAGACCATAAAGATAAAGTCAAGGTGACATGAACATCAATACTCCCTTCTTCAACCCCACGAAACATTACCAGCAAACCACCAATATCATTACCCGGTCCAGCTCGAGCCGCGATTGGTTTTCCCCAACCGAAATCATGATTGTACACTTCAAACCATGGAGAGCTTGCTACGATCAGAGAATTATCAGCCGTTCTACTTCCAACCCCTATTTTTGGAATCTTAACATTTTTGACCCAATTCTCTGCAAAAGTTTTATAACTTTCATTGGTTTGTGACTTCACAGCTTTACTTATTTGCAAAGCAGCCCAGCCTAGCCCATGATCCAGTAGATCTCCCACGGTGGTCGTAGCTATGGCGAGACCCGTCAGATTCCCGAAACACTCTTTAGCTAGAGGAGGGTTTAGCCTCCGTCTTATGTCGGCAGCTACTTTGCACTGAGTCTCTTCTTCTCGGTTTAGACCACTGTGTTTGATGATTGATTGCCATAGATATGCTACAACCGCTTGAAGAGAAGAGATTTTCAGATCATTGGATTCAATTTCGCCACTGGCTTTAGCTTTGAGATTTGAAATTTTCTTCTTTGTGAAGTGAAAAACTCTCTCTTTAGTTGAAGTTTCACGAGTTGGTGGCGTCTCCGTCTGTGTAACCGGAACATGGACCGGGAAATCGATCCTGTCGAGGAACCAATCTTTGAGAACAAGAGGCTGAAAATCAGGACACGAACCATTAAGACAAATATTGGACCAAGTGTGGAAGAAATTCCAAAACGAAGAACCATCGGCCATCATGTGATTGTAACCGAAACTGATGAAAACTCCATCTTTCATCTCGGTGACTTGTAATTCAAGCAACGGGTCCGAGGTTAGGGCATCACGGCTTTCGACATTGTTGGCAGGGAAGAAAAGGGTTATGAAATCAGGAACAGAGCCATGAGATTGAATTAGATCGTTCACGGATACAGATTCGGCTTTTGCGTGGACGAATTTAGCGCCTGAGCCATCACAGTCGACGTAAAATGACACCGTATTGTCTTCGTGATTGTTCACTTTGACGAGACGACCGGCGAACGGGAAATAAATCTTTAAGGCAGTCGAAAGAGAAGCCTTTAATCGAGGGATGATATGGGTTTCCGGGTCGGGTTTGGGGAAGAGAAGGCCTCTTTGAGGATAAACAAGATAAAGAAGGTCAAGGTCATGTGGAGTTAGATGGATTTTAGTCCGACCCGATTGGTTTATGTTTTCGGGTCGAACCATGCTCGAAGAAATCACGGTCACTTCTACCATTTTGCGTTTGTCGAGAAGAATATGGAAAACTTTGTAATATAGGAATAATCATATAGAATAGACACATAAAAGAAAACTCGAAGCCATATCTTTATAGTATCTTTTGGTTATAATATGGACATTAGACAATTTGCTTATCTGTTCTTGAGAACATGCATAACGTGAAGGTTTCTGTTATTATATGAAGGTTTCTGACATCTATTTATCTGCACTTTCGAAATTAGAGCATGTGAAAAGTGTGACGAAGACATATGTAGAGGGAGATTCGTTTACTCTAATGGATTTAAATAGATAGTTCCAAACGCAACACGTACTATGCTAAAAAAAAAACATTTTCTTTGAGGTATTTTATTATTCTTATCGAGTAGAATTATTTCATTAATTGGCATCATCTACCAAACAAGATTTACAACATAACGTAAAGTAGAAGAAAATATTTTGATTGTCTTCCCTCACATTTCACGTCTTAAAGATTAGAACCAAGTCTTCTTCATTAGCGGGAAGACTCCAATTAATCTCTTTGGTTAGTTACTCGATCATCATACCAAAATGCCGTTGAAAAGGGAGGTCGTAGAAGAAAGAGAGAATATGAAGAGGAAATATGCTAGAGAAGAAAAATGCCGAAGAAAGGAAAAAGGTCCAAGAAGGGGGATGTCGGAAAACAACATGGAGAAAAAGAGGTCGGAGATGCAGGAAAGAAAGAAGACAGTAAAGAGACGTAATGCAATATAACAGTCATAAAAGAGAGGTGAAAGCAAAAATTAACAACGTTGAAGAAGGCAAAGCACGGTTAAGATTTTTTAAGAAGATATCATAAAGAAACGAGAAAAATTAAGAAACAAATCAATGGTGGACACCATTTGTAAAATAGATCTAGGGTTTATAGTATTTATATGAAGGTTTAAAATCATTATGTTTTAATTGAGGTTCATCTTTATCCCAATTTTATTTTTGGTCAAGAATCAAAATACATTTTGAACTAATTCTGATGCATAATCCATCATTTTTATTACTCATATGTGAAAAGCAAACCTTTTTAAAGCATGAATAGTGAGAGGTTCTCATAGAGGTTCTTATTAATAAAAAAAATATATATATATATTAAAAAGGGGAAGAGATAAGTGAGAAACTTATGTGAAATATGACTGATTATAATTGGTTGTTTTTAAAAAAAATAATAATAAAAAATTATAAAATCTGGTTATATTAAAATATTAATTTTTTTTGAGAGATTGCAAGAGTCTCTTACTACAAATGCTCTTAGAATTAGAGTATTTTGGTTCAAAATTAATGCTCAATTCTAACATAAATTTCACCGATTTTTAACCTTATTTATGTATGTTTCTAAAATAGTAATTCTATATATATTGTTACTATCTCATGCGTATTTTAATCTACTATATGAATATGAGATAATGTGGTTTATGTTTCAACTTTTAAGATCTAGTGGTGCTCTGTTTCTGGTCTTGTGTTTTTACATTTCGTTCATCTTTACTTCTTTTTGTACCGAACTCTGGTATCAAGGAAACCCCAGCGTTATAAAAGTAAAGAGTCCGATATTGGTGAACAAAAGCAAAGCGGATATATTAGCGGTTAGCGAAAGTGGTGAGCGGTTGGAAAATAATGTAAAATTGTGGGAGAAAACTGTTAGTGAAAGCGGTGACAAAAAATTGAGAGAAACGTTTTTACTGTAATTTTTGTAAACGTTTTTGTGATTGGTGCACATAAATATTTTTTTTCTCCAACCGCTTTAATTTAGTACACCAATCAAAGCCAAAATATAAGATGAGACGGCAAACACAGATTAAAAAACCCTTAAAAGGAACAGCAGTTAGGTCCAACATAATTAACCCAATTGTAAACAATACCTAACCCTTATTTTTTTCTTTTCGGAAAGACAATACCTAACTCCCAACATATATATGTCTAATTGGATATATGTATGTCTAAGATAGAAGAGAAAAAGATCATAAACACTCAATCAACAATAAATACTCAATACTGATTAATTCCAAATATGGATGTACAAGTGATTTTTTTTTTTGTCATCTGAATTATATTGAACAATCGCCGTATATATGGTCATACTGAATTTTTAGAGTATGGAACATATCATTACTCTACTCCTACTCTATCCAAAGCATACAATCAAACCGAGAAGAAAAGACAGTAACCATTGTCCACTCCATCACAATCCCAAACAGTATTTAAAGGCAAATTCAAGCTGAAAATTTGGAAACAATATTGAAGATGTACAAGTGATCAGCTTGCGGAATTTCCGATGTTGTAAATTATTTTTAAGTTAGGTGAAAAGGCCACTATACTTAGAAAATTATATGAATTTGGTAGAGTCTTATTCAGACATCGTAGGTAGTAGTGTATGTGCGTGAACAGCCCACATCCCACGTTCATAATCACTTTATATATATATATGAAAGAAAAATCCAAGGTTAGGTTCTCAACTTGATCCGAGAAATAAAAAAACGTGTATATAATAATACGATCATGTAATTGAAATAACAAAGAATAACAAATAAATTATAGATTGTACAATTCTCATATTAAATTAGCTAAGTAGACATAATCTTTATTAAAATTTAAACACAGACATTTTAGACACCATATTGATTTGTCTAGATGCCGCTTGGATTTGCAAAAAAATAAACGACCCCCAAAACTAAAGAGGTTTGATCAGTTTGTTGTGTCAATCAGAGAAAGAACATAAGAAAATTATTAGCTAAACTTTTGTAGGGTGTACTTGTTGTAACAGTGAGTAACGGATCCTGATTTTATCATTTCAAGATCCAAGGATATTCACGATAAACCCTAAGTAACGTAATTGTTAACTTTATTCTATTAGTGTGAAGCAGCATTTTAGAATAATGTGCTTTAAAGTGCAAGAAAGCCCATATTTTACGCAATACTTCAATATAGCGAAAAAAATCTTTAAATCCCTAAATATGACTAAAGTTATTCCAATCCACATAATTTTTGTTTTTTGAACTTTCTTATTTTTTGTGGAGTATTATACAAATATATTAAAATGGGTCTCTATTTAGCTTAAGATAAAGATGGAGACATATATGGACAATGACACCATAACACAACGTCCACAAAAGATCAACGAGTCGTAAATTTATTTATTTAAAATTCCAATTTCTATCGCCGTCCAACTTTATCAGCTTCAAAAAGAAATCATCAGGAAAGTAACAAAGAAAAGTTGATTTGAAAGCATCAGAATATGCATCTTAATCAGCAAGAAAATATAAATGATCACAAATTAAAATATAATTTAGAATTGAACTATAATAAAGTATAGATATTTAAATTCTTACAACTCGTTACGATAACATCACGACTCTGCAATATTTCCCATCGTATAAGCAAAATGTACAATTCACATCACAGCTGGTAATTGATTAAGAAGAAAATTATAAAACTTAACAAAACACTAATATTTAACGGAGACGTTAGTTACCTCATTTCTCTCCGTCGCATCAGACACTGACACTGCAACTAGTGGTAATCGTATACTTAACGGCGTTTTCTCCGACAATAATTCCGGCAGCTTTATTACCGAAGTCAATATTCGTCGGACACCTCACATGAAGATGATACTTCCCGGTGATAAAAGTCCCGACCTTCCACCTCACCCTACCGTCAGCACGAATAACCAACGTAACAGCGCCGTTATCTTGATCGTCGTCAAGACTAAGGGCGTTAAAAGGAGCGACGGGAACTGAGGTTCCGTAGACGAACGGCGACCAGATGGTGACTTCTTTGTGTCCTTGATACGTCGGAGGAATGGATGTTCGGAAAGTAATCTGTTGGCTATGATAAGTAGCGTAGACGTCGAGACGGTCGTAGTAAACGCCGATCTTGTCATTAGGGTTGCGGGAAGAGAGAGTGATTTGGAAATTGGAGGTGAGGAGGTTCGGAGGATTGCCGGAGACGTTGAAGGCGTAGACGGTGGCGTCTTGGAGGAGGAAACGTGGCTTTGAAGGTTGGAGAATTGCCCAAATGAGGAGGATCGTTAGGAAGATTATGAAGAGGATGAAAATTATTGACCATATAATTCGCCGGATTAGTTTCCGGCGAGAATGGGTGTGGGACCCGCAGTCTTTAGAAGTCATCGGTGGTGGTGCTGGTGGAGGAGAGAGTGGAAAAGTAGTTAAGAGTTTTTATCTTTAATTCTATTTTGATGAAGTGATCTAAATAATGGGCTAATTGTATGTAGGATTTATAGGAGAGTGATAGGCAAATAAAGCTATTCTTTTTAAATTTAATTTTTTTGGTCTATAACAACATTTAGAAAAACTATATGGTTTATATGCATCAGTCCGATTGGTGACATATAGTGATACAATTTACAACGCTTTTAACTGTAAGCGAATATGAGTATTGCTTTGCTTCTATGGTTGATAACTATAGAAGCGGTAAACCCCTAACCGTATTGGTAAAAAAGTTACCAAACCATCACGCAAATTATAATTTTATTTGTGTTACACTAAAAATCTTCAATAGAACTGTCTCCATTCATCTTCGTAATTTGTATTTTCTGATAACCAAATCTCCAAATCTCATATTTAATGTAGAATTTGGTGTAGAAACATAAATAGAATTTGGTGCTGATGCTCTAATATAATAACAAAAGTAATTTTTTTCATATTAAAACCAAAAATAGAAACAAACGATGACAATTTCGTTGTCTAAAGGTATATATATTATATATACAATCCAAAACGATAAACATTAATATATATATATATATATAGATATAGATATATATTTCTTTGTGTATATATGAATTTCTAGAAATGACTAAGAAAAAAGAAAAAGAAGATTGATATGGGCGGTGCATGTTTTCGATAGAAAGATGACTTTATGTGTGGTCGAAGAGTTTTTCATCGGCGCAAACAATAATACGTAATTCAGCTGGTAAATTTCACTCTCAGGTTCCTGGTGTGAAAGATTGAAACTTAACTCAAACCAAAAAAAAAAAACAAACAAAATGAATTAGAATGTTAGCTGCTTTAAAACTATACATATGGAGTTCAATAGTTTGGAACGCTAGAATTTTTTTTGTCCATGTGTATTTTTTTTATATAAAACAGATTTTAATTTTTTTTTATAACATATTTTTAGAAATGCAAAGGCAATAAAATAAAAAATAAAAAAAAATAATCAAGGTCATTATGATGTATCATGTATGCATATGTAAGATGATTATATGTTTGATAACATATTTTTATAAATGCAAAGGCAATAAAAATAATCAAGGTCATTATGATGTATCATGTATGCATATGTAAGATGATAAAACTAATTTCCTTTTATTGAAAATGTGATGTATATAAAAGGTTAAAAACAGAGGATAACAGTAGAACATTAGAATGATTGCTTTAATCAAATCGAAAAGATTCTAATATTTTATTAAAACGAAATTTTGGACCCTGAACTCATATAAAAATAAAAATAAAAAGTTTACATCTTTATAGCTACCACATAGCTAGATGACTTTTCACTATCAGTTTATTTAGTGATAAAAATTTAGAGTTCAGTATAACTTTTTAAGTATAAGATGATAAAAGTAAAATCTTGTGCTATTGGATTGATTTTAAAATAGAGTGATCATAAAGTCATATTGGATATTCTTCTCAAACCAACGAACGATTGGTCACATCCCTCATTTCTCTTGAATTTAAAAACACAGTCTTCACATTTTATGGAATCTACCTTTTTATTGCGTTCCTGGCATTACACCGATACCGGTGTCCCCGACGATGCCTCATATTTGCCCTAGATGATCATGAAGTCATCCTGGATTTCTTTCTACCGAGGAAGGCTGGGGTGAACATAGAGAACTACCTCATTTTAGATAGAATGGAGGTAGAATTTTCCCTCGGGGATAATGCCTCAGCAAGATATAATCCAAGCTTTGACTACTTGACATTTGATAGCTAGGTAATTATAAGATATACTGATTTAGTTTGTGCAGAGATATGTGCGAGATGGTTTGCATTGAATTAGTTACCGTTGGAGTTATGAATTTTAGGAAAGTATGCGCATTCTCTTATCAACATCAATTGACAAATATTTTCCATTCTCTATATCCAGATCCAATTTTGATAGATATTCGAACCTATCATTCACCTTTTTATAAAAGACATCATACAAGCTATACATATACAAACACAAATATATATATGAAATTAAGCACTACATAGTCCCTAATTACAAATACTAAGTTTCATGATAGTCTTCTTGATGTCATCAACTCGAAACCTCGTAAGCTTAAGTATAAGAATGGGGAAATGATGTAAACTTTAGTTGATTTAACTGCACAATCGATCTTTGATGGATAATCTTGATATTTTCTATCATTAATTCCATTTGGTGACAACAACAGATTCAAAATGGACGAAGAGTCTTCATCAAGGCGTACACTACAAGAAATTGGTCGGAAATCAATCAATAAAAGACCCTTTTCCTTGTAGTGGTAAGGTTGATGAGGATGTTCGTGATGGAGCTGTCCCTGCTTACCTTCTTGATCGTGAGAATACCACAAGAGCCAAGATAAGTTTTGATTTTCAGTGAGTATTATTAAGACAATGCTGAATATAGGTGTGAGGCAATACATGAATCAGTTTTTATTTGTTTCCTGGGTTTAGGTACTTAGCAATACTATAAAACAAAAGAGAAAAGAAAAATTTGGGAAATGGGAGGTTCCTCTTTCAAAGGTAGTATTCTTACCTGAATTTTTTTTGTAATTGATTTTGTGATTTCTTCTTTGTTTATTCAAGAAATGGCTGTTCTCGTTTTCAGGTTTGTCCTGTCCCTGACGATGAAGTGTTTAGAGTTAGCAAATCCGGTAAGAGGAAAAGTATGAAATTTCTTTTCGTTTTCCGTATGCTTTAAGTTTTAGACTGCCTTTTTAGTGATGGGAATGAGTTTTGTTAAGACTCAGATGAGTTTCAATGATGAATTTAGGTATAAGATACAGTTATTGATGTATGATTCTTTGACAAAATCAAAATTGCAGCAAAGCAACGGAAGAGGATGGTTACAAAGGCTACATACGTTGGACCTGGTTTCACGAGAAAACCACAAAAGTACGAGCGTTTCATTCGACCATCTGGACTGCGTTTCACTAAGGCTCACGTTACACACCCTGAGCTAAAATGCACTTTCTCTCTTGAGATCATGGGCATAAAGAAGAACCCTATTAGTCCAATGTACACTTCACTTGGTGTCATGACGAGAGGCACAATCATCGAGGTTAGCTTTCGATAATCTTTTTTGCTTATCGTTTCCTTTTGGTAGCTGCAATAGAAAACGTTTTTTTTCAAAATTTCTGGAATTCAGGTTAACGTGAGTGAGCTTGGTCTTGTTACACCTACTGGAAAAGTCGTCTGGGGTAGGTGACTAATAACTCCGAGAATGATGGCTGTATAAACGCAGTCTTGCTTGTGTAAAACATAATCTATATCTCAGTTCAAAGGAGGAACTTCAGATTTTTAGCTTTTATCATGTGTGTCATTATATTTTTGTGGCTTTTCTTTTCTTGACAATTTAGAGTATATTTTATAATGATAAGCATAAACAGCCGACTTAGCTCAGTGGTAGAGCGCGTGACTTTTAATCCCGTGGCCGTGGGTTCGATCCCCACAGTCGGCGATCTTTTTTTCATATCAAGAAAAGCTTTGACATTTAATTTGAACCAATTAACTGTAAACCAGAATGTTTTGTATTGAAGCATGTCTAATTCGGTTTAACTGATTTAAACTGTACCGGAAAATTCTGAAGCGTACAAACATTTGCGTGACGTAACTTCGTTGGTAAGACTTATTATAATTTGGAACAACTAGTTAAAAGATTCCACGTGGCGTACGTATGTTCTTTTTCAGCTACGTCGGCTAAAATTTGAGGCGTAAATGGGCTTCATCAAGGTCCAAATAAGTCCACTGATGTCATTTTTTCCTATGTTTTTTTTATGATGTCATTGTCATTGCCCATATGCCCCGTAGGACCCGATTCTTCCGAATCCAGCATATTCCTAGAGTGAATCGGACAGAATCGGATAATCTCGTCAACCACTAACAACACGCCATGTCATCTACCAATTGGGATTCATGCCACGTCGGTCCCGGGTCAAGACTTCATTGTTCATAAGCTGCCCATCGTCCGACTTGTTTATTTTCCACGTGTTATCCTTCCAGAATAATACAGAGAGAGCGAAAATCAGTAAACCCTTCCAAACTAATCTCAACCGTCAATTCCTCACCTTCGTTCTCTTCCTCTTCATCTCCTTCTATTCCTTCTTCCCCAATTCTGAACAGATAGAAACCTCGACACTTTCACGAAATCCTCGTGACAAAACGAAAAACCCTAAGATTATGGTTAAAGAGAGTCTAATTCCTCCGTCTTCTGCGTCAACGACCGGAACGACGTCTTCTTCTTCGTCTCTGTCGATGACGTTGTCCTCGACGAACGCGTTATCGTTCTTGTCGAAAGGGTGGAGGGAGGTATGGGACTCAGCCGATGCGGATTTGCAATTGATGCGGGACCGAGCTAAATCTGTTAAGAATCTAGCATCTACGTTCGACAGGGAGATCGAGAATTTCCTAAATAATTCGGCGAGGTCCGCGTTTTCCGCTGGGTCGCCATCGGCGTCATCTTTCTCCAGTGAAATTGGTATCATGAAGAAGCTTGAGCCCAAAATTTCGGAGTTCCGTAGGGTTTATTCGGCGCCGGAGATCAGCCGTAAGGTTATGGAGAGGTGGGGGCCAGCGAGGGCGAAGCTGGGAATTGATCTGTCTGCGATTAAGAACGCATTTGTCTCTGAAATGGATCTGGATGAGCGTAATGGGGTTTTAGAGATGGGTAGACTGAGGAGACAACGTAATAGGGACAGGGTTAGGTTTACTGAATTTTTCGCCGAGACCGAGAGAGAGGGAGAAGCTCCTTTCGGAGATTGGGAACCAATTAGGTCTCTGAAGACTAGATTTAAAGAGTTTGAGAAACGAAGCTCGTTAGAAATATTGAGTGGATTCAAGAACAACGAATTTGTGGAGAAGCTCAAAACCAGCTTTGTAAGTTTCTCCATGTTTACTCTACAACTTTAGGGAACTTATATAAATTCCTGCTTTAATTCAATCATAAGTCAAATTCTGCAATCGGAGATTCGGAAGTTTCTTAATACAGAAGTCAATTCTCTTGTAGTTTACTTTGACTTTTGATAACCACTACCATCGTTGAATGCTTGAAATGATTTAGTTGAGTTTCTGATAGTGTTAACCTGCTACGTCTTGTGATCTTCGACTACTTTACTAATGATGCTTTCGCTTTTGTTCTGTTTGCAGAAATCGATTTACAAAGAAACTGATGAGGCCAAGGTTGGTATTCGGAAATTGGACTTTGTACTAGTTTTCATTGGCTGTTCTTTTAGATTTATAATTAAGTTCTGTGTATTACCAGAATCTGCACCCAAATTGTAGATTGTTCACTCAAGTGTTGGCTTGATATTCTTTACAATGACATGTTAACTTTGCTGAGTTTTACTTGTTACCCTTTATATTTTTGGGTAGGCTTTAGTTCAGTGTTGGATTTGGAGTTTGACTTTACCTCCTTTAACTTTTGGTGCAGGATGTGCCGCCATTGGATGTACCTGAACTTTTGGCATGTTTGGTTAGGCAGTCTGAACCTTTTCTAGATCAGATTGGTGTACGAAAGGGTAAGTGCCTTTTGCATTTGTCTCTTCATGCTGCTTAAATTTTTGATTAGTTGTATGAATCTCGTTGTTTATAGTTGGTGTTTCTCTGCAATAGGTGAATTTCCAAACAAAAACTCAAATCTTGTCTCTAACATTAGAGGGTCTTTGTTTAATGGGTTGCTTGCTTCATCAGAAGCTTAAGCTGGTGAGGTTTGATGCTAGAGCTTGCACATTTTCTGGACATCAAATATTTTCTAGTCTTAGGTTTTGTGTGAAAACAGATCACTCAAATGAAACCTGCCATAAAATGGACTATATTAGACATTACTTGTACATTATCATCTAGTTTTGGTGGTTAGATGAGAAAATAAGTTCCTGATTTTGCTCCACTGAATTGTATTTCAGATATGTGCGACCGGATAGTAGAAAACCTCTGCAAGTGCAAGAGCCAACAACTATGGCGTCTGCCATCTGCACAAGCATCTGATTTGATTGAAACCGAGAACCATGTTGATGATTTGGATATGAGATTAGCAAGTGTTCTCCAGAGCACTGGACACCATTATGATGGTGGGTTCTGGACGGATTTTATGAAGCCCGAGACTTCAGAAAGCAAAAGGCACGTAGCTATTGTTACAACAGCTAGTCTCCCTTGGATGACCGGAACAGCTGTAAATCCGCTATTCCGAGCAGCGTATTTGGCAAAATCTGCAAAACAGAGTGTCACACTCGTGGTTCCTTGGCTCTGCGAATCTGATCAAGAACTAGTTTATCCAAACAATCTCACTTTCAGTTCACCTGAAGAACAAGAGAGTTATATACGTAAATGGTTGGAGGAAAGGGTTGGTTTCAAGGCTGATTTTAAAATCTCCTTTTACCCAGGAAAGGTAAAGTTAATAATTGTTCTATATATGTCTGCCAATATGTTTCGATTATTATGTTAGAGTGACTGAGTTTCTGTGGCTTGTTATATAGTTTTCGAAAGAAAGGCGAAGCATATTTCCGGCTGGTGACACTTCTCAATTCATACCGTCAAAAGATGCTGACATTGCTATACTTGAAGAACCTGAACATCTCAACTGGTATTACCACGGCAAGCGTTGGACAGATAAATTCAACCATGTTGTTGGAATCGTTCACACAAACTATTTAGAGTACATCAAGAGGGAGAAGAATGGAGCTCTTCAAGCGTTTTTTGTGAACCATGTAAACAATTGGGTCACACGAGCATACTGCGACAAGGTAAATCATCTACAAGCCTTTGTTCTGTTTGCTTGATTCCTCTTCGAGCTAATAATATACATATTCTCTTATCTCATGAAAGGTTCTTCGTCTCTCTGCGGCAACACAAGATTTACCAAAATCTGTTGTATGCAATGTCCATGGTGTCAATCCCAAGTTCCTTATGATTGGTGAGAAAATTGCTGAAGAGAGATCCCGTGGAGAAGAAGCTTTTTCAAAAGGCGCATATTTCTTAGGGAAAATGGTGTGGGCAAAAGGATACAGAGAGCTAATAGATCTGATGGCTAAACACAAAGGCGAACTCGGGGGCTTCAACTTAGACGTGTATGGAAACGGTGAAGATTCTGTCGAGGTCCAACGTGCAGCAAAGAGACACAATTTGAATCTCAATTTCCTCAAAGGAAGAGACCACGCAGACGATTCCCTTCACAAGTAAGTTCCTGACAAAACTCTTTGGTAGTATTATTACTTGAAAGAAGAGATCTCTCTTGATTGTTTTTTCTCTCTCTCTCTCAAGGTACAAAGTGTTCATAAACCCTAGCATCAGCGATGTGCTATGCACAGCAACCGCAGAAGCACTCGCGATGGGGAAATTCGTGGTGTGTGCAGATCATCCATCAAACGAGTTCTTCAGATCATTCCCAAACTGTTTAACGTACAAAACATCGGAAGACTTTGTAAACAAAGTGAAAGAAGCAATGTCGAAAGAGCCGTTACCACTCACACCAGAGCAAATGTACAATCTATCTTGGGAAGCAGCGACACAGAGATTCATGGAGTATTCGGATCTGGATAAGATCTTAAACAATGGAGATGGAGGAAAAAGGAAGATAAGAAAATCAAGATCGGTCCCAAGCTTTAACGAGATGGTGGATGGAGGATTGGCATTCACGCACTATGTTCTCACAGGGAATGATTTCTTGAGACTATGCACAGGAGCAACACCGAGTACAAAAGACTATGATAAACAACATTGCAAGGATCTGAAACTTGTTCCGCCTCATGTTCACAAACCTATCTTCGGCTGGTAGATTTGTCTTGGCTACATATATTTTGCTTTTGGTTTTATTAAACTACTGCGTTTATTATTTTCCTTATTATTTTTTACTGTAGTTGTTGAAGGTCGTTTGTTGATAGAAAGGTAGTAGATATATGTCATTTTGGGGGGTATTTTTGTAGAATATTAATACGAAGCGTATTTTGTGAAATACAGATAAATTAAGATAATATACTTTTTTCCCATTTAATAGTATATGTTGCAAACAGAACAAAGGCTTCCTTGGCTTTGGTCTTTTATGGCATACTTGTGTGGTCAATTTATAAGTCAAAAAGACACTACGTGCGGTTAATTATTAAATCGATTCTTAAATTAAACTACATTTTCGATAAAAGGTTAATCTCTATTTTATAAAATGATTTTTGCCCATGTATAAGTTAAATTGCTTTCCTTTGTTAAATTTTGACTCTGATTACAATTTGCAATCTTTATGGTGTGACTAAATTTTCTCTAGTCATTCAGTTTTCGGGATCATTTAAAAAACAATTAATTGAAAATAGATTCGTTCTTTCAAAATTAACTTGTAATAACAAGTGTTATTAGATTCATAAAACTGATATAATAAACCTATGATCAATTACGAAAAATTAGTATATTATTAGATTATTTTGAATAATTAATTTAAGCTCTTTACAGAACATAGACATGGATGCACTCTTGTGTTGCTGCTTTTATCTCATTAGGAGGAGCATCATAACCATGTTTAGGCTACGTTAAGAGGAAGCAAAAATCAAGTTGAGGTGTGATTTTAAGGTTACGATTTTATTCTGTTTTTTATTACAGTCAAGATGTGGCTGTTTCAAATCAGAGACGAAAACAACTCATATGTAAATAACTTTACTTTGGTCAAATAAATTTAAAATTTACCAAAAAAAAAAAAAAAGTTACGTTTTTATGAAGAAGAAGAAGTTGTGTGAATTTTAGGTTACGTTTTTGGTTCTCACGTCGTTTACTTGAAAGGGTGTTCTTATTTATGTTTAGGGTTACCCCAAGAAGAAGAATAAATTAATCAGGTTTGTGATTTTTAGGTTTTTCATGTTTTCATGTTTAGGGAAGAAGTGTGAGGAGGAGAAGAGGACGTGTGGTCTTAAAAAATTAACTTGAAGAAGTATATCTAGAAATCTTCGATCCTATTAGGTTATAGCTGTAGCCCGTAGTACTTGTAATAAACAAGCGTTTCTCAACTGTATTGTCTTTTGTAATATTTCATCGATTGCGAAAAGTTAAGTTTTGTGCTTCTCTAAGCAAAGCATTTGACGAGTGTATTTTAGTAAATCAATACTAATTAAGGAAGTGTACTTTACAAAAACAAATAAAACTCGTGTATTTCTCAAAGATAAACAATAACTTATAGGGCATTTTTCCAAATTTCCTTTTTATTTATACAATACGAGACTTGCTCAAGGGTTCAATAATAATAAGAGATAAATGGAAATATTTCTGCATACTAGGGAAAGATAATAATGAGATACTTCTCTAGGGTTTCAATAGGAGGTTTGGCATTTGCTCTCGCCGGCTGAGGAAAGCGACGCATACCGCTTGGAATGCAGAGTTCTTCCTATTTAATGAATGTCGATTTAGGGTTCAAGGAAACAAGCGGGGAAAACGGAACTTCACTTGCCCAAGTAGAATCAATTGCTTCTATTGCTCCGCTCGAGGTTGACCTTGACGACGACATTGAGGATTTGGAATTTGACAAGAATCAGAACAAGAGGAAACTAGAGGGAGCCGAGAAAGATGAAAAGAGCAAGAGAAGGGAAAAGCAAAAAGACAAGGAGGAAAGGTTGGCTATTTCTTTATAGTTCATTATTCCAAATAAGTTGTATAATTTGGTTTCAACCTGTTCGTTGAAATAAACTAAATGAATGTGTAGAGAGAGAAAAATACAAGCTGCTGAAGGGAGATTGTTGGAGAATCATGAACCTGAGAGTGCTGATGAGTTTGAGAAAATGGTTAGAAGCTCTCCCAACAGCAGCTTTGTGTGGATAAAATATATGGCGTTCATGCTCAACTTGGCTGATATTGAGAAAGCTAGGTCCATTGCTGAGAGGTATTTTTTCCTATATCGGTTGATAAAGCAAGCATTTATGGTTCACGTGTGATTGTTGTCTCTATATTGATTTTGTTTATCTCTCTGCAGGGCCTTGAGAACTATAAACATTCGAGAGGAAGAAGAGAAGCTAAACATTTGGGTTGCTTACTTCAATTTGGAAAACGAACATGGAAGTGATCCAGATGAAGCTGTCAAGAAAGTGTTTGAAAGAGCCCGTCAATACTGTGACCCCAAGAAAGTCTACTTTGCACGCTTGGGTGTGTATGAGAGAACAGAGAAATATAAACTGGCTGATAAGCTCCTTGATGAGATGATCAAGAAGTTCAAGAAATCATGCAAGGTACTTGCTGTTTAATCTTGTTATCTTGTCAAACCAAAACCAATATGTTTTCTTTCTTGTGATAGTTTTTGCTTTTTTAAGGTTTGGCTAAGGAAAGTAAAAAGTTGTCTAAAGCAAAACGAGGGAGACATTCAGTCGATCGTGAATCGGGCCTTGTTATGTCTAGAGCGCCATAAGCACATAAAGTTCATATCACAGACGGCCATTCTTGAGTACAAGTGCGGAGTTGCAGATAGAGGGAGATCACAGTTTGCAGGCATTCTTAGGGAATATCCAAAAAGAACAGACTTGTGGAGTGTTTATCTTGATCAAGTTCGTTTCTCCAAAACTTCTGTTGCATTGCCTTTTGTGTACTATCTTTAATTTATAAGTGTGCTTGGGCTTGTCGTCGTGTACAGGAGATCCGGCTAGGAGATGTGGAGGTGATTAGATCTTTATTCGAGAGAGCCATTAGCTTGAGTTTGCCTCCTAAGAAGATGAAGGTGCGATATAGCCACTTCAACTCCTTTATTATAGAGTGTATTTGATTAATGTAGTTATTAAACCATTTTGTGGGTTTTTTGTATTATCAGTTTTTGTTCAAGAAGTATTTGGAATATGAGAAATCCGCTGGTAACGAGGAGAAAGTCGAATACGTGAAGCAGAAGGCCATGGAGTACGCAGACAGTACCTTGGCCTGAAAACTTATTATGTGAACGACAATTTTGAGCTCCTGTTAACTTTTTCTTTGATGTTAAGGTTATTGAACAATCTTTAAAAGAAGCAATTCTTTTTTAGTTTGCATTTTACCATACTGAGCAGGTTAGATCCCCAGATCTCTAATTAACAATTTTGCAGTCTTTTACTGTTTGGAAAACATGAATCGAACTGTACAGTGTGGAACAAGTAGACCAGTCCTCGAGGTTTCTTTCTATTTTCATAAAAAGAGACTAAAACCCTGAGGAAGAGAGAAACGACAGTCAGTAAAAAATAAATAAGACCAAACACAGAGTTTATCACTTGGAGTTTTGTATGCCTTTGTTTTAACTTAAATAAACATAAAATTATTTGGTTATTCTTCTTTATGTACATATAATGATACCGAGTCGAATGGATAAAAAAGCCTACAACATTTATCAACTTCTGTACATCTCCACAAAAATGTTGCAGAGGGAGAAAGAGGATTAGTCGTTAGACTCATTACCCTCAAGAGCACAAAGCAGCTCCTGAGACTATATGTCGCTATTTTCCAACTCTTCGCATCCTACAAGCAATAATGTCGATAACCTTGTAAGAAATTCACTATTTAGATTTCCAAGATAACCAAACTGGACTCGGTTACGTACCAGATTAATCACTGAAACCGTTAACCGTGGAACTGGCGTTGCAAGCCTCGGGAAGAGAGTTTGAGGTAGGGAAGAGAAAGAGTTTAGTTCAAAGCGTAATGAACACGCTCGAGCAATTGTACAACTTGGTGTAGCATGAGTGGCGGAGATGAAGTTTGCTTTAAACTTGCTTTTGATGTGCTTGGTGTTGGTTGAGGTGTAGACAAAACCGACTCCTGCTGTTTATTTGTAAGCTCCAAGAACTGAGCAAGCATGTCACCGTCCAATATCTTTGTCGATTGGGCCTGCAACAGTTGAAACACTCATCGAAATGTGAACTTACATCAAGTGAAATTACAACTGAGTTTATTTGGTTAACTTACAGGATTCTCTCGACCTCGGAATTCCTTATGATCATTCCCAAGAACAGGAGCGGTCAGCGGATGCACAGCCAGCTTAGCTTGGACTGCTTCTAGAAGTTCATATTCCTCTCTACACAAATTTGTGATCAAAATCATTGAGAGTAATAAGCATTATCAGAATTTCTGATAAATGTTTAGGGGTACTCAAGTATAAAGTCAAAGTCAATCCAAAATATGATAAACTAGCTATGTCTTCAGTCAGATATTCAAATCATACCTTGAAATAGGAGCAAAGACAAATATACTTCCCAATAGTGTACCGGCTATGATAGTGTCATCAGCTGCGTCAATACTTTTACTAAGACCATAACTTCGCAGCACATCCTCAGCTGGAAGTTTGTAAATGTTGCAACCCTGTTAACAAGGTAGTGGCAAGCAGTAATGAATTAACATACAGATATGTATAGAGAGAGAGAGAGAGAGATGTTATTTGTTAATTTAGGTAACTGCAATGTCCAACAACAAACTTCAATTATTGAAACTCTGTAGTGGTTAGGTCAATTTCTCGAATAAAAACAACATAAGTTTATGCTTGCTACCGTATTAGCACACCAGTAGGTGAACAGAAAGCGATTAGGTTCCAGTAATACAGTGAAATGCTGACTACAAGTTTAGGAGTTACCTTTTTGATAGCCATGGCTATCTCACCCATGAAATAAGCACAGTTTAGATTTAAGTTGGACTCCGGACTTGAATATTCTGGATCAGAATGAGGTATTATCAGTTGGCTAATACTTCTGAGTTATAAAAATTATCAGGCAGTACTTTTAATGACAAAGCCCTTTTCCATTATCTCAGAAAGGTTGTCTATTACTTCATGAACATGACACACGTAAATTTCTGTTCTGAAAGAAGCTACAAAGCTGTAACAGTACGGTTGTCCTACAGGTTCCTTTAAGCTTTGACATCTGTACTAGACTACATGTTCTGCAGAATCCCAACGATGGTTGCATACTCCAACTCTTATAGCTGATACAGCATGTAACATTTGGACAGGCTGTATCATTCACACTAACAAAATATTTGCAACTACCCTCTATAAGTTGACAGTTCCCATTTGGATATTGATTCTATATCTCATTGTAAAAAAAGATCATGCTTTTCTAACTGAAATGAAAAATAAATCTAAACCCTAAAATAAGGAAAAGCGAAGATCGAGTGATATCTGAACTAACGAGGAAAGGGTAAGCGTTTCGTACCAAAGTCTGAATGATCTTTGCAAGACAGGATAGCTATACTCCCCTTGCGATCAGATACAGCAACAGAATTGGCATCCATTAGAAAGCAGTCAGCAACTAATCTCTGTGCTGGATCACAATATATTTGGTGAAGTTTCTTCACATCCTTCAACAACATTAGAAAAAAAAAATGACATATAAGAACGACTTTCACAGAAGATAACTTTCATTAGTCGAAAGTGACAACAGAGCAAACCTCATGATAAGTATAAAATAGAACACCATCACGGCAATCCCCAACGACAATTCTAGTGAAGTATGTGCGCAGAGATGTTATCATGAAACGAGTCCTTCCCACCGCAAACCTCTTCATTTTCTCAGGACTATCGTTCGGAAAACCGCATACATAGAACTATTGAAGACCAGCAAATTTGTTAGCAGATTAACAATTGGCAAAAGAACTATATAGTTCATCAAAAGTAAGGCTTACAGCATTGCCAGCAGAGGCCAGGAAGTAATTATCAAGGTATGGACAGATCGCAAGCACCATTCCCGGCCAAGTGGTTGCAGAGGCCAATCTTAACTGCCATGTTTCAGTTTCATCAAGTTTGATTCCATCATAGCTGTTATCATCTGGACTACTGCAGAGACTACTGCTTGATAGTTGTTCTGTAGTACATCCCACAACATCACGAAAAGGTGATGTACGTTGTGAAGATGAACCAGCCTTTGAACAAATTGTCATTGAGCCACTATCCGAGTTTTGAATGTGTTCTAAGCAGAGAATGATTAATCTTCCTTTCGTACTGTAAAACAGACATTCAAAAGTACAAACACAATCAGCACAATGTTCATCCGTAGTCAACTGGCTGCAAGTACTTTTACAAGAACAAGATTTCAAACCTTTCAGCTTCACCACTGGGTAGTATAGCAGGACCAGAAGACAAACTCGTCCCAACCACAAGGACCTGCTCATTTCCTACACGTACAAGCTCCATTGACTTTCCAGTTTCTCCAGGTTTGAGCTTATAGGATGACAATACTGACCCACTGAGCGGGTCCACACAGCATATATCAGACGTACACGCTTCATACAAATCAGTTCTCATCACAATCAATAGTTTGCTTTCACTATGGTAGATAACCTTTCGCGGAGTGCCTCCGAGGTGAAACTTCTGCGCATTAAGCCGTTTGCTGTGCACCATCTCCACCTACAAATGAAGCACATAATCAGGCGACCAAAATAATAGCTCCAATGCAATCCCAAAACTGAAAATCGTGAATACAACTACTAAACCATAGAGGCAAGCAATTAGTAATATAGTTCCTAGTTTGTTGGTAATTATTTGGAACTTTTGAAGTAAACTCTAGCAGAAAATTGAACATTGATCAATGGAATTTTGTAAAAAGCACAGCACGATGGTCAGTGATTATAATCTGGAATTAAATTTGCAAAATAGAATACACTTACCAGTTGCAAGCAGTTCTCTGTAACAAAAAGAATTCCTTGAGGGCATTCAGACGAGCATACAGGGGTTGCATGAGTCGAAGGTTGGAATGAGATGGAAGTATAAGAAAGGCTTTGTCGAGCTGTCTGTAACAACCATGGCCTGTCACTAAGAGCTATGATGTCTGAATCCAACAAATCACCAAACGGAACCAGGAAAACAGGTGTGATTCCGATGCGTCGGGTGGCAATTAACAGAAGATTGATGGGTAGATTGCTTTTTTCACCCACAACAATGTCCATCTCTTCTTTACAGTGACTAAAATTCAACCCAGATGAGTGTGAATTGGTAGGCCACTCAAAACGGAGCAGCATTCCATTTCTCAATCCAGAGAGGACATAAAGCTGATCAGCTAACACGAGTCTTACATCTTGGGGAATACATCCACTAATAGCAGTTCCCATTGTATTTGTTAGCAAGACCACCCCAGAAGCAAGGACACGAACACCAACACCATCTTCTGAGAAGGAGAGGACCTCCACAGAAGGCTTATGTGTGCCAATCAAAAACGTATAGCCTCTCTCCATACCAGAAGGAATTGCAGCTTTGCAACTATTATCCAGGGCAGAATCACGGGATCTCTTCTTCCCAATATGTTTTTGAGGAATCGAAATGCAGGAAACTTCATACTGCAATGTTACTCGTTGAAGTTCATAGACTTCACAGCATTGAGATGATAGTGATTTGACCCCAAGAATAGACAGGAAACAAGGGTTAGACGTAGAGACAACTATTAAGTTTTTACCAACCGCCCCCAAACTGATACTGACATTTTCTGGACACCAAGAGGAGAAAAATGGTGAAGAAACAGGAATGCCATCAGAATGAGCATCCATGGTGGGCATGCACACCCTTATTGCATCTTGGTGAATCTGAACTAACAAACCGTCAGCCACAAGCCCACATGCCAAGGTGCAAACATTAGGCTGGAAACCAACTGAATCAGTCACATCTTTAAAACTCAACCCAACTGATAAAACCCTGGTCTCCTCAACAAATGACAGAACAAGAAATGAATGGTAAACATCAGTAAGCTTCATTTTAACAGTCCAAGTACCAGTTATTCCTTGATAAACAGGCGCGGTTTTCAGAAGTTTTTCAACATTTATGCCACTCCGAATAATTCTTAACGATCCTTCAGGTGTTACACCACAGCATGCAAACATCTGGTCTCGTTTCTCATTCTGGTCATCCACAACCGAAAAATCCAAGATCGGAGCAATATTTTGTATAGAACTCATCCAACGTAGCTTCTCAGTTTCCAGCTTTAAAACTGTTCCATCTGCCATTTCGGCGAACGTAGCCAGAAATCCACCTTCGACCCATAAAATTTCCTTGCATGGTAAACCTTTGTATAAACACTCTGATAGATTAACTTTAACCCCATCATCTCCATATATGAGTTCAAGCATGAAAAACTCGCCATCATCTAGGCAAATAATCATCCGTGGACTATGACTATTTTCCGGCTCCCAAGTCCATGAAGAGACATGCTTAGAACTCAATTTTCCAATGTCACTTTCACTATCTATGAACATGGGATCATAATCCCTGAGCTCCAACAAAGCACATGCAGCAACATTAAAAAGACCCTCATCATCTCCATCTTGCACTCTACACGACTCTTCAACAAAATGCTCTTCCGCTAAAGAAGCAGGAACAAGATCTAAGGATGTCCTAAACAAACAACATGGGTTTTTAGGATCTCTAAGATCCATTAAGAGTGCATCGCCCATCCTGAACAGAAAGGCAAATCCAGAGGAGTGAGGAACTTCGACAATACTATGTGCTAGAGCCCCAGGTTCAACATGCTCTGATATTAAACATATGGATTCCTCTTTGACCTTCCACCTAAACAAAACCAGTTCATTTACGAGAGACCCTTTCCTATACAAACAGAAGAAAAAAACTGAGGTGAGCATTCCTGGAAATACAGACACTCTTATGGAACAAGCATAATAACTTAAAACAGAGATTAAAAAGTTACAAAGATTCCGTACCTATTCAAAATAATGGCAAGAACAGGATTGTACTCCTTGGATTCATTAATATCTCTAGATATGAAACACATGCTCCAAATAGTTCCAGATATTGCTTGTACGGAGCTTCCGTTCCCTCCTTCTTCAGAAGGATAAAACAACCTCTAAAATAAAGAAATTAAAATATGCTTTTAGCCACTTTATCTACAACACTTATGTCACCAGTTAAAGGTAGCTCTCCTGTCTACCGTAGTTACAAGATGCTCCCGACGGTGGTGGCAGAAATCAGTACCTCATGAATAATATCACCCATAGACGACGTTGAGAGGCAAAACAGAGCAAAACGATCATGATACGCACTGACGGCTAAAAAAAGACCACTGCAAAATGCATTACAGGAGTCAATATTACTCATTTCTAATCAATATATATATAAAAAAATATGCTTCAGAGCTTAGAATTAAGGTGTGGCTTAGAAACAGGAACCCTCTAATGAATTCAATTCACAAGAAAATCCAGTAAGTATTTGGGCACTAGCCAAAATATACTCTAAAAGATAGAAGCTAGTAACCGTTACTCTAAAGTAGTATCTAAAGTCATCAACAGAATCATATAAATAACAAAATCATGGTTTTGGAAAGTAACATAAGAACTTGCCTCGAATCTACAGCAAGCATTCTTCCAAGTTGAGTCCTTGAGTTACCTGGACTACAAAGTTGAACATGTTGTATGGGCGAGAACCTACACCAAACAGTAGTAGAATGAGCAAGATAACATGAGGTTTGTGGGATAAGTAAGAGAACACGAGAAAGAAACCTGTGCATTTCATTGCTAAATGTGAGAAATGAGAGCTTTCCAGAATCAGAAAGAACAGCCAAAAGGTCCTTTCCCATCTGCGAAAGATAACAGATGGTTGACATACAAAATCACAGAGTTCTGCATCCTATTACTTACAAAAAAAAAACAAAAAACTTGGTTGCTACCCATTTGAAAAGTCTTTCCACAAGTAAAATACCTGATCAATAAAATAAGGTATTCAGTGTCTAGATGGAAAATACTTACCTGCAAACTATTTGAATATAGTGTATTATTCTGAGGTATCACAGCTAAATCCTTAATTGTTCCAAATACATTCTGTTCACACACCGATTCAACAATCCCATCTTCGCCAATAACCACCAATTCGATGCAGGTCTCCTGGAGTGAAAATGAAAAAGAATTACATTCTAGTTATTGATTAATCAACGCGATTCAATATAGCATTATATACATGGCAGACACAAGTTGCGACAGACCAAAGTTTTTCCCACAAACACATGATGTATTCCTGGAGCCATTATACCTAAGTGGTTAACTAATAGGATCTACAAATTCAGTAGGAAGTTTCTAAAAACCACCCTGTAAAGAAGAAGAAAGAGTAAAATTCAAGGTCGGGCCAGAGAGTTTCTGAATTTCTAGGCCTGACTGGATTTCTGCTCTATAAACTATACCTATTTGAAACAGAAAAGTCTTTTATAATATCCTGATGCAACAACGAAGCTGTACCACAAGAAAGAATACAATTTTACTCTTTGTACAATGCCCTTAATAGAAAAACAGAGGGGGATTTAAACAAGAGCAGATACTTGGGACGCTTATCAACTTCACAAGATCTCAATCCCTAGCGAAGAGATATTAACGGAGCCAATTTCCCGCATAATAAATCAGAATCCATATCCTCGTAGCGAGAAATCGAAAGTTAAGATTGTCGGAAGAAGGAGCAAACTCGGACCTTGCCGAAAACTATGTCGCGGGAGGAACGGGAGCGGAAGTAGCCATAAGCAACCTGGAGAACGACGCTGGGGCGGAGGACGCACTTAGCGAGGTAATGATCCCCCGCGGAGGAAGGGGAGGAAGATGGAGGAGGCGTCGGAGCCGCTGTGGCAGAGGATGATTGAGACTGAGCGGAAGATTCATCCTCCGGAGCCGCCATGATCAACCGTAGGAGACGGCAAAGGTCGTGCTTTGTTTTATTGCTCTCTGCCTCGGGAAAATTAAAGGGAAAAACTGCAGTGACACTGTTCGATTTGTCGGAGAAGAGAAAATTTACAGGAGGGGCCTGCGTCTGCGTTTTTGGCGACTGCGTCTGCGTTTTATGCTTTTGCGTCTGCGGCATACAATAGGTTGTTACTCGTACGTCTGCGGCGTGCGTGCGTCCACGGTCGTCAGTTTAATTTTTAAACTACTTTAGAATTTAAATATTTTACTTTTTGGGTGTAAATGTTAAGTTTTACATTGTTTTTTCTATTTGTAAAAACATCTCATGCAAAAATATGTAGTCGCAAATAGTAACATCGTTGCCTCTATTTAACAATAAAAAAACCATTTGAGATTTGAATGAAACCATCTCCCACCAAAATTATAAACCACTCGTTAAATTATCGAGTCAAATTATAATTTTCGAACACACATCAAAATAGAGGCGATGAGTCACGACAAAGTCTGTTTACATGACTGGAATTTACTATCTCATTTGTGGTAGAGATCGCCTACAATTTTTTGTGGTGAGGCAGATGAAAACGATGTACTTAAAATGTTAATGAATAAGGAAAGCAGGATGATATCACTTCGCCGAATACGTTGGCCATCCTAATGTATCCTTCCTTCTTAAGCATATTCTTCACCGCGGGAATTGAGAAAGTAGCCAACCTAATATGTATGAGTATGTTGGCCAAAACCAGACCATTCTCGATGATTGGTTCAGGGCCTTTGTGCATAAACCTTAAAGCATTAGTCTTAAATGCGAGGTCCCATGCCTCATGGCATCCTCATCTTCCCTTGACATGTCATTAATATGAGTACGTTTGAAGCAAACATGAGTTTCATAGAAAATCTCGCCTCTCTATGGTTTAGCGTTTATAAGTTGGATTCATTACGAAAAGCAATAAGTTACAGGTCGTCACGCCTATATTTGACACCTTCGACCTCGTCACTTTCATGATCACCATCTTTTCCAAGATTGACGTCCCTCCAAGGGTGGTTAACTTTCATAGGTTTACCATCTCGTTGAAAGCTATCAGGACGGCTGAGAACTGCTTACAACCTCTTGTCGAGCGTGCAAGCATGCACCATTTGGCGAGAGGAAAAAACTTTAAGCATGTCTATGTAAGTCAATTTTTCAGATTTTTTTGGTGGAATTTTATATGTAGAGTGTGAGTTATTTGCAGGAAAGCTTCGAGCAGAGTTGCAAGCATATTTGTGAGCAATGTCTTGAATAGAGTCAGACTCAAGATCAATCTAACGAAGTGGCGCAACCTCACAAACATTCTCGTTCTCGTTCGTTAAAACAGTTTTGAATACAAGGACGTTCTCGATAGAATTTGAGACATTAAATAAATAATTAAAATCACCATCAAAATTCGAGAAGTCATGTGGTAAAATGCTTTACCGCCAACAATAAGGTTTTTCGATTTTCAGAACCCCATAAAAATATTACTAAAATTTTGGTCGGATGCAATTCGAGTTTTACCGGATTTGGTTTGGTTCGAGGTCTAAAGTGAAAACACGTAGTCCACGCATATTAGATTGAGATTCAGGTTTTTTACACCCGGAATAGGGTTAAAACCAAATGTTGAAGATAAATTTGTTTTGTGTCAAATATCCCCTACTAATTTAATATAATTAAATAAAAGGTCAAGGGCAATTTAGGAATTCCGAAACGAGATGCATTCGAGTATATCACTGTACCAATTACAAAATGTTTGTAAGAAAAAAAACCAGAAAAAAACAAAAGCAGAAGAGTTAGAGGCGACCAAGACCAAGTTGTGGTAAAAGAAAAGAAGGCCGATTATTGCGCCAAAACCAGAGGTCTCTTTCCCTCTTTTCCCCTCTTTCTTCATTTTGCCTCTCTTTTCTTTCTCCTTTTTGTTCTTCATCTTGATATTGCCGTCAGATTTCCTTACAGGCTTTGTTAGTTCCTGCCGCGATTTATCCCTGTCTGTTTAGGGCACAAATACTAGGTTAACTTTATTTTATATTCCTTTTATCAATCCAACAGTTAAAATTTGCTTGTAATTCTTACACAATTTCGAAACTTCGTCTATGCCTTAGAATCTGTCATCTGTATAATCTGTGAATTTCTGGATCGCGATCGGATTTAAGAATTGTTTCGTTTGAATTTTCAATGGTATCAATCAATCCCGTAATCGATCTTTGTAGTTATACTTCTTTTTTCTCTCTGAATTATTTTGCTGATCTGAAGGTTCCGGAATTGTAGAGATTTTGATCTAGGATGTTTATGGAGTTTGTGGCTGATTGACTTATTCAAATACATCGCATTTCTCATTGGATAAATCTGAATCTTAGCGATGCGTGTTCTTCAAATTTGTGCAGACGATTCCAGATAGAGCAATGGATCCACCAGCGACGGATCTTGAGAAAATCGAAGATCAGATAGAAGGAGGACCTTCTTTTCACTGTGATCTATACGACACAGAAGTAGTTCACAAAATAGGTCAAGTTTTTCTCCCTGGATTAGCCACCGCTTGTGTAGATAACACAACCGGAGATATCTTCAGGAGTCCAGGTTCCGTAGCTGCCGACATTCGAAAAGAAATGATCGATTATTTAACACGAAGAAGCGAAAGCTTTGTCGCTGAACACATTGTTCTTGAAGGTGGTCTAGAGATAGAAGCTTCTCATGATCCTTACGACACAATATCTGATTTCATCGACGATTTCGCAACCTCTAAGAGGAATCTTTTCAGTAGGGTCTCAGGTTGGTTGCTTAGCGAAAGAAGAGAAGACAACATAGATGATTTCGCGCAAGAGATGGAGATAAGCGGGTTCTGGTTGACGGATCATAGAGAAGGAATCGCTCAAACGTTGCTTAAAAACGTCGATTATAAAAACACTTCTCACTGTGAGATGAAATTCCAAACCGAACAAGAACGCGCCGAGCACGCTGTGAACTGTGGGTATAGAACGATGAACTGTGAGAACGAAGGTTGTAATGCGGTCTTCTGCTCGAAGCAGAAGGAGAATCACGATGCGGTATGTCCGTTTAAGATTATACCGTGTGAGCAGAACTGCTCGGATAGTATCATGAGACGCGAAATGGATAGACATTGTATCACTGTGTGTCCTATGAAACTTGTCAACTGTCCGTTTCATGCTGTTGGTTGTCTCTCTGATGTTCATCAATGTGAGATTCAACAACATCATGTGGAAAATGTAAGCTCTCATTTGATGTACATTCTTAGGAGTATCTACAAGGAAGCATCTCCTGATGATCTTAAACCTCGAGCTGAACAGATACACCAGGTGAAATATATTTTCAGCTAATGATTTCGATATTTTTGAGAAATATGATGACTTTTGGATTAAACTTTTGTTGAATGCTGTTTCAGTTGTCTACTCGGTTATCCGAAGCTCGGAATGCAAGAGCGCTAACGAATCTAGTCAAGGAAATTGATGCAAAGCTGGGGCCTTTAGAGATCAAACCAAAGAATAGTACTGATTCAGAGTCTGACAAACCTGAAAATACAGAAAAGAAAGAAGCTGAGACTGATGGCTCGCCGGAGCAAACTGCAAGGGAAGCTCCGGGAGAAGAAGGGGTTTCAAAAGAAGCTCAGGTTTTAGCAGATGATACAAAGGTTTCAGAAGCTGAGATAGCAGAGAATGTTAATGAAGAAGGGGAAGTAAAAGCTCAAAAGCTTTTAGAAATTGGAGAGTTCATCAAAGAAGGAGACAACAACTCTGGATCTGATTTGTCAGAGAGAACTGAAACTAAAGCGCCAGAAGTTGTGGTCATGGATGAAGATAGAGAAGAGGAAGAGAGTGCAGTGACAAAACACTTGAGAACAAATGAAACCAGAGGTTTAGATATTGAAGTCAATGACAGTATTGATGAAGATAATAGAGAGACAAAGAAATCACCTGAAACCGAAACCGAAGCTCCATCAAGAATAGTTATGGAAAAGGAGGAGGATAAAGAAGGAACAGAGACAGTGAACTCAAAGGCTCGTGCTTCTGATGAAGCTGAAGCAGAAGCATTGTCAAAGAGCTCAGAAGGTTTTACTACAATGCAAGCTGAAACCGTACCAAATCTGTCTTAACATTTTTTTATGGTTGAGACACAAACTCTTAAAGCTAACATGGAGTTTTTTTTTTGTTTTTTTTACCGAGATTGTTTGTTTTCTCTGTCTGAAAATATTCTCATTAAATTATCTGATCATCAAATGTATCCGCATTTTGTATTTACTTAAATTAATTGATTTTTTTTACGAGAATTTGTATTTTGGTTGTTTGTACTTTTGCAGTATTGGCATTTCCGTGTCATTACTTGGAAATCGATTTAGTTTGTTGCGATATTTCATTTTCAATAATTGATTATGATTTCAATTTTACTTTCTCCTTTTCAATCTCCGAGCCACTTCTGATTAAACCGAAACCGTAATCATACCGAAAAAGATAATTACATTTTAACAAATTCTAAATTAATTACGTTTTACTCACGTCGAGTTTAGAAATAAAAAAAATTAAAAAAATGACGAGTCTTAGTTATATATAAAAAAGACAAAGAAATTTTGTGAACAATTAAAAAAGGGTCAGAAAAAAAACATGTACATTGTGATTGATTAACTGATTTCGCAACTACATTGTGGATACATTGATGATTTCAACATGAATGAGATCTATAGGTTATTATCTTTTTCAAAGGGTAATATAATGTTTTGTTAGAAGGAAGAAGCTAGGTTTCGTACACCCTCCTCCACTTTGCAATCTACCGGTGCATTTATATATTAGAGGCACAATCCGAGAAACTTGGGACCGTCATTAATTTAGAGGATAAACATCTTAACAAAACCGAACCGGAAAAGGATTGGACACACAAGTCTGGAAAAGACAAAAAAGGATTAAACAAAAGCAGGGTCAAATTTGTATCAAATTAAAAAGTTTTAAGCTTCTAGGAATATAATTACGAATAAAGGAACCAGATTGCAAAATTACCAAAAAAACAAATTCGTCGTAGCAAAAGAAAGTAGCAGGAGAGTAGGAAGTTTTGTCATTTGTGTGGCTAGTGGCATCAATGGAGCTCTCGATCTCGCAATCGCCGCGTGTTCGTCTCTCGTCCATGGCGCCTCGTTTCTTAGCAGCTTCTCATCATCATCAGCCTTCGGTGCATGTATCGAGGAAATTCATAAACCGCCCTACAGATGTGGCCTTCACGAGCTTATCAGCTTCGAGAATGCGGTCGAAATTTGTTTCGACTAATTATAGAAAAATCTCGATCCGGGTATGATTTCATTTTGGCTTTCTCTTTGCTTAAAAAGCATACAAAGTATTAAATTGTTCTTCTAGCTTCTGTTTTAGCCGTTGCTTTGTTGACTTTTAGTCAAGATAGGTTTTTTGCTGAACTAAGAGATTCCTCCTCAAGTAATTTCTTCATTTTCAAGATTTCTAGAATTTCTCACTATTCAATTAGCTACGAGACCTGCAATTTAGGATTAGATAATCGCATTTATCCATTTGTCTTGTATTGGGCTATATATATCAAAAATCAAAACTTGATTGCTAAAACCTAGACTCAAAAATTGGTCAGGACGCAGGATTTTCTTCATCTGAAACTGAACAGCTCAGATAAGTTCAATTTTTTTTTAATCTCTTTGCCTTCGATCTGCTTCAATGTGTTGTGTTTATCTCATTGGTGCTTTAACCAACAATTTAGAGGAGTTCTAAGCTAAGTCCTATTAAATTATAAGCCAGAAGTGTGTCTTTAGGTCCCGTAAGTCAAAAAAAGTTGGATAATTTAGGATTCCATGTATTAGAAATGGTGAATGTTTGTGGTAGAAGCCTGGCGTTTCTTAATTCATTTGAAAAAAACATCTTATGTTACTTCAATGAGACTTGCTCATATCTATACTTTATTCAGTATCTGTTTTCCTTTTACATGCTCTTTGCAATGGCACTTACAAAAGTAGATACTATCAGGCATGTTCTCAGGTTGGTGCTGCTGGGTCGGATCCGGTGCTGGATAGAATTGCCCGTTTCCAAAATGCTTGCTGGAGATTTCTTAGGCCTCATACGATCCGTGGAACAGCTTTAGGATCCACGTTAGTGTTTTTCTTTGCATATCGATCATATTTCTCTTGCTATCAATTTAGCTTGACTGTAAATTTTTAATGGCAGTGCCTTGGTGGCAAGAGCTTTAATAGAGAACACTCATCTGATAAAATGGAGTCTTGTACTCAAGGCACTTTCAGGTCTTCTTGCTCTTATCTGTGGGAATGGTTATATAGTCGGCATCAATCAAATCTACGACATTGGAATTGACAAGTATGTTGGCTCCATTAGATGGCATATATACATTGGTCAATAGTATTATTACTACTATTCACTTTAGCATCACTATGAAGCCGCATGTTGCTAACATTTATGCAATGAGAAAAGATTGAATCGTTTGCTTCCTAAGAACCATTATCAACTCATGTATTATTCAACTCTTGAGTTACACACATATGATCAGAATCATTTATGTAATGGGATGATTTGTTTTGCAGAGTGAACAAACCATACTTGCCAATAGCAGCAGGAGATCTCTCAGTGCAGTCTGCGTGGTTGTTAGTGATATTTTTCGCTATAACGGGGGTTTCAGTCGTCGGACTTAACTTTGGTCCATTCATTACAATCCTCTACTTTTTTGGCCTTTTTCTGGGAACCATCTATTCTGTTCCACCATTTAGAATGAAAAGATTTCCAGTTGCAGCTTTTCTAATTATCGCCACGGTAAGAGCTGTTTATTTATTTCTCCATCTAATCACTCCAGGCTTGAAAACTTCAAAATGGAATTTGACAACAAAAGTTGTGTATTAACTAACAGGTACGAGGATTTCTTCTTAATTTTGGTGTGTATCATGCTACAAGAGCTGCTCTTGGACTTCCGTTTCAATGGAGGTTAGTAGTGAAATGCACAATACTCGATAATGAGATTGACTTTGCTGACTTGTATGACTCAACTTTGTATTCGGCATTTGCAGTGCACCTGTGGCTTTCATCACGTCTTTCGTGACATTGTTTGCGCTGGTCATTGCTATTACAAAAGATCTTCCTGATGTTGAAGGAGATCGCAAGTAAGTCAATGCACGTGTACCATCTTCCTTACGCGTTTGTTTAATCAATCTCATCGATTGATTTTTGAATAGGTTCCAAATATCAACCCTAGCAACAAAGCTTGGAGTGAGGAACATTGCATTCCTAGGCTCTGGACTTCTGCTAGTGAACTATATCTCTGCTATATCACTAGCTTTCTACATGCCTCAGGTGAACACAACTCTCTCCAATTTCACATCAATTATTTCGGTTAATCTTGGCATGAACTTCATTTACTACATTTGTCAGCTTGATAAGCTTTCTTATCCTTAAAAATTATAAACAGGTTTTCAGAAGTAGCTTGATGATTCCTGCACACATGATCTTAGCTTCAGGCTTGATTTTCCAAGTAATACTCTTATTTACCTGACACAGTATTGTCAGCCTCATAACTATATACTTTGTTTCACTAATAACTCTCTTGTGTTGCTTTGTTTTTGTAGACATGGGTATTAGAAAAAGCAAACTACACCAAGGTAAATACACTTCTGCAACAATCAACTTATCACGAAATGATTTCGAATGATGATGATGTGGATGTGTGTAACTAAACTTTATTTGATAATTGCAGGAAGCTATCTCAGAATATTACCGGTTTATATGGAATCTGTTCTACGCAGAGTATTTGTTATTCCCTTTCCTCTAGCTTTCTCATGGTGAGATATTTGCAGTTTTTTTCTATGTATATCTTTCTTTCTTTGTAGCTTACAGTCAAAATCAGTTTGTTCATGTACATACTAAGGATATGTCCTTTTGAATTTTGATGTCTTGCGTTTTATAATAATGTTTGTACTATTGCAAGCACCAGCCGTTAAGTTTTGATCATCAAACTTTAAACCGTAAAGGAATAAATCAAAATCAAATTGCTGGGAAACGTAGAACCATATAATTCACTTAGTTCAAATTTCACTCATACGGAAATTTGAAGTACCATATATCTATTTATTATTAACTATTTTATGTACCTATTTACATAAAAAATTAATATTTTGAAACTTTAAATTAGTAATCATCCGTAACCGTAAGTGCTAACCACAGACAAACCCGTGAACCGGCGTTTGATTGGATAAACAAATCGAAGCCCATTTTGACAGATCCTTTAGAGCCCAAAACCCTAATTCCCACCTGTTTATAACTCAGCCATTTTTAGGGTTCTTGTTCGCCCTTTTAAAGCTTATTGTTCTCTCTGCCGTCTTTCTCACTCGCGCGACGCTCACGATCTCAGGTGATCCCGTTTCTCCAAATTCGCTCTATCGACTGTCTTCTCGTATCCGTAGATTTGGCTAATACTCTGTTTCTCTCATAGCCATGGCCGCCGTCGCAGAAATTGACGCAGAGATCCAGCAGCAGCTCACAAACGAGGTCAAGCTCTTCAACCGCTGGACCTATGATGACGTTTCGGTAATTGCCTCAGCCATTTTACTCTCTTTCGTTGTCCATTCTCTTTACTCTCTGTTTCATTTTGTTCTCTTCCATTTAATTTCATTTTCACGTATTAGATTTAGTTTGAATTTACCTGATTGCTTTTCAATCGGTCGTCATTTCTAATAGTTCTACCAGTATTATTCTCGTTAGCACTCATACCTGCACTTCTTGGTAGGATCTTAGCTCATGCCTTTGGTGAAAACACTTTTTTGAGTGTAGATTCTCTTATTTGAGCTAAGTAACATATTTTCATGTAGGATCTAGTTCTATGGTTATGAAATTTTTCCTTATGATCTTAAATTTGAATTCATGAGGTCTGATTCTTAGTGTTGTAAGTAACAATTGTTTTTGTTTTGATATTCAAATCGTGTAGGTGACAGACATCAGTCTTGTTGACTACATTGGAGTTCAGGCAGCTAAACACGCAACCTACGTTCCTCACACCGCCGGAAGATACTCTGTGAAGAGATTCAGGAAAGCTCAGTGCCCCATTGTTGAGAGGCTCACGAACTCTCTCATGATGTACGGACGCAACAACGGTAAGAAGTTGATGGCAGTGAGAATCATCAAGCACGCCATGGAGATCATCCACCTCCTTACTGACTTGAACCCAATCCAAGTCATCATCGACGCCATTGTCAACAGGTAAATCACTCGTCTTTGTAGATTACAAATCAGCATGGTTATAATAATGATGGAACATGGTTTCTCATGATTTGTATTGTTTTGATTGTTGGTTGAGTCAGTGGTCCACGTGAAGATGCAACCAGAATTGGATCTGCTGGTGTTGTTAGGAGACAAGCAGTTGATATCTCTCCGCTAAGACGTGTTAACCAGGCTATCTACTTGATTACTACTGGTGCTCGTGAGGCTGCTTTTAGAAACATCAAGACTATCGCTGAGTGCCTTGCTGATGAATTGATCAATGCAGCAAAGGGTTCCTCCAACAGGTATACACACTTCACATTGTCTTCATCTCTCAATCTGGTGTCATTTGTGGTTCATGTGTTAATATTAGTGAAGATTTTATTAATAAGTGAACCAAATCCCTCTTTTGTGCAGTTATGCTATCAAGAAGAAGGATGAGATTGAGAGAGTTGCCAAGGCCAATCGTTAAAAGATTTTTCCTTTTGCCCTGTGGCTTACAATCTTATCAATATGGTTGTGTTTTTTTAATTTCATTAGATTGGAATATGTCTTTAAGATGTTTTTGCTCTTTTCTTTTTGAACTTTTATTTCGTCCAAACTACTCTGAATAGATAAATTTTGTATGCTCCAACGGAGGATTTCACATCGGTTTACCGTCAGTTTTTGAACCTATTTTGTTCAAGTTAATGATTTTGCTTAGATTCATATTTTCAAAGTTTAACATATCACATTGTTGGTTTGTAGACCACTTCGGCTCGGTCTTCATGACGAAATTTTGAGAATCTGTGCTTGATTTTGTTGTGATTCATGTTCAGTTCTCAACTATAAGTAAGTTTCTTCATAAGCTGATTCGAAAGATTCAAAATTAGAAGAACAAGATGCTTTATTAATTATAATCTTACAAGACATTCAACAATATGATTAGAATGCAAAATACAAAGTGCGTCTCCGCTTCGTTATTCGACCAGATGCATATTTCATTCACCATTAAACACACACAAGACAAGTTTTTAATATGCTATCGATTTATCCAAATCAAACATCTTTAAAACATTCAGTACTAAAACGACACACTGAAAAACCTTACGGACCCAAACATATATAGAAGCTGTGTTTACTTAGTCATCTCCTTGGGTGGCTTCACAATAAGGATTGGACAATGGGCGTGATGAGCGAGGTAATCGCTAACGCTCCCAAGAAACGCTCTTTCAAAACGGCAAACAAAAAAAAGCAAATTAAAAACCAGTCGCATTCATATAAAAAATGTGAGACGATTGTTAAAAAGAAGACAAAATTAATATAAATATACCTTTTGATTTTGCCAAGGCCACGACTACCGACAACGAGAAGATCAACGTGCATTTGTTCTACCGCCTGGCAAATCATCTCCTTAGCGTCTCCTTCAAGCACTAATGTTTCAGTTCGTATCTGCGATATATTATATACCACACTAGGATTTTGTAAAATTGCGTTTTACAAAAATGATTATGTTCCAATTCATGAAATAGAAAAAATTGAAAAAGTGACCTGTTTAGGTCGACACATTTGGAGTGCACGCGAGAGAAGTGCTGCAGAGGTCTCTTGCTGTGCTTTCCTCACTGACTCTATCATCGTCGAAGAGGCGTACACAGCTGTTGACATCCCTTCACATTACCATTTGTTATTCACCGTTTATATATAACAAATTTGAATTATTATTTGTCGAATCTGTTTCTTTTTTCAAACATCTAATTCAAATATGTTTCTAAATCAATCTAGGAGTCACCAAAGAAGATGACAAACAAGACATTTGAGAATATAAGGTGTAGACTAATATAGTTCAAATTAAATTGTTTATAATTAGCTCTAAAACTTCTCTACGTATATGTTTTAAACATATAATATATGTTGAAAACCAATTTGATTTTTAGATTAAGATTAAGATATATGATTTGAACGATGATGGTAATACCAATACGGACCAACTTTATAAGCAGAGAGAGTACCGGTACTAATAATTAAAATCTTTTTTTTTTTTAGTTACAAAAAAAAAAAAGAGAAAGAGAGATCAAAGGACCGGACCTGTGGCACCGCCCGGTCCAGCAGGAAAGGCAGCGAAGTGTTGGAACGGAGCCTGCACATGAACCACCGTTAGCATTCCACCTTCCGTCTCAGAGGCCTCAGTGGTCATTAAGAGGTTTGAGAAATGGTCAATGACCCACTTGAGAGCGTAGAAGCTCGAATCGCTCTCATCGATCGCAACCATCATCCTCTTCGTCACTATCGGTTCTTCAGCCTCTGTCGTCATCTCTGGCTGCTTCTCCACCGCCGATGTTTCCATCTCCGCCGTTGATTGATCCTCCGCCATTGATTGATCTCCAATTTAGTATTTTAGTTTTTGAATTAAAGAAATGTTGTGAGCAAACTCTGTTTCGGTTGCAATGGTTTATATATTGCATGGAAAGGGTGATTCGTCTTGAAATAATGCGGATACGTGGCATGAATGTTGAAGATTGTAACGCGCGATAAGATATTTTCTTTTCTTTTTTAATATTATTTTATGTCATGAACGCGCGATAAGATACTTGTAGCTTTTATTATCTTTTTATCTGTTGGCACGCATTATTATTTCTTTTCTTTTTTTTGGTTAAAAGGAAGTTTATGTTAAAAGTTGTGTGCGATATTGTTGCAGTGGTATTTGTTTTGTTGTTTGTTTGCTTATGGTTTTCGCATTGGTCGTGGCTATCTCTATCTTGATCCTTTTACTTTTTATTTTAAAACGCCACTCAACATAAAGAAAAAGGAAAACAAAAAAAAAGAAGCAGAAAGAAAATTTTAGTTGGATTTGAAGAGATCGAAAAGAAATGTTAGCTCTAAGTAGAAAATAGTTAACATGATTCATCGTTTGATCAGATTAGATTTAATTTTTCTATAAATATCACATAATTCACTTAATTATAATAGGTTTATTTGTTTTGAATTCTGACACAATCTCTATTTGAAATAAACTGCATTTGGTTAGACACTCATCAATGGTTAATTAAATCCTAAGCGTTGATCTTATCCCACAAACACTCATCAACGGTTTGGCTCTCCTCTCAAAGATGCTTGTCTCACGAGGTCTAGATATCTGAGCAAACGTGCCTATTACGCGGATTGGTCAATGAATCTCGCGACCACCTCTTCTTGGAATGCCCATTCTCTTTAAAAATCTGGACAACTAGTCTATGTGTGAGAATGCTTTGGAAAATATGCTATATTTTATATGAATGTTGTGTTTGTGTATATTAAGTATAGAAAATGTTACAATATGTCTTGTTAGGCAGTATGATTTTTTTATCACGAAACAATTTTTAAGTAAAATATATAATCATGTATATGAGTTTCTTTTCGTCAACTTGGGAGGAATATTAAGACACTAAGAACCAACAATGGTTTGGAATTTTGCAATACAGAGTTTGATGATTTATGTTAAGCGGAAGGATTTATGAAATACAACATTTATGTGTAGACATCTCAACAGAATGAAAGAATGAACCTAACGATTATCGACAAACTAACAAGCATTATTTTAGTGAAATAATATTTACTGAATATCTACTGGGTTGAAGTAGCATATAATGTAATTTATAAAATTAGCAGATCACCATTAGGTGCATTGAATTTTGAAGTACCAAAAGGATGGGGACTGAATGAAAGCCTGGTCACAAAGAGTATATTGTATAAGAGTCTTTAGATCAGCTTCACATATAAAAAATGGTCAAGGGAACTGGATCCAAGAGCAAAGAAAGGAATATTCATTAGATATCTAATAGGGTTAAAGACTGCAAGTTCTAGTTAGTAGAGGAGAATAAGTGTCTTATAAGCAGAGATGTGATCTTTCACAGCAGTTTTTAGGAATTAAATGATACATCAACTGAGACTGCATAAAGTGAAACAACCATGTTACCATTTCCAAGTGTAACTATCAAGATTACAATGACCTATGTATAGCTGATACGAGCTCAAAGAAATATTAAGAACCATACTTGGAAACTAAAGTCATGACGAAGAAGCATTTGAGTCTCAAGATGAAGAAAACTATCTTGAAACTTTTGGAGGGTTATTCAGCTTGCAAGAGACATGATAAGAAAGACTATAAAATCCCCTCCAAAGTATGATGGTTCAAATATGGTTGGGTTTCTATTGATGATGACAGAGGAAGGTGGGTCTCTAGAACTTATTTGTTAGAAAGATACCAAGAGAGATGCATGATGGAGAAATGGAAGTTAGCAATGGATGATATTCAATCATTATACAAGATCAAACCTAGACTTTAATCACCAAAACAGAGAACAAAAGAACAATTCATTGGGTTTATATAAGAAAGCTTGGAGTAGTAGGTTTTGAAGAACCAAGGTACACGACTAAGCTAGTGGCTAAAGGCTATTTTCTTTTAACTCCGAGCGTTATGAAAATCAATTCTTAGTATTTCAAATTGAGTAGGAGATTTTCTGGACTTATTCATTGACTTAGTTAACTCAAAAACTAAATAGCATTTGACTCGAAAGAAACTTTATAGGCCTCCGTCCCTTCCCCAAAGACCAAACCCAAGCCCCGTTCGATGGGAGTGTATGTGGTTTAATTCTCTTCTCTTTAGTATATCAAAGTGTACCAAAAAATTATGAACTTTGTTCAGATTATGTTTCTAATGTCGTACATTTGCTAATTCGACACTAAGCAAAATGTTTCTAAGATACATATGTCACAAATCATGTTAATCTAGGGTTTTAGGAGTTTACAATTAACACTACATGGGGATACGTGAAGCGCAACTGAGATAAAAACAAACCAAATTTGCGGACATACCATATCTTTCTCTTAACCTACAAATGTATTAAAGAGAGGAGAAAAATAAACAACATATTAATAAACTACTTTCAGAGAAGCTTTAATAAACACATAAATATATAAATCATATGGACTAAGAGCATGATTATCGCTGAACTTCAGTAAAATTTTTTAAAAGAATTTTTTATTATTTATTTTTTCGAATTCTGATAAAAAAAAAAAAAAAAAAGTGACCAGTAACTGCTGACCACGTAAAGGCCAACAGTTAAGAGACGGTTCTTGTGCAAGAGGTTTTCAACACGAGTTCTTAATTACAACATGGGGCCACCATTAAAAAATAATTTTTTACCTATGATTTCATTTCAATATACACTGATAATTATGGTCTAAGAAATTTTGGTAGGACTTTTTTGCATGGACCATTTTTTATTTTTTATTTTTTTTATTTTTTTATTTTTATTACATACTTACTTGAAACTTCTTCTCAAAATACTAGCGAACAATTTGTTAAGTATGTTATATTATATTTATTTATAATTAGATTATGTTAATCTATAATATGGTTATGTTATGTTTACGTGATTTATGTAACTATAATTATAATAAAAAATTTGTATAATCAGACATCGTAAATCATTTCAGATAACTGCTAGACAAAAGTTTGTTTAGTGTATCAAATTTCAATCTAAAATTTTGATTTTGGTCATATTTTGCTTTTATTTTACAAAATATTTGCTTAAAATTTGCTTAATGTTTATTAATATCTGTAATACTTAATTCATATTGATAGAATTTTACTAAAAATTAATTATATTGTGTGGTTTGAAGTTGAACACCTTTAAACGTGATTGGTTTATCGACTATTGTTCCCTTATCCTTTCAACTCTCATATCTAATATCTCTTGGTTAGTCTCCAAATTTTAACAGGAAAATTTCTACAAAATATGAAATTGTTGATTCAAGAGTCAATTGATCCACACAAATAACCAAACTCCCATCCATTCGACAAGTTAAAAACTCGAATGGATTGTTCGTTGATCAACTATGAAGAGATCAATTTTAAAAAATTCTAATAATACACAACTATAGTTCCCAAAAACCCTTATTTGACCCTATATAGTATACGAAAATCTATGAAACATGAAGTTACCTTGATAGTTGAGATTAGATCGCCTTATAGAAGCCAATTGGAGAAAAAGACAGACAAATCAAGACAAGACATAAGATTTTACCCGACATCATTTTCTATCGGTGTTGGATCGTCAACTTACAGAATTCCGGCCGATACACGACAACCCAAATGAGTTCGGGTTATTTTGCTGAGGCGGGATTCAAAAACTAAAGTTACATTCCACAACATAGAGGTGTAGATATCCGTAACATTCTTCTACTGATCAACGACCTTTAGGTTTAAACTGATCACCCGCAATATTACAACACCAAGAAGGCATATAATAAAGAGTGGGGAGCAAATTTTTTCTACAGAGGCCCGGGGTTTAACCCTAGACATTCAACGTCTGATGGTCTAACATTAGATTTCTTTTTCCATTTTTTCTATCTTGGTTTGTTAATGATTTAGTTTTCTAACACTGTTTTATATTTGCATAACATTTCTTAGATGTATTCTGTATAACCGTTTAAAATATCTTTTCTGAATGTATATATTTAAGAATGCATAAACTTGTAAATCCAAGACCTTTGTCAAAACTAAGAGTTTGTTTGCTTAGTAAGACCTTAGCTAGTTATTTTAACGCATACATTTGTAACCATATGTTACAACAACACAAAGTTTTCAGATTTTGATTTACTTATGTCAATTGTGTATTTGGATATGGATTTAAGAGATGGAAGCCAAACTGACGCTACTGCAACTAAAACTTGAAAATAAAATGTACATGTATGATATGTTTTTGTTGATGGCAATTGTAATTTACGTGTCAAGGGAATCATTATCATTTGTTACTCAAAGAAATGACACTCTCTTCTTATGTTATATATTGACTATAAGGTCAATTACGTCACATACATGACCATATCTATCAATATGAGCGATGTTTTGTTGAGAGACATCTAGGGGAGGATAATATTCAGCATACTCATTTCATAAAATGACCGGATTATGAGAACATGTGAATACGATCCTATAATATATTCATATGACGACTATTTTTTTTATAAAAATGAAGTATAAATAGTAAATTGTTCCACATTAGAAGTTTGGAATGAAAATCTCTCGTATAAAAGAGAGAAAATTAAACTTTAGACTCAAATGCTTGTATTTATCAGGAATGGATATGAGATTGTATTTATCAGGAGTGAATATGAGATGGATATTTTTAAATTTTGATATATATATATATATATATATTTTTCGATCTGATTCTTACGAGGTAATAAATTTTTACTAATCATATTAAATTCGGAAAAATCGGATACCCAATTAAACAAGTATCATTTACAAAAGATACCCCTAGATTACCTGACCCGAATTGTTATCCCAAAATTTTATCAATTTCACAACTATATTTTCAAAATATTCAACCAAAACTTAAAATATTTGATACTAATAAAACATATCTAAAAAATAATTAAAAAGTATGAATTCAAACTCTATAAATAAATATACTAATTTTTTCCGATATAGAATTTACATAGGACTAGACGTAGTCATGTGGAAAAAACTCATAATGTCGTACATTTACTAATTTAACGCTAAGCCAAATTTTTAAGCTTTTCAAATTATCCAATATATCTATGTCGCAAATTACGTTAGTCTGGGGTTTTTGGGGGTCTTAGAACACGTACAATGGAGAGTTTTCAAGGGAGGTTTTTTTAAAAAATCCATCACCAAAGTTTCTTACGGTTTTGTTAACTGTTCGCAGACCCTACTGACACGTGGTGGCCTGCTATTAGTCTTTTTATTTATTTATTATTATTTTTTTAAAAAATTTCAGATAAAAAAAAATAATAATCTTAAATTTTTTTTGAAAATCGTGTAAAAGAGTTTTAACGTTGTATATGCTCTTATGATTGACTGAAACTCTTCATAATGTTCTTTTGTTCTATCTTTTCTTATATCTATCTCAAATGATATCATTCATTTGGTAACTCTAATTCCTAACATGAATAAACTGATTTGTATAAAATCCAGATAGTGAATGACCAGCTAATCATGAACAAAAAAAACAAATGACTTTTAATAAAAAAAAAATCTTTATGATAATTAAGGCCATTAGTTAATTTTAATCAGTGATAGACCAATCATAGTTTTTGTATACGATGTGAACTGAACCTCCTCCGTCATTGAGAAGATAGGTTAAAAGACCTCCTTTGTTTGCATTTACATAATTCAGTATCCACTCCAACATTTTGTTCTCTTCACCAAAATCCTCTTTGTACCTATATTAACCACAACAAACATATAAATCCCTGTAATTGTAAGCTAATAAGTCTTTCACGGGTTTTGACAGAACTAGTCGTGTTTGAAGATGCCATCGCAACAACAACTGTCAATTTGGTTAAACCTAAACCTTTTTATTGCATGAATCTATCCTTTCTTGGTCCACTAGCAATTATTTTGACCGTAGTAACCAGTGACTCACACAAGTCTCATTATTCAATCTTCAATATAGAAGTTATTGTAATGGGCAATAATTACCATTTGAAGATTCTTGATAAGTAAATAACTCTCTTTCCAAGACGACCTCAACTCCACCATGTTGAAAAAATTCTCTAGCTGCTCGTTTGAGTTCAGCTTCAACTCCTTGCTGTGTGAAAAACCTCACCGTTGGACTTGATTTGGTCCCATCGCATAACCCAAAATGTACTAATGGATTCAGTTTTTGAAGATCAATCTGCCATTAAATCATACTTTGAAGCCGTTAAAAAAATATTGAGTTGTAGATGCAAATAAAGAGATGAAAATTTGTGTTCAATATTAGTTAAGTTACCTCAGGCCGTGTATTACGGTTCGTAAACGGCCTAATAAATGGATAAGACGGTTTGCGACCGCCTCGAAGGATGTCGTTTCTTATGATGTTAAGAGAATAAGAGTAGCCGCCTACGACATATTGAAAATCTATGAAGAATGATCTTCTTGCGATCATTTCCTCGGGAGGTCCGGTTCTGATCAAAGCATAGATCACCATTGTGTTGTACAAGTTCAAGAAAAATGCTAATTTTTCCTCCCTCGAGAGTTCTTGAAGATTCAACCGGTGAAGATCTTGAGTCATATTCAAGTACCTACGTCCATCCATGATGCATTAACAAAATAGAATCAATTCATTATAATCTACGTTAACTTTATTTTGGTTACTCTATTTCCTAAGCTAAAAATTAAAATCCATATTGAATACTCTTAATTCACAATTGTAATAAAAATATATATATATATATATATTACAACAACAAAATGAAATTTACCTCCGGAATTCCTCGCTTTGGCTGATTCTCACGTAATCAACACGAGAATGGTCAGTAGAAGAATAAGACTCAAGAATAGCAGTCATGATTTTGAATAGTTTTTGCCCAACTAAAACTGCATTTTGGGACTCCATGTCGTTCGTCGAACCTCCAAAATTGTAACATTTTGAAATAAAAGGTTCGTATTCGAGGAGACAATAATAATGGTTTCCATCTTCAAAGTCAGTTTTCACTACAAAATTTGAAATTTTTTAAGAATAGTAAATTATTAAGAAGGATATTGATGTAAGAATCGTTTACAGTGGAAGATAAAAGAATAGCGTTGTGTACCCAAAGACATGGTGGATAAAGTGTTTCTTGGCTAGCCTCCTCCCAATTTCAACGGCCTGCATAGCATATGAATTCGTGATATGAAAAAAGATACTAAAATGTCCAAGTTTACTTCAAGACTCAAGTGAATCTATATGACTGTCTTTTATATGACCTACATATACTGTATGTACAAAAATGACCGTCCTTTTTTTGTCAAAATGACTGTCTTTTATCATGTGTAGCTCTGATTGAAAAAATAAATAAAAATGAACATGTATTTAAACTGTAATCTCGAATTGGAAACAAAAATCGTTTAAATCATTAAAAATTTAAAATATACGTTTAATAGAAAATGCTAATAAGTTAAGATTGTTTTGTCTACAAGCAATATAATTATGACCGGTACATAATATATTAGTGGATATATCTCAAGTTATATTGGAAAAAAAGTCATTCCTACATACAATATACAAAATACTTTTAATATTTTTATATGCATGGATAGTCGAATTTACTGCCGGAGAAAGGAAATCGAATTGATGATTGGACAATCAATTATGAAATTGGGATGAAAAACTTTATTTGGATTTGGTGGTTAGTGTCTCCGTAAAGATGATATAGGTGCATATATACACACACGATTACAATTTTAAACTCACGTACCTTCTTTCTCCCGCAATCCAAATGATCAATGAGTATCTTGACCATCTCGCCGCCGGAAAAACAATTCTTGACGATCTTCATCTTCATCAAACGATCTTTAATCGGTAGCTTCTGTCTCAAAACCCTAACGAAACACATCATCTCATCTACCACGACGTCTTTATTCTCTTCGTCGAATCCGTACCGTACATCACCGGCGACGGCGCATCGCCGGAACACTTTTCCGTCAGCAGTTCCTTAATCCTCCGATCGAATTCTCCACTGTTTCTTAACGAATTCAACGCTATTAATCCGCCGAAGTGTTTCTCGTTGAAGAAAATCTTAGGGACTTGAGAGTTTCCTGTTCTCTCAATCAGCTCATTCTCTCTGTGTGTGTAGACATCGATGTTGATCTTCGAGAATTCGAAGCCTCGTTCCCGGAAAAATAATCGGACGGCGGTACAATCTCGACAATTGGATCTCGAAAAGAAAGTTATTCGGCCTCTGATCTCTTCTTCGCTTTTCAACTTTACGAGAACTTTGACTCCGGAGATTTTGAACTCAGTCACGTTCGAATCGGCGAGATCCACAATCGAATCGCCACCGTTCTCCTGTAAAAACGATAACCGTTTGGAAATCGCGTTCCCGCTTTGGCGGATGAGTTTCATCACATCGACGGTAAATTTCTCCGGCGAGGATTTCGATGAATGCAGCAATTCCTTTAACGAGACAACACGACGGCTACGAGGCGGCTCCGGTTTCGGGAGCTGAGGATGAGGTGGGAGAACCTTCTGCAGACATCGACCGTCGATTGAGATTTCCTTCATCGGATTATGAGCTCCCGCTGATTCTGAATCGACGGGAAAAGACTTATTCGGTGTGGCGGGATGTCTATGATCTCTGCTCCAGTTTGAATTTGAATCTGGAGAAGAAATATCGGAGGAGAGAGCGCATCTTTTGAATCCTTCATTATCGATAATACCGTTCGTAACTTTCTCAAAATTTCTAGGATTTTCTCGAGAAAATTCGCTTTCCTCATTTACATATTTTTCCAAACCAGAGAAACCCATATAGTTCTGTGCATTCAACTAAAAATGTTGAAGTGGAGAAATTATATAAAACAAATTCAACAAATTAGGAAATTAAGAGAATCAGCAGTTTTGGCAAGTGCAAGAAATTAAGCATATCTCCAAAGTCAAATCTTCTTTATAAATTTGACAAAACTAAATAACTCATTTAGTTTCGGTATGAAGATTTATACCGAAATAAACCAATCCAATTGAAATCATTCCAACCAAGATTGAGCCATATATATTCTAAAACTAAACAAACCAAGTCAGCACCATAAACACCACATGAAGTCATGAAGCAGGGATCATGAAGCATGCCTTTATATAAATTAATTTCCACAAGAGTTCCATTTCAAACAAACCTATAATTTCTTTTTACAAGATTCTTATGTTTTAAATTCTAATTTTCTTTTGTTTTTAAAGATCTGACCTTTTGAAACTTGATAGTTTGCGATTGTGTTTATCGGCTTTCTTTTCTCAAGCTTTAGTAGTTTGTGTATGTTGTAATCTTAGGGTTTTTCTCATAAGGCAATATATCCGGAATCACTTGTATTTACAGATTTCGAATCCGGTACAATATTCGATTAGTCTTGGCTATTTCTTTTGTTCTTTTTTTTTTTTTTATCCCAAATCGTATAATATGAAATGATATTATCAGTGAAAACAAAATTGTGATCGTGCTAAATTTCCTAAGCTTCCAAATCGAAATCAATTCACAGTTAGTAGATTATGACTTTATTTAGGTGTTTGTTTGGTAGGACTCTATTAAGGTGTTTGTTTTGAAACCAATTTAATCTTTAATGATTTGATACCTCAAGTACTACGACATATTATTGTGCGCTTGTGGTTGATTATGTGAAAACAAGCACCACATCAAGTACTTGTGTTTACCACTATTTTAATGTATCGCTATTTTTATCGATAAATATAGGCAATTTTAAGTTGGAAGTTCTTACATGTAAACACATGAACATAAGTGTTAGGTGATTGTTTTCATCAAAACCAATTGCGATATTTGATTCCTAACACCCCCCTCCCTAGAGATGATGACTCTTCCGTCCCATCTAGAACAAAATCACACTCTAGGATCGGTAATAAAAGATCTAGAAACGAATTTTATAGGGGGTGTATTGAGCTAGACATTTAGAGTGATTGAAGTTTAATTAAGATTTTAGATGATTTTGGTGGTTTTGGGTGATTTTAAAGAAGTTATGATTTTGTATTAGATCTTTTACAATACCACCTAAAACAATGAAATTTGGATCTTTTTATTTTTAACTAAGAAAATCTCCTAAAATCCTATGTAGTCATTAAAATCTCAATACCTAAAACATTTTCAATAACAGTAGATTAGATATGATTTTAGTAAATCTAGTCAATGTATTTTATATATTAGTAATCCTCCCTCTAAACTCCTAATGTAAGATTCTAACACACACCTTGAGATTACGGTTTTTTCATCTCATCACAATCCGAATCTCACTCTAGAATCCGTAAAAAACCTCACTTGAGTCAACAAACGAGACTCTGATACCATGTTAAGTTTTATGAGCTTTCAATTCAAAATCAATTGTAAGTGAGTGAATTAGTCCATATCCCTTACTACTAGTATTAATCTCTTTAAAATTTTGATGTAGGATCCTAATATATCGTAACCAATATGCTTTAAAGTTATAACTTTACAATGTAGATTATTATTTCGAATAAAGATGATGTGAGTGACTGCGAAAAGAGAGATGCGGGCAAGATAGTAACAAAATTTTATTTATATACATAAACATCTCTAATAATATTTTACTTCTTTTCATGTTATTTTGTACATCTATGTCGGAGTCATATATATAAAATATTTATTTGGGTGTGACTCTAAAATATTAAAATCTATATTGAAAAATAAATTATATTCATATATATAAAATATTTATTTGGGTGTGACTCTAAAATATTAAAATCTATATTGAAAAATAAATTATATTGAGTACTAAAGAAAAGAGGTTCTTATCGCCTTTAGAATCTCTAACTCCATTCAGTTTCTTTGACTCAAGCCAACAGGTACTTAGATGATTGTTACATAAGGAATGAGAAGTGTTCGTTAAAACAAAGGGAATACATGTTCAAATAAATGTTCAAGATGAGCGAGCAGGGGATGAAAAGTAAGAAACAAAATAAATGTGTACGAAGATGCTTGTATAGTACACAATCCAACAACTAAATCTTCCTAGTGTACCACCTTGAAATAATATGGTATCCTTTTCAAACATCATCATCAAATTAAAAAGATGATAAAATATATAACATATAAATATATGTACTCAATGCACATCGGAGACTTCATTAAGATATATACCAACAACACTGAAATAAAACCCACGTAATAAGCTTATACGTATCAAGTTAATCATCCCGCATTTAAGAAAAAAATTACAACTGAAAAATCTAAGGATGAATATGAAGAAGATTATTATGAGTAGTAGAATTGGTGTCTTGTGAGTAATATGTGACAATGTTGTGACCAAGTTAATTAGATAGGATTTGACTGGTATGTGAGATGAATAGTATAGTAATTGAAAAATTGTTAGTAGTAATAACTAAACTAAATAAAGTTTCGACAAAATAATTACAAATGCTAAAAGACTAGTTTTATTAGTTTAATCACGTTTTGTTTTTTTAAATCATACTTTTAACACGGTAGTTATATATAGCAGAATTACATTTCAAAAATGTGAAAACATGAATAAATGATATATCATTCATCCCCACGATATTTATACAGTTTTTGGTTAAATGAAACAAACGTTTTTAAGAAAGTAGTAACAGACACAATTTTTGCATATAAAAATTGAGAATTTGTGGCAAATCAATAAGAAGGAAATCTATAACTCACTGTAAAACGAAAAAAAAGATAATACTTTATACTTCCTATAGATCATGATGTCCAATTTGAGTTCTTTATTTGGTTTTGATTTGGATTATTGGAATTTCTATTAACGATATCGGAAAACCAAATTATTTGGTGATTTTAAAATTAATATGAATTCAATTTATTTTTACAAACAGTTCAAATAAAAAATATATTTTGATCTTTTGTCTTAATTAAAATTCTAATTGTTTTTCCTTTACTCTCACTTTGGTCTCAATAATAATTTATTTAAAAGTAAGAAAACCCGACAAAATTAAATACATTTTTCTTTGTTTTGTTTTCAACTTTTAATATTGGGTTTTATGTGTAAATAATCCATTCAAACTAATTTTCGATATTTTAAAATTATTCTACAAAAATTTAACTTAGTTTTGTTATTTCTACTAATAATTATTCAGTTATTTTGTTCTTGGTTTGAAATATTAGTCAAGTTCATAGATTTTTTTTTATTCCCATTTTAAATACTCTGACATGAGTTGGAAAAAAGAGAGACTAATGTGACATAAATATAAAATTACGTAATAATTTTCTTATAATAGTTGACAAAAAGTTCTTATGATGATATATTTCTTGTGAAGTTTTCTACTAAACTATGAATGAAAGTTTTAACAAAAAAAAAAACTATGAATGAAAGTTTTAACAAAAAAAAATAACTATGAATGAAAGTTATTTCTTTCTACCTTATTTAGCCCTTTAGATTTTAGATTAATAGAGAGAATAATCAAAAACCACCCTAGGCCACTTCGGAGACGAGGGCAAAAGCCCAATAGTTCACACAAGCCCTCCAACACCGTCACGGTCACAGTCACGGTCAAGACACGTGGTGAGTTTTAATTGGTTTCAGTATCTAAGGAGTTGTATCTGTCGCAATCTCATTAGCCTGTCACATTTCTCAGACGAACCCTCAGGGAAACATATAAATCTGACTCCGAAAGGATTTCGAAGTTACCATATAAACCCTGAACTTTGTGAAATTATCGTAATTGTCCCTTCGAAAAGCGAGAAAGAGTAAGAAGAAATAGCGATTGATCTCCTCCTGCAAGTTCCTCTTATTTTTTCCTCACTTCCTCTCCTTCTTCTCCCTTTGATTTGTCTCTGTTCGGCGCTCTCTTTTACTTATCGATCCGACCGTCAATCGCTCTCAGAGCAATGACTATGATGACTCCGCCGCCGCTAGATGTAATCTCCAATTCACCTTGTATTGTGTTTTGTGTCAATTTCATGTCGTGTTCGTCGGTTTCTTCGCGTATTCTACCTGAGCCTGCTTGGGATTCGTTGATTTTATCGTTTGGCTGATCCATTAGGGTTTTGCTTCCTTGTATATTTGTTTGCTGTATGTGTATACGAAGGAGTGAAATCATCGGGGAGTACCGCGATTTTGTGTTTTTCGGAGATTTTGGTTTCTGTTTTGACGTTCTGATCACGGACTCGTGATATTAGGGTTTCTGTTATTCACAAGTCTGATTTTTCTTCTTACGGATTTGACAGCAGCAAGAAGACGAAGAGATGCTCGTTCCGCATTCGGATTTGGTCGAGGGACCCCAGCCCATGGAAGGTAGGATTTCCGAGTTTAATTGAATTTGATCCGCGTCTTTCATTACTCTCGTTCTGCTCTAATTGGATGGTGGAGACGCTATAGAGCATTATGATAGTGCTGGAGGGTAGAACTGATGTTTTTACTGTGCGCTAGGGTTTTGTCAGTTGTTTTGTGCTGTGGATTTCTTAACTGTTGATGTATTTGTAGTTGCCCAAGCTGAAGCTGCTGCTGCTACAACTGTGGAGAATCCGCCACCCGAGGATCCTCCCTCTATAAAATTCACGTGGACTATCCCAGGTTTCACTAGGCTCAACACTAGGAAGCATTACTCTGATGTATTTGTCGTTGGAGGTTACAAATGGTAATAGGATATACACTTTTTGATGCAACTTTAGAATTGATCTCCTGTTGTGCATATTATTGGTTGACGCCATGTGATGCTTATTTTTCTCTTGCAGGCGAATATTAATTTTTCCCAAAGGAAACAATGTCGACCATTTGTCCATGTACTTGGATGTTGCTGATGCTGCGAATTTGCCCTACGGGTGGAGCAGATATTCACAGTTCAGTCTGGCTGTAGTGAATCAAGTGCAGAACAGATATTCCATCAGAAAGGGTAATGATTATTTTTGTTCATATATATATAATTCTGAATGCATGTGTAATTGAGTAAGTGGCAGATTGTTATTTCTCAGATTTATAATGTTGGATTTTTCAAAGGAGTATATTGGTAAACCTTGGAACGTAGTAAAGCTACTGTTTTCTTAATCGTTATTCATGCTTTTCCTGAAATGTGAAGTGCAAATGATTAATGATTAATATTGTGGTTATGCACTCTTTTGAACTTTATAAACAGCCAACAATCTTGTCACTTGTTTTCTGGTGTACCTCTTGTTCTGATAAGTAGATACAGTTGTCACTGGAATAATTTATTTTTGTATGGCTGCAGAGACCCAACATCAATTCAATGCAAGAGAAAGCGATTGGGGGTTTACATCGTTCATGCCTCTCAGTGAGCTCTATGATCTCAGTCGAGGATATTTAGTAAATGATACTGTTCTGATAGAAGCTGAAGTTGCTGTCCGTAAAGTTCTTGATTACTGGTCATATGACTCAAAAAAAGAGACTGGTTTTGTTGGACTCAAGAACCAAGGTGCAACCTGTTACATGAATTCTCTCCTGCAGACATTATACCACATACCGTACTTCAGAAAGGTTGGATGCATGTCTCGCCTTTTTCTTTAATTAGTGAAATCATGAGGTCACTTAATTCTAATAAAGACATCTGAATAATGCACCATTCTTGTAGGCTGTATACCACATGCCAACGACTGAGAATGATGCACCTACGGCTAGTATTCCGTTGGCGCTCCAGAGTTTGTTTTACAAGCTTCAGTATAACGATACCAGTGTAGCGACGAAGGAGCTGACTAAGTCGTTTGGTTGGGATACATATGATTCTTTCATGCAACATGATGTCCAAGAACTCAACCGAGTTCTCTGTGAAAAACTTGAGGACAAAATGAAGGTAAATCGTTTTCTTCTGCGTGGCCTTTCTTCCATCCTCAGTTGATGTTTTGTGTTTAATTTTTTGTTTCGTTTTTCAAGGGAACGGTTGTGGAGGGAACAATACAGAAGTTATTTGAGGGTCACCACATGAATTACATTGAGTGCATTAATGTAGATTACAAATCTACCCGAAAAGAATCATTCTATGGTATAATCCATCTTATGCTGTCTTATTTTATCTGAAGCTAACATATTCTATCAAACTAACTTTACTACTGTGTACTTTGTCTGATTGCAGACCTCCAGCTTGATGTTAAAGGCTGCAAGGATGTATATGCTTCATTTGACAAGTATGTTGAAGTGGAACGCCTTGAAGGAGACAATAAATATCATGCTGAGGGACATGATTTGCAGGTCGGCTGTCTTCGTTCTTTCCTTCTTATATTTTGGTTCTTGGGGATGTTGGGTTATTATCAACGTTCCTAATTGGGTACAATGCAAAACTATCTGCTCTATCATTTTCTGCATATTATTTGGTGTAGGGGTTCATATTATGCCTGCATCTGCATGTTACCAAACAAAATAAAAAGTAAATAATACAAAGTCATTTAACTTAGTGTTCGAAGCTTATAAAATTGTATTTGACTAGTTGTCATTGTTACTGTGAAATTTAGTCTGCTTCTCTCATCTAATATTGAATGATTTTTATTTTAGGATGCAAAAAAAGGTGTTCTATTCATTGACTTTCCACCGGTGCTTCAACTTCAGCTCAAGAGGTTTGAGTACGATTTTATGCGGGATACTATGGTGAAGGTTAGTGTTTGAAAAGTTCGACTTCCCCAAGAAAGTCAGCATGTAGTGCTTACTGTTTTTAGACTTCATTTTAGGCTTACACTAAGAGCAGTCTATGAATGCTAACGTTGCTTTATCTATAGATAAATGATCGGTATGAGTTTCCACTACAACTGGATCTTGATAGAGAGAATGGGAAATATTTATCCCCTGATGCAGACAAGAGTGTCCGCAATCTCTACACACTCCACAGGTATATATTTTTGTTACCATCTCTGCATTTGTTACCGGAGATGACAGTAGATTCAAACAGGACTTTATATTGATTTGGTAATTGGTAGGATGTTTTGCTGAAGTCTCAAGATTTTTTTATTATGTGCTAGGTTCCTCTTCTCAGGGAATAGGGTTGATGTAGCTTAGGTTTCTCTATTTAGTGAACAGCTATTTTTTTGTTACGACAGTGAAAGGAAAGGCAACATAAATTGTGTAATAATATTTTGTGATGCCTTGTCTGCCTGCTTGAACTGTTTGATTCTCATTTCTGTGCAGTGTCTTAGTTCATAGTGGAGGAGTGCATGGAGGGCACTATTACGCTTTTATTAGGCCAACACTTACAGATCAGTGGTATGTATCCTTCTATTGTCTTCAACTCTCCACATCACTTATGCTATAACAAGTTTTGTATTTTGTAACACTTGCTAGTCTAGATGATGAGGAAACTAATTTTCAGAAAACTAGTTTCACACTCAAGATTCACTGTATAAACTAGTTTTCCTTTTCTCCCATTATCCCCATTGAGAAAAACAATTATTACGTCTTTGTGTGGATTCTGGTGTGTGTTACATTTAGACCATCTAACATCTATTCTTTCAGGTATAAGTTTGACGATGAGCGGGTAACAAAGGAAGATGTGAAAAGAGCACTGGAAGAGCAATATGGTGGTGAAGAAGAGGTAGCACTCCCTCTCTAGGTTTTCTATGTTTACTTTTTAAGTTTTATTTTTCTCACTTCGTGTTCTTTCTCTCTATTCAGTTACCGCAGAATAATCCTGGTTTCAATAACCCACCTTTCAAGTTCACAAAATACTCGAACGCCTACATGCTTGTTTATATCCGGGAAAGCGACAAGGATAAAATAATCTGCAATGTTGATGAGAAAGATATTGCGGAACATTTACGCGTAAGTAGTTCATTCAAACGCTTTTTCCTGTATTTACCTGTCTTATTTTTCCTGAATCAGCTATATATTTCTGACAGGTGAGGCTGAAAAAAGAACAAGAAGAAAAGGAAGATAAAAGAAAATACAAGGCTGAAGCTCACCTTTTCACGACAATCAAGGTTTTCTACTTCTATTAAATTGGGTCTGAAATGTGTTATTATCTGATTTAGTACTGATATAAATTTGACACTGATGATACTTTAAAGGTTGCAAGAGATGAAGACATCACTGACCAAATTGGAAAGAATATATATTTTGATCTTGTTGATCATGAAAAGGTCCAGAGTTTTCGAATCCAGAAGCAGACCCCCTTTCAACAATTTAAGGTACATGCCTGTATCTTCCTATTTAATTCCAAAAGAATATTTTTTAAGATAAGAGGAGATTGCCAAGAACTTCTTTTTTTGGTAATTTAAATCAATCTTGAAGCAGAAGAATACGGATTAGGATTCTAAAGAAAAAGAATATCTCTGCTCTCATTCGGAATCTAGTTTGTTCAAGTTTTTTTATAAGATGCTGTCTTTGATGGGAATTTTCTAGTTGTTGCTGGGTGCCTAGTTTCTTGTCTAATTATAGCTATAACACTAGTTAATAATTTGTCGTCATGTAGGAAGAGGTGGCCAAAGAATTTGGTGTCCCAGTTCAACTACAGCGGTTTTGGATTTGGGCAAAACGGCAAAACCATACTTATCGTCCCAACCGTCCCCTGTTGCCACATGAGGAATTACAGACGGTAATTATTCCATTTTTAGTAGTTCTTTCCAAGCATATGGTTAATGTACTGGGCATTTGCATACACAACATATTAGAACCGTCACTATACAAAACATTAAAACGGTAGTGTATAAATTATCTGCTCTAAGACGTGTTACTAGTTGGGATTATTCTTGCATTAGGTGCGGGGCCATATTTTGTCTGCCATGCGTAGGTATTTTTGTTTCTCACGAAACTGAACATTTGTTTTGTTCTGTGGATTCATCATACACATGACTAGTAAACCAGCCACCCCCCCTCCTCTGCCAATAACTGTGTTTGCATAAGCTATTGTATAATAGTGTCTTTACTTTGCAATATTAATTTTGATGATGTTATTTTAGGTTGGACAAATAAGAGAAGCATCTAACAAGGCAAGCAATGCTGAACTAAAGCTGTTTTTGGAAATCGAGCGTGGACCGGTAATATTCCTTGCTGTCAAGTTTACTTGTTGAGGTCTACTCATTGAATGAAAATCTTAGACCAATTGGTCAATGGGAAGATAGCAAATAACAGTCTTACTATTTCTTGACTTATTCAGGATGAGCATCCTATTCCTCCCCCTGAAAAAACATCAGACGATATTCTTCTTTTCTTTAAGCTCTATGATCCTGAGAATGCTCTACTAAGGTAATTTTAGTATCCACCAATTTCCCTCCTGTAATCTTTTTTTATCTTCCATGTTTTTCTTGAATGGAGAGGTTGTAACCCTTTCTCCTATTCTTCCTTTCCTTTTCTTTTTTTATTCATTGAAATTTGCATCTTCCATCATTGTTACATAACGTTGTCCATATGGTGCAGATATGTTGGCAGGCTCATGGTGAAAAGTTCCAGTAAGCCCATGGATATACTAGGGCAACTAAATCAAATGGCTGGCTTTGCTCCTGATGAGGATATAGAACTTTTTGAGGTTGACAATGGTGCCTTATAATTCATTCCATCATGCTTATGGTCATGAAACAAGTCATAATTGCTTTCGTGCCATTGCAGGAAATAAAGTTTGAACCATGTGTAATGTGCGAACATCTGGATAAGAAGACTTCGTTCAGACTGTGTCAAGTAATGTTACTCTGATTGTATGAAATGTAATGTTTCATAGATTGTTGTCTGTTTTTTGAAATTGTTTCTCGCGTTCAGATTGAAGATGGAGATATCATTTGCTATCAGAAAGCTCGTTCTATGGAGGAGACTGAATGTAAATACCCAGATGTGCCATCATATTTGGAGTATGTACAGAATCGAGAGGTACAAATAGATTGGGCATTGTTGGAAATAGTGAAATGGACTACAGTGTTGTGTTAGAGTTACTCTAACTATAGAGTAACATTTATTAGTTTCATCATGGCATCTCGAAGTAGAAAATATGAGGAGACAACCATTCTTTTCTTTCCGAATTTGTTTGGAAGGTTTTAATGGTACTAACTTGTGTGGTTTGTTATTTTTCGTAGTTGGTGCGTTTCCGTACTCTGGAAAAACCAAAAGAAGATGAGTTTACTCTGGAGTTGTAAGTACCTCTATGGACAATTATTATTTTTTTTATTTTTTATTTTGATCTAGTTTTAAATTCATAAAGCTTCTACTCTCAGGTCGAAGTTGCACACATATGATGATGTTGTGGAAAGAGTAGCTCAGGATCGTGGCCTTGATGATCCATCAAAAATTAGGCTTACATCTCACAATTGTTACTCCCAGCAACCAAAACCTCAGCCTATCAAATACCGTGGAGTCGATCATCTTTCAGACATGCTAGTTCACTATAATCAGGTGATTCACATAGGTCTGAATGAACTTGTATGTTCTTCTTTCTATTCCGATGCAGATTTGCTTATTACGAGTGTCTCTTGTTTTTTCAGACGTCTGATATTTTGTATTATGAAGTTCTGGATATTCCTCTTCCAGAATTGCAAGGCCTTAAGACTCTAAAAGTTGCTTTCCATCATGCCACAAAGGACGAAGTATGTGTACAAGTTATATTTGTGACTTGTTTTTCTCTTCAATGCATGTAATTATCTGTCAAGCCTTATAACTGAACTGTTGAATTTGCAGGTGGTAATCCACAATATCAGACTACCTAAGCAGAGCACCGTCGGAGATGTTATTAGCGAACTTAAAACAAAGGTGGGTCAATCTAGTTGTAATTTTATCTGTTTATTGGTCACGTTCATATTACTGAGTACACTCTATTGTATCATATACCTTTGTCTCCTAATATTTTTTGTCCTTATATAGGGACTTGTTTTTGAAATGGATTTTGTTCATATAATTTCTGGCTTATTGTCTTTCAAGTATAATTATAATCTACACTTATGAATCAGGTGGAGCTTTCACATCCAGATGCAGAACTGAGGTTACTTGAAGTATTTTTCCACAAGATCTACAAGGTAACAGGCTAGCTTCCTGTGTTTTACATTTGAACGAACTTTTATACTTAACTTAAGATTATGGCCCCATACTTGGTGTGATGTAAATTTAACAATTTCTGATATAGCAAATTTATAATCCAATGGTACGCTTTGCAGATCTTTCCAGTTACTGAAAGAATTGAGAATATCAATGACCAATACTGGACTTTACGAGCGGAGGAGGTATGTCGTCGTCCAAGCTTTCTCTGTATTGCCTATTGCGTGCAGTTTCTCTGATTATTTTTATCTGTCTTGTCTCTTGTTCTTTGGTTTCTTTGAACTTTTTGCCTGTTCGCTTCTTTAGTTTCAGATTCTATAAAATTATAAACGAAGTGATAATCGTGCTATGGTTGAACTATAATTGTAACCGATGAGATCATGTTCTTGATATTTTCAAAGATGCTGACTAGTTTTTTTATCTTGTTGTGAAATCTCAGATACCTGAGGAAGAGAAGAGTATTGGTCCGAATGATCGGTTAATCCACGTCTACCATTTTACCAAAGAGACCGGACAAACTCAGGTGGGAAATCCTTTTAAGTTAGTAGAGAAAATTTATTTTGAGGGGTTGGTCGTCTTGGAAACTTGGTTACACGATTGGTTTCTTGTGCAGCAGGTACAGAACTTCGGGGAGCCCTTCTTTTTGGTGATCCGTGAGACTGAAACTTTGGAAGAAATCAAGACCCGCATCCAAAAGAAGCTTCGTGTCCCTGACGAGGACTTTGCCAAGGTTATATATATATCAACAAAATGGTTAAATTCTTAGAATTGGATTGTTGTTATTAACGCGTTTTTCTCTGATGTTGTTACACAGTGGAAGTTTGCATCTTTTTCAATGGGCCGTCCCGACTACTTGCAGGATACAGATATTGTTTACAACCGCTTCCAGGTAATAAGAATTCTTTAAGCTCTTCTTGTCTAAAAGCTTATGGGGGTAAAATTTTTGAGATTGAACCCTATTTTGTTGTTGGAAATCAAAAATGGAAGCAGAGAAGAGATGTATACGGTGCGTGGGAGCAGTATCTTGGATTGGAGCACATTGATAATGCTCCTAAAAGGGCTTATGCTGCAAATCAGGTAAGAACCTCTTATACTTTCTCACCCTCTGTCTACTGCTTTTAACTCTGTTAATATTTAATGTGTGGTTTTTGAATTGCTATGTTGTTGTAGAACCGGCACGCGTATGAGAAGCCGGTGAAAATATACAATTAGGAGAAAGAAGCGGTGGCTATCCATGGAGGGGGTGGTAGGATGTAGAGAGTCTCAAATTTTAGAATTTGGTAAAACCGAAATGAAATATAAATCTTGGAGAAAAAAAAGGGTTTTGATTTTGGGCCCTGACGGTAGTAGTATGGTCTCTTTTGCTTCCAAACCTTTGACTCTTTTGGTGTTAATATGGTCTCGTGTGAGACTCTCTCCTTTCTCTCTCCCTGCTAAATTCTCATTTTGAAGATAAGACAAAGCCCCGTTCTTGGATTTGGGAGGGCGTCGGCTTTTTTGGTACTCTTTTAGGATTTGTATTTTCAGGTATAGTTTTTATCTTGAAAATATTAAATATTCTACTCTGTTTTTTTCCCTTCTCTTGCTTAATGAAATTATCATTACAAGCCTTGTTAGAGTGCGAATAAGCCTTATCAATGAAAATGGAATTGTAGAATATTTTACGCCAGTTCGTTAGACCAACTTTTTAATGATTTTTGGTGTATAACCAAAAGACGACACTACATAAATATCAACGACGAATGAATTTTGTAGGACCCACTGAGGTAAGTGTTGCATAAACGCTATCTGTAGTGGAAAAAAAAAATGAAAACTTTAGCTACATACAAAAGCCGAAAGGCAAGTCTGTGAAATAAAAGATACGGTATAGAGGCAGTTTTGGGTTAGAGTGAAGCAAACCGAGAAGCTGATTGGAGTTGAAAGACGCACTGAGAATATAAATTTATGAATATTAATGGTACCGACGGTTACCTATCACTACCTGCGCCTGTAGCTCAGTGGATAGAGCGTCTGTTTCCTAAGCAGAAGGCCGTAGGTTCGACCCCTACCTGGCGCGTTTTATTCTTTTTTACTTTTCGCTTTTCCAATTCACAACTCTCTATATCTTAGAAAGATTGTTAGCTATAAATACTGAGAAAGGGATACACTTAGCTTACCTAAATCTTTAAAGATTCGAACAACTCCATTGCTATGTAGAATACAGGTTGGAAATTTGGTTTTACCAAACTTCTTGTAAAACAAATAAAAAAGTTTGTCACTACTTTTCCGGACACCATTAAATCATACAACAAATTCATTTTCTCGCTATCTTTCGATTTCAGATTCCTGTAAAAGATCTGTACAGTGTGTTTTCCGGGTCTTACCAAACTTCTTGTCGCAGTGTTCTCTTTTTACACTACTTTCCCTTTTTTACACCCCAACGACTGTGTTGTAAGTACCATAAACAGCAAAGATCAACCCGCAAATCACGATGAAGACATCCACGCCTTTGTTCCATAGACTTAGCGATGGACCGAGCAGTGTGAGATGATAAGAAGCCGGCAACACAAAGGATATGAGTGCACAGAGAGTGCTTCCAACAAGCGACGCAAATGTACCAAAACCCGGGACTAATGACGCGATTGCTGCAAGTCCTACAACCAAAAGCGTCCTCGTGATGAAAATCACACCTTTTGAGACTGAACCTGTTTCGTTGCTGTGTTGATGCTTTTGAAACCAATCCATCCTCTTTAGTTTCTGCTCTATGATCTCGTTCAACGGATGTACCATGATCGGGAATGTGAACGTCAATCCCACACATAAGCCAATCTGTTTTAACCAAAGAAAAAAAAAAAAAAGAGTAAGTATCAACTGATATTTCTTCATGATTAAGAAACAAGAAGTGCTAAAATGATATAGAGCAGAAAGACACTAACACAAACAATCCATTAAACTAAAACACAACTCTACATTCAACATGATTTACTAGCTACTCACACATATTAAATTCCAAATGCAACCCATAAACAAGAACAGAACATATGAATCTATTATAAAAAATGTAAGTTTACATAAGCAGTAAACGTTAGCTGTGGCCTAGTTTTACCTGAACGGCAATGGCAGACCAATTATTAGGGAGATTGAGTGTGATGATATCCTTTGTTTGATCACCGTAAGCCATATAACCACAGAAACCAAACAACACGTAAACAAACGTAATCCCAGCAAGAACTTTAGCTAACAACTTAGGGAAAGCTTGTCTCTCCCTCATAGAACCTTCTAAAGCTAAAGTCATTGCAAAACCCTCAAAACAGAACACTGCAACTCCTCCAGCGAAAGGTAAACCTCCAATGGTAGACGAAATGGCTGTTCTATCACTAAACGAGAAGTCTCCTTCAATCACCATTTCCACGTTTTCTTTTACAACGAAACACATTGCTATGATATTGCATATATCAGCAAAGATGCTGAAAGGTGAGAGAGCTGATAAAGAAGTGATCCACGATAATGCAGCTTCGATTGGAACCAGAATCATGATGAAAGACACCATACTTAATCCATATGATTTGAAGATGGATGATAAATTTCTGCCTATGAATACTAGATATGCTACTGATCCACCACATTGAGCAGTGAATATGAGGAATTCGGTTAGATATCGACCTTTTTTCCCCATACATTTGAATCCTAAATCACCATATGTTTTCGATTCTTCTTGTCCTTCTTCCGATTCTAGCTTGTCTCTGCACTGAATCTGTATATATAAAAAACAAATCAGAAACAACGAGTGTTTTAGATTACGTTGTTTCTTTTTGATGTAATGTGAATCGATTTCAGAAATGAAAATAGACAAATGAGATCCAGGAGATTCACGAACACTTAATGAAATTCTGCAGAGAGAGAAATCAAATCTTTCCGTATTGATAATTGCTATCACGGAGACCAAAATCGAATTTCATATTCAGGTCGGGAGATTAGGGAGGGAAAAAGGAACTAACGAGGAGGAGCATGCAGTAATAGGTGGCGAATCCGACGATAATGACGCCGAGAGATCCGGCGAACCATCCGGCGACTCGAAATGCGTAAGGGAGCCCAAGGACGCCTGTACCGACGATGGAGACGATAATGTTTCCGAGCGTCTGAAGAGCCGATGTTCTATCGCCGGAATTACTACCGGTCAATTCAGCCGACGGAGATTTTAACAGAGGAAGAGATGCATCATCGTTCGCCGCCATGTCCTTGATCGCCATCGTCAAGATTCCCTCCTCTTCTTATTTTTTCAATTTTTTTTTCTTTTTATTTTTTTTGCTATTATGAGGGTTTCTTTATCTGCTCTCTGTGATCATATGGAGACATATGAAACTCTGCAGCCGCCATTTTTATAGGTGGCATGGTAACATGACTTGGCCAGATTCTTCATAGGACGTGGCACCTCACCGTTCCTATGCATTTCGCGCGTGCGTACCACCCGCTCCGTCGATAGATCTGTGCACATGAAGCCAAATCAATATCCATATATTTCTTTCTTTATAAATAAGATATCTCTGACTTAATAATTGCAGATTGAGCCAAAAAAAAGAGTTACAAATCTGTGTTTATTTATCTTGTCGTGCCATACTAATAATGGAATCCATCGTTATCATGTCTGCATATGTATGATTTTTGGTTTCATTCAATTACTCTTTGAATATTTACATTCATAGCAAGCTTTTATTTGTCACGCAATTCACATCATTGATAGATTAACCCTCCAACTGTATGTTTATTTACGAAATACCTTGATCAAATAACGTTTCCTTAGTTATTGGTTGACAATATTGGAGATAAGTTGCAAAATATTATGGACAACCAAAACTAGGCTCTAAAGTGAAGCTCATGAAACACTTGACACCCGTGAAGCCATATATACTTAGAGACCAAAACAAAAATCTCGATATATTCTTAACATACTTCCTTTTATGTATTTACGAAAATTTACTTTAGATGGTGTTAGCATTTTGTTAATGTTACCAATGTATCTTAGGGTCTCATATCAAACACAACTCAACAATGTTCTATTCTATATTATTTGTCATGATATTACAGAAAACGAATGTGGAAAAAAAATTAGAAAAATATAACATTAAAATTTTTGTGATCTTGCATGTAGAAGAGATCATGAAGATGACCATCGGTAAAACCGAAGACGGTGACGTGTGGATTGATTTCCATGCGGGGTTTGTTTTTGGTTTAATCGATTTTAGCTTTGGTTATATGTTGTTATTCATAGTTTACGTATTGTTTTTAATGGGCCGTTGCATGTTTAGCTTAGCCTTTCTTTTAGTTTTTTAACGTCTGGATAATATTACTATGGGAATTGAATGTGAATTACAACAAACCCAACCAAAATTCCAGTATTAATATGGAAGAGCCTCTCAGATGTGAAATCTTTTGAAAAAAATTCGAGTAAATCAAAAGTAATTATTACTTTGAAGACTTTACATCTCACTCTTAGATTGTGGCTATTAGATCAAAGCGATACGAGATTTTACATGAACTTGATTTGATTTAGATAATCGAAGTAGTTGTAACCTCATGATTTGCATCTTAGGTTCATGATTCACTTGAGATGTTGGGGGCAATTGATGGAATTGGATTTCACCTTCTAAAATATATACCCTTATTCGTTCGAAGTCCAAGATCCAGTCCTTGAAAACCAAAGTAAAGAGTTAGTCCATTGTGGTTACTAGAGACCAGAGAAACACAAAGTTTATACCTGAGACCTGGAATCGGGATCTGAAGGAGAAAAATCAATCAAAATATAACCTTATATGTTGGGGATCTCACCAAAAATTTTGGGTGGCAGCTGGACGGACGTGAAAACCTAGTTTTTAAAGATAAATCCTAGATTACATATATATATATATATATATAGGTCCGTAAATAGGGATTTTAGCTTCTAGGGCGATGGAATTATGTCATAGCCCTTATAACACTTTTGAAAAATTAATCTAATATATTTTACTTTCATATTTGTTTTAACTCCTAGACGAGATTCTGACACGTATTGTTTGTCTTGTTTATGCTGATATCCCAAAGATCTAAAATAATAGGTTTATGCTATTTTCATCAAAGTTATTTTGATAATTTTTTAGGTGCCAACTTATGCCATGTTAGAACAATGCTACTATTTAACTCCTAGATGAGATAACTAATCTTTAATGCCCATGTCACGCTAACTTTACAAATAAACAACTTATCATCAATCCAAACAGTACGATTTCATCATGTTTTATCAAATAATGAGATTCCTGCATTTCACACACTTACTTACACGTTACGATGTTAAATAAGATGATGACTTTGTTTCTTTCACATCATAGATATCCAGATTCTTCCAAACTGTCCATCTTCACTGGATTTTTCACTTATCATCTAAGTTTGATTTGACATTGCTAACAAAATTTAGAAACGTCTTGCTTTAATAATACCAATGAAGTTTAGAAATGCATGAATCCACTGGATAACCGCGATTGGAGTGTTGTAATATACTATTACTACCATCTATAGTCCAAAGTTGAAATTAAATTAAATTATAGGATCCTTAAAAAAAAAAAAAAAAAGGCGATACTCTCGACGAGAAGAAGCTCACCGGGGTAACTACAAACAGGGATCGCTTCGAGGACATAGAGAAGAAGATGCCATTGTTTATGACTAAAAAATACATATTCAGTTAAAGGAAGCACGGAGACAATGTGGGTGATAGACACAACGAATAGCATGTATAAGCTTTCTTCTTGGTCCAACGGCCAAAGCACCCATTTGCTTAAGCTTCTCCATTGTCAAATTCGCCAACTGAAACTTACTCATCCTCTGTTCTCTCAACATCCTCTCAAACTCTCTTCCCAATCCTATAGATCCAACCCACTCGTTCAATCCACCTGCTCTCTCAACTTTCCTCTCCAGATTCACCACTCTCAGCTTCTCATTATCCATCACAACAGAGCTACACATCACTCTCGGAAACCTTAACGGCTTGCGACCCATTATCTCCTTTCTTCTAAATTCCGACGGATCCGTTCGACGATCTTGCAATTGTCTCCTTTGAGCTGGAGCTTTCCTGGTATTCATAACTATCTCCGGTTTGTCTACTGAAATGAAATCAGGACATTCCTCGGGTTCCACAGCGTGAACAATACTAGTTTCGTGAGAATCAGCAATAAAGTCTTTCAGCTCACCTTGTGAGTCAGAAGATGCAGGCTTCTGCAAAGTGCAATGTTCAAGTGTTGCAGGAAGAGAAGGTACCATTGCATGAACAAGAGTAGCTTCTTCGTACGTATCCGCTCTTGGCACATCTTGTGATTGAGAAGTTGCAGGCTTCTTCACAAGAAGAGAAGGCACCAGAGTGTGAGGAAGATCAGTTTCGTGTGTATCTTCTCTTAACTCAGCTTTTGATTGAGAAGTTGCAGGCTTCTGCATAATGCAATGTTCAGGTACAGGAAGAGAAGGCAACACTGTGTGAACAAAAGTACTTTCCTCCATCTCCGCAATAAAGTCGCTTAGCTCAGCTTGTGGTTGAGAAGCTACAGGTAGAGGAAGTGAAGGCGCCATTGAGTGAACAAGAGTAGTAGTTCCATGCGCATCAGCTTTTAACTCAGCTTGTGGTTGAGAAGTTGTAGCTCTAGGTACAGGAAGAGAAGGCACCACTACATGCACAGGAGTAGTTTCGTGCTTATCCACAACACCATTTCTTAACACAGCTTGTGGTTGAGAAGTTGCAGGCTTCTGCAAAGCGCAATGTTCAATTACAGGAAGAGAAGGCACCACAGTGTGAATAGGAGTAGTTTCGTGCGTATCTACAAGACCGTCTTCTAACGAAGCTTGTAATTGAGAAGTTTCTGCAGGATTATCCACAGTAAAATGTTGAGGCAGAGGAAGAGGTGGCAATACAATGATGACTCTTTGTTTCTTAACCAAGACCCAACCATCTTCTTCTCCATCGAAACCCAACTTGGAAGGACCCACAGTCTTGCCCGGTTCCAACTGCCTCGGCCTTAGCTTCGCCATTAAAACCTGAGATTTTTAACAACATTCATTAAGCTAAAGGAAAGCCCAAGAATCTCTTATCTGTTTCATCACGACAGTACACATTTGTAACAAATTTTGTCATAAAACTACATGGAAACCACACAAAAAACGGAGACTAATCTTTGAATTAAAGCAAATGAAGGACAATTTTGTATTAATCCATTTTTCAACTTGTATACTTGAATAATTCGGAGTAACGGCGAAATTTTCGAATTATGAAATTACGATCGTACCGAAGACTTACACAGTAAATTAGGGACGCTTGAAAGAGCAAATCAAACCCTAGAACACAAGTTTCTTTTCTTAGCAAATCGAGAGATTGGGGAAAAAATTCGGCCGCTTTCCGATCTTGAAGCGCCTAAACTAAAGCCTGACGGGAAATGTCAATAAGTCTTTACCTTTGAGTTTCTCCTGGGAGTGACGATGACTCTCGTCGATCTCTCTCTCTCTGATCGGAGCAGATCTTTATTTATGTTTTATTTAATTTTGTTCTGTAAAATCAATATCTGAAAATTGACGACCGCGTTAATTATTTTTTTTTTCAATAAGGGTTTGGTATTTAAATATGAAGAAAATAAAAATTACAGCCCAGCCCATGAGCAGTATTTTATTAGGAGAGTAAATAAACGAAGCCCACTTCTGGCCCTAAGTAGTTGAGAAAACTAGTCACCGGGAATCAACAGCACCAACACCCTAATTTTTGTAAAAGAAAGATCGAATCAAGTAGGAGATTGTTGCAGTGAAGAGTCTCCACTGAGGAAGAGAACGGAAAAAGAGAGACGAGGCTTGACGGTGTGGCTGGAATCAGGGAGAGGCAGGAGACTTTTTCTATAATTACAAGACCGATCCCATTGATATCGTTGACTTGGCTCCACCTTTCTCTTTTATTTCTCCTTTCACTAATTTAATAGCCTTATTTCTCCTTTCACTAATTTAATAGCCACATAAATTTTTATCTTCGGTGAGTATATTTATTAGTAACAGTTGTGGGCAAAGAAAAATAATAAAGTTCATAGTATAGTAAGACAAATAATAATTTTTTGCAACAAAAAGAACCGATTTGGTCATCAACTTTTTGAATCATGAAATATAGTGTTTCGTTTATGGTTTCATGTGTTCTTATGTTCCTCGTTCTGAGCCATGTTAGAGGTAATATAACTTTTTTTTTGCGTTGTCAATTATTCATATTAGTATTTATACAATATAGCTAATTTTTGAGATTGATATAACATAGTAGAGGTGGAAGCGGTGGAGCCCCTGAAAATGTGCAACGTGACAATGTCTTTCCCTGGACCATGCCGAGGTGGGCCTAGTAGAAACGTACAGTGCGCACGCGAAGTGAAAGCCAGTCCGGGCGCGAAAAAACCTACTTTAGGTTGTAGGTGTACTGATCGTCCAAATCTTCACGACAAGGGGAAACCTGGCGATCATGAATGCGTATGTTTCGATCGTTGCTAAGTTTTAATATCTTCATAACCTAAATCTTTTTACTTATAAATAAGAGAAAAGCTCTCGAATTTTGGGGACAGACTCAGGAAAGAAAAACAAACAAACAGGTTGCATTAGTCTAATATTTTTTCGATTCTAAAATAAATATATATGTATAGATAGATAAATGTGAGTTAATTTCTTGATTCTAACTCCCTTATATAAATAAAAGAGTTGGTTTTATCCGAGACCTTGTGGTCGGGTGGTAAGGAGACGGGACTGAGTGGTTACGCCTTCTCAGGTTCGATCCACCTGCTGCGCGAAACAAAGTCACATTGTTTTGGACACCAGTTGGGCCAGAGCCTTGGTCTGGGTATTTACCTGATGGGTCAGTTTACCGACAGGTTACCCATTTCGGGATTAGTCGAATCTCATGACTCGTTGACCCGAAAAACCAGCTAGGGAGTAAAGTTCCCCGCGACCTGGCTCGGAGTTCACGGTGTCCGTTGAACCAGATCACCTGGTCATCAAAAAAAAAAAAAAAAAAAAGAGTTGGTTCTCTCTTATGAGACTGACTACGTAGGTACGGAATAACGAACAATATCAAAACATGATAAAACATCTTTGGCTATCCATATTCATATCTAGATCGTGTTGAACCATTACAATCCTTTCATCTATGAAAGTCGTCTACAACTCTATATCATTTTCCTTTCGTCAGTAGTATTCCGCTTGTTTTTATTTCATGTGCAGATTTGGTTTTGTTGTGTTCTATTTTTTAAAGAAACCAAAAGAGATATTGTGTTGTTTATCGTGAGCCTCAAATCTTAAGGTAATTTGAAAGAACTCAACCGTGAGTTTTTTCCAGGAACCATAGAGACATCGGTCACGTAATTAACGACTTAATATTCATAGAAATGTGAGACATTTATGATGTACTTCAGAATATCGAGCTTTTTGGATAACCAGTCAATTGGTGAGCTTTGAATAACTAGTTAATTGGTTCCATTATGTGATCATGCCATAAGGTGTTAAATTTGTCTTTCAATTCTTAATTTATTAAGGTCCTCAAAGAGACCCTAGACTGAGCATATGAAAGTCATCTACCGGTACATTTTAGAAACAGAAGAATTTCATATACATCAAAATTTTATTATATATCGGGTTTGAGAGTTTATTTAAAAGGATCTTTAGAGTTTGTAATTATTCATTCACACAATCAATAAAAATAAAATCATAAATATATTTAACGAGTTAATTTAGTATTCAATCGATAGCCAATTTTCTCTCTCATTATTTTCGATGGGTTTAAGTAGTTTTCACTCGATATTTTAGACCATTACTAAAAAAACAGCTACTACAAGAATTTCTCCAATATATTTTGCTTCCTCTTCGCATACCTCTATTATACAAAAAAAACAACCTCTCAGATGGGATTGCTGCAAATTTCCCATGTTTTGTTGTAGTGCTGTCATTGGCCATTATTTTGTACCATGTAAATAATTTCATAAGAAAATACCAAACAAATTCCGAATTTAACGCGTTTTACTTAAAACAAATACCAAACTTCAGAAGAAAAAAAAAAAAAGTTTTGTTATTAATTGAACCATTTAATGTACATAATTAGTCAACGCTAACCTTCGTTTAATTAACCTAAAATATTGTTAACATGCTCTCGTAAGGTAAAATTTCGTCATTTTGATTTGTGAGAAACAACCCCCCCCCAATTTGAGCAAAACGGCGTCGTCTTAACTAAATCCCCAAATTAGAAAATCAAATCCCTAAAATCCAACCCGAGTTTCGAAGAAATATTAAAGCTTTGAGATTTAACGAGAAAAATGTGCGACCTTCCGGATGAAACCTTTGAATCTCTGAACAAAGTTTCAAGTTTTGGGTCGGATCTGTAAGTCTCAACTACTAAAGGTACGATCTTTTTTCAAAGCTCTAAATTTTGTTACAAATATTCAATCTTTATCTCGAAAGGTGCCGTCTTTGAGATTTTTTTTAGATAGCAAGAGAACTTTTAGCCAATGCTAAGGTTGATGTAGATAGGTTTGATGGAAAAGGTGATTTCTCACTCTGGAAGACATGAATAATTGCTTACTTCAGGATGATGGGTTTAAGAGAGATCATTTTTGGCTTTAAAATGGATTAAGAGGTTCCTTTGTCTAAACATAAAGAGATTTTGGAAAGAGCTGCAGTTGAAACACCACCTCTAACAAAGAAAATCTTAGATCAAACCAAGATTGAACAGTCTGAGAAGGTCATGGGCTCGTTTATAGTTTGTGTTAGAAATCATGTGCTCGCACTTTGCCTAACCGTATTCACATCTATACACATTCAAATCAAATGAGAAGAAAATCATTGATGATTTCTTAAAATATTGTTGTTAAGATGAGAACTTGGGTCTAAAGGTCACAAAGGAAGTCTAAACTATCTTATATTTGATTTCTCTGCCTCCTAAGTATGACCCATTGTAGCATACATTAAAGTATGGCAGAGAATTTAGGTTAAGGAAGAAGGAGATTGCTGCTGAAACAAGTAACAAAAGTCCATGTCTCAGTCTCTATACAAAAGAGAGGAAGGACACGTCATGAGAAGTTGAGAGGAGACATATACCTCTAGCTAACAAAAAATTGGACCATCATTTGAAGGAAAGACACGAAAAGGAAGAAACTTGAAGCAAGGGAAGAAGAAGAAGGTTTAAACAGAGTCGTAGTAAAAATGAGAGAGAAAATGTTAGAAAGAGGAGGGAAGGATGAAGTTTTAAAGCATGGGAAGGATATCATGCTGGTATGGGGTAATGGAGGTGGGGGGAGAAGCACATCAGCCAAGACCAGGAACTATCGACGAAATAATCATTATCGTAATTATAAGCTAGGTTGCATGGAAACTCCGTCCGAGGAGCGTTTCCCGTTTCGGAAACGTTTCAGAAACGGAAACGCGGTGGAAACGCGACGGAAACACGGTGGAAATGCGACGGAGATGCGTTTCTTAAATTTTTTGTTTTTGGAAACGTGACGGAAACCCCGTTTTCTTGTTTTTGGAAACGCCATCTCTTGTTATTTTTGAAAATTTGTTTTTTTATTTTAAAATATAATTGTATGTAGTTTAAATTTGTAAGAAGTAAATTGATAATTTGTAGTTTGTTTCATTTGTACATACTAATATTTGTTCTCTATCTAATGGTTTTTATCATATGTGAGATGTTGCAGGTGATTAATTTGATTTATTAGATGATACTGATCTTAGGAGATTCAAATTCGAAGATCTTTCGTTCGACTAAGCAGTGTTGGATACAGTTTTGAGGCAGTTGTGTTTGGTGGAGCTAATGAGAATAAGAATAAAATAAATAAATTTTGAATGTTACAATATTTAACTTTAGCTAAACTATTTAATATTTATATATTGAATTTGTATTGTCTTAAACTTTATTTATTTTTCAATTATGGTTAAACTTATGTTATTTTAAATATTATGGTGAACTTGATTTTTATTTATGTTTTATGTTTCATTGTATATTCTTATTAGACTTATAAATAAATATATAAATGTATATTATATATAAATATATACACGTTTCCAAAACGCTTCGCTTCCTAGTTTTCCAAAAAAAATCGTTTCCACGTTTTCAAACATTTCGTTTCTGCATATTCATTTTCGTTTTCAAGCAACGTAGATTATAAGTGATTCACTTGGGTTTTTCCATATTTTTTAGCTAAATTCATTATTTTTTCTGTTACGAATCAAAATTTATTCAGATGTATACTAATTTAATAATTATAATCTAGGAGCATCCTCATCAAAGAACCTCCCTTTGAGGGTTCTTGTAATTCTTTTTCTATTTTCTCTTTTTTCAAGTTTTTGAAAAAAAAAACGAAAAAAAAAAAAAGAAGAAACCAATAAGGTCCTTACACGAATGCAAAATAGTGAAGAACCCAGCTGCAAGAGGCTCTTAGCTAAGAGACTTTGAATTTGGTTTCTAAAAAAATAGTGGGACCCACATATTAAAATATACTCCCTCTATTTCTAATTATAAGATGTTTTAGAAAAAACACAAAGATTAAGAAATGTATTGGGTTTAATTGGTGTACAAAATTAAAACGATTGCTGGAAAAAAAAAAATTTGTGCACCAATCACAAAAATGTTTCCAAAAGCTACAGTAAAAACGTTTGTCTCACCTTTTTGTCACCGCTTTCACCAACAGCTTTCTCCCACAGTTTTGCACTATTCACCAACCGCTCACCACTTCCGCTAACCGCTAATATATCCGCTCCGTTTTTGTTCACCAATCGGACTCATTGGTTTCTTCAAAAAGAGTATTTAATAGTTATTTTACAACAAATTCAACCAATCATAAATGATACTGTATAATATAAATAATTATAAAATATCAAATACATTTAAAACTTGCATTAAAAAATGAGAAAAAAATAAATTCTAAAATATTTTATATTAAGAAAAAGAGAGTATTTTTTTTTCTAAGAATTAGAGTTAAGAATTTTTGATGAAGATGCTCTGAGCTATTTAGTCCTTCAAATTTATTTACTAGATCTATTGATTACTTTTGCAATTCTGTGATTAATAATTAACTTCTGCGTAGCAAGGAAATATCAAGCTTTTGGAAGAAAAAAAAAGTACCCGAAATACAATAGAAAAAAAAAAGCATCTGATTGAGAATATCTCTAGTCTTGTAAAATCCAGATCATGCCGCCATGTACTCTTTTCAGGTAAAGACACCTCATCTAACCAAATCTAAGCCGGTCATCTCACCCTATCACTTCATCCTGAACGTTCATTCAGCATCGTCTCCTCGTTTCTACCAAAAATAACCTCTTTGACAAACATTGAAACACGAGACAGAGTCAGAGACAGAGAGACTCCATGAAAAAGCCTTTGCCGTCTAATATAGAAAACAAACAAAAATTCAATCTTCCTGGTGCAAAAACTAAAAAAAAATCACAAGCAGAAAACAGATTTTTAGGGTTATCTAATACCTGTTGAGTTCTTTACACAATATTTTGATATTCATTCCCTCCAATTACGAAATTTCCTTTTCCGTATTCGCGCAGAGAAATCGATTTTGGTTTTATGCTTCTGTTTCGCGGATAAAGAAACAATTTTCTCGAAATTAGCTCCACTTTCCTCTAATTTCTGAGTCGCCTGAGAGGTAAGGCTTCAATTTTACGCTTTCGGATTCCTTTTCTCTGATTCCGATAGTGATATAAAGATACAAAAGGATTTGAAAACTATTAGTTTTTCTTTTAGTTTTCGCAGAATTGGCTTCAGCTGGATATTTTTTCCGAGAAAATTCTTAAAAGGCAGCATCGGTTGTTTGATTTCTCCGAATGATGTATCTCGTTCAACATTGAGGGCTTTGTGCGACTTAGGTCTTCCCGTAGGCTATAATTTCGATTTGCGGGTAATTTTGTGGTGGTCGCTGTGAGAATCTTAGATTGGGGATTATATACGATATTATCTCAAATCGAATGGCTTCTCCGTCCGGAGATCTGATCAAATGCTGTGACTGTGGATGCGATTGTTCACAAGGTTCGTGGATTCGATCTGTTAAGAGAAGACACGATGAATTAGAGAATGAGAAACGATTCTCTGTACCGGAGCTGGATGACCTAGAGCTTTTCTCTAATCCTAAAGTCCAAATCGAGAACGAATGTGAATTACTACGCGAGACTGTTGGCAATCAACAGGAAACGATTCAGGAATTGTATGATGAGCTCGAGAAAGAGAGGAGTGCGTCATCAACAGCTGCAGATGAAGCAATGTCTATGATACTCAGGTTACAGAGCGAAAAGGCTGAAATCCAGATGGAATTGAGGCAGTTCAAGGTATATGCTGGAGAGAAAATGGAACATGACCAGCAAGAGATTTCGGAATTGGAAGATATGGTTTATCAGAGGGAGCAGACGATTCAGGCTCTTACATATGAAACTCAGTCTTATAAGCATAGAATGATGAGTTATGGACTCACCGAGGCAGAAGTTGAGGGCGACAAGAGCTTGCTTAGTCGTAACCCGAGTATGATCGAGATCAATTCCGAATATGACCTTCCTACATATGACTACCCTCCTTTAAAGTGCAATATAAACGAGAACCAAGATCCATCGGAGGCTGATATTTACGTTGCAGACGATGAAAACTACCCACCGGCTGATTCGCCTCACGGGAGAGAACATTTGAAGACATTGGATCTAAGAATCAGCCAAATGGAGAAGAATCCTGGCTTTACTCAGTTGAATGGTGATCGAGGGAAGGATGTTTCAGATAAGGTGATGGTTGATCAGAATACTAAGCGTCAAAGACATTTTAGAAGGATTTCCACTGGTAGTTCAAGCTCACACTTGGGAGGAGCATCATCTAAAGAACTTAGACCTGATGTTTTTGTTGATTCTCCGAGGTCTAAGAAAGTGGAAAATGTCTCATATACAGAGAATAATAACAACAATGCTATAGACGACTCGTCGGAGATAGGAGATGACATGAATGATAGAGTTTATACTATTGATTCTGTTCATCAGAGTGCGTCTCATAGTGGTGTAACTGAGCAGAAGGTTGATGGTGCCACTTCGGATGCCAGTGTGGCTTTCCAGAGAGAACAAGTGGATCTTGGTGATCCTGACATAACAAAACTCTACATGAGGCTTCAAGCGTTGGAGGCAGATAGGGAATCAATGAAACAGGCGCTTCTGTCAATGAGGACTGAAAAGGCTCAAATGGTACTATTGAAAGAAATTGCTCAGCATTTATCAAAGGAAGTTGTCCCGCATCGAAGGTTGCCTCTGCGAAAAGCATCCGCTCCTGGTCCATTGCCTTTCACACCGGTCTTTAAGGTAAATTTGCCTCTCAATCCCAATTCTTCGGTGGTGGTTGTCATATTGTTTTATAACAACGAAACATACTGATTGGAAGCAAAGTTCTTGTCTTGTTTTCTACTGTATCTCACTCTCTAACTGGAGTTTCCTTATGCAGTGGATCACATCTTTTGTATCCTGGAAAAGGAAGGCGCGTCGAAGCAAGTAAGTAGTCTGAAACAAACTTGGCTAGTTTCTTTTTCGCATATATGTTACTGCAGGAAAAGATCCTTGTAGGGCAAATAGAGGAAAATCTTGAAACGAAGACGATATGCCAAACACATTGCTTTCTCCTCCTTGGTTATAATATTCCTCCAAACACATTGCCATTTACTCTGTTCGTATGGAAATGTGCAGATACATGTATGGGATGTCAGCAAACAACATGGGCCTGCAAATGCTTCTAGAAAAGGTCCCTCGATCACGGAAATGGCGATGTCTAAGGAGTACACAAGTGTGAAACAGAAATGAAAGGAATTATTTCAAGCAAACAAGAATCATCCAAAGCACATGATGTCAAAGTTACTGAATCCTGATGAGGAAAATGTGTTACCCTTGAGGTAACATTTGTGTGCCTTTCTCCCAACTCTGAACTGGATTCTCCTTCTTTGTGTTGCAGAGAAAGTGTTTATTCAGTCCCGGTTCTTTCCATACTGTTTTCGCCCACTATTTCAACTGTGTGTACAAAATGGGGTCGAAGCTATACAATCTTACTGAGAAGCTATACAATCTTTGTATGGTTTCTAAGATGATTTGTTTTATTAGTTTGTTCCCATATTTTGAAGATAGTTTCTTCATTTTCTGTTGTTTTTTCTATGCGACCAACTATTGTATCGTTATACGTAGATTAAAATAATAATAGGACTGATCTTAAAAAATAGGGCGTATTCTAGAATTGGACTTAGAAAAACGTTGATTGAATCTGCAGATGTGCTATACTTTTTTTTTTCTTTTTGGCCGGCGGTTATATACATAAGACAAGTCAGTAATAAACCAGACAAACCACGTTTTCGTTAGACGACCCACAAGTCTAATTAATGGACGAGTGTTTATAAGACACGACTCAACCCCACGCAATTTCCCTTTTTTTTTGTAACACCAAACAACGTTTTCAATGCCTTGTAAAAGAAGATAGATCATCGATTTTAAAAATATAACTCGGTGATATCTACCATAAGCAAATACTAAAAATATATACCAAAAATGATGATATTTGTTTATCAACAAATCGTACCAAATTGTTTGTTATATTTTTCTTCACGCAAAATAACAATCATATTAGACGACGCATGGCCGGTTGCATGTTTTCACGAAAATTGTTTCGGCTAAACGCAAATGAAGACTTTTATTCTTTGATATCCCTGTTGCAATTCTGATAAGGGTATATGAAAGAATATATAAATTATTTAGGAAAATCAAGAAAAGTACTTCCACAGTTGCACGTGTGTCGTAGTATACTACTAAAAAATTAAACTATTATTTTACTACTCCTTTTTTTTGTTGACCTAGAATGAAACAAACATAAATTTCAATGAGTTTTTTGATATATATATATATATTTTTTCCGCTGACCAGCAGTTGAATTGAACAAAACTAACTTCCAAAATCCACACCCTATCAGAAGTTCTTATACGTAATTTCGTCAAACTTAATAAAATTAATATAATACTATTGAACCAGACGATGAGTTAACAATATAATTGTTAATAACTTAAATATATAAAAAGTTGGATGTAAGCTTAGGATTCTCTATGTGCCTCTTCTTTTATAATGATGGAGAGTATTCTGCTGGAGATTTGTCTTTACTCCGGAAGTCTTGCATATTCAAAAGATATAGATTGATTGAATTGGAAACATTTGGCCGTTTTGAAGATTTTGAACGAATATTCTATTAATCTTCGTACAGTAACGAGAGTTTGGCCGGCTTTATATGGTCATAACGAAAAGGATGTTTCATTATAAAGATTGGTGGTCCTTCGGAATCCATATCCATTCATCCTTGAGTACACTAAAATGGAATTGTGAGGTAATGGAGAACACACATTAGCGAGAAATGCGTCATTTATATATTCAAGATTTTATTTTCCTCCTCAAAACTTAAAAATCAGTGATCACATGTAAGGCTAACGAAGTGAATGTCCTGCGGTTTAATACCTTATATCCGTCCATGACATCCTTTTCATGTGTAAGGCTAATATCGAAACGAGTGATGAAAATTTTGTGATGTATCAATTTCTTTTTTGGAGACCCTTCAGGAAGTGCATTATTTCCACAAGTCATCCTCACCTTTGGGATGAAAATTTTTGAGGAGGTCTGAAATCAAAATGAAATAAATTATGTCTTTATCGGGGAGATGGTACATTAATGTATAGAAATCTACCAAAAGAGTGAAAAGTATACGTCCATATTTTGACTAAAATCGGTTAGCGAGAAAATCAATACCTATAATGTATAGGTGGTTGTCTAAAACTAAAGTCCAGACCTCTAATTAATTTGTCTGAACAGATCATGATAAATACTCATTTTTAAATTAAATATAGAAGTTATATGAAAATTTGAAAGAAAAATAACTAAACTCGTGACACAAATTATAAAATATAAAATAACCTAAAACGAATATGTCATGGTGGAATGAAATTGGTATAGTATAGTGGTATTTGGATTTATACACCGAATTCGATTCTCAGATAAGGCCAATATTTGTAGATTGATAATCAAGAAAAATTTTCTAATAAATATGTTTGTTGTGGACCCGTCTTATCAATTTTATATATTTTTTAAGAATCTTTTTTTAAAAAAAAGTTAAGCATTTTGTATAAATGTGTTTAAAGTGGAGAAGACTTTATATATTAGTTTGTTTGATCTAAATGAAAGGTTATTTTGACAAATGAAAGGTTATTTTGACATAATGGCAAGACTCTTAGATTTGAATCCCAGATTCACAGTATTTTTGTTTGTAAAAAATTAAGATATCGCTTTGTGATAACGGATAATTTTAACACTGTTTAATTTTTCTGTTAAAATAGTTAACAGTGTATCTAAAATCGCCAATCGTAAAGTTTGTGATTTATAATAAAAATCAACTAAAAATCCGATATTTTTCTGGTTTAATCCAAAATTCAATGTGATTTAACACCGTTAATTCGCGTAAAGTTGGGTTCTTTCTCAAATTCCCTTAATTTAAGCTATTACATTACATGATTTTCATTGACATACAAATCATACACGTGTCATTTGTTTGTGAATATTCTTTGTCTAGAAAACATACGTTAGTGGAATTCAAAGCGGAGACCATTCCACAAAGTCTGCGCTCAAGTAAACGGAGCCGCCCTCTTCCTGTTTTCTTAATATTCTCTTCATCGAAAACATTATCATTATTTAAACAGCCACTTTCCCAATATTATAATAAAAAATCATTCTACGTTTATCAAATGGATCATGGGGATGAGATCGAGATCCCAAATTACTTTATCTGCCCAATCTCACTAGAGATCATGAAAGATCCAGTCACGACCATCTCCGGCATCACTTACGACCGTCAAAGCATCGTTAAGTGGCTCGAGAATGTCCCGTCTTGTCCCGTGACGAAGCAATCTCTTCCCGCAGACTCCGATCTTACACCTAACCATACTCTTCGCCGTCTGATCCAACACTGGTGCGTCTTGAACGCGACACGTGGTGTTGTCAGAATCCCTACGCCTAGGGCTCCTCTGGGGAAACCTAACATCGTCGTAGAGATCAAGAAAATCAAGAAGTTTGGAGACGAAGGTACGGTTTGACATTTATGGTGTTTCGTGTTTTTTCAGTAATCGGTTTGGTGTGGCAGATATTTAGATAATTAAATAGTTATAGCTAATTAAATATGAATAATTTTGAAACGGATCGGCGTAAGATAAAATTTCTATTATGTAACTTTGGCTTGGTTTAAATTGAACAGCTCTAGATAGAGACGATACATTGAAGAAGCTTGAAGTTTTGGCTATGGAGGGAGCGAGCAACAGGAGACTAATGTCTGAAGGAGGTGTGCATAGGTCTTTGATCTCGTTCCTAGTCAAGTGCACTTGTGAAGAAGACGAAGAGAGACGAGAAGTACTCAATGAGTCTTTGCGTCTTCTTCACTTGATCGGTGTTCCATCACACGATGCAAGAATGATCTTGATCGAAAACGGTCGAATCTTGGAATCATTGACTTGGATTTTGCACCAACAAGACTTCCTCAACAAGGCTTACACGATCTTGCTCTTGAGGACTCTAACGGAAAACACTTCCTCTCATATCATTGAGAGATTGAATCAAGAGGTTTTGAAAGGGATCATAGGGTTTCTCAAGGATGTAGTATGTAGATTCAATCGCAAAAACTGTAGCGTAAAAGCTGCGGTTCAATTACCAAGCCCTAGTGTGAGAGACAAGGAACCATCAAAACTTGATCATAACTTGGTTATCAACCAAGCGTTGACAGCTGCGCTGATGATTCTCCTAGAGAGCTCTTCGTGGAGCAGAAACCGAGCGGCCCTCGTGGATCTTGGCGCGATTTTCGAACTCATTGAACTCCAAATAAGCTCGAGCCATGAGAAGAGAATTACTGAACTTGTGTTGGGAGTTTTGTCTCGCTTATGTTGTTGCGCAAACGGTAGAGCCGAGATTCTTGCCCATAGAGGCGGGATTGCGGTTGTAACAAAGAAGTTATTGCGAGTTTCGCCTGCGGCCGACGACAGAGCTCTCTCTATACTAAGCACAGTGTCAAAATTCTCGCCGGAAAACGCCGTGGTGGAAGAGATGGTGAGCGTCGGGACTGTGGAGAAGCTTTGTTCCGTTTTAAGAGTGAATTGTGGTTTGAGCTTGAAGGAGAAAGCGAAGGAGATACTTCAAGATCATTTTGAGGAGTGGAAGAAGTTTCCATGTGTTGATGTAACTCTACTTACTAAACTTCTAAGCTCTACACCTAAAGAACTACTTACCGAGTTTTACTCTCGAGTTGGTGTTTAATTAGCCTTTTTGTTTATGTGGCCTCAAACTAAAGTATTTAATTTGCTGGACCCACAACACATATAATTAGTTACGAGATCGCTATATCAAATTTTTGCAGTATTTAATTAAAAGGGATCAGTAGGAGTTTGTTTAACTTTATTAACTTTAAAGTTGAAATCGAATTTATAAAAAAGTTTTGTGTATTCGAAAGTATAGTTACAATAATAATATATATTAAGCAAACTCTGAAATTGAAAAACTAATTTGAGAAAAATTCCATTGAAAATAGCAACTACTTCCGGTTTAAACATCTAGACTATATGATCTAATTAAATTTTTAATGTGGCTAAACAAACAAATTAAACCTTTAATGTAGCTTTTTTCTCCCACACTCTTCAGACCCTAATAGATACCCTAATAGATAAATGTAGTTTCGTTAAAAAAAATATTAAAAAATTAAAAAAATATAATTTATTCAAAAAAATTCTAAAAAATTCATTAAAAAATTAAAATAATTCAAAAGAATTCTAAAAAAATCTAAAAACTTTAAAAATTCTGAAATTTTTTTTAATTATTCCAAATAACTTAAAAATTCTGATTTTTTTTTAAAAAATCAGAAAAAAAAATTTCCAAAAATTCTTTAATTATTAGAATAAAAGAATCCGAAATCATATAAATAATAAAATAATAATTTAGAAATATCTTTCCAAAAATTCTTGAAATTTGTTAAGAAAATAAGAAAAAAAAAATCATAAATCATATAAAATTGAAACTATAAATAAAAAAATATTGAACACTTTTTATGAAAATAAAATGGATGATTTTAAGATAAAATACACAAACAAAGTGGACATGATACAAATACACATGTTTGGTTGGATTTAGACATAAGTGAGCATTTTGAATCATCGAATAACCAAGAAAGACACAAGGAAATAAAAAAATTTCAACATAGTATTCTCTTTCGAGGTAGACGAGTGCATATGCATCAAAATGGTTGTATCGGGAGAACCACAAACCCAAATGCGACGAAAATACTTCCATTGGAAGGCGACTTACTTGTGTATGAGATGCCAAAACATGTGAGCCAAAATACATATAGTAGACCTTCATTAATCAGTTATTTTAAACACTTAAGCATTTAATCTTCATATTATCAGTTATTTCAAGCACTTAATTGTATAGATTTTATGATTATTTAACAAATTTTGAAGTTTCAGGAAAAATATATCTAATTCATTATTTTTTTCTATATAATTTCTGATTTTTTGATATTTTTAATAATTAAAGAATTTTGGAAATTATTTTCTGGTTTTTTAAAATTTTAATTAATTTTTTAGTTATTTGGAATAATTTGTGAGTTTTTTTGGATTTTTCTTGATTTTTTAATAATTAAAAAAAAATTTGAAAAATTCTAGATTTTTTTTTGAATTATTTAAAATTTTTTGGAACTTTTTAGATTTTTTATGAATTTTTTAGATTTTTTTATGAATTTTTTAGATTTTTTGAAATAAAATATATTTTTAAATTTTTTAACAAAGTTACTGTTCATCCGTTAGAGTTTGAAAAGTGTAGGAGAAAGAAAACCACATTGAAGATTTAATTTGATAATTTCACCAAAGATTTAATTGGATCGTATAATAGTTCCGAGGTTTAAACTAGAAGTAGTGATTATCACATTGAAGGTTTTCTATAGGATATTGGGCTTCAATAGGATATTCCCAATCTAATTTAGAGAAGGCTGCCTCGTGATCTGATTAAGCAAATATATAAGTCTAAAGTGTTACGAAAACCACACCAGATTGTACGACCAACGGGATTCTAATTCAAAAACACACACAAACCGAATAAAATATCAAAATTCAACAAAACCGAAAATGAGAGGAAAAGAAGAAAGTTCAACAAGTTTGCCAAAAGAGAAAAATGCTTATCATCGTCTTCGCATTCCACGGCCACGACCTCCACCGCGTCCTCTCCCCATTCCACCTGCGGCCTCTCCTTGTGCACTCTCAGACTGCAAATCATTTTTACGATTATCAATACAACATCATATATATATCGACACATTATCAAAACATACAAAAGAAAATAAGAGAACATGTTTATTTACTTTAGGGTTCTTCACGGTTTCATCCACACTAAGAATAAGGCAAGCTGCTTCCGTCGCAGCGTTAATTGCATTTATCTGCCATCAATAAATACGTTCATCAACATCTCAAGTCATTTTCATAACTTGCACAAAGGTCCCTAACAAGGAGAGTAAATTTTATTGCATACCTTCACGACTGCTGGTTCCCAGACGAAGTTAGCAAAGGAATCTGCTATTCCACCAGTGTTAATGTCCACTCCATAAGAAGCTCCTTCACCTGTTTTATAACACAGAGATGATAGCGATCATTGAAAATGAGAATAAGCTGCTTGCTTATCATAAACATAACTACATTAAACTAAAGTGAGACAAGGCTTACCGCTTTGCATGGCGTGTTTTTGTCTCAGTTTATTCAACACATCAGTTGCATCAAATCCAGCATTGTCACATAATTGTCGTGGAATAACCTACTCAACCAGTATCATTTTCAATTATTAGGTGAACCAATAATACTTTCGAGAAATCAAGATGAACAAAACCAAAAACATCTACGTAAACTACAAGTGTACCTCCAGAGCCTTTGCATATGAGTTGATGAAAAGCTGTGATTTCCCAGCAATTGTTCGAGAATGCTGCCTTAGGAACTTGCTTATCTCCATCTACAAACCAGGATCAATTTACTTTCATTGTCAATGGTATTAACCTTAAGAGCAAAATTTTAAAAAACTGAACAACGGAGGATGGAGGATACTCACATCTATAGCTCCACCTCCAGGAACAACAGTCGAGTTCTTAACAGCTCTTCTCACAATCATAATTGCATCATGTAAACTACGCTCAGCTTCTTCAATGAACTGTTGCCATTAAAGGAACTTCATATTTAATCTGATTATTCTATTTTATAACACAAAGCCTCCAATATTAGATATATACCTGATCAGCTCCACCACGGAGGACAATAGTTGCTGTACGTCCTGAAGGACAACCACTGAATATGTTGAACCTCTCTCCGCCAACTTGTTTTTCCTCAAAAATCTCACAAGTTCCAAGAACCTGTAAAAGATTAAAACCAATCTCTGATTCTAAGGAACAAAACCTAAACAAGTCACTGAAAGCTCGAAAGCATATTCAATAGCAAGCAAAGATAATTAGTTTTCACTAGCCTCGTCGATAATGTTGTTAACACTTGTCTGAATTGTTCCTCCAGCTGCAGCAGCCACACGATTAAGATCTTCTTCTGCCACACGGCCAGCGCAGAAAATATCACGATCTGCAAAATACTGCAAGAAAACACCAACTGTCTTGAGTCAAATGAGTAAAACACAGTCAAGCGCACTTTCTTTGATTGATACCAAAATGAAACACCAAGATGCAAGGTACTGTTGTGAACAATATTGATTAACAAGAGCAAAGAGTTTAAGCATAAGTTTCTGAGGAAATAAAACATCTTCATACACTAAAACAAGGTAACTTATAATTGCGACTTCAAGGTGTTGCTCATGCATAATTGGCTTACACTGAGGATTGCAAGACTATACTATCAACATAATCATGCCTTTTAGATATGTCACATGATTTCACATAATATAGAAATAGACGTCAAAGTTCAGCTTGTCTAAGTAAGGAGTTCATATTTGTGGCATATGAAACAAGAAAATGTTTAAGGATATCAACCTGAGTAGCTAGATCACCAATAGCTAATCGAGAAAGCACAACTTTCGCCCCGCTATCAACACATTTGTCTAGCTTGTCATAAATGATATTCCATTCTGCATCAACTATTGACTGGTATTGTGAAGGATCTGAAAGCCTGTGAACAATGGGAAGAGAAAGTCAAATAGGGCCAAAAGTTCCTTACTGGAAGGGAAAAAGAGCTAACACAAAGAACCAAAGTTCTAACCTAATCTCAGCATTTTCCTTCTCAGATTTCAACTCCAATTCAATGTTCAGCAAGAGTATTTTGGGATTAACAAACTTCTTTGGCTGTTGCTCAAAACCCGCATAAGAAAATGTCTTCTTGAAAGCTACACCATCAACTAGGAAAGAGTCTCGCATATTACCACCGGGAACCTGCAGACCAAATCATGAAATTAGCATACACGCATAATTAACTTGGCTTTAAAGCACATAAACAAATGGGAGTGTCGTTTACTCGACTTGAAACTTGATAAATGCCAATCTACAACAATCTATTATTAATGTCAATCATCTAGGGCCTGTAGCACTATGCCCATCTAAACTTCACCAAAAGTGCAATGAATACAAGCGGAATGCAGCAGATAGGCCATTGTAAATAATTGCGATTTGAAAACTGCCAGATATCAAGTAAATGCTATGCCATTGGATTTTGCAATAGCTATGTAGAAACAAAACAATAAGTATAATTGATGTCGCACGAGAAAAAGAAAATAGAACAAGTTCGGACATAGATGTAGTGATAAAAAAATCAAGAAACATTAACTGAGACCCAATGCAAAGCTAATTTATAAGAAAAAAAAATCAGAATGAAAAAAAACAGAACAAAATTGTACATCGAAAAAAGAAGAAGATGTGTTTACCTTCTTAATCCCAATCAGATTTAGCCTATCGTCATTTCCAATCGCCATTACAGCATCAACAACCATAGTTGCAAAAAACTCCTTTTCTCCACTAATGAGCTTAGACGAAAGAGTGGTAGCAGCACATTTAGCCAACAAGCCTTTCTTTTCCTCTTCACTTTTCCCCTCAATGCTAACAGCGAGTTCTTTGACCCTCTGAATTGCCTGTATCCATAAACAGTGGTGATTAGAGCAACAAAAGATCCAGTTACTAGAAAGACTTTCAATTGCACTAAACGAGAAGAATATACAAACCAGAGTGCTTGCAGTGCGGTAACTCCTAATTAAATTCTGGGCGTGAACACCATCCTCAATAAATGGCTTAGCCTCCTTCAAAAACTCTGCTGCAAGAAGAACAACCGTAGTTGTCCCATCACCGACCTAACCAACAACAGCAGCAGAAGAAAATTCAGAGTTCATGAACTCAAATCACGCATTCTAAGATCTGCTTACTGGATCGCACTTGATAAAAATACCCAAGATCCAAAATGGGATCGGCATCCAGTTCAATAACCAATCAAAATAAGTATTCAATTCAGAAAAGGGCACTCAAAAATCATATTGTGAAATTTTAGAAAAACCGAGATTGGGATAAAAATCGAAAGCAGACAATACCTCGGAGTCTTGGGATTTGGCGATGTCTACGAGGATCTTAGCGGCGGGATGGACAATGTCGAGGAGCTTCATGATGGTAGCGCCATCGTTGGAAATGGTGACGGTTCCTCTGTCGTCGTGGATGAGTTTGTCCATCCCTCGCGGCCCGAGGGTAGTTCGAACTACATCGCCGACCGCCGTGCAAGCATTGATGTTGCTCACTTGCTGCGCCTTCCCTTGAGAAGTGTCTGTACCTTCCTTCAGTAGTATGATTTGCGGTTGCTGCAACCCAATCAAAGCAAACTCTGGTCAGTCACTGCCTAAACATACATATATGCACAGGGGAGTGAAGATACAACTTACCATCATCGATGCCATTGTAGATGCGTGAAGAACTACGGAGAAAGGAAGAAAGGGAAAATGGAGAGAAAAATGGAGTAGAGAGAGAGAGTTAGGGTTTAGGTCTTGTGTTCATACAATCATACCTCATAGTGGAATCGCGAGATTTAGAACCGGACCGATTGGCCGAACCGATCAAACTACAACCCAGCGGTAATACGGATTACATTTGAAGCCCAGCATCTATTGTGACCCGGACAAAACCCATATAAAAATCTTTTCTCGAGTCTCGCCTCGCCTAGATGGGTATTCTGTACAGGTGTCAATATTTAACAATAAACTAAGAAGTTTAAAGATTTGATAATTGATATTCGCTGTAGAAGAATAAAAAAAGGTTTACATGGATTAAGTATTAACCTTTAGTTTTTGGTTTTAACGAACCGCATAAGTCCTGAACAAAATATTAAGGCCAAGTAAAAAGATAATTGCTAGCTATGTTAGCAAAAAGTAAAAAATTATTCATTAATGAGAATCAATTTTGAACCAAGTTTAATGGGGAAAAAACAACTAGAATTGATGACCAGTTGGTGCATATGTCATTATGGCATGCTAACCATCCAGTGCATAACAAAAGAGGAAAATGACATCAAGAGTTGAGGAGGGAGAAAGGCCAATCACCTATGCATGTGTAGTATGAGACGGTTCTAGGATTTTACATTGGAGAGAGGCTCCAACAAACTAGAATTGAAGAAGTTTTCGAGGAGCAGTTACTTGTTTATTGGAGACTTGAAGTTCTATTGCATATGACTTATAAATTATAGCGATGATGGAATTCAGTGATCTGGAGATCTGGCGATGAAATTTTATGTTTCTTTCTTTTTAAAGGTAATAGATTACACACTAGCAAACTATAATCAGAATAGTCATATATGCAACTTTGATGTGTAGGTCTAGTGAGCATGTGAAATTATGTTGAGGAAATATTTGGCATCTTAGACTTCTCGTAGTGTCATCAAACACAAAATTTATGTTTTATTTCAATTTTCTTTTTAACTTGTAATTTTTTTTTGTTAGAATATATTTTCTAGACTACCCTAAAATTTGGAGTGAAATATGAACATCCATGTAGGGCAAATATCCTAATTAAAAAAATAGATAAATACCCTTCTTCAAAAAACAATTTTTCCCCAACGCTTCATTGCAAAATCTATTGAGTCTGATTGGTGAACAAAAGCGGAGCGGATATATTAGCGGTTAGCGGAAGTGATGAGCGGTTGGGGAATAGTGCAAAACTGTAGGATTGGCTTTCATTAGTGTACAAAATTAAAGCGGTTGGAGGAAAAAAAATTATGTGCACTAATCATAAAAGCGTTTACAAAAGATACAGTAAAAACGTTTCTCTCAACTTTTTGTCACCGCTTTCACCAACAACTTTCTCCCACAGTTTTACACCATTCCCCAACCGCTCACCACTTCCGCTAACCGCTAATATGTCCGTTCCGCTTTTGTTTACCAATCGGACTCAATAGCTACAGCAAATAAATACCCTTCTTCAAAAAAAAACAACACGTCCCTAAAGCTAGTGTTCGAACTCGATCTCAGTGTAAACTTTGTTTCCCTCCCATCTTCTCTTTAGTCTTTGCATTAATACAAATTTTTAAGAATATATTTTTATAAACCCAATATAGAAAATACTACTAAACCAACATTCAATTAAAAAAAACGCAATGAGGTATTAGCGTTTAGCTCATGTTTAATGAATACTTAGTGCTTAACTACTATGTCAATTAAATCACATAATATTATAATATTTGAATTTTCACTAAAATCACATGAACAATGTTTTAGGTAAATTCACATTTTTAGTTTCGACGAATCGTGTAGCGTCATATGTAATCTATATTAGGTGAATCTTTTAACGTTACTCATAATTTAGTTTAAACGAATTGCTTAGTGCAACATATAACGAATCTCTTATAGACATGCAACAACATTCAAAGGGTATTTAGATCTGATAACGTGAGGACACTTGTACCTCTATAGGTGATACCATGAAGGCCCATGTGCCTCAATCCCTGATAGTGTGGCTATAATGTTCAGATTGAGAGTGTCGAGGAAAAAGTGGTCATATAGAAGCGACTCTTGGCTTGACCCAACAATGTTCCAGAGACATATCAAAAAGACCGTCCTCCTGGTGACCTCCTAGTCGGGTGTATCAGTCGTATACCTTGATCTATATAGGCACTAAGTTTGAGGTGGTCCAACTTGAGGTGTACCACATGAGGTATTCATAGCCCGAGTTGGGTTGAATTGCACAACTCATAGGCAATCCATACCAGGTCTTTTCATATTATGAACTAAATTACTTTCGTTCATTGCCCCTGAGATATTTTGTTCATTGTGTTTGCAATTTCTGCTTTCGCGGTTTTCCATACTTTCGAGCCGCGTGGGTTTCTCAGCGAGTGTTTGATCTTGTCGATTCTTAACACATGTATATGCAAAGAACAGTTCATCAAACGAAAGTGGTATGAAAAACTACCCACCTCCTCATTCAACAAACTATGAATGCCTCAAAATTATGTTGTATGTCAGCTTTTGAACAATACAAAGAAATTAGATGAAACCACTCAATTGCTTCATACCAACTGAACCCGCATGAAAGGTTTGGTCAAAAAATGGAAAGTGTGTCTTCTTTGGTGTTCAAGTATTTAAATTATGCAATCAAACCCTCTAACGAGAGATGGAGGCATAGTTCTGGATAATTAATTTATTTTTTATGTTAAATAGTAATATATAATCTAGTTTGACTCCACCTTAAAAACTATTTTGACCCCATTAAACTTATAACCTACTAACCATAGAACCAAATTAAAATCCCAATTTAAATTTCCATGTTGAACACAAACTCATGTGGCCCTTTGAAAATTTTAGATCCAAAATTAATAATTTATCTAATATAGTTTATTTGGTTTGATTTAGAAAAAGCAAAAATATGTTCTTTTTGTTTTTTTTTCTACCGCCATCGTCGAGAAATATTTTTAGAAAGAAGATTGTGAAAAATACGCAATCAACCAAAGATATTTTGCTAGAATGAAAATTGTGAATACTGCATTTCCTAATTGCATTGATGATCAGTTTCTAGACAACTTTTTCATTTATTTTATTGAAAAATGATTATTTGACGATGTAACAAATGAAAATGTAATAAAAATGTTTTATGAGTGGACATCACATTTGTAAAACTTTTTTTTTGACAACTTATAAACTATGATTTTTAATATATTTTTCCACCCCCATTAAAAAGAAATTTTGGTTCCGCCACTATCTCTAGTTTTGCAGAGTTTGTTCATGAACCTTTTGGAAGGGTAGACATATTAAAAATAGTCGTATACTTCCTTCACCATTGACATGTCCACCAAAAAAATTTGTCTTCCCTCTATCTTTTGTAATACAATTACATTTGCAAGACTTTGAAATTTCTATGCTCCATATAGTCAATATTTGGCTTGATGTCTTTACCACGCAAGCCTATTCGAAAGGCGTGGCGGAACCACCATTGTTTTAACGAAACAATCATTATTTGTTGTTCGACTGAAAAAACACAAACGACAGAATTTAAAGATGGTGAAATCGAATGATATTGGGTACAAAACCATATGAAGGTCTTGGATATAATCTCTTAGTTATTAAAAAAAATTACAAGAACAAAAAATCAGTAAAGCTAGATAAACTTAGAGAAAGAGTCATGAAACAGTTAAACAACAAAAAACTCAAATTTAGTAGATGATTTTAGTATAATATATGTTTTAATGTATTGGTAAGTTTTTGGCGGAATTACGATTTTAAAATGTGAAAAATTGCATTTTTTTTTCTGTTATTTATAAAAGTTTATCATCAAATTTATTCTATATTTTTTCCGATTTTGATGCATAAAAGATTTCTTAAAATGTGAAATCGGTATATTTGTGAGTTGTCTCCTGTCCTGTCTTACCATATTCTGATATACCTATCGCTACACGCTTTAATTTTCACCTTCCCTTCTCCGCCATTGTTACTTTCTCGGAAGCTTCCAAGTCAACTATGGAGACTTCGTTCTTAATTTTCTCTCTCCTCCCTTTTTGACCTCTTCTGTTCACCAATTTTTTCTTTTTAAGGAAAATAATCAAATTTTGGACTTTTCCTCCCTCTCCCTTCTTCCCTCCTTCAATAAACCGTGTGGTTGAATCGGTACGACTTTTCTTCCTTCTTTAAGTCTCTCTGTTGATCGAGTCCGATCTGAATCTCTCTCTCTCTCGTCAGTCTTTCTCGATTTTAATTTACGATGAACGATCTGTTTTCCAGCTCATTCTCTCGCTTCCGCGGAGAACCATCCCCTCGCCGAGACGGCACTGGAGGCGGAAACGGAGTTCAGATGACGCAGCCGACGGGATCAACCGGTGGTGTGAACCTCGACAAGTTCTTCGAAGATGTGGAATCCGTGAAAGAGGAGTTGAAGGAGCTAGATCGGCTCAACGAAACACTCCAATCGTCTCACGAGCAGAGCAAGACGCTTCACAATGCCCAAGCCGTTAAGGATCTCCGCTCCAAAATGGACGGCGACGTCGGAGTAGCCCTGAAGAAGGCGAAGATGATCAAGGTAAAACTCGAAGCGCTCGATCGCTCCAATGCTGCTAATCGGAGCCTCCCTGGTTGTGGACCTGGATCCTCCTCCGATAGAACCCGAACGTCCGTCCTCAATGGTCTGAGGAAGAAATTGAAAGATTCAATGGACAGTTTCAACCGATTGAGAGAGCTGATCTCGTCGGAGTATAGAGAAACTGTAGAGAGGAGGTACTTCACCGTCACTGGCGAGAATCCGGACGAGAAAACCCTAGATCGTCTGATTTCCACCGGTTAGTAACATCATTTCTTTTATTCGAATCACTCAGGCATTACAGTTTAGACTATGAAGAACCAAATTCAACTCAAATCATCATCATCTAGATTATATAGTTCAGGCTTTAAGATAATAGATGCGAATTGACTTAGCATATACTGAACAAGTCGTTGGCTAAATCAGATTACGAAGAACAATAGCTTGAGATTTTGCAATTTGTATTCAGCTTCTCCCAAACCAGAACATGTGGAATTTGGCAAGTGAACTAAATCAGATTATGCATTGAGAGCCTGAAATTCGATTTGTATATGGTTGTAGCAGAAATATATATCCCTTGTTTTGCTAGTTCTTAGTTGCTTACTCCTGAGATTGATCTTAGAAAAGCTAGACATTTTCTTTCATGCGTAGTTTGTGAAATTAAGTGATATTTATACTATGTTTTGTTGCAGGGGAGAGTGAGAGATTCTTGCAGAAAGCAATACAAGAACAAGGAAGAGGAAGGGTGTTAGACACCATTAACGAAATCCAAGAAAGACATGACGCGGTTAAAGACATAGAGAAGAATCTCAGGGAGCTTCACCAGGTGTTTCTAGACATGGCGGTGATGGTTGAGCACCAAGGATCTCAGCTTGATGACATCGAGAGCCACGTAGGGCGAGCCAGTTCCTTTATCAGAGGCGGAACTAACGAGCTACAAACCGCTCGTGTTTACCAGAAGAACACCCGTAAATGGACATGTTATGCTATTATTATACTCATCATCATCATAGTTGTCGTGGTTCTTCTTGTTGTTAAACCATGGAACAATGGCGGTGGCGGTGGTGGTGGAGGAGGAGGAGGAGGAGGAGGAGGAGGAAGTCAGCCAATTTCAGGTCAATTGCCACCACCAAGTCCTCCTCAGGCAAGGCGTCTGTTGCGTTGACGAAAGTTTCATTATTTGCAAATATATTGTTTCTTTGAAAAACCTATATTGAAACCAGCTTTGTGTTCTACTTTCTACAGTTGGTTTTGATGTTAATCACACCCTTTTATTTGATTTTTTTTTCCCTGAAAGCAGTAAACAATTTGCGTTAGATGAGTAAATTAGTAGAATTTTTTCTTGTATCTATGTTTGCTATATTGGTTATTTTACTCTTATGTGATTTTGGCCTCATTGGATGCTACGCACGTTCACGCATTTGTAAGATGACTGCATGAGGGTATGCATTCTGGTTTGCTTTGGTTTCCCGTAATTTACTGACTAGCAAGTAAACAAAGGGGTGTTCAATTCCGAGTTGAAGAATCAAATCAAAACATATCTAAGGTGAATTGTTAAGACTAGCCGAACAGGGTTTAAAAAACTCATTTTGAAAATACAATTTCGAGTTGGATAAAGAAGCGAAAATGACGGTCCTTGTTTTTTAAAAGAATTAGAGGAAAATATAATTGGAGAAGCACAAACGTATTTTTATACGGGTCAAGCATGGACTTTTTCGGTTCTTGGTGTAACATTCTTGGTTCGGAATGCTTAAATGAATTAATTTGGCTATCTATGTCAACAAATAGACTTATCTTTTTATCACCGAAAGAACTCAAGAGTTAAGCATACTTGAATTAGAGTAGTCTAAAGATGGGTGACCTTTCGAGAAGTTATTCGCGGTAAATATGGATGATCATGTGATGATTGCAGAGTTAGTAAATTACTAAGTCAGACTTACAAAAAATAATGCACCAACCGTCAGTTAAGAATGAAGTCCATAAATCCGATAAAAAGAGATGTGACTTATTGGTAGAAATGGACGGGGCATCACACTTAGTCTGGTTGCTCCATTCTCTCGGTGAAGCCGCGTTAACAGGTTCATCCAATATATAGCTTCTTTCCAAGCTATAAGGGCTTTCTTACAACCATTAATAGAGGAAAAAAAATACCTTTTTCCTTTTTTCCTTCTTTCTTTATTTCCAGATATTTATCTCCCCAATTTACAATATTTTCCATGAATCATACCCTTGTCCACAATAATCTTAAAAATGTATGGTCAACTTTTAGTTTCCATCAAATGTTGTCAAACCTACGAAATATTGCGAGCACTATAACGGAAACAATATGGTCAATATCAATTCTAAGCATTAATTAACGACAGAACTATGAACTAAAACATCAGTTCATTGTATTGACTATTTTTTCTTTGAACTGTAAGTTCATCGTATTGACTATGACCAAAAGTTCATCTTATTCCCTGATATATTTGGACAGAAGTTCAACCGATATGTTTCTTTCCATGGAAATACTCAACCATATAGATACTTCAACGTGTTAAGAAATTTTTTTAACGAGTGACAAAAAAAAAAAAAAAAAAAAAAATTATAACGCGTAATACATATTAGCAAGGTACGTTATTAGTTTAGTTTCAATATTTTTTACTTTATCAAAAAATTTATACCTTATCAACAATATTTTTTAATTGTTGATCCTACATATAATAATAACCAACCGAAACAATTATCAAAAAATTTGTCTAAGAAACTTTTTTCCTATCACCTAGGCACCACATGAATCATTAGCTTACCTTATAATCATGAACTCTTTTTTAGCAAGAACTCAATATCTGCTTAGGAAAATTTCTCGGTACTACAAGGATCAACAATTAAAGTACTGAAAATAATAGGTTATAAACTTATAACCAAAAGTATTTTTGAAAATTAATATATTAATGAACAATTTCATCTTTCATAGATCCTGGCCATGAAAGCGTAAACACTGCTCAATTGAAGACGCATACTTTTTAAGCTTCTCTAATCTTTCTAAGCAGACAAGTATGTTATCTTTTTGGTGTATTGGAAAAGACTTCTATATGTCTGCTACTATAGCTTGCTCCATTATCTCTATTGCTTTTCAGTTACCACAAAACATAATTCTCCAAAAATAAGCTTAAAATGAGTAAGGCATACAAAACTGTCCCTAAATAAGATATTATAACAAATCAAAGCCATTGTGAAAGTGATGCTCTGGGAACTCTAACTTCTCTTCGTGTAAATAAACCATTCCAAGCTCACACCTTGCGTTATGGTGACTTATATCAACACGAAGTACGGTTTGGTAACTTCTCATTCCGTTTTAAAAATCTTTGAGAGTTATGTATCTAAGGAGAGATAAACGAAAGAGTGTGTCCCTTAGACCAACAACTAAGAGTATCTCAAGTCAAATGGAAAAAGAAAGAAAGGAAGAAGCTTACTCGTGGCCACATAAGGTGTGTGCATATATGTAGTAGTCAAGTTCCAAATCGTTGAGATATGGAAGCTGATAGGGTTGATATCTTGATGACTTATTCCAAAGAGTTGCATTGAAGAAGATACATTTCCAAGATTTATGAAACCCATACATTAAACTGAAGGTAAGAAATTCTCAAGGTTTATTGTATGCAACTCTTATGCAGAATCAATGAATTACAACACTATTTCTTTTTTTTTTTTATATTCATTGTGACAAAAAAAGGGTGACATGTAGTTGATGTGTTAAATTCTTTTGTTTTTGTTAGCTAATCTCCTCATAACATAAAAAAATTGATGTGTCATTAATGAAGAGACTTTGTCTAAGAATTATAGTATTGATTTTTCTATTTTCTTTTTTATATTCATTGTGACAAAAAAAAGTGATATGTAGTTGATGTGTTAAATTCTTTTGTTTTTGTTAGCTAATCTCCTCATAACACAAAAATATTAATGTGTCATTGGTGGAGAGACTTTGTCTAAGTTTTATAGTATTGATTATATGTATGCAAGATGTAGTTTGAATTTAATGAAATAAATAGTTTATCTAAAAATCATAGACTAATTATATGACCTAAAATATTTGTCTTAAATGAAATTTCTCCATAGATAGCAACTTATAGTATATTTATATCACACAAAAATGTAATACTATATACAAGTGAACCTAAGTTAATCTTTGTAATTGCATAAAAAAACAAACTGATTATTACCTTGAATTAGCTTTTGAAACAAATCAGAAGACAATAGAATATTGCTCCTGAGGAGCTATTGGACCGCTTCGAAAGGGCGTGTATGATGCTTGAGTCAATTAGGGGTGGACTGTTTGCTTTGGAGCGAGTTGTATCCAAGAAAAATTCATTGTGGGTGAGTAGCGTGGTACTGAAACAGACTCAAAATGAAGTTCGATCCACCAGGAAAAATGTGTTGCTAACAATGAAGAGTGTGAAGTCGTTGGAAAATACAACATAAAGTGTTTTATAAGTGCTCTTTGATGCTCAAGTAAAAAAAATGTAAAAGAAATGAAGAAAGATCATATTACCAAGGACGAAAACCAAGAGAAAAACAATTTACACGGGAAAATGAAAGAGTTTTAGTGACGTCAAACCATAAAAGAGAAACTTTGCGGAGTACTTTGTCACTTTGAGATGCTTTCAAGTGGTGAACAAGAAGGGGAAGTGGTAAAAAAACCTGGAGTTTGAAACTAATAAACATGGAAAAAAGGAGAGTGTTAGTGATTTCGAGCACATAAAGAAAGAATGGTATGTGGAGTACTTTAAAATTATAGGAGGTTTTATAGTGGTGAAAATAACATAAATGAAAAGAGTTTGAGTAGGTGTTACTAAGGAGTGGTCGGAAAAGATGGAGTTCGAGATAAGTCTCGGAGGAAAGAGAAAATTTTCGGAGAAAATTAGAGAGAGTAATTGCTCGAAATTTTATAAGGAAAGCCAAATGAAAGATAAATAGTTTAAGATAGAAGTTTTAGGTTTAGAGTTGTTGAAGTTATAAAAGTTGGATTATTTTTTCGTAGTGGAAGAGAGCTTATATATAGAGGTTATCTGATGTGGGTTAGTATACCTAGTCAAATGGATGATCCGTCCTATAGCATGGGTCAAGTGAGTATGGAGCAATCGAGTGATTTACACTTTTTTTTTTTTTTTTGTCTCTTTCGCCAATTGACAGAAAATATAATCTTAAGTGTTCCGAGGGATGTGGGAGGTGACACATTACCCTTTGTCTTAAAGCATACTGATTATGCTTGCGACATATGAAAATATCTGAATGATGTAAAAAGAACGTTACTTATGTGGATAATTATAAAATATATATCTAACCTAGGTTGTGATATTTAATCCAAGTTTTTGGGAGTTTCTCAAGAGCTCTACTAATTGTACCGGCTCTCTCTTAATACTTATTTTCGTCAGGACATAAGAAAATATACCTAAGCATGGAAAGCGTTATAGGAAAAGTCTCAATGCTATGTCCCTGACCTAAGACAATATATCCATGCTTAGAAAGCGTAAGAGGCAAAGTCTCAATGCTATGTGTCTTGCAAAATTTGGGTCATGCCACAACGTGGTTTCATATTGATTACGCTGTCAATGGTGTTATGGTGGTCCCATCTATCGAAGTACCATGGTCATCAAAGAACAAATCATGAGTATCATGTAAAAGATTGAGGTGTATGGCGATAAAAGATATGCGTTAACTAAATTACACGTTGTTATTTTTACTGTCGTCATTATTATTATTAGCATTATTATTAGATGAGTTGGTATACCACTTAATTACGTTTTGAAATCGTAGAACCTTTAACCATTAAAATGTATGCATTAAGTTTTGATGTTTTCAATTTTCTTAAAGTGATTTTACTATATAGTTTAAATGTGTTAAATATATAGCTTAAAGATATTGAAAAACCATTAATCGACCAAAAACATTTAAAAAATAATATTTCATGATTATTTTGTGGAAAAATAGTTGTTTAAAATATTCTTTCTATTTAAATTATTTGACTATTATATTGTTTGAATGTACTAGTCAAACCTTATTGTTTGAATGTACTAGTCAAACTTTAGTAATTAATTTTACATCTTTACAATTTACTCAGGCGTCTTATCTCACTCGCATACCTTATCTGTTTACTTCAATTGTGTATAAATAAATCTGCAAATACAATATTTTTTTCACACCCCCAACAAAAATAAAACTTAAAAAGAAAAACATAAAAAAAGAGAGAGTCATGACAAGAAACAGATTCAAACTTGCATGGGTATTCAATGAAAACTCAAGAGCAATACGTTTGAAAAAAAGGAGGTTAGGGTTGCTGAAAAAGGTTAGAGAACTAACCGTATTATGTGATGTTAGGGCTTGTATTATTATGTTCAGCCCTAATGAGGTTACACCAATGGTGTGGCCATCTGCTGAGATGGCTCGTGATCTCTTAGACGACTTCTTTTCCTTACCGGAGATCGAGAAGAAGAAGAAAGAGACGAGCCTCGAGTCATACCTCAAGGAGAAGACAAGGAAAGTCCATGAGCAACTAAAGAAGCTCCAGAAGAAGAACCTCGACCCTGTGATTGATCAATTGATGTCACAATTACATTGTGGTCATGAAATTGCTGATCTCCACATGAATGAGATCTATAAGTTATTATCTTTCTCAAGGGATAAGATAATGCTTTGTAGGAAGATGCCAGGCTTCGCGCAACATCCTCCACTTCGCAATCCACCTGTGTATCCATTTGAGGCACAATCCGAGGAGTTTAGGACCACTATGAATGATGTGTTCGTAGGACACGGTTATGGCGATGAGAGAACTAGGAATACTGATGAAGCAGTGAGAAACATTCACATTGGTAGTGCAATATGGGGGAATCGAAGCCATTGCGTGATGGATCAATGGCTTCCCTCTGAACCACCTAAACCTACAATCCATCAACCAATCGAGACGGAAATCATACCTTACGAACAAAAACCAGAACCCTAGAGTATACCGTACATACCATGGATGTTGTAGCAATGGAAACCCTATTTTGGAGATGGAGCCCGTTGCTTCCCAAGTGATAACCATCCCTAGTTTCCGTCAGGAGCTACCACCACTTAATGGAACAACCATCAAAGAAAGTGATGTTGGGGCGATGTCGTTTGACATCAATAGAGTGTGGACGGGAAATACCAATCACCATTTCTAGATTGCGAATCAATTTTTTCATGTTTTATGTTTGGTATGAATTTTGTTGAGGTTATGTTCGCTTTTTTTTTTTTGAATTATGTTTTAAGTTTTTCTTTTTACAAGTTAAACTCATCCTAAATTTTGAATTGAATAAAAAGTTTAATATTTAAAATATAATCCCTCCGTTTCAAGTTAATTGTCGATTTAAAAGTTTTTTTGTAATAAAATAAGTGCTGTTAAATGATTTCGATTGAATATTTTGGAGACAAATTTAATTTCGATTAAATTTTTCATTAGTCTTCCTAGTTCTCTCACCGACCTGATCACGTCCTACACTACAAACACATCATCCATGATGGTCCTAAACTCCTCGGATTGTGCCTCAAATGGATTCATCGGTGGATCGCGAAGAGGAGTATGTTGCGTGAAACATGACCTCTTCCTACAAAACATTATCTTATCCCTTGAAAAAGATAATGACTTATAGATCTCATTCATGTGGAGATCAGAAATACCACGACGACAATGTAGTTACGACATCAGTTGATAAATCACAAAGTCAATGTGATTCAGCTCCTCATGAACTTTTCTTTTCTTCTCCTTGAGGTATGATTCGAGACTCGTTTATTTCTTCTTCTTCTAAAAAAAAAGCCGTCTACGAGGTCACGAACCATCTCAGCAGATAGCCACACCATTGGTGGAACCTCATTAGGGTTGAACATGGTAATACAAGTATTGATATCACACAATATGTTTAGTTCTCTTAAATTTTTGATCAACCCTAAAATCCTTTTCTTCATACTTATTGATGTTGAGGTTTCATTGACTATCCATGCAAGTTTTACTCTTTTTCTTGTTATAACCTCTTTTTTTTTTTTCTCTCTTTTTGATTGTTCTTTCCGTTGGGTGTGTGATATTTTTTTTGCGTTTGTAGATTTATTTAAAGACGATTGAAATAAAGAGATAAGGCGCGCTAATAAAGCCATCCCTAGAATTTAGAGGACCGCAAACTAGAGAAAAAAAAAGACCAGTCTCCACAAATTCATATCAAGGATTAATTTTAGGGCATTTGATCTAATATATATATATATATATATATATATATATATAATATCGTAGAAATAGTACAAAGACACAAGATGACTCAAAGGTTAGAGCACTTGAAATTGTCCTAATATCCTTGTTCGAATATCAGAATGACCAATATTGCTTGTTTTTCGCACAAAAAATTAATGAAGGATAAAAATGACATTTGACTATTATCTGCTTCCCTAAAACCACTTGCACGTTCTAAACCTAGAGATGGCGTCCGTTCGATTTTTTTTTCTTCAAATTTTCATCTTTTTCTTTTATTTTTCACTTAATCTATACCCAAAACTCTGATCGATCCACTAAAATTAATTGATTTCACGAATTTAAAAGAAAAAAAAAGGTGAAAATTTTCTTGAGCAAAAGGCCGGTAAAAATTTTATATTTCAAAGGGTCACAACCTTAGCTTTCTCTGCTTCTGCCACCGGACAGTTCTGCGCGCGAATAAGATATGTGGCATGCGAATCATTGTAAAAATGTAAAATTTATTATTAGGATTTTACTAATAGATTAGTCAAATCATTAAACAAAAAGAAAATTATAGATAAATAAGTTCCATAAAATAACATGAAATGTAAAAAAATATGGTTTTGACTGAATAATGACGTTTCTATTTATCTAAGCTAAATATTTAACACATCTAAACTATATCGGATATGCTTGGTATACAATTTTTTCACGTTTTTAAAATCTAATTTCGCCAAGTACATACCATTCACAATAAAGCGCACAAAATGATTAAACATAAAAACTAACTAGTGATTTTTTAATTTATTCCGCACGTTTTATTTTTGTAACTAAAAAAGCAAAAGTTAATTCTTCTACTAAATAGCAGCTTTTTGTTATTCAACTATTTTACTATTCCCTATTCCGTAGAGTTTAGATTTTTTTCTATTCCATTGATTCCGTTAATTCATAATTCAGCTATTCTGGTATTTTACGATTTAGTTGACATACCAGTCAAACCCATAGTGTAATCACTTTAAAAAATATGAAAACATGAAAAATCGATGCATAACTTTAATTGTTAAAAATTAAAGGATTCATGATTTTAAATAAAAAATAATATACCATTCATTACATATATTTTCAATAATATTCAATATTTATTAAGATTTATAAAGAATTATTAATTTGGAAAGCTTAAGATTAAATCAAAAATTAAGAGTTTAAAGTTTAAAACTTTAGAAAATCTTAGAACAAGACAATTTGAATGTGATATAAACATTTAGGGACAAGGTACAAGATGGATTGACCCGAGTTGAATTAGTTCAGACTCAACTAACTGGTTTTGTAAAACATGTAGCATCTTAGGCTACGAACTGTTACAAGCAAACCTAATCCAAGTGGATAGGGCAAAAAGGGCTCAATTATTTTATCACAACCTTCGTCTCTTCTCAAATTTATAATACAAAAAAGTAGCCTAGAGTTCTAAAGACAGTGAAAATAAGATTTTATGACACTACACACATGAATCTCAATATAAATCATGGGGATACACGAAGTTAAATGCCATATAAATCATGAACATTCCAATCCTAGCATCCTAATGCACTGCCTAAAGAAGGAAAATAGTCGCCGCTTCATGGAAATCATTTATTATGTTGTTCAACACATTTTTTTTTCTCATCTGAAGAATTATATTAAAGAGAATATTGATTACATGGTTTTTTAAAGTATTAGAACAAACCAAATACTCTACTTCTACCTTGCCAAAGACTTAAAAACACACACATATATTATTAACCTATCTACCTTATGTCTCGAGCTACTCTAGATACGCAAATACGTTACTCAGTTTCAAGACCGCAACCGATAAATAAAAAACCTGAAAAAATGATGTAGAGGACAAGCAGAGAGTAAATAAAACCGAAAAAACGGTTTCAGAGACTCAAAGAAACGGTCTGAGATTGGGGTTCTTAAAATACTTCACCCTTAATTTAAATTCACAATTAGAAACACTCCAATTCTAATTGGAGTAGAAGCCGGTTACTAGAACCACTCTCAGTGAGCAAAATGTGGACGCAACCAGACACAAAAAATCATCATGGAGAACATCGCTTGGTTGTTTCTCGTTGACGCTTATTCCATCGTAAAACGAACACTCAAATCAGATACCATTCATATCTACCTAATCTTTTACACACTTTAGAACCACAATCTAAATAATAGTAAACTCCTCCTACGCGCAAACAAAACCATACCACAACAACAGCTAACACAAAGACATTAACATGAAGTTACCCACTGAAAGCTTCGACAAGGCAGCCGACCTCCGTCTCTACTTCTCTTTCATTCTCTCATTTCACTATACCGCGACAAGATGAGAGTAATTTCGGAGAGGTAGATCCTCATCCGTGGTGATACTATAAGAGGAGCCTCGGAAGACCACATAAGACCAGAGCCGTCCTCGAGCTTTGCAGGGTCGTCGCCGACAACCTTAATAACAAAACCGGAGAGACCTGTGTGTCTGATTTGCGGCGGCTTGTTTCAAAAACGGAGGAAGAGCAGCCACATAAAAAAAATCCTCCGGTTAGAGCCTTAAAGCTACACATTCAGGCAGGAGAATGGAAAAAAATCTAAGGATTTATAGCAGAACTCGCCGGAACCCAGTTGTGAAAACTAGATCCGCGACTGTCAAACTGTTTCAGCGGTGGAGGCCACTACCGTTCTCGAGCGGCAACACACATTCACCTTAACTGCTTTAGTCTTTGAAAACATGGTGTTTTCCATCACCGGAATCACACTTCTAGACTGTCAAAAAAAAAACTTAGGGAAGGCTGATAAACGGCCGTCCTCAAGCCACCATATATACCCATAAGCGTCGTCGTAGTCGTGAAGCCGGGGATCCACCAGTAAATCGAACGAGCCACCACCACCTAGATCGAAACCTATAGCCGTCAAATTAGAGTCAAAAGGAGACCGATGGAAAGCCGATTAGCACTAAAAGAAAGGGGGACCACCGAACGCCAGCCCCCGACTGGATCTGGAAAGTTGTTGGCTAGGGTTTTGAGAAAAATGGGAGAGAATTTTTTTTTTTTTTTTTTTTATGTTCCGAAGGTGTAATATGAATCAAATTCATAAAGTTGTTCAAGCCATTAGGAACGGATTTTTTCACTTAAGTAATAACAGACGAGGGAGAAAATATTATATATATAAGTTTGAAAAAATAAACCAAGTTCCAAGTATGTTTGAGTATCTCTGACTAGAAAGTTACACGCCAAGTAATACAATCATGCGAGCAAAGAGACAAAGAAATAAGACAAACAAAGCATAGGCGAGAATGATACAAAAGTTACAGAAGGTAAGAAACAAAGGAGAAAGAAAAACTCATCAGAAGAGGTTTTTGAATTGGCTGCTTAGTGAGCCCTTTAGATTAGAGTATAGGCCATAAAGCGAGTACTGCCTCAGATTTGCAACCTCATACCATGAATTCAATGCAGTATAATGCTTATCTGTCCCTGAAAACGCCAATTGGATCCCTAAGCTGCAATCTACTTGTCCTCCTCTGTTCTTACAGTTTTGTGCTTTAATTGCGCATTCTTCTTTGTTCAAGCACACGAATTTCGCATCTCCGGAACATTTCGAGCATCCGTCTTTCTTCCAGAATAAGTTCTCAAGCCTGCCCTTGTGGAACTCAAGAACCTACAAGTTTCCAAGCAGAAACAAAGATTACAGAGGCGATAAGAGATTATGGATGTTCCAAAAATGGTATATGAGAAGGGGGTTATGAGCTTATTCTATTACAAGGGTGAAGCTTGTCACGATGTGATCGTTGTCTGCAACCATAATTGGGACTGATCTTGCTGCGTATTTTGAACCAGCGAATGCTACCATATATCCCTTTGAAGAATCCTGGAATCACAATAAGTACCCCTGAATTATCAAATTTCTTACACTATCATTATCACAAAAGCCAGTAACTTGGTAGGCAACACAGACATTTCATGAAAAACAATAAATTTCAAATCATGTTTGGCAGAAACTTTTTGACGATGAAGCTAGTGTAGATCAATTTTGATGATCAGCTTAGTATACAGATAACTACCAAAACCTATCAAAAGATCATGATAATTCTCTAAGCCGAGATTTTGACAAGTCAACAAACTACACTAATCTGGGCAGAGAAATGTCGATCCAATCGAGGATCTATATGAAATTTCCCAAGGATGAAACCCATCCTTTCTAATCTGATCAAAACATGTAATCGGAAACCCTAATTCACCAAGAGAGATCAGAGATGGGAACGAACCGGGCGGAAACTGGAGGAACTGGAGGAGGTATTGATGGTAAGGAGGGTGATCTCATCGACTTTAGGTCTGAAAATGGCGAGCTCAGAGTTTCCGTTGAGCGAAAGGCGGCGACGATCGCAGGGAGAGTACTGAACCGAACGATTGGTACCAAAGAAAGAATCTCTCGCCGCGAAGGCAATGCCGAAAGTAAATCCATCACCGACCGCAACAGTAGAATCCGTACAAGGCGAGTAGACTTGATTGTCGTCGCCGGCTTCCGACAAGGATGACGTCAGCACCGCCGCGAAGAGGCAACAGAGAAAGAAGAATCTAGCCATCTGTCAAAACTCAAAAACAAAAAGCTCCTTGCAAACTCTCCTCAACTCATTAGAATGTCTTTCAGAGTCATTTAATCAAAAAAGCCTTTTAAGTTATGGGCCTAACCTCATTCAGCCCAACACATATTGAAAAGCCGGGTAATTTTTGTCCTTCAAATTTAAATTTACTTACTGAAACCTGATAAAACCTCTGGAAATTAATCTAAGTTTTGGGGAAAAAAAGAAACAAAAATATCTAGTTTTAGATTAGATTTCGTGTTGGAAATGAGAAGATTCGTTGAAATAGGAATAATTATGATTTTTCCCCAAAATAATTGTCAAAGAATGTGCTGTATTATTAAGTAGCGTCAAATCTGAGCTGGCAAATACAACTATTTTTTGGTGCCAAGTGCTAACTTCAATTGAAATTGGGAAAAAATCCCACCTAACGGTTTGTTCACTGTTAATCCTCTGTGGTTAATCACATCGTATATCTTTGCTACAAAATCTAAGCCGTTTATTAGCGGGAATCACGGACCTACCGAAATGAACGGTTAAGATATATCCGACATTCCTTGTGAAATTGAGAATCCCGATTCCGTATTTCTGTTGGCGTCTCTCTTGCTTGTGTTTTACCTCGTCCTTAATCATCATCATCATCTGAAACTCATAGAATCCACAGTTATGTCGAAATTTTCGAGATTTTCACTCGGAATCTCTTATTTTCTCTTCGTCTCAACTATTGTCGGAGCCACCGATGTCCATTACTGTGGTATGGCTTTTCTCTCCAATCATTCTCCCAAAGAACCGTTATTGATTCGCGATCGCCAATTGTTGCTGATAGTAATTTGATCGAGTTTTTTTGCGATTCGACTTAGATGGTGAAATTGAGTTGAACTGGATTCGATTGACTTTTGCGTTGAAACTCGATTGTTGAAATAACAAAGAATCTCGATCTGATGATTAATTATGTGTTTGGTTTTGTAGATAGTAACGAAGAGTATGAAGTAAAGGTCAAAGGAGTTGATATATCTCCTTATCCCATAGCTCGAGGCGAGCCAGCAACTTTCAAAATTTCTGCTAATACAGGTACACACTCAATTTGGGATTTAATCATGATCTTTGCTTGTTCGATCCTCTTGATGTTTTGTACTATTGATAGTAATTTGGGTTTGTTTTCATGTGAAGACAATGTGATCTCAAGCGGGAAGTTGGTGATTGAAGTTTCATACTTTGGATGGCATATTCATTCTGAGACACATGAACTTTGCGATGAGACAAGTTGTCCCGTGGCAGTTGGAGATTTCTTGGTCGCGCACTCGCAAGTTTTACCCGGATATACCCCTCCCGTAAGTTCATTGTTTCTTATGGCAATCAGAACAAATAGCTTAGTCTAATCAAATCTGTTAAGTCAAAAAAGGGTTAGTTTGGTATTGATAGTGGATTACACATGTGGAAAGTAAAAAAAATGGATGTAGTGAAGAAGTTGAACCTTACATGGTGTCAAGATTGCTTATTTTGATCATTAGTTATACATTTGTCTTAGAAAAGTTACTTTTTTTTTTGTTTCTGCATTACTGACAAATCTAATCCTTTTGATTTCTCATAGGGTTCATACTCACTTAAAATGAAGATGCTCGATGGGCACAAGAAGGAGTTAACATGCATCAAATTCTCATTTGAGATTGGATTTGGATCATCCGTGGCCGACATTTAGAGCTGCAATTCGCTCGCTGGAATCACTCCATTTGATTTGTATAAAGAAAAAACACATTTTCTCTTCAACCAAATTTGTTGATCAAAAAAGCCGTTTGAAAATTCTCAATCTTGTTCTCATGTTGGACCATTTATGAACCTCCTTTTCCTAAAAAGCCAAACTCAAATTCAGATGAATTGTTAATCTACCAAATCTTATACCATTAATGGCTCTTAACAGAAAAGATTACTTTTTTATAAAGCAACATGTTAAATCTCATGCTTTGTATTTGGTCAATTTGGGGAAAAGTTGGGTAAACTTAATTCCTCCATGTTCTCTGTCTCCCTAATTGAGCTACTGGGTTATCTACCTTTTAACACTACAATGACCCATCAAAGGAAAAGACTTTTGAAAGCTAACCCACAAAGTAGCTTTTTTGTTTATTTGAGCACTCATATTCGTTTGTTTTCTCTTATCCGATCTCATCTTTTATGAATCTTGATAAGGGTTTTGCCCTTCCTCTTTCATAATTCCAATCGGGTTTTCGTCAGATATCCAAAAAATTTCCGCAGATTTGTATCGAAGCTTGAAGCAATGAAGGATATGAAGGAGAGATTGGTGAAGAAACTCAAGCTTATAACCTCTGTTGGGACCTTGAAACAAGGAATAGCTCTTCACAGGAACAATCTTGATCGCACAATCTTTCATCAAAGAGACGAAAAAGACTGTCTTACGCCAACAACACTCGAGGCTTCTGATGAACAAGAACTTCAAGAGAGGGATCTTGAAGAACTTTTCTCGGAGTTTGAAGAGAAATGCGTAGCTGGAGGAGAAGATTCTGTTGTCTTCTACACGACAAGTCTACGAGGAGTGAGAAAGACTTTCGAAGATTGCAGAAGAGTGAGATTCTTGTTAGAGAATCATAAGGTTTCGTTTCGAGAAAGAGATGTTTCGATGGATTGTGAGTTTAAAGAAGAGATGTGGAGATTGCTTGGGGAGAAAGTTACACCTCCTAGGCTTTACATAAACTGTAGGTACATTGGTGGAGCAGACGAGGTGGTGGCTTTGAACGAGAAGGGGAAACTCGAGAAGCTTCTAGAAGGAATCTCATCGGATATGTTGCCTCGACGGTGTGAGCGGTGCGAGAACGAACGGTTTTTGATATGTTGGAATTGTAACGGGAGGTCGAAATTGGTTGCAGAGGATGGAATGTGGGAGAGATGCAGTGAGTGTAATGAGAATGGTCTTGTGAAATGCGCTCTTTGTACTTAATGGAGTTATTATTAAGGATCGTTGTTATGTCTTATGTCACACCACAAACATAATTGTTGTTGTTTCATAAGTTCATAAGTTTAACTTTTAGTAGTTAATCTCATGAATAAGCTCACTTGTTTTAAAGCTAATATGTTGAGTTGATCATATTTGATCAAAATTTATGACTATTTACTTTTCTTGAGTGTTTTTTTTATATATATATATATAAAAATAGACAGTATTTTCTGTTATGCAGTCATAGAGTTTAGCTAGTTCTTTTTCGTGTTAAGAATAGTTTAATTAAGTGGAGATGAAATTTCTGGCGACATAATTTTCAGAAATGTCTTGGTTTGTTATACATATGTATGTGGTTTTGGGTTTGTATTAGTCTTGAATAAGTTTCTAATTTTGAAATAATTTCCTAGAGTTCAGGAGTGAAGTAGTTGCCCAATATTATATTTGAAGTTTCTCTAACGATTCTTGTAGAAAACTTGGTCTCAATCTACTGGTTATTTAAAACCAAGCAAGTTATTCTTAATAAATTTTACTTCCATCTGAGTATTAGTAAATCCTCTCACATCAACAAATTTGACATCATAAGTAGGAGTTCGCCTAACCACTTGTGTAAAAACTTGTCTCTCTTTTTATTGGGTGCAGATGTTAAAGCCTTAAAAGCTTGAGATGGTCTCTATCTTTACCGTCGTGGTCTGTATTGATTAATTTTTTTTGTTATAGATTAATACTTCATTTTTTCAATCAGAGGAAGAGAAACATCCGATCTTCCTAGAAATGGCTTGGATATAATTTTACGTAGAATTTTACAGGTGACACACGTGGACTATGTATGGCCATCTCTTGAGAGGCAACTGCTAAATAATATTGTTAATCCAATGATTTAGGGGCAGGCAGAACTAATCGAAAGCATGAGTTGCATAGAGACCTTTGCGCAAACCCTGAGCCATTTGCTACGTTTTTGTCTTGGAAATTTTTATAGCAAAATAGCTATGAATTTGTTACATACAGATCTGTAACAAAAAAAACTACAGATTTCCACAACAATCTTACCGTAAGATTCTTAAATAGCAAATTGCTACAAAAAAGGTAAAAAAAAAAAAATTGCTACAAATTAATAATGACATAATTCCATGTTTTTTTTCCTTCACAAATAGCCATAGAACAACAAATAAAAATGTAAGTAATCTATGACTATAACATTTTGTGTGTAGAGTGATAGTTACAAATAATCTTTAGCTTATCCATGATTTTTAAAGAATTATTTTTATTTATTTGTTTATATCAACATTGTGGAAGTACCTAATAAAATTCCATATTTTAAGTATAATTTGTTATTAACGAAACTTCACCGGATTGGAAATTCAAGATATAAGATAGACAAATTCAAAAGTCAAAAAAACCAAATACCAGAAACTGCAAGAAAATATTAAGGTTTGTAGTTTTTAGAGCAAATCCAACACAGGATTTTTAACCCCAGATCTTTAAAAAAAAAAAATTAAAATAGTGGATCCCATCGCTTCTTAAGAACCAGACTCTTAAATCTTTTGTTTAAGAACCCGTAACTATTGGGGTTCGCCAAGTGGCGAAGTGGGATTGGTCCGAGTTTTTTTTTTTTTTTTTACCATCGAAAATGGCAGACCCCACAAAAAAAACTAATTAAAAATGTTAAGAACTTCAAAATATTAAACCTATTGATGGACTTGGTCTTAGTGTTTGTTTGTTCTAGTCCTTGAGTTTTCCCATCTCTCATCTTAATTTTCCAACCTGGAAAAATGTTCGTGGTCAGAAACATAGCAAACATGGTTCATCAAAATATAAGAAAATCTCGTAAAAACTCTGATATGATTCTAGAAATGTTGAAGAAGAAGTCCTCACGAGAAATATTAAGGTTTGTTGTTGGGAGATATAAGAGAACATGAGCCAATGTTCTCTTTATAAAAGAAATTTGAGATAAAGATAAGGTGAGAAGTTGGTGTAATAGGTGGAATATGGAAAGAAAATCTGAGAAATTAAGGAAAAATTTAGATTGGGATAGAGATAGAGATAGTTATAGAGATATTGATCAAGAAAATTAGAGTAAATGGGATTAATGTACCAGTTTTTTAGGCTAATAAATTTAAATGTGTATTGTTGCTCCGAAAAATACAATAATTTAGATATAGGTATAAGAAATATATGGTTTTATGTGAAGATTTTGGTGTAATTAAGTAATTTTTTTTCTTAATTTACATGGTATTTTTCAAATCATATTATTTAGGGTTTTGCACTATATTATTTTGTAACGAACTTTTAAAATTTCATATAAGTTTAATTGTCATCTATTTCTTTTTAGAAAATATCATGAAATACGCGCGAATTTTTTTATCATTCAAAATTGTATAGAGCGTAGGAATTTATTTTACTCAAAGTTTTCTTAACTACCATGTGACTCAAAGTTCTATAAAACAATATGATTCATAGACTTTATCAGGCAAGATTTTTCATTTTGAGTGAACAAGTTATGTTTTTGTAATTTTGTTGCAATTTGATTATTATTTTGAGATGACACGTGGACAAAAAATCCTATGCTATTAAAGTAACTTCACTATCTTTATATCATTTTAAAAACGTGATTCCGATATATTTTATCATTCATACAATTCATCTTCTTTTTAAGTTTTAATGTTTTTGACAAGTGATTCGGCTATAATTATTAAATTATATCATAGTTTTCAACCATCAGTTTTTCAATCAAATCCAATCGGCACAATTTCAACTCCTAAAATAACTAGCCGAAGCAAAAAAAATAAAAAATAATAGAGATTTTCAGCTGATAATAAGAACTCAAGTACTAACAGAGAACATACATGGAGGCTCTCTTAATTCCGGTGTTAATCCCTTCTTCTTTCTCTCCTTTTTTTCTCTTTTCGTTTGGGCTTAGGTGCTAGATATGTGACGATTGACGATGGCGACGAGATCGGAGTGGTGTTAGTCTCACGTACATTACTCGGGTGGTTTGGCCTCCTATGCATCCTCTGTTCTAGATGGCATAAACCTACTGTGAAGATGACCATCGTTTAGGCAACCCTCATAATGTGGCGACCAAAAAGTTAATTTATGGTAAGGCTTCTCACGTGTTACTGTGGCTCGAATTTCCTCCTTTCTCCTCCTCATGTGACGGTTTGCACGAGCTTGATGTTGCATTGAACCGACCGAAACTTTTTCATTGTCCTGCTTGAAGCAACTGGTTCCAGTTATGAGTGGTGTTCTTCACTGAGAAAGTCACGGCCTCTGACAGATCTTGATGTGAAGGCATAACCAATGAAGCAACGAATGGTGAAAACGGGGCTCGAGGACGCCACTTTATCCTCTCTAAAGTTAATCTTGTTTGGTTTCACCATCGGATCCCTTCCGGTGGAGTGCTCTTCTTCAAAGTGAAGACATTGAGCAGCATTTAATGTGGTTTTTGCAATCTCGATGACATTTTAGAACTCTCAGATTCATCCTCCAACCATCTCCGACTAGAGTTTGTTTCTTTTGCCCATGATTCCCTCTGCGAATAATAACTAGGATTTGATTAAATCAGTTGTTGTGGTTAAAAACAAGCTCTTTTAAACTTTCGGTTTAGAAAGGGGTTTTGCCCTAGTTTTCCACATTTTAGGTTGACAATCTTAAAGATTGTAATTAGTTGGTGCGATAGTTTTGTTGTGTAATTCAAGATTGTGTACTCGGCTACGCTATGATGCTCTTAGATTTGGTCGCACTCCCTAAACTCTGCGAGGAACCAACACCAATCTTCTTAAAATGTGGTTAGCTAGTTTGGAGATGGTAAGATTTGTCTCTTGTTTGCTTGATAAGACCATCTCCAACTCCACTCTATTTTTCACTTTAAACTCCATTTTTAAAGTAAATCTTCTCTAATCCTACTCTATTTCCAACTCCAAAATAGTATAAAAAATAGGATTACTCCAAATATAAAGTAATCAGATTCATTTCTCTATTTTTTTACTTATGACTCCATTTTTTACTCCAAAATAGAGTAGGGTTAAAATAGAACTTAATTTCATTTTAGAATAACCTCATTTTAAAATAAAAAATAGAGTAATACATTCGAAATGCCGTAAGCCTCATTTCATATCTCTATGATGGCAATCTGATATTTATTCAGTGAAAAAGAAAATAGATAACACGCATAAGAGACATTCGCACGTGAGACATACATAAGGCGTGGTCTGAGCTGGCGTTTATTCCCACTCGCGCAGTACTTTCCTACTTTCTTCTCCGAGAGAAACCCAGAAACAGTCTCTCTCTCCGTTTACTACATGACCCTTCTTGCACCGAAATCTCAAGGTTCGTCTTCTTCTTCGTGTTTTCGGATTTACAGAACTTTATCTTTCGCATATGAAAATCTTCAATCCAAATCAACAAAAGTCCGTTCCATGTTTCCATCTGATGAACTAATTTGGGGATTTCCTTTCTCAAATCGACACTTTGAAAATTTCTTCCCATGTTTTCAATTCACATGAACAAAAACATCAAATAGAGTAAATTCATTGCTCTAGCAAAACACCCCAACATGGCGTTTTGCTCTAATCGGTCATCCGATTGCTGCGATACACTCAAATCGTTGATTCAATGTCTTTATGCTTCATTGACCTAATTTCTCCCTTATGTATGCTTGTAGAACCGGTAAGAAAGAATAACAAATTGATAAATGGATTCACTATCTTTTGCATTGATTATGATTGTTACTCGGAAGACAATGGATCTATGATGTCAATGTTTTAATTTGGTTCATACGATTTTACAGCGGTCTCAGGTAAAATGGCAGCCTTTGATGGACCAGGGTTTAACATGGTCGATGGTTCATACGTTCAAACCAAAGCCATTGATGTTGGATCATCAACCGATATCCTTCCTTACCTCTCACGTATCCTAGAAGACTCCATCTGGAATAGCAACCGATCCATTATCTTCGACGTCTATTGGGACACTGAATCTGCTAACATAAAAACCGAATGGCGTCTATGCTCAGTGAAGCTAAGCTCTAAATACTATTGTCTCTTCCTCCGCTTACCAAACCAGTTCAACGATAACCTCAAGGAGCTTTACCGTTTCTTTGCTTCCAAATTCGTCACATTCGTTGGTGTTCAGATCAAAGAAGACCTCGCTTTGCTTAAAGAGAACCATGGTATTGTGATCAGAAGCTCTTTGGAGATTGGCAAATTAGCTGCGGTTGCGCGAGGACTTCCGATTGTTGAGTTTCTTGGAACCAGAGAATTAGCTCATAAGATTCTTTGGTATGATATGAGTCGTCTTGATTCGATTCAGTCTAAATGGGATAAAGCTAGTGCTAATGATCGTCTTGAAGCTGCAGCTATTGAAGGTTGGCTTATTTACAATGTCTACGATCAATTGCAGCAGTGAGGGTAATGTTATTCATGTAAGAAAAACCTATGTTGATTTCTTGATCAAATGGCTTTTTGTGAGATTGCGTTTGATTGATTCCTGTTTCTGCATTTTTGTGTTTTGTTGTTGTTGTTGTTGTTGCTATGATATGGGTGAGTGAACAATAATGTCTGAATAAAAAAAAAACCCTAACTCCGGCTTGTTTCTGCTATTTTGATATGTAAAAGTAACATGCAGAAAAGTAAACCATAAGAAAAATAAACGAGGACATATGTAAAATTCGTTAGATACAAAAACAGGTTTAACAGAAACGTAGTTAAAAGTAACTAACACTAAAAAAAAAACAGAGTTTACTCTAAATCACATTCACAAGTTACTTAAACTAGAGACTAAAAAGAGTTACAAAACTTACAAAGAAACCTCAACGAAACGTTATCAACTCTAGCCTAACTTTGATTTGACACTGCAATTTCCGCGTTTGCAGTCATCTTGGTGTAATGAAACTCGATTTGTAAGCGGTGATGAACAGGAGCGGTTGAAGCTAATCCTTTCTTGATATCCTCTTGCAATTCTCTAATCGGTATAGCCGCCAAGAAATTCTTGATATACTCTTTACATGACTCTTTGCCTCTACACACAACCTCTGATTCCGGTTCAGATTCCGATCCCTCTGTTTGAGTGATCTTGTGGATAACGGTTTTATTGTCGAATTTCAAAATGTAAGCTTGATCACAACCTTCGTAGAGTCTTTCTCCAAGCGTGTCAATGATATAGTAAGCTTCTTTTTCAACTTTTAGAACAAAGAAGTGATCATTCCAACTCACAATGTAAACGTGTGGCGAATCATCATCATTCTTCGAGCTTTCCTCGAGAGTAATGATCTCATCCCAAATACTGTCGAAAGACATTGCGCCTTGCAGAAACTCGAATCTTCCTTCGTTGATCATCCCGTCCGGGTGGAAAAACCCGACGAACGATTTCCCGGGGTTCACGGTTAAAGACCTGATCTTTGCTTGTAACACTGTATCGAGATCGAAATGCTTATCAGGGAATTTCTGCATATACGTTTCGTTTTCACAGAGGTGTCTCCATTCTAACGAACCTTCTCTGATCAAACTATCGAACTGTGACTTGATCGGCATAAGATTACCGTTCTTTTGAAACCAATCCGCGATAACCGCTACTAGAGCGGTACAGGCACTCTCTCCAGCTGCTCGCTCGCTTCTCTGATCGATCGAAGCAAGAAAGACATTCGTCTGAAGCTTCATGTGACCATCTCGGCTTATCACTTCCTTCTCCTCCCAACTTCCAATCGCGAAATTGTCGTCTCCAAACTCCGAGAACGAAGATTGCAGATTAGCTGACGAATCTTCATCTGTTTTACTCTTAAAATGAGCTTCATCTGAGCTGAGTTGTCTCCGATCAAAATCAATGTCATCACCGCCTTCTTCACCATTATCTTTCTTTAACAAAGGCTCTCCTTTGGATTTCGGCGATCTAAAGCTCAGTTTCCGTTTTCTCCACGGCAATATGCTACGCCGTGGAAGAAGCGATGTTTCATATACCAAAGCAGCAGCGGAATCGTTGTCAACGTCTGAGCAACCTCCTCCAACGTCTGATTTCCTGTGACTATAATAAATCCAATCTTCGTCTATATCACTAACTTTTGCGCCAGAGTTCAATATACTTCCCACACCGTTTGCATAAGACAAAGGTCCATAAGAGAAAGATTTTCTCACACTCATCAAATCTTCTTTGCCTTCTTCATCAAAATCCGTCTCGAAATCTTCAAGTGATTCTGATGATTCAAAGGTTGATGATTCTTCGCCTTCTCGGCAAGCCTTCTTGGCTTTCCTTGTAGAAACAAACTCTGTAAAGATCTTCACTTTCCTTAGACCAGCTTTAATCGCAGAGACATCGTCTTTCTCAATTGAGTGAGTCTCATTAGGTTGTTGTGGCGGTGGAGACGGGACAGGCACAACCGCGGTTTGTGCGGATGATTCCGATGTTTCTGGAGTGGTTCTAAGCTCAAGCAAACTCAATGATACCTAAAGAGAACAAGAGGTCAAAAACCAATCTTGAACTAACAAAATAGACGAGCAATGAAGAATGAGGTAACCGTACAAAGAGCAATGGATGTGGTTCGGAGGCAGCAGAAGCAGAGAGCGTGAGAGGAATGTTTAGTTCGAAGTCTTTTTGATCGGTCACACGCGCGTATTCAGCAAGATTCAAGAATGCAGTTCCAACAAGAGGAGCTTTATTCTTCTGCCCTTGCTTCATTCCCTGTAATCAAATATCAGAGGTCTCTTATTTGTCTTTGAGATACATTTGACACCAACATACAGAACCAAGAATCTACAACTACTACAATAACTGGAATCAAGAGTCTCTGGTTTCAAGTCTTAGAATTCGATAATCAAACGTTGACCATCCAGCTAGGGTTTTTATAGGTATTGTAGATTGAAATCATAAACAATAATCTAGAGCGAAATTAAGCATTTCCAGGTTCAAGAATTGAATCTTTAGATACTAATAATCCAATAATTGAGTCCTTAATCGTTTGAATTGATACTTACATTGGTGAAGACAGAGAAAGCAATCTCCCAAGGATAAAACAAGGTGTCTTTGTAAGAAGTGAGAGAGCATAAGCTTTGGAACTCTTCGTCTTCCCATGAAACGACATCGCTTTGTCCCTCAGCTTCCTTGGTGAAATTCCTCTTCACCGTCCTTCTTAGAGATCCCAATGTCGCCTTAGGACCTTTCCAGCGAATCTCGACCGTCAATCTCTCCTTCTCCGGTAAACTCTCCCTCACCAGATCCCAACCTTCTAGCCTCTTTACAGAAAGCTTCACCTCGTATTTCCTTGTTACTAGCGGCGGCCATGGCCGCCACTTCATCATCTTCACCACCATTTTTTCTTTTCTTTTTTTTGAAATTAGGAGTCGTTAAGAAAATCAAAAATCCCACAAGAACAAAGAGACGTAAAACTCCTTCCGGTAGATGAGAAATTTCTAGAAACCTAGAATCTAGAAGAAAGGTTGATTTGGCTTCAATCTATTTGACCTCGATGAATGCCCAGAAATAGGAAAGCCAATTTAGACCCAGAAATCTTTTTAGGATAGGGGTTCTTGGAAAAGTAGCTAAGAAGAGAGATCAGAAAAGGTAAAGGTATACACAAGGACGAAAATGAAGCAAATATTAAGCTTCTGCTAAAGATGAAATACTAAAAGTATGCTGCGAGGAGAGAGGAGATAAAAGTGCGCAGACACGAGCGCAAGCGTGTAGACAGAGAGAGACAACGAAGAAAGTGAAAAAGAAAGATCCCAACTTCACACAGATCTGTCCCTCTCTCTCTAACGATAGAACAGTGGCGGATAAAACAAACAAACCGGTGTTAATTCAATGCGTGTAATTAATTTAACCGTGGTTAAGTCTTGCTTAAAACGGTCGCGTTTTGACCGGGTTTAGAACAACGTCACGGGGTAAGCTACTTTGCTTAACGGCGTCAATAAATTCCGTTTTGTCTTTTTCTTTGCCCGAAATAAAATTTGTTCAACACTTCAATTTTGGCATCATGTGTTGAGAATTTGTAGTGCATGTGTTTTTGTCCCATGATTAATTTCACTAATCTTGGTTGTTCTCCTCTATTATTATTGTTCCTTCCAAAATTATCGATATTCTAATTAAATTAAAATATTAAACTATAAAGTTACTTCATCATGACGTTCTTGAGAATTTGAAATCTTGATGCTGATAATAGAAGTTACCTTGGAGCGAAATATCAAAAAATAGAATTGCATTGACAATGATGACCCCAATTGTAGAACATCTTGATTGCTCTTTTCTTCGACTTTTCATATTTTGGCTTTAGTTGGTCTTTTCTTTTCCCTTTAAAACCTCCATAGTATTTTTTTTTTTAACTCAAAGGTTATCTTAGAGCGAAATTAAGTTACCAACAAATGGTCAATATGTAAGATATAATGATGAGATTGTTTTAATTAAGGGTCTGTCTAGAATTACTTCTTTTTAACCTTACATTTCTGATGTTTTTGAGAGATCTCGAAACTTTTAGGCACCGTCTATTGTTATAAAATCATGCATATGCATGAACCCCTTTGGTATGTATACCATATATTTTATATATATAATATATATACACCTGCATATATTTTTCATTTAAGTTTAGTTTCTACTTTAACGAAAAATGTGTAATAAGTTTAGTTTTCACGTTTTATAAAAAGAAAGGCCTAGTTTTCACTTTGTATGATTATTTTATGCGACAACGATTGACTACATGGTTCATGCCACTAAATGTGGTGGTCGTAGCTATGCTTCACACTCAAGGGACACATGGTATCTAATGCATTATGCATGCTTATCCCTTTTTCTCGCATAATAATTTTAGCCCACATAACCACTATATGTATTTCACATGTATTCTTTAAAAATAATCATTTGATTATTTTCTTATAAATACTTATGATACTGGCTAAAGATTCATTGACTTGTATTTGCATCATGCTCATATGTGTGCTTACTATTTCTACCCCGTCACGGATCAGCTCATTATAAGAAATCATGTAGATGTTCTCTGAATTGTATGTTTCTTAATGAGTACGTACAAAAGCATTTATATAAGTACAATGTAAAAAATACATATCTACAATATACATAAGAAAGTATTTATATAAGTAATCTTGCGAACTAATGTTTGATATCTGTAGTTGATTACTTTAAACCAATTACCATACAAAATGATAGTTCATGACAATATGTTTTATTCTCCGAGTGGAATACTGAATTAGCATAAAGATATGTCACCCCATTATTATCATAATAGCTTCAGCATTGTAGTAGATGAGATGTCAAACTCGAACATGAGAGACAAGCACATAAACCCACTTATATTCAGTTTTCGTGGAAAAACGTGATACTTTATTTTCTTTATTTGAACTTTCTTTTGTTTATTTGAAGACCGAATAACTACCAAGATAAATGATATAAGCACATGTAGAGAGATATTAATCATCACAATCCCCTGCCAATTCAACATCATAATAAGCTTGAAGTGCAAGAGGAGATTTGACGGAGAACCAAAGGTCGTGATCAATAGTACCATCAAGGTAACTTAGTACTGCATCACACTGAAGTGCTGTGAGAATGTGCATGAAGTAAGAAAGTCGGTTAACCGCAAATCCAATATCGATTTGAATCAACATGATATATTGAAGACTCCCTACAACTGCTTTGTATTCCAACAAATAACTAAGACTAACGGACAAACTGAAGACCGTGGACGGAGACATGGGAGTGTGTACATGCTTCATGACAGTCATATATGAGTCTGTGAAAAAAGATATGTGACATATTTTTGTTGGATGAAACGAATACCGAACGAGTTGTGGAGAAATTCAATCCCAAAGAAATAAGAAAGATCATTGAGTTCCATCAGTCATAACCAATCAGACAACAAATTGATAAATTCCGTGATGGCATTCGAGCAACTCCATGTTATCAAGATATCATCAGAAATAAAAGGATGTAGATGAAGATAGTTATTGCTTTACATATGAACAAAAAGGTATCAACCATAGAATTGATGAAACATTGTTGCATAAGAAATTCTCGCAAATTATTATACCACTATCGTGAAGCTTGGTTAAGTCTTTAAATAGTTGTGTGAAGGAGACACACATGATCACATAGCAGTCCTAGTGATAGGAGGTGTGAACACGAAATCATGGCTCACATTCAACGGTATTTCAAGAGACCTCATGCCCCTAAGTATGCTCTCGACTAGAGATAAGTTGAGATGGCACGAGGGAAGGATCTTTCCTCGGGTACCTCGTGAAAGGCGACTCATGAAAGTCAACATGTAGTCGGTATCTTTGGGGGGGGGGGGGGATAGTAGACTGAAAGACCTCGCGGAGCTGGCGATCATGTTGTTCTTGTTGAAACTCGAGTTGACGGAAAAAAAGCATCCTAGTTCTAAGCTCTTTCTACCACACTATTCATCATTGTTCGTATCTCAATAATTTGAGCTGAGACCTGATCGAATGGTTTAATAGGTTATGCAGGTCACATACAATTGCGTTGCAGGTGCTTAGAAAGAATGAATAATTGATTAAAAACATGGAGTTGTAAGCTCCACTTACATTAATACTTATACCACCAATAAACTAGGGTTTATCCTCAGAGTTAGTTTCTCACATCCAAGTCTCCCCGAATATCTAGGTATAAACCCAAACAATTAGGAACTTGCCTTCACTAGTTTGTCTCCCTCGGGTCCCGACTCTGTTCTTCTTTGTTCTCTGGTCTTGGCTCCATGTTATTCGACAGACTATTTCGTACTCACGGAATTTGGGAAGTTGATACTATGTCTCAAACGGTCAATGGGTCAGATTACTTTGGAAAAAATATAGCTCCAAAAAAGGAATAGGTTTTTAATAGCCGGGTCTATAATTTTTGGAACATATTAGTTGCTACTCAATATGGGTTGTTGGCCATTGTTGCACTTCTTAATTTAGTTTGCTTTTGTTGTTTTCTTGGTACCTTTTTTGTAAGTGTTTTTCCTCTGTAATGAAATATTCAAATGACATAAAATAAAAAAAAACCAAAACGTAACAAATATATATATTAGGACCAAAATAAAATTAAAACATATATACCAACATGGATGATTTGATACTATAAACGTTCATAATATGGTGATTACTAAAATAAATAATAGTACATATAAAACGAGGTTACTAATTAATACTATGATAAATAACATCAGCATGATGAAAATAGTCAGTCAAGCATCGAAATATATATGTGACGATGGGATTGAGTATATTTCATAATACTATTATTAAAACATATATAGTATTGGTACGACCCGTAATTCGAGTTGATTTAAACCACAAAACAATCGAATAATTTAGTCAGCGATGTTATCGGCTTATGAGATGGTGGAATTTCAGCGTTGTCCTTACGCTAGTCATTGACTGCACAATAACTCGATGGAACAATCAAATACTGAACACTGAAGATAGTAATACCATTGCAATACACATTTTATTGATCTTTTAATAAAAAATCAAAATAGATAGATAAAGTTATTTAATCATTTTTAGCGTTGAAGTTGGGTTTTGTGTCTCGACCACAAATTTATCGTTACTTTTTCAGCTTTTGCTTTGCTCTAGATCCTTCTGATGCCAAGAGTTCGTGTGACACTTTCCTCCCATTCCCTTTACCCTTTCAATTACACATATATAGACCGTTATTTTTGTGCTAAGTATTCTGATTTAGACTTGATTTGAATTTTGAATCTTTTGGAGATAAGAAAATGTTATCCACTATCCATTCCAGTTATGGAAGTTCTGGTCGAGATATGTGACTGTTGGTACCACCGTTGGACAACTACGTCGATCATACCAACTAACTAATAAATAGTAGCTATAATTCTATATATACAAGTTGAAAAGAGCTTTTTCCCTTGCTTTTTTATTATTTTCAACTTTAAAAACTAAAATTAAATAGTAATTTAGAAAAAAAATATTTATAAGCTTTTTATCTTTATATTTTTCAGAAAAATATAAACCCTAAATCATAAATAATAAAAATAATGAATTGAAACAAACTAATTTTGAAACTTATAGGGAGTTTTTTGACCCATAAAAAGGTCTATAGTGGCCAAATAAGAGGATTAACAATGAAAATAATTAATTTTGCTTGAATTTGATTTCTAGCTTAGAGCAATGCTCATTTAGATGATCTTGCGCGTGTGAGATCAAAGAAGATTCGGACTTGAAAGCTCACATCAACATATATTATATAATTAATGAAGTAAATGCAATTCAACTTTTGTTCTTCTTAGAAACCCTAAACGTAAACGGATTCTTAATGAAAAACCCCTTCAAGAAAAGATCAGTCGTGAAATAATCTCTCAATTAAAGATTTAATGAAAAAACCCTTCAAATTTAAATTCGTTAACACATTAACCCATCCGTGAACAGTACCGTTAAAAGTTAAACAGAACCCGTTAAATGGAACGCTGTGTTTTATCTTGGTTGAAAAACTACAAATTTTTAGTGAAAAAACACCTCAAGAAAAGATCAATCATGAAATAACCCTTCAACTAAAGATTTAATGAAAAACCCCCTTAAGTTTAAATCTGCTAGCACGTTAACCCCTCCTTAAATAATTCCGTGAAAAATAACAGACCCCATTAACTTAACCAAATAACTACATGATTCGTTAGTAAAGCGACATCAACTTTTGAAAGAGATCGGGAAGTTTCAAGGATGGATTTGCGACATCGAAAGAGATCGGAAAGTTTCATGAGAATCATGAGAAATTATTTCACATCTAACGATGAGACTTTTCAGGGAAAAAGAAATGTGAAAGCCACAATGCAAGAAAAGCTCAATTTGATCACCTCTGCTAATGGAGCTAAAAATCTATTTTTTTTCCGCTCGAGAATGAAGTCATGTTCATAGTCTACTCTCACTTTTTCCATATTATTTATGGAATCTCTAATCTCAGAGCTATAAAAGGAAGATAAAGGATTTCGTTTCAGGACACATGATCATGAATTTTATATGTCAATGCCTTGATCGCCAAAAAAAATCTCATTTTTCTCCAAGTGGGTTCGTGCAAAGCTTCCATTCGTTTCTCCAATGATTTGAAATTACGTCATTTTGGTCAAGTTAACGGGGTCTGTTTATTTTTCACGGCATTGTTTAAGGAGGGGTTAACGTGTTAACATATTTAAATTTGAGGGGTTTTTTCATTAAATCTTTAGTTGAGGGGTTATTTCACGATTGATCTTTTCTTGAGGGGTTTTTTCACTAAAAATTCGTAGTTTTTCAGCCAAGATAAAACACAGCGTTCCATTTAACGGGGTTCTGTTTAAATTTTAACAGTACTGTTCACGGAAGGGTTATCGTGTTAACGGATTTAAACTTGAGGGATTTTTTCATAAAATCTTTAGTTGAGGGGTTATTTCACGATTGATCTTTTTTTGAGAAATTTTTTCATTAAAAACCTTGGTAAACGTGACTACGTGACTGCCTGAACGTGATTTTTGAATGATGTGGTTGAAAATTCATTATGAGCGATAAGAGCCTTAGAATTTGGACAAAGTCGTATGGTTTTGTTTTAGTCATCTTTTTCTTCAGGAATTTATCATTTAGTTCCCAATTACATAAGTTGACAACATTACAAGTATTTGATGAAATAATTATTTTTTGAATCAATTAGGTTAAAAAATGGCAAGATTTTTTAAAAACCGAATTACTCGAAAACTAAATAAACCGATTCAAATTATAAAATTGAAACAACCGAAATCCAAACCCTGGAAAGAATATAATTGATGTTGAAAAGCTATATTTCTTTTATTACCACAATCGGAAATTGTGAATGATATTGAAATATCCTAAAGAAGAATTATTCATTAAGTAATAGATTGGCCCAACTTCATACAGATTTTTCCTTGAAGCCCATAGTTGGCCCAAGTTTATTTAGGTTTCTTTTTTATTTCACGAGTGAAAGGAATAGATACGGTGTCGTCGAAAACTTTAATCTCTTTTGATTTCACGAGTGAGAGATTTTGGGCTCGCGCTGGCTCTGATGCGACTCTGTCTTCTATTAGAGACGAGAAGATTGCAGTTATGTTTCAGAAACGTGAACCATACAGGATGGAGATATGGGTTTCGAGTAAGATTGGTGAGGCTGAAGAGAAAATGTCTTGGAGCAAGTTCTTTACAGTGGATACAGGACCACTCGCTTTTTCGTTTACTAATGGGACTTACTTCGTTGAAGAGGAGAAGAAAGTAGCTATGGTTATTGATAAAGACATATTCAAGTCAAAGAAACATCGGTGGAGAAGGTGGTTACTTTAGAGAAGTTGATCTCGGAAGACCTGCAAATGAAAAAGATTGGTGTTGGCCACATATGTCCTCTTATGCTCCAAGTTCAGTGAAAATCTAGGAAACAAGGAGAGCCAACTTATAAAAGGAAGCAAAGCTTAATCTATATATGTTTCTACAGTTTTTATCTACGGTTTGTAAAAACTTGTACTCGTCAGATTTCGGTTTAAATGCAGTCTCGGTTTCGGATTGCTGTTTTATTGCAGAGAATGAACCAAAAAAAACTTTCATAACGATGACAGATTCAGCTGCTTCTTGCTATTTATGATGACGATGGTTATTTAAAGATTCTGAAAATCTCTCTGCCACTGCCCCTCTGTTTATTCTCTCAAAAGAATATTTTCTCGGGAAAATCCGAAACCCATCTCAAAACTCTCAGTGAAATATAACTACTCCTCACCATGATCCTTGTTCCTCTTTTCCTCCTCCGCCTCTCACCGCATCTGCTTCCTTCGTCACGAAAAAATCGAAGGAGATTCTCACAACATTCCCTGACTTCACAGAAATGATAGTACTCGTCTGTAAGGGAAAAGATAAAACAGAATCTATGAAGCTTCTCTACAAATGCATCAGCGACCTATATCCGAATTCCTTAGTCCTAAGACTCCTCCAACTATACAGATTCCAGATCGTTATCAAGATTCGATCCTATGCTCTCTCCCTCCTCGACTCCCTTCTCATGGATCTCGAAGATTCTCCCACCGTTTTTGGCACGAGTGCCATTGGAACACATCAAGACTTATCTAAATGCATGCCTTGCCCAGCAAGAAATCTCCGATCACGACTTCAAACTCTCTCAAGAATCGTATCTCGTGTCGCCGTTAGCGTCTTCATCGAAAACATGCATTGGGAAGAGCTCTTTCAAGTTTAAGTACATCCTCTCTCTGGATCAAGATCACATGAGAACCCTCTTCGTCTTCAGCGAATTGCCAATGGGACTGAAGGAAGAATTCGTGATGCCACTTGTTGAGAACAATGTTAAGATAAAGATCGGAAAAGGCTTGTCAGATCCAGATTGTGACGAAGAATGGTGTTTAGCGTTGGGAGCTGGGTTTAACATGGCGCTTCAGCTATCGAGGACGGATTTGGTATGGGATATGGTTTACGCGATTGTGAAATCGGCTTGGGAGATGGTACGAATTCGCGGAAAAGAGAAACCGTTGTGCGTAAAGGGCTCATGGGGATAGTGATGAAAGTGCGTAGAGAAGCTTTGAGGTTTCATGATGCTGAGTATGAAGTTGTGTCACGTTTAGCTTTGATGATGAAAGGAATGAATGGTGTTGGTGAAGAGACGAAGATTGTAGCGAATTTGATTCATGAAGTTCTTGATCAGTATTACATGGGAGGAGGTAAAGATCCAAAGCCAAGTTGACATATTCAGTTTCAAAATTCAGAGTTCGTGAAGTTTGTTTTGTTGGTATGGATTCGTTGGAGTTGAAAGAGATACAAGAGGCTATGAATGTTGGAGAGTTATGTCACCTTTTGATTAGTCTGTTAGCAATTTGCAGCCTCACATTGGAATATTGTAGCATTTTTATTAGTGAATACAAGTTATTGATCTAAATTGAACTGTTCAATGATTATGAGATATACTATACTTTTGCTTTAGTGTTCATGAGAGACTCATCAAGCATCTCCACCGAGGACATGGACTTTGATGGAGTGAACAAGTTTGTGGTCGTGAAGGATCTCGCATTCGACGGTGTCCCCTTTTCTAAGTTTGTTCCTCCTGCAAATCCTGTCCCAACCTTTGAAACAAACCCTATTGTCTTTCCATTTCCCTCTTTGACCTTGTAACGTGCCTTCTCCATCAATATACTTAATCGTTTGTTTAAACCTCAGCTTATGCTTATGCACCACCTGAGCTGGAATTAACTGCTCAAAGCACCAAACACACACACACACAAAATGAACAATGTAAACACCATATTCAAGTAAAGATTGAGAGAGTTCAACTTAAGAAGAATCTCAAAAACTCTTATCTTGTCAAATTTATTACCAGCTCATAAAGCCTCTTGTTGAGGAAAACCTCGAAGTGAGGATTACCCTTATTGGAGCTCTCAGCAACCACTGAGACAAACAGAAACAAAACAAATCTCATAAATGTTTGTTCGATTCACAATAAGAAATGATTTTAAAATAATACTATATCTCACCAGCAGTGTCAGTTTCTGCCTCTTCAATGTCCACGGAATAAAGACTCTGGCTGCTCTCTTCATCTTCACCAAAGGTTGGGTCATCATCATCAGAAGCATCAATGGAAGTATCTTCTTCCTCCTCTTCGTCTTCAACCTCATCAGAATCAGATAACTCTACCGTATCTCTTACAGCTCTTATTTCTTTGCATCCCGAACGACCAAAGACGATGACTTCAAAGATGTGATGCCCATCGTATACAAACATCAAGAACTCTCCGCTCCTCAGCTCGTGATCCTCTGCAAACTTTGACCATCCTTCCGTGAAATAAGCTTGCTCACGTATCTGCTTCATTCCCACACTCCAAACTCCTCCTCCACTTCCTTGGAGTTTCGCCTTCTTTGGCAAAGGAAAGTGAAGATGCTCCATGAAAGACATCGGAATCATCTGATGATCAACACAAACATCAGAAACTCGTTAACATTGTGTGTTTTCAGATTCAACGAGTTATGAGCCAGACACAGTGAGGAAGCAAGACAAAAACGTAAACATAGAGATGAAACAAACACATTTATACAACAAGTCGAATTGGAACAGAGATTCAGATTAGATTGAGAAAAGTCATCAAACAGTAAGCAACGAAAGATGGTTTATAAACAGTAATTTTTGAACTAAATCATGTTGAGTTTCCTAACAAGTATGAGACTTTTCCTAATGGAAGAAGAAAGAAAGAGAGAGAGACTTTACCAGAGATTCAGAGGATGTCGCTGAGAGAAAAACCTTGAAGAACCGTGGAAGCAAGACCTCTTCTTCTTCAGCCATCTTCAGAGAATGTTGGAAGTCACAGAGATAGAGAGAAAGAGGGACTTTAGGGCAGGGAGATCTGAGAATACTGAGTTTGGAGGAGAGAGAGAAATGATACAAGAATGGAAACAGAATTACAGAGTATTTTCATCTCAAAATCATCTTATTTACATTATGGCCCCATGAATTGTAGTTAATTCGGTCAAAAGGTATCAGAGAAGCTGGCACTACTTGTGCGATTTGTTTTCAATGTTCAGTACCGTACCGTACCCATCTCTTTTCTCTGTTTAAAATTTTTCTTTTTCCATGTTTTTCTCTGTTTTTACCTCCTTTTTTCTGTTTCCTTCTATATAAGAGACTCTTTAATTCCATAAAATGATTTTCTGCTTAACAATTACAGTACTCTACTTTGGTGCAATGATATTTTCTCTTTCTAAATTGTTTGACTAAATAATCTGAAAATGTTGTACTTTCGAGTATTTTCAAATTTTAACAAATGTTACCCATATATATATGTACACACACTCTTTGCACCAATACATATCGACACACAAAATGAATGTGAGGAATCAAAAAGAGAAATCTTTTAGTTAAAGAGTGATAAGACGAAAGTCTGAAAACCAAGTTTGCGTGTCCTTTTGGACATATGAATATGGTAGAGTATTTATAAGAAGCAAGTGCTATGAACATTGTTTGCAGAAAACATTGATTATAGCGGTAAACCCCATATTTGCAGAAGGTAAGTTATTAAGTCTTCAACCATCTTTCGCTCTTCAGTCTTTGCATCTCTACGCAACCCCATCGATAAAAACCGTGTAGATGACCAAAGAAAATTAAAACCTCGTATGATATTGTGAAAAGAGTAATTAATTGTATCAACGGTGTTGGGCCCATAAATATCTTGGATTGGGCCCACCAAGCTTTCGCTTCCTTTTCCTCCAAACATTTCCTCCGGTTACTCCTCTATCCCTCATCTAATTCCATAGCCGCGAACGGCGAGATGTATACCTCACTCGAGACGACGGCTCCGGTCACGTTGGAAGGGCGAGGTATGTCCATATTTCCTTTTGCAATCGGTGCTTGGTGGCCAAAATCGACAATAATGGCGTTTTTGCTTGTTTGTTTGTTTTAGACTCAATTGGATGATTACGATCGGGAAATGTATAGGGTCTGGGTCTAATATAGCTTCTTGTCTTCAACATTCTCGAATTAGTTTCTATTGACATTGTTGACTTTCTATATCCACTCCAGTAATTGATTTGGTGGTTTCTCATTAACTATTGTGCGCGTTAAATGTTGATTATTTCTGGTAGTTTTCTCTGTTTGTGGATAAAATATTTTTAGAATCCGGAAAAGAATTAATCTGTAATTTTTGCTACCAAAAATTAGAAGTGGTTATGTAATTGCTATGTTTATCTTGTCTCTAATGGAAAATTCAAGAAATTTTTTGTTATGAGTTTATCACTGTAAATGCTCACATCTTTAGAATGATAAGTGTTTTATTTTCAGATTGATTAATGTTTATGAAGAGATTAAATGATATAACAGGGAATGATGTACTAGGTTTAAAACTGTTAAAGAGTTTGTCCGGTTTAAGGTATCCTTAACTCAATAAGTAATCAAAGTAGTCATTTCTCTTCTCACATTCTTGTGTTCATAAACTGTAACAACTCTATATATATATATATATATATATATATATCATTTTCTGAGCCTTAAGCTTAAATGCAGTTTTGGTATAGTTCTTGGAACAGAATCATCGGAGAAAGATACGTCAACGAATGGGGACAAACTGATACTAAAAGGGTTGAAATTTTACGGTCACCATGGAGCCATTTCTGAAGAGAGGACATTGGGGCAGATGTTTCTTCTTGACATCGATGCGTGGACGAGTCTCAAAAAGGCTGGTGAATCAGACAACTTGGCAGATACAATAAGCTACGTCGACATTTTCAAGTTAGCTTTTTTTAACCAATATCGCTTAGTGATGAACCAATATGTTTAAGATTTATTGGTGAAACAAGGAATGGTATTATTTGCAGCATAGCTAAGGAAATTGTAGAAGGGACACCAAGAAATCTTTTGGAGGCAGTTGCGGAACTAATCGCGTCCAAAACGCTTGAAACGTTTCCTCAGATAACCGCTGTTCGAGTGAAGCTCTCAAAGCCAAATGTTGCACTTGTTAAGAGCACTATTGATTACTTAGGGGTCGAGATCTTCAGACAGCAAAAGAGCTAACTGAATAACCCTGAAAACTTTGTGTCAATAATCCTTTTAGTCGAGATGAAGAGTTATCTCCAATGCAATATTCATTTTTGTTTCCATATCCAAAAGCTTTGAAACATGTCAAGACTTTGACGAATACCTATTGCAAAGTAAATTTTGATGTTTCCTTGTTATTGTTGAACTAACATAAATGTGACCAACTAGATGTAGAGCGAAAAATTACAAGTAAAAATGCTTCAAAAGATGCCACTATTTTCAATAAGACGCAAAATAAAATGTTATGATAAAGAGATCTAAGTAGTGAAGCATCGTGGCCTAGTTTACGATAGTTGTAAAAGTTGTAACAAAAGTATAGTGGACAACTGGACATGGTTAAAAAGTGCAACATGCAGAGGTGAAATTTCATTGGAGGTCAAGGGAACTAATAGTGTAGAGGTTTTAACCATATTTACATTAATCAAAAATAACTTTTCTTATATAAAAATTAATGGGGACAAGATTTCGTTAGATAATGACATAGTATATCATAATCCAACCTCTTATCTTGAAAAATCATCTAATTTTATAGATTAAACTTTATATTATTAAATGACCATATCTTATACTCTAGATTAAAAATTGAAGTCAAAACTCTAAATTAGAAAAAGATAACGAATTTGAAGAAAGTAAATTTGAAAATGAAAATTAATAGTTAAGAAATCTAAAATTTATTTATTTTAATACATGGTCAAAGACTCTAGTTATATATAGATATACAGATGTGAGAACATATGTATTAGACATTAAAAAAAATATCTAAAGGTCAAAAATCTTATAAGAAAACATGAATCTTATATAGTAAGATTGATTTACTGTTTGAATCTAATTAAAAATATTTTAGTTGATTTTTTTTTCCATCAACAATATATAAAGGTCAACTAATCTCAACAAAATCCATCAGCCAACAACAACAGATAAACATACACAACATACAACACATACAAAACAAAACTGATAATTCAAAAAAATGGAGAGTAAAAGATCAGTATACGTAGCTACAGCAATTGCAATCATTATGTTATTCGTCATTGGAGGTATAGTGATTCTTTTGTTATAAAAATATTGAATAAGTAGAATAAATTGTAAATTTACTAGTTTATTATGAGAATAGATAATTAAAAATGATATATTTAATTCGTTGAAAGCTTAATAAATCTGTGGAAAATTAAGGAAAAAAGAGTTGTAATCTCTATATTATTAATCAATATAAGACTAGAAAAAATTCTTAAATGAACTAGTCTATTTATTAAAAGAAATTCTAGAAAACCATGAAATTTTGTTTGTCAACAAAAAACTTAAAAACTAATGTGATTAAATATGTAAGCAGTAAAATAAATAATATAATTAAATATAAAAAATAAAAAATTATCATAAAATTAAGTTGTTGCATTATTAATGTTCTAAACATTTCGTAGCTATGTTGAAGCATATATTACTTATAATTTAGAAATATATATTGTAGGTAGTTTTTTATTTTTTAAAATTAATTATTTTCATTTTACAGAACAAGTTAGTGCGTTCACTGTTGCTGCCGATTGTTATGGATCGTGTACTGATAACTGTCAATCACTTTGCTGATCGAAAGGTTATACTGATTGGACATGTGCATCATTCAGAACCGAGACGTCTTGTTATTGTAAATCACCAAGAAAGAAAACCTTTGAAAATTTGCTCAGTTGAACAATTAAACCACTTTGTCGTCATTTTTTATGATCATTCAATCAAAATTCCATATACAATAAATGATTAAACAAATTCTAGTACACCATTCTTTGTCTTTCCAATTTTCAATTATAATGGTGCAAGCCCAATTCAATATATGCGAATTTATAGTCGAGGTCAAAATAATAGTAATCTTGGTGAATAATGTTTCACTCATAACATAGAGTTTAAAACCTTTTTACATATATGTTTGTGTTGAATCACACACGAGATTCAACACAACAAAAATTATTTAATTCGATGATGAAATTTCAAACAAATTGAAATGAGATGTAAAACCACATAGAATCTATATCATCTCGCAGATCTATCTTATGTGTGTTCATGATTTTGTAAATTATCTCATTTGAATCCATCACCTAGCGGAGTCCCCAAAAAAAATAAAAAATTGAGTGGATGAATCTCATGCATTAATGAAATTATGATAATCAATAGAAAAGAACTATAAATGATAGAAAGGAACAAGAGAAGGTCAATCACTTTTTCGACGAAGAACCATAAAAGTTATCACAAGCAATCTCATGTTCGGATATCGTGTATCGGTTTAAGCAAAAAAATTAAACAAAGACACTTTTTGAATATATTTCTTTATGGTGTTTCAGTTTATTTTCGCTCTTGTTTTGAAATTTTTCTTGGTCCAATCAATTCTCAATTTATCTAGTTCATCATCTCGAGCAAGAAAAACACCATATAAAAAGGTGAAAATCAATCATTTTTGAAGAGAAGACATTGGGGTAGATGTTTCTTCTTGACGTTGATGAATCTTATAAAAGGCCGATGAATCAGACAACATGGCAGATACAATCAGCTATGTCGACATTTTCAAGTTAGCTTGTTTCTTTTTACCAATATCGCTTAGTGATGAACCAATATGTTTAAGATTTATTGGTGAAAGAACGAATTCTATTATTTGCAGCATATCTAAGGAAATTGTAGAAGTGTCACCAAGAATCTTTTGAAGGCAGTCATAGAATTAATTGCGTCCAAATCTCTTAAAATGTTTCCTTATATAACCGAAGTTTGAGTGAAGCTCTCAGAACCAAATGTTACACTTATTGAGAGCACTATTGATTACTTAGGGGTCTAGATTTTCAGACAGCAAAGATCTTACTAAAGAAACTAAATGACACTGAAAACTTTGTGTCAATAATATTCATTGGTCGAGATGAAGAGTTATCTCCAATGAAATTTCACTTTCGTATCAAATAGCTTTGAAAAATGTCAAGATTTAGTGAATACCTATAGCAAAGTAAATTTAGATATTTACTCTTTTCTTTTGTTTAATTTGCTCTTGCATAATCATTGTTGCTTTTTGGGGATTAATTTCAAGGGTTTTATTTTAAAAACAAGTAAATTCGTACCAAAGTCTTCACTAAATTATGGTGAAATGATAAAAAAAAAAAAAAAAAGAGTTCCTCAATTTTTTCAAATTTGCAAAATAAAACTTCATATTTGCTGTGAGTGAAACTAAAATTTAAGTATTAGTTGATTGTGCAAAATTGGACTTAAATTGATAAACGTTAACAACCGCTATATCCACGATAATAAGAAAATAAAAACAATTTCAGTTTAATCCATTTTCAAGAAGAAACAGTAACCCTATCTCTTCCATTATGAACATACTCAAATTATGTTGGAGAATCTAGCAGTTAGAAACAACAACCAAAGGTGTAGCAGCACACAAGACTGATGAGCTGAATGTTAGGGTTGATCAACTTCTGAAGAGAGATAGAAAGTCCGTTAACTTATTATAAAGAATGTGGAGAAATCAGAGATATCAAGGTTTGCGAAATCATAATGGACATCAAGACATGGTTAAAAGATGCAACAAGTAGAGGTGAAACTTCATTGAGGGTCAAACGAACTAATAGTTTAGAGGTTTTAACTATGAATCAAAAACAACTTTTCTTATATAAAAACTAATGGGGACAAAATTTTGTTAATTGATGACATAGTATATCATAATCCAACCTCTTATCTTAAAAAATCATTTAATTATATAGATTAAATTTTTTATTATTAAATGACCATATCTTATTTATTTATAATTTTGCTTTCAAGGTAACTCCAGATTAAAAATTGAAGTCAAAACTCTAAATTAGAAAAAAATAACGAATTTGTAGAAAGTAAATTTGAAATGAAAATTAATAGTTAAGAAATCTAAAATTTATTTATTTTAATACATGATCAAAGACGCTGGTTAAATATTAAAAAAAACTAAAGATCAAAACCTTATAAAAAACATGAATCCCATATTTATAGTAAGGTTGATCTATATAGTTTGAATCTAATCAAATACAATTTAGTTAATTTTTCTTCCAGCAATAATATATAAAGACCAATTAATCTCAACAAAATCCATCAGTCAACACCAACAGATAAACATATACAACCCATACAGACAAAACTAATAGTTCAAAAAATGGAGAGCTGGAGATCAGTATATGTTGCTACCGCAACTACAATCATTATGTTATTCGTCATTGGAGGTATAATGATTCTTTTGTTTATGAAAATATCAAAATAGTAGAATCAATTGTAAATTTATTAGTTTATGTTTCATTCGTTGAGAATTGATTAGTTTATGTTTCATTCGTTGAGAATTCTATCAAAGTTAAGATAAAAAAGAGACGAAATCTCTATATTATTAATCAATATGAAAACTGAAGAAAAAATATATTTAAAGGAACTAGTCTATTCATTAAAAGAAATCTAGAAACCTAGAATTCCTAGAAAACTATGTAATCATTTGTTTGTCAAAAGGAAAAAAAAAAAAAACTTAAATATGTAAGCAGTAAAATAAATAATATAATTAAATATAATAATAAACAATTACCATAAGTTTAAGTTGATTATTAATGTTCTGAGTCTTGTAAACATAGAACATGCCATAGTTATGTTGAAGCATATATTACTTTGAATTCAGAAGTTTATATTGTGGATAGAATTTTTGAAAACTAATTATTTTCATTTTGCAGAACAAGTAAGTGCGTTCATTGATAGTGACGATTGTTATGGACTGTATAATCCTGACTGTCGGTTACTTTGCTTGTCAAAAGGTTATACAGATTGGACATGTGCATCATTCAAAACCAAGACGGCTTGTTGTTGTAAACCACAAAAAAACAAACATTTGTAAAATCTGCTCAATTAAACAATTAAATTGCTTCGGCATCATTTTTTTAATCATTCAATAAAAATATGCAGTAGATGATTAAAAAAAACTCTAATATACCTTTCTTTGTCTTTTCATTTATAATGGCGCAAGCTAAATTCAATATAGTGAATATATGGTCGAGGTTATGATGAGTGAAAATACTAGTAATATTTGTGAATTATGTTTCATTCGTAATGTGTATTTTAAAAACTTTTTACATATATATTGGTGTTGAATCACGCACACGAGATTCAACAAAACAAAAATTCTATAATCCAATGACGAAATTTTAAACAAACTCGAATGAGATATAAAATTGCATAAAATTTTCACTTGTCACTTTGCGAGCCTATCGCCTCGCATACCTATCTCATCTAAACCTATGATCTTGTAAGTGATCTCATAATCCATCACCTCGAGGAATCCAAAAAAATTCAAATAAACAAATTGACTCGATGAATCTCATGCACTAATGAAATTAAGATAATCAATGGAAAAGCACGATAAAGAATAGAAGGGAGCGAGAGGAAGTTAATCACTTTCACGACGAAGAACCATTATCTCAAGCGATCTCATAATTTGATATTGTATCGCTTTTTAAATATATTTATTTCTAGTAAATAATTTTATTTTTGCTTTTATTTTGAAATTTTGTTTGGCCCACATCATCACAAAACTTGCATCGACAATTTAGCACTGTATGTGGAGTAATGGTTTTTAAATTTGGAAGGAAAAAATACTGTGTCAAAATGTGAAAATCATTATACGACCGCCACTCAACATAAACTGCATATCTAAAAGTTGCTATATTGGGGCTTGAACCTTATAATGATGCCCCTTGAAGCTGAACTTAACCACCAAATTAGAAGACTTATTCTAGCAAATAATACCCTAAAAATAGTATATTTTATACAACCTTATTCGGGAGTTAGACCACTGAGGCACCTTCATGTGGCAACACAAAAAGCTGTAATTAAATGTTAGTTCTGTTGAGAGAGCATCGGCAAGGCTATCAAAGTGATCGCAACAACCATCCATGCCGCTGTTTATTCCAGCGTCACCAATGACATCAAAAAGAGCTATGACGAAGTTGAACGCAGCGGCATCTTTTTATATTATCCACCGTTTCGTTAGCTTGCGATGATGTTTGACTTTTGTAGCAGCGTCGGCCAAAAGAGCATGGCTGATGTCTAAAAGTACCAGTTTGATAGAATTTACCCCAATGCCAGTCTTGATCACCTGCCTAGTTCATGTTTTTGAACAACGTGTAACACGATGAATCCTCGTAATCCTTGAACTTTGGGAAATTCCCTTCTCACGTTCGATGGACATATGTGAAATCAACTGACGTAATAAATTGGTACTCTATGCATGAGTTTGGTAGGAAAGATAAATTTGATTATAAACAATTAAGTGTTGTTTCAAAAAATATGATTTCAGGTATTATTAAGTATATATCCTCAATGCACAAAAGAATTTGTTTAGTCTTCTGAATCTTCTCGGTTAATGTCATCAAGAATTACAATGAGAGAGACTATAAACGCAAAGTCAACATTTGGATAAACCGTAACCGAAAAATTACTCTTCCCTATTAATATGCTTTGTGCGGTATGTTTCTTGTGCATCTGAAAAACAACAAAAAAAAAACAACAAAAATCAATTAACACGACCATACTAGCAGCTAGTCTGGTTTAAAATTCAACATACACAATTGGATTATCGAAAAAAAAAGTTGATTACCTGAGCAACAATGGCATCAGATTTGCCGGCGTAGACGACACATGACCGGTCGATCCAACTTCCTTTGATATGGAAGTCGCATACCTTCATCTCCTTATTCTGAGCCAAAAAAACGTCTAGTTTTGGCTTCATTATTTGAATCATCGACGATCGTTTCAATGTGTATACGAGATCACTTTGATTTGTACTCTTTCCTCTAAATACTTGCCACCTGTCATGCAAGCTCACCTTCTACAGTTTTTGGTATGAAGCAAAGGTTTAGATAATATATTTATATGTTTAAACAATACCAGCAAATCTTTGACAAAATAGTGGATTTTGGCGTACTTTTACATATGACTAATGAAGATTTCTAGTGCATTCATTATACTTAAAGAAACAAAAACGTTATGAAAAGTATAATAAACATGTTTGTGTATATGAGTGCATGATGGTATATGTATTCTTACATTTTCTCTCAAAGTCAATATTGGAGTATCTGATGCATCCAATAAGATCCTTTTGTCGCTGAGGCTAAACAAAGGTTCTTTGACCTTGAAGAGGAGATTTCCGTTAACGTCGGTGACGGCAAAGTTACCATCTGTTATAGTCATCATCTTTCGTACGATTCCCAAATCTATTGGGTACGGTGCGCAGAAATTAGGATTCACAATCGCCATTGTTTGAATTTCTCTCTTTTTGGTTTCTTTTTTATTTTCTTATATATAGATAAAAATTGAGATTGAGCTCTCTTCTTCATCTTTCAAGTATATATATAACTAAGAAATTACGCGTATTCTTTAAGAAGAAAAAGAAAGAAATTACGCGTAACGTGTGATCTCCGTGTTTTCAATTTTTGTTTTTTTTGTCTATACTTATACGGCTTATTTTTAGTTTTTTTTTCTTGAGTAAAGTATGTTTCCAGCTTGCAAACACGTCATTGCTTTTAAAACTAGCAGATTTTTTTAAAAAAAAGATAATTACAGATTAGGAACACAATTAATTTTTCTTTCTTTTTCTTTTTTTGGGGGGGGAGGGGGGGGGGGTAATAAACTAAAATAAGAATGTAAATATATAGAAGTGTGGATTAAAAACGTTATAGACCTTGACGGTACCATATAGGCCTTCCATTTCGGGACATGTTTACCGTCCATACCCATCCTAGATTGTTCTCGTTCACATTATAAGAATTCTCATTCATATTATAAGAATTTTTCATTAGAAACTATTTCTTTTATTCAAATGGGTAATAGAAAAGAAATATATGAAAATGGATTAACCGAGTTATTTTTTGATATTTAGTTCTTAAAACTTAATGAAAATTATTTAAAATTTACTCAAAATTTTTCGAAATTTATCAATTACGTTAAATACATATCTCGAAATTGACCAATACCCAAATTAATTAGAAAATGGATCGTAATCTTAGCTACCCAGATTTTCCGAATCTGTCCTACTACCGAATTTTCCGTTATGTTTCTTTATTGGTAATAGGGGTGGACATTTCAACCAAACCGAACCGAATCGATTATTTGGTTAATTTAATTCAGCTTGATTACCTATGAGAAACTAAATGGTTCAATATTTTATATAGTTTTGTTAATCGAACTGAACCGAGTAACCGAGTTAAACCAAACTAATTAACTGATATGATAGAAGCTTTGATATGCACACAACAATGGTTGCATACATCCTACCCGTCTACGTTACAAGTTACAAACATACAACTAATATTTGAAAATACGATGTTTTTAGTCACTTGGTACTTGTATTTTACTCTATGTTTGTATGTATTTATTAAGATTAAAAGGTGAACATAAGTTATATAACTAATTTATTTTTGTTTTATAGAGTCTCGATACCAAACGAGGAGTAAGAGTTTTAACAGATGAAGAATAGGACAATGGTTTAAAATAAAGATTTTAGATATTTTTTGTTTTCGACTTATTAAACTTGAAATGTTGAGATATAATCAGTTTGGTTTTGAATTTCTTTTTTTTTACATACCATAATGCTAAATACAAAAGTACTAACCAAATGAACTACCTTAACCAAACTAACGAACAACCCACTTTTGAATCGAATAATCGACGTAACTGAACCGTCTAAACTGAACCAAACCGATATGAACCATACATAAACCACCTAACTAGTTGACAAGTTATCCTTAGAACCGAACGAACCAAAAACCGAATGAACCGAACCGAAAAAAACAGTCTAAACCGTATGCCCATTCCTAATTTGTAATACTTCAGATTTTTTTATAAAAAATACATGAATTACTTGTTCTAGCTCTTTTATATCCGAAAAATGAACACCCCACGACCCTACCTAGGTCACTACCACAATTTTGTCTCATTCCAAGATTTGAGCCCGACCCACTATCTAAATCTAATAGAAAGCTCATTTGAAGACAAGTCTCTACTCTCTTCGTCGCCCAACCACAAATGTAAAGAAATTAGTGAGACAAGGTCAAAGTCAAAGTTTCTTTATTGTCTCGGAACAAAGTAAAGTAATATACAACTACAAAAAAAGGAATTAAATAAATATTTTTAAAATCGCAAATAGATAGATATTGACGAAAAAAAAGAGGAAAAATCCATATGAAGTCGTGGGGTTCAATGTTCATGGCACTTGATCGACACGCCTAACCGAAACTTTTTTTCTTACCTAGAGAAACGAGAGAGCGTTTTCTTGAAATCAATCGAGAAACGCAACTACAGCTTGAGAAATCATGAGCAACGAGTAGTAAGTGTTTCTCCTTACGCATTGTACGGTTCCGATTTTCACTTTGTCGGCACCACTCAGCGAATTCGATTTTTCCTCTTTTTGGGCGTTTTTGTTTCAGCGATTATCTGTTCAAGCTTTTGTTGATCGGTGACTCCTCTGTTGGAAAATCGTGCCTGCTTCTTCGATTCGCTGTGAGTTTGACTTGATTTTGAATCTCCTTTTGTGGCTCTTCATTGGATTCTGTTTCTCTAGAATAATCTCAATCTCGGTCCCTCTTCGGTTCCAGTTTCCTTGTATAATAATTGGATTACCTGATTTTCGGATTTGATTTTTCCAGGATGATGCTTACATTGACAGTTACATAAGTACCATTGGTGTTGATTTCGTGAGTTTTCCTTTATCACCATATGTATCTCCGTCTCTATGTATCATTGCAAAGGATTCATGTGGTTTTTTATATATTATCAATTGTTCATCACAAGTTGCTTATAATGTGATTCAATTGGCAGAAAATTAGGACGATTGAGCTAGATGGGAAGACGATTAAGCTGCAAATCGTAAGTTTAATTTTCCAATGATGACATTTAATTTAACTATGTTTTGGGGATGATTATGTTAATCATTGTGTACTGTTGCTGCTCTCTTCAGTGGGATACTGCTGGGCAAGAGCGTTTCAGGACCATCACTAGCAGCTACTACAGAGGCGCTCATGGAATCATTGTGAGAAATCTTTTTCTCTTAGCTGTTTAGTCAATATCTGTGGTGGAAAGAATAATCTTGAAAGACTATTTTGAAGTTTTTAATGATCAAATCGATCCTTCAGCTGATGAGCGACTTAATAATCATGATATTGCAACAGATTGTGTATGACTGTACTGAGATGGAAAGCTTCAACAACGTGAAGCAGTGGTTGAGTGAGATTGATAGATATGCGAATGAAAGTGTATGCAAGCTTCTAATCGGTAACAAAAACGATATGGTTGAAAGCAAAGTTGTTTCCACCGAAACTGGAAAGGTAAGCACGCATCCATAATTCATATCCTCTCGCATTTTGTTTTCCAGTTATGATTGTGCTTCTTTCCTCTGTGCATCTAGATGAGTTGGAAACTCATCCCTTTTCCTCATGTGATCAGTTCATTAGTTCCATGTATCTTTAACTGTGTGATGATAATACAATCATTGAATAATTGTTATACCAAAACGAATATGTATAAATTGCTTGTTTTCAATAGCCGTAGCTCCTGACACAATCGTGACTTTGCTTCTCTTACATTTGATATACTCGAAAAACACTTACAGGCCTTAGCAGATGAGCTCGGAATTCCGTTTCTCGAAACCAGTGCTAAGGAGTCTAACAACGTCGAACAGGCTTTCTTAACTATTGCTGGCGAGATAAAGAAGAAGTATGTTTGTTCACTATCTTTAATCTTTTTTTATGTGTTTGTATCTAACATTTGGTGGTTCGGTTGTTTATGCAGAATGGGAAGCCAGGTGAATGCAAACAAGACCTCTGGAACAGTCCAAATGAAAGGTCAGCCAATCCAACAGAACAATGGTGGAGGTTGTTGCGGTTAGATAGTTTATAAAAACTATCTGAAACTCTTTTCTTCTTTTTTCTTTTATGTGTTGTGGAAACTAATGGCTGTCTAAAACAACTAAGAACTCTGTAATATTTCATGTGACTGTGACCTAATAAGCTATGGTGTAGTTTGCAATATCCCTTTTCTTTTAATATAGAACATCTTGACTTTGATTATATATAATTGGACATCTGCAACACATGATTTTGATTGTATGTGAGATTATATATACATTAGTGTTCTTTCTAGGGTGGTCATGTTCATTACATTAGGATATCATTTGGAAAACTTGTAGGTAGGTCCATTGAATGAGAAATTTGATTCATACTTAAGAGATCGGAAGTCTAAAAAAAACTATGTTGTGTCTTCTCTATGAACCCAAAACCTGGAAAGACTCAATTGAAAGAGTACCCGAATTGGAGATGAGAGATCTCTCCAATGTGGTGGGTGCTCTAAAATAACGTATTTTGAATCAAAGAGATTGAGAAGACATGCCATTATAGGTCCACCGTATACACATATTCGTTTAGACCCAATCTCATTTAAATTTAGACTCATTTGGACCCATTAAAATATGTATAATAATTTTGTTTTTGATTATATTTATCTAGTTAGTTTTAATGTAAATGATATGTATGCCTTTATTATCTTGTTGTGGGTAATCAGAATAACAATTATGAAGGAGGGGCAGGTGAGGGAGTTCTAAATGTGGATAGGTTTGCTCCCGTTAATTTTACATGATGTTCCATCAGTCAGTAACATCCTCAATAGCCACAATTCTCTAGTGAAGACATGGGTGGGGCACGTGCCCCATGTTAATTAAAATTAAAATCGAACTAGATAATTGGCTAGTAGAGCCTAAATTTATGTTGGAGATGATGAGTGCGAAGCAAATGTTTCCTTTTTGTTTGCCACGTTTCCTTTCTTTTTTTTTTGTTAACAATATATTGTCTTCCTTTTTTTTTTGTTCTCTTTAGCCGTTTATATCTATTTTTTTGCTTTCTTTTGATTGGTTTTTTTTGTCTCTTATTTCTTTTATTTATACATATCAAAATTCTTTATTTACTTTATCTTCTTTCATTAGTGAATCCTAAAAACATATTTAGTGAACTTTAGTAAACTGCTTTTTTGTTTCAATTTATACGATATATTAAAATCTACTTTTTATATAGAGAGTTACATTTTCTAATATTTTCTTATATATGCAAGAAAATATAAATAGCACTTTTCACAAAAAAAAAATTCATTTTAAGAGTTTTACATAGCCTAAATGTTTGTAAATATAATAGATGCCAAAAAAAAATCAAAATTATTATTTCATATTTTTTGTTATATTACCAAATTTATAGGTACTCTAGATAAATATGGTTTCTAAATTCACTTCACAATATATATCTAAATACTTAATCGCCACTATGTTTTGTTGATAAAGTTGTTGCATACTACGGTTCAAATACAAACAATGTACATAAGTTACATAACTACCTATTATGGATTTTTTTTCATTTACAATAAGTTGTCCCAAATCTCAAATATTTAAATGCATAATTGTAAGCGAGATTTTGGATTTAGTAAGAAAGAGATGGAGGAAGACGAAGATATGAATAACGTAGAACATATGAATAATAGAGAATATAATGAAAGTTAGAGATAATGAATAATTTCACATTTTCGGACTTTATCATTAACTTAATTTTTGGAGACAATGAGTATATATATGAAGCTGTGGATTGAAAAACTAATATAGTTGCTCTGGAGAATACTTGTTATGATAACAAGGCTAATGTTATATATATATATAGGTAATACTTTAAGCTAAACCAATATGAAAAACAGAAAACAAAATAGATAAACATGAATAATTCATAATATAGATCATTCTTAAACTTCCAAATCTATCATCCAATATAAATGTTTTATACATTTCATTTAATTCTAAAAGAGTAGTGACCTTAAAGCATTCAATATACATATTTATGTTTTATACATTTCATTTAGTTCTAAAAGAGTAGTGACCTTAAAGCATTCAATATACATATATATTTAGATAAGTTAGGATCAATCCTAATATAAGATAATTTTAATGTCTTTTCGTTCAAAATAGAACGAATCTATAGTCTAATCTAAATATCAACGATTTTGGTATTATAACTCTAATGTTAATCAAAGTGCACGCTTGAGGTGGTATATATTTATGCAAATCATTGGATATTATTGACAACTTTCAAGACAAATTCAAGACAAATGCAACATGTTCGCCACATCATTTTTGTCTTAAACTTTCTAGGTATGAAATGAATATGTGATCCATATTGAATCTATTTCTATAAAGGTACACTTTCATATGTTACTAATACCTTTCGAGCATATGTTGTTATGTTGTACGTTTTATATTTATCAGACTTATAAGTCGTATTTGAGAAGTATTGCTATCTATAAGTCTATAACTATTGGTAACAAAAATATTTATCATGTTAATTAATAAATTTGAAATATATTGATATGTTACCTATATTATCATGTTAATTAATAAACGAATAGTCATCTACATTATGTTGTAACTATTATATATGAGTTGTTATGTTATATATAAAATGTTTTTTTTTTTCTTGAACTGTATTAAAATTATACTATCCACGTCAATATGATTGACTAATTTGTACTTTATCTCATGAATATTACAATGTTATAATGTTAACTAATAGATAATTTGTATTTAAATCATTCTAGTTTGTTCATGGATCCAAATACTACATTTATATAATTAACTATTATATCATTCAAAAATATACAATCCTACCGACTATAAAATTAATGTTTTTAAAAGTTCAAGTTAATGTTACACTCTTTCAAATGTACTTAACAATCATGACTTTATACTTTACACAATGATTATCACTGAAGGGTTTGAACACCACTACAATTCAATGAAATTTTCATTTATATTTAAGATCTTCTTACAATAATTATTCTCATCCTTGGAATAATACTAGGGTAATTTTGTACTCAGTTTTATAATAATTTAATCTACAACTTAGAAGATAATTTTGTAACATGCTGAACAAATACACATACATAATTTTACATTAAGTTTTGGAAAGCTTATCTAGGAGAGAGTAGTACACGTTTGTCTCAGGATAACAATACGCATGAAAGTCAAACTATGTACATAAATGTTTCAATTGGAACTCGGTAAGAATTTTATATGAAATGTTTTTTTCAAAAACCTATCAATTGTTTTTTGAGGATTTTATATATTTACATACTATGTAGCAGTATGTCTCTGAAGTAAGCAATAGACGGTAAATATTTAGTCAAATTGAATGTATTTAGTTTCGGAGTGATGGTTATTAAGATTGTATGTGGGCAAAAAAATCGGACATTCACTTATTTGGGTTCTCATACTCTTCTTCTTAGCTGTGTAAAATTTTTTATTTATGTTGTTCATTTTGAAAATCATATATTTAATAGGAGAGATTTTTATTTTCTTAAGGTGTCCACTTAAACAAATTTTAACCAAAATAACATTAAAGTTTATTTATGATGACCATTTAACTCTTATATATTTTATCTTTGTTATTATTTTTATTAATGTATATTAAAAAAAATTAAGTAAAGTCAATAACAATAAAATTTGATGTAAAAATTGAATATAAACAATAGTCTAAGTTAATTCTAATGCTAATTTTTATTTCTTATACATAAGCGTCTTCTATTTTTTCAAAGCAATTTTTTTGACATTAAATTTTAGGATATGTAACATATTCAAAAAATTATCCAAGATTACTTTTTTTACTATAAAATGTACATCTATGTAAACATAAAAGTTTACAATAAACATAACAGTTTACATTAAAGTCAACCTAAATTATTATGAATTTGATATATATATTGTTTTTTGAGGGGGTCAATTATATTGTTTTTATTTAATATTAAATAAATATAATCTAAAAATAAAAAATAAATCAAACAATAAAAAATAAAAGAATAATGTGACAAATGTCACATGTATATAAATTTTGAGATATACATTAATTCATTATTATAAAAAGGGAGCAATTAAAAAAGTTTAATCTACATAATACACTAAGTGAAAATTGTAAGCAAAACATTGCATAACATATTAAATTTCACAAAGTTTGACACATGTTAAATGAGCACAACAACAAAAACAAATAAATAAAATTTGTAGAAAATACTACAAGAGAAACTGCATCAAAATGATCAAATAATGGTAAATCATCAAAGTTCTAGAACTAAAAAATAAGTGTCAATAGACTAAAACTCTCAAAAATAGTGATGATAGATAAGTTTTCATGAAGAAAAATTATTGTCAATAGAAAATCTCTATTCAATAATTTTTTCAATAGGTGTGTGTTTTATATTTGTTTACTTAAAGATAAAATAGATGAAAACTTAGAAAGATGGTGACATTTTGAAACTCGGATTAAATTTATTAGAATCTAATAAAAAAAATTTAAAAATGTGAAAACACTATAGTTTGAATGTTTGTCAATACAAAATTCTACAATTAAAAAGTAAAGTAGTAATGATTATATGATTTAGAGATTTCACCAAAATGCATGGTTAATAAGGAGCGATACATAATATTGATAACATATCAAAGATAGAATTATCATTTTCATTATAATCCAAAAGATATGTTTTTTTTTGTCCTAGATATGTTTACGAATTCTACTATTAAATCAAACGCTTTTAATATTAAAGATATAGAGAAAATGCATATTTAAGGCATTTTAAATTTAGGAAAAAGAGGATATATGGTTGTAATCAAAAATTGACATTTAACAACTAATTAAACATAAGAAAATATTGAAACAAAGATGAAAATTACAAAAATGTTGAAAACGAGATTGTAAAAACCTCATATCATTTTTTAGTATTTTTAACGTGAAACTTAATCATGAATATAAGTTTGGATTTAATGGAAGGAAGGCACTTTGAAAGACATTTTTTATTTAGTTGTGATGGATTCATCCTTGTTTCAAACGCAAGATATTTAATTAGATGCAAAGAAATTGGTCTCTTGTGCGTTCAAGAAATTGTAGAGGTTTTAAGATACATAAAAATCGGTTTATTCGTCCTAGAACGTACCATTTTGTTTTGATCTAATTAGGGTTATCAAATTTAAAATGATTTAAAGCTATTTAAGATGTTTGTCCTAGAGCGTATCTTTTTTTGTTCTGATCTATTATCATGATCATTACAGTGGTGGTGTTGACTTGTCTAATGGTGCTGGTGACAACAACTTTCTTCGCCCACTAACAACAAAACTATCAAACCCTTGTAGAATACAAATTTACTTTAAGAGATCAAAGATAAAACTTAGTTATTTATTTACAAAATAGTTAAGACTTAAGAGACAATAACGAGAAATTGGAACAATCCACAACTGTTATTAGCTCTTCTCTAATTATCATTTTGTGTGCCGCCTCTTACATCGTAAACTTGGCAACATCCCCGCAAATGAGCAATCTTACGATTCGTTGTGATTTCAGAAGAGTCGTTGGTTTTGAGACTTTGAATCAAACAAGAAGATAACTCGACTTAATGACGAATACAAGAATCTCTAAAAATAATGTAGGTTTTTAAAAAAAAAAAAAAAACCCAAAATGTTTTGATCAAAAGATAAATGGGTTAAATGAGATATGTCTGATTTGACTCAAAACCCTTTTAATATATTGACCTAATCGGCTAAACTCATTTAATTATCATACAATAAACGAATCTAAATGAATCTAAATGAGCTTTTTGAAGGTGTTTAGATTTAGATTGGAAAAAAAAAACTCATTATAACATCCCTATTAACAATAAAGGCAATATGCCTTTTATCGCAACAGTAAAATGTTATCCTTGTCTCGCTTTATCTCTTCTTCAACTCTAGGTTTTGAGGGTTTGACAAAATCCTAGATCTACATCGGCTTGCAAGCTCATTTCTCTCTCTTTCTAATTGAAGATTAAGCCTCCAACTACAATTCACCATAAAAAATGGTTGGTGTACTGTGTATAAATCAAGTCAATTAAATGGGTTGGTTGAGGTTATTATGATTTAAGTATGGTTATTATGATTTAAGTATGGTTCAAATTAAACTGGATATTTCTGATTCTACTTAGAATAAGTTATATGTTTTTGGGCTTCCAAATTTGGGCTATATATTGGATTTCTGAATCTCTTTTGCATTCTCAAATCTTTTAATTACAAATCCTTTAGATAAACACGGTGAATGGTCACCATTCAAACCGGATAACCTTTTGAGTTACGACCACTTAAGTCTCATAAAAATCATTAAAAAAAGTAAAAAATATGCTCAACCAATCATTTTCTAGATTTTTTTTTTTCTTCTATCTTATCTTCTTATCTCTTTCACCCTATATCGTCTATCTCCATATCGTTTTGTTTCAGATCTTTTGTACCTCTTGTCTAGTATTTGTTTTGTTCTTTTACTGTTTCCTTCAACTTTGTTGAATGGTTGGAGTGAGATACCATTTGCAACAGTAAAAGATCATTAATCAGACGTAGAACCTTTATCAAAAAGGTATGAATACTTATCACTTTTTTGTTATTGATTTAGTTTCTTATCTTTCCATTTGACATAAGATAGATAGTAGAATGTGTTAGCTTTAGAGTAATGGATAAACGAATGAGTATGCCTTTGATTGCTTACCACTGTTTCATACCTAGAAGCAACAAAAAATTAGTAAGCTATCAGCTACGTTTATTGATCTTTCATCAAATTGAGAAATATGATATATATACCATAAAAACTTTCAAGTAGCTCAAAAGTTTTTTACACTAATTTTTTTGTCGTTCAGCACATTATATGAATACGACCAAAACTATATAGATATTGTTGATTTATTTATTATGAAAAACGGCTTTCAAAATTATATTTTGTCTGATTAAAAACCAGAAGAAAGATCTTCTTATTAGTCAACTGACAGCGACACATAACCGACCTCGTCATCTAAAGCCTAAAACGCTCTTTTACCCAAAAAAACCTCACCAATCTTTGTCAATTCCGTTCGTATGAACATTTTGGGATATGAGAATTTTGTAAATTCCCGAGAAAGTATCTTTAATAGAGAAACATTAACACGTTCTTTTTCCCGTTTTGTAGGATACGCATCAGCTGGGTTTTCTCTGGCAAAAGCTTCCTTTCTTATATACAATTGCCGTATGTTCGAGGTTTTTCTCCTTTATCTTCTCCCCCACGACAGCTCCGTGATCTGAACGTTGTTCTTGATTTCCGGTTTCCCCCTTTTCGTGGGTTCTTATCCAATTTCTCAATTTTGATCCTTTTCGGTCTTACTTTGTTTTCTAAAGGTGTCCGTGAATTCAATTTGAAATGGTGAGCATGGAGAAGAAACGAGCAATTTCTGAATACAGAGAGAGACTTGACAAGACCTTATCGTCTCCTGAGCTCACTAATGAGCAAACTCTTAAAACCCTAATCAGAAATCAGCTAAATGAAGGTTCTTTTATCACATATTTTATACTTTGGTTCGATAATTATTTACTTTTGCTTTTGATTATTTAATGTATTCTTTTTTTTTATTCATGTGTGTTGTCCACAGAGTGTAATGAGGATATATTGGATCAAAGAGCAGCTAATTTATCGAGTATTCTTGAAAAACTTAGAAGTGTATCAACAAAAAAAGATCAAGAATCGTCTGAATCAGCATATGGTGCTTGGAAAGTAAGTCAATTGCTTTTAATTTTTTCCAAAAAAATAAACAGAATTACCAAAAAAGTTGAGTTCTTGTTTTGTTTTTTACAGGTGAAACATGATGACAAAGATTGTCGTGTTATGTATCGAGAAGGAATGAAAGGAAGTCCATTTCACACATTACTTGTTGAAGGTTACATGGATGGACCTATCGAAGATTGTAAGTTTTTCATGGATGGACCAAAAGAAAAAACGTTTTTTGTTTTTTATTCGATTTTGATGATTCAAACTGCGGTTTTTTTAATTCAGGTTTATGTGTATCATGGGAATCATCACTATTTGAGAAATGGTGGCCAAAGTCTACATTTCCAGCATTCAAGATTTTACAAACCAAAAGCTTGGAAAAGTCTCGGATCGATGAACAAATATGTTCAGTCCGAATGAAAATTCCGTGGCCCATGAAAGAAAGAGAAGCTGTTGTGCAGTTTTTCTTATTCGAATACTTTCAAGACGGTTTAGTCATCATCTTACTCAACTCGGTAACCAAAAAAACTAAAATTTCTGTTTCTTTAATGATTTTTTTGAGTCATATCCATATATCTGAAAATTATTATATCTTGTAGGTTTCAACACCTGAAGTAGAGAGCATCGTTGAAGCATCGAAGGCTGTGAGAATAAACTTAGTCGGTGGAGTTGCTATTCAAAAAGTAACTCCCCGACGAAGCTATATACGGTAAGTGTGAGTGATTACATTTTTTTTTGGAAATACATTATATTATATATACATATATCTAAAAAACTTATTGTTTGTAGATCCATCTCGGAGTTAGATATCAAGTTGGACTTGGTGCCACCGAGTTTCATCAACTTTACGTCTAGGCAGCTTCTTGGCAACGGATTTCGACTTTTCAAAAAGGTCATTTTCTCTGTTTCTTTACTTCATTAACAATAAAACCCTGATTTTTAATTAGTTGCTAATTTGTGTGATATTGTGGTGCGTTTTACAGACAATTGAATCGGTCGCTAAATCTGACGAATACGTCAGAATTTTAGCTGATCCACTCTATGCTCACATACGTCAAGCTTTGTATTCGACCTGCGAATCGAACGAGCTCCATGGCGAAGAAGGAAGAGATTGCGAAGAGAAGGAACCGAACTTGGAAGCTGATGAGCTAGTTACGGAATCTGTACCTGACCAAAGAGATGTTTCTCATGAAATTCAAGAAGAAGAATGTGATGCTGCTCATAACGAAGAAGTTTATTTCTCTTCTTTGGAAAACGATGATGGAACCGCTGCTATTAACAAGACTGAAGAAAACAGTAATAAAAGAGGTTTCTGTATAAGTCCAGAGGTTAAGCAAGCTTTAGGCACACTCGAGACAGTGATAACAATGGTTAAGAAATCCAAAACAGATCACTCTGAGGAAGAAGAAGTAGAAGTACCAGCTTCATCATCGTCACCAAAGAAGCATTCAGAGAGCACTGACTTTGTTGCAAGCAACATAGCTTGTGTTCAAGAACCGAAAGTCGAACTTCTTGGTGAAGCATCCCTAGCTCATTACAACAACTACAACAATAGCAGCAGGTAAAAAGAAACTCAAGAAAACTGTTTTTGCTTATGATTTTATAAGAATATTAAACATTTTACCGAGTTTTTTTGTGTTTGAACAGGCGAAGTGGATCGAGTTCTTTTGCTAGCAGCAACAGAATAGCTCCTGGGTCACCAGAGATCGTTGTTGTTTCACCATTTGTTGAGATCCCTAGAGTATCTGTCTCAGAAGCCACTGCTGCAGAAGAGAATGATGATAAACCAAGCGGCTTAAACGGAGATAAGAGCTCGGTTCTGCAGAGAAAATGTAAGCCAGGCTGCTTCAGTTTCAGGTCATGGATGAGAAGGATCTGAATATTTGGAATTTGGTTCAAACCAAAAAGATTTTGTTGTCTTTTCAAGAGTTTAGAACATTTTATTGTTATTCAAGGATTCATCAATTCTCTGTTTTTTTTTTATTTGGATTTTCCATTGTCTCTGTTTTTTTTTATTTGGATTTTTTTTAATTTGGATTTTTTTTTATTGTGATATATGAATAAAAAAGACATTGCAATATGAACGAGGTTGAGAAATTTGGTTCTATCATCCCCTTCCTTACCAGAGAATTGAAAAAAACGTAAACCGAAATCAGCGACTAAGTGAACCGGTTTGGTTTGAAGAAGCCCTAATGAATTAGTGGGCTTGGGTCCGAGTAAAAAACAATAAATAAACCCTAAAGAAGTCACCCATCTTCTTTCCCTCCTCATCTTCTTCGCCGTCTTCGTCTTCTTCGTTTCCGGTAGGGTTTTCTGTCGCCATTCTATCGGTTGGACACTCTCGACTCCTTCGTATGTTTCACTTTTATATCATTGAAATTTGATACAATCGGTTTCACTCAAGGGGAGAGCGTTTTGTTTCTTCAGGGTTTTTGGATCAGGAAGCTCATGTCGATGGAATCTTCGGCTGATCAAGCTACGAACGCGCTATTGAAATTATCTATGGATACTTCTACTTCTTCGACTGCTGGAGCTGGACCTCAGAGTAAAAAGTACGTTTTCTCGCTGGCTTCTTTTACTCTCCGTTTTTGTGAATGAATTTGATTGAAATCGAAATTGATTGTCGCGGATCGCTTATCGTGAAAATGTTGCAGCGCTCTGAAGAAGGAACTTAAGTTGAAGCAGAAAGAGGAAGAGAGGAAACGCAAGGAGGAGGAAAAGGCCAAACAAGTGAGCATTCGTTTTCGTTTTCTTCTGATTCTTAACATACGTTTTATTCTAGGTAAATAATCGTAGTTTGATTGATTATCTCGGTAGCATTTCTATCGAGAATTGGGTTGGGTACTCTCATATGATTTGATCCGCAAGAGAAATTTTGGAAAACCAAATAGTTTTTTTCCATAGAATCAAATTGTTTCAGATTTCCATTTTTATAGAGAGATTTCATTTCGTTGATGCAGGCTCCCAGGGTAAGTGCCCAGAAGACGGCTGCAGCAGATGATGAGGATATGGACCCAACGGTATAAGCCCTTTTTAATAATTTCTCAGTATCGTATGCAATGCCAGTTTTATACGGATATGTATGAATCATTTTCTCCTTGTGTTTCTGTTATCTCCTGCAGCAATACTTTGAGAACAGATTGAAATATCTTGCGGCTGAGAAGGCTAACGGGGAGAATCCTTACCCTCACAAGTTTGCTGTGTCGCTGTCCATTCCTGAATACATTGAGAAGTATGGTAGTTTAGGCAATGGAGATCATGTTGAAGACGCTAAAGTGTCTCTAGCTGGTAAAGTTTAACTGCTTAATGCCATTTCCTAAGATTTCTTAGCCACTTTCCATTTCCACTGAAAAGAGGTTATTTCGTTTTTTGTTAGGGCGGATAATGAGCAAGCGGTCTTCCTCTTCCAAGCTCTTCTTCTATGATCTACACGGTGATGATGTCAAGGTCCAAGTTATGGCTGATGCAAGGTAAAATGCTCTGTTGGCCGGATTTTCGTCTTCTTAAAAACTTTTATGTGGAATAGATTTACTTAGATATATCATATTTTCTTGTACCAGTAAGTCAGGATTGGATGAAGCTGGGTTTTCAAAGCTCCATGCGAGTGTCAAGCGTGGTGATATTGTTGGTATCACTGGATTCCCAGGTTCGTGACTGACTCTATCTTTTCTATTTTCATTCTTAAAGCCTATCTAGTTATCTTTTTTCACTCTTTGCATGTACTCACTCTATTTTCAGGAAAAACTAAGAGGGGAGAGTTGAGTATATTCCCTAGATCATTTGTACTTCTGTCCCATTGCCTGCACATGATGCCAAGAAAGGCCGATAATGCTAATGCAAAGGTAAAACAATTTCACTGTGTCCGTTAATTATACCTTGAGAGTCATCTTATTTACACTAACCTGTTTCACTTTTTTGTTATTACACAGAAACCTGAAATCTGGGTTCCAGGTGACACGAGAAATCCTGAAGCATACATTCTTAAAGATCAGGTATCATCAACTTTGCAAAGGGCTTTAAAGATTGTTATAGCCACTTACATTTCTGAATGTGAATATCTTTTGTTGGATCACATGTCTTAGATTCTAGTCTTTCTATTATTCTTTTTATACATGGACAAGCGTGTGATGTCTTTTTTTGTGGGTTTGCTATCAGGAAACTCGATATCGCCAACGTCATCTTGATCTGATGTTGAACCCAGAGGTTCGGCAGATATTCAAGACCAGAGCTAAGATTGTCTCATACATCCGCAGATTCCTTGACGATAAAGCATTTTTGGAGGTTGAGACACCTATGATGAACAAGATTGCTGGTGGAGCAGCTGCGAGACCATTTGTGACACATCACAATGATCTGGATATGAAGCTGTACATGCGTATCGCACCTGAACTCTTTCTGAAGCAACTTGTTGTCGGTGGCTTGGAACGTGTTTACGAGATAGGAAAGCAATTCAGGAACGAGGGTATTGATTTGACCCACAATCCGGAGTTCACCACTTGCGAGTTCTACATGGCTTTCGCAGATTACAATGACTTGATGAAGATGACCGAGGATATGTTGAGTGGTATGGTCAAGGAACTAACAGGTGGTTACAAAATCAAGTATCATGCTAATGGGTATGACAAGGAGCCAATCGAAATCGACTTCACTCCTCCATTCAGGTTTGAGACAATTTCTTCATTTGATAGAAACCTCAATCTTAAGAATAAAGCTTTTCCATTCATAGGAGCTTAATCGTTGGACCTACTTTATTATTTGTAGGAGGATTGAGATGGTAGGAGAGTTGGAGAAGGTGGCTAACCTCAATATACCAAAAGACTTGGCTAGCGAAGAAGCTAACAAGTACCTGATTGATGCGTGTGCGAAGTTTGACGTCAAATGCCCACCACCTCAGACAACAGCTCGTCTGTTAGATAAAGTAAATCTTCTGTAGCTCTCTTTTACCTTTCTAGGACATCACATCAATGGTGGGGAACTTAAATCTGAAAATGTTGTCATTTCTCTTTGCAGCTTGTTGGAGAATTTCTGGAAGAGACATGTGTGAACCCGACTTTCATCATCAACCATCCTGAGATCATGAGTCCCTTGGCGAAATGGCACAGATCTGAAAGTGGTTTGACAGAGAGATTCGAGCTGTTCATCAACAAACACGAAGTAAGTAAAAGTTGAGAGATGAGTGAGTTGGATTCATCAGTTTCGTATGTTTCAAAATTGTTTGACTAACATGTGTGTGTTATTATTAACTTGAAACCGCAGCTCTGCAACGCATACACAGAGTTGAACGATCCTGTGGTTCAACGTCAACGTTTTGCTGATCAGCTCAAGGATAGACAATCTGGAGATGATGAAGCGATGGCGTTAGACGAGACATTCTGTAATGCTTTAGAATATGGATTGGCTCCGACAGGAGGTTGGGGATTGGGAGTTGACAGACTCACTATGCTCTTTACCGACTCACAGAACATCAAGGTCACTCTCACTCTCTCTTAACCTCAAAGTTAATCTCTGTGAATGAGATATAATCGTCTTCTTAACTAAAATCATGATTTGTATTGTCGTTTGCAGGAGGTTATCCTCTTCCCGGCAATGAGGCCACAGGACGATCCAGCAGCCGCTAAAGGTACCCAACTAAACCAGTAAATTAGTTATGTAAAAAAAATTCACATCGGATTGTAATTTAACACTTGCTTTTATGGTTGCTGCAGCTCCTTCGCAAACAGAGAAGTAAACAGAGTAAAGCCACAGTTTTCGTCTCTTTTGCTAGATTGAGCTTTTAAGGTTTGGTTGTCTAATTGCTCTTATGCTTATATCTCTTCTCCAATTTACTTTTGGTTGCAATGTACGAAGAAAAAAAACCATATTTTCCAACAACAAAAAAAAAACAATTGCTTATTATCAAAAACCTCTTTGTAAGATTTTCGTGATTTCTCTTGAGTATTGAATATCCTAAATTCTTTTTTTTTTGTTGTTATTAGTACCAATTTAAGCATATTAGCTTACCGGTCATTATTTTACGTACGTAAGCCTCTGCTTTTAGTAGTTATTGTATAAATGGTTGAAACGTCCGAGGATGTGAGAAAACGTCAAAGAACACATACAAAAAAAATACTAATTTTATCGCTGACGTCAAAGAACACATACAAAAAATACTAAATGGCCTAGTTTAAATGCATATTCAGATAGAACTAAGTTTAAGTAAATCGTTGAGCAGGAAGTGTAATCTCCGCCGAATTCTAAGGCCAGGTGGTGCACCGCTTTGTGGATCTTCTGGCTCGTAGCGAAATCTTTGTGATATCTCAAGCAATGGATGATTAGATTCAATGCATATTATAGTGTACTGCTGATAAATGAAGATTCAAGTCGTCGATTAAAAAAAAAAAAATTTGTATTCTGAATTGAATGATATAATCAGTATCACAGAAAAAGTCAGACAGCTTTTTAAGCCTGGTTGGTCTATTTGGGTCTCAGAATCCTAATAATATCTTCCAAGACAGCCAGCCATAAGCCAACTCATCTCCTCTCTCCAACACATGTTTCATTATTACTTCTTACCAAATACCTTTCATTTTCTTATTTTGCTCAGAAAAATTAAAATTAAAATAAAGTCATACTTTTCAACTATTATTATAACCATATTATTATACCTAAACCTAACTGGGGATTTACTTGTTCCTGGCATCAAAAATAAATAATAATAAATGGAGTTTTACTTGCTAAAAACAAAATAGAGATTCACTTGCTACACAATATTAAAAGAAAACTACTCAGTTATTCCACCTAATTTGTAAACATTATTATCTGTGTATTTCACAATTTCGGAATTAAATATTATATAATGATATCATTATTGCTAAATAAGAGGAGATTTACTTACCAAGCTATTCACAAATAAAGGGCCAAATGTTAAGAAGATAAGAGACCCTTACGAGTGAAGAAACGGTAGTTGGTTCTCAAGTCTTTTCTCTTTTGTTTCCCACTTTATTATGATTCATTTTTCCATACTCCAAATCAATTAAAAAATTGAGTTCATATATATCTAATTACAATTTTTTTTATAACCCAAAAATCAAACCCCCCAAAAAATAATATTTTATATATAGAAAAAAACCCAACAAACCCTCTTTCACTAATCAATTGAAGAAATGATTTGAACATTGATGTTCCTCCCTTGTTTTTTTCTTTTTTCCTCTTCAAAGCCGATCAATGATCTCTTCTTGTAATGTGTTTACAGATAAACAACACACTTGATTTGAGAGATATTGTTTCTTCAACAATCTCTTTGGGTTTGTGAATTCATCAGCATTTGCCTAGATACGAGTCCTTGCCAATAGCTCCAAGCATTCTACATGCTACTTCCAGCAACTTTCCTGTTTATAAAACTTTAAATTATTAGGTCATGATCACAATCTCCTGTCACCTAATTAAAATATTTCTGTAATTAGACTTTACCAAAAGCTAAAACCTACTAATCCTATAAACAAATATAATAAGTGCATTCTTAGAAACGTGAGAAGATGCTTTTAGCTAATGCCAAGAAGCTTCTAATGATTCTTTCTTCTGTTTGATATCCTTCCAATACCCTTTACCAATCTTTACTTTTCAGTAAATGATTATTACTTTGAGCCTTAATCATATACACTAAACATCAAATTGGTCACAATCTACAATTATATCAATCAACCATTAAATTATGATTTCATCATTGTAACTAAGCGAAATTGAGTAGCCAAAACTCGAATCTATAGATCAATTAAACGAACGTACCTCTTCTTGACTTAACAACTTTCTTAACCGAACCGGTTGGTTTCTTCACCGTCTCTTCTTCTTCCTCCGGGAACAAAACACCATCAATCCCCTGAACCGAAATTCGACCGTCCGTGTAAATATCCGGATCAAACAGGTAAGCTGACCGGTCACCGGAACCGAACTTAACTGAACCATCAGCTTCCTTAGCTGCAACCTTGTGAGGAAAACGCAGCGTTTCATAGTTCACTTTCCCGAATCTCCTAACCGAATTATACATACTCTCCTCCGTTTGGTACTCCGGTATAATATGGTAATACACGATTTGCTCCGGAGCTCCGGGTTCGCTCAACTGATCCGTCGTCAATTTCGCCATAGCTTCGTCGTTAGGAGCTAATACGGTGAGGACGTAACCTTCCGATACTAATCGACCCATCTCCGTCGCGAGTGAAGTCAGATTCACCAGAATATCGGCCATTTCGTTGTACCCGCCGTAATGTAACAACGTGTGGATGAAATCTTTAACCTGAGCCTCGCCGTTGAAGTGGTGGCGTGGACCTCCGGGTCCTGGAGCCGGAGCCGGAGCTAGAGAGGGACCTGGAGCCATGGCGGATTCGATCGGCAGAGCCGGTGGAGATCCAGCGGGTACTGCGGCGGCAGCGGATTTCTTGAGACGGTTGGTTCTAGGGTCAACTTCCGGAGCTCCTTCGGGTAATACGGCGGAGATTGAACGGAGATTTCTCCGTCGGTTGAAATCCTCTTGGACGGAGCGAGGGATTAAGAGCCGTTCGATTCCGTGGATTAGCCCGTCGGGTCGGGTCAAATCATCCGGTCGGGTAATTTCGGCGAAATTCACCAATCTCTTTCCATTTCCTTTGATGTTGCTCAAATGCAGCACTTGGTCGTTCCCCAGCGTGGCGTGCTTGACGACCCGACCCGAATTCACGTCAGGCCATTGTGTTGACCCGACCCGATTGGGGATAATGTGAGACAAGAGCAGCGTTTGGAGGGATTTGAGGTTACCTGGCTGAAGCAAGAAGCGTTTGAAATCCGGGTCGAGGTCACGCTCAAGAGCTTCATTGCGAGGGGCAAAAATGGTAATATTATGACGACCGACGGCGTCTTCGAGGGTTTGGAGGAGGAGAGCCTTCTCGACGAGCTCGGCGAGCTCGGTGTAACGAGAGTCGAGGAGAGCAACGAGGACAGAGTTTGAGTTTATTTGACCCGACCCGGTTATGTTGTGGTGACCCCATTCTTGATTCTGAGGCAAAGCGGATGCAGTGAGGAAGAAAAAGAAGAAAGTTACGGCGGAGCAACCATAGATGCAACGACCCATGGTGCTCTGTAAGATTGAGATAATCTCTCGAACAAGGAATACAAAAAAGCTTCTTTAAGGGAGAATTTACTTCGTTTTCTCTGTTTTCTTGAAGCGTCGGTAATAGGAAAGTGGGAGTGAGAGACAAGGAAGAAGACAGAGAGATGTGAGTTAGGGTGGTCTCTCTGTGTGTGTTGTGTTGTGTATCAAAAACAAGTTTGGGTTTTCGGACAGGCTGGTGGTAGGGACCACACGGTGTCTGAAATTTTAATAATTATTTAGCTGACTTTGGCTTTCCTTTTAAGTATCGGCTCAACTCGGCTCCCAATTACGTCTCAGTCGCCTTTTATATTTTTTTTTCCGGCTATATATTTTTTTTTTCTGCTCTATCATAAAATCATTGAACTAGCACCACTTTCTTTTTGGCATCATTAAGAAATTATTTTCTTAACAACGACAAAATTACTTATTTGCAAATAAACCTAATTTTATTAGTTGGATTTATACACATTTGAATATGTATAAACTAAAGCCTCAAACACAACAATAGCCAAAACTAAAATGACTCTATTTACTCCTGTTACTGTATACATACCAATTAAGGGTGGATCTTAAAATATAATTGATATGGGACATAATATATTAAATATTTTCAATAAATATATTTAATATTTTAAAATGTTTTATATAAATGGATTTTTTAATAATAATCAGTATTATAAAACGCATTCGATAGACAGTAAATAAGGGTATAATGTCTATCTGTATATTTGGATGTTTAACTGGAGTTTTAACGAATAAAATTATATATATTTTGAATAAAATTTTCATACATTTTAGTTTTATAAAAATTAAAAATAAAAGCATAGTCTCAAATAACAAAATGAATAAACTATGATGCAAAAAAATAAATATATAATTTTTAAAATGTATAAATTATCTCAAACTATATAAAAAATATAATATTACAAAAATAATTAAAGTGAATAGAATTTTTAAACTTACTCCAAATGAATTAGATTATTTTTAGTTTAGAAAATTATAATAAATATTATTTTTAACTAAATAATGTCAATTTACATCATAACATATAATTATGCAAAAATAATAATTTAATTTAAAAATAACCGTCTATAATCTTTTAGACACTCCGTATACACCGGTAGTCGCGTGCCTAAACTGTAATAAGTGTTCAAATTCTTTAAATCGCCTATATTACTGGATAGTGTAAAATCGGGGTAAACACTACCGAAAACGTATTTTAGAACACTTGTCTCATCTTCATTAATTGATTAGTTTTTTAGAAATTTTAAAATTATTCGAAAATAATATTTATAATATTCTTATCTTGGTTGTTAACAATAAGAAAATGGTATAAATACCGTAGAGTGAAAGTGATGGTCTTTGAACTTTTCCTTAGTCTTAAATATAAGAAAAACGGATACAAATTAGTCAATCTTCTATAGTTAATGATGTGGTGATACTTAAATTTAAAGTTTAATGAAAAAACCCATCTAAAATGTAATTAAGAAATCTAGCCAAGAAGGAGCCGGAGAAGAGGGAAAAACACGTGGCTTAAATAGAAGCTGTCGGTGTGCGACCTAAAACAACCATCATTTATTTTTAGTATTTATTACACCTTTTGGTTGCTACGCTATGTTCGTCAATCGTGTTATGTCCCACCTCAGTTCGATTCTACTTACTTATTACTCCCACGCGCTTCAACTTGACGCGTGGCCTGCACTTACGTGCCAACAAATTATGCAAAACTTGTAAAAGCGATTCTCACTGTTCTCCCCCAATGTTATGCTCTAAGGCCCAATCTATTTAATATAGATCTTAAAGAGTTTCGTTTAACGTAAGCCCATTAGAGTTGAAACTCATGTTGTTAAAGTCTTGTATTGTTTTTGTCTTCGATTATAAATATCCAGGGACCTTGCTCGTTGTTTCTTGTTTCCCCCCCAAAAAATCGCATTCGTTTTAGACACCAAAACATCATTGTAATCAGCTCAACATAGCTCTTTTTGTAATCTGTTTCATTTGATTAATCCATATCGAATTTGTCTAAGCTCTTGACGATATTCTAACCAGTGTTGTCCGCTAATTGAAAACCACCTCAAAATCCTAGTGTGAAATTTGTCTCTCACAATCCCTTCTTAATAAAATTTAGGACCCGTGACAGAATTTTGTTTCTGGCATTTAAATACATTGAAATTTATATTTTTGGGTTTGTTTTTGTTTGAACAAGAAATTTAATATTAAGAATGGGCCCTGGCCCAAGCGTCTCTTGCCTACCCTAAGCCACCCTCGGCTCTCTGAACTACACAGAATGGAATGAAAGCCCCCTCACAGACGACCTTTGCTCAGAAGTCAGAACAATGACATTTGACCAAATACAAGATTATTATTTCTTTAATAATAGTATATAATCCGAGTTTGATACAACAACATTACAATTATATATTAATATAAACCACTAATTTTATAGTCAAGTTAAGATTGGTTTTACATCGTATTTTACTCGTTAAGTAAGTAAACCTTTTACATCAGAGTTACTTAACCGAAACTGAAACCGAAGTCGTAAACAAAAAGATACGAGACGGAAAGCTAATTATCCCTAAATGAAGTTTAAAAAGAGGACGGGTTATGATTAGCCAATATTTCGAGGTCACACAACTTTGACTATTTTCTCGTCAAAGAGGACGGGTGAATTCATTTTGGTGCCGACATTTTGCTTTTCATTAGGAATCAACTATTCGGATCTTTGAATAACAAAACAGTAGTAAGTTCAAAATTTAATTAACTAAAGTTGCCGTGTGACCAAAAAAATAAAATAAAACTAAAGTTGCCGAAAGAGCCGAAAGATAACTAAAAATTAAAAAAGAACCTCCTGGATAATCTATTTTGAAAAAGAAAAAAAAAACAAAGACAACCAAACCATTCTAATTATATATTATCTTGTGAGTTTTGGTGGTAAGTTGAATCCTTGACAGTTTCCTATCAATAGTAGACACACGATTTCATTTAGAATAATACCATTTACTTGTACAGTTTTTTTTTTTAATTAAATCACATTAGTTACTTGTTCCGGTTCAATCCTTGTTTAGTTAATTGTTCCACAAGATCAGTATCTTCCACAAAATCAGTCTTTTAAATACTGTTTCGATATTTCTGCATTCTCTAGTTAGTGAGATAGTCTAAGATCTTCTCCTCCTGTTATATATTTATACGTATGTTTATCAAATGAAATATAAGAGAAACTTTTCAACATCTGTGATTTTGTTCCTTTATAGTACATTTGAAAATAAATAATAGTTGACGTAACACTCCAACCTGTTTCATAACCACAACAAATGGTGATACCAATGATAAAGAGATGGTGGTCAAGTCCAAGGAGATCGGACCTTCATCCATCAAGTGGCTGATTCTCAACAATAGCAACTACATGGTCTGGTCTATGTGAATGAATATAGTGTTTAAGATGAACAAGGTGTGGAATACTGTTGATCTAGTAACAAAAGATGTGGGAGAAACTGAGTTCAAGATTAAGAGAGAAAATGTTGACTTAAACTTGAACTTTAAGTTTTTTGAGTTTTAAAGAGATTTGGATAGTATAATTATATTTAGGAGTTATTTAAATATAAGTTAAAAGAATCTTTTGTTAAGTAGTCCAAAGAAAAATATGTGCTGGCTTAGCTTTTAAAACCCAAAACAGACAATATCATACTATGGAGAGTTAGACATGTATTTGAAAGATCCCAATAAAACAAATGTAACGTCGCTTATGTCGATAATATTATCGTGGTGTCAAGTAGAAAAAATATAGGCAGCAAGTGACCTTACTTGTCAATTTATTTGGTCCATTATAGAGTTATACCCAATAATCTTTGGAAAACTATATTAAAAATTAGTCTAAACTAAAATACATATTTGAAATTGATTAAAAAGCACTAAAGTATATGTTTTTTTCTATCTTTTATAGAAAAATTAATTTTATAAAATTTGAACAGTTAATAAATTATATTTAAAAAAAAAAAAACGAAAAAACAATTCTACAACTCTAGAAATATTCAAAGCCATTATTTATTTAAAAAATTGAATTTAAAAGTAATATAAAATGGTATAAAACAATTAACTCACTATGGTGAGAGTTGACAGTAAAAAAAAAGATAACTAGTAGCATCCTCTAAGATTATTAGTCAAAGTTTTAGGAAGAATCTCTTAATTTATTTTCACAAACATCTGAAATATAAGCATGTCATGCGATTCACCAAATTAATAGGGAGAAATGAAGAGGGGTCACATCAAAGCTGAATTTAGTGAGTACGGTAAAAGACAATTGAAATACAACAAAGCAGAAAAAAATAAGAAAACAGAAAATAGAGATGAAAAAGGAAACAAGAGTAATTATAGATGCAGAATAAGATGGTAGTGCTAGCAACACCTGAATTAATGCTAAACACTAATCACAACTCTCTTTTGCGGTCCCCACAATTATAAGTTGACACCCATTCAGATAATGACACTTCCCACGAGATACTTTATTTTTTCTTTTATACCCTAATCTATTTTTTACCTTTGGATTCTATTTTTTCTTTAAGGTCATGCCACTAATTATTTACCACATGACTGACTCTTCTTATTTTTGCGAATGTATCAATGGATACGCTACCCAAAAAAAATACAAAAAAAGTATTCGGAGAAGGTTAGGTCTGGCCATATTTATGGAATCTGAATCCTCGTTCTGACACAAAAATGTTTCGGATCCGAATCGGTAATATAAAAATATTTGAACAGGTATTCGATTTTGACATCCAAAAACCCGAAATCGAATAGAACCAAACTGAAAATCAAATAGGTATCCAAATATACTCGAAATACAATTATATACCTAAAAATGTTAATTATATTTGGACTTAATATAAACATGTTAGGAACTTATAATTTTTGTTTTTGTTTCAAGTTTATTATTAGTTTTTAATTTAATATGTCTTTGTTTTGATAAAAAATTAGGAATTCAAGATTTTTCGAGTGGATTAGAGTTTGGTTTTTCTTTTGTTTATTCATTTTGCAATATTTATGAAATATATTTTGGATTTTAAAATATATTTTTTAATATATTTTAGTTGTTATTTGAAAAAAAAATTCAAACAAAATTTCAAGTTAAAATTTTGCTATTATATTTTTTTTTTTTTAGCTTTAGATTATATATATATTTTTTTTGTATGTTATTCGGGTAATTTGGGATCAATTCGGTTAAAAAATCGAACTAACCTAAACAAAACCCGAAAAATTCTGAATGTGAACAGAACCCGACCCGACCCGATATAGAAAAAAAATACCCCTAATGATTAGTTCTAAAAACCCGAAATCTAAATAAATCCGAACTGAAACCGAATAAGTACATGAACACCCAGACGTAGATAAGCTTGTGTTAAGACAAGATTAAACACCCATATTAAACCCTCAATTCAAATTATGTTATTAGCTTTTTGTTTTCCCAAAATTAATCAAACTAATCGATCCAAGGTATTAACAGCTCCATGTCAAATTCTAATATTGATTTGGTTAGACTAAAATTTTCTCTTACTTAATTAATATATATCTACTCCATCACAATCAATGGTTGGCTACATGTTTTCATCTACTAAATAATTGGATTACCAAATAATGGGTCTGATTGATTATCCAAAACGGTAGGAGTTTTTAGTGATAAACGAAAGTAGAAAACAACTACAAAATATAACAAAAGTGTAAGAAAAAACGGTAGAAAAGAAATAAAATTAAGAGTATTGTTTTGGCATCGCTTCGGCATCAATAAGGAGTTACCAATCGAATCATGAGTTATTGTTTTTTAGTCAATCATGTACATCTCATGTCTTGTCATTTTCGACAAACACATAACACACGATTCAATTTCAAATTTATATTGTTTCATAGTTTGATGATCACAAATCCTATAACATTGGAAATGAATCACACATCAAAGATTTGATAGAAATTTGGGAATTATATAAAAATAAAAAGGCAGACACACAATTTTGCTTGGCTCACACAACACGCATTAACTAAGTGTTCTTGTACATCTCGCGTCTTGTCATTTTCTACAAACACATTAGATACACTCAAATTTGAAAATTTTCTTGTTCTGTATTTTGATGATCACAAAATATCCCATAACAGTCGAAATGAATCACACATCAAAGATTTGATATACATTTTGTGACAAATTGTAAAAATGAAGGCAGACACGCACACTTTTGCTTGGCTCACGCAACAGTCACCACACAATCAAGGAAATTGGAAACAAGAACTATTAACAAAGAAAAGATATTTTTGATAAGCCTCTATCTTTTCACTAATCAATGCCAAACGACTCTCGGTGTCGCCGCCACCGTATCTCCTCCGCCTCTAATTGTCATGTTCCGGTACACTTCGGTGACCGACGGCCTTGGTGATGAAGTTAAAGACTTTAAAACTCTCGGAGACGAAACCGATTCTCTCTGTGACGGACTACGCCAGAATCCGGCGCCGTAAAATCTGTTCCACATCTCTTTCTCTAATGCCAACACCGCCTCGTCCTCTTCATCCGTCTCATCGTCCGTCGTTAGTCCAGCCGATGCTGCTGAATTCCCGATGTATTTCAGATCCACGAAATCGTCGTCGTCGTCTGACACGTCGTTGCTATCCAATGGATGGATCGCGAATTCCGAATTCTGGAATATCCTCTGCATCCGCTCGCTTTTTCCGTCCGTCGGAAGCGGCGGAAGCATTCCGTTCTTTACGAGACGTTTACGGCGGTGACAGCGGAGAGCGCGACGGCAGATTCCGCGGGGGACTTTGTAGACCGCGAGAACGAGAAGGTTGACGAGTCCGCAGGGACAGCAGCACCATACGGCGGCGCAACTCGCCGTCGTGCCGCCACAGAACTCAGCGGGAGTGGATCCGCCGCAAGTGGCTGTTGGAGACGGAGAAGAGAGACTTCTCTGAAGCAGAGGTTGTCTCCGGTGACTGCGAGATGGAGAAGACGATGGAGTATCTGACGGTTTCGTTTGCCTCGAGATCTGCCTCGGATCGTAACGTACCGTCGAGTTCATAATTCTTTTTTCGCTCGAGAAAGAAATTAGAAAAATAAACGCAGATTAGAGATGAGAATCAATTCCTTGATCGTGTTCTTCCTCTTGTTGCTCCAATTGCATCAGAAGATCGAATTGAAATTCGAAATTTCAAAGAAATTCAGGGACTGGATCTCAAATTTTCGCAAAGGAAAAGAGTTAAACCTCAGAATAATCTTGGAACAGAGGTCTCAGATGAAAGGCTAAACCGGCCAAACGCAGCACCACGGTATATCTCCGGTGATGGCGACGGCGAAGCGGTATAAACGCTCGTGGGGGTGGCAAGAAGGAAACCCAATGGAAAATGGAGACAATCGGGAGTGACTTGTACAAAAATACAGACACCAAACCGATAAATTAGGCGCGAGAAGTTTTGGATCCAATCGTTTGACTTCTGAACACGAAATATTTCCGGTAGAAAAAAGAATTGTCTTTCTCGGAGGGAGGTCGTCCGAAATGGAAGGGGAGAGAGATTTGGTGAGAGGATGATTTGGAATTTGGATTTGTGTGTCGAGCGTGCGAGGGTTGACGAAGAAGAGGAAGGTGAATGGATGATATGTGTGCTTATTTATATACAAATAAAGTCCAACAAGTTATTTATTTTGTTGTCTTCTTCAGGTGGCCTTTCTTTGTTAGTATTATCTCTTGTACCGGATTTATATGGTGAATGTGAAAAATATTTGACCAGGAAAGAAAAATCTAAATGTCATCAATTTATGAGAATAAGTTCATTTCCCAACTATATATACATGTGATTATTGAACTAGCACTAATTTTATTGCTCTTTTTTAATTCTTTATATATTAAAAATAAAAAATAAAAATAACATTATTGTTGATAAAAGACTAGATGTTGCATTGTGATTAGATTTTAGGTTGTAAAATAATGACATGGAAATGTGACTTATGTTTAACTTTTATAATTCAACTTTTTGAAATATAGTGTAATGTGAATGGTTGTTAGATATTACATTTTGATTTGTTGTTTGAGGATGCAAATAAAATGTGTTATTTAACATTTATTTGGAGAATTTTGTCATCTAATAATTTATTAATAATTTATTATGGGTAAATTGGGTCAAACGATATTTGCTAAAGAAGTAATGTTTTTGAACAGTTTCAGAAAATACTTCATTGGAGTTTAGGATGTGAAAGAAACTTTTGAAGTAGATGGAGTTTGCTAAACAATTCATGTCGTTGAGATTGGAAACGAATTTTCTCACATCTATTTAACACAACTTTTAGAGTAGTTTGAGGCGGTTATTTTATATCTTTGGACCACGTGGATACATTGTTTTGGGGATTTCTAAAAACACTTTTCTTGAAGAGGTTTAGGACACCAGAAGGGTTGAACATGTGATGTTAAGAAAAGACACAACAATATGGAAAGGAAAGGAAGGAAAGTATGGAAAAGTTTTTGTGGTAAAAGACACGTCATGCCTTTGAAGAGAAGCTATCTATAATGCATTGGGATAAAAAAGGAGTATAGTTCTCTCATGCTACACCAAAGTTCTCTTTATGGTTTCACTAGTCATGAAAAGCATATTGACCATGGGGATAGAATTCAAAACCGGCTTCCCACTACTAATACCACTTGCGTATTTTTCGCAAGGGAAGAGCTACCAAAGACGTCTATGCGTTTAGAGAAGTTCACACCAATGATCGACCAATGTGAAGGAACACTTTCACCTTTAACTCCCATAGAAGTGGATGTCTCTGTGACCTCTGGCAATTTAACATTTAGGTGGGAGGCGAAGAGATCAAATGAGGGAGGATAGTAGGTCTCCAAACCTTTCCCTAGACATCTTATGCTTGTAAAAGACCCTTAGCCACCACGACCACTGGCGTCATATTCATAGAAACACCTCATATCTCGAAAGTCTAATGTTGTAATATTCTTATCGCGCGATTTACGAGTAAGGGGTTGACCTAAAGAACACCCTAACATAACCATGAGGCATACCCCAAAGATATGTTGGAACTTAACATGCGGCATAACTGCCAATGATAATGAAGTTTGATTGGTGAACAAAAACAGAACATATATATTAGCGGTTAACGGAACCGGTGAGCGGTTGATATATAGTGTAAAACTGTGAGAGAAAGTTGTTGGTGAAAACAATGACAAAAAATTGAAAAACGTTTCTATAACTTTTAGTAACGCTTTTGTGATTGATATATATATATATATAAACTTTATTTTTCGAATCGTTTTGTTTTAATTCATCAATCAAAATCTTGTAAAAACTTTAAATAGTTATACACACTTTGTGTGAGTTTGGGATCTATACCAGTTACAAAAATAAAGTCAAAAAAGTTGATTTATCAACTAGAAAACCAAGAGTAGAAATGAATTTTTCTTTTTCTTTTTCTAATTTTTCTATTCGTATATAAAAACATAAAAAGAAAGCATATCCTTGCGCTATAAATAATCAAACGAAAAATGTAGACGAAGAGCGTGATATATAATGATTGATTAGCTTATCTATCGTAATTACACGTATCTTTTTAAGAGTCTAACAATATATGCAATTAATTTATTAGACGTCATCGTCTAGACGGTTGTCAGATATTGATTGGTTTTTTTTCTCCAGTGTCTTTGCTCTCTTTATTTTCGTCAACGAAATGATGCGATATAAGAATAGTTTAATTTAAAAGAAAACAAGCAAAACGAGTGTGGCGTACCACTATCATTTGAAGAATTAAAACAAGTATATAACAAATTTTGTATTATATCTTAAAAGCTGTTAAAATTCTTCTTTTTTTTTTGGGACTGGTTCATGCCCTCGAGGCACAAAGCTAAAAAGGTCAACGCAAGTATACGCTGCACTCATTTTGAAAGTATTCGTATCTGAGCAAGAAAAGGAAGTGATGGATTTTCTTAAGAAAATTTCTGTAACGAATTTAGAAAAAATTAAGAAAAATAATTCTTTTGCATATATTATTAATATTACAAAGGTGGGGAAACCGGACCAAGAATCTGAGATATTAAATGATAGCCCACTACACGATGCATAAGAAAATTTCGATGCCAATGATAAAGGAGATGCGTGAATATAAGCATTCCACTCTCGCCACACCATATATATTGTCTCATGGAATAGAAGCCTAATCAACACAAAATCTCTACGCTCAAAACGATGGGATAGTAGAAATTTCATCAAAATCCGGGTTAGGCGATCGCAATAAAGCACCACCACACACCTCATCCCACACTGTAAACAAGAAAAGAAAAGTAAAAAACAAATGATCCCTCGATTCATTCAATTCGGCATACAATACGCAAGACTGACTCGTACCCCCCCCCCCCCCCCCCCACGAAGCCGTACGAAGCCCGTAAACGATCATGAATCGCAAGCCATGCTATGAAAGCGGGATTCGCTGGGAGAACCAAATGAGCTTAGACCAAGGAAACGTGGGTTTCACCTCCCTATGTTGATTCCAAGTTTTGGCCATTGAGAAACACAGCTTATATACCGTTTTCTCATGGCATTATCAAATACGATCAGGGCCAACGTTAATTATCGGAGGTTGAGCTTTTTTAATATCCGAAATAATCTCAGCAACTCGCGGCGATTAAGTCCTTTGAAAACACCATTCTCCCTCATTAACCACTTGATTAAGAGACATCCATCGCTGGATCCTCAGCTGCCTTGTACCGGTCTCACCTAATACATCAATTAAGCGTCCTACTTTGCACCAAAGATCATACCAAAATCAGAATAATATTTATTGGTAAGGAATGGAGTAACCTCCAAAATTTATATTTGGTGCATGCTTTTTGTTTCTTTTATATCCTTTTGTTGTATTTTTTATATATATTTGTTTCAACTGCATGTACGTTTATGTTAAATTTCATTTCTAACTTAAGCGAAGACTAGATAAATTTTTTATTACCAATAATTAAAACTATTGACTAATTGAGTATGACCTAATAATGATCTGAATACCCAAAACTGGAATGATTAGAGACCGAGTGATCACCATGGTAGTTTTCCGACTTGACTCAACAATGGCCGGGATGGCTCAGCAAGGGATACCACATATTCCCAGATTCTTAATTACTACCAAGAAAACATGGTCGTGTTATAGGTGTAAGTAGAAATTGAGAACTAGATAACCCAACAAAGCAATAGTTCAGACAATAACAACGATAGTCTGGCCAGTATTGGATCTCGAGAAAGGTATTTTCCACGAAATTGAGGGCTTATTCTCATAAGAATTATCACCACTTTAAGCCTTGGTCATCGAACGTATAAGGATTGAAACTTGAATCTAATGTTTCGTTCACACGTGTAGAAAAGACATTAACTGGAAAATTATCATGTGGAGATTCAAATAATTTGATAGCTCTCAATAACTCCCTGGGTGCTTTCAACCAAATATACATGACATGAATTCTGATAATAAAACGAGTTGCTATAAATTTCTCGTTAGACCACACACTTCCCAACATCTATTCTCACTGGTAACACAACCATGTTTCCAAGAGCAATGACCCCATTTGCTTAACCACTTTCGACCATTGTTGGGTTATTCCATAATGCTATCCGTGTTAGCCACCCTTTAATTAGTGCCAACATATTCATAAAACGTTGGTTTTTTCTTCTAGTGATTTATTTTTCTCACATCAAGTTATATCTTCTATTTCTAATTTAGAGATGCCTTTTGACAACTTGCATGCATGTGCCTGGCTGGTGGAGAAGAGTAGTTGAGTAGGAGCGAGCAACCAATTCGGTAGGTAACAATATATATCATGTTGCAAATTAGGTTTTTTACTCGAATTTACACTAATATGTGGACCCTCTTTGTATTTCTAAGACACAGAATGGTTCAGTTTTTCATTTGCCTGCATCCAAATTTGAAATATTTTTAATTTTTAATGATCTAATCAAAGTCATTTTCTACTCCACATACGCAATCCCAATTTGTATAAACAATTGTAAGTGGAGTGGAGAGAGATCGTTTGATTCCAAATATTTCTACTTAAATTTTGTAATCGAGTTTAACAACCTTGTAAAGTATAAAATGATGTAGCACACATTCTTTAACTTTAGAAAATTCCAGAAAACTAAGGACACGTATACATATATCTAATTAAGAGATTACTTTATTATAAATGAGAATCAAATATGTTTTTTAAAAGTTGAAATAAAAACACGATGACACAATTACACCTAAACTTGTGGATTTTGGACGTGAGAGGTTAATTTTTTCGTTGATTGTTTTTTTGATTGGTTGTCCCTTTCATTTTAGTGATAGAAAATGAATAGTCTGACACGTGTAAGCGAGCCATGAAAAAGACATAAAAACACGAATATCTCATATTTCGAGCCAACATCTCACTTAAGTATTTTGGTATAAAACAAGTACATCATGACACTAAAATCTAAAATAAAGTTGACAATGACCAAAATATATGTATAATGTAAATGGATATACAGAAAAAAATAAAAATGACGACAACCATACACGTGTGCAATTTTCAAAACTAACGACCAAAATTCATGCTCACCGAGTCGATCCATCCCGCCAGATGAGGTAGGGTCGAGATGACAATTCGATTTGGTTCCGTTATTTGCCTATTTTATTTAATATTATTTTAGTTAGCATGGGGATAAAAATAGCTAAACTATGATAGTCTTAGTTAATTAATACAATAGTTTTTTTTTATATTTTAATTTGGAAATTTATTATTTTTATAAAATTTAAATCGGTTAATTTGATTCGGTTTAAGTTTATGTATTTAAATTTATGCATTCGAATACATGTTGCATGTTGGGGTCCATGTGGGGGTCTTTCGATTTTGGAGTTTTCGATAACTAACTCATAAATTTCATTTATGTAGTTTTAATTTTTGAGTTGAATTTAAAAAAAAAAAAAATTGAGTTGAATTCGGTTTAAAACGTATTTACCTAATACTTAAAATATCCAAAACTATCTGATAAACCTGGGAAAGAACTATATAGAAGTATATGAATCACCCGAAACATTGTAAGAAATGTTTAAATTATGTGAAAGTACTCAAAAATATCCAATTGTTCGAAGTTAGGTAAAATGGGTTAGTACATCTAGTTAGTTTCATGTTTTATTTATTTATTTATAATAGTTCGGATTGGGATTATATCCGAAGTACCTAGACACTGAAACCATTCGGGAATTTCAGTAGAACCAAACCCAATCAAGATCAGAATTTTCGGACTTTTAGTTTCAAATTCTTTTATTTTTCCCCTGTCTTGGTTCGGTTGAATTGGTGTCGAATCAAGTTCAACTTATTTAGCGATACTAAATAAATGTTGATTTCCGTGGGTTGATTTTACGCTTCGTAAACGTGATTGTATAAGCGGTCAGGCCTGAATCAAATTTACGGATTATGGGTCCAGGCTCGAAACAGATATTCGGCCCAATCAGGCTATAGACAAAACTATTCGACCGTTTCTCGAGTTGGCCCATTATGAGTGTGCGGCTCTCGTCTCGAGTTTATTGTTTGTATTAAAATTAGAATTTTGAGTGTGTCTAAGTTTATGGGTAGAAAATGGGTCGTTTCTTAATGTGAGGTTTAGAAACATAAAAAATATTATACGTGGAAAAGAACACTACATCTATACACGTCGCAAAAGCACGTGTATGAAGGTGGATACGAACAATATTATAAGAAAACTATATTTTTCAGAAAAAATAAGAACAAAAAAACGAGTAGGAGTTAAGCTAAATTGTCATATAGTGATGAAATGTTCCTTTATGGCCGGTCTCTGCCGACCAATCCGACGTGAGTTGTAATGACCTTTTTCTGACTAATTTACGTTTTATGAGAAGGCCCACGTTCCGGTCACATTGATCTTCGCCGTTTAGGAGTTAGTCACGCACTATATTTTGTTGGAACTAATCACCAAAACATCATTTTGTGAATGTATAAGGTGTCACAGTAACTGGTCATAAATCCAACCATACATATCAAACGAACTAAATCCATTGGTACGAAGACTAAGATAGACATTTCTATATTCATTAGTAAAGTTTGAGTGTATATCTTTTGAAAATGTTTCAACGCCTTTGTATATGTGTTACCTCTTCATTTATTGTGTAATGTTTTGCACACCTTCTTATTGACACAATCACATGTTCTGGTTGATTAATCATTTACCTATAGGTTATTAGAAGACACCACGTACGCATACGTTAGTACAGTACACTGATACATCCAGATCTTAGCTTATATTTTCGTTAATCACAAAAAGATATTTTCATAGCTTATCATCGTCTTTCCACAATATCACACAATTTTTACTATAAATACCAATCATCTTATTATATAATCCTAAAAACGCTATTAAATTTTGTATGTCATGGTAATGTAAAATCATCTTCTAGAAAATACTATTAGAAGAATTATGCTCAAATATCCAAAAAATTAATTTTCAGTTAAATTGTAATCAGATTTATTTCATCATATGCCAATGAAAATTTAGACTACAATTCTCCACATCTATCGTGGAAAGGTTTCTATGTGATATCTAACATATCATTATTTTATTTTTTGGTCTTTAAGTTGGATTCCTCAACAGTATTCTTAGTAAATGACTAAATGTTGATGTAGTTGACGATACACATCTAAAACCATATCAAGAAACCTATTATGGCGATGATGAACATTTTTGAATCTAGTGGTACTACTACCCAGTGCATTAACAATATTATATTCTTCATGTGAATACTAATCATAATATCATGGCTAAAAACCTATCATAGATAGATGCGCGTACACAACTTCAAATCCAAATATCTATCTATAACGCATTTATGATAAGGGTAAAATATCGGGTTGGTTCGTCACCTAGTACATGAATTGTTATAGTCTACCGTTGAACTCTTTTGTTAATGTACTATTCTCGCGATCTTAATTTGTGCATATACATTCAGTGTTGCTAACCATATATATCGTGATCAAAAACACTTTTGAAATCTTCTGGGAAAGATAAATGAATATCATCTCTTCCTTACAATCATTTTTACTAAGTTTTGTGTTTTCGGTTGGAGCCTTGCTATTTATAGAGATTTTACAAAGATTTTCTATGGATTTGCAGCAGACATGCTTGTTTTCGTTGTAGCACACAAGGTTTTTTGGTAATGCATCCCTACATATATAATATTTTGTCGAAAATATTTGGTAATTCACATAATGATATTTTAAGTTAAAGTACATGATCAACGAAAAGCCTATTAAGAAATATATTACACATCGGAAGTTGGAAGGGATTCTAAGCAATATATAAAATGACATTGATCAATCCATTTACAACCAATTTATTTTAGGTTGGAAGCGCATGTAACTTAACATGGCTATAACTTGGTTTATCTTTTAATTTACATGGGTTTCCAACTTAAAACCAATTGGTTGTAAAGATTAAACCCGATTCGACCTAAAGTTGGTCCAACCATCAACAACCCAAACCCAAAATTGCTGTCGTCGATCCATCCCCGAACATATCGAGATCAATGACCAAAGTAGAGGTGGACGTTCGGATACCCAATCGGGTAATTCAAGTTTTTGGGTTTAGGTTTATAGGTTTCATTCGGTTATTACGAAACTTCGGATCAGGTGCGGTTTGGGTTATGCCGGGTCCGGGTAGATTTGGGGTGTAAGTTAAAAACTCATAGTCCATACGGCTTCGGTTATTTTACAAGAAATTTGTACATTAGACTTCTATTACACATTCAACTCTTTAGTCAGGACGTAAACTAAATTAACAACTGAAGAGATTAATCTTTAGTTTCCATCCTAATTTAATTTACGTAATAACTAAAGAGGCTTTAGTTTTTGTCATAACTCATTCATGCTTTAATCAAGTTAATACAACTCCAAATACACATCAATTCACAATGGTATAATACAGATTCAAATCGACATAGAAAAAAGAATAACATATATAACCTACTAACAACAAATTTAGCAAATATAGATAAATACAATCATAAAGAGAGATGGATTTTATTCAAGTTCTTAAATTACAAAACAAAAATAAACTCATTCAAAAGTCAAATTTAAAATACCGAATTCAAAGTCAAAGTAAAAATGAAAATTTGGATTATCTTTCTTTTTATTCCTTGCAAAACATGAACATCTTTCCCTTAGAATTTTTTTTTTTCTTTATCTTGGAGATATAAACTAAATAAGTATCGTACCTTCTTCCTTCTTATCTTTTTAAGTTTGGATGACCCGTTTCAGTTTCGGTTTCGGTTTGGTTCGGGTTAACCCGAAACCCATTGGATCTTCAACATAAGTACAGTAAAACCTCTATAAATTAATAACGTCGGGACCGGAGAAATTTATTAATTTATAGAGGTTTTAATTTATCAATAAATTAATAATTTATTAATTTAAAGAGAGATAAATCTTCAATACTTACTTTCATGAAAAATATATTTTAAATTTTTTACATTTTCTTTTTATAATCATGTTTTCCAAATACTTGTTGAATCGTGAGACTGAATATGATATTACTTCACCTTTCGAAGCGGTTACACGTAAAGAAACAATTATCGTGTCTTAAGCTCTTCACAATATTTTATGTATGCATAAATTTATATACATCATTATTAATTTATGATATTATCGAGATCATATATTTACATAGGAGTTTCTAATAAATTATTATCTTATAATCTTATCGAATTTTGTGAAATTTTACACTGGCCCGACTAGGGACTGGAGAATTTTATTAATTTGTAGAGTTTATTAATTTATAGAGTATTAATTTACCGAAGTTTTACTGTATCATTCGGTTATTTCACCATAACCCATACTCGTATCGAACCGGTTTGTTTGGTTTGAGATGGGATTCGGATTTGGGATTCGGGAAATATGCCTAGCCCTAGACTAAAGAGCCATTATCTTGAGGGGACACAATAGGGAATATATCCCACATCAAAAATTGAAAAGGATCCTAAACAATATATAAAAGGATATGGATCCATCCATTTACAACCAATTGCTTTTAGATTAAAAACCATGTAATTTACCAATTGATTTTAGATTAGAAACCATGTAATTAACAGAAACAATCAAATATATATGTTTCATGTGCAAAGAAAACTCAGTATTTACTATTTAATACCCTAAATTACCAAGTTTTTTAGTTTTTGTTCCAAAACCACCATCACTAATCTTTAATTTCAATAATACCCCAATGTAATGTGTGAACTGCGTATTTACCCTAAATAAATTTCAAATACAAATAAAATAGTGTGTTTTGGATTCTATATTTTAATTGAGGTTTAGGTTTCCCCACTATAAAAGGTTTATGAATCATTTTAATGTTGTTTTTGATATTATTGGAAAAAAAAACTAGTGATAATACTTTTTGAAAAACGTCCACTATATTTTTATTTGTTTTTTTCTTCAAACTACTACAATTGAAAGTTTTCAGATTTAGTGCATAATAATCTACTGGACCGGACCAGACATGAAACGGGTGGTGGAGACAGAGGCTGAAGCAGATTTGCAGCATGCAAACATATTAAAAGGGAATATTTTGATACTTCACAATTCACAACTAATACTTACATATATTTATTTTCATCTTTGATATGAAATTCCATAATTGTGTTCTATTTTCCATTTAGCTACGAAAATATATTCACTATTTTTTTTGTCATCACTAATTTCTTTTTCAATCAATATACAAACTTCGCAAATAAGAAAATATTTTTAGAAGTTATCTGGTATTATTAGCGAGTAATCTATATGTTTTTATTTATTAAATCTATACTAAATTATAACCTGATTCCGGTTCGGATTTTATATATTAATAAAATTATTCTATAATATATTTAAATTAAATTATTTTGTATAAAAATAATAGTTAATAAATGGTATAATATTTTTAAAATAATTATATGTAAAATACAATGAATTTTATTAAAATATAACATGTTATTGTATTATTGTAATTTTTTTTGTTTACTTTGAACATATTTTTTAATGCACTACAAAATTATAATTTTTGTTTGTAAAATAATGGATTACGTTTTAGAATGTAATAATTTTTAATGATATGTATGAGTGAATGAATCTTATTGAATTAATTAGAGTGAGATACATAACAAAAAATTATTTTGGTGTATTCTCAATTAATATATTAAATATATAGAGGATATTCTATAAAATATTTTCTAAAATTTAAAGATACAAAATATATAATAAAATCTACTACGACATAAAATGTTCTGTTAGTGATAAGTTATCTTGTCACATTTAAAGATATGCAAAATGAAAAAGCAAGATATACGAAGTACGGATTGGTGCAGACCTAAGAATGAAATCTCCATCATACATTCATGTTATAATATTCTTGGAATAATGCTTAGAATTTGTTCCAACAAAATGAGCAAATAAATGGATGTGTTCTTACAAATTCTAAAGTTAGAACGAAAAAGAATGGACGAAACGACAATTGTTTATAAATAGATCTTACACTTAAATTCATCTAACACCTTTTTAAATTATTAAACGAATGGTATAATAGAGACTGACTCGTCAATTAATAAATCTTCGAATCCTTACGCTTTTATTTTCATGCCTACCATTTTTCAAATTTACAATCCTAGCACCACTATCATAATCCATGCATTTACATAACTTAATTAATTTTAGTAATTCTTTTCTTTGAACTTTTAAATACATAACTAAGTAATACTCATTAGAATAAGGTGAGGCACTAGCTTGGGAATTAACACATATGTACATGACTAGGATTAATAATATCAATTGATGCTTCGATTTCTAGCCTATGGTAGCAATCCTTGGAGATGAGAGGAGTCAAATGTTTTATTAGAGGTATATTGATACATTCTCAAGCCTAGAATATGCGTAGAAGTCCTTTCCCCTTCATACATAGCTAAAAGCATTTCTTTGAGCAATGATACATATGATGGATATTCAATAGACGTTATCCTTCTCGAACAATACCAACAATTGGAGAATGGGCATCCTTCTCGACAGTTATGGAGATATTTCAGGAACATAGCATCATGTCTATGTATTTAATTCACTTACCATGTTCCTTAAACGTAAAAGCCGATAGTCTAATGAGGGATTATGACAAATTTGTATGAATTTGAAGAAGTTTTTTTGCTGAATTTTTAATATAAATAACTTTTCAAGCATAAATACCACAACTTAACCACAATGGATAAATTTTAAGTGATGAAATTAACAAAGGAATGTAGTTCGAAAAACTCGGAGAATTCTCATACATTCAAGTCAGTAACATACCACAAGACTTTGGTCTTCCACCAAAAATAATGGGCCTAAAAAAGATGGTTAACAAACATTTTCGCTAATTTTGCAGGGTTACTTGAGTGAAGAGAACACGAAATGAGGGATTTTTGGTGAAAAAATGGCCGAAGAGTTTTTCAGTAAGACGACATCCAAAAAGGCGCATGTCTTAAAACAAAAAATTGTAAAATTGAATAATTAGAATGTATTATAATCAATACCCCATTTCATGTTTCATAAGAAATATCTACCAATGATGGGGAAATCCACCAGATCGAGTTAGAATAAAGCACTTGAAGTTTCATATGTTTTCTTTGTTACTTGTAGGTAGACAGATATGGAGGTCCTACACCAATGTTTCACTTCGTTAGGATTAGTGCCGCCCCAAGACTTATTTAAAGTTTTACAAGATGAATGCGAAAATAATGACTCTCCTCTTTATTGATTATGGGACGGAAAGTTCACATTTTCTTCAAAGAAACAAGACTCATACTCCGTTTTACATCTCGAGAAGTCTTTGGTATATGGTTGGAAGGCGGTACTTTCAATTTTTTTGGTCATGGTTTTATTCATTTTTTTGTTTTATGTATTTTTCATCGAAAAATTTAGGTGTGAGACAATATTTACTTCTAACTAGTTTCAAACTTTTAAAATTTTTGGTTTTTTTTTCTATTTCATCATTGCGTGTGTTTAATCATACTATTGGATAAAATCATATGAGAAAGTAACAGACCCGTGATAGTTTAGAAAACATTGAGAGAATTTTTCGAAGATTCTTACACCCTAAAGTTAATTTATAAATTATGAGACTTTTTTAGAAATCAGAAACATTTAGAAAACACTTAAGAAAGTGTTTTTGTAACGTTGGGCTAGATAAAGGGTGGTCTACTATGTTTTTTGTCAGTTGAGTTGGGCTATTTTAGTGAAGAAAATGCATAGTGAGAGATCGTTGGTAAAAGAAAAGAATGGCCGAAAATTTGGTCAGAAGGAAGTGAGACGAAGTCAAGAAAAATACGTTTTTAGATAAAGTTGGATATCGATAATATATGTGAGAGATTAAGCATAAGAAATTTTTTAAGAATATAAATTCCCATGGAAAAGAAATTTTAGTGAATACTTGTCACATGCTAGTGCCTAATAGAAAGAAGTTTCACCAAGTCGTTTCAAGACAAATCATTCACGTACTTTTCACCTAATTTTCTTGTTTTTTTAGCAACAATAGCCGTAAGTTAATTAGTTGGCACGTGATGGCGTAAGTTTTGTCTTGCAAAGTTTGTAAATGCGGTAGGGTCTTCAGAGTTTTTCTTCATCCTGTTATTGTATTTTCTTCATCCTGATGGTATTGAGACAATTGGTTTATCACATCCATTCTTGTCATGTTTAAAAGAAAGACGTTATTTTGAATTTAAAGTTCAAATGAGAGTTTACTTAGATATTTTGATCGAAGTGTAATATCCAACTCTCTTAAATGTACATAAAATTCTTGAATAGTAGGAAGACTTACCTTACAGAGACCATAATCAAGAACCGAGCAACAAGCTAGAGAAAGTTTTTTACATTTGGCCATATGACCACTCAACTACAAACGTCGATTACACCGGGTAGTACGGTCACAATGCCAAGTAATAAAACCTAAACAACATATGACTTCATTCATCGAATTATCTGGACCAATGTAAGATCATGTTCAACCCTTTAAAATTGGTTTATAGGAAAATTTTAGACTAAACTATGGCGATATTTTCTTTTTGTCTAAACTTATTTTTTAGCTTATAGCATTAATTTAGAAGTTCTTTAGCTTGCTATAACAATATTCACTTATCAGCCTTATGATAATTAGTGTCGTTACCTTATATATTTCTTCTATCAATTATCATTATCTAATCATCATAATACACATGGGTAGCACTTAGTTTGACCAAAACTGAGAAATTCACATGATAAAAGCATCTTGGAATTTGACAATTTCACAATAATATTTTTTTTTTTCAAAAAGTTGTCTGAATATTTTTATAACAAAATAAAATACAACTGCTGTAAAGTTAGAAGCAGAACATTTTCAACCTCTGATTTAGAGAACTTCTCTGCGCTGAGCTCTAGTGGGTTCGATCCACTTGGTCCTTTCCTTTTTTTTTCCACTTTTAATTTTCTCCTTTTTTTCTGACTATTACCGTGTGTTAGTAGTGGAACTCGTAAATAAATAAAAGAAAATATTTTGAAAGTGATATTAGTTCTTATATTCGACCTATACGTACGTAATAACAATTTGTACATCTATATTCTACCTAGCTAAGTGAACTGCCATCCATCTATATATTTTCAATATTTATATCATAAAAAAAATCAAGACATCCAAATAAAATATAGGGTTTAGATGGAAGCTTAGTCAGCAATGAAAAATCTGTCTTTTCACAAACTAAGCTTTTCTCTACCTATAAATATAGCCCAAAACTATCCCACATAAACACCACACTCATCCGTAAAACTTTTACCAATATAAGCCGATTTCACAAGCTTTTAAAATTTTCTTTGAGATTCTCTACAGAGATGGATTTGAATGCTCAAGTGAAGAAACCAGGGTTCTTTCAAAGGCTTAAGGATTTCCCTAGCAAGCTCAAAAACAGCGTCACAAAACGCATAAAGAGTGTGCAAAAGTTTGGAAAAGATGATCCAAGACGGATCATCCATTCCATAAAAGTGGGACTTGCACTCACACTAGTGTCAATGTTGTACTATATACGACCACTCTATCTCAGCTTCGGGGTGTCGGGCATGTGGGCGATACTAACCGTAGTCGTAGTCTTCGAATTCAGTGTTGGTAAGTCTATCGTACCGAATTCATTTATTAATTTAACAAAATATAATGTAGTATATAATATTTTAATAAAACATTGACACCATTGTTTTATAGGTGGAACACTTTCCAAAGGTTTAAACAGAGGTTTTGCAACATTAACAGCCGGTGCCTTAGGGGTTGGTGCAGTACACCTTGCTCGATTCTGTGGACACAAAGGAGAGCCCATTGTTCTTGGGATCTTAGTGTTTTCACTAGGCGCAGCTGCAACCTTTTCCCGGTTTTTTCCAAAGATTAAACAGAGATATGATTATGGTGCCTTGATATTCATACTCACATTTAGTATGGTTGCCGTTTCGGGGTACCGTACAGATGAAATATTTGTTATGGCATATCAAAGACTGTCGACTATTCTTATTGGTGGAACGATCTGCATCCTTGTGTCGATCTTCATTTTCCCTGTATGGGCAGGCGAAGATCTTCACAAGATGATTGCTAATAACATTAACAAGCTAGCTAATTACTTAGAAGGTGAGTTACATATATCCAACATTTTTGACTTGCTTTTTCTTGGTTAATAATGAAAATATGTTTCTAAAAGGTTTCGAGAGCGAATATTTTGCACTACCGGAGAAGATATCTAAGGAGACAAAGTCGTGTGTTAGAGAATACAAGAGCATTCTAACATCAAAAACCACTGAAGATACTTTGGTATATATATTTATTCAAAGAATCATATAATGATTAATGCTCTTATTAATGTTGTACTAATAAATTAAAGATCGTATTTTATTTTTGAAGGCGAATCTTGCGAGATGGGAACCAGGGCACGGTCGTTTCAGATTACGGCATCCGTGGAAAAAATACTTGAAGATCGGAGAACTCGTTCGCCAATGCGCTTTCCATTTTGAAATCCTCAATACCTACGTTCTCTCTAATGATAAGGTTTGTGTGAATCATTTAACCCGACCCGACGTGTTCAGTATATAAATTATTTTGTTTAATAAATATTTTTAATAATAGATAAATTTCAAAATAATCTTCTCAAAAATGAAATATATTTCTCATCAGTTGAAACGACAAAATGCTCTCTAATCTATTCGAAATGTATGGTCCTTACTCCTTAAACCCAAAAGCATAGTTTTTAGTTTTTACTTGAGCTTGTGTAGAAAAAAAAAGTTGCTCTGTACTTTAGACGTGTGTGTATTTGTCACGTCGTGTGCCTTTATTCTCTTTTCATCCCCCACGGACAATATATACTACACATGCATGAATTAATGAAAATCTTATTGTAAGGTAGTGTTTATAACTGAAAAGGTTGTGTAAAAAATGGCAATGCCCTATATTATAATGACCAAAATGACCTTATATAGTAAATTGAGACGCATGTTTGCAACAGTATATATTAACAAATAATTAATTGTCGAAGTTAAAATAACTCGGACTCTGTCTAGTCTAATGATTTGTACTTATAGAATATGTTGTTGATAAAATAAAGTTACCGGTTGATCCCACAAAGAGAACTAAAATATTGGGTCGACAAAATCATTAATAAATCGTGAATTTTTGCTCTTCGTGATTTATGCAGACACCACAAGAATTCAAAAGTAAGATTCAAGAGCCAATCACGACGCTGAGCACAGAAGCTGGTGAAGCCCTAAAAGCTATAGCTAAATCTATCAAAACAATGAGAAAAGACAGTGTTTGCGTGAATGCACACATTGACAACTCCAAAGAAGCCATAGAAGATCTAAGGATTGCACTCAAATCATCTTCTCCGGAGATACATAAAGATCTTTTGGAGATTATTCCCGGAGTCACAATGGTATCAATCTTGATTGAGATCGTGAATTGCGTCGAGAAGATCTCTGAAGCTGTGGAAGAATTCTCCGGCCTTGCACACTTCAAAGAGATTGTAGATCCAAAATTACCACCGGAATTAGGACAACATCAACATCAGCATCAGCTACTTCACAGGGGAACTATAAAGCCAGTTCTAGACGGTGACAACGAGGAAGAAGAAGACAATAGCTCTCCCCATGTTGTTATCATTGTCCATGATGAACAAACACCAACGCCCACCGAGAAGAAAGTTTTAGGAGGAGAGAAACCGAGAGTAGATGTCGTGTAAATTAAATATGTTTTCTCAATGTCAAAATTTCAAAAACTATTTGAAAGAGATTGTTTTAACATTATCTAGTATATACAAGACAAGGTTATCGGGTAGTGTCTAGCACGGTTGTCAATGTATTTGTCGATATTGCGAATGAGGTGAGCTGCAGTTATGCTTATGCGATTACTACATTGGTTCTCTTTCTCACTACTTTCCTTCATAATAGATAGCAGTCTAAAGCACTAGGTATAGAACTATAGAAGGTTGAATTTTTGATCAAAAGAGTTCGTCGACAAGTAAAGAAATGTGGCTTAGATATATAAAAAGCATGATGACACTAAAACCTCAAACATTCATCGTTAATGATATTTACGTACTTATTAAATAAATACATGCTTAAGTTAATATTGTCTTTAGATATATGAAAAGCTTGATGACACCAAAAAAAGAGAGCATATTGCAATAACCTTTTATCGAAAATTTAGTTTAATTTAAGAATCGATTAATAGTTAACCGCACGTAGTTTCTTTTTGACTTATAAATTGACCACACAAGTATGCCATAAAGATCAAAGAATAAAATCATTTTTGGGATCCAAAAGCTCAAACCAAGGAAGCCTTTGCTCTGTTTGCAACATATACTATTAAATGGGAAAAACAATTATTAACTTAATTAGTTTTGCAGGGAACAATTAAGAATGTGCCATTAAAAGATCCGGAATAAACCTTCTACTTAAAGAGGAGAAAAAGAGGAACAAGTAGGTCAGCATGTGACTAGGCAGGTCAATTTGTGTGTGCATTAATTTATTTAAGTGATTAATAATTAAATCAAACTAAATAAAATATAGTAAAATCTCATAAAGCAATGGTCTTTACTCTGGGAACTGATGGTAGTAAATGGAAAAAGGGGTTTGGATCCCAAAATCTGATTATGTAGTGCATTCATTGTAAGGCTGAACATTCTTACGCATGAAGTTTGATATTTTCATTGATTCATTGTACAGTAATTTAAAGTATCCATTAAAAAAATTTAAGGAAAATATATTGTTTTGTTATTTCTATTGGAGGAGAATCTATTTTTACAAGTGTGATTAAAATAACCAATGGTACGAAGCTGATTATTTGGATCTTTGTGTTTTATTATGACGAAATCAGAAAGAATACCTTTTTTTAGTTTTAAAAATGTGATGAGATCAAATGTCAAAATGAAAAGAGATTCTCTGTTTGCCAATTTTAGTACTGAATGATTAATTATTTTAGAACCAACTGTCTAGTCAATTAAGTAATTGATCGGTTTAATACGAAAATTTATTGTAAAAATATTTCATAAAGTTTGAAATTTATACATTTTCATATTTAAAAGATACATCAAGAAATTATTTTGCAGGATGGGTATTTTATTTTCAGTATGAATTGGGCTATCTAATCGGAGTATCTAAGCTTTTGTGTGTGTGTGTTTTGGTTTTTCTATTGATTTTGTGTGTGTTAATTAGTATACATGTTTATCTAAAAGTGAATTTGAAAAAAATCGCCATTCTTAAAATTAGTTTGATGCTATATTAATTGATCTAATATTTCTTGCTAAGAAATTGTAATCGGTTCAATAATCTCAAGATTCAAAAATGTTTTACGTAAATTAATGCGAAAATACAACCCTAATTATTTTTTTTATATATATATATATATATATAGATATATCGTGAAAAAAGTTGATTGATAGTTGAGATTTCTAAAATGGGTTCGAACGAAATGTGAACGAAGAGGCTAAATCTGGAAGGGTCACGAGTTGGAAGATGAGTGTATCACGTGCGATGCATCATCATCTTTCATGAGACATTGTACCTGACATTGTACCTAGCCCTTAATTACTTATGCTGCTAGCTTTTCCATGCAGGAACATTTCCAATTAAACACATATTTAATTAATAATATATTTATTTCTAATTGTAAAACATTTTAGGAAAAAATACAAAAGATTAAAAAATGTATTGGTATCTTAAAAAAAAATTATTTTATAATAAATTCAATTAATCACAAAAAAATACTGCATAACATAAATAATTATAAAATATCAAATACATTTAAAACTTACACTAAAAAATGAGAACATCTTATATTTTGAAACAAAAATAAAACACTAAAATATCTTATATTTTAAAACAGAGGAGAGGAAGTATAATTTTTTATAGATTCATGAAACACATATTTATAGATCTCTATTTACTCGTAGTGAAACTGAAGACTACTCTCAATCACAATTCACTACACTACAGCCAAAATTGGTTCGCCAACAATACTCCAGTTTTATTTTTGTTTACCGTATTCTCCTCTAATCTGTTTGGTACTGTGGTACATCAATGTTGTGAACATGAGGTGGAACAAGTTTCAGATTCTTGCAATGTTGCTTATCATAGTCTTTCGTACTCGGTGTTGCTCCTGGAGAACATAGTGCGTGAATGTCAAACCTCCTATTGAAACTCTTGATGAGAAAGTTATTGTATAAATACAAATGAAATTTGGAAAATTGCCCCAAGTTATTTTATCTTTGAAAAATACACGAGTTTTTTATTTGTTTTTGTAAAATACACTTCCTTAATAAGTATTGATTTACTAAAATACACTCATCAAAATGCTTTGCTTAGAGAAGCACAAAACTTAACATCTTGCAATCGATGAAATATTTCAAAAGACAAAACAGTTGAGAAATGCTTGTTTATTACAAGTATTACGGGCTAAGCCAGTGGTGGAGGCAGAAAAAACATTCACAAGTATCAGGGTCGATACATAATTTGGTACTAGAATAATTGAATTTTTCTATGACTAATACATCAAAACAAAATTCACAATGGTTAAGTGATCCATGTGCTTACTTTCTGCTTCCGTCACTGGCTACAGCTAACCTAATAGTATTGAAGATATTCTAGATATACTTCCTCAAGTTAATTTTTTAGGATATCATACATCATACTTGCAAAAAAAAAAAAAATCACACGTCCTCTTCTCCTCACACTTCTTCCTTAACATGTAAAAATCACAAACCTCATTTATTTATTCTTCTTCTTGGGGTAACCCTAAACATAAATAAGAACACCCTTTCAAAAACGTAACCTAAAAATCACACAACTTCTTCTTCTTCATAAAAACGTAACCTTTTTTTTTTTTTGGTAAATTTTAAATTTATTTGACCAGAGTGCACCCATGTCTATGTTCTGTAAAGAGTTTAAAATAATTATTCAAATAATCTAATAATACACTAATTTTTCGTAATTAATCATAGGTTTATTATTTCAGTTTTATGAATCTAATAACACTTGTTATTATAAGTTAATTTTGAAAGAACGAATCTATTTTTCAATTAATATTTTTTTAAATGATCCCGAAAACCGAATGACTAGAGAAAATTTAGTCAACCATAGGGATTGGAAGTTGCAATCATAGTCAAAATTTGAAAAAAGAAAGCAATTTAAATTATACATGGGCAAGAATCAATTTATAAAATAGAGATTAGACTCTGGAAATAACAAATAGCATGTCCAGTGGTTTTTTCAGCCAAGAAAGCATCATCATATGATTTGGTTTCAAGATCATACGTCACCAGCGTTTGACGTGGGTTATGATCATAAAACAACATCTTCGTCTTGTTCTGATTCTTCTCCCCATCCAAAAGTGCTAGTGGCAAGAGCGCGCCTGAGTCACGACAAGGAGGTACCCCAAACCAAAGAGAAGTAATATCAAGATCTATAGAGCACATTTTGTCCCATGTTTTGTTGCATAAATTGAAGGACCATATAACTTGGTTTGGCCACCTCGTCGTCTCGGATACGCACAAGCGGTTGTCGAGGTTGCATATAGCAATGTCAAAAATATAGTCACTGGCAAAGGGAGCTGTAGGCAGGACTTGAAAAGTTTCGGTGTGAAGATCGAAAGATACAATTTTGGTTTCTTCCCAGTCATCGGCGAGCCAATGAATCGAGCCATCCACAAAGACAGGAATATGGAAACCAACAACACGGTAAGGAGAAGCAGGAGTGACATACCTCAAGTGTTGTTGGTAAAGTCGAATATTTCGCACGTAGTAGCATTTTCGAGGTTTATTTCTGCAGAGTTATACAACCATACGGGCTTGTATGTGCATGTGAATTTGTCTTTACCGAATCCAAGCTTAAAAAGTCCTAATCCAAGCTCATAGAGCTCGTCTCCTAAGCGAATCATGAGTTTTTGTAATTCGCTGAGAGGAAGAGTGCGATGCCATCTAGTGGTGGGGTTGATCACAAAACCGGATTTATGGGTCTCGTAGAGACAAACGAGACCGTCAATACTATGTGTGAGTAGGTATTGTTGGTTCTTCTCCCAAGGACTAAAGATCTCGATCGACGATGATGAACCCAACGCTAATGTTCTCAGAGAAACATCATCAGAAGATTCAGAAGATATGGACACCATGAGAACATCTGGATCTCCGGATTCCTGACGTTGTGACAACTGTTTTTCTTGGAGGAATTGTGATTCGATCGTTGATTTCCATTGCTTCGATACGGCCTTGAATCTCAGCAGAGAATTCACCGGAAGTCTCTCCAGAATGTGTTCTATTACATGGTGGGGCAGCGATTCCATCTCCAAGCAATGTTTTTTCGACATACTTGTGTCTTGTCCAGACTTTTGAGTAACAAGAAAACAAAATAAAGTGATACAGACAGATTCATTTATTATATACAAAACCTTTTTTTCTTTTTTGGGTCAGGAATGGAAAAGTTTTCCACGTTGCTCAAATAAAAAAGGAAATTTCATCACTTTCATTATCTTCTAAAATTTAGTTACCAAATTTCATCTATTTTCCTTTGTGTTCTCTTGTGTGAGATCGAGAAAAGGAAACTATTTGTCTCCGTCATAATTCTATGAGAAACAGGATCGAGACTAAATCTTTGTGTGGGTGACTATATTTCTAAGAGGAAGGTTCAAGAGGTTTCACACAAAAAAAAAGGTTCAAGAGAGTTTTTTTCTTAAAATATTTTATATAAAAAAAAATGGTGACAAAAATTTGGATTTGCCTTCAAGGAAAAACTTCTGGCTATTGGGTGTGTCTAAACTAAATATTTTCTTGTGCAAGGAACAAACTTTGAAACTTGCAAGAGATTGCAAAATTTCTTTTGTCGACAAAAAGATAAGAGAAATACTTCTTTTAAATAGTTTTCAATAACCTAACAGGAGCTCAAAATTGTCGTTCATTTAGGGTATCCAATCCTTGTTATAACAAAATTATAGTATCTTACAAAAAATCGGTACTTGGTTATAACAAAATCTCAGGCCAAGGTACTGTCTGCATACTCCATGGCCCTCTGCTTCACGTATTCGACTTTCTCCTCGTCACCAGCGGATTTCTCATATTCCAAATACTTCTTGAACAAAAACTGATAATACAAAAAACCCACAAAATGGTTTAATAACTACATTAATCAAATACACTCTATAATAAAGGAGTTGAAGTGGCTATATCGCACCTTCATCTTCTTAGGAGGCAAACTCAAGCTAATGGCTCTCTCGAATAAAGATCTAATGACTTCCACATCTCCTAGCCGGATCTCCTGGACACAGACGACAAGCCCAAACACTTATAAGTTAAAAATGTTACACAAATAAATAGCAAGTAAAGGGAAAAATAACGAACTTGGTCGAGGTAAACACTCCACAAGTCAGTTCTTTTTGGGTATTCCCTGAGAACGCCTTCAAACTGTGATCTCCCTCTATCTGCAACTCCGCACTTGTACTCAAGAATGGCCGTCTGTGATATGAACTTTATGTGCTTATGGCGCTCTAGACATAACAAGGCCCGATTCACGATTGACTGAATGTCTCCCTCGTTTTGCTTTAGACAACTTTGTACTTTCCTTAGCCAAACCTTAAGAAAGCAAAAACCATCACAAGAAAGAAAAAATATTGGTTTTGGTTTGAGAAGATAACAAGATTAAACAGCAAGTACCTTGCATGATTTCTTGAACTTCTTGATCATCTCATCAAGCAGCTTATCAGCCAGTTTATATTGCTCTGTTCTCTCATACACACCCAAGAGTGCAAAGTAGACTTTCTTGGGATCACAGTATTGACGCGCTCTTTCAAACACTTTCTTGACAGCTTCCTCTGGAGGACTTCCATGTTCGTTTTCCAAATTGAAGTAAGCAACCCAAATGTTTAGCTTCTCTTCTTCCTCTCGAATGTTTATAGTTCTCAAGGCCCTGCAGAGAGATAAACAAAATCAATATAGAGACAACAATCACACGTGAACCATAAATGCTTTATCAACCAATATAGGAAAAAATACCTCTCAGCAATGGACCTAGCTTTCTCAATATCAGCCAAGTTGAGCATTAAGGCCATATATTTTATCCACACAAAGCTGCTGTTTGGAGAGCTTCTAACCATCTTCTCAAACTCATCAGCACTTTCAGGTGCATGATTCTCCAACAATCTCCCTTCAGCAGCTTGTATTTTTCTCTCTCTACACATTCATTTAGATTATTTCAACGAACAGGTTGAAACCAAATTATTTGGAATAATGAACTATAAAGAAATAGTCAACCTTTCCTCCTTGTCTTTTTGCTTTTCCCTTCTCTTGCTCTTTTCATCTTTCTGGGCTCCCTCTAGTTTCCCCTGATTCTGTTTCTTGTCAAATTCCGAATCCTCCATGTCGTCGTCAAGTTCAACCTCAAGCGGAGCGATGGAAGCCCTAGATTCTACTTGGGCAAGAGCCAGAGAAGTTCTGTTTGCACCGTTTGTTTCCTTGAACCCAAAATCACCAACTGATGGAAAAACTTCCGACTTCAGATCTTTGATCGGATCACATTCCATGCTGGCTTCATTATCGTCTTCTTTGGAAGGTGGATGCATCTCAACATCATCGCCATTCGTAAAATAAGAACTCTTCATTCCAAGAGATATACGGCGCTTTTCCTCAACCAGCTAAAGCAAACATCAAAAATGAAAAGGAACAGCATTAATATTCCATAGTAATAGTTCAATTCAATTACATCTTAAAAATATCATAATATGGATCATAGAAAAGCTGTGTTAAGAAAAATAATACACAAATCACATACCTTCAAAATCTTTGCTGTGACACTTTCCCCAGCCTTATATTTAGCTTGTACATCCTCGATACGATCATCAGAAAGCTCTGACTTGTGACATAATCCCACCTACCACAAACAAAAGGATAATAGTACTATAGTAAAATGTCGCAAACATAAAGGGTGCTTTGGCAAAGTGAGATATTAACAGATCTTTACCATGCCCGTTTGACCTATAGCAATGAATAAGCCGTAGGGCTCAACACGTTTGATTCTCCCAGAAATTATGTCTCCAACATGGAATTTCTTCATGTCATAAGATTCAGATTTCGCTTGTCCACCAGCACTTACTGTCTTCAGAGTGACTTCTATCCGCTTGGATAACGGCTCCACATTTAATACCCTAAAATTAAACTGCTTAGAGCAGGATATTAAATGTATTATGGAATATCAGTTCGACACGAAACCTGCATTACCTGCCAGTTACAAGTTTTCCTACAGGAAATTCTTTTTCGGGCTCCTCAACAAAAGTATCAGATAAATTTGACAGTAGAACTTTTGCGTCGAGTGTCCTTGAAAGCATAATAAAACAACCTTTTGCCATTGTATTCTTCACATAACCCTGTAAAAGTTTAACATTAGCATTACCACAAAGGAAGTAATAGGTTGCAAAATCATGATTATCAAGCCAAAAAATACCTGGACGCCCATATCAGGAGAAAGATCTTCAATCCTCTCAAAACGTTTGCAAACAGTGTCACTGTAAACAATCAGGTTAATAAGTAAACTGGAAATACTTTAGAGAAATCTTTCACGAACATGCAAATTTCAAACACAGAGTCAAGGCAGAGAGCAAATCCCAATATTCCATTCAATATTGAAAAATGAGGCTAACGAGAAGTTTATAGATGAACGAAAAACTTACTCATTATTGTCAGAAGTCATGCCATCTAGTGATGTCCGTAGTGACAGTTCAATTTGCCAAGTCCCTTTACTAGAACTGCTGACTTCTAAGACCTTGCATTTGACAAATTGGCCTTCACGAAAACCATCAAATGGATTGGAGACCCATGAATCATTGATTTCAGTAAAATGAACTCTCCCAAACACGTAAGGACCTATTTGCACACGAAGTCCACCAACACCAGGGAGTATCCTAGAAATTCTTCCACCAAGAATGTCACCTTCATGGATAAACAGAGTAGCATCATCATCACAAGGAGTGCTGTCTAGTTTATCCGTTTTGCTGCCTCCATCATCGTCAATGCTTTTGGAGATATTAAGTAGTGGACGCTGAACCAACCGTAATGTTTTCTTCTCTTTATTGTAAGTCAAAACATAGCCTGAAACAGCTTTACCAATAGGAAAACGCGTCTCAAACTCCTCAAGTTCACGAGCTTCGCATGCAGTGTCTAAAATGAAAATGCGTGCTGTCACATTGCGAGATATTGCCAGCCAAACCCATTCTTTATCCACTTTGTAGACATATCCACTCACACATTGTCCAGCAACGAACTCAAGTTCTTCACTTACGTCACTCAACTCACTTGAATCTAATTGAAATGAAGACATGGAGACTATATTACCACCTTGGTGAGCAAAAGGTTCAAATGTAAGATGCACACGAGGACACAAATACAAAAATGCATACAATTTCATGATTTCTAAGCCTATACATTTCGATAAGTGAAACTAATATTTCAAACTTTATGATCTTAAGTAATATTAAATAGATGCCGTTCCACAATTCGATAGAAGATTTAGACTAGCAAAATAAAAGAATACTATAATCCCTACGTGAACGTGATTGTTCTGTGATACATATTCTAATGCGAGATTTTGTAATTCTCTTCGATTACCTCTAAGTGTCGCAGGCTTAACAGAAAGCTCCCAAAGTTGACTCTTTTTAGTAGCAGTATGAGACGGCTTTGCAACAACCCTTGCAGACATTGATTGCCCGACTCTGAATTTGGAAAAAGGTTCTTCAATTGTATTTGCATCATTTACCTATTCAATTAAGATTTTGAGAATTATAAGCAAATCTTCGTCCACCAATATTGAAGAATGAATATTAAAATCTAAAATGATGATGGCAACATAAGAAAATCACCTCTGTTATATAAATTCTTCCTCGGAGACTGTGGCCAAAGTTTACTCTAAGTTCAAAAGGCTTTATTTCAGTAATCTGAAAACAAAAGATGTTAGTCTGAGGCAACAAAAATACACAACTACGAACCTATCTACTATAAGAGACTAGAAGTTAGTTATTTGAAAAGTCTTTTCCTACCTACAACCTTTTTTCTAACTCTTAATTACTTATTTTCCAATCTCAGGATTATTCCTCTTGGATTTTCAGTCTGTCATGTGTAGTTTCGAAGTAATTTCATAGATATTCATTTTGATATAATATGTACATTCTGCTAAAATTTTAACAGTGAAGCCCACTGGAAAAGGTTGTTGAGTAAAAATAGAAAGACTTAAGAAAGTAGGGAGTTAATAACCTCAGCCTGGACAACAGAACCAACTTCACAGCTGGATTTCTTTGCTTTCTTAGAACGGGATGTCTCAGAAATCCCGGAATTAGAGTCAAGAAGTAAAAGCAACCTCTCAGACGTCAAAGGGTTTTGCAGAGCCTCAACAGAAGCAACAACACTGCCCAGAGAAAATTGTTAAAGAAAAACTTAGCAACCATCGATTGACTACACCAGTAAGGACAGCTATGTCTATTGCTAATTATAGGGGCAACGAGAATACTTCCAACGGCAGTAAATTAAAATCAAGAAACCATGGGAAATTAGGATCCATGACAAGGGGAGCAAATGTCAAGAGTAAAAGATTGATTGACAAAAAAGACGAATAGCAACACGCTCACCTTTGTCCAGTGGAAAATTGTTTCGCTGGCAACTTCTGTGTGTTATAGTCTGATACTGACGCATACCCTATAGTGTAACCATGCTCTGGAATCGACAAAACCTGGAAAGAAATGAGCAACAGTAAGTAACATGCAATAATCTTTAACTTAATGAAAAAAAAAAAGAAAAACACTTACCAAGTATTGCTCCTTCACAATCTCTACAACAGCACTGACTTTCTGGTGGATTTCTAGTTCCTTGGAGGTACCCTTTTTACGTTTCTGAAGCAAAATAAAATAAGATCAGGGTCCCGTCCACTGTAGCTCAATTTGGACACATACTAACCACGACGTGCATGCAAGAAAAAATAAATAAAACAAAACTTAGCCAGAATATATCTTCTTAGAGGAAAACCTTTTTAGACTGACTGTTCGACACCTCTTTAGTTGACTTTTTTGTGAGCTCAGGCCTCAAAGACAAATCAACTAATCTCTCTGCCCTGGAAAGATCAAGAACAACTGCATTGACAACAGAACCGTGTTCCAAAGTTGCTCCACCAACTACAAAAAAAACATAATGTATCAGGCAGAGGTTATGACAGCAGATATCATAGCTGATGCGAAACTGAACCTAGAAAAAAGATTATCCAGAATGACTTACTATGATACTGAGGTATGAAACCAAGGACGTTATTGATATTCTCAAAATGCACCACCACACCCAGATCATTTTGCTCCCGTATGGTTCCCTTGATCAAACTCCCAATAGAGAATTTCTCAACCCAACTACACTCACTTTCAGTAATATCAGATGATTGCAGGTTCGATATCTGGACAAGTGAAACACTAACAGTTAGAAATCAATACTTCTTTAAATTACTTCCAGTACAGTGCTAGTCACATGCAAAATTCTGTGACAAAAACTCAATCAAAGTGCGATACACAACTCGTTGCATAAACTCCTTTAGCCCAATAAAAAGAAAAAAAGTATGTCTTAAGAACATCACCTTCTCATCCATAAGGAAATACTCTTGGAGAAAAGAAGCATCTACTGAAGCGCAAGATGACTGTTTCAGTGAAAGCGTCATCTTGTTTTTTTCTTGATTAACCTGCCAAAGATATTGCATATGTGAAGACCTCATAATATTCTCAAAGAAAATAAATATAAGGCACTGAGCCAGCGTACACATACATCAACTATATTAGCCCGAACTGATTGTCCAACAACGAAGGATTCTGACAGAGGTGCCCTGGGTTCGTCAATTCCCTTAAAAGAAAAAGGAAAACAAATTAAAGTAACACAATATGCCAACACTCATTTGATAAAAAAAATATAGGTAAAAGAAAATATCCACCTTCCTTCTCGGGGCTAAACCAGTCAACCGACCAAGAAAACGGACAAAGCAGCCATTTTCATTCAAGTTACAAACATAACCCTGTATACAGATTCATAAAAAAAATGACTTAACGAACTAAAGAATTTAGTGCTCACAGTGTGAATTTACTGTATTTAAAAGACGCAGCTACTCACATGAACCACTGAGTTTGGCTGGAGCTGACTAAAATCCGAAGGAAGCTCTTCAGCTAACTTGATGAGAGAATATTTCGAAGAGAGAACCAAGTTGTTGCGTTCAATATCTAAAAAAAATTTACTCCATGTTATTATTTAGTATCAACAACTATTAAATTGGTTAGAAACTGCAAAATCATCTCTATTTCCTGGAAAACAATGGATCATTTTTCTTAGTTTCAAAAAAATGCTTCTCTCTGCTATTCATCAGGACCCAAGGGGTAGCAAAAACTTGATCACAGTGAAAGCTTAGACAGATTACTTTTTATGCATGGGTGAAGGATACACGCAAAGAAAACAAATTCTGAATATTAGCAAGGGCGATCAACAACATACCTAATACCAGCAGCTTATCGAGCTCATATCCAGGTCTTAAAAGTGAGTTCATTAAATTTGCTTGCTCTACATCACAAAAAGGAGCTCAGAATCAGATGAATACAAGCAAAACGCAAAATGGACGTGGGGGTAGAAAACACATACCATGATGATCAGCTAAATGTTCAGTAGAAATTGTACCCTGAACACCTTTGGATTTCACATGGACAATGACTGCCTGAGGAGTGATACTATCAATTACCCCTGATACAATGCTACCCAACTTGATTGAATTGTCTCCGGAAACACTGTCAAAAATGATTTACACAACTTTGAGGTACAGCATATAAAGATAGTAAGGCAGCCTTGGTGGCATATAATTATCACTTATCAGATTAAAAAGGGCAACCTTGTTGGCTTTATCTTAAGACTGAGGTCGATCTTTTTAGAAATAGGATTCGCACTGGTTACTCTACATTTGACAACCTGCCCGACACGCAGCCCTGAGTCGGGATGGTCGGGATCCAATCCAGCCTTTAAACCAACTTCAAATCTGCTTAATCAAAGTCAGTATAGCATATTAGCTTAAGACCATCAAAATGGAAAAACTTAACCAAAACCTTTATGTGATGAGAAAAAATTCATGCACACAAGGAAACCAGAACTTAAAGGCAACAGCATATCAAATACAACCACGGGTGCAGTAATAACCTCGGAACAAGTCCTTGCACTTTATTATAAAAGCGAACAAAGCATCCATTCTTGTCAATCTTTGTTATCCAGCCATGCGTCACTAGTCCTTCAGTTGCATCAGCGAAAGAACTCAAAATTGGAAGCTTAGAGTTCACCTGAAAAGAATATATATCATCTTTACTGCATGAGAACAAAGTTGAAATGTACAACCATAGATGTTAATAGCAATAGATGACTGAAAGTTAATTAACAAGATTTTCTCTACTCCTAACCTCATCCAAATAAGATACAAATTTGAGACCAAAGTTCATAAAAATGTTTTCGTCCATAGCTAAGTCAAAAAGGCTTGCTAAAGAATAAACTTAGTTTCCATTTAAGCAGGAATGAAGTGTACTAGGTGAAACCGGGAATCAGCAGGTGGAAATAAAAGGAAAGATAAAAAGGTTATGCATTTGACCACATATTTCATACGAGGGAAATGATTTGAACCGTTATAAGCTTCCCAAACCAGCAAACAATGAAACAAAGTCAGATCCACTATCATCAGAAAACTTACAAGTTCTTTCTTGTGGGTAACAGTTATTCTCTTTGATTTGGAGCCAAGAACACGGAATTTTAATTCAGCTCCAACCTATAAAAGGAAATCATTCAAAACTTTCGCATGCCCCAGCAACATTGTAAATTAATCATGTACGGTAATGTATGGAACCAACCTTGAACTTGTCCTTGGGCTTCCTAATTTTATGATCAGTCATATGCTGTAGTGGGCACATGGCTTTGAGACCACCCGGAAATTGCACAATGGCACCATATGGATCAACAGATATGATTTTTGCTTTCGTCACCATGCCCGGCTTCACATCTGAGTGGGTGAAAACTGGACCTTCAAATGCACTTGCCTGCTCATATAAAACCAACACCAAAAGAAGGAAAAAGTAAATAAAGAAACCCACAAAGGTAAAACAGTAACAAAAACATACATGACCAAAAAGAATGAGGCATAGTATGACTCTGCATCAAACTATTGCTTATTGGCATTAGATTGCAATGCAGATACGATATTAAGAGCTGGTACTAAAACAACATTAGATGCTTCCCTTTCCAACCATTGTTAGAGGTAATACAATCTATTAGCATGCCTGGCAGTAAAATACCTTTAAAGTCCCTATGGCCAACCCCTCCATCTGCTTAAGGCCAAGGATTCGAACACGGATGCAATTTCCTTCCTTGAACTTCTTTTCAGGTTTTTTTACTTCATCTCCAGCGACGTCATATGTCTGCAATTACGGTAAACCTCAGGTTAACAAAGGACATCAATACCTTAGATATTAAAAAAGAAAAAAAAGGAAAACCAATTGGACATACGCTAACATATGCTGGAGTTGATAAAGGCTTAGAAGGAAGTTCCAGAAGAATGCCCGATTTATCAACACGAACTACTTTCGCTTCGTCGAATATGTCTCCGCTCGAGACATGCTATAAAGAACAAAAACAAGTTTTCAAAAAAATATATTAGAAAAACGGCAAATAAGGCAGATACAGCTACGTCCAGGACCACACTGATGAACCAAAACCGTAAAATAGTGGACGAGCATACTACTCAAGATTCAGTACACGGAGATAGTGGTAAAAAATATAGCGGACGTAAGATATGCTGATGTTACAATTAATGACCCTACATTTAGACCTCAACTGTCAAATCAAGTCTCTTAGTAGTTATATCTTAGAGAAAGTGCATGGAAAAATCAGTAACTTACCAAAGGAGGAGCCTTGTTACAAACAAGATGTGGGTTCAACGTCAAACCAATAGCTCTAGATGATGGGTCGATAAACAATATTCTAGCATTAACCTGAAAAACAGTAGCATCTTATATGAGTTAACCAAAAAAAATATCACCAGACTATAGAAGGCAAACATTCAACAGTCGAGAGATAGAAACGATTGGATAATAAGCATGAAGATTCCAACTACGAAGATACCATCAGATACCAAGGAAAAAACAAACATAGAAGTGGGACTACAAGATCTGCAAACTATGATGCCATTTATAATAGAAACATAATAAAGAAAAGAATCAGAAAAGAGTGAACACCAAAATGCATACCGTCTTCTTTTGACTATACTCATCCTTCCAGCTTTTGTTACACAATGGATTTTGTAGATGGAATAGATCAACCTGCACATTCAATGAGAAACGTCATCCATAAGCGTCACCAAGATTTTTGGTTAAAAAAGAAAAACACAGTTCCAGCTTCAGCAATAATGCACGCGATCAAAATCATTGGTAACTCACTGTTCCAGGGAAGTATGTAAGAAAACTTAAAAATATCCCATTCTCAAGGACTGATTCCACGCGGGCATTAACCATTATGCCTGGGTTGAGAAGATCAAACGACATGCCATTAAGATCCTTGGTCTGCAAAATGGTATTCATGAGGTTACGTTTGTGTAAATTAAGGAAACTTAACTATATAATCTGCAAAGTGTATTCGAGGCATACCACACACTTTGCCACTGAATCTGGGTCAGAACTAAGATGAACAATTTTACGTTCTTTATCGATCTTTGTGACTACGCCCTGAATAAGCTGCCCTGTCTTTACTCCTGACTCCTGGTTTCCTGAAAAATTCAGAAAAAGGTATTAAACGATAGTCAGAAGCAGATAAATTCACAAAGAAAGATCAACGGCATCCACTAAGGTTTTGGGAAATGAATACCGGATTTGGATTCTCTCAAGTATTTCTATTAGTTAGAAATAGACAGCCCATTTTATCATGATGGATGTTAAGAGATAAATGAATATCATTCAACTAAAAAAACAAATTAAAAGTTAAAAGTGAGAAATAGTGCTCAGAGGCCAGTAAGTAAACCCGGTTTCTTACCATCATTGCTTATTTCAATAAATCCTGTTACAGAAGGTAATCCAAAATGAAGGATACAACCATGGTCTTCAACACTCTTCACGCTAGCAGTGAACATCTGGAATATGGAAAAGAGAAAATCTAGTTATTTTCAAGCACAACATAACTCATACAAAAACGAGTTATAACATTAACAACCATCGGCAATAAAAATTTTAAAAAATTTGTAGAGTACGACCACATTTCAGAAGATGGCAGAAGAACAGTATCAGTATAGCTTTATTATCATCAAAACTGCTAGTCTATGCAACTTAGTAAATAAAGTCTAAGCTTGATCAGCCATGAACTCTTTCAGCTCATTGGATCTCCGGATCGTATAGCTATGCCAACATACTTGAATAGCATTACCCAAGAAGCACATAGCTACAAAATAAAAGGAAAATGAACCAAGTATTGACATACCATCCCTAGTTGAAAGGAATCTAAACTGAATCCCTTGTGCAATAAAGAAAGTCGCAGTGAAAGCCATATTTTCCTTTTGCCTGCCTCCTTCTTATCATCATCTAACTGCAATACAATGCAGGGAACAAGCTGACCCACATGAAATATGTCTCCAAGGAGTTCATTTTCATCGTCCTGGTTGAGAAAAAGAGAACTCTGTTCGGATTGCCGAAAAGATAATGGAAAGGGTCAAGATGACCAAATAACATGGAATTTAGACAAGCCAATTATGGCCTCCAGCTGCTACCTCAGTCCCAAGATCTGCAAAATCCGCTGCCTCGCTGGCGCGAACTAATCCCCGTAAGCCCCCTGGAAGACTAATTACAATGTCCTTTTGGTTGACCTCAGCAACAACTCCCAAAAGCTTCATTCCAGGGGAAATATTCTGAACATAAATTCGCATAAACGTCAGACCAGGAAAAGTAGAGATATAATTTGCTTAAGGAATTCTTGTAGGACTATAGCATCACGCAGCAACTGATTTAAGAACTATAATCTAGATAAAAGTTCAGGAGATATTGATTCAGATACTTAGCCACTGTAACCTAGGCCGAAGTAGTTTCTCAACAATGTTGTTCAAACAATAAATTCTGAGGCTTAGTATAATGTCTGCTAGAGATTTTTTCTACGAAATTCCAGGATGCAGAAATCAAATGAACCTGAGTTGAGTCAGTAAACGGAAGCAACAGAAGTAAATAGTGTGGCATGTAAATGTTACAAGAATAAGTCTATTAACTATTTTTGATTACTTTTTTTCATACTCAATGAAATACCGTTAGTATCATCATGCTGGACACAGGCATGAACTTATAAAACACATCAAACACATAAGAAGGTTCCGACTTATATACCTTAATGGTAATCTTATTGGCATATCTTGGAGGTTTTCCAGTAAGTCCGCTGCTAAGAATTCCCGATTCGTCTACATCGGTAGGGATTATCTTTTTAGACTTTCCCCCTTTTTTCTTCTTAGAAACATGTTCATTAACGTCAAACTCAGCATCCACTTCTTCATAAATTTTATCACGCTCTTTCTTACTCAGAGAAGTACCTCCACCTGAAAATCAATAAAGGACATCACGAAAGGAGGGTGCTAAAGAAAAAAGAGAAAGGAAGCTAATCCATTTTTTTCAGCTACCTAATTTCATATTGTGATTCATGGCGACGAGTAAAAACAAGGAAAAATAAAATTGAACATTTTACTGCAATTCAACAGAAATTTGAGGGAGAAACAAACCTCGAGGAAAGTCAGGAACCTCTTCAAGCTGCAGAGCCATGGCTTCAGACCTTGCAGCAACATCGTCGTTCGTCTTCTTAAACGGTTTCTTCGATGGTTTAAAGGCCTTTGTAGAATCATTACGTTTTCCATTGGATGGTTTCTTCGCCGGAGCCACCATATCTCTATCTAAAGGCGGACTGCGAGAGATTTGAGACGGTCTCGTTTTATTTCTCTGTTTGTAGGGTTTTAGACGTTTTACAATTGACACTAATGAAGAAGTTTTGTAGGGTTTTGAGAACCGCCCGGTTTGGAATTCAACCAGAATTTAAAAATCCGACCGGTTTGTATTTTAACCCATAAAAATATAATGAAAGCGGACATGTTAATGGGCTTATATGGGTCCCACTGTAGAACTTTCGCGAAGATCGTCGAGGAGAAATAAGAGAGAAATTGGCAACCACTACTGGCCAACGGATTGTATTTCTCTTGGGATTCAGGTTTAAGTTTCAGGATCATATAGTTAATTCAGGTCTTCCATTAATCTAGCTTCTGTGATTTTCATGATTTGCTCGTTTCTGCGATGAATTTGTGTTTCTGATGCAAAAGATTTCATCTTTCGTCCCTTTTTGGGTCATATTTTGGATGAATCTGCGTTACTGTCATGGTCTTGTTGACGAGTGCTTCTTTGTTATTCCTGATCATGATACGTTTCATATGCTAGTTTTGTGTATAATCATATGGATCGATCTCTTATCATCGTCTATCTCTTTTCGTTCGAAAAAGGCTTAAGGAAATTTGATCAGGGATGTTAATTAGCTGGAATTTCCCGTTTCTGTTTTGATTTGAAATTATGGATACAAGATGTTTAGGATCGAGGAAGAAACGTTCAATTTTGATGGATTACTTTGTTATGTCAAGTTTCTCTGCTGAATTTGGTTTCTCATTTTCTGGATACATGCAGGTTCTTAGTGATAATGGGGAGGAGCTATAGTTACAGTCCTTCACCACCAAGGAGTTACGGGAGAAGGTACAGAAGCCCGAGTCCCGTGGGATACTACAGAGGTCGGAGTAGAGATGCACCAACCAGTCTACTTGTTCGTAATCTCCGGCACGATTGCAGGTATTGAACGAGATCTACACTTGTTTTTGTTTTGCATGTGCTGACTACTAGTTTTAGTTTCCTCTGGAAAATGTGTAACTGATTGATCCCGAAATTGCAAGAAGTCTTGAAGCTTTCACTTTTTGACGTTGTCAAATGCTTTATATCTTTATTTTTGGTAATCATTTCAGGCAAGAAGACCTCCGAAGGCCATTTGGGCGGTTTGGTCGTCTCAAGGATATCTATATACCTCGTAATTATTACACTGGGTGAGTTATAGTAACACTCTCCATTTGTGATTTCTCGGTGTCCTAGTCTTGTGTAACTGTGTTATGATGGAATGTTCTTTTTTCCACGGCTTGTTGGTTTATCAAAGTTTGGTTGTCTTATTTGGAAGTCTTGAAGATCAAGACGTAGGAAGATTAATGTGCAATGAAGTAGTATGGGTCCAGTATGAGTACTGTTGAAGACAGTTTAATACTTCCAGAGAAGGAAGTTGGTTTTTATTTCATTTTGAAGATGTTCTTGTCAAACTGGCTTCGAAAAGGTTAGCAGGATGCTTGATTTATGCAATGTGTAAGGTTGTCCGCAATTGATTGTATCTCTTCCATTCTTTTGTGTGTTCTGTTTGAAAGTTTTCTTCTTAGGAGTCCAGGCAACAGGAGATACTTATTGTTATCTTTTGTATACCTAATTTATGACGCTATTAAACATGCAGGGAGCCTCGTGGGTTTGGTTTTGTGCAGTACTATGATCATGCTGATGCTGCGGATGCAAAATATCACTTAGATGGTTATCTTCTTCTTGGCCGTGAAATCACTGTAGTATTTGCGGAGGAAAACAGGAAGAAGCCTTCCGAGATGAGAGAACGATCAAGGTTAATCTTGAATTTCACTAAATGTAACATATTAAGATTACTTTTATCACCATTATCTCCGGTTATTGGTATCATTTTTTCTCTTTGAAACAAAGTACCAATTAAAGAATTGTTTTAATGTCAATTTTCAGGGGACGAACAACTACAAGATCTCCACATGGTTACTCCCGATCGCCTGGCTATTCCCGTTCACCGCACTACCGAAGAAGCTATTCGCGTTCGCCAAACTACAGAAGAAGCTATTCACGTTCACCGTATGACGAGAGGCACCGCCATTCAAGGTACTGTAGTCAAGAAACCTTAATCTTGGTTTATGTTCAATCCTGGTTCTTAATTCCTGGTTTCCTTGAGCAGATCGGTTTCTCCGGGAAACAGGAGGCAATCAAGGTCAAGGTCCCGGTATGAATCGAGAAGCAGAAGCCCGAGTCCCGGATACTCAAGGTGACTTGCTGCAATGGCTTTTTAGCAGGTGGTGGTGGAGATTTGGTCTAGTGTTACTCTGTGGGAGTTAGTATTATTATTATATATGAGTAAATAAGCATTTAATTTAAGACTTTAAACCACTGATGTGGAAGAACGAACCAATGTGTTGTGTGGTTCTATTTGGTTTTGTTTTTGTTTTAATATCCCAACGCATGACGCTCATACCAGTGATTATATCCTGAGTTCTCCGATATTATAGTGTCTTGTTCGATTTCGATTGTCCGTTACATACGCAACGTTTAAATGATGAATGAAAACAAAGCAGATAAAAAATTGGTTCGAATTCTTCAAAAGGAGATATAAGACACATAAAATACAGAAAATATGATTTAAGGCAAGTGAAACGAAAAAGTGAGCGTTTTGCTTTGGGAGCGGAATGATGAGCGGTATGAGCTCAGTGGATAGTAAGATGATGCAGAAGCTGAAGTTTATATGCAAGAAATCTGTTGAACAAGCCAGACATCTTGCTACTATTTATGAGCCGTACACTTTCTATGGTGGAAGGTTACTGAAAATCAACACTCCTATTCTAAGACTAAAATAGACCCAAAACTCGCAAAAGTTTCAATCTTTTGTTTTGGTTTTTTTTGTTGGTTATTGCTTTGCAGATTTGATAATAGCAATACGCAGAGATTAATGGAGAAGATGTCAGAGGAAGAGAAGAAAGATTTTGGATTTGATGTTGGAAGCATTAACTGGAAGGATTACATCACAAACGTTCACATTCCCGGTTTAAGAAGACATGTCTTGAAGGGAAGAGCTTAAATTTCACTAAACTGGACTAAACCTAATCAATCCTTTCTTTGATCTTTCTTCTTTTTCATATTCTGTGTTATGGTGTTGTGTTTAAAGATTACCACCTTTAATGTGTAATAATTTGAAAGGACAAGAGAATGTTATCTTCATGTTTGTCCAAAGTCTAATCTTTGTCCGGTCCAAAACGAAGTTAAATCGTGTAAAAAAAAATCTACGAAGACTAAACGTTTCTAGTAAAAGCTGAATGTTATGAAATTTATGTAAAGAAACGTTTTATCAATTAACTTCTTTTGTACACAGCTCCTATATAAATCTCTTGATTCTTTGCCACTAATATAACATCCCAAAAATCCAAAACAAAACCCCAACAAAAAAATAAATATGGCAAAGTCTCTAATGCTTGTATCCTTAGCAATATTTTTAATGGCTCCTCCAATTTTCACCCAAGAAATTGATGCTAACTCAAGAAAGGTACCAGAAGATGTAGCAATGTCTCCTTCGGATTTCGATATGTACGTCGAAAGCCCCGATGAATCTCCAATAGACCATTCGGCCGCAGAGGCATATGACAAGAAGCTTATTCATCATTACTCGGACGAACAGCTCGATTTTCTTCAGGATTGCCTACAACAGCCAAGCTCGAAATGCGGAGATAAGATTTACAAGACCTTGTTAGATGAGACGACAGCGGAGCTGACTGATGAATGTTGTCGTGATCTATTGAAGATTGGCAAAGATTGTCATGTTGGATTGGCTAAACTCATTTTCTCCACTTATGAGTATAAAAATAAAGCAACTATGGCTATTCCAAAAAGCAAACACATGTGGAACTCTTGTGTCCGTCGTGTTGGGAGCATAATTAGAGTTCCGGTCTCTTTGGAGAACTAATCTAATATTTCCCTCGTACTGATGTTTTATATACGTTTTCATATTTTATGACACCATTATAATCAAGATTTACGTTGGTATTTTAATAACCATAATTCGAATAAATCCAACATAAACTAACTAAAAAATGCATATGCAAACTGATATATTTACTAAGGAAGAAGCAGTTTTTTCTTTCGCCAAGAAATAACAAGTTTCCATAGAGTGGTTAAAATATTAGGAATTTCGAATAGAACGGATAATACTTCATATTTTTAGTTATTATTCTTGGATACTTTTAGTTGATATGGATATCCAAAAATCAGCTTGGATCCGGAAAAGATTCCGAAATCTCTAAAATTTCAGGATATCCGGATCTATGACTAGACGAGAGAAGTCGTAGCCAGTTTAACATAGAGATCTTGACCTCCGGCGACGTAGCTCCGCATATCCATAAGCTCACCGGTCCACATCGCACAACCCGACCCGCCATTTCGGAGATCCGTATTCGCAAACCCGGTACAGTTACAATCCTCAAGACACCTCTCTTGACATTCCTTCAACCCAATTCTCCTGTCCACGATCACTCTACTTGTATCCGGCAACTTCATATTCTTCATCAGATAAAACCCATCTCCGTGGCCACCGCTCAATGGCGACTTTCTCACACAACTATGGAACTCCTCTCCCAATGTCACATTCTTGAGAACAAAGCCTTTAATACAATTACAAGGCGGTGACGTTTTCATGTCACAGTAACTGTAAGGACCACACCTCCCGTACAAATCGCATTCGTCTTTAGGGGAAACCCAAACCATGTTCCATCCGAGTAATGTGGGAACCCATGAAAACATCTCTAACCCTGAGGTACTCATTGCAAATCTCCAGTACATGCTTTGGTTGGTGACTTTGAAAGTGTAACTTACTTCCTCTCTGTTCTCTATGAAACTGCTAACGATGTAGCTCCACTTTTGCATCTCCGGTACGCCACTAAACCCGATTCCATTCCACGGACCGGTTCGGAACATTGGTATTTCATTTTTCCTAAGATAAAACTCCGGTAAACCCTGAGTTTCGAGTTTGAACGTAAAATCTCCGCTTGATGGATCGGTCGGGGTTTTCCAAGGTCTAAGGAATCTGTTGTAACCTGTTTTGAGATCCCAACCAAGTTTCATCTCCGGGAGTAAAGTATCCGCCGGAAAATCAAAGCTTTGCCACAGTAATTCGTTGGTTTTCGAATTTTTAAGAACCAGATTGCCGTTAGCGAGAAGCTCTGCCACCACTGGAGATGATTTCACATCTCTCTTCAGATTCGTGGACCAGACAGGAGTATCATATTGATCGAGGAGGACGAGGTTGTTGTAAGAGATTTGTAAAGTTCCAGTGGAATTGGAAAGAGGTGTGTCTCTGTTGGCAACCCAAACAACTGTTCCCTTGCTGATTTTCTTGTACCAGATCCCCAGATACCAACGAGGAGAATTAGCTCCGGTTTGGAAGAAACCAAGCTCGAAGACATCGCCTGGAGACACAATGGTTCGGTTGCTCGAAGTTGTCAGAGTTTCTGAAGATGACAAAGTATTGATGGAGAAGACATGACAAAACAGAGCTAAGACAACGAACAAGAAGAAGAAGAGAGTGTAAGAGTGTTGATAGTTTGGTATTACGCCTCTCATCTCTCTCTCTTCACCAATTTTCTTTTCTTTCCTATGCTCTTCTTTATTATTCGTCCTTTATTTATAGATTTTTCACATATTGTTTTGGTTCTAAATTTGCATACTTTGATGCGTTAATAATCCTAGATTAAATTATTTCGAGCAGACAATAAAGATGTCATTTCAACATTCTATGACTTTTCAGCACTTACATTTACTCATTCCAAGAAACTATTGTTATTCATCAATAACCTTACCAATGGATGTTACATGTGACATTAAATTTTCCATGCAACATAACATATGTTGTTGTTTTTTTTTTTGTTAAAGACATAACATATGCTATAACATATGTTGTTTCAACAAGTATATTTATTCATCCATGATCTTCGTCCTCCAAAAGCCATGCTATAGTACATTAATTTCAAAGACGTTCATGTACATTTTTCTAATCTACCTACCGAATTATTTTCTTGTTATTTTGGCCGAAATATAATTTTTTTCCCTTAAATTTTCCTTTTTCAAAACTACTATATTTTCATAAAAGAAAAATGAAAGCTATTCTCATGGTTGCATTGTATCCAAACTTAAAAATATATATATCAAAATACAATTTGTATAATTTCTCTTCATATATTATCAACGAGAAGTTTTTTTTTTTTTTTTTTTTGATAATTATTATCAACGAGAAGTTGGTTTGAATTTTGTTGTTTTAACTATTGAAACCAATTTTGTTCGTCTATAATTTTGGTCATCAAGTATTCTGCATGTGATATTGAGATCGTCGAAGACGATAACTAGAGAGAAGATGAACATGCACTATGAGAGAGGCAATCCAACGTACTCAAGACATCAAATGTGGATATTTTATTGATCTTTTGACTCTGAGGCAACAAAATATATATAAGTAGAAATGAAATGGTAAGGCATACTTATAAGATGATACGTGAATGCTCTTAGGTTTTAGATTATCTCAAGTGAGTATATTTTCTAGAATACCCTATAAGGTGATTTGAATTTTAGATTTGATATCTCTTTAAATGATGTTTAGAGTGATTATTATCCTTTTCCACTCATAGTTATTTTATGTCAAAGAATATTCAATTTTGGTAAAGGATTTCTCCAAAGCTTTTAAAGCAAATAATCGAGTAGTTTGACTACATTAATTCCGGTAGATTACATTTCATAAACCACTGTAAACAGCCTGTACAAAAGTAAAATTTTGTATTACTCGTATAAAATTCATGGTTCAATACACATTGATTCTTCAAAATTGTGATGTTTTATCTCTCAATGGCCAAACCAAAACCAATTTTAATGTTATTACTTGTTTCATTCTGCTTCTTAACTTTTGGCTTTGTGAAAACACAAACCTTCTCAAAAGCTTTACCTCCATCATCCTTAGGCCTAAACCAAGAAAAACTAACCCACCTCCAATTTTACTTCCATGACATAGTAAGTGGTCGCAACCCTACCGCGGTAAAAGTGGCTGAATCTGTTCAGACAAACACATCTAAAACACTTTTTGGTTCTGTTTTTATCATGGATGATCCGTTAACCGTTCTCCCTGAGTTGAATTCGAAAACGATAGGATTTGCGCAAGGCATGTACTCCTCAGCATCTCAAAACGAGTTAGGATTGTTGATGGTGCTCAACTTTGTGTTCACGGAAGGAGAGTACAACGGAAGCACAATTAGCATTTTAGGACGTAACGCAGTGTTTTCGGGTATCAGGGAGATGCCAGTGGTTGGAGGCACTGGCGCATTTCGATTCGCTAGAGGATATGCTCAGGCCAAGACTTTTTCATTCGATGGGAAGGTAGGAGATGCTGTCGGGAATGCTGTTGTGGAGTATAACGTATTTGTCTTGCATCCTTGAAAAATCATATTAGAACCAAAAGATTTGTCATTTTTATTAAATATATGTTCATAACTTGTAGTCTCGTTACTTTCTTTTATAACAACTATTTTTCCTTATTCTTAAGAAAATTTTAAGAGAAAATTGGATCAAAGATAAAAAAGATGACATCTTTTCTAAATTTAAAACCCAAAACTCATATTCTAAGCTTTTTTGTAACTTTTATTATTATGAGAGTGAATCTAAAATTCTACCAATACAAACTTTATTATCTCAAAAGATGGATAACCAAAAATATATGTATAACTAAAAAATATGATATACAAACAAATTTAAAGGTAATGTTTTATGAGGAAACAAATCGAATTACACAAATGATTTATGCAGGATTTTCGAAAATGATTACTATTACCATTTTATGTAGATAGTTTTAACAGTTTTCCTTAGTAAATATTTTGTCTTTTTTTGTCAATGAGTCAATTGTGTTCCTCAAACCATATATAGAACATATAATGCAGAAAAAGGAGTAGAACTTAGAATTACGATACAGATTCATAAGTACTAAGACAGAAATTTAAACCTTAAGAAACAAATATGATCAAAATCTCCGCAAATATTATTTTCCACCACAAGCACAAAAACCTATAGAACCACACACTACTACTTACTTTTATTGCAAATCCCTCAGAAGCTGCTTTACTTTCTTTTTGACTTCTTCGATGATCTCCGGCCTTCAACTTTCCTCTGTGCAGCTTCGAATTGTTCTTGGTTTGGCTCTGAGTCAGCATTGCCACCATACCTAGAGACAAGTGACGTAAACATTGTATCGAACTTCTCTTTCCTCTCATCTCTTCGCTGTGAAATAACAGCGTAAAGATCTTTCTCTGCACCCTTTGATTCTCTACAAGTATGCAGATTTGTAACAGGTCACAACAAAGTCAACCACAGATATACTTTATTTTGAGAAACTTACTTCCTTCTCATCTTAGGACTTGTGGGAGGTTCTATTTCTGAAACTTCCTTTGCCCATTTCTTGTAAGCTTTCGTTGTTTTCACTTCTCCTGCTCAAAGAAAAATTTGGTTTCATAGCGCACAAACAAACAACAACTTGGATCGCAGAATAATCCCAAGACTGAGAAGCCTACCTGATGCAATGGCCTCATCGATAATATCTTTGAAACGGTGTGAATCAAGTTTGGGGTTTGAGCAAAGCATTGAGCAGAAAAGCCTGCAACTTATAATGTCAATACAAACTTCAACGCTCAAACTTAATAATAATGACGAATGAAAAAAAAGAGATGACAAATTACCTGCTCATTTTACCCTTAAACTTGTTGTACAACTCAATCAAATCTTTCTTCTCTGACTCAGAACCCCTGTAGTTTGCTTCAAACTCTTCAATATCTTCCTTTGTGACCTATAACATAAGAGTTACAAGAATCAGTAAATGAAGGAAACAGTTATATGCAAAGTCCAAAAAGGAATTAACTGACAATGGTGTTTGTTACCTTCTTATACATGGCCTTGAAGAAGTCTCTCAAGTTGTCAACCACATCTCCAGATAGATCCTAATGAGATGGGGAAAAAAACAATTTGTAAGAAAATCTTGCATTATTCTTACTGAAGTTGAACGCTTTCTCAATAGAACCAAAACAGAAAAAGTTGAAAGCTTTCTTTCACCAATTCATTTGAACAGAAACTGGAAATGGTACAATAAGAGACTGATACATTTGCAGTGTATTACTAAAATTATCAAGAGAAATAGAAGAGCAAGACTTACAGCATCATCAACAGAGCCAGTTTGATCATAGACTGCTCTTTTATCTTCATCCCCGAGAATGGATATCACTTTCTGCAGCTGCTGAAATTTCTCTTTAGCTTCGTCATCGTCCTTGTTTTTATCAGGATGCAGCCTTAATGCTAACTTATGGTATGCTTTCCTTATCTCCTGTGGAGATGCTGTAGCTCCGACACCAAGAACCTTCAATCACCAGCAAAAACAGGGTCAAAATTCTCAGAAAGTAAACTACAACAGCTACGGTACATATTTAAGCTTGGGATCATAAACAAGTATAGATCTCTGGCTCTTGTAATCCCAGTAACCAACGATGAATTGAAATTCCGTTTACTTCAGCAACATAAGGCGGACTTAGCTCATGAAGATTGACAAATAATTCAAAGTAAACCGAAGGTTACACAATTACGGCCAAGGGGAAGCTTAATTTGAACAAACCCAGAAACGAAAACCCTAATTACAGATGGGAATCGGAAAGAGAGATACCTCGTAGAGACTTTTCTCAGTAGATCTCCCATCATTCTCCATTTCACCGTTCTCGCCGCACGCTTTCGCCGAGAAAGAACACACGTGAAAAGCGTTCAACTTCAAAATGCTTTTCTGGCGCCAATTATTTCCTACCTTTTTGTTTTGCCGCCTATTTTCTTTCGGTTCGAATTGAATCGGTTTATGATTTACCGTACCGAATTGAACAGATTTTTGTTTTGTTTTTGTTTTTGACGAAGACCACCCGGTTAGACGAATGGACGGTGAGTTAGGCAATGAATTAGAAAAGACGGTTAAGATTAATTTGGGTGAGGGTGAAGTTTGTGATCGACGCCACAGAGGAATAGTTTCCGGAGTAATGGGTCCCGCATCGGCCGTTACTCCTTCCTTTTTCCCTTTCGCCCATTCTCGTCTCTCTCTGAATAATTTCCCTTGCAAATGCCTAACCACCATTGCTAATCGTCGCTCTTATTGCTTTTCATTCATTGTGATCTGATTGTCTTTTTCCGTTCATGGTCGATTCTGCTGATTATGCGTGCAATACGAATCCGAGACTCTTCGCGTTGATCTGGAATTTCCTGGAACGATGTCTAATTTGTATGGAGATTATAACCAAAAGATCGATTACGTCTTTAAAGTCGTGTTGATCGGTGATTCCGCGGTTGGGAAAACGCAGCTGCTTGCTCGGTTCGCTAGGAATGAGTTTAGCGTTGATTCTAAAGCCACCATCGGTGTCGAATTCCAGACTAAAACGCTCGTCATCGATAATAAAACCGTCAAAGCTCAGATTTGGGATACCGCTGGTCAAGAAAGGTTTGCTATCTTCCACTTCCTTTAGTAATTCATTGAGAGTGACATGTATATTGAATCTGGTAATGACATCCATTCATTATCTGCAAATAATAAATAAATAAAAACAATTTGGTGATTATCGGAAACCAGAGATGTGTCTTTGCATAGTAAGCAACAAAGCTGTCTTTAGTGGATCTGATTTTTTACTCTAGGGACATGAGATTCCACTTATGTGAATCAGTTTTCTACTTGCTTCTTGGTAATATCTGTTTATGAGAATCCATTTAAGAAAACTAAGTTTCCGATTTGCTTCTACTTTGATATATATTTGTTTGATTCTTGAAAATATCCTGTCAGAGGCAACATGAAACTCTAGTGTTTGATATGTTCAAGACTCTTAGTCATAATGACTAAAACTTGGGTTAATTTTCAGATACCGGGCCGTTACAAGCGCATACTACCGTGGAGCTGTTGGGGCAATGTTGGTCTATGACATGACAAAACGTCAATCCTTCGATCACATGGCGAAATGGCTAGAAGAATTAAGAGGACATGCGGACAAAAACATAGTGATAATGCTAATTGGAAACAAGTGTGATCTTGGAAGCCTAAGAGCAGTACCAACAGAGGACGCACAAGAGTTTGCACAAAGAGAGAATTTGTTCTTCATGGAAACATCTGCTCTCGAAACTACCAACGTTGAAACAGCGTTTTTGACCATCTTAACAGAGATTTACAGAATAATCAGCAAGAAAACACTAACGGCTGATGATGATGACGCCGATGGGAATTCGAGTCTGTTAAAAGGGACTAGAATTATCATCCCGGGCGAGCAAGAGACTGGGAAAAGAGGTGGTTGTTGCGGCAAATCGTAATTCCTACTAGCCAGAGAAAAACAGAGATTGTACTTTTTTTGTTGGTTCTTGTCTTTTTTTTTTTTTTTTTTTGTTCCGCCTTATAATTTTTTTCATTCATGTTAGGCCATTTGTTCTTGAAACGAAACAATAAGCCGAGGTTATTAGACAAAGAAAGAGTATGAGGGTGAAAACCAAAAGCCCCACTTTTACACACTGGTTTACTTGGAGAATAGCATAGAATTTCCATCTTCATATCATTGTTGTAATATGTACACTTTACTTTCTTTGTACACAACAATCCACTATACTTTGACCAACTTTGACTTAACGAACCGGAAGAAAACTAATATCTATTATCTAATAGCCTCTCTTAAGATGGGCTAAATATAAGGAGATTCATGGACAGCATATAACACAACACTTTGGTGAATCCGTGTACAAGTTAATTGTGAGTATTAGATGTAACATCTTAATTCTTCACCATGTCTTGTAATATTTGCTCACGAACTACACCAAAGTCAATTTAATGTGTTTGGTTCTCTTGTCAATTACCAAATTCCGAGCAATACAAAGAGAATCAGTAGAATCACGTTAGAGAACCTGTTGGAGCTTGTTGTATGTGCAACTCGAGAAGCAATTTGGCAAGCCATTGAAGTTCCCATTGCCATTGTAATTTCCATGTATCTAGTCTCTTCATAAGATCTTGGTAACAGTCGGTTGTTTCTTGATTTTCCAAATTACTGATGAAGAAACAAAAAATTAGTAATATTTTATTGGTTTTCTTGTATTCATTACCAGCCATAATATGTAAATCATTTGAGTTAGAAATCTTAATCTACTGGGCAAAACAAACCTTGACCAAGAATTTCCTTACATAATCAAAAACCTTTTAAACAAGTATATTGGTCCTCGTGAAGCATAAGAAAACTGATTCAAGTGATTCACAACGAATGGATGCCTAGACTTATCATAACATCACAAATCAGCTTACCAATCGATGTATTGTTTCTCAAGGTCATCAATAAGTGTATCTTTATCTATTGGAAGCTAAATGTTAGTCTCCATGTGAATCGTAGATGGTTTACAGCCAAGAAAACCAACTTCATCAAGCATTTTACGGATATATTTTCTTTGACATGTGGATATTTATTTAGGATATCTATCAATCTCAAGAAGTTTTGCATACCAAGATCTCGAAGCTTGACACATTGACCAAAATTCTTCTTTATAGCATTCAATGCACTACCACAATTTTTGGTTATAATTATGCCATCGACATAAACCAAAGCAACCAAGAAAAACATATCATTGGTTTTTAGAAAGAAAAATAGTATGTTCTATCTTTTGAGATAAACTTGATCCTATAGTCTCAATGAATGAAATACGACAATAAACACTCTTATTAGACGAATTTCTTAGCGCAATACATCAACATTCATTGGATACTTGGATATGATTACATGAGAATCCTTATATTCATATTGGTGAAGCCACCCAGACTCATGTATGAACTGGGTATGTCGGATACATAGTGTTCAAAGAAGGAACCATTCCATGTTCTGATCCAACAATGGCTTAGGGGCATTGCATAGGGGTCATCTCTATGGTGCTTTCCCGAACGGGATTCGTTTGCAATTTACCCCTGTATGGAGAAGAACTAAGCAAGTGGAGATCCTAAGGAGCGCAACGAAGATGACTTCACAACCCAAGGTGTGTAATGTTGTTCAACTGATCTTATCCACTTAATGGAAACTTGGTGAATAACGCTTAGTCTAATTCAAATGGCATGTAGCTTCGTTGGCCTTATATCATGAAGGCTCAAGATTTGTTGAGAGAGATCAAACCGTAAAATACTAATACTAATGGATACCTAGATACATATGGCAACAATCAACACTAGGGAATGATAAAGGATAACGATGACGAGCAAGAGTTTGTTGCTGCTAATCTTTGCCACAAATAAGTTTTGTACGCCTTAGAACCTTATGAGCTCGAGATGAAGACCGATTGCTGAACAACTTATGAAACCTTATTTTTGAAAGATGTTTTGAGAGAAAATATTTTGAGTATCTGACACTTGAATTCATCCCTCGGAAGGATAATCCTACAACAGATAGACTAGCAAAAACTTCACTTCGATCTTTTCTTCCTCAAGCACATATAATTGTTTGAATATGGGGGTATTGGATCTAGAGTTTGAGACCAAACAAAATGGGTTGAGTTATGCAAAGGAAAAATGTTCTCCACTCTAAGCTCTTTAACCAATGAAGGTGAAACCCTTTACTCGACAAAAAAGAGTATTAGACCCAAGATTGTGTTTATACCCTCTATTTTAGTAGTGGTTTACACCCTTCCTTTCTTTTTTCGTTGTTTTTGGGTTCTCATATGATTAGCCACCCCAACTAAAATTTTCCTAAATTTTTATCAAAGATAATGAAAAAAAATAAAGAGTAAGCAAAATCAGACCATTTATTTTATTCAGCCACTTTGTTGGCTGTATTTTACAAGTACAGGATAGCCACTTAATAGAGGTCCCTACAGATTCCATTTCTCATTCATACCATTGGCCATTGGGTTCCGACTTTGATTTCTTTTCAAATCTGGCTTAGTGTCAAATGTCAACCTTTGGATGGATAATGAGTCTGAGTCTATCCAAAGATCAAGAAACACCAAAAAATATGTCCAAACCCAAACTATAGGTCCCACATAATGCCAGCGTGGCATCTCATCATCGTACGATTCATCAGCCCACCGTTTCTCTCGCTCTTTTTCGGTTTCCATATTTCTTTTCTCTCGTCTCTCCCCGGTTTCTTCACGCCTCTCTCTAACCTATCTTCTTCTTTGATTTCTCCAATCGATCTCAAATACACCATTTACGTTTGCATTCTGATATTTTTTTAATCTTGACTTCGAAGTCAAAATTTTCCGATGATTTCTGCAGTTCGATATGAAACAGAGGATGTTTGATTCCGTCCTTCTCACCAGATCTGAAACATCCGAATCCAATCTCTGACAAATTCATTCCCGAAATCCCTTTGAATTCCCCGTCTAGGTATTTCTCAAATCGGTCTTAAATTCTGAGATCAATTAACAACAATGGTGACTATCAAATTGGGAATGCTCCATTACGTAATCGACCATATATACGGAGCGTTTATGCACCGGACGAAGATAACGCCACCGTTCTTCTCGCGAGGATGGGGTGGTCCAAAGCTGGTATTGCTTGAGCGGATGGTGAAACAGCTCTTCCCGTTGGATGTTGAAAATCAAAATTGGCCACCGCCTTTGGTCCGTCCCGTGTGGAGAACCGTATGGGAGACAAAGACAGCTTGTCTCAGAGAAGGCGTTTTCCAGACTCCGTGCGACGAAGAGCTAACCGCTGCTCTGCCTCCAGAGTCTCGCACAGCGAGAGTTGCTTGGCTTGTGCCTAAAAACGTTCCTCCTCAAAAAATGGCATGTGTGGTCCATCTTGCAGGTAGTAGCATTACCGATTCTTGTGTTATTGATTGTAGTTAATGCTTATGACTAGAAGAAGAGCTTGATGAGTCAAATCAATGTTTAGTTAACAGCATTGACAAGAAGAGAATCATAGGCATAAACAAAATTGCTATGCTTTTACAATGAAATGAAATGTTTAGTTGTTTATGTGATCTTAATTTGTGCACTGACCTATGGCTTTTATAGATTGCTCTATTTTGCACATTTCATCTCTTGCTAAGAATGTATTGCGTTGTTGTAGGCACAGGTGATCATACATATGACCGTAGATTGCGTCTGGGTGGACCGTTGGTGAAACAAAACATTGCAACAATGGTGCTGGAAAGGTAATCAAAAAGACTTCTCCTCTCCGTGATGAAAGCAAACGTTTTTGCTTTGACCGCTTTTGAAGCGTTTGCCATGTTTTTGATCAAACATAGATAATGCCACTGCAGCCCTTTTTATGGCAAAAGGCGTCCGTTTCTGCAACGTGGTGCGAGACTTCTCTGTGTTAGTGATCTGCTTTTACTAGGGAGGGCAACAATCGAAGAGTCTCGTAGTCTTATACATTGGCTAGACACCGAGGAAGGATTTGGAAAAATGGGTGTTTGTGGGCTTAGCATGGGTAAGTTAGTTAACACATCTTTTGCTATGGCATTATTGGGTTAGAATTGGATGATACTGTTTCCTTCCTTTGGCCTAAACTGTAAAGTTTTAAGGAGGAGTACATGCTTCGATGGTTGGATCGCTTCATCCAACACCAATTGCAACACTTCCATTCTTATCTCCACACTCTGCTGTTGTCGCGTTCTGCGAAGGGATATTGAAATATGGAACCGCTTGGGAGGCACTGAGGGAGGAGCTTGCAGCACAGAAGATCACAATGACACTTGATGAAGTGAGAGAGCGGATGAGAAATGTTCTCTCCCTCACAGATGTCACTCGCTTCCCTATCCCCAAAAACCCTGACGCTGTGATCTTCGTTGCTGCAACGGTAAGTAGAAAAAATCACAACTCACAATTCAACAATATTGCTTCTGATTATGCTTGGGAATTAGCTTCTCGGAATAACTTTGACTTTATGATTGGTATAGGATGATGGATACATACCGAAACACTCGGTGTTGGCGCTTCAAAAGGCATGGCCAGGTTCAGAAGTGAGATGGGTTACAGGTGGACACGTGTCCTCCTTTATTCTGCACAATGATGAGTTTCGTAGAGCAATCGTGGATGGTCTCGAGAGATTAGAGTGGAAAGAGTCATGGTGAGTGACGAGTAACGGCTACAAAAAGCTCCCTCAGTAACCCAACGGTGAGGGGTCTTTGTGTAAATGTCTTAAACTCCTCTTGTTGTATCATTTGTTATCTGTAGCATAAGATTCTTTTCTCTTGGGAAAAAAAACGTGGTGGGCTCTTTAATATTCTTTGGTTTCCGCATTTGTATTGTTTTTGTCACAAGTTTCTCAACACATTAACAATTATGATTGCAATATGGTAATTCTGATTATTGTACTCGCTTTGCAACTTGCTACACACTGGTTCGTGCAGTGACTCATGCACGGTCAAATCATTGAATACAGAATCAAAAACAGTTCAGACACGCAACGCAACCTTGTATGCATATACCGCGCTTTGAATTAATTTTTTATGAAAAGAATATTGTACGTTGGGAATAGTGTAAAACCCTAACTGTACAAATATGTGTAACACTACAAGTCTACACAGCTGTGTTCCATTGAATTCTCTGTTTATATATCAGAAGTGGCTTCACTGCTCATAGTATCATCACCAATCACAATGAAGCTCTTTCTCCATCTCTCTGTCTTCTTCTGCATCCTCCTCATCTCTCTCCCAATTTCCTACACCTGCACCACAAATGACAAAAATGCCCTCCTTCAAATCAAGAAATCCCTTAACAACCCTCCACTCCTCTCCTCATGGAACCCCCAAACCGACTGTTGTGCCAGTTGGACCGGCGTCGAATGCACAAACCACCGTGTTACTGCTCTCACCATCTCCTCCGGCGAAGTCTACGGTCAGATCCCGAACCAGATCGGCGACCTCCCTGACCTCCTTACACTCGATTTCAGTTACTTGACCCACCTCACCGGAAACATACCACGCACCATCACTAAACTCAAGAACCTCGACCTTCTCCGTTTAAAGCAAAACAAACTCTCCGGTCCTATTCCTGATTACATCAGCGAACTCAAGAACGTTACGTTCTTGGACCTTTCCTTTAACCAATTTACCGGTCCGATTCCCGGTTCGCTTTCTCAGATGCCGAAGCTTCAGGCCATTCAGATCAACGATAATAAGCTAACCGGTTCTATACCGAACTCTTTCGGTTCTTTTGTAGGCAACGTCCCTAATCTCTACTTGTTTAACAATAAGCTCTCAGGTAACCAACTACTGTTTAAAAATATATAATTTTGGTCAAATACTTGTTTACTAACCTCTTGTCTCCAAAGTGTTTCTGTAACTATTAAAGATTTATTTTCTGGGGTTTAAGATATCGCACCAAATTTTGTTGGTATAAACCCGGTTTAATAACATGTACAATTTGCAGGAAAAATACCGGAATCTTTGTCAAAATACGACTTCAACGCAGTGGATCTGTCGGGAAACGGTTTTATCGGAGATGGTTCGATGTTTTTCGGACGGAACAAAACAACAATAAGAGTGGATCTGTCGAGAAACATGTTTCAGTTCGAGCTCTCCAAGGTTAGATTCGCAAGAAGCATAGTTTCATTGGATCTGAGCTATAACCGAATATTCGGGAAGTTTCCTCGGGAGCTGAGTAAGCTACGTCTCGAGAATTTCAATGTTAGTTACAATCATCTCTGCGGGAAAATCCCACGTGGTGGTCTTCTTCAGACATTCGAACCATCTGCTTTCTCTCACAACCTCTGTCTTTGTGGGACCCCACTTAAGGCTTGTTAATGGCCCAAGAAAAATAATTATGTAGTGATGATGTGTTAGTTATTAATATTATCACCGCCGATGAAGTTGTTTTTCCCTTTATGAATGCCAAGAATAGAGTGAGAATATTGTTGGTGAATTCAACGTGTAATTCAATAACACCTTACGAGGTTCTACTTCTACAACATACTTCTCGTGATCACAATTACGATTAATTATATAAGAGGTGAAGACTTTGATTGTGGTAATTTTCAACATTCTAATAGAAGATTAGTGTAATCTGCAAATTTGTTCCTGAAAATAACGTGATTTGCATAGACAATACCGGTAATGGAGCTAGATATGATTTAACTGGTAATAGAACAGGCCAGTCGATGTTGGGCTATATGGGCCGAAATTGCTAATTAATATAGGCCTTAGAGTTCTAAAAGCAAAACGAATCGTTTCGTCTTTAAAACGAGTGTTCGGCGATTCCGACGCCATCCCATCCGAGTCCCGGAGAAATCGATCGTATCCCTCTGTGCCCTTCACTTTTAAAAGATCGTTTTTTTCGACAGGAGAAAGAAAAGTTCGTTTCTTTTTTGTCAAATTCTTTCAATTTCTCGTTCCAATTCGTTTAGTTTTGTCCTTTCATCGAACACGCGTCGAACCCTATAACCCCTTTTGCGATTTAACGGGTCAAGCTTCGATTTCAAGCTCTTTTAGGGTTTCGTATCTGAATCTGCGGAGAAGAAAAACCCCTCTTGTGGGTTTTCCGCCAAATTTCTCAAAACAGAGGTATGTATCACGTTTTTGGCCCCTTTTCAATCTTGTTCGAGCAATTAGAGGCTTGTGCGTTCGATAATTGGCTTTGTATTAGCTCATCTGCTCATTGAGATATCTGAACCGTCTGGGTCTTTCCTAATTTGAATCTGGTACCGCTAGTTTTAGGCACGGAAGTTTTAACGAGGGTTTAGGGAATGGTTAACCCAGATTAGGGTTTAGGGTTTCGAGAAAGCGTTCAGCTTTTACTAATTTACTGAATTAGGGGAAATTGTGTTGTGTTGTTTATATAGATGCAGCCTTTCCTTCATGGTAAATTATGTATTGGGTGGCTTCTACCAAATAAGAATTGCATCTGTTTTCTAAAGAAATAAGTGTTTTTCTTATCTCTGTAATTGGGTGTCTTTCGAAATGTTCTTCTTATCGTGTTTGATCTTCTTGGAGACGAAACGGGGGCTTCCTTGCTACTTGAAAGCTATTTTGCCCACTTAGGTTCCTTCTTGATGTTCTCGTAGGGTTAGATTTGTTATAGGCTACATTGTTTAGGTCTTTCCCACAAAAAGTTTCAAGTTTGTAGTCTTCAGGACATGGGATCTCTGGAGGTTTCCTTTGTATAAAGGGTTAAACTGGTAATCTTGGATCTTAATCTTGGGAAAAGAACTCCGGATTTTTCTTAATATTGGTGTACCCCTAAAAGGTAGATGTGTATTGATTACGAGTCCATTATCGTTGAAAGGATTTTGTCCATTATCGTTGAAAGGATTTTGATAAGTAGTTTTACCATTTTTTAACCAAGACCAACCTTCCGCGAATATCAGAAGTTTCTAGCTTTTTAAGATATTGATGGTAACTGTTTTCCACATGGCAGTAAAGCTTTAATAAAAGGAAGAGCTATCATTTGGATGGGAAGTCTCTGTAATTGAACTACATAGTGATATGGAGGCACAAATTCATCAACTTGAGCAGGAAGCCTATACGGCTGTTTTAAGGGCCTTTAAAGCGCAGTCTGATGCTATTTCTTGGGTACGCTCTTTATTCCTTCTTGTCGATTCTGTGTTCTGTCAATGTGATGACTAAAGGTCTTGGCTTGTTTTGGTTATACCATTATAATAACTTAGGACAAGGAAGGCTTGATAACAGAATTACGTAAAGAATTGAGAGTATCTGATGATGAACATCGAGAGCTGTTGGGCAGGGTCAATAAGGACGAGACTATCCAAAAGATAAGGTTAGATCATTCATTTGCAACAACAAAACTAGACACTATCATGAAATGTCATTTATTCTAAAGAAGATGTATCATGGAATGGAACTGTACCAGGGATTGGAGACAAGGAGGCGGAAGCCAAGCTCCTAGACATGCAACTATGCAGCCTTTCGATGTTATTCCTAGTCCCACTTTCTCAGCTTCTCGGAAGAAACAAAAGACATTCACATCTGTAAGTCTTATGTCCTAATCGTATTTACGCGAAATGTGATTCCTTTTGTTTACCCTCCATTGAGTTGTGTTATGTTGTTTCTTGATGAATTATGCGTGCAGTATCATCCAGCAATTGCTGCGGCTGGAAATAGGTCATTCAACAACCGTGGAGTACCCGGTGGCATACCAGCGACTGACTCTGGTGAAGCTCTTATTGGAAGAAAAGTGTGGACAAAATGGCCTGAGGACAACAACTTCTATGAAGCAATTATAACTCAGTACAACCCAGATGATGTATGTACCATTTTTTTGGTCATCGAGTGTTAGAATGTCAATTGGCTAGAGAAAGTGTTTTATGCACTTGTTATATATTTCTCGGCAGGGTCGTCATGCTTTGGTCTATGATATTAACGCAGCAAATGAGACATGGGAATGGGTTGATCTTAAGGATGTAAGCTTTTACAATTATCCTTTTAAGGGTTAGTAATAAGATCTTTGATAATAGGTTTTACATTGTTTATCTTGTAGATTCCGTCAGAAGACATAAGGTGGGATGGAGAGGAGAGTGGGGTAGGTTTAAACATTGGACATGGAAGTGGATCGATCCGTAGTAACAGAAGAAGCCAAGGCCATATTGGTAGAGGGAGAGGACCGAGAATTCATCAACCGAGAAGAGAACTTATACCACCGCCAACACAACAGAACGGTGGTGGTGGTCTTGGGAGGAGGTTTTCAGATGATATTGAATTGTTTAACACAGACTCACTTGTCAAAGAGGTTGGTTTTTTTGACTGGTTGAGTACCCATTTTGCTCAAATGGGCTTTCTGATATCAAAAGGGTTGTTTTTTAGGTGGAGAGAGTATTCGATTCTGCGCATCCTGACCCATTCGAGCTCGATAAGGCTAAGAAAATGCTCAAGGTCTGTCATTTATACCTTATTGTGAGTTGTGTGATTCAGAGATGTTAATAATGACATAAGTTGTGATGTGATGCAGGAACATGAACAAGCACTTATTGCTGCCATTGCTAGACTCGCTGACGCTTCTGATGGCGAAATCGGTAATAATAATAATAGTAATATCAAAAGCAGGCTTTTTTTCATTTGCAGACTCAGAATAATCTTTTATTACCATTCAAATCAGTGCATCAAGGATCAATACAACAAACTTAATCCTAATTTAGAAAAGAGTAACACTTGCTCAGTTTGTAACTACATTTTAAATAGTTTGCAACCTGTAAACAGAAAAATACATCTACAATCTTCTCGAACCTTAGATTTTGTGTGCTTCTTTCTTTGTTTCAATCAAGGTTTGATTTTTTCCTGGTTTAACTCATCAGATGGAGATCCACCATATTCGCATGACCATCCGATGCCACAAGGATGATGAGAAACCTGCCTATCAAGGACTCTGGAATTTAGATTGAAACATTGGTGCTCGTCTGACGGAAGATGGAAACAGTCATGGAGTCTTATTTTAAAATGTATGAAAAATTTGTTAGGATTGGAATGTAGGATTTTGCTTGTAAGCACAGTATTTTGTTTAGAGATTTGTAACCTGTGACCGAGATTGACCATGTATATGTTCCCCCGAGTCCCACCACCACCTCCAAGGGAATAATCCAGACCTGCCACGATTCAATTTGCCTTAAGATCCTGGTGAAATCAAATGCTTAAAGCCTTAACATACATGCAGTCATACAATTAAATCTCATCTGCATAACAAAAAACATGTTTATCATAGAAAAAGTGGCTAGAAATCATCCTTAATTGTCTCTATGCTTTCAGTGCAGCCTTAAGAGCTAGCTAAGCAGATCATATGATACTTAGAGAAACACCTACCCCTTTTTTCCTTGCAGCCGATGACGTTGGTGAGATTAGTGTTTATGATTCCTTCAATGTTGATTACTGAATATAATCCAACTCACAAATATGAGATTCTCCACCAGTTTGGTGCGATTCCATACGAGATACGAAGTGACATCCTGATATTTGAAGGTATTCAGGTTCAAAACAATTACTTGACATCATCAAACCACACAACATCCAAAAACAAGTGGATACCCAAATGAAATCCAAGTCGCGATATCTAAAGTTACAGAGCAGGAAATATGTAAAATCTAAACGAAACAGCGATGAAACAAAGAAACCTTAGCTCATGAAGGTGATTAAGATTAACCCATGGGATTTGATCATACCTGGAGAGGAAGAACGCGGTACAGATTGAGAGGATCGGATTTTCATCATGTAACTGAGAAATCGTAAGATCGGGGGTAGCCAGATTAACGGAGAAGAAGAAGATGACTTGTGGGATTATGCGATTAGTATTCGTCGGAGTCGAGAAGGGGAAAAGGGAAGAGAGGAGGAGGGAGGATGTCAATAATAGAATGAAAGAAGCAATGTTGAGATTGCTTGACCCGTTTACCTTCTTCTCCTTTTTCTTTTTTTTCCTCTTTTCTACGGAAATGTTTTTCTTGCGACTATTTTTTTCCTTCTCTTATTCCACCTATTTAGGTGATATATAGAAATAGTTTTTTTTTCCGCTAATATAATGAATGGGGGTGAAACAATTACAATCGATGATGATGTGAAACGTAAACCTTCTTTAGAAGGCTAGCCCCTTTACAAACACCAAAATAGTCCATCTAGCTAACAATGTGGACCGGAGACAATATAAGAATGTCATAAACCTTCTTTGTTCACTCTTTAAACGATAACGAACTCCTTTATTTACAATTCTAGCGTTTATAACTACTTTTCACGAGTTAAACCTACTCGAATTGAACAGAAGATCACCAGGCATATCTTTAAAGGATGATGACCACACATGTGGTCTATTCACCAAACCAACCAAATTCGCATCTTTAATAGCAAAAATCACACCATTTAACTTGTGACCGATCATTAAATCTATTGTCCACAAAAAGGATTGTACCCAAGCGTCTTTTCTTGACTTTAGCAACGAAAAATTTATTCTGCTATGCAAACCTTACCTTGTCTTTCTCGTCCACCCAAGAAGCCCCAATAGTACATGAAACTCCGCCCATTTTTTTCACCACTTGAATAGTCCACACCAACTTTTCCTCAATCATGGACTCCAAAAACCATGCATGGAACCACACCACAAACTCATCTCTGTCCTTTCTCATCACCATCTCATGATTCAGCGGGGGATCCTCAAACAAAAAGTTGTTATGCTGTTACCATATATTCATGAGCAACCATTGAGCACTTCTACGCACTTCCATCTACAAAATATTTGACTTTTCCATCTTTAACATATGAAAATAGTTAGAAAAGAGGGTATTACGTACCTTCTAGACTACCTAATGGAAAGGGAAATCCCACACTTGCATTGGAAAGGAACAAGCAAACATGTCATGATTGATGTATTCATCTTTTTGGCCACGAAATTGACATCTTTTATCACATAGTATCTCTTTACTGATATACACCGCATAGCCTCTTCCACATGAAAACTTTGATCTTGGAAGAAATCTGAAACCCCCACACACTTTTTTTGAGAGATTGAAGAACAAATACTTCTTGAATGAGCTCCTTATTGGACTTTTGTGATGCAAACCAAGAATTGGATTTCAAAATACTCCCCTAACCTAGTGTAATCCCATGTCCATAATTCATCCAAGTCAATAGCAGGCTTTAACTAAAGAATCATTTGAATCCAAATAAAAGAGAGCCTCTAAGGTGAGGATACTTCATCTTCTCACTATAGAGTCCATCAAATCGCTAACTCTCAGGTATAAATCCATTTTGTTGTTCTTCATTACTCATTAGAGGAGTAGGGTGATCCCTATCTGCAAAGGCGTGCTTACCTTAAAAAAAAAAGCATTCGCTTTAGGGTCCGGAAATATTAAGAATTTTATGGACCCTAAATTTTTGAAAATCTAGTATAGCGTAGTAGTTATATAAAACAAAATTAGTCTCAAAACATGGGTTTGAAACCCAATTTTGTCAGAATACTACGAAAGATCCATTGAAGTGTTATATTTCTTGAAAAATATGAGAGGTTGCTATCCAACTCGTGAATCTTTTATCGAATATTGTTGACAATTCAATTTTAGTTATGTCTCAAAAATGATTAAGTGGTTTAACTATCTTATTTATTGAAAGAGAGTTTATAAGAAAACTCGATTACGAGAGTTTAGTAAAAAAAGTTTATAGAAAAGAATGAACGAAATATTATGGTTTAAAATTTTTGAAATAGTTTTTTTTTTTTTACTTTAATATCGTTTTAAAATAATAATATTATTATTATATTAAAAAAATATAGGAATCTTTTTTTAAGTTTGTCTTAGGTCCTAATAATTCTACGCACGGTTCTGCCTATCTGGACCCACATAAGACGTAACACACCATACTCTAAAGGACTTAATATTACCCAACTATTGAGAGATGCCATATTTCAAAATAAAAAAATATAACCTTAAACTCTTAAAATTGTAAAAATTAAATTATAGACCTAAATTGGTTGCTTAGACCTTGTTGAAGATAATAAATTCTTAAATTTAAAACTTATTAATCCTAACCATAAATCGTGAACAAATTAATTCAAAACTCTACCAAGCCATGTTGAATCTCATAATGATGAGAATAAATCTAACTATGAATCGTAAACATTAAATTTAAAACTCACATTGTAAAATATAAACCTTAGTCCCAACATCTCAAACCCTAACCACAATCTCAAATCCCATTGAATCTCAAACACCTTTAAATTCAAAATATAAACCTAACACATTACAAAATTTATAATTTTTTCGTGTTTATTGAAAGCTAACTATGTAAAAATTAAATCTTTGAACAATAACACTATGTAAAAGTACGATATCTCGATTGGAAAAATATCCTAAAATAATTGAAGAAGTCACAAGATCGAATAGCAACTGGAATAGATAAATTATTAAAGGTTAACATGGACCTAAAAAAATGTACGAAATTCGACTTAAAACTTCTTAGTTATATAAAAAAAAAAGTACTATTGATATTCTACACTATAAACTTGTTATAACTCAAATTCGTCAATTTATTGAAAATCTGTAACAAATCTAATTAAAGTTATGTTGCGATATCATTAGTATTAAAAACAATATAAAACACTATATCTGGAAATAAAATAGAATAGATTTTTGGAGAGGTTTTTGTATTAAATGAAAAAAAAAATACTTTTTTAAGTACCCATAACAAAAAACCATTTCAGCACATTTACATCTTCAAAAAAGGATTTCACATAGTTTTCCAATAATAAAAATAAAGATGAGAACAAAAATGGAATCTTGTTTAAAGATTTGGCCTTTTCATAAATCTTAACAAAAAGAAGAATATTTGGCCTCCCCTCCGGATCATTTATGAAAAAAATCTTGATGCTATATAATGCAGGCCAACAGTTTGTAACTCCTCGCATACATCCCAAACAAAGCCTCTTCACTTTCCTCTCTGAAAAAACAATGTCGCAATCTGATTTCAAGAACATAAACGTCGTACCAATCGGAAATGAATTCGTCGATCTCATCCTCTCCCGCATCCACTGACAGACGCCAACTCTTCTCCTCCGCAAGGGTTTCAATATCAACAGTCTCCGTCAATTCTACACGCGCAAAGTGAAGAAGATAGAACTCAGCTTCCGCGACAAGCTCTCCACCATCATCGACGAATTTCCTCGCTTCGATGAAATCCATCCTTTGTACAGTGACCTTCTTGGCTCGATTTTCGATAGAGGTCGATATAAGCTCGCATTAGATCAAGTCAATACCACGAGGCATCTAATTACCAAAACCGCAAATGATTATGTCGAATTACTCAAGTTTGGTAAATCCCTAAAGCATTGCAAAGCCCTAAAAGTTGGTGCGATTCGGCGAATGTATAGTGTTATAAACGAAATCACTCCTAGTTTAGCTTATCTAGAACAGATCAGGCAACACATGCTGAAACTTCCTTCGATTGATCCGAATTCCCCAACTCTCTTGATTTCTAGGTACCCAAATCTCGAAAAGACTTGCTTTATGAACAGAGTCGCTACTGATGATGATGATTCCATTACAAAATCAGTAGTTTTTGTTGTTGGTCATACTGATTACAAGGGTTTGAGGTATCAGGTGATTGATGCACCTGGGGTTTTGGATAAGCCTACATTTGGAGCCTGCAATGGTGTTATCAGTGCATTGGCTAATCATCTTCCAAAATCTCTTGTTCTGTTCTTTCTGGATGTTTCGTGTTCGTATGGTTACAGTATTGCGCATCAGGCTGCTTTTTTCCACAGTTTAAAGTCTGTGTTTGTGAAGAAACCATTTCTAATTGTCTGCGATGAGTCTGACTTGACGCAGTTATCTGAACAAGATTTGAAACTGATTGGAGAGATGAGTAGTGGAATGGGAGCAAATGATGAAGACGAAGAAGCAGGAGAAGTGGTTTTGAAGATCTGTGATTTAACGATGGAAGAGGGTGTGATATCTGTGAAGAATGCTGTTTGCGAGAGACTGTTAGATAACAGAGAAGCACTCAGTAGTTGCGTAGCTCAGGCTCATGAAGAATGTAAAGACAAGAAAATTCCTGAAACTTGTGACGATGATCGTAATGTTGATGAGGATGAAGAAGATGAATTTGAGATGGCTGAGGAACGTTTTACAGAGGAGCAAAAGGATCATAAACATGTTGCCATTAGCAAGATTCAAGCTTTGCGGATCTTAATAGGGTTAGTTTTTTTTATTCTCGTAGGGAATACTTATGGAGGTATTCGAGCTATTCTCTTAGGGAGTAGTTATAGTTATGGAGCCATTCAAGAATGCCTCTCAGCTTTAAGCTTTTGACTTTTGAGCTTATGAAGCCATTCATGAATTCCTGGCGCGTCAAAACGCTATTTAACATTCTTTTGTACTATCTATCGATTCTTCTGTCTTTTGCATCTAGTTTTCTTTGATGAAAACTTCTACTATAATTTATTAGTATCTATCTATAATTAAATTATTTCTCGTAATCACCCCTAATTAATTTATATGCTATTCTATTTGCAAAATATTTAAAGGTAAGTAAATCTTTTTTCTTTCTATAACTTGATTGGTTTAAAATTTTAAGCAATTCAAAGTTGTTGGGATTAGTCATGTGGATTCTTGATTATCGTAAGACTAAAAAACTTAGTTAAAGATGTTTTCACTTTTTTTTTTTGTTTTTACAGAAGTTATAAAATAGAACAGAAATAATGCATTACAAACTTTACTGTATTTTGAAGTTAATTGAATAGGTAGAAAAATATAAAATATGAAATATCAAAACTTTCAATAGAATTAGTTAACGAGGAACTACTTCGGTACTTCCTCGAGTACCTGAACGACAGCTTTTGGGCGCAAATGGTAACGCTTCCTTTTTCTTTGGATAAACAAACAATTTATATTTAAGTACAAAAAAGCTCCGTTGCCGGGAATCGAACCCGGGTCGCCTGGGTGAAAGCCAGATATCCTAACCGCTGGACGACAACGGATTGCTGTTAACGTTTCCTTCACTTATATAGAAGACCATATCCTGGTGATTTGTGGAAGCTTTTTTTGTTTACAATGTCATTGATACAGTGGGGAGTTAGCATAGACCAAACGGTCCAAACCACTACATTTACCATAAACGGAATGAACGTCGTTACATAAAACAGCCTAGTATACCTTATGAAATCTCAGCTTTGATAGATAAATCCATCAGACACATATTTATCTCAATTTGCTCTTTTGAAGATCATAATTAAGCTTGATGGCTGTCTCATGAATTTGCTAACTCTACTAAGCCTTTCCTTAATTTTTATTCTTTTTGGGATTTATTGAGCCGGTACAAAAGTTTCATTTTGTTGAAGTCATAGGATATCAAATAAGGAAGAAATGTGACGTCACTATATATTTAAGCTTATCGGAAATCGTTACACGCGCACCGCTCACTTCACGGCTCACGTTTAGCTAAATGAAGTAAATTCCGGTTTAACTTAAATCATTTTTAGGTTTATTCCGGTTTAACTCAAATTAAAAAACCGGATAGAGTAAAAAAAAGGAAAAGCTTCTCTTCCCTTCGACGACAACTACCAAAGGGTTAGGTTTATTTCTCTCATTCTCTCTCTACTCTTTTTCCCCATTCCGAGTCCGATTTGGCTTCTCCGATTCGCCCTTTGTTCGCTCTCTAGACTCTAGGGTTTCGATTCGGATCTGTACTTAGACATGGATGTGCGGAAGAGAGGACGGCCTGAAGCTGGCTCATTCAACTCCAATGGCGGCGGATTCAAGAAGTCTAAGCAAGGTTAGCTCTTTCACTTTTCTTTGGTTCTTTCACTATCTTTTGTTGTTTGAGAGCTGGTTTAGTTATTAGAATTCTGTTCAATCATATTTCAATCTTCTTAGTTCTTGTGCTTTACTAGCTCTGATTATGGTTTAAATTCGAGATTTTCATTCCTGGATGATTGAATTTGTATCAATTGGATTTTTCTAGCGTCCTATCTGCTTCTTATGATTCCTACCGAGTTCTTTAATTTAAGCTCCGTACAATTTCACTGAGAAAAACTAAAGTTTCTTTTTGCTGTCATGAGATTTACTAGGAGACAATATCAGGTCTTCCTTTTTAGTTTGATGTTAAATTAAATTTCATTAGTTGGTAAGCTTAGTAACGACTTGGATCAGCTTTTGCTAAGTTAAACTATAGTTAATCCCAAAGATTTTTGTTTCAATCGTATATTTTTCACTGCCTGCTGAATTTCAGTATTGCTTTAGTTCAATCTCTCTTTTCAAGTATAACATTCTACCACCATGCCAAAGAGTGATTTTGCTTTGATTCAATAAGCCTTTTCTATGTCAAGTGTTTCCAGTTTGTAAATAATCCTGAAAATCTCCTAAACATCATTCAGCTGTGATTTTCTAAGTCTCAAGTTTTATATAGATGAATGTACGAATGATATGTTGGATTCTAAAGCAATATTATTGAAACTTCAAAAAAATTCTTAACTAAAGAAAACACTTAATGTTTGAAACAGAGATGGAATCATATTCAACTGGTTTAGGAAGCAAATCGAAGCCATGCACAAAATTTTTCAGGTTATAATCCTTTTTCTTAACTAGATTAATTCAAATTGTTATCTATCTGCAAATCTGGTCCGCAATTAAACAACAAGTACTGTATGCTAATGAAGTGGTTAGTTGTTATTACAGGTATGTAGCTTCGTTGATGCTAAACAAGTTTTTAAAAAATTCAGTATAGTTAATGTGATTCTTACTAGGAACGGATACGCGTATCTGGATTATAATTTGAGAAACATTTGACTCAATTGGTGATTAATACGTACAAAAACGACCAAACCTTGTCTTTTGTTTGAGCTGTGACAGTTGTTAAAAAAGTTGTTGTATACTTCTGTTTGGTGGTAAGGTATTAGTGATTTTGTGTTTGTGTCATGATCATTTATGGTCAAGTAAGGATCTTGCATTGCTGGTGAACATGTCCTTCATCGTTAAGCAGAACAGGAAAATATTTCTATTATCTCATTGGATTTGTGACGTTCCTGAACTAAAAGTTACTTCTATACCATTTCTTGTGTGTCTTAGCCGTTTGTACTCTTGTGCCATCTTAATGCAATTCTGGTTTTAACTCTCTGATGTTTCTATTGCAGCACTTCTGGGTGTCCTTTTGGAGAGAACTGCCATTTCTTGCATTATGTTCCCGGAGGATACAATGCTCTAGCACAGTTGCCAAATATTGGACCACCCATGTCTCAAGTTTCTAGAAACATGCAAGGATCTGGTGGTGGAGGGCGGTTCTCAGGAAGAGGAGACTCTGGACCTGGCCATGTCTCTAGTTTTGGTGCCTCAGCCACTGCCAAGATCAGCGTTGATGCTTCTTTAGCTGGTGCAATCATTGGAAAAAGTGGGGTCAATTCCAAACAGATATGTCGTCAAACGGGGGCAAAGTTATCAATCCAAGATCACGAAAGAGATCCGAACTTAAAGAACATTGAGCTTGAAGGAACATTTGAACAGATAAATGAAGCGAGTGCAATGGTAAGAGAGCTGATTGGGAGGCTTAATTCAGCTGCTAAACGACCACCTGGTGGCGGCGGTGGTGGTGGTGGTGGTGGTGGCATGGGTTCTGAAGGAAAACCACATCCAGGTACCAACTTCAAAACGAAGATCTGTGAGAGATTCGCTAAAGGAAACTGTACATTTGGTGATAGATGTCACTTTGCACACGGTGAAGCAGAGCTACGCAGAACCGCCTAGTTTCTTTGAGTTTAGAGAAATTTGCTGCCATAAGTTTCTTCCTTTGCGGGGGTTTCTTCACCTGTTTTTCTTTTTTTGTTGGTTATGAGAATACAATGCTAGTTTCTTTGTCTTTGTAAGTTTTTCCTATTTGGTGAGTTTTAGAATTTAGTTTTGGTTATAAATCCGATTTAAATTGAGAAGTGGGAGGCTTGAAGACGAACTTAGAAACTGGTTAGGATTGTATGCTCTCTTCCTTATTCATATTCTTGTTTTTCTCTGGTATGTCATGTTTGAGTCACATATATAATCTTTTCATATGATTATCTGAACATATTTTAAGTTGTTACAAATTTCGCAGCTTTAAGTTAACGTCAATCTAAGGTCTAGATGGCTATACCTTTTTCTTAAGTTAACGTCAATCTAGATGGCTATACCTTTACAAAAACCTTACTCATTTGCAAGAATTACTTAAGACTGGAGTTTATTAAGACTCTCTTTGATTAAAAGAGTCTTTGACTTTTTCCACATGGATTTCCGTTTTTACCGGTCTTTGGCTTCTTTCCAAATTTTAACAGATTTACCTAGTTTCTCTTTTTTTTTTTACCTTCTTTCGGCGGCGATTCAAAACTTCTCAAAAGAGGATCGACGGGACGGCGCCTACTTTCTTCTCGGGTTCGTTGGTTTGATACTCGCCGATGGATTCATCTGTTAACGGACCCTTAAGTGCTATGTCATTAGACGATGAGGAAAAGCCTCAAACTTTATCGAATAACGCGAAATTCACATCAAGCGGGAAAAACTCATGCAGTTTAACAACGCAAGTATATGCCAAAATCAGCGTCGATACTTCTTTAGCCAGTGAAATCATTGGGATAAGGCACAGCCAGTTTGAACACGGTATGTCGTCAGACAGGAGCAAAGTTATCGATTGGAGATAACGAGAGAGATCCGAACCTGAAAAACATTGAGCTTGAAGGAACGTTAGAGCAGATAAACGAAGCGAATGCGATGGTGAGAGTGTTGACTGGGAGGCTTGGTTCAGCAGGTGATAGTGGTGGTGGTGTGGCATCGCATATCCAGGTATCAACTACAAGACGAGAATTATGAAGGAAACTGTACATTTGGTGATATATGTCACTTTGCACACGGCGAAGCTGAGCTACGCAGGCCAGGAATCCCCTAGTTGCTTGATTTTAGAGAAGTATCTAGCATTAGCAAAAACCTTTCTTTTGTTGTTTTTTGGTTTTAGTTCGAGTTTTTTCCTTTTTCCTGTTTATTGAGTTTTAGAACTTAGTTTTGGTTATAAGTCGGATCTGAATTGGGGGGGGGGGGGGGAGGCTTGTTATGTCTGATTTACGAACTTAGAAACAATGGTTAGGGTTGTTGATGAAGATTTGAGGGTCTCAAAACTCATTTCATCACCACTTTCATCGCAACTTTACCACCCTGTTTCGATCCAGTCACTAGTTAATAGTTATAGACAAGCTTTCTTGCTAGCTTATATCTAGTGTATGGTTTGGTTTTCGTATTTATTATCCTTGCTTTTTTATTTCCTGATTTGCCTCTGTTCTCGCTGTATGTTGCATCCGAATGTTTTTGTTGTCCTCTCATTGTTGCCTAATTAATGCAATATTCTAAAAAAAAAATGTGGAATTCAAACTACCACGTCGTCACATAGAACTAGAAGTTATGTTTTACGTGGAAAACAAATACATATGATTCCTCCTCTACCAATTCTTTTTTATTATTGTATTATTGTTTTTCGGCTATAGCTTTTAATATTTTATTGTATGTGTTTGAATGAATGGATTACATGGCACCGAACTGATAAAAAAAGACAAACAATCCAATTGATCGACTCGTTGTTTTATGTGTTCTTGGTAGTTTCATTGCCTTTGTAAATAAAAAGAAAAATAAAACTCAATTTCATTGGTTTTTATTATAAGGTTAGAGAATACTAAACCGATATGTATAGATTCGTAATACTTTATTACGTAATGTCGTCCTCGCTCTATGTTTCAGGAATTGTTTAATAAAATTTCAATGTTTTTTAAAAAAAATCTGTTACTGATAGCAACAGGTGAAGAAAAGATGAATTCAAGCATGGTTGATGATGATCTTAAAAAATGTTTTACTCAAGGTGTGTCGTTATAAGCGGTAATGCTTAGAAAATTAAAACTCTAGTTGTAGTGGTGGTAATGGTAATGGTAGAGACCTAATCAATTACTTAATTCATTACTTGTCGCCGGCTACTTGTTTTTTGTTTGCCACCTAACTTAATTATTACTATAATATCAAAGATTAAACATTAGAAAATCCACACGAATCTCCCAAGTACATCACATATTTTATAATTTAGGGATTTCACGTGACGACCACCACAAATGCATATAGATAGATATTTAAAGCTTTCACATGTCAGAAGAAGCCAAACATAAACATCTCTTTTCCACTTTTAGCCTTCACTGCTACTGCCACCATTACCTATGACTTGTGAGTTGTGAGTCGCAAAGGAAGTTTCTTGCTCTTAAAGACAACAAATAAATGTGCCATCTTCTTGTTTATAACGATAGTTTTTCTTTTTGTTTGATGGTAATATTACATTTTATCTGCGAAATAGTCAATTTTTTAGCAAAATTGTTAATAATTAATATGGAGTAAAATCGTAGATAATTACTGAATTTATCACCTATTATTTAGGTGAAGAGCTTTCCCATTACGGGGTTGAAATTTTTAAGGGTCGGTACTTTTAAGAATGGGTCATGATCATAACAGAATAGTATGAAAAGCGATGTTTGGTCTATTAGTAAGCATATCTCATGTTAAAATAATAATCATGTGAAATCTCTGAAAAATAAAATAGGATTATGTTTTCCGAAAATTATCCGACGCTCAAGTTCGAAAAGAAAAAGATAGTAAAGAACGACCACATGATAAAGGTCGAAAATCAGAAAGAAACACAGGAAAAAAGAGAAAGGGAGTTTAAATTGCTAGCGGATGACTCCATTGTTTAACTGATTTTTTGTTGGAAGAGAAAAAAAAAAAAAGTGTTTGGTGTGACAAAAAAAAAAAAGTGTTTGGTGGAACTTGGTTAAAAATAACTAGAAAAGTAATATGTGGAGGTTTCTCTTGGATAAGAAAGTGAAAAGATATTTGGAGCGCCAATAGTGATTCTTTAGGAAACTGTAAATGCCGAGTTTTTTTTTGTTATATGACCTTTAGGATTTTTGGTGAATAAAAGTGTAAACTTTGTGTTAAAATGTAAAAATTTTGTGATAAATCAAATGAAAAAAAAAAGAAAATTAAGAGAGAATAACAGTTAAGCGAATGTAGAATGAGATAAAATTTAACACTATCTCAAAATGAAAGAAAAGTATACTTATAGAGATTACCTAACCCGAAATAATAGATCGGACTATATGAATAATCCAATCTTGGAACGGGTCGAGGTGGTACGAAGCACTCAAGTTTTTATTACCTACTTTGCTTATCGTTCCGTACAACTTTTCAGCAAAGTAATCCCAAGGGATCTATGTTTTGTAGTTATCTCTGGGTTGTTGGTGACTAGTTGACTATCAACACTCTCATCTATGAAGTTTTATTCAGCAATGCTCATTGTGGGGAGTGCCCGATGAGACAGGAAATTGCTTGTTTTTTACATGTTTTAACATTTTTACCATTTGGAATGCAGTTGTGAGTAATTATCCTGTTGTTCCCTAAACTATAGTGGAAAACAACTCTACATAGCTTTATATCACACACTTTTTATAGAGACAGTTTTCTCTTTCTCTAGTTTGTGTTTCATACTACTACTATATACCATATTTGGTGTTAGCGTATGTGATGAAGTTATAGACATAGACATCAAGAGTTTAGTAGCATATTTTCCTTCACCAACCACTCCTCTAGATGAAGGGTTTCGACAACAATAGTTTTATCACGACACCCTACATATATCCTTTTCTTTCTAACTTAAAACATTTCTCTTCTGATATCTTGTAAACATTTTTTTCTTGATTAATAAAATTAGCATTCAATAAAAAATTTATAATCTTCAACTGATATGATTAATTTTTGCTGTCATTTCTTAAAAACTATTTAGATTGTTCACTAATAACAAGCACATGTGTCCTTACACAAGGTGATGCCATTTAAAAACATATTTGTCCAAATTCTCTAAAACATATCTTTTTGTTTTTTCTTTTGTTTTGTTAAAGAAGATGTACGATCTAATGAGTACAATAAAATTACTCTCGTAAACCTCTTAAACTAAAGACGTTTTATTAAGAAAAATGTATTTTTTTTTAATTATTAGGAAGTTCTGTGTCGAATCTCGTACATCCCCCTAAGCCCGGGACCAGAGCATATTATATGTTCTCATCCCAAGCGTCACTCGATCCTGTGATCTCTAAATTTTGCCTAGGGTACCTTTACCAGTTGAGCAAATGACGCTTGGTAGAAAAATGTATTTGTAAGCTTTATTTGACCGAACGGCAATGCGTAGGTTTATTTCATAGTTTTTTTTTCTATAAAGTGAATTTGAACTAAACTAAACGAATTACTGAAATCAGAGGTGTGCTTACCTTAAAAAAAAAAACATTTGCTATAGGCCCTGAAATTTTAAGAATTTTAGGGGTTTTAAATTTTTGAAAATCTAATCTAGTGTATAGTAGTTATATAAAATAAAATTAGTCTAAGAGCATGAATTTTATCATAATACTACGAAAGACCCATTAAAGTGTTATCTTTCTTGAAAAATATGGTAGATTGCTATCCAAACTCGTGGATCGCTTACCGAATATTGTTGACAATTCCAATTTAGTTACTTCTGATAGAAAAAGATTTTCTAGTTGAAGGTGAAAAAGTCTTATTTGCGATCAACTATGTCTTAAGAAAGATTAAATGGTTTGACTACCTTATTTATCCATTGAAAGACAGCTCATAAGAAAACTCGATTACGAGAGTTTAGTGAAAAAGGTTTATAAGAAAGAAAGAACAAAAAATTATGGTTTAAGATTTTTGTAATAGTATTTCTTTTGTTTAACTTATTTTTTGTTTTTATATTATTTTGAAATAATAGTATAGTTATTGTGTTAAAAAAAATATATAGATATTTTTTTAAGTTCGCCTTATGAAATTAACCAAAATTATGTGAAACCGATTCAAATTTTCCAAGGAATTATCACCTAACCAAGCCGAACTGAATTACTAAAACCAAGTCCAAACCGTAAATGTTATTATTTTGACAGAGTTACGTAAAATGTTTTTATTCTGACATTTGACAACCCGTATATGTTGTTACTTACCGTAAAAGTTACTCCCTCTGTTCCATGAAGATGTATTTTTTAGGATTTTCACATATTTTAAGAAATAATTAATAATACCTATTTTAACCTCTCAATATCATTATTAATGAGAAAAATTAAAAATATTTTAATTATTTAATAGAGGTAAAATAGATAAACAACCTTATATTTTATATTAGAAACACAAAAATTATATCTATGTAACAAAAAAATTTTGCTAGAAAATGTTAGTTGCCATAAATGGATATGCCGTAAATATCAGATATTTTGAATAGAAAAAAGGAAGAAGAAAAAGGAAAAGAAAAAATAAATATGAGGAGGAAAAGAAAAAAAGAGAGGGGCCCAGTTGTAAAAAGGAGACATGTCACTAAAACTAAATCATCACTTGTTTCTACCCACGGGCCGTCCATTTAAACGGCCTACCTCTTGCCTTTCGCACCTGACCAGAACCAGAGAGATTTACACATATTACAAGAGAGAGAAAAAGAGAGAGAGATTTTGCGAAGGAGCTTCTTCGTAGGAGTTCATCGTTATTAACGAAATCTCCTCACGTCAGCTCAAGGTTCCTATCTTCTCTTCGATTTTCTTCTCATTTTACGATTTCTCTTACTTTCATTTTTCAAATTCCTGGTCTGTGTTTTTCTCTCTTATATCTTCTCTTATCATTTCGCATTTCATGATAGATCTGCCTATATCTCTTCCATTCAGCCGTAGATCTGGTCTCTATTCTATGTTTATTGAGATATCTGAGTTTTGTCTGTGTGTATCCGTTTCTGTTATTTCCATCATCATCAGTAATGTGTTCTCATTTGTAATACGATTAGTGTCTGTGGTCGCCAAAATGAATCGTTGCAATTTCAAATATGAAGCGCCCTTGACTATTTTTTTCTGATATATTTATTTTTTTTTTTAATTTTTTTTGGCTGGTTGGTGTAATAGAACATCACCAGAAATTTGCTTGTTAGTCTCACGTTCTAGTTTTTAGAAATTTCGTATCTGTTTACTCGAGATCTGGATTTTTAATATAAAATTGTATTTTTATTCAACTTCTGGGTTAAAAGTTACTCCTAGTGTTGAATCTTTGTTGGTTTTTGACTCGTTCCTATTGGGTTTTGATTATTTAATAATTAGGTGATAAGTTTGAACGAACAAAGTTTCATTGACTCTATGGTAAAACTCATAAACAGATAAAAACGGATTTAAGGTAATTCAGGATCAGATGCTTTTTCGTAGATTCAGATGCCAAAAAGAGTTCATGCAAATATATAATAACAAAATAAGAATTAGTGGTATTTTTTATTTTCTGCTTAAATATCTCTGATATATGATGGATGCCAACAAATTAGGTGGCTCTGTATTGCTTTAACAGATTCATTTGGCTTTTCCTTGGTCCACTTGCTATTCATTCAAATAGGGAAAGAAATTGTGATTTTGATAGGCCTCCTAATATTCTGTAAAATATTAATGACAAAGAACTAATTTGATTGCCACAAGAAAGAGATTTGAGCTGTCTTATCAAAAATCTTATTACTAGTCTTATTCTTAACGCAATCGTTTCTTTGTTTGATTTGTTACCTAACGCCGCATCTTTGCTCTTAATTCTTTTTGTTCCCCCTCTACTTTCCATTTGTGGCAATCCATTTCAGAACTTATTCTCTTTGGATCTTTTGCAATTTTGACTATTCGTTTCAGCTTCTTGATTCTTTTGCTTTTGTTTGTTCTTGTGCAGAAACATGGGTGCAGGTGGAAGAATGCAGGTTTCTGCTTCCTCAAAGAAGTCTGAAACCGATGCTATAAAGCGTGTGCCGTGCGAGAAACCGCCTTTCACGCTCGGAGATCTCAAGAAGGCGATTCCGCCGCACTGTTTCAAACGCTCAATCCCTCGATCTTTCTCTTACCTTGTCGCTGACATCATTATCGCGTCCTGCTTCTACTACGTCGCCACCACTTACTTCTCTCTGCTTCCTCAGACTCTCTCTTACTTGGCTTGGACTCTCTATTGGGTTTGTCAAGGCTGTGTCCTAACCGGAGTCTGGGTTATAGCTCATGAATGTGGCCATCACGCTTTCAGCGACTACCAATGGCTAGACGACACCGTTGGTCTTATCTTCCATTCCTTCCTCCTTGTTCCTTACTTCTCCTGGAAATACAGTCACCGCCGTCACCATTCCAACACCGGATCACTCGAAAGAGACGAAGTGTTTGTCCCCAAACAGAAATCCGCGATCAAGTGGTACGGCAAATACCTCAACAACCCTCTCGGACGCACCGTGATGTTAACCGTCCAGTTCGTCCTCGGTTGGCCATTGTACTTAGCCTTCAATGTTTCCGGTAGACCTTACGAAGGATTAGCTTGCCATTTCTACCCAAACGCTCCCATCTACAACGACCGTGAACGCCTCCAGATATACATCTCAGACGCCGGTATTCTCGCTGTCTGTTACGGTCTTTACCGTTACGCCGCTGCTCAAGGATTCGCCTCGATGATCTGCGTTTACGGTGTACCGCTTCTGATAGTGAACGGATTCCTCGTCTTGATCACTTACTTGCAGCACACTCATCCTTCGTTGCCTCACTACGATTCATCCGAATGGGATTGGTTTAGAGGAGCTTTGGCTACCGTGGACAGAGACTACGGAATCTTGAACAAGGTCTTCCACAACATCACAGACACGCACGTAGCTCACCATCTGTTCTCGACGATGCCGCATTATCACGCGATGGAAGCAACAAAGGCGATAAAGCCGATACTCGGAGAGTACTACCAGTTCGATGGAACACCGGTGGTTAAGGCGATGTGGAGAGAGGCCAAAGAGTGTATCTATGTAGAACCAGATAGAGAAGGTGAGAAGAAAGGTGTGTTTTGGTACAACAATAAGTTATGAGGAAATAGTGAAAAAGAACAAGGAAGAAAAATCGTCGACCTCAAACTATTGTGTTGTGTCTCTGTTTTAAGAAAGCTCTGTTTTTGTTTGAATAATCTTCTGTTATGTCCACTTTGTTGTTTTCTGACATTTTGGCTAATTATGTGATGTGGGAAGTTTAGTGTGTTTTTGTCTCTATTTGTTCTTCTCATCGCTGTTTTGTTTGGATCGTAGAGATGTTACTTTCGGTTCGAACAATAGTAGTAACATTAAAAAAAAAAAAAAACTGAATTTTTTTTTTTTGTACTTATGAAATCACTCCACGTCTATAAACTTGTCTTTTAAGACCGACCTACCAAACCAAACTGCTGAAGTAGGCTTACAAATGTTTTTTTTGGCAGTCTTATCATTGCTTATTTTACATTTTCTCTTTATTTTTTATGTTCTTGGGGAATATAGTTTGGTGGGTTATAAATGTTTTTTGGGTTCAACACATCAACAAAGGCCAAAAAATTCACATTCCACAAGAAAACACTTGTTTCATAAAATAGCAGAAACACCAAAAGAGAAAGACAACGAAGATAGACATGTGGTTGAGCAAAACTTAAAAATTAATAGAAAAACAGAACCAAAGAATATTTTATAATCGAGACTAGAAGAAGAAAAGGCTTTTTTTTTTTCAATACGAAACAATCTTTCATCCAACGGCCACATTTTCGAGTTGAGCGTAAACTTAGAAGCATTTCCTGTGGACTATTGATGGACCTGATTCATCATACTCAGCCTTTGCTATCCACATCTGCATAAACCAACATTTTGAGTATTAGAGAAACAACTCGGTAACAAGTAACAACAATATTTGAACTAATTAATGATTTTACCTGTTGGAAGGTACTGAGTGATGCTAGAATGGAACCACCGATCCAGACACTGTACTTCCTCTCCGGTGGAGCAACAACCTTAATCTTCATGCTGCTTGGAGCCAAAGCAGTAATCTCTTTACTCATCCTATCAGCAATACCAGGGAACATAGTGGTTCCACCACTAAGCACAATGTTTCCATAAAGATCCTTCCTAATATCCACGTCACACTTCATGATCGAATTGTAAGTCGTCTCGTGAATACCAGCAGCTTCCATTCCCACCAAAGACGGTTGGAATAAAACCTCAGGGCAACGGAATCTCTCTCCACCAATGGTGATCACTTGTCCATCAGGCAACTCGTAACTCTTATCAACGGTCGAGCTTGTGTTTGCTGTCTCCATCTCTTGCTCGTAATCAAGAGCTATGTAAGCGAGCTTCTCTTTCACGTCTCTCACGATTTCACGCTCTGCTGAGGTAGTGAATGAGTAACCACGCTCGGTTAAGATCTTCATTAGGTAATCGGTTAAGTCACGTCCTGCAAGATCCAAACGCAGAATAGCGTGTGGAAGCGCATATCCTTCGTAAATCGGAACGGTGTGACTCACACCATCTCCTGAGTCCAACACAATACCTGAAACACACAAACACACACAAACCTAAGACAATGAGCATATGATTCCTCACAAATAAGATGACGTTTTAAAGATTATTTCTTACCAGTTGTACGACCACTGGCGTAGAGAGAAAGAACAGCTTGTATAGCGACATACATAGCAGGAGTGTTGAAAGTTTCAAACATGATCTGAGTCATTTTCTCACGATTGGCTTTAGGGTTGAGAGGAGCTTCAGTTAAAAGCACTGGGTGTTCTTCTGGTGCAACACGAAGCTCATTGTAGAAAGTGTGATGCCAAATCTTCTCCATGTCATCCCAGTTGCTTACAATACCATGCTCGATTGGATATTTCAAAGTCAAAATACCTCTCTTTGACTGAGCTTCGTCACCAACGTAAGCATCTTTTTGTCCCATACCAACCATCACACCAGTGTGACGTGGACGACCAACAATGCTTGGGAAAACAGCTCTTGGTGCATCATCTCCAGCAAATCCAGCCTTAAACAAAACATAAAGACAGCAAAATTCATAAGAAAAAGAGTCCTAAGTTCCGTAGATTTAAGGTTCAATCAAAGATTTAGGTGTGTTACCTTAACCATTCCAGTTCCATTGTCACAAACAAGGGGCTGAATGTCCTCTCCGTCTGCCATTTTCTATTCCTGTTTAATTGATTCTGACATATATTAGCAATTTTCCGTGTAGAGTTAAGCTAATCAATCCAGTCGAAAAGATATCTAAAAATTAACGTCGTTGTTAATGCAATTGAAGACATTCACTAAGCAAATGTTTCCTCTAAACAGATGAATCAACCTTGAATACTGCAGTGTGAGTAAAACGAGAAATCAACTGCTTGAAATTAATCAAAATCCGACGAGAATTTACTGATAATGGGATTCGATTGTGAATATGAGGCCGAACAAAAAAAGAAACGGCGTTCTTGAAAACGATTAAACGAACAAAAAAATCTCAAAAAACGAAATCTAAAGCTCTCAGAAAGATAATTAAACCGAAAAAGCTTCATGAACGTAATACTAAACGGAGGCGATGATATACGAAATATTGGCATTGAGAAACATGAACTCGAAACGAAAAAATCGACGAAGATTACCTTGAGTTGTGATCTGTGAGTTTGAGAGGAGAAAAAAAGATAAACGAAAACGAGTGAAAGAAAGAAAGAATAGGGGAAAGAGGCGAGCGAATGAAGATTCTGAACCCGAGAAAGAAGTTTAAAAAGGAACAAACGCCATAATAAGCTTGGGAAGATCTGAACCGTCCATTTATGAATCCTTGAACCAAGGAGGACCCCATGACGAGTCACGTTGATAGTGGAAACAGCTGTCTAGCTTTCAAAAGCGTAACGAACGCCATTCAAACTTAATTAATTAATTGAAAACAAAAGGTTTTCGAATTTGGTAACGTAACTGCAATCTCTCTACTCTGTAAAGTGTTTAATGGGCTGGAAAAGTTCCTTAAAGGGACATCAAAATTAACTTATTAGTGGGCTAGGATTAGGAAGACCCTAACCTAACTACACCAAAATCACGATCCTGTAAAAACCCCTAAATGCGACCCTATATTTAAATGATGGGTGTGAACGGATATTGGTTGGTTTAGCAGTTATAATTATTCTTTTGTCAACTCCGGCGATACCACATACACATACTATGGGAGTAATGCATGTGCGTAGGATTGATATGTGTTGGGAGATTGATGAAACCGATTCAAACCAAATTGGAATTGACCGAGATCGAACAATTAATATGACTACAAAAGTTATGGAAATCATGAAGATTAAGAAAAATAAAGAAAGATCTAGACAATTTTCGATATATGCATATCTTAGTTTATGAAGTCTAACTTTACTTTTAAAGATGTTATTTATGTATATGTATCATAATATAGGAAATTAGTTCTTTCCATCTCTATATAAACAAATGGATTGTGTAATTTTATTCTTTTGAGAGTCAATAATAATTTTTCACCAACATTGTTGTGTTTTTTACTCTTATTAAACTTTTTAATATAATATGATTCATCTCATTTTAGTCGATAGATGCTCTGACATTTCATCGAAGATAGCATCCCTCTTCTATTCATCCTTATCAATATCTTCATTTGAAAACATTCCTCCCAATTTTCCTTAACTTTTGGAGAGCTCCAATGTCCTTCACGAAAACAATCTTCTCTTTCTTAAACTCTTTATATATTCATTATACCAAGATTAGGCCCTAGGACAAACTACTTGGCTATCCCCAAAACTAGATCCACTTTAATATCTTGCTTATGAATAAAGAATTATTTAAATTGACTTTAGAATTAATAGTAGTAGACGGCTAGTATCACGATATTATACAATATGTTTTAAGGAGGCTGACATTACCTTCGATGTTAACAGGTTGTCATAGAGCATACATCAATCTATTTCTGAGCAATGGAAAGCTGCTAAGCGCATTCAAACATTATCTCTGTGGAACTCAACATCTAGGTTTACACTTTTCTTCGTCTAATCAGTTGTCTCTTCATACATAAAGATGATTATTATTCATCCATAAGGGCATATCTGGTTTATTTGGCAAGCATTTGATTTCTTGGTCTTCCAAGAAACAATCTACAATTTTTCTTTCTTCAACAGGGCCCGAATACCAATATGTGGCTGATACAACCTTTGAGATTCAATGGGTTATGCCTCTTCTCAGATGTTAAGTTATCTTCTCTGCCGGTGAATTATTGTGATAATATTGACGCAACCTATCTTTGTACCAGTCAGTGTTTCATTCATGCATGAAAGATATTTTTATGGACTATCATCACATTCGTAGTTTGGTTCAAGATGGTGTACTACGTGTTTTTCATGTTTCGTCGGCTGATCAACTCGTAGATGGTCTCACCAAACCGTTATCAAGAGCTCGTTTTCATCCTATCATAACTAAGATTTGACTCACTTCGATACGTCGATCTTGAAGGGACGTATTAAGAGTCTTTTTCTATATTGTTTCTATGTTTGTAATATATTAATATTCTACTATACTTAAGATGTGTGACAATTATCCCTTAATTGTATGATCTAAGTTGTATGGGTTTTCTATGTATATATTAACAACTTTCTTTTATGTGTGTTTTAGATATTACTCGAAGCCTGAATAGTGAATACTAGAAAGTTGAGAGGATGAATAAGAGATATGTAGTGGGATTATAGCAATTCATCTCATATTTATTTTGGGTTCAAAACTTTTTTCCTACGTGTTTTATGTTTATACTAAGTGTTCGAATGTCATTTGTTTTTAGTTTAAATTTCATTGTTTTATAAATAAGAAATGTGTTTTTTTAATATTGTCTCTAATCATATTAGGAAAGGGTGGAGCGCTTAAATTTTTCCAACGAGAGAGGAGAGAGGGGTAACTATCAGATGTGCGGTAACATAAGCTATCCGAGTAAATTGAAAAGAGAAAAAACTAATAGTTCATAATATTTCCATGGTTCATATAAAATGATTTTTACTGAAATCACTCAAATGCAAATGGAAAGAAGTTTAATACTTGAACATATGCATTTAATAAAACTTGGCGAAAAGAAATGAAAGTCTTGCCTTAACCCCATTCGTAACCATTTGTTTTTTGTTTTTAAAAAGAGGACATTTGTCATCACCCAAGGGAATGTACTCATCTTTTATATATAGAACTAGATTATAACTTGAATTAGTTTCCAATAGTATATATTAATAAATTCATTTTACAATATATTTAAATTAATTTATTTAATATAAATCCAATAGTTAATTTATGATATAACGTTTTTAACTATAGATTTGCAAATTAACAACAAATTATACAATATAAACATAGATATATATCAATTACAATCTTATTAAATTTAAAAAATTTAATAACTATATGATATGATATATTTTATAAAAATTAAAAAAGAAATCATGGATAAATCAATAATTTTGTCATGTAATACTTTTTTATGGGTAGATAGTATATAATGGTCAAATAATTAACTAATTTTTAAAAAGAAATTAACCAAAATTTGTTTATGTTAACTTATTTAATGACTCCTTTAAAAGAAATAGAAGAGTTAACATATTTTGATTACAATATGAGTTGAGCTACAAAATTATTGAATATGTTGCCATAAAGTGATTGTGAAATGGATTACGTTTTTAAATTTTAATGAGTGTATTATTTTTTTTTTTTTGACATGTCTCAATAATAGAAATATCTCATTGGTTAGTGAATGTCTAAATAGAAATATCTCATTGGTTAGTGAGACACGTGTTATAAAAGTTTTTTGGTATCTTCTCAATTAATATATAGGAGATTATTCAAAATTACCGATAATTATATGTGCTAGCAATGATTCTAATTAAACAAATTACCCTTTTTTTAAGTAGTGATTCTAACTATTTGGATTACCTGTATCCTACTTATTCAAATTACCAGGCCATTTTCATAAAAGTATATTTCAAATAGTGATTTTCAATAGTCTAAATGTTATTAACTTATTACCAAGTACCAACCCTTACATGACCTTTATATGTTTAATTGGCTATTAGATTAGTTAAAATTTACTAATATTGTTTGTTTTAAGTTACCTATGTTAAACTTTTTATTAGTATGATATTATTTGTTTTGGGTTTGGGAGGCAAATCTCGTACAAGTTGGATTAGATTATTGGTCCAAACTTAAATTTATTTTTACCCTTAATTAACAAATTAAAGATGTGAATAATTAATTATACGAATATGTTGATAATATTTTAAGAAATGATGTTTTTTTTAATATACTTTTCACTGGATAAATTCTTTTTGACAAAAAAAAGAGACCTGTTTCAATATCTGTCCCGACTTCTTCCAAGATTTCTAAGCGACACTTTCTCTTCTACTTCTTTGTCGTGTCTCTTTGTCACTCTCGCAACCAGAAGGGTTCTCTCTCATTTCCGGCAATAATCACCGGACAGTCGATCTTTCTCAACTCTAAGTGAAGCTTGCATATTCGAAAATGTCGGATTCAAAAAACGAAAGTGAGATTACCGTGGAAGAAGCTTTGGAAGAGGGAGAGGTTTACATGATGAGCAATGATGCAACTCGAATCCCATTGTCTAAAGTTGATAAGCCTAACCCTCTAATATGTCCTATTTGCAAAGGACCCTTCATGAATGCAATGAGTGATAATTGCAATCATTATTTCTACCATATTTGCGCTCAATATCATTATGAGAATAACAAGAATTGGTTCGTTTGTGATGAGGAAACTTTAGGAGTTTTCAATCACACAATGAAGTTGTTTATTTGTGAGCCCGTTGAGCCGACACAGATGGCTGAAGAACGCGAGACAGCTAAAGTTAAGAAGACGATGGTATTAGAAATGTTGAATGATTCATTGAAAATGGCGAATGGGAGCAAAAGGAAAATGGTGTCAGGAATGTTGAAAGAGGCATTGAAAAAAACGAATGAGAGCAAAAGAAAATTGGTTAATGTGGAGAAAGCGGTGAAAATAGCAAATGAGGTTGAAACGCTGCTTAAAAGAGCAATTCAAAAGGCGACTAAAGCAAGGGAAACAGAGATAGGTGAGTTCATAATGTTTGAAGAAATGATGGCGACATTGGAGAAGTCTACAGTCAATATGGAGAGAGCTTTTGAACTAATGATAAATCTGTATTAGAGGAACGTTTAATAAAAAAAAACGGTGGAAGCGGTGTGGTGGTTGAGTAAATATTTCTTTTTGGCTTTGACAATAGAAGCGGTTTGGCTTAGAGTATAATGACTCGTTTAATTGATTAAGTACGATCTATTTATATGTTCGGTTTAAAAAATTTCGATTTGGTTTAAGTTTGGTTCGAGTGAGGAACATTTTTTTTGACATCTTTGGAAACATTTTTTGTCGTTATCAATTTTGTCGGTTGACAACGTAATTAGCGAGATATAACAAAGGAGCCACTTTGTCTGAATCAAACCCTTGAAGATGTTCTCGCGCTTCTGTGTTCAACTTCTCTGCATATTCTCTCGACTTCACCACTCCCATCACTCTCGGGTACGTAAGCTTTTCGGTGGCCAAATCTTTTCCAGCGGATTTTCCAAGTTCTTCCGATGACTTGGTCACATCGAGCACATCATCCACAACTTGAAACATCAAGCCAACGCATCTCGCGTATCTCCTAAGCTTCTCGATCTCTTCGTCAGACCCACCTCCCATAATAGCTCCTATAACAGCCGCCGCTTCGAGAAGCGCTGCCGTTTTGTGAATATGTATAAACTCGAGATGTTCCAATCCAGCTATGTCATCTTCCAAACTCATCCCTTCTCCGGCCAGATCAGCCGCTTGACCCGCCACAAGCCCTTCCACTCCCACCGCTTTCGCCATCTCCAAAATAGCCCGGAGAACTCTCTCTGGAGGAACGTTGAGCAAGGTGGATGTTGCCGTCTGCTTGACAGCCAAAGCTATGAGCGCATCAGCGGCCAAAACGGCTATATTCTCGCCAAAGACTTTATGGTTGGTGGGTTTTCCACGGCGGAGGCTGTCGTTGTCCATACAAGGAAGATCGTCTTGGATGAGGGATGATGCATGGATCATCTCAACCGCACACGCAGCAGGCATCGCCGTTGACTCTTGGCCGCCCACGAGGTCGCATGCAGCCAAACAGAGCAGTGGTCTTACTCGTTTGCCACCCGAGAGAAGCGTGTACCTCATGGCCTCACGGATCTTAAGTACTGGCTCGCAAAGTGGAACAGCCTCGTCAAGTGCCTTATTGACGGACTCAGCCATACGAAGCATATAGGACTTGAACTCAGAGTCAAAGCTTTCAGCCGTTAGAGTGTGGCTGGACGGATTAAGGTGGCGGGTCCTAACCACAGTGTACCGCCGCCATAGGAATCTCCAGAATAAGAAATGGACAGAGAGAATGATGGAAATGAGAGTGTAAATAAGAGCTTCTCGAGTATCCATCTTTGGATTTGATTATATCGTTCTCGAGTGTTGATATTTATAGTGGAAGCTAGTCTATGGTTTAATGAATATTTCAATCACTTTCATTGTTGAAGCAATTCAATCACGTAACACACGGTACAAAACAGCTTATGTCTCGTTGTAAGTTGTAATAACTCATGTGGAGCATATGTAGATTCATTAATATTAGTAGCGTCTAATCACGTTGGGGCGTTTCCGAAGCTTTTTTGTCTTGCACACGCTAACATTACTATATATAAGAGGAAAAAAAACATTATTCACATTAACTAGTCCCATGTGCGGTTGATTAAAATTCGGGAGTCTACTTATACATTTTGTTAAAACGAGAAAACTCGTAAAATGAATAAATTTTAGATAAAGATTTTTTAGAAAACGCAAAAACTTTACTCTAAAGTCTAAAATTAGTTATAATTCTTTAACTGGTGAAATAAAAAGAGTTTTTGTTTTTGATTTTTCAACTATTACCATTCTTTATTCTATATACAAAATATTATAAATTTATAGATGGTAATAGTATGTAATTGGTGACATCACTATAAAAGTGAGAAAAAGTAAAAGATTCCACACCATTTACGGATTTACTACTAGTAATTTGTGTCGAATAATTTATGTAATTTTGGGAATATTAACTGAATCGAATTGAATAGAATCAAACCAAGATTTTTGGTTTCCGGTTTGGAGGTTCAGTTCAAATGGATAGCTTTGAATTTTGATCCAATTGTCGGTTCGATTGATCTGAACAAATCGATTTTTTTCCCAGAAACTTTTCTAACCAATTTATACATTATAAACATAATTACAAATTAGCCCGAAATAAACAGACCCGAATTTACCCAAATTTTAACTCAATTTCAAAGATAAAACTGAAACTTTGGTTCAATTCGGTACAAAAAAAGTAATCAGGTTAACCGATAATCGAACAAAGAAAAATGTTGGGAAATATTTTTGCAAACAGCATTAACAGAAAAACCGGATTTGGGTTGCTGACCTCCTAGCAATTTGGGCTTCTAATTTTAAAAGTTGGGCGAATTAGGATTCTAACAGAAGATTTTACACGGGCTGCGTACAAAAAGCCCATAAAAGTCAACGTAAACGCAGGGTTTTATACGAGTGTAGTGTTGGATTTTGCTTTTTGCCTAAGTTAGAATTTTACAGTTGATTATCAAACAAAAATGGAGAGATCCATTTCCTTCAATCATCGATGCGATAAGGAACTCCCTAATGATCGGAGCAGCGATGTCGGTTATACTGCCAATGACCGGAGGCTTGCTTACTCCCGATCGTTTCAGCAATCTCACGGCCCACGAACGCCGGCGGTCACGGAGGCGGCTAAGCCTTTTCTCGATAGGACGGTCTCGAGTATCGATATGCCGCCAGAGATATACTCCGTCGACGGAAACGATATGTATCTCGGGGAAGGGAAAGCTGCAGCAATCGGAAAAGTATCTGTTTTGCATATCGTTTTGGAGATTTTTGGAGTATTGCGAAGTGGAAATCGCCAGATGAAGAGGCTGTTTCTGCTGATTTCGCTTAATGTGGCGTATTCTACAGCAGAGCTCGCTATAGGTCTATTCACTGGGCGAGTAGGTACGATTGGTTTCAGTTTAAGATTTTGAATCTTTGATAGGTTCTTGAATATCTTTGTTGAGGGAGAGATTTAGATGTGTTGAAGCTCTAATACTCCTGGTTGATGAGAGCTTCACGTCAGAATCATATGAACCATAATAGCTAAAGCCGCAAAGTTTTGGCTCAGCTTTTTAGTTGATATAATCTAAATTATGGAACTAAACCACAGCTTAGTAGTATCTGTGCGTATTTAGAAGCCTTAGTTATGGAGCATTAATATCTGGTTACTGTTGCAATTGGGTCTCGCTAGAAAGGGTCTTACAAGTGTCAAGCAATCTTCCGTTTCTGCTGTGGCAATTTGTTAAATTACTTTTATATATGTATGCAAAATATTGGTAATGTCCTGAGGTTTTGGTTTAAGTTCCCTGATCTGTGGTCATTATTCTGCTTTTAATTGTTTTTGTGTCATGGATTCTTACAGGTTTGGTTTCCGATGCATTCCATTTGACATTTGGTTGTGGTCTCTTGACATTTTCTTTATTTGCAATGGCAACTTCAAGGAAGAAGCCTGATCATGCTTACTCATATGGGTAAGATTAAAGTAAATTGAAGCCCAGTTGGTAATTCTGTTTGCTGGAGTTATAAGTTAGAGTGGGTGTTTTGTGGTATATAACATTTGATTGCACAATTTGTCAAAAAAAAAAAATTCTTTTCTTACTCTGGATCTCGTTATAAGTGTGGGTTACTAAGGTTTTGTTCCTTAGAAATTACATCCCATTTTTTTCTAATTGCTGAAAATGAAAACTTGTCAGTAAGATTTTTTTGAGACTGCTAAAAGTATAATGCTGATTTGGCTGTAACCTACGCCGCATTGTTGTCGTTTCTTTTCCCAGGTACAAAAGACTTGAAGTTTTAGCTGCTTTCACTAATGCTGTAAGTATGTTCTTAACGTGTTCTGGATGTCTTTTTCAGTTTTAGTTCGAGGGTATAAGTCTGTGCCATGTAACAGAGCAGGTTTTAAATATCGCGCAGAAATAAGTGTTGAGAGCTTAACTCAGTGCTAGCTCTCTTTCCTTACTTTTGCTGATAGAATAAATACAGCTCGTTGTTAAAAAATTTAGACTTCCTTGCATTATGGAAACCGGAAACGTTTATTTTCCGTTTCCTTTCATTCTGTCATTCTCTGTAGTTTATCTTTTGGGTTAACACATTGATATATTTAATATTTGACAAATGTGTAGACAGCTGTTCCTTATGTTCATGTCATTCTCCTTAGCCGTGGAAGCTCTTCATGCATTTATACAAGATGAATCAGAGCACAAGTAAGTTTGCGTTTCATAGACATGCCTAGGAGTTTCTAGATAATTTTATGGCACTTACTAAGTTTACAGTAACTGCTCCCTCTTGCTCTATATTTGTGTGATTTATTGATATATACTTTATGCAGGCATTATCTGATTGTATCAGCGGTTACAAATCTGCTGGTGAACCTAATAGGTGTTTGGTTCTTCCGGAATTATGCCCGTGTTAATATTGGTATGTATTCTATTCTCTGCCATATAGACATGGTTAAGTTCTGGTTAGGGTTGCATGTATTCTCTGCTAGATACACATGCATTATATAATATAGCCTTGTTTCATTTTGTTATATTCCATTTGTAGAATTTTGGCTTCCCAGGTCATGTTTTAGTTTTACGGCCAAAAAAATATGGGTTTTTATATTTAGGTGGGTCAGTACGAGGATTTGTTGAAATATAGAGACAGCATGATAGAATTCAGTAAGGGATGTGGCCAGAGAATTTGCTCTGCCTCTTCAAACATCTGCCCCCTTCTATACATAGTTAATTTTTCTTGTATCCCTTATTACATTTTGTAATATGTTGCAGTTTACAGAAAAGCAGAAGATATGAACCACCACTCCGTTTGCTTGCACGTCATATCAGATTCCATTCGCAGGTGTTATATATCTCTGTCTTCCTTTATCTCAAGCAGAGCCCCAGAGAGCTAAAGAGAAAAAATGCTTCTTTTTGAATGGAACTTATAAAACAGCACACCTGAAATTTTCTTTGCTGCTGTCTATTCAGTGCAGGTTTGATATTGGCATCTTGGTTGCTCTCTCTCGGGTAATGATCGCTTCCTTTGAAGGAGCCTGAATTTAGAAAGGTTTATTTTCTGATTAACGTTGACTTTTGACTTTTTTGTTGTTGTGCTCCTTGTGTCTTCAGGGTTGAAAATGCAGAGGTTCTATGTTTGGGATTGGTATCGGTTACAGTGTTTATGCTTGTCATGCCACTCTTTAAAGCCACTGGTGGTGTCTTGCTTCAGATGGCACCCCCAAACATTCCTTCTTCCGCATTAACCAAATGCTTGCGACAGGTTTGCTCTGTTTCATTAACTATTTCCTGAACGTGTACCTGAGTGAGTGATTGATCAAGCCGGGCTTCTCTTGAACTCTGTTTTGTGTACAGATTACTTCTCGAGAAGATGTCATAGAGGTTTTACAGGCACGTTTCTGGGAGGTTGTGCCTGGTCACACCGTTGGCTCACTGAGAGTCCAGGTACTCACTTCCTTCTTAGTTAAAAGCATGAGCGTGAACAAGGAATAGAAATGAATGGTTTTCATGGTATCATCGGTGTTTAGGTGAAGAGCGGAATAGATGAAAGGCCATTACTGCAATACGTGTATGATGTATACCATGATTTGGGTGTACAAGACTTAACCCTCCAAACTGATTACACCTGAGCCACATCTGCCATTTAGCCTCTTCTCTCTTTTCAGTATACTGATTTGAGGTTTTTGGATGTATACTAGTGATAATGTTTCTATAGGCAAATAATTCTTCGTTTCAAATTGTTACTAGAGATAATCTTTGTTTCCTCTCTCTTTTAATCTTTCAAGTTTGTGGATATTTTTGCTCATTCATGGACCCATGGTATGCATGCAAAGAAAATATGTTATTTGGAAAATGTGAAAGTAAAACGGAATTCTTCTCCCTTATATAATAAAAAGGGAAGTGAGGGAATCAAAATGTATCATATTATGCTCTTATATCTAGAAACCTAATATTCTCTTGAGTTATGGGGACAGTAAAAGCATCTTGCGAAAAGAAAATTCATCGAGTACGAAATCACCATCCGTCCATGTCTATAATATTCTTTGCTTACACCTCTTCTTCGTCGTCCATTTCTGAATTTATTTTATTCCACATACGATCCATTATACAAACCATCATGATTAGAGTTTTCAGACTTATAAGATAGAAAGTTAAAATTAATTATAATATTATGGTGGAATTTTAAGTACATGTTTTAATCAAGGCACTACTTGTGGTCTGCTGTGTACCAACTCCAACGACAGAAACGTATAAAATAGAATAATAAACAAGAAACAATTGTCCAAAAAGACACTTTTATTTGAAAAAAATACAATTTTAATGTTATTGTTTAATTGATTCAAATCGAGAGAGGACCAAAGAATATGAGCATGAATCATCAAACCATTAACTCTAAACTTTTCCCCTTATAAAAATTCCCAATTGATAAGAGAGAATCAAAAGCAAAAAAAAAGAGAAGAAAAGTGGAGTTAACTAATATAATATCTAACCAAAAAAAGAATGTAAGATAAAGCTGATGAAATTCACATTGCAAGATGAGAATCTGCTTACAAGAGAGAGAGATATAAAGAAGAGAGTATGTGTTAAGTCTTTGAGTTCTTGATAAAATTTATTACTATGTATAGATTCAGCAACACGGTGATTGGGGTCTTAAACCTCCTCACCTTACTAGCTTCTATCCCAATCATAGGAACCGCTCTATGGAAGGCAAGAAGCAGCACGACTTGCGAAAACTTCCTCCAGACGCCGCTACTGGTTATAGGATTCATCATACTTATAGTATCGCTTGCGGGTTTCATAGGAGCTTGTTTCAACGTGGCATGGGCTCTTTGGGTGTACTTAGTGGTCATGATCTTCCTCATCGCGGCTCTAATGGGTCTAACGCTGTTTGGTCTGGTGGTGACGAGCCAAGGAGGAGGAGTGGAAGTTCCAGGGAGGGTTTATAGAGAATATAGGCTTGGAGATTATCATCCCTGGTTGAGAGAGAGAGTTAAAGATTCTGAGTATTGGAACTCTATTAGAAGCTGTATCTTGAGTTCCAAGACTTGTACTAAGATTGAATCTTGGACTACTCTTGATTATTACCAAAGGGACATGTCTTCTGTTCAGGTATCACCTATATATCCACTTCTTTAGTATTATGAATCATGTCTTATGATATGAAGTACGATCTTACCATATGTCTGCACCACTATTTGCTCAGAGTAACCCAATCTAATCTTAGCAACAAGCTAAAGACCATGGTTTGTATTAGTATCACTGTTGCGTCATAACCGGAGGTTAAATCCAGAAAGGTGCATGTGATTTAGTTTTGGCCGAAAAATAAGAAAACTAAAGCTCTCGTTTCTTATTTTTTACATGTTATTGAAAATAGTGTTGTTACGTTTTTTTCCAACAACATGCACCATCGGATCCGAGTTGCGGTACAACGTCAACAACACAAACCACTAGGTTACAACCTATGTAGTCTGGTGTGTGTTATTAGGTTTAAATGGAATCCACCATATCACAACGTTCCTTTTTAAGAAAAGTTTTATTCTAAAACTGTAAACGTAAACAAATTTAATCTCTTTCCCTTATTTGCAATTTCTTTTGTGTTAAAAATTCACAAATTTGTGATTAGAAAAGAACTTTTACAATCTTTCTTTTTCTTTGTAAAGAATATAAATTAAAGCCTTGATTTGTTTTTTTTTTTTAACATTTTGTTTGTCTTTGCATTTGCATACAAATGTTATAAAATAGTGTTATTATACCTTTTTTTATATGAGTCCTCTACATTTTCTTTTGATAATGGAGCAAGTCCTCAACATTTTTTCTCTTTACAGTGACCGCATCTTTTGTGTGTTTGCATTTACAAATTTACAGACGAATATGGATGAAAAACATAAAATCTTTATACTAATTTTCAAAATATCAAAATGAAAATATCATATTATTTGTGTATCAAAGGCTTAAGATATATGAAAAACAATGCAGTCGGGATGTTGTAAGCCGCCGACGGCGTGCACGTACGAGGCCGGAATAATTGACGGAGGAGGAGATTGCTACAAATGGAATAATGGAGTTGAGATGTTATGCTACGAGTGCGATGCTTGCAAGGCTGGTGTTCTTGAAGAGATTCGTGACGACTGGAGAAAATTGTCGGTAGTTAACATTCTAGTCCTCGTCCTCCTTATAGCCGTCTACGCCGCTGGTTGCTGCGCCTTCCACAACACTCGTCACGCAGCTCATCCTTATCATCCTTCCGATGATAACCGCATGACCAAAGTCCGTCCTCGTTGGGACTATTACTGGTACGTACCTTGGCACAATTGTAGTTGAATAAATATTTTCATTATCCGAATATAAGATTTAAATTTGAGTTTTGATAAAAATAAAATTTTTGAATGTTTTATGAAAAAAGCAATTTCGTGTTTATTTTCTAAACAGGTGGAGATGGTGGCACGAAAAGAAAGAGCAGCTTTACTGAGACCCAGAGCTTCATCGTGCCTTGTTTTTTTTTTGGTCATATCTTTTTACCACTTGAAGTAAAAAAAATACAAAAACAAGTAATATTGCTGTAGTTCTGTTTCTATAAGTTATCGAACGATTAGTAAGATTTGTTTTAATTTTAAGAGTAGCAGATTCAGGTGTATATTTACACGGTCTATACCTCATGGAATGCAATAGAGATTATGAATAAAATCAAGAAAATATAAGCTAACAAGCAACTAGGAGAACATACATATATTTGATAATTCAATGTATTATTTTTCAAAAATTATACAAATCATCAAAAACTACAACGTCTAATACTATTTCCCTTTAGCACTAGCAAAATTTCTCTCACGTGTGAGACCTGACATTCTCATTGTTCCTCCACCTGCAGAAATTTCCCAAGTTATATATAAATACTCTCTTTGATTGTCAATAATATTACACGACTTTCTGGTAAAATAAAAAAACGAACCTCCTCCATTTTTGTCAGATCTTTTACGGCTACGCCAAAGAAGACGAATAGGAGTGCCAGCAAAACCAGCATCAGTGCGTAGCTGCTTCTCCATATATCTTCTGTACGTATCCGAAAATAGCTTTGCGTCATTTACAAAGAATACAAACGTCGGTGGCCTTATTGCTGCCTGCATTCATTCATTCATCAGAATATGTTTTTACTATATTAATCAGAGTGTGTTAAGAGATAGTTTACTTACTTGAGTACAATAATAAACACGGCCTCGCTTGCCTCCTCGAGTTCTCGGAGGTGATTTAAACGCAACCGCTTCTCTTATCACTTGGTTCAATATCGCTGTACTAAGTCTTCTTGATCTCTCCTTTTGAACCGTCGCAGCAGCCACCACAATACTGCATTTTTGTTTGTTTGTTCATTTTACAAATTCCAACAGATGGAGATAGTTTCTGAAAGGAGACTTACTTGTCAACGCTATGGCCAGTAATTGCGGTTGAGTAAACGATAGGTGCCCATTTGAGGGAACGGAGCTTCTCTCGAACATCATCCTCGTAATGCGCAGCAGTCTGTTGGTTTTTGTTTGGTATTGTGTCCCATTTGTTTACAACTACCAAACATCCTTTCCCTTCTTTTTCTATTCTCTCTGCAATCTTCAGATCCTGTGCTTTCCAATAATAAGAACACCATTAAAGAACCAGAAACCATGTGCTATACAGTGGCTAATGAGGAACATTCATACCTGCTCTGTTATGCAAGCCATGGCTTCAATGACAAGAGCAACAACATCAGAACGACGGATTGCTCGGAATGCACGATTCACTGACAAGCCCTCTGTAATGCTTCCTGATGAAGCCACAGCTGACTTTTTCCTGATCCCAGCTGTATCTATTAGCCGAAATTTCTGCAACACAGTTCATAATCATATTCAGGGTTTGACACGACTAATCAGAGACGCCTCAAGCTCGAGGAGTTGACATGGAAAGGGAATAAATAAGATGCCAATTAGCATTGAGTGAAAAGGCAGCCACTTCAGGGGAATATAGAACTAACCTCTCCATCTGGTCCGGTAAATTCTGCATCTATAGCATCACGTGTAGTGCCACTAACAGGGCTAACAATCGTTCTGTCCTCTCGGACAAGCGCATTCAAAATGCTACTTTTGCCAACATTTGGCCGACCAATAATTGCAATGGCAGGAATGTAGTTTTCTTCTTCCTCTTCTTCTACATTTTCCATAATCTAGAAAACAGAAGCATGAAATTATACTGATGCAACAGATGTACTTAAAGGTTTCGATATTTTGGTTTGTAAACTGATCATACTAAACATATATTCCTACACCAGAGTTTTGTTTAAAGAAAGAAACGTCGATACAAACCTCGAGTTTAGTTAGCCCAGAACAAACAAGATCAAGCAGCTCTCCTGTTCCAGTTCCCGACAAAGCAGAAATAGGGATAGGTGAAAACCTGAAAAGTCCATCATGATATGCTTGTTCAATCAATGGCAAGTATTTTGTAAAACGAAAGCACAGAGAAATGCATAGAAGCAAAGTAACCAAAATGTATAGAATTGATGGAGTTCCACTCTTATGGGAGAAAATACGTCTGATGCTTACAGCTTTCACAAGGTCCATAAAATTTTCAAAGTAACAACACTAGATTCATAAAATTAGAACACGATCTTCTTGACTGTATATAATTAATCACTAACAAATAAAAACACCAAATGACGTATTGCCATAATTATAATTTTCTAGCTGTCACACTCAATGGAGAGCTATCTTCAAAATACTCACTCCTTTTCTCAACACGTTCTTACACTAAGACCACATCCCCAAAGAAAAGAAGCTACGTTTGTGCGCAAACATGATTCTGAAGTAGGATGAAAGTCAACTTACCCTAGAGACCAAAATTCTGATGCCTGCATGAGTCCTTTACGCGGTGATTCACATTTGTTCACCGCGAGAATGATATACTTATGAGAGTAGTACTTCCGTAACCAGTCTGCAATTTCCACATCAGCACCTGTTGGCCCTGACTGCAAAATTATTTACCAAAACCATTATCATACATCAATGACATGGCATGATAACCAAGAAACACACAGTTGAGCTTACTGTAAAACAAATCAACTTGATATATTCTAGATTTAAGTCTATCTTCCACCAAACAAGGAGAAAGCGAAAGGAGAGAAAGAAGATAAGAAGAGAACCTGGCCATCGACAACGAAAACAATAACAGCTGATTCGTCCACAGCAGCTGTAGCTTGTTTCTCAATCATGGAAGGCATTCTTGCAACAGCTGCCTCCCTAGATCTTAATGAAATACCTTCCATGCCAATGGTGGTTGATACATTCAGCTCTTCCATGACACCAGATGGTGACTTTGAAACAGTTATAACACCTCCTGTGTCTACCACCACAAATTCTTGATCACCCCAATACGCTCTGCCATACAATCGATCCCTAGTAACTCCAGGTTCATCCACTACAATAGCTTTCTGCTCCTGCAATGTATTAAAATGACAACTTGATTTGTTTTTACCATGAGAAATAAGAAACGAAGTCAATCTAAACAAATTCAAGTGTCACAAGAAGTTTTACCCCAACAAGGCGGTTGAACAAAGCTGATTTGCCTACATTAGGCCTTCCAACTATCGCAACTCTTTGGAGAAGATGTTCTGGTATCTGCGTCTGGTTTTGTAATTATATCTCAGTAACCAAAGATTCATTGACAAACCAACAAAGAAAAATCCAAATCTGTCTCCCCCTTCTACAGCAAAGCAAACTACCAAGAACGAACCTTAACTGGAAAAGCAACAATATCAAAAAGGAGCTTTCACTAACATTTTTGGCTTGCCTTTTCCCCTTTCTACGTGATTCCTTCCCCTCAATTACCTCATCCTCTGGAAAAATCAAACTATGATCATTATTCACAGTCATTGGAAGCATCGACAAGTTTTTAATTAGACGAATACGTACAAAGAATTACCGAGTTTCAGTTCGCGAGACAAAGTAGCAGCGTAATCCCTAACGATATCTCTCGCTTCTTTTTCGAGAACGGAGATATCAATCGAGTCCTCTTCGTTATCCGAATCATCGGCGTGGTCGTCTTCAGAAAAATCCTCAAGTTCCTCGAATTCCTCTAGCTCTCCCTCGAGAGAGGAATCATCCAGAGTCGCTGCAGCATGGATAGGGAAGCGGGAATGTGACTGTTGGTGAGAGTAAGAGAGAACGGAGTGGATAACCGAAGAAGAAGATGACGAAGAAGCAAATAAAGATGGAGAAGCTAAAGGAGAAGAAATCCTAGAAATTGAGGGAATGGCGAGGAAGCCTCTGGTTGTCAACGAGTCAAGTATACTCGCCATTTTTGGCAGAGAGAAGAGGATGAAAAAGAAATTGCTAAAAGTTTGTCACTTATCTTCTGGGGTTTTATCATTTTGATTTGATTGATCCCAAACCGGTTCAACCGGTTTAATTGATAAAACTCGCTTTTTCTGGTTAAATTGGTTCATTTAACAAAACCATTTACAATCTCAAACCTCTCACCCATGAATTGGGTTTACAAACCAAGAATAGTGAACATGGCAGTAATCTGATTCTCATCTATCTAAGTGTTTCTTTTTCCCCATTTAAAGTTCTATACTCAGCTAATTGGATTCAACGCCTAGAACCTTTAAGAGTTTGTTTCCGCCGTCGGTTGCCACGGAGCTGGTCGAGTTTTAAGAGCAACTCGGCGTAGAGAATTTCGTTCCAAGAATCAGGCACACCTGGAAGGCACCAATGACTGCAGTCTTGGTACAACAATGGCGATTTGCTTTCTTCAACGGATAGTTTCTGTTTCCGGTATATCGACGGGTGAGCGTCTTTCCTGTAATCTGTTAACCTCGTGATGTTGAGATACGTGACCTTCGTTTTCATTCCGTTAAGAACTCGTTCAAGTATTTCCATCTTAGGCGGGTAAGGCGTTAGGTAAGTCTCGTTCTTGATCGGTTCTGTTTCGTCATCACACGCCCCTCCTGCATTCCACTGCCCGCCACTGCAACCAAACCAAACCAAACCGATTTTCAAAACGCTGACTCGTAAAGCCGCCATTGCAAACCGCGATTTTACCTGAAATGTGACGGGGAATAGCCGCGGAAGAAAACAAGAGATTTCTTTGGATTCACATTCTTATCGACCCATCGACTCCAAGTTGTCAATGCTTTTCGAAAAGCTTCATCGACGTCGAGTTTCGAGTACACATTGTTCCCTTCTTGATAATAATCCTCCCTAATGAAACCATTTCAAACACCAAAAACAGTGAGATAATATCCCAAATCAAGTATAAACAAAAAGATTTTACCCTTTAGAAGTTTTGTCATGAGTCCACCAATGTCCGGTATTGAACACAAGAACATCTGCTCCTATGTACTGCTCCGATGACTTTCCGACCAAATCTAACCGCAAAGTCTCTTTCTTTGTCCCGTTCTTATCCTCAACTTCCCATTCTCTAACCAAGAAAGGCGATACATAGAACTCCACAGTGCAATTGTAATCCTATCGACCCATAATAAAAACATTTCGATTAAAAAAAACCCGAAAAGTTGTAATCGATTTGATTTGCTATAATTTAGAAACCTACTTTGAAGACGAAAGAGTACTCAGCTTCCCAGCGGAATTGATGCCTTCCATGAGCCTCAAAGACTTGACTCTTATCTTTCACTGATCCTTTCAGAATGCAAACCAAAGATTCCCACATGTTCCTATTTAGCGAATCTCCAACAAACACTAGCCTTCTTCCTCTAATCATCTCCAGCAATTTACCTCCATTTAACCTTTATGAAATCAATCATGAACTATTTGACTCACCACAGAAAAAAAAACAAGATTTTCAAAAGTAACAGTCAAGTGTTGGTTACCTCGGTAAAGTGCATTTCTTAGGTTTCCACTTCAATTTCTGGAAATCAACGTCTGGTCTTCCATTGGAGATACAATTAAACTGTTCGTCGATTAAATTACACGAACCGGGTTTGTAAAGCGGATACGAATCGTCTCTAACCCACTCTCCATCGAAAAACTCGCAATTCTTCAGAGACTCGATCTGTTTTCTCATCCACGACTTCCTACTCTGTTTTCGCTTTGGAGAGGCAGTGGAATTGACGACGGTTAGATTCTCCAACAAAGGTGCTTTCACGACTCGATGTCTGTCCAAATCTCGAACAGTATTGTTTTCCACTGCATGATCGGTCTGAGACTGAAAAGTGTTGTTTTGAGCGATTGGGGTTGTTCCAATAGCGATGGGAGAGTCAAAGGTTACGTTTTTAGTAACCGGAGTGAGAATTTCCGGCGCCGGTACTCGCAATGTGGGGTTTTGGATGAAATTGGGAACGAGGGTCGAGTCTGAAGTAACGATAGGGTTCGAGGCATTGAAATTAGGGAGAATATATGATGAAGAAAGGGAAGGAGCGATAGTTATCGGAGAAGGGCTAAAGGCTAAGAAGATAGTGAAGGCAACGAAGGTAATGACGAAGGCGTAGACGAAAGTTGAGGTTTTTCTTGGTTTCATAGCAGAGAAAAAGCTTTTAATCTCGACGGCGGCGGTGGAGACGGCGTGGATAGGGATATACTTGGTGGAGTCCGACGCCATGGCGACGGGAGAAAGAAGGTGAGAGAGTTTTTGGCGCGTGACAAGTTTTTTTCTCTTTCTTTCTCTGACTATTACTTTTGTGTTATTTGAGTTTCGAGGGAGGGAGAGAGAGAGAGAGAGATTAAAAAAATGGAAGTTTTAAGGTTTTGAGAGAGAAAGTGAAAAAGTGATATTTTGACGGAGACAAGACTCTTTTATTTCTAGAGACTTGAGAGAGGTGTTTGTCCGGTAAAGTGACAAATGCCTAGAAATCGTCGCTGAGAGGAGAGTGTTTTGTTATATTCCCCCCCCCCCTTAATTTTAGGGAAATTACGAGAATGCCACTCACGTATTAATGACGCAGATTTTAGAATGTTGAGATATTTTTAAAAAAAATTATTTGGAATGTTGAGATTTTGTTTCTTAAAAGGCATTTGCGTGGCTGGGATGAATAACAAACGAAGAAAAGAAATAAATGAGCATTCATAACCGCTGTTGCGTACCTGTAACTGTAATAAAAGTCACAAATGAAGAAAAGCATATGTGGCAGTTGGTAAGAAAAGCTTGAAAACGACTCAGTCAGACAGAACATGGGTTAAACCAAACAAAAAGTCTTACTAGTCACGATTAAAAAGCAAACCGACAAAAAAAATTTCATCTATCTTACCGGTTTTCAGGTTGTATTCATGTTTATAACTTAATTATGATCAAGGCTCTGAATGGTTCCTCCGGTACAAATTTGATCGGACCAATCATACTAGTACGAAGTTGGTCCGCTAAAATTTTATGGTGGACCAAAAATAAGTGCATACTAGAAAATTGATTTGTATTTTTGGTATGCATTTGGTATGTACTTGCGTACTAGTTATTTTGTTGTTGGTATGCATTTGGTACGAACCAAATCGTACTGAAATGTGAATGGTTGTAAAAGTGCATACGAGTCCTAAATTGATACGATCCGGAGCGTACTGAACAACCATTCATAATCCAAGTAGATACATACAGTACATCAAATAATGCACAACTTGATGTTACAATGGAAGAGGATTGACAACTAAATAAGAAGATGCAATGGAATACTAGGTTAACAACTAATTATAAATTAGATCTTTGTACGAATATGAAATTCAATTTACACGCATCTTCAAGGAGGCATTATAGTGATTTTGAGCTTGTGACGAGACTGAAAATGCAATCGTGAGAGTGATTTGGTGAGAGTGTCCGCCAGTTGGTCATAACTTCAAAAAAACTTTAAAATGTAATAAATTTTTAACCAAGAGCGGATCCAGATTTTTTTTAGTCGGAAGCATAAATAAGACCCAATTTTATTTTATTTTCTACAAAGAGGATTAGTTAAAATTTAAGATTTTCTTAAAAAAAATTAGGAATATGTAATGGGTGTTGGGCTTAAGACCTAATTATTTTCTTAATGGATTTAAGTTGTTTTATTCTTTTGGGCTGTTTATCTAATTTTTGTTATATTTTTTGTTTATCTAATTTTAGTTAACATTATAAATGTTTTAAAATATCAAATTTTACTCATACCCCTATAAGATGCGGGCCAATTTTTAATTATATTTCGTTAGCTCATTATATTAAAATAAAACATATGATTTCATGGATTTGTTTGTCGACCATAGATTACCATGTGGAAAATATACAGTAGAAACTTTATAAATTAATATTCGATAAATTAATAAACATGATAAATTAATTTATCCGGTTCCAAGTTGGACCAGTGTAAAATTTGACAAAACTCGGTAAGATAATAAGATAATAATTTTTTAGAAATCCCTATGTAAATATATGGTCCCAATAATATCATAAATTAATAATTAGGTATATAAATTTATACATACATAGTTTATATATACATAGTTAAGTCAATATGACTCTAGTGTTGTTTGCTTTATCTTAAAACTCAAATCTCGTTGGAGTTCATCTCTAGTTTTTCTCTTAACATTAAATATTTCATGTCTCGTATTCTCGAACCGTATAAAAGAAATTATAAAAAGATCTAGACGCGATTATTGTTTCCTTATATGCAATTGCTTTTAAAGGTACATCAATATAATCTTCAGTATTATCATTAACATTAGAAAATAGAAGAAAAAGATATAGAAAATATGAATTTTCCTATTTATCAATAAATTAATAACTCTATATATTAATAAAATATCACGGTCCCGACATTATTAATTTATAGAGTTTTTACTGTATGTCACATATGGATGAAATTGAAAATTTAAGAACAAATAAGGTCATCTCATGTAGGGAAAAGATTGTTGTTACAACCTTAGAAGACTTGTGATCACCATTCCCGTTACAAGAAACTTTCATACCTCGGCATATGTGTCTACAATCTTGCCACAAATACCATCAAACATTTCACCACTCTCTCTAACTTAAAACTCAAGGATGCTCACTTGTTTCTCCCCTAATGATTTCTTCCTTTGTTGCATAGATGATAGATACATCTGAGTGTTGTATATAGTTATTGTGGTGTATGTGTAATTAAGTCACAAATGAATAAAGCATATGTGGCAGTAAAGTTGCTGAGAAAGCTAGATAACAACGCTCAGTAAGATAGAACATGGGTTAAATCAAATTGAACGAAAGCTTACTAGTCACCATTAAAAACCAAATCGATAAATTTTTTCTTTTGGTTTCTAGGTTTTATTTGTGTTTATAACTTATAATCAAATGGATACACACGCACGAATGAGTTTTGGTACATCAAATATAGCACAACTTAATGAGACGGAAGTACTCGAATTTCACCAGTCGTGTAAACCTACTCCGGCTTATAATCTTGATGACGTAAATCTATGAATATAAATCATTGTTTTAATTTATAAGATCTGAAAATCAAGCTGAGCAAACTGGATGTTAATTTTATCACTGTAAATATTTTAGAAAATAACTAATAAATCACTTCATTCTAAATTAGAACAAATCTACTATTTTATTTTCGATTTTTTTGACCCACAATCAATTTTTTTTTTATTGAGTTGAGTATAAACATTACATCGGTCTTAGGTTTATGATTATTTATGTTTTGCTTATTCACTTGTTTTAGGTGTTTTATTTAGATTATTAAAATATTAAAGATTAATAAAAAAAATTACTAACCTGATTGGTACAACTTATATTAGAGTAGTACCATTAAACATTATAAGCATTAGCATTAGTAATTCATAAATTACAGATAATTTATTATATTATTTGATTGGTAAGATTATAAACAGTTAAATACAAAATTACCATAATAGAGATAACTAAGTATGATTTTTGATATTTTTTTAAAAAAATTGACTAAATAATTTTTTTGAAAAAACATTAGCAAAATATATATATATATATATATAATTATAAGAATACACTAATAAAACATAAGAAACAAAATTAGCATGTACATGTATTTTTTTTTCATGTACATATATCCATATCTTATATGGTTTCACATTTTATGCTATTTGGTATATTGTAAAAATTATTATGTATGCATGTATTGATACATAAATAAAATCATAAAAATTCTTATGTATGCATGAATTTTACATTTATAATTTGAAGAAAAAAACAAATATTTACAATCTGAAACAAAGGCTTTAATATGAGAAAAAACATCCATCCAATTTATAACAATGATAATAATTTAAAGAAATTTAATTGAATAAAAGTGTTATTGTAATCATTAATTTATAAAGGTAAATGCTAAGTTAAAAACTTTAAGCCTCTAACCTTAGACATTAACAAATTGAGCATTTAGAATTCTAAATACTTTGTTTAATGATATAAATAAAAATAGATGATTGGATATAATAAAGTATTAATCTCACTCAAATGTTTTACTAATAAAAACCTTACTAATAAAATTTATGCATTCGTATTCACTAAAAACTTTAATAAATATTATATCATAAATAACGATTTTTCAAAACCTCGAAATTCCAATCCTCCATCTACATAAGGTAGGTTAGTTTCTCTCATGCTACCAGCTCATCTTCTTCTCGTCCGGCTTGTTATCCCACCAAAATCATGTTAGAAGAGATTACAACTTATCACAAAACGATTTCCGTAGTATGAAACATGTCATCGCATACGTAGGCATGGCTGATAATACTGATTTTAAGAGAACCATTTTCCTAGTGCTAGATAGGAATCGTGTGGACCACCTTTGCGATTTTTATCTCACTCGATCTATAATTGACGCAAGTATATATCTCTTCTTGCGAGAAAAGGTTTCGGGTAGACCAAAGTATTTCTCCGTGCCTCCTTTTTTTCTTATCTTAAGGTTCCTTTTATCTCGTCCTCTCGTGACAGCCGGTGTTTTAGATGAAAATGTGATGAAATATTTTGATAAGTTTATGCATTGACCCGATGACTCCCCATATCTTTTGAGTATATTACATAAAGCCATACAACTTTCTTGGTCCGAATGACAGAAAAACATCGCATCGTCGGCAAATAAGAGGTGATTCAACCTTGAGAGATTTTGAAATGTTTAACCTCACATTATAAGCCAAGCAAAGCTGGAAAATCCTGAACAAGCCTAATGTGTTATTGTCACGGGTTTTGTTAGGGAAATATTGCCATGATTGTAGTTTTATGGATTGTAGTGATACCTCATAGTATGTCACATGGGTGGAGAGGGAATTTACAAGGCCGTCAACTACTTAAGAAGGGTCTCGACTGGCTAGTTTGCGTTGGAGAGGAGATAAATGTATGGTATGATAGTTGGCTGTTAACAAAAGAACCAGCTAAACCGATGGGACCACCACCGCTTGAACAAAGTCACATATTTTATTTCTACTGATTCACAATCATGGGATTGGCCTAAAATTCAAAAAATTATCCCATACATAGAAGACAAGATCAGAGCCTTGCAACTAAGTCGAAATGGTCAACTAGATAAACGGGTTTGGCTACCCAACAAAAATGGAGTATACACGCTGAAGTGAGGCTTTGCGGTGGGAAGAATGGAGAAGGAAACAAAAATAGAAGAAAACTTCTCCTGGAACGCAATGATATAGAAGACCAATATGTCACCTAAACTTTGGTCTTTCATGTGGAAAGAGCTCAAGGAGTGCTTCCTATCGGTGAGTAACTAAAGCAAAGAGGAATGAATGTTGCAAGTCTACGCCAACGATGTAACGAGTTTGAAACAATTGAACATGTTTTATGGAAATTTCCGTTTGCGGCTAAGTTCTGGGAACAGTCTCCTTTATTGGGGTTGAACCGACTCTTAAACGTTGTATCAGTAAAAAAAATTTCCGAGAAGGAAAACAGCTTTGAATTTTACCTCCTTGTGGAATGAATGTTCCTCTGTATCCATGGATTTGTTGGATTTTATTGTGTAGTAGAAATTATCTTATTTTTCAGATAGAAGATTTTCGGAGATGGAAGTCATCACCAAATCAATCATTGATGGATGAGCATGGAGCGCAGCACAACGGATGATGCCAAAGCCGTGGAGACCAAACAATGATCCACCACACCTACCAACCTCTAGTACTATGTTCTTCGTCGACGCAGCATGGAATGAAAGAACCAGAAACACCGGGATCAGATGTGTTATTAGGGAGAGCGGTCCTCAAGTCGATGAGACTTTCTCATGTGTGAAGCAAGATATGGGCTCGACATTTGTAGCGGAATATTGGGCTGTTCGTACAACAATGGAGAGGGCTATGACTATGGCTATTTTGAAAATTCATATCATGTCGGACTGCCAAAGACTTACCCGAGTTCTTAACTCTGAAGATACCGATTCAGAAGCATTTATTCACTATATTTCTTTTATTTGAGACATTTTCCTTTGTGTTTATCCGGCGTAATGTCAATCTCTAGTGATGATGTGGCTAAACAAGTTTTTGGAGAATTTGAACATACTTTGTTGATCTGATATTGAGTCTAATAGTAACGATTTATTATATAATAGCTATAGTAAGAACTAACACATCGATATTGAGTCTCTATTACCCTCTATTACATGAAGTACGCGAGAAATGTAAAATTTACAAACTGCAATAATCTTCGAAATTTGAATCTTTGATATGATGTAAAATTTATCATTAATTATTTTTTTTACTTTTTTTTGTTGAATTTAGTCATTTATTAATCTCTAGACGATGATCACGCGGAACGTAATAATGGATAAAAATTTACTAAAGAATGATCATGAAGATATTCGATCAAATGTAAACAAAGGGTTCTAGAGAATTTAACAATTAATCTCTACCAAATGACTTATACAGTTTGCAATTAAGATGGATCGATCCGAAACAAACCGGGTTGGGACCAAAAACCAAAAGGAAAGAAATGTGGTGATATGTTGGGTTGATCAGTTTAGAGACCGGCCACCTCTACATCTTCGTTTGGAATTCACATTGATCTTTTTTTTTCGATTGGCTTGGGTGATTGATCATGAGACCAGCCAAGTATGTTGCTAGGTGATAGCTCGAGTTTTAACCGAATTATTTTCAAGGTGTCCAACCGAAACTACCTGATATTGTAACTATGCTTTAAGTGAATATAAGGCTTGGGAAGAAGCGCATATACTTCATGCACAACCCACCGTGGAAAATGGTAATCTGGAGTTGAATATTCAAGTTTTAAAATACAAATAGATGGATCCTTGAAGGTTCATACCCCCACTGCGGGTTTATGGTGAATATGCTTACTAGTTAATAATAGTACATTGCATTTAGGTGCTAAATATCAAAGACACAGTCTATCGCCTTCTCAGTTAGAGATGAAATTATTGAGATGAGCTAGGAAAAATGGAAAATGTCCTTGATCAAATGATTGATTGTCAGATTTCTCCAATTTTTGGAACATTTTTTGTTTGCTCAAGTCTTTTGCTTTTTAAAATTTCTTGCAGCATGAATTTTAGGACAAATTGTTTAAATTTTGTATCTAATACCACAATTGTGCATGTTAATTATGTAAACTTTCGTTTTTCAAATTGAAAAACTAATCCTAGAGTTTTATTTTAATTTTAGTAGGGGTGGACATTTTGGTTTACCGTTTGGTTTTAGATCGACTTTTCAGTTTTATGGTTTTCTAGTTTAATAGAAATTACAACATATAAAACTGTTTGTTGTCCGGTTTGATACGGTTCTGATTTCTTCAGTAAAGATGAAACTCGGTTCGATTTGGGCTTTTTGTTTTTTATTTTATTTTTATTAGATGATGAATTTTATTGCAAAATATGTATATGGACATTTATTATCGTAACTCAATGATCACTATTTCACAAACAAATGAATTTCTTAACTTTATAACAGCAAAAAAAAAAAAAAATTTAAGGCGGCAATGTTTTTAGATAATTGATTCTTTTGAGTTATGAAGTTCATGTCATTCATAAAGAATATTTATTAAACAATGGATTACAATCTTTAATATATTAGAATGAAAAAATAACAACAGAAACACCAAAAGTCTAATTAAACTCTTAGGATTACAATCTTTAATATCTTTCAAGAGCGTATGTTAGATGTGAGATACGCATACCCCATAAGGCCTGACCTGGATTCGACTTGGCCCAACAACGTTGCTCGAAACCCAATAAGTGGAGGTCCATCACCAAGCCCCGTCATCAGCGAATTCGTTTGGCGACCACGATCGAACACGTCATCAAACTTCTACATCTACGAGAAGGGTGACACGTCGGTGTAAAGCTTAGTTCGGCTTCCCACAACGACATCAATGAGCCACGTCGTCGAAACGTAGAAACGATGCATCTGTGGGAAGACGAAACATAGAAACAATGCATCAAGGAGGGATCGTAGATGACAACCTCGCCATCAACACTCTGCCATGAACAGTTCGTCAACTGGAAGAATGATGACCTACATAACAACTTTTCGTACTGCCTAGTTCGACGATGAAGGCAAGTGAATGATGACATTCAAAAAACGTATTTACCTAATACGAGCTTGCCTCTTCGAGTTTTCCTTCTATAAATAGAAATACATCGATGTAATCAAAACTACTTTTTAGATCGAGAAAATAAGGGAATATAATCTAGTGCGAGAAATGAGATTTAGATCGACTTTAACATTCAATTTGATTTAATGAACGATTATTAGATTCTGATTTTCAAATCCAACATTGTAATCAAACAACTCCAAAACCCAAAACCGAACTTAATATTTTTGTAATCGATTCTGTCTTTCTCGTCAATATAAACGTAACCTCGGAAAACTTATTCGAACGTGTCTCATCATACATTTCTCTTAACATTTAGCCTCGTTTACTATTCAAACACATCCTCGTTACATCATCTTCGTCTCATTGTTGAACGTTCTTCATCGAGAAAACTCCAACCCTCACCTACTCTCTTAAAATTTCCAATCTACCCCTTGGATGAACTTTCGGTTAAACATCATATATAATCAAAATCCAATATAATTTAATAGTGCATATTTCATCATAACATGAATTAGATGTTACATTTGAAATATTAAATACAAACAAAATCGAAAAAGAGGATGTTGAAAAGATTCACTATAAAAATTTAGGAATCTATAAGAGTCTGAAGCTTTTAAGTAAAAAGCAACTTCACAAAAAAAAAGACGTTTGAGTTAAAACTTAAAATAAATAAGTACATTTTACCAACAAGTGTAAAACATAAAATATTTAAAATTAGTTAGAAACCATATAATATGTTCAGTTTTACGGATTTAACCGATCCAAAATCGAAAACGTTATTTGCTAATTTTAAGGTAACTCAAACCAAACTGAATCACCTTTCCCTTTTTGTTGGTCAAGAATCACCTACCCTAGATTCGATTCGGTTTGGTTTTTCTTTTTTTCTTACGATTTTTGTTCCCGCGACTATATTTTAGCGTGGTTGAAAAATATGCAGATACTCAGTAAGTAGTCATACTCATTACAACACGAATGCCGTCTAATTTCTATGCTTTAACAGTTAACATTCGTGCTCCTTTTCTTGACCGTGTCGTTACATTTGACCCGATTTGTTTTTATATTAATAATTTGCTTGGTTGAGTTGATTGACCAAATATTTGGTTTTGTACTTTTGCTATTGCGTTGAAAATTGAGTTTTAATGGAGTATGTAATTTCAGTTAGTTGGTTTATTGGTTTTTAGCCGGTTAAATCAAATTTCTATTTTGTATAAAGTATCAATTGTACAGTTTTATTTTTGATTAATTAAATAGGAATTTGAAATCAGCAACAAACTCTTTATTTTCTTTTCATTGTAACATGGAATCACAACAATCAAACTTCAAATATTTTCTGATTTTGATCCATTTTTTCCGCTTTCAAAGTCATTTTTTTATCAATCACCAAGTAATTTAACGATTTGATGGTGTATGTCTCTCCAGTTACTCCGAAATTGATTAGTTTGAAAGCTTCGACGAGTTATGTTGTTCAAAAATCACCGAGATCCACATATGTTGTTGTCTTTCCTTAGCATTCTCCTCTAGAAGCCACATCTCATAATTTTAGAGCTTTTAGAGCTGGTGTAACACCGTAATTCATGGATCTGACAAAGTATTTGTTCTTCATACACAATGCTAATTATCCAGGTTGATCATCATATTAAGATTGGATTCAAAGATGGAACATTACCTCGTTATATGGAGTTTAATTGTCATTTTTTTCTATGTCTAGATGCAATACCAATTTTAAATCCTGGCTATTGAACTCGGTCTCTCCTTGGATTTATTGTAGTAATTTGCAAATGAATATTGATAGTGTTGATATATAGCGTGATTTGTATTGTCTTTTCCATATGACTAATTTTCCATTCATATATAAAATGGCTCAAGATATTCAAGACCTTCCTCAAAGATCTATATCATTATTTGGTTATAACACTCATTTGAAGACTATGTATAATCAATTGGACAGTCTAGTGAACCGGATAATCCTTGTACTCGCAAAGCTGCTCGTCTGCAATAGAAGGTAGAGATAGCTAAGATAGTTAAGTTCATGGCTGGATAAATGAATCTTATGCAATTTTCAGAGACATGTTACTGGTCGAGGTTTATAAAATTTTGAATCAAGATGACAGTCATAGAGGTTTCTCTAGTGTTGTTAATCTTGTTGTTTTTTTAAGTCTCAGATGTGGTTACTTCTCATGCTCTTACCCCAGCAGTCTGCTATGTTCATAATGAACCAAACAAAGGGTGTCCAATGTGTTTTCACTGCAATTTTGTGGGTCATATTGCGAGACGCTATAGGAAACATGGATTTCAACTCAATTTTTTGTCCCTAAAATTAAAGCTACTGACAAGTTTCATAAATCTCAACATGTTACTAAGCTTGTTGAAGCTTAGGTTACATTGTTTCCTATTCATGCATCATCATTATATTTTGATTGTTTACTTGGTAATATATTCAAATATCAACTATAGAGATTCATTCCTCTATTAATGATGAATATATGAAATCAAAGAAAATATGTCAAATCTTTGGGATCAATGAGAATGTGTGTGAAGATTATTTCATATGAAGACTTACCATAATATTGATGATTATCACCATGTCAAATAAAATATCAGTTGAAGATTATGTTTAATGGAATCAAGAGGATAAATCATCATTATTACAAGATTTTTCACTGACATCTACTTCCACAATTATAGTCCTTTGAATTATTTGATCACTTATGTAATTATCTTTTATTTTCTTATTTATTTTGATTAGTTTGTAAAATATTTGTTTCTTTTTTTGTGGTTTGTATTAGCATATATATATGCTCACAATCCCTTTGTTAATAAGATAAGTTTTCAATCAAATTAAAAAGTCTAGAGAGTTCTCTTTATTTTCAAGAATGTGCTCTTGATAATTTTTTGATGTATGTATTTTGGTGGAATCCATGAGACTATGATTTGTTCTATATCACAAGTCTTCCACAAATTTTTTGGTTAGAGCTTGAATCCACCATCACTCCACCCTAGAATTTAATAAGACAAAGAGCCTTAGTTTCTCTTACTAAGTTCGCATCAACCTAGTTCGGATGAGTTCTTGAACACCATCAAGGATCACATCAATTTAGTCACATCTTTTGAATGTATCAACATCTCATTCCTAGAAGTAAGAACAGCTCAAGTTACAATCGATCATTCTGGTATCTCCTTATATCCTTCCACCTATTGTTTTTTTTTGTATTGTGACATATTCTCAACATAAAATGTCTTATGACACATGGGTGATTGATTCTGGAGCCACACACTGTGTATCACATGATAGAACTTTCGTTGTTGCGATGGGCACTTCTGTTGTGGGCTATGTGACTTTTACAAAAGGTTTTAAGGTCACAATATGTGGAGCGGGTATGATTCATATAAGCAAAGACATACTTCTCAAGAATGTCTTGTTTATTTATGTATTATGGTTGAACCTAATCAGCATCAGTTCCTTGACCACTAAAATTTGGTTCCATAGTGATATTTTACCCTTCTTGTTGTGAAATACATGATCTTACGAAGGGATTGACGATTGGTCAGGGAAGAAGAGTTGACATTGTGATGGATACTTAACCTTCTTCATTTTTCATGAATGCGGTTATGGGTATGACTTTGTGGCACCATATACTTAAACACCCTTCATATTCAAGACTTGATTCTATTTCAGAGGATTTGGGGACTACTAGAAAAAAAGAATAAACAAATAGCTTATTGTCATGTTTAAAGAAGATATGTAATTTAAACTTTGAGTTATTACATATTGATGTTTGGAAAACCTTTGCAGTGGATACAAGTGATGGTTATAATAGTTTCTCACTAGAGTTGATGACCATTAAAGTGTAATATGGCTTTACGTACTTAGGACTAAAATTGAAGTTCTTATAGTGTTTCGTTCAATCGGCATAACATCAAAGTTAAATATCTCAAGTTCAATAATGCTCCAAAATTGGAATTCATAAAGTTTTTTAAAAGAAAATTGTATTGTATCCTATCATTCTTGTCAAGAGACACCTACACATAATTCAGTAGTGGAAGAAAATCATCAACATATCCTCAATATGGCACATGCTCTGTTTTTCAGTCCAAGATACCTTTTTTAATTTTATTGAGATTCCATATTGACATCAGTACTTCTCATCAATAGAATATCTTCTCAGTTGTTTTCAAACAAGACCCCATATGAACTTCACACTGGTAAGAAACCATTGATACTCATATCATAACTGTTGGGTGCATTTTCTAGAATTTTACTTCACCTAAGCAAAGAAACAAATTCCATCCAACATTAAGAACATGTTTGTTCTTTGGGTATCCTCTTATGTGTAACAAATTCCATCCAATACTGTTTTCATCTTTAGGAATTTGAATTTTTTGAAGACATTTCTCATTGCCCACATATTATCATTTTTTCACACCAACTGATTCCAAGCCTTTGGGGTATTATCATTCAATCTCTCTCCCACCACAAATTCTTCTCATTGAACACAAAATTATACTATTCATTTACAGGACTATTATTGTTACTCATTACATAATGATTCTACATCCTATATTTTTTAGGTTGAAGTTTAATACCTTATTTTCTCTTCTCTTTCATACTCTAAAATATTTCCATATCATTTTTTCTATAAACAACAGTACAAAAAGAGTCCAGTCCTCCACTCATATAATGCAGAAAATTCTACATAGTTGTATCCATTTATTGGTAAAGAGCTTAGAGCTCTAGAATCTACAAAGCTTGGAGTAGGCATGGGCATAATACTCGGAACCGAATATCCGAACCTGGACCCGAAAAAAAATACTCGAACCGAACCCGAACTGTCATAAGCATTTTACCCTATTGGGTATAAAAATATATTACCCACGGGTCGGGTCCGGGTATTATCCGATACCCGAACGGATACCAATATGAAATACGCTAAGTCACTTAGAGGGTTTGTCTTTGTCCTTCAAAAAAATTAGGTTTGCCGTTTGTACATATAGTTTCGTCCACCGTTGTATTATGTGCCTCTCCTTTTACTTGTTTAAGTTTATAGTTTGTTTGGAGGATATTTTCAAAATTGAAGTTTACTAGAATTCTTGGTTTATTTTCGGGTTTTTTCGGGTATTACATGTACAAATAACCGAAAATATATGGACCCGAACTGAACCCGAAAATAACGGTTACAAAAAATTTAGAATCGAACCGACCCGGAATCGACAGGAACCGAACCGAACCCGGACCAAAATTTTATAGGTTCCTATATGGGTACAAAAAAATTCTACCCTAATAGATCCGGACCCGAAAGAAACCAAACCGAACCCGAACCGAATAACCGAATACCTAGGCCTAGCTTGGAGGATCGTAATTTTACCTCCTGGACAGAAGGAAAGTGGGTTGTAAGTGAGTTTTTACATTAGAGTTTCATGTTGATGGAAGTTTTGAAAGATATAAGGCTTGGGTGGTTGCTAAGGGATATAGTTTGAGAGTAAGTTTGGATTCTAAAGAAACTTTTTCACTTGTTGCAAGATGGCCATTGTGAAGTTGTTGTTGAAGGTTTCAACATCTTAAAGGTGGTTTCTTACTCTTTCTTGAATTTCAAATGCATTTTTGAATGGACATGTAGAAGTATACATTTATATGAAGTTACCATAAGAGTATGTTGATCGTAAGGGGGACCCTTTACCTAAGAATGGTGTTTGCATACTTAAGAAATCGATTTATTGTCTGATAGGCATCAATACAATGGTTTATGAATATTTCTTGAGTCTCTTTTGCATTATGGATTCACAAAGGCTCAAGGAGATCATGCATAGTTTATCAAGCGTCATGGTGATAAGTTTATAACAGTTATTGTATACGTTCATGATATTGTTATTTATAGTACTATTGAAATTGTTGCCACTACTTTGATAACAACTTTAAATTAGAGTTTTCTTTTTTTTTTTGTCACGAAAAAAACTTGGACCCTTGAAGTACTTTTTTGGGTTTAGAGGTTGCTCGTACTTCTGCGGATATTTCTTTATGTGAAAGGAAATATACACTTCCGCTGGTATGTTGGCTTGTAAGCCATCCTACTCCATACCTATGGTTCCTAATTTGAAAATTTCCAAGAATGATGGTAATTTGTTGGCTGATAAAGAACTGTACATGAGTCTTGTGGGGAGGTTGATGTATCTAACTATCACTAGGTCATAAATTACTTTAGATGTGAATATATTGTGTCAGTTTTCATATAATCCACGTATATATCCTTCATCTAACTACATTTTATAAATTGTTACAATACGAAAAAGGAACCGTAGGCCTAGTCTTATTTTAGCCTAGTTTTATTTTACTCTGTAAATCCTGGTCTCACTTTGAAAGGGTTTGCTGATATAAATTGGGCTGCTTGCCTAGATAGTCAAAGTTCTACTATTGATTTCTCAATGTTTTTGAAACCTTCACTCATTTCTTGACGATCTAAGAGCACTAAGGTATTTCTAGATCCTTTGTAGAATACAAAACTCTAGCTAGTTTCGGTTTGAATAACTACATTGCTCTATAATCTGCAAATTTATTCTAGTTTAGTGCATGTTCTCTATTCTGATAGTAGTGTAGCCATTTTTATACCCATTAATCATGTTATTCATCAAAGAACCAAATATGTGAAGATGGATTGTCACACGGTTCGTAGAAGTTGGATAAAGGACTTATCAAGATGCTTCATGTACCAAATGAAGACCAAGTGTGGCATACTTACTAAGACCTTGATTGGTACAATTTATATTAAAGTAGTAGCATAAACCAATATAAGCATCAGCATTAGCTGTTTATAAACTACAAACAATTTATTAAATTATGTGATTGGTAAAAATATAAGCAGTTGGATACAAAATTACTATAAGGACATAATGATAGTAATTTAAAACTTAATTAAGTAAATGTATTATTGTAATTCTTAATTTATAATGCTAACCTTGAGCATTAGCAAAATAAGCATTTAGAATTCCAAATGTTTTGTTTAATGCTATAAATAAAAATAGTTGATTGGATATAACAAAACATTAAACTCACCCAAATGTTTTACCAATCAAGACCTTAAGTGTTTATTACCTTATCAGCACATTTACAATCCAACTAGATAATAATTTTATAAAAATTATTAATTTAGATATTAGAAATGTTGGGAATTAATGCTATTAGAAAATGAGAAAAATCTGAGAAAATACAGATCTTTCTATCTATTTAATTTGTTATCTATGTAATTTTTTAAAAAATTATTTGAATACAAATTTGAAAATAAATATCACTTAAAACCTCAAAATCCTCTAAATTTGAATATCAGTTTTTCTTTTCTCTCAATCTCTTCAATTAATATATAGGGGATTATTCTTTAAAAATTTGTGTCTCATCTTAAAGGGACTACTGAAATATATAATTTCATTTAATTTAGTTTATTGGTTCTTAGCTTGTTATGTTAAATTCATACTTTATATATAAACTCAGTTATACAGTTTACTTTTACATTTGCTTAACTGAGTGAAAATTTGAAATCTAAAACAAACTCAGTTATGTTAAATTCATACCCTTTTTTTTTTTTTTATGAAGGTTTTTGCAAAATTAAATTCATACTTTATACAGTTTTACTTTTACATTTGCTTAATTGAATGAAAATTTGAAATCTACAATAAACTCTTCATTTTCTCTTCATCTTCATCGTAATCCAATGAATATTATTTTTGAAAAAAGTTCAAGTTTCGTTACAAGTAATTTTTTCCTCCATTTTGCTCAACTTCAACTTTGATTTTTTTTAAAAAAAAATTTAACCAATATGTTTTTGGATCGCTATATATATTTCGATTTGGTTGGAAATATCTAGATTCAATCATTTTAGTAAGGCACGACTTTTCTACTAAGTCACGTAATGCTTCCTTATTTCTCATTTTGTTTCTCCGATCCGTCTCTTTTCTATTATTACTAGTAAAAGATTTGGACGCCTGCAACTTGTTACGAATCTTAGCTTATGTCCTTCTCATCGAAACTTCAACATGTTGAATACATAACAAGGAAGAGTCTACATAAAACGTCAATAATTATAACATGTTGAAGTTTGGAAGGTTAAGCATAAAAGGTTAAATTTAATAATTGCTAAAAAAGAAAAATTATTTAAACGGAAATAAAAATAATAGAATACAGACTGATGGAAAAGAAAAGTAAGACAATGTTTATGTATAAAAAAGCATGAGCTTCCTTCATCATTATCATCACGAGGAAAACTTGGGACGTACGTTACACACACAAAATGACTACGGTTTTGTTTCTATCACTTCTTTTTCTCAGTTCTCTTCTTCTCGCCGCCTTGAAACTCAAGAAACGGAGGAAAAATCATCAACCACCGTCTCCTCCTGGTTTTCCGATCATCGGAAACTTGCACCAGATCGGAGAATTACCACATCAATCTCTTTGGAGACTCTCCCAGAAATATGGTCCTGTGATGTTTTTAAAGTTTGGAAGAGTCCCAACTGTCGTAATTTCTTCGTCTGAAACAGCAAAACAAGCTCTAAAAACCCATGACCTCCATTGTTGTAGCCGTCCAAGCTTGGCAGGTACTGTACTCTCACTATCTCAAGTCTCAACACTTAAGTTTTTTTTTTTTTTTTTTTTCCATAGGATTCAACAAAAACTCATGGTTGTTTGTTGATTATTCCTCAGGGCCAAGAGAGCTATCTTACAATTTTAGGGATATTGTTTTCTCTCCCTTTGATGATTACTGGAAAGACCTAAGGAAGATGTGTGTGCAAGAACTCTTCAGTGTTAAACGAGTCCACATGATTCAACCCATCAAAGAAGAAGAAGTCAAGAAACTGATTGATTCAGTCACCGAATCAGCTTCTCAGAACAATCCGGTTAACTTGAGCGAGAAGTTTCTTGCTTTAACTGTTGGCGTGATATGCAAGGCAGCTTTTGGTCTGAATTTTCAAGGAACTGTTCTCAGCAGTGACAGATTCAACAAGTTTATCCGTGAGGCATTTGTGTTCTTGGGGAGCTTCACTGCCTCAGATTTTTTCCCAAATGGCGGCTGGATCATTGATCGTCTCACAGGCTTACAAGCACGGAGAGAAAGAAGCGTGAGAGATCTCGATGCATTTTATGAACAAATGTTTGATTTGCATAAACAGGAAAAAAAAGGAGGAGTCGAAGATTTCGTGGACTTGCTCTTGAAGTTGGAGAAAGAAGAAACTGTTCTTGGATACGGCAAGCTCACAAGAAACCATATCAAAGCAATTTTGATGGTAACTATACAAAAATATTCGCAATCCAATTCTCAAAACAATATAAAGATTCTAACTTATTTTCTTTATGATCTTATCACAGAACGTTCTTCTTGGAGCAATCAATACTTCTGCAATATCCATGACATGGGCAATGACAGAACTTATAAAAAATCCACGAGTGATGAAGAAGGTTCAATCCGAAATCAGAAACCAAATGAACAACAGATCAACGATGAACTTGGACGACATAGAGCAGCTACATTACCTGAAAATGGTGATCAAAGAAACATGGAGGTTACATCCTCCAGTGCCTCTACTGATTCCAAGGGAAGTAATGTCTGAATTCGAAATCGACGGTTACAAGATTCAACCCAAAACACAGCTTCATGTGAATGTTTGGGCTATCGGGCGTGATCCCGATACTTGGAAAGATCCAGAGACGTTTCTCCCAGAGAGGTTTATGGATAGTAACATTGATTCGAAAGGACAGAATTTTGAGTTGTTACCATTTGGAAGTGGTAGAAGAATGTGTCCTGGAATGTACATGGGGGCAACAATGGTGGAATTCGGTTTGGCGAATATGTTATATCAATTTGATTGGAAGTTACCACAAGGCATGAAGATTGGAGATATCGACATGGAAGAATTTCCAGGAATCACTGTCGGCAAGAAAGATGAGCTTCTACTTGTTCCTGTGAAGTATTTAGATCATTGACTACTTGAATTAAGTTTTTCATGAGATTACAATAAATAAAATTTAGAATCGATTCTACTTAAATAAAACTATATCTTGTTTCTTTTGTTTCTCATCGTATTAAGCCTGTCAAAGAGACACTAGCTAATGAATAAGGATATGGTTTATTCATTAATGCGTAGACTAATTTCAGTTTAGAACCAAAAGAATTGCTACAAGCGTTTAAGATATGAACCACCCTTCAAGTGAATATGCAGAAGACAGAAATTAATATACTTGTTGAAACTTGAAACCATAAAACTAATTAAAGGATCACGTGGTTGATTGTTATTGCAAAACTGCACTCGATTCAACTGTGTTATAGTTTTTGTTTTGTTCTTTTTGTTAACTCTGTTAGTTTTTGGTTGGGTATTGTAGTCAAACTTTTTTATGGAAGCGATAGTTAAAATATGAGACATTAGCTCGCCGTCAAAAAAAAAAAGGTTCAAAATGAACCCAAAGGAGAAAATATTATCCTAGAATCTAGATTAATTCTAAAAGTTTGGACAAAATTATTTTTTAAGAAGGAAATATGTTTATATTCATTTTTATTAAAAAAGAGAATGCAAAGGTTTTTTTTTTTTTTCGTATTCTAGGATAAATTTCAAGTCCAAACAAACCTAAACAAATCCCTGGAGAGGTGCAGTCACACAGATAGACCTTTTTTCGAGTATGAAAATGGGTCGAAAACAAATACCCATATTTGTATAGATGTCAATATGTTAGTTGCACATATCATGGATCGAATGTTAAAATGTATTAGCATCTCAATCCAATCTCATTACCATTTGATCACAATGTTCCAAATATAATATTTGAAAAAAAATTGTGCAACTCTTTTGTGAACAGGTAGTCGTGAAAAATGCAAAGTAGAAGCATATAATATATTCGTGAACTTGTTCCATTTGCAATTTTGTATATAAGGTTGTCATTATTGGAAAGTTCGTTTCGAGTTCAAGTAGAAAGAAACCGTGGATAGAGAACAAGCCAGAAAAAAGAATAGAGATAGTCATGCTTCTTTATTCCAAGCAGTTGTTGGCCGACTAAAGTTTTTTTTTCAAATAATTTTGCGCATTTTTACGCATACGTTAAATAAAGATCTAATCTGACCATGCATAGTGATTTACGGCAAATGTAAATTTCTCTAACACGGCTGAGTCATTTTCTCTAGGCTATATATATTTGAAATAAAAACTTGTTTTCGTGTTATTTTTTTATTTATATTTGTCTTAAATATATACATTGATAATAAATTGGTCATTTCTCAAAGTGGATCAAGAGAAAAACGGAGAGCAATAGAAATTGCTATAAATCCTTTTTACCATTCGTTGCTATAATTTTATCTACCATTTTCGTCACATTCGCTTTACTTACTAGTTAAATTTAGACTTTGAAAACATCTATATATTCTGAACTCTCTTAACAAGCAAATATATTCATTCAAAACAGCCACACAAAAGAAATATATAATTTAACCCTGTTTATTTTCTAATATTTTAAGAAAAAAAAATGGCAAGAATTTCAATAAAGGTATGTCTAATGTTATTTATTGCATTAAGCGCTCATGTGAATTCAATAGATAGAGATTTTCCCAAAATGAACAAAGACTTTATGCCTTATGCTCACAAAAGTTTGTCAGACTTCTTGCGTGGCTTGGAAGGTATGTCTCCCGCGACCGGGGAGTTCAAGGAATTCTTTGCAAAGCTGAGAGATTACATAGATTATTGCTTTAAACCGGCATTGCCAGGGTCAAAAGATATTCAGGTCGAGAGGTCTGGAAAATTTGAGCCGCTTTTTAGGTCTATGTCTGCATTGAATGGTTCTAAAAACGGAACATCGGTAAGTTTTTACAATTGGACATTATTATTCATATCAAGAATGTTTGCTTCAGTTAAGATTGTGTTTTTTCTTCTTTTTGAGATAGTTTGATTCGTGGAGGCTTATTGATGGCTTGGTTTCAATGGAAATGGTTTCTCTTGAGATGAAGAAGAACACTTGGAATGAGGAGATAATAAATTTACACCAAAAGAAAATTGGGGCTTATTTAAAATGGACTGGAAGTATTGGCATGTTTGTGAAAAAAGTCTCCCAAATAAATGGAAAATCTATTGATCTAACACCTTTTGGTCTTAATAATAGCGACTCTGATTATGAAACTCTCTTTGAAAAAGCTAAAAATAGAACACGAGAGGTGTCATTCTCATTACCCTTTTATTTGGAAAAATTCCCCAAAATGCGCAAAGATTTTGAGTCTTTCGCTTACAAAGGTATGTTCGATTTCGTGGATGACCTAGAAAGTAAGTGTCTTGCAAGCGCAGAGTTCAAGAATTTCTTCACAGACTTGAAGGAGTTCATGGAATTCTTCAAGTCGGTTGATCCCTATTTATTTACATTTGGTGACTACAACGAGATTGAGTGGAAAGTTTGGAAACTCTTCATAGATATGTCTGCACTGAATGGTACCAAAGGCGAGCCGTTAGTAAGTATTTTTATAAGACATTGTCATTCATGTGGTATGTGATCGTGTTTGTTGCAATTTTTTAATGAAAATGGTTATTATTGTTTGCTGGTGATAGTAGGATTCATGGAGGTTGGTCGATGGCTTGTCGGAAATGGCAAATGTTTTGGTTGAGATAAAAAGGAAAGGTTCGGAACAAATAACTTTTGAACAAAGGAGAGAACTGACATGGTCTCTGGTGAAATGGGCTCGAGGGATAAGTCTATTCGTTAAGACGGCCTCGGAGAAGAAAGGAATATCTATTGATCTATCATCTTTTGAAAAATATTATGACTCCCATGTTTTAGTTCCTTCGAAAGGATCTGGCGACCAGACCGAAAAAGATCATCATAGTGGTGGAAATGTCCCCAAAGGCGCATCCACAAACAAAACTAAGCCCAAGCAATCCTCCAAAGGGAAAAATAACTTTTAACTCGGAAGTAAAAATGTAAATTGAAAAGTGTAAAAAGTAACTTTAATATCCACTAGGAGACAAACCTGCTTTGATCACAACATTCGAGATGTAAAACATTTAGCTCTTATAACTAAGGTATGTAGGTAATCCCACTCGATTAAGTTACGTTTAGCGTTTCGTTTTATTTCTCAATGTCTGACTTCGAAATCGACGGCTACAAGATTCAACCCAAAACACAGCTTCATGTAAATGTTTGGGTTATCGGGCATGATCGAGAGATGTTTTTCCCCAAGAGGTTTTATGGATAGTAGTAACATTGATTTTGAAAGGACAGAACTTTGAGCTATTACCATTTGGAAGTGGTAAAAGAATGTGTCCTGGAATGTACATGGAGACAACAATGGTGGAATTTGGTTTGGCGAATATGTTATATCAATTTGATAGGAAGTTACCACAAGACATGAAGATCGAAGATATCGACATGGAAGAATTTCCAGGAATCACTGTCGGCAAGACAGATGAGCTTCTACTTAATCTTGTTTCTCATCCTATTTTAACACAATTGAGTCTCTATCATTAATGCGTAGACTAATTTCAATGCAGAAGACACAAATTAATAAACATTTTTGGCTGAAATGACTCCTAATAAAAATAAACTTCCATATTACAACAAAATCTTTGATAATATATCGGCGTCCTAGGTGTAGGCCATGGATCCAAATAATTTAGCAAAAATAACAAAGGGCGTAATGGCCCATAGTGGAGGATTGATTATATAAGTTCGTCGGAAATGCATTAAACTAAAAGTGGAGAAAAAACACCTTAAAAATCATACATTTTGCATTTGTTTATTAGTCCTCTTGCTTGAATTGAAATTGAAATCATAATCAAGTTATAGATATGAAGAAATGCTGATTTGTGTTTTCATTCCATGATCAAAAATCATAAATCACATTCCAAAGCCGAAAACTGCACGGATCCTATGGAAAATAAGATCTCTCCATCCTCTCTCTGTGTTTTCCACCACTGTCGCATTCCCATATCTGCGAATCAACACAAACACAAGTTATTACATCAATGGGGGCCATATTCAACTTAGAGAATCACTCAAATGGAAAGCAACAATAAAGTTAACACAACAAAACTTGAGATATTTGCTTCATAATCAGAAAGACTATATACAACTTATACAGCAGTCCCAAATTCCAAAAGAAATCATTTTCTCTTACAATCATCATACACAAAACATGTCACTCACTCATCACTAATTTCCACTTTGAGAATGAAACGCTTCTTAAGAGTTAAAGGTTTCAGTATTCAAATTCCGAAGTTCTAATTCAACATCAAGAGCAAGTCACTAGAGTGAAGACTACAAGAGTCCATCAACTACATGGGGCTACATATGCGTTAATAGTTAAAACCCAAGAGCTCCTTTCTTTTTTTTTTCCACATTTTAATTTATAATCAAGAGCAATTGGTTATAGAGAATACTAAGTAATACTGACCTGTCTTCTTCAGGAACGTCAGTGTGAGTAAGATTGACAATGGTGACTCCTGGTTCAGGCTCGTCGAAAGTGAGCTTCACCTGGAACGTCAATGCAAAGAAAAGCCAATACATCAAATCGAAATCAGGGTTTTTATGTTTCACATTCACAGAGAAAGCAATCAGTAACTAACCGTTGAGTCAAGGCCATCAGGCCAGCTCCCGAATCTCCATTTCTGGACAATCAGTTTGCCTTCTTCCAGCTCCACATTCATCCCAGTGACCGACCCATCAAAGACACTAATCGCACCATTCACATCTCTACTGATCTTAGCATTGCTCTGCGTGAAACCTTTCCAACGATTCTCGTCCATTAAGATCTCATACATATCCTTAGCTCTGCAATTGAACTTCTCAGTCATGGTTATTGTCTTGAACCCTTCCTTCGTCTTCGCCTTCTTCTCCTTCACGACTTTCTTCTCCGCCACTGCAGGAACAGCCGGGGAAGCACTGGGTTTTGATGCAGCCGCCGCCGATTTTGGCGCTACCTTTTTAGTTTCTAACTCGTCCTTGCACGGACCCCCTTTCGCCATCGTCTCCACATAAACCTTAACCTTCTCCAGAATAATCGATTTCCCCTTCGACACCATCGCCTCCTTCAAGGTCTTTCCGATCGGCCCCTCATCCTTCACCGTAAACCTAATCTCCGGATCTTCATCAGCATTCTCATCGGAGATATACGGCATCTCCACCAATCCATCCGCCTTCAACAGCGTCTTCCCTTCGGAATCCTTCGCCTCGCCTTCCCAAGATATAGAGACATTAAGCTCGTACCCAGGAATAATCTTCCCCTTCCGTACATTCACGTAAGCCTCGCCTTCGACCTTCTCGATCTTATTGACCTTGACAAACAGATTTCCCTCGCCGGCGAGGATTACAGTGCCGGAAAACTGCTTGTTGAAGAAATTTCGAGACCATTCAAGGCAATTGGTTTCGGCCCAGTGCCAGTTATGGACGTTGGTGCCGTCGGGTCTGTCCTCCACGATCCATCGCTTGTCACCTTCGCCAAACTTTGCCATGACCGGATTAGAGAAGTTTACCAACAAGGATTGAGTTTCAGGGACTGAAAACGAAGCAAAGATATCGATTTCCTAGAGATTTGGGAGAAGCAGCTGAAACTAGGAGAAGGGCGAGAACCTAGATAGATTAATAAGGCAACCGAAGCCTCTAGAAAAGGTTTTTTCTTTTCTCGGGTCCAATTGAGCTAAACGAAAAAAAATGAATAATTTAACTAATTAATTTTGGAACGCATCATGAGATTTAGAAGTCTCTAGAAACTAGAAACACTGCTTTTAGGGTTTCTAGTCTCCTTTCATTTTGTTGGGTATTGTTTTTCCTTTTTATATAAAAATTATTTCAAAAAACCATTTCCTATTAAAAGTTTATTTACAACTTGTGGCGAACCAAATCTCCATGCCTCATGTATATCGAAAGTCTCTCATCACTCGTATAGATGATAAACAAATGCAAACTTGTTTTTCTATGTTTTAAATGAGATTTGGGGGAATTGTGGGAGGTTCTCCATGTTTTTTTTTTTCTTCATTTCCCGTCATTTCAAGTAAAATGTAACATGAAAAACATAATGTTGAAGGAATAAATTTTTTTTTTCTTGCGATCCTGAATAATCACATTTAGTAGTGTTAAACCTGAAATTACTAAAAGTGAAGAGCCAAGATTCAAGGTGAGGCTTGTTGTAAAAGGATAAGCTTAAAGAAAAGATATAGACTACACTGAAATCTTTTCACCAGTGGTAAAACATGGAACCATAAGGATCTTGTGTTGGCCATTGTTGTGCAAGAAAGATATGAATTTGATCGGCTATAGATGTCAAAACAACTTTCTTTTATGGTGAATTAGATGAGAAGATTTACATGGAGGACCAAAAGAATATGAAAACAATTTCAAATCAAACAAGGTATCCCTACGTACTAAACAAGTCTCTGTACGATCTTAAGAAGTCATCAAAGATGTGGAACTAGAAGTATGACAATTACATAATTGAGATTAAATTTGTGAAGAGTGAAAAATATCATTGTGCTTATATTAAAATTCTCAATGATGGTTCTATGACGTTCTTGATCATCTAAGTTGATGACATGCTAGTAGCTGCTAAAGACAAGGAAGCAAACTTAGTTTTGAAGAAATAACTCGGTGACAATTTCGAGATAAAGGATCTTGATGAGGCCAAGAAACTCATGGTATTGAAATTATCAGTGAAAAAGTGAAAGGAACTCTTAAACAGTCTTAAGAAAGTTACCTGAACAAAGTTCTTAAGACTTATGACATGCAACATTCAAAGCTAGTTATGACTCCTTTGGGTATTCATCTAAAAATCTATATTGCTATATAAGAAACATTTCTCCTAGAATAAGAGTATATGAAGACAATTCCCTATTTTTATGCAGTTAGAAGAATTGTGTATCAATGATAGGGACACGACCTGATTTTGCTTATCCACTTGGCATTATCAGCATGTTTATGAGTAAACAATCTAAAGAGCATTGATTGGGATTCAACTGGGTGCCCAGGTTTACTAAAGAATTTTTAAGAAAAATTGTGTTACTGTAAAGATCCAAATTTCAGTCTTTTAGACTATGTTGACTATAATTATGCTTTTGAGTCTAATAGAAGGAGGTCTATAAGTGGTTTGGTGTTCACTATTGGCTAGAGGTCAGGCTTGTAACATGTGGTTACTCTTTCAACTACCGAAGCATAATTTATGTCTCTAAATGAAGCAATCAAGCAAGCAGTTTGCATCAAAGGTCTGTTAAAAGAGTTTGGTTATGACCAGAAGTGTGTGTGGACATTTTCTGACTCAAATAGTGCCATAGCTGTTTAAAAGAAATATGTGCACCAGGAGCGTACAAAATCCTAAAGACACCAAACTTCACTATATAAGAGACATTAAATCTGAAGGAACAATTGAAGTATTAAAGATATCGACTCTAAAGAACCTAACTAGTATCCTTACCAAAGTTTTGCAGGTTAGCAAATTTCAAGCAATATTCAATTTGCTAAGAGCCAATGCTGAGTAGTAAACTCAGGCACTGGAACACAATCCAAAGAAAAGGAGGATTTTTTTTTTTTTTTTAAATTAATATTAAATTGTATTAAAAAAAACGAATTAAAAGTTACAACTTAATTCGAACCTTTTTTGTTGAATTTTTAAACAAAAATAAATTTCTCCTTTCTCTTAACTCGACGAAAACCAAACTCTCAATCCATCTTCGTATTGCATATCACCATTGCTTCGTGTTGCACATATTTATTTCATATGTTCTTGTCAATCATCTTAGTCGATGTATTGTTGAGTGAAGCTTACCTTGGCGCCTACTATTCGTTTATCTTCAAATCATTTATACCGAGATTTGAAAAAGATTTGATAAGTATATTATAATATATCTCTTGGTATGGTCTTTGGATGGCTTAAGAAGTAACTTCTTGATCCACAACCGCTAACAAAACAGCCTTCCACAGTCCTTTAACCATTTTTTCCTAGACCTTTTTCGTGATATAACAAGAGAAAAAGGTGATCTATTGTCTCCATCGAATCCCCACAAAACCCGCAAATCATTTTCATATTCCTACTCCAATTTTGCATCATATCTCATGTTGTTAATCGGTCTTGCATGGCTAACCAAGCAATAACATATATGTTTGGTATCTTATTAATAGGTGGAGTTTTGTTGTGATATTAGTGAAGATATAAGACAAAATGAGACAAAGTTTTCGACTAGGATTAAGGAGTGACGTCGGAAAACAATAGGACCACAACCAAATGAGTCGTTTTGCTCAGGATTCAAATCAAAGCATGTTTTTCGTCCCTATCAGACTGTGAGTTAAGGGTCAATTAACCATGGTAAGGACTTTAAGGCGACTACGTTTGTGGATCATGAGACACACCAGGTTAAACCAAAAGTGTATATATAGGCCTAATCGAGCATTGAGAGAGACAACAAGTTACATTTACAAAAGAAAAACATCAAAAAGAGTAAATTTTGTTGTGTGTTCTTAGGAAACAAAGGGCTTAACTAGAGAGAAATAATAAAAACATTTTCCAGTGCACTGTCCGGCGAGACGAACGTGGAGTCACAGTGACCCACTTAACTCGTAAAACTCAGTGCGTGCTCTGTTTCTTTTCGTGTTATTCATTATATTGTTTCCTTTGCTTCATTACCTTTGTTTCTCAGTTTCAAACACATTTCCACACGAGAAAACCAAAACAACTTGTGAAACATCATTTAGGTTCTAGGTTTGTAGGTTGGATCTTTAGGCCTTTATATCTAACATGACCGATTAAGAAAAGTTTTTGTATTAGAAATTACCCTGTGTAGTGTTCTTGCTTTTATTATTGAGTGATTTCCTCTATATCTTCTCTTTTACTGTAGCACATACTTATTAGCATAATTGAAATTCAGGAAACTTTTTTTTTTTTTTTTGTCTTAAATTGTGTTTACTGTTAAAGCTTAACTAGATTATTCGGACAATCATCATAAAACCAGCACCCGCCAAATAGCAAGGAAGAAGGTCAACTCGGCACACTGTTGAAATAAAAGTCAAAACCTTTTGGTTCGGTTAAACAATGAAGACGTCGACGGCTCGTCGATCGAAGCGGGTTGATCAGGAATCGGAACCCAAGGCCACAACGCCAGTGTCCCTACGGGCACGAGAGAAGAACCGTTTTAAGAGTCGGACGGTTCGAGTCAGACCCGAATACCCACAGACCCAAATACCCACCGCCGAGATGAAGCTAATGCCTCCGGAGTTCTTTCAAATCGACGCGCTTGATCTTGCGCCGCGTTTGCTCGGAAAATTCCTGAAGAGAGACAACGTTGTGCTGCGAATTACAGAGGTCAGAGAGAGACACAATTCAGTTTTTTTTTTTTTTTTTTTTTTTCCTGAGAAAGGATTTAGGGTTTTCTGCGGGTTGTTTGATTCTCTGATTAGATTTATATGTTTTAAAGTGACTGTAATATGCAAATGATTTGGATAAAGAAAGATGCTTATTGCATCCATTGGCAGGTAGAAGCTTATAGACCAAATGATTCAGCTTGCCATGGACGATTCGGGGTTACCCCAAGGACCGCACCAGTTGTGAGTTGTTTACCACTCAAAGCTCCTAACAAGTCAGTGCGTTTCTCTGAAATGTGGTTTTTTTTTTTTTTTTTTACAATTTTGTTTCTCTTTTTCAGTTTGGACCAGGAGGACATGCTTATGTTTATCTATGTTATGGTCTCCATATGATGCTCAATATTGTGGCTGACAAGGATGGTGTTGGAGCCGCTGTTTTGATACGCTCTTGTTCTCCTGTTACCGGTAAGAATCTGTTCACTTTCTTCATTTTCAAATGTTTTTTTTGTTTTATAGATGTTTTGTTGGATTAAAAGGTTGATGTATTGCAGGACTGGAGACCATACAGGAGCGTCGTGGCTTGAAAACCGACAAACCCGTTCTTCTAAATGGACCAGGAAAGGTTAGTCCGATCTCTATGTTTTCAATCTACACTTTGCCTCAAGCTCTGCAAATCCATAATGCAGAGATAAGAAAAAGTTGAAACCTGTATCTGATTATAAGATCTCGAATTAAACAATGAGTATTCTTGATGAATCCTCTTATAGGTTGGGCAAGCGCTTGGACTTTCAACAGAGTGGTCTCATCATCCTCTCTATTCTCCTGGTTAGTCCACAGACCAACTCTCTCTCTTTTAAAGAGTGTTTTAAGCTTTGTAGTAAACAAAATGTATGAAAACAGGAGGATTGGAGCTTCTGGATGGAGGAGAAGAGGTGGAGAAAGTAATGGTTGGTCCTCGCGTTGGGATTGATTACGCATTGCCTCAACATGTCAGTGCCTTGTGGAGATTTGCCATCGCAGACACTCTGTGGATAAGTGCTCCTAAGAACACTCTTAGGCCTCTCTAACTTCAAACCTTGAACTCTAATTGTCTCTTCTTTGTTCTATCTACGTAATTTTGGTTGTGTCATGTGTGTATATTGTTGATGCAAGTTTTGTTAAAGATTGTGATCTGGGTACTTGAATGGAAAGAAGAAAACTATTGGGGGAAAATTTGGAGTATTGGGTAGTTTTGGGTTGAAAGGGAAAACTAACGAGTTTTTTAAGCTCCCTGACACTTTCCTAATTTTATTTCTTTGCCCCTCGTTTGACTTTCTTAATTCCTAATCATATCTCTAGTGAGAGCAGAACAGTGTTTTTTTTTTTCTCTGGAGAACATAAAGTCCGATCGCTGCAAGTTTGGGCAACAATGGCGACGACGATACCACTCTTCGCTTCTTTCAAGTACGCCGATAGCCTAACCGTCGTCGGAATCTCGTTCTGCACCGCGTTAGTCTGTGAAGCCATCTCGTGGATCCTAATCTACCGTACCAGCTCCTACAAATCCTTGAAATACTCCATCGACAAGGCCGCGAAGAAACTCGAGACGATGAAGACGGAGAACCCATCGTCGAAGCTAAATGTGAAGAAATCGAAGACGAAGAAGATCGATCGCGTTGAAACAAGTCTGAAGGAATCGAACCGAGATCTGTCTCTCTTCAAGTTCAAATCCGGCGCCGTTGTGGCGCTGGTTCTCTTCGTTGTATTCGGATTGCTCAATTCCCTCTTTGAAGGTAAAGTCGTCGCGAAGCTTCCGTTCCATCCGATCACGATTGTGAAGAAGATGAGTCACAGGGGATTGAAAGGCGACGATGCGACGGATTGCTCCATGGCTTTTCTTTATCTGCTGTGTTCGATCAGCATCAGGACCAATCTACAGAAGTTTCTAGGGTTTTCTCCGCCGCGTGGAGCTGCTGGTGCTGGATTGTTCCCTATGCCAGATCCAAAGACGAACTGATCAGTCAGTATAATCACTGTTTTGCCTTCGTTTTGATTTTTCCTTTCGAGATTCTTAAACAATCTAATGATTTTTCTTAAGAAACACTTACAAGTTCTGAATTTTCTTAAGAATGGAGCTAAACCCATTGCCATAATCTTCTTTTCTGGGTTTTGATCCGTTGTTTGGATTCTGATTTGCAAGTTAATCAAAAGAGATATAGTTCCCTTCATTAAATCTCATTTTTTACAAAATTATCAACAAAGGAAAAAAAGAAAAGTCCCAAATTACCGAAGAAATTGGGACTTTTTACAAACAAATACCAAACACAAACTCTGGAATCACTGCACAAACACAAACTCTGAAATCTACTTATCTCGTCTTTATTCTCAAATCTCAAAATGATTGATCCGTTTGTCGTGTCTCTGATACAGAATCAGAGATTTCAGAATCAGGTCCTTGAGATCTCCTCAACTTAGAAACAAGAACCCACATATTAGCAAGCTCATTCTCCAAATATGCTTCTCTCTGTTTGGATTCATCTATTATCCTTTCAAGCTCAGCTTCTCTTTGATCTCTATCAACAAGTGCAGCTTCATATGAGAGCTCACGCTCTTTACTCATCCTCAGTTCTCTCTTGAGCCCCATCGACGAGCTGTCTTGCTCTTGCCTCTTTACTAGACTCTCTCTCCTTCCGTTGTTTCTTACATTTGTTGTTGTTGTTCCTGTCTTATTACTACTACGAGGTGAGCTCTTTTGTGCTGCCAGCTCAGCTGCTAGTCTCTCGTTTTGATTCATAAGCTTTGCGACTTCTTCAGATAACGCCTTGAGCTCTACTGCAGCTGCTGACGCAAGACCTTTCGCATATGAACTCTCTTCCGCGAGTTTTCTGTTACGGTGTTCTAATTGCTCCTTTGTTTGACTCAGTTCCTCAGCTTTCTGTTTCAGCTCTTCAATCTTAGTTCCCTTTTCACATCAGACAGCAAATAGAATTTGTTTCAAGACAAAATTGGTGAAAGGCGTGGTCTTTTTGCAAATAAACATTGTTTAAAGAGACCTGTGTTTGTTCCAGTGCATCAGAGACCTGTTGTTTTAGGTTTGCAACTTCTTCTTGCAACGCTTCACATTCACATGTCTGTAGAAAATACATCATCGGTTATTCGATTCTCTACATATATAAAACTTGCTAAAGTCAAATGAAATCAGTTAGATAGACAGAGAAAAAGTCTATGAACCTTTTGATCGAGTGTTTCTTGAATGATGCGATAATCTGCAGCTTTAACCTGTAAACAAGAATGAAGAATGAGAACAAATTGTAAAGCATCGTTATTATATTGAGCTAAGAGAAATAAAAATATCCAGGCAATAGCAGAACCATCTCAAAGTGCTCTAGCAATAGAGGAAATATTGTATAAACAGAAACAATTTGATCACCTCGAGTTCGAAAGATTTCTCATTAAGTTGATCCCTCAGCTCAGCAACGGCCTGAAGATAATAGAGAAAACGCTTGAGAAAGAAACAATCGAAAAAGAAGTAGCTGCATAATACTTGACGATGTGAACCTACCTGCACAATATCAGATTTATCCAATGCTTCATGTGATATTATAACAAATTCCAAGATTTGATTCTCCAACATGGCAATCTGGTCATTCTTTGCCTTGATGTCATCGCTGAGCGCTTTAATCTCCTCCTAAATAACAAAGAGAACCAAGAAGGTGAACATTTTCCATATTTCAGCGAGAAACTAGATAGAATGAACAGAGTGATTGTCTTTTACTTTAATCTCTTCATTTTCAGGGGACTTTGCAGCGTCATCGGACAAACGTTTTAATGAACTTGATTGCAGTGCCGCTTCCTCAGATAAAATCTTTTTCTGTTCCCTTAGGAGATCCAACTCATCGGTCATTTTATTGCTAATCTGGAAACAAGTCTTATAAAACAGAGAGAAGGAATTGGAATGGATAATGATGTAGTTGTTTTGGCGACATAACAGATGTGAAAATATCTCTTATGTACCTCCGGAGTCGCCAAATCATGGGAACTGTCTTCTGGAGCTTCTCTGTCTTCTCTAGGCTCTGAGAGTTGTTCCATCAAAGGCGAACCTTCTGAAAGTCTTGATTCTGTATGCATATTACTGCCTCCCCCTTGAGGAGTTGACGGTGTGCTGTTAGATTTTACCACACTCGACCGGTCGCTGGCACTTGAACTGTTATCTTTTTTCTGATAGGAAAAAGTAAGCTTGGATCAAAAAAAGAGGACATGATATGAGAGTTCCAGAAACCTAAAGCGCGTGCGTGATAGATTTGCAACTGCAAGAACAAGGATAACCCACAACAACATTGTCAACGCTATATAAGAAAATTCAATAATTTGCTTACCTTAGGTTTTAACCAATTTAGCAATCCGTGCTTCTTGGTCTTTTTTTCTTCTCTATACGTATGATCTCTAATCTCATGATTTCCCTCCACCGAAACATAAAGATCAAGGTGCTCATCGTCCATCAAGTCCCGCCTCTTGTATGGTAGGTAAGCAAGCTGTACATGCATAATAAAAACAAGGTTAGCTAAGAAAGCTATTTAGTTTTGTGTACCTGCTGCAGGAAAGTCTCACAGATCAAAGTGAACCATCCGCAGAAGGGAACACTGAAACATCATCTATAATAATATCCAGGATAAATCAGTGATTCTACCTCTTCTTCTCCAAATGAATGTCTCCTTCGAGGATTAAAACGATGAGGTAAACGAGATGTTTGTGAAGTTTTGGTCGACACCAAAATTAGTTTCGTCAACCGCTGGATTCGACTCAAGAGAGCGGCTTTAGCTTCTTCCTCTTCTTCAAGTCTGGATTGCAGTTTGACTTGACCATCCTCTAGCTTTTATCATCAACATTATATAGCCAAAAACGACAAAATCAGGTTACTACAGATTATTTCTGACGAATTTTTCTCGGAAAACATCAGCACCAAATAAAACCTCAAATGAAAAGGGAAAAAGCTAGTACTTTCGTTCATAGTTTACAACAAAAGAAACATTTTCCACATCTTAACTTAAATCTGCTTATCATCTTCAGAATATCTCAAGGTGAGGAATGTTTCATGCTTGTTGATATTAACAGTACCTATCCATATTAATCTTCCGTACTGATATACTTACTATGCGGCAGGCGACAGTATGTTATAGAGGAAAGATACAGTGATTTTAAAAGAGGAAAGAGTATGCAGGACAATGGAAAAGTAAAAATCATCTTTCGAGCATACCTTCTGCTTCAGGAGAACAATATCATCTGGAACTGGTACAATTTCCTGTTTAAGCTCTTCTAACTCCTCCTTTAGTTGGCGAATTTCGTGTTGGTACTTCTTGATTAATGATTTCTCATCAATTATCTACAGTTGTATAGAGTTAGAAACCAAGAAAGACCTTCAGTACATAAAATCAGAGCTGATATAAGATATGGAAGGATAACCTTGTTTTGTTCGGCTTGAATCTCAATATGCTTTGACCGATGAGCAAATTTCAATGTGTTGTGTGTTTCTTCCGAGCTGCTAGACGCAGGAGTCACTGTACAAATGAGCTACCATGTCCAGAGGGAACAACTAATCAGTAAAGTATATAACTATCAATATATGTGCTACCGTTATCAAGAAACTTTTACTCTCAGATGACCATGCCGTGGATTTTATATTTAGAAGAGGATTGAGAACAGCTCTGACAAGACTTACAGATACTCGGTCATGCCCACTCAATGAGGACTGAAGGATCCTGGTTAACTTTGAGTCTCGGTATGGTACATGCGAAGCCCTCACATCTGTAAGCTTTGATATCACCTATAAGCTCAAAACAGAACTATCTAAATTCAGCCAATAGGAAAATATTTTAAAACATGACCGAACAAGCAAAAACCAAGGTTTCTGGTGGAAGAGAATAAAGACAAGGTTAGATAAATGTTTAATTGCAAGGTTGGACAAGCACATATCTGAGATAAGAGTAGCTAATGTAATTCTACAATTAACTGGCTAAGTTAAATGTCTAGACCTCAAGTTATGTATGCTTTGATCTGCAAGCCCCAAGATATAGAAGGAAATAAAGTGTGCTTAATATTTATACCCCACAAAAAAAAAAAAAAAAATCCTATTATCAGACCTGCTTTGTAAGAAAAATGTCAAAGAAGACCTTAGGTTTAGCTGAACTCCTAAACCTATTATTGACTAAGAGAAACATGGGGTAAGAAAAAACTCACAGTTCCTAAGGTTAGCAAACTTTTATTTATATATGATCCTTCCTTGCGTCTTAAGCCACTGGTTTCAACCTTTGAACTCTCAGAACCTGCTAGATCAACGAGGTTCTGCAGATATAAGAGAAATTATGGGCAGTTAGTATCAGAAGTTCACCTTATTAATTTTTTAGAAAACGTAAGGAATAAACAGATGAACTTAAAGAAAGGGTTGATCATAACCACACTGGATACACGATGAGCTTACCAGCTGTGAGAGATGTACAGCTTCACCCTTGATATTGTCGCCTAAGGGACTACTTTCTATCGTCTGCATCCAAATTAGTTTATCATTCAGAAACGGTACAGTTAAACGAGTTAATATGAAAAGAAAGCAGTACCATAAAGTTAGAACATTTGACAATAAAAATCTAGGATTAGAGTAAAAGAGCACAGAAATTTCTTGAACTAAAGAAAACATTAGAAAAAAGAACATGGTATACAACTTATGCTGAAACAAAAAAGAACAGAATTATTCTTCAGAATTCTATTTCTAAGTCCGAGGTGTATAGGGGAAAAAACGGTACTGGTTTTTACCTTTTAAGCGACAATAGTAATAGAAAAGAAATAGGATTTTGTGTGCATCCATCCACATCAAGTTTAATCACGTGAGAAGAAAGAGATGATATAGCAACTGCACAAAGATACCCGTTTTTTAAATATTTGAAGGAGAATATTAACCTACCAACGTAAATATTGTATGGCTCCGGCTGCTGAGCAAATTAAAATTTGTGGATCCAACATGTCGTTGCTCTGCCATGAGGACAAATCTCTATCAATATGATTTGTTGAAAGAGAAGGAAACCATGAGAATTTACTAAATCATGACAAGGTTTAAGGATGAAAGGGATTTAATGGAATCAAGAAAGAGCGATTCACTCTTTAGAATTGCTCATCATATTAATTAAAAGCAAAAACACAGTGTGTTCTGTATAACCTCAAGCCGGTAGAGAAGAACCACTTTCTGAAGAATAAATTTTGATAAATGTAGAATGAATGCAACAATCTTTGCTGGAGTTGTAAGATTGTAAAGTAAACGTATTTCTTCAACTAAAGGGAAAGGTGGAAGCACCACATACCTTCTCCAGCTGCTATAAGAGAAAGCGCATGAGCAGGGGATAAAACAACTTCTTCTTTAATCCCTTCAACAAAGATCCCCTAGAATAAAAAACAACGACGGGTTCAATCGAAAAACTTGGAGTAAACGACACTCGTAGCAATTGAATTCATGAGAGGCTCATTATAAAATTCTCAGTTCAAATGATTGGTAAGAGGATCAACTTCAAGTCTGCTTGAATAAGCAATGTGACCCAGAACAGCTTAACGAGAGAAAGGGCTAGATACTAACATTGTGGTAGCAGAATCAGCATAGAGATAAAAGTTTACAAAAAAAAATGGACCAATGTATTTTCAGGTACCAAACGGCTTAAACATGGTTTCCTAATAAAAAATATGATTCGAAGGTTTTGCTGTCTTGGGAAACTATGATGAGCATTGTAATCACAACAAAGATATTACAAATCATGCGAGCAGCACTACGTATGTTATCAACAGAAAAACAGCATAAAGAGTCTGAAGCTGACGCACATACCTGCTTGTCTTCTCTGATTCTCAAATTTTGTCCTGCTGGATTCAACAAATCATTGACAACCTGAAATAAAGGAAACCTTAAGTATAGTAATTAAAAGCAGAATATTTCTACCAATATCTGCTACTGTTGAACTTGAAAATAGATAATGGAGCAGATTGGAGAAAAATAGGTAAACATTAGTACCTCATTATAGATTTCCAAGTAGGAAATACGCAGAAGAAATTCTCGATTTGGAGTCTGTAAGAAAATAAAAATGTGAGGTCGCTAGTACTTAGGCCAAGGAATATGACAAAACAATATCCTAAAAATTACCTCTTGAATAATGCTGAAAGCATCTTTCACTGCTAATGGTATAATACCAGGAGATCTTTGGTCACCCTGACATTTGGACCAAAACAAATCAACCAAATTTATCAAACAAAATACTTCCTATGTCATAGACATCCTAAAGTTAGATGCAGACATGGTTTCAACCGTAAAATGCACATAAATCAAACGGTATTAGGTAAGAATCATGTTTTTTTTGCGACACAGGTGAGCAGTTCAAATAAATAATGTCTAATGTAGAGAACTCTTAAAATTAATGCAGTCATGTGCAACCCACATGTAAAGAAGTGTGTTATAAGAGCCAATAGAGCAACCCTCGATAGAAGAAGAATAACCATATAAAAAGAAACATTTTATGATGTCAATACCAAACTCCGTTATCCAATCTATGTAGCTGCAATAGATTGAAACATTTTTATCGCCAAGTTTCATTTTTATAGATTTTCGTAGAATGATTCTTAAATAGTTAAGTTTGTTGAGCTAAAATTAAGTGATTGGTTTTATTTTTGGCACGTAGCTCCGTGATTTAATCAGCGGCGAAGGATACAAATACCAGATATTCTGAGAAAACATGACACATTGAACTACATTGTAGAAAGATGTACCAAAAATACGTTCTTTTTTGTAACAAGCTGAGGAAAAAGAAGAATCCAATTGAAGGGATCTTACATGCATAGTGTGAGTCTTTCCACTGCTTGTCACTCCATAAGCAAAAATGGTCCCTGTAGTTGGATTAACATTCAATGTTACTATACAAAATCAACTGGTAAGCACATCAAAGTCAATTGTTCTTAAGATTTGAACACATTAGGTAGCCAGCTAAGTCAATAATCTCACTCATGAGAATCGTTGCATGATAAACCTTGTTGATAAAGCATAAATGGTCAATATCAAATAACTAAGTCTTTTAACATAGGATTTGGAAAAAAGTATGCTCTTCCATAAAAGGAGTTAATATCAGAAATTTAGTTCTTAATACAAACTAGATTGGCTATTAAAACTCTTTATTTCATACCATTAATCCCCTCCATAGCCCCATTAACAACATGGTGTGCAGCAACATCGTAGACATTGCGTGTTGTGGTTGTCGGTCCAAAGACACGGTCTGTGAGAGGAGAAATAATCGTTAACACACAGAAAGACTACTTTGCGAAAACAACATGCAAGATCCAAACACCAAAAAGGGACGATTATCCAGTTAAACCATGGTCTTCATATTTTAAGACACAATAAGAAGTTGAAATGTAGCTATGCTACATAACATCAGTATTATCCTTCGTTTGTTATTCTTGAGAGATGCAATGCCCACATGCAATATTTATGATGATTATCGAAGCCCATGGACACTAATCAAAGTGTTAACACTAACCATAGGCATAAGCTATTGTCGGATTATGCTCATTCCGCACGATTGTTTCCCCATCTGCATACCATGCAACCTCCTCCCCTTGGCGAATTTCTCTTGGACTACATCCAGGATAAAATATGTCAAACTCAGAGAACATACATAAACCTAATATTTCCAAGCCTATACAAGCATATTACAGGTAACCTGAGTGGGCGAAAGCGAACTGTCACTGTGACGTTTTCTTTAGACCGCTGAGCACTTTGTGGTGAGAAGAACTGCTGCTTGCTTTGAGCAGACGAAGAAGCAGGGGAACTATGGCCATCAATAGATGTCTCTTGGTAAAGCTTTGAAGACGAGGTTGTTGAAGATGCAGTAGAGTCAGCACCCTTCAAATTGCTAGACCCTGCTTTTCTCGACTTAGATCCTTGTCTAGATGCCATCACAAGTCGATTTTAAACCTCCGGAACACTGAATGAAGACAAGAGTATAAAATCAATCTATAATCTGAAAAAATAGTGATATCTTCTCAATATATAACACTTCCACAGCTGGAAGAGTGTCCAGCACATTTTACTGTTCGACTTTTTCATGAACTGAGCTCCAAACTCAAATTCAGGGAGTTAAGTTTCTCAAACAATATCCTAAAAGACACTATTCACCAATCAAACAGGAGAAAACCCTAAAAAAAGCTCATGAAGCCACTCGTATATTACTGAAAGAATAAAGCATTGCCCATTTCTAAGCAAATGAAGGTTCCAAACATCTCAAGAAATGACTACCTAAGAAATGAAGAAAATGACCAAACGAACTAAACCAAACAGTTGTAGAAAGCATTCTTTCTTCACCCCTTAAAGAAGACTAAAAAATGGGGAGTTTCATTAAGGTTGTCTCTAGCTTTGTTGGAAAAGAAAGCGCCTAAAGGTAGATTCCACCAATAAGCAGTAAAGCTAAAAGCAACAAAGAGAGAAAAGAAGGCCTAAATTTACGCAGTAGGGCCCCGCTTTTTTCACAGTTCATGCCGAAGCCAGAAAAGAAAGATTGAAAAAACAAACAAAAAAATTGGGGCAAAAAGCGATGACGTAAAGCGAATCAGAGAATTATAATCGCCGGAAACTGAAAGGAGAATGCGAAATGAAGAATTCATAAACCCCCAATTCTTACTATTCTAAGAGCTGGAACACTTGGGAAAAAAATTCATGAGTTGAGTCGAATTATCACCGGATTTCTCGGAGACCTAACGGCATTTTAGAAAATTCCATAAGAAGACAGTGGAGAAAAAGAGGGAAGAAAGGGTACCTCAAGTGAATCAAAAGAGCATCGCCGTTAAAATCGGAATCGAATAGAAAAGGAAATAGAAGAGAAAAAAGGGAGAGAGATCTCAGACTCAGAGAGAAGGAGTAGCAAAAAGAAATTGTTGGTCGATTGCGATTGTTTTAAATCCAAAGAGAAAACAAGTCGCATTTCATTTCAATTGTGGGTTTGGTTTCTCGTAAACAAAAACACCACAATAAAGGTAATAGGTGAGAGAGAAAGGAAGACGAGTATAGATACATACTTGCGTGTGTGTGTACGTATTTGTTTATACGTATTCTGCCTTCACGGATACAGTTAGGAGAGAGAGAAAGAGTGACTACGATTTTCCTCCTCTTTTTTCCTTCCCTACAGAATAAAAGAAGCCTCTGAAATATTTTGTTAATACTTGGAAGAATAATTTAATATAATTTAGTAATATTGTAAGTTTGACTTTGGCAGTTGATGGGAGGGATTTTGTTTTTATTTATTGCATCCAATTGAGATTCACGAGCACACTTATGTTATCTCCAAACTGATTTTCTTTCTTAGATTTCTTTTTAGTAACTAATACCAATAAATTGTAAATTTGAAGGAACATTGATTGAAATAGTCATGATTTATGTGAAAAGCCTACGAGTAGTATTAGAAAGAAAAAAAAAAAGAATTATGGAGAGATAATTAGAGGTTGTTGGGGAAAGAAAAGAAGATATAATTAGAAGTTGGTGATAAAGAAAAAGATAATTAGAAGTTTGAAGTGTCCCATTCATATAGCTTGTGGACCTATCGAAATGAAGACTTAACAAACCAATTGCAGAGAGGGTAGTGTTTATGACAAATAGATTGAAAAGATCCAAATCAAATCGAACAAAAAAGAGATTTAATCTAACAACAGTGCTCAATCTAGTTTTGTTTTTACTCAATCTACAAGTTTTGTTGTAGTCACATCATTATCATCTTGTTTCCTAAGATTTTTGCATTCCAAAGAAATACAAGGGAAAAATATATTGGTGAGTAACGAAAGATAAGCAGCTATAATTATTCTCAATGGAAAAAAAAGACAGTATATGGTTCATGCTCTTTGGACCTGTCTCCTCCACCAACGTAAACCAAGTACTTGCCACTTTTAAATGCCTTCTCGGACTCAACCGTTGGGAGAGAATCATTCACTACTTCACTAACCACAGGCAGGGAGAAATCATCTTTCAAAACTAGCTTTCTGGTGAGAGTACAATTCTCATACTTTTCAATCAGAAACCTCCTCTTGACTTTGATTGATAGCATTAAAATGGAGCGGTTGGGACAAAAAAACTTTTTATGTGTACCAATCACAAAAACGTTACCAAAAGTTACAGTAAAAACGTTTATTCTCAGTTTTTTTATCACCGCTTTCATTAACAGCTTTCTCCTACAACTTTGCACTATTCCCACAACTTTCTCCCACCGCTCACCACTTACGCTAACAACTAAAATATTCGCTTCATTTTTTTCACCAATCGGACCCCTTATCTTTTTAGAAAGTAATAGAGACATTCGCTTTCCAAATTTGTAAAAGTGAATGTCCTTGAATTTCTCTATTGTAGCTTTCATCATGAGGTGGAAAACCTCTTCATCTTTGCAGTCAATGGGGTTATTAACATCACACTCTAACTCGGAGGAAGTGTTGGTTTCAATTTCAACATCGGTTATATTGGCTGGCTTGCGGATTTATATGACGAATATATACTTCTATTGAATGTAAAAAGTAGATTTATATTATTTCAATATTTTGTTTTTAATTTTAAAGTTTATGTATAATTTTATTTCTGGTAATTAAATTCATAATCATATAGCTATAAAATTTAAGAGATATAATATTTTGATTATGAATGATAAACAAGCACAATTAAATGAATTATTATTGAAACAAAAGTTTCTAGGACTAAAAAAACCTCACATTTTAAGGTTTTGAGGGGGGGGGGGGGTTTGGAGATGTAAGAGAGTCTTTTTTTTTCTTTTGGTCGGCAATGTGAGAAAATCATGCAGATGTAGTTAAACAACAAATAGTTCATAATTTATGTGAAAAAGCCTACGAGTATTAGAAAGAAATAAAGGTGTTATAGAGATAATTAGAGGTTGTTGAGGAAAAAGAAGAAGATATAATTAGACGTTGTGGTAATTAGAACTTTGAAGTGTCCCATTCATATAGCTTATGGGACCTATCCAAATGAAAACTTAACAAACCAATTGCAGAGAGGGTAGTCTTTAAGAGTCAAGACAAATAGATTGAAAAGAAAGATCCAAATCAAATCCAACAGAAAAATATATCTTATCCATAAAACTTTACTCAATCTTTTTTTGTTTAATCAAATTACATTTTTGTTGTAGTTAGAAGTATCATAATCAAATATATTAGATTTAATTTCTCTTATACTTCTAAATTCAAAAAAGTGGAAACCGCCAAACCAAGCAAGAAAACTGGCTTGCGGATTCACCAAAAACGAAACAATCATTATTTTTCTAATACGATATCATCCAACAACATATCTTATCAACAAATAAAGTATACGAACGAAAGATTATGTAGGTTTATTGATAACATAAAGGTGGTAATAGATTCTCTCTCAGACAGCAGCAACAGAGGAACCGGTGTCATTGAGAAGACCATAGAAAGTGTAATATTCAGAAGTGTCTTTGAACCCAGGGATCAATTCAGTCAAGACCCGCAAAATTGCAGCCAGATGCTGTAGATCATTCGACGCGAATGCTGCTTCTAGAAACAGCGACGATCGCACACTCGTCACCTGCAATTTGCAATATACCAAATTAACCAAACCACACAGACAGAACCGAATCAAAACCGAAAACCATATATATTAATTATACCTTATGCTTGTGAGCATATCGGAGAGCTTCAAGATAGTATCCATCTTGCACAAGTGAGGAAATGTAATCATGGTGCAAAGACAGCTGTCTCAACATATCAAGCCCTAGTTTCCTTACCCGCAGATTTTGACGACCGCTTTCGACAAGTTGGAGCGCTACTTCCTTTGATGGTTCGATTATCTGCAGAGATATTGTAATGTAGCCCAAACTCTTTCAGAACAAGATACCTTAGAGGAGGTTTTGGGTAAAAATACAAACCTTATTTGTCGTGAATAGTGACAGTTCTGCAAATCGTTTACTGTTTGTTAAAAGTCTGATGGTCATCACATAAATGTTCAGATCCACTTTGAGTTTTTCTGCACTTATACTGCAACAAAGGGAATTAAGGTAAGAATATCGAAACTAGATCCAAGGAAAAATCTGGAAACACAAACATACAAGAATAAAGTAGATAACATTACCTGCGAAGGAACTCAGTGATGATAGCAACTAGGTAGTCAGATTCTTCCATCATTATTTCCTCCACAGAGGCAAACACAAACTTGTAGAGCTCATCAGGTGAAATGGCTGGTGACGAAAGTTGAGATTCTTGCTGCTCATCAGCACATAACATGGTCTCCTCTGAACCAGATGGTAGGTTCATTTCAACTTCTTCATCGATATTGCTTCCAGATGGCCTATCTCTTTCGTTATCTTCAGAAATAAAAAAAAAGTAGATAGGTGAACAAGATGTGTTATAAGAGAATTCAATTTCTTTTTATTGCACTCATGCCTAAAATCAACTTATTTAGATTCTAGAGTTTTACCAGGAGATGCACCAGCGGCAGTGGTCTTTATTTCCTTGTATGTACCAGCTTTAACCGAGAGGGAATACGCTGTGACCAGTACATCTATTGCCTGTGTAACCTGTGTTGCTGGTCTTCGTTCCAATATAATAGCCTTTGCTATCCCCAAGCATAATTGTTTCGCCTGAAATAACCTACTCGTTAATTTTATCTAACACCAGCATCAAAAGCTCCAGCCAACATTACTACCACAACTATGCCGAATACTTTCTATGACCCCTATGTAAACACACAGCAAAAGAAAGTTTGGGACCTTATTGGCTTCCAGCTTCCTTCGTTGCAAGAATTCTAGAAGTGACGTCCTGTCTGAGCTGCTAGCAGAAATTGCCTGCAGCACATAAATGTTAAACACTGAACACTTGCGAAATATCTATGAATTATCTGTCATGTAGAATCGTAGATAAACCACCGAAAGCCAACTTGCCTCAATATCCAAATGTATCTTCCACAGAACCTTGTTAGTCTGATCCAGAATAAGGTCTGGAACCAGGAAGGTCCAGCCATCTTCATACATTACTATGTTTTCATTGCTTCTAGATGATTCTGAGCTCTCACTTTCTTTGTTAGTAGCTTGAGAAGCTTCGTCGGAGCCTTGGTAACCCCTCCATAGCAATGGAAGAGGAGCAGATACGGGAGCTCGAGAATCCAGAAATATGTCATAGATGATAACGACCTTTGCATCGATTTGGTGCACAAGCAATAAATTGTCAACCACACTCACTGACAATTTGCTTGAGTATATTGGTAAAGAACCCTGTAAACAAGAGCCAATGAAATGAACAAAAAAGGAACAGAGCTTTGAACAATTAACTCGTGTCCAGAAGATAAGGTTGTTTTGCAATTTTGCTAGATTAACTCATGGAGTCGCAGAAATTTTCGACACAAAAAGACAGAGGGTCAAGCAAATGCTAGTGTCTAACAAGTGTACAAAAGGTTCAATGAAGATCGTGTGTGCATAAAGATCGGCAAAGTAACCATACACCAGTAACTAAGGAAAAGCAAACTTACTTGTTGAACAACTGCATCTCGGTAGAACCTGTATGAATGCAGTAACATTGCTTCCCTGTCCACTTGTAAGCAATATATTCGGCCATAGCTGAAAGGAATGGTAAAAAATTTTACTCTCCAGCTACGTAATGTAATGAATAGAGAGAAAAAATAGGAGGAAAGAGAAACACAATCGTACACAGTGACTAAGTGGACATCTCCAGAAGAGAGAATAGGTTTACTGTTTGACTCAGATCTAGCCATGGTCATCTCAAACCTCGGTAAACGAACAACTCCGGCAGTGGAAAGCTAGTAAAGTGGAATAAATATATATCAGGCCCTTATCAAAAGCTCCAAACCACAGTTGTTCAAAAAAGTATTCAATAATTTAAATAAATGTTAACTCAATCATAAAAGCTGAATGACACTAGCATATAGATAAAAGAACCCATAGCATCAAATTAACTGTATGGAAGCTATGTATGGAAGCTATAGCCTATAGGCGAACGGAAATGGAAAAGCACTTTCACATAGCAAAATTCATATTTTTTTCGTTTTTCTCAGGGTTTACCTGAAATCCATTAAATGTCTTGCATTGCAAGCCTGATGCAAGAAGAACCAGTCGAGTTTCATGTGTATAGATGTACCAATTCACATTCACTTTCTTGGTTTCCACCAAACGTAGTGTATTCAGCATAGAATCACAAGCAAACAAGTCCATACCACTGAGAAGAAAATAAAATATTTCCATCAGCGCGAAAAAAAAAGACAAAGATAAGCGGAATGTTGAACATATGATTCTTAAAATACTGAAGCCTAGACAACTATGTTTAGGTCGCTCTATAGAGAAAAGAATGGGCAGACCCAATTACCAGATTCTGAAAGTGCTAGTTGCATTAGAAATCCGAAGTCAAAGGACGGAATTATTCTAAAATACAGGTTTACAAGCTAATAGACTCCCGTTTAAACAAGCTATTCAGAATTCCCAATTACAGCCAACTAGTCTTTAAAATTTACCTGCTAAGGTTGCAAACAATTTCAAAAGTGGAAACAGTTCTCTGTAGTCATAATAAAGCGAGCTAACCTGGTTTTTACAATTGCAAGATCACATAATGGAGAGTCACTCCAAAAGAATCCGAGAATGCTCTCTGATCCTGCCTTGCATTTGTGGCTAAGTACCTTCTTGGTCTCTCGATGAAAAAACTGTATTTCACAGTCAGATCTTTGGACAGCTATCGCTTTCTTATCAAGAGAGAATCGGACAGATAGGATAGGGCCTTCACTAATAGAATCAACTGAAGGAGGTACATCTGGATTAAAGGGGGATGTTTGCCATGAAAAGACCTAAACGAAAAAAAGTGGATATCAGCTAAGGATATGCACCGTCAAGCTTAATCAAGATATCATTTATGGTTGAAACCAAATACCTGACTAGATGTGGTACAAATTAGCAATCTGTTGGCATCATCATAAAACACCCCCCTGGATTCAGGAACATTGCAATGTAAAGCTGGATGTTGTATATACACATGAGATAAAGCATCAGAGCCAACACTTGGCTGTGAACTTGAAGGCCTGCAAGACATACTCTAATTTCTAAGTAGTCCGAAATGAATAGCTATAAGGGGTCTCAGAAAAAAATATCAGAAAAAGGCTTACATATTAAATCCTCAAACAGAGCTGATAAACGAGAAGGAAAATATAATTGTGACTCAAGCCTTTCCCCGGATCTATAAGGAAAAAATAAACATGATAGTTGAACGTATTAGTAGTCTAAAATAGAGAAGATGAAGTAATAAAGACGACTCTCTTGCAATATTTGTCATTATACCGTATGCTGCATACAATTCTTCAGTGCAAGAAACTCTTTCAAGCACACGTCTCTTTCGACCTCATGGACTTTAGATGCAACACAGCTCCCGTAGTCTCTGGCCTGTGACAAGTGCACGTTTTAGTCAATAACAAGGAATAGATCTTCAAGACACAATGCACAAATTACAACTTTTGTTATGTCACAGTCAAGATAATATAATTTTACGCTCTCCTACTAACTCATCCTCTAGTATTAATGTTATGCATAGGAACTAGCAAAGCTATCAAAAGTTCATTATGAAACCAATGAGATTGGAATTCAGAAAGGAATGGAGTAATTGGGGCTCTCGGACAAACCTGCTTAGAACAAGTAGCTAGAATCCGTCCAAGCGTGGAGGCGGTGGCTGAATTCTTTTCTTTCATGGCTGCATTGCTGAAGCTTCAAGAAAACAGTAGATTCACTAAAGCTGTGTCCAAAGAACTTTAAGGAGAAAAAAAAAATGAGGCAGACAAAGTTCAATTAAATAACAAAAAAAAAAAAGCACACATCAAATATCTGCAAGTCTTATAAGCCCAATCGTGATTACTAACACAGCAAAGTCACAAAACCCTACGCTCTTATTGCAAAACCCCCACATTAATTTCATGCCAATACAACGAATCGGAAAGCAATTTCAACCTATTTTACCCATTAGAGGGGAATACAGCCGAAACACAAAAAAAAGGAAATCGGAGATCAAAGATTAAGATGACAGAAAGAAAAAAGCATGAAAATTAGAAATTGCGTACAAAAAACGTTACCTACAAAACCGATATAGAAATTAATCTGAATACAGCGAAAATTTCGATTCGAACAGATGTAGTTTCAAGTTTGATACAAACACTGCTCGGGCTTGCTCGTCGGGAAACTGATGGTATGTGTTCTACGACGACGAGCAAACAGCGTGTGAAAAAATCCAACGAGAGGGATCGACACGTGTGGATACGCTACCAAAATTGGGCCTATAGGCCCATAAGACTTGGTAAACTAGACTTGATAAACTTGCACAATGTCCATGACTAAGGATTCCTATCTCTAGGAAAAACTAGCAAGATAACATATATCTAGAGTTATCTTTCAGACCAAACAAAATCCACCATCAATTAATTTGAACAAATTGTTACAAAGCGTATCTTTGATTCCATGATCATTTCAGAAGTCTCAAGTTCCAAATGATGGAAGTCACTATTTACAAGGAGACTTGATTTGAGGAAACTTTGAGAATGAAACACATTGGAAGATCTCATAAAGACTCACACTTGTTCTAAATTCCGTCAAGAATTCCATCAATCGCCTGGAAGATTTGAGAGGCTACATTCTCATCGTCTGTTACAATTGAAGTACTCGTCTCTGAGGTCTCTACCAGGCCACTACTAGGATTTATTATATGGATCAAACTCTTGTCTTCTGATCCATTCTCACCCATACTATGTTCTATGGATCCAATTATACCCATTTTCAGTAACGCTTCTAAGAGTGTTTCAGGAGCCACTGAGCCCCAATGCCTCAATGGCCGAGGAGCCTTGCCTGAACTTTCTTCTTGCTCCAACCCTGAAACTAATCTGTATTTCCCACCTTCCATCCGAAGCTCACCTTTCAATCTTGCAATACCAAAGTTTTCCTTTTGCCTCAGTTCTCTCCAGTTCAATTTGGAGACCAAGTCTGTCGTAAACTCTACTTCTTGACTGTCCGCAATTCTTGGCACACATAGCGTCTTGTTCTCAGAGTAACTCAGGATCGAGCATGTCTTCATCTCAGCAAGATTGATCCTCTGATTAACAGCATCAGGGACCTATTTAAAAAAAAATATGATACCAGATAGATGAATATATATACAAATGCAACATGGCAAGATTTCTCAACAAAGCGAAGGAAGAGAATCGTTACCAATACAATCTTTGGTTGCAAAACGGAAAGAAGTGTTGGAAGCTTCTTCAACCTGCGAAAGAAACTATAGCATTGAGAAATGGTTGACAAGCAAATTTCAAAATCCTTGATCCAACAAGACAAAAAGCTAGACATTATGAAACAACTACTACTACGAGAGACCAAAATGAATATGTAACTGAATCATACAACCAGGCAAACCTTACCTTATCCCAGAAAGAAATGAACATTGGAGAATTTTCATCGCTATTGGTCTAAAGGGAAGAAGTCCTAAGCCTGAACATTTCCCGTCCTGCAACACATATTTCTCATCAGAATTGTCTTGACTAGAAATAAACACCGGAATACTAATGGAGCTGGGGAAGAGAGAAAGAGATAAAAACCTCAAGAACAAGCAATGATCTTGGATCTCCACGCCAACGCTGAAGAAGTTGGACACAAGGGCCTAGTCGCAAACTCCAGTGAGGAGCAAATACGATGCATGGTTCTTGCCAACTTGTTCTGTTCACATAACATAAACAAAATTAATGAAATGTTACACCATACTTCTCGAAATAAAATCACTCCATCCCTGCACTTAGGTTGCAGATTACATGTGAGCTCTTTTACTGATGTTTACGAGCTAAAAATATGACTAAAGGTGAACCGTGATAATATTTCCAATTACAGATTAGCATGACATGTGCGCAAGCAAATGGAATAATGATACAAGAAAACTAAATGGAATTCTTACATTGAATTGGGTGAGTGAACGGCAGGAAATAAATGGATCATCTTGTCTTTAATGAATTTAAGATGGCCAAAGGATGGTTCTCCTGAAATTAACTGCGACACCAATCAAAACACAAATACAACATATACTACTTGATTTATATCTTGCGCAGAAAATTTCACAATAAGTAACCAACCAGTTCACAGAAAGTATACCTTCTCCTGTCGTTGCTCGCACAGCCACTCTGGTATAGTGTTTGTGTATGCCAATAGCTCTTCTGCCACAGAAGATATTACAAAGATTGGAACCTAAACAAAAACCATAGTAGAGTGTTTTAGTCTTACTGAGCTAAGAATACTGTTGAATAAGAGACACCTTTTAAAATGTGCTTCATATTCTCAAGAAAGTAAAACTATATAATAGAGATCCAACCTTTAGAGAAGAGGATTCAAGAGAATTTGACATTAGCTCTAGGAGCTGCAAAACTATCCCAATTCGAGAGATTGTTATCAAGGTTGAGCCACCAGCATCAGCTGATTCTGCAGCACATGAGCAAACAAAAGCTAGTTTCTCCACTTCGTCTAAGCTTTCTTCAGTGTCTAGTAATGAGGCAGCCAAGTTCTCATCATTCTTGTCACTGCCAAAAAAAGTTAACAGAAAAGAAAGATCCTTGACTTTAGGACCCAAACAAACAACATTGTCTCATTAATGTCAAAAATGAGTTATATGTGAGTACCTGGCTGACTGAGAATTGCAACCATTCTCAGATCCTTCTGCATATTGGAGGAATGAGAAATCTGAGTAAATCATCACATCGCTTTCTTTGAGACCATTGAAATCAAAACTTGTAGCATGATGTGAAACAAAAATGGAGTCTGACACATAACTTAGACTTCCATGAGGTCCATTGATCAACCAATTGCAAGCTCCAAGATCTAGACCTGAACTTAGGGCTTTAACGATCAAGGTCCCATTATAACAAACTTCTTCTGCAAACTTTACGTCTTGAACCTTCTTCATGCAACTCTTTATATCATCCAAACTGAGGAAAAGATTGGACAAAAATTATGGAAGAAATTAACAAAATAAAAACTTGAAGAGGCGGGAACTTAATAATGGGCAACAGAATATTTGACAAGCCAGTAACATTTACCTGTACAGACGCATCCAACTTCCCAGATCATCACCACTCTCGCCAAAGACAACTTTCTTAAGCAAGGCTGGTGCTTCATCATGATCTAGATTCTTTATCCACGAAGGGAAACTGGAGTTCTCAGGTCCATGGAAGCGTCCGAATTCCATGTGCATCGAGACAAGATCTTCCATCATGAGTTGTCCAATCTTCGCTGTTGCTTCAGTCATATATATCTACATATTAGCAGCAAGAACTCAGTACAACAGACACCCCCAAGAAAACAAAATCATTCAGGAAACTGAAAACTAAATATCCACAAAACGTTTACCTTGGCACAGAATCTTGGGTTTTGGGTAAGGAATGGCAAACCGAGCAGCCCCATTGGGTTGGAAATGAGAACTGTATCAATTAAAGAAACCTCCCACAAATGTAAGGCTTTCACAGTTTTGTACCACGGTTCAGCGCAAACCAAATCAGCTGGAGTTAGCGGTTTCTCCAGTTTTTGCTTCTTTTGAGTTGGATTATGAGCATCGAGAGTCACATCAGATGGATATTCAAAACCCACATCATATGGAACAGGAGAGAAGATTGTGAGTGCTAAAAGGTCCAAAGGACAGTCAATCAAGATTCTGAAACCACACAGATTCAGCATATGACAAGGCGGATACTGAAAGCCATCTCCTTTGGTCAGACATGTCTGCAAGAACCCAGAACTTTCAACAGCTCACACGAAGAATATCGGCATACATGAAACTATACATAAGTAAGAGAAACTCACCAATTCCATGGAGACCAGTAGAATCTGTGAAAATTAACTATTCATCAGAACCTCGAGTTTAACAAACGAATTACCCCTAAAGAGCTCGAAATCCGTTGACTATGAAACAAGTAAACAGATTGAAATTCTTTACAAAGAAGATGCTCATGTAACCAAAGTCCAAGGAATAAGTGAGCGTCAATTAGAGAATTTCTTCTCTTTGGAAAGACAAAGCAGCGAAACAAAACAGATACACAAGAAAAGAAGCAACAGAAACATAGGCGGCATTAACTTAAGCTACATAATCAGATAGAAATCATCATGCTTTAGCCAACGAGCATGAACTGGTTAAGTGCTTCTGAAGGATTCTGCAACCACGGCCTTTCATTGCATCAGTTTGCTACGGCATTTTCCCCAATCTAACCCTAAATTAACTACTTGGAAAGCCAAGTAGTGTCTCTAGCAGGTTCTTATATCTGTTCGTCAGAACTAAGACTAGTTCTATGCACTTATTTACCGAAACCTTTCGTGTTTCTATCTTAGAAAAACAAACTAACCCTTCTGATATTGAAGGCAGAATACTTGGGTGAGTTATAAATAAAGAGAATTGGTAAAAGAGACGGAGAACTGAATCGAAACTCAAAGAGAGATTCAAGAAACACAAGAACATCAAATGAGGGTAAATTGCATCATTTTAAAAACAACGCAATCAAAAAAAGCCAGAAAAATATCTATCCTAGAAGATTTTCAGTATTACTCCAGAATATTTTCGAGTTTCACATGAACAGAGGGTAAAGTTGAGAGAGAGACTCACATATGCGGCGGAGAGAGAGGGACTGGAGACTGATGGAAGGCGGCGATGGAGGTTTGCGAGGAGGATGCGGCGGTTTATTTTCTTTCGTCCGATGCGGCGGTTTAATTCCGAAATTGGTTTAGGTTCGAATTGATTCGGTTGGATTTGTTTCACTTATTCAAAACCAAATTTCGGCTTAGTTAATTAGATTCGGTTTCAATTTGGTTTTCTGATACGTATCGAAGACGTTGCGGAAATCGACCTGAGAGAGACGGAGAGATTTCGAAAAATCAGCGATTTAATTGATCCTCCGATGGGTTCAGCTCGAGAGGCTAGCGATACCTCGTCTGGCGATGGTAAACTCACCGTCGAGGGTTTCTCTTTAGCTGCTCGAGCTTTTGCCGATAAATGAAATAGACATAACCAATCATCGCCTCCTTGGTCCTGGGTTCCTCTGATCAATCGAACTCTACTTATTTCAAATAAGGTTAACATTGATGAACACGAATCTCATCTTTTTCAAGATACTCTTTTTTAGATTCCTTGGTCTTGTTAAATTATCAACAGGAGGAAGGTTACTTATCGCTCGAGAAGCTCTTCATAACTCTTAACATTGTCGTTTTTCACCATTATCTTTGTGTATAGGAAAATCAAGAGGAGGCGGAAAAAGAAGAGTCAGTTGATCACACGATCTTGGTACATAAGCAATTTCTCTTTATAAATCATCTTTGAAGTAGAATCATGAAATCTCTGAGATTGGTTTTTCTTGTTATACAGCAGTGGTATGTCTCAGTGAACACTTAATTTTGTAGTTTGTTCCTTTGTTTGGTTTAGGAGACAGGTTTTCAAATGATCTGTGTTGTCACTTACTAAGGTGGACAACCTCTTTCTTTGGTAGTTATCAAAAAAGATCTGCCTTGAAGCTCTGTTAGTCTTTTGCTGGAATCTAAGTGGACATTTATAACACAAGAGGTATCTGAAACACCAATACTACAATCAGTTAATTTGATCTTGTGGTTGTTTGGTATTCAATCTCTATGCAACAATCAATCACAGGAGCATCCGTATTTGAACAGGCCATGGTTCAAGCTACATCCCTGTGGGACTGAGGAATGGATCAAGCTGCTTTCTCAAACCAGCATCTCTGCTACATGTCAGATGCCAGTTGAGTTGTACTTAGTGTCATGGTTCTCTGTTGTTGGGCAGGTGGTTGGTCTTAGGATCCCTCTAGAGATCCTGAATTAGCGACATCTTCTGTAATCGTAATATAGGATCAGTCAATGGCTCTAAACCATTAAGAAAAAGGTTTTTGTTGTACATATTTTCTTTCCCTATCTCTCTACTTTCACGTTCTTATCTAACTTTTTCCTCTCTGAAAAACGGTGACATCATTTACCGAGAGTGATAGCTCGGTCGTTGCTTGCATTTCTTGAAATAATCTGAGAGTATCCGCTTATCGTTGTATTCCAAGAAATTAGATTCTTTTTCGGCATAGCATCGAACAATCTCCTCGCGGATTCAATGCCTTTGTAGTCCAATGATTACAGTTTTGTTTCTAATCTCATCAAATAATCTTCTCGCAGAGATCATGTCGCCGGATTTAAGATAACCATCCATCATCGCATTATAAAGCCCACAGTTGGTGGATCTAGACGAGCCGCTGATTCTAAAGCCCACAGTTGGGGCCCAACTTCCTTTACCGATTGTTAAAGATTGTTCTTGTAAATTGTTGATTGTGTGAATTAAACAAAGGAGTGACATAAGTGTGTTTGGTTTCAAACAATATACCTTTGTATTAGATCATTAGATCAAACAAAGGTAAACTGTTTTTGCTTGATCACTAAATCTCTCGGAAGATTAGACAATTCCTCTGTTCTTCAACTTTCAAACAAGAACGCATTAGAGCAAACAAAGGTAAATTGTAGATTGTGTGAATTATCCAAAGCAAACAAATGCATTAGATCAAGAAAAAGTAAATTGTTGATTGAATTAATCATCCAAAACAAACAAACGTATTAGATCAATCAAAAACAAATTGTTGATTATATGAATTCTAGTGACTTTTGTTATAAATGTGAAAATAAAGGCAAGTTAGAGATGTACTAAGAGCATTACCAATTTTTTAATTAGATTCCGAGTTATTCAGCATTTATTTTAAAAATCTGTGTAAGTGAAAGTTTATTGAGCAAATATGTGAGTGTTAAATAGTTGATTTTATGATAAGTGTTTATAAAAAATTTGTTGTTATTTTAGCTAACTTTTGAAAAGTAACTAAAATAATAATTATTTAAATAAAATATTTCATTTCTTTCAGATAATATTTAAATTTTATTATAATTTTATCACAATATCATTTTTTATATATTATGGATGTATAAAACTTATGTGAAAATAGTTATTTACTATATCGTTGGAACTATGATTGTAACTCGTATTTGTTTCTTTGTAACCATAAGTTACAAATTGAGTTACTTAAGAAATGCATTTGGAATAACAAAGTCTATTCTACAGTGAAATTTGGAACAGCAAAACCAATTGAAGAATTTTCTGTAAATGTACAAAACTAGTTCATTTCAAATGAAACAATAAAACATTAAAACATTCTCTAGATCAGGTTTTTGAAAATACATTTGGTTGAGTTTCAGCTGATACCAACATCAACATCATTTGGTTGAGTTTCAGCCAATCTCAAATCCATAAACTCAAACATTTTTCAATTTCTTTTGAATTGCTGAAGTAAAATTGTCTAAGTTGATTATTGTTGCTCGGATAACCACCTAGCCAACAAATTTTTTCAAGTGTAAGTTATGAACCATTCGTTTGTACACATTCTTTTGTAGATGATGTGAGTCCTTAGACATTTTCAATGTCCCACCATACATTTGTTATTTGTCTGTTCAACTGAATTCATAAATACAACATTTATAAATACAAAAGTTAAAGTCAGTTTCAAATCAAGTATGTACAAAAGAGATGAGATTTGAATGGATAAAAATAACGAATGAGCCGATTTTTCCTATGATACAACTCTCGACTATCAGTCTGAACTATTTTGACATATGTATTACGGCTTCTTCTAACTTCATTGGCTGCAAAATGTTTGGTTTTGTTAATGTATATTTTTATGTATAGTTTCTTCAACCTCTTTTAACTCCCTTCTCTTTCTAAACGCTAAGCAGTTTCTATTTTTTTACCTTGTCTTAGATTATTTTATTCCAATTTACTAATTGTTTTATTTTTTACCACTCTAAAATTTTAGGGGTGAAACTATTTTATAAGATCTGAGATTCGATTCGAAACCCGGTAGGAATGTTCCTATCATTTATGAAGATCTAAGATATCCGGACAGCTGATTTTAGATAGTAAAATCTAGGATCCAAACTGAAATATCCTAATTTTGAAGTCCATAAACCAGGATCCGGTCTCATCCAACAAAGAGTGTATCATGAAGAAGCTAGGAAAGCTTGAAACCTCAGGGATAACAATATTTGCTGCACACGTATTGGAACTTATTCCAAATCGTAGGTCACTTACTCAGGTGGACAACCTCTTTCTTTGGAGGTCATCAAAAAAGATTTGCCTTCATGCTCTGTTAGTCTTTTGTTGGAATCTAAGTGGACATGTATAACACAGGAAGTATCTGAAACACCAATACCACAATCAATTGATTGCTTATATACTAGAATAAAATATCCGTATATATATCTAGTGGTTTTTTGGTATTCAATTTCTATGCAACAAATCAATTGCATGAGCATCCGTACTTGAACAAGCCATGGTTCAAGCTACATCCCTTTGGGGCTGAGAAATGGATTAAGCTGCTTTCTCAAACCAGCAACTCTGCTGGATCAGGATGTCAGAAGCCAGTTGAGTTAGTGTCATTCTTTTCTGTTGTCGGGCAGGTGGTTGGTCTTAGGATCCCTTTTGAGATGCTGAATTAGCGAGATCTTCTGTCATCGGAAATAGGATGAGTCAATGGCTCTAAACCATTAACAAAAAGGTTGTTGTGATACATATTCTGTAAAGAGAAACTGACAGCTCATGCGATGCTATTGGTAAGTAAACTAAACTCTAATGCAGTTTGACTTTTGAGGTAAATTTCTTATATTATTTGGCGATATTGGTAAGCGCTAGCTTCATGGGCTGCCCAGTGCTGATCTTGCCCAGTGTTAGATTGAAATTTACACTTTTCAGTTAATGAAGTTTCCTACTCAATAATCAATTCGTTAAGAAATAAAAGAAAAATTAAATATGTGAGTTTTGTTTTCCATTTGTGATTTCTTCCTTGAACCTATGCTTTGACTCTGAGGAAGAGTTGACTGCTGTGGTGACGGGTCTTCCACAAAATATCTCCTTCTATAACCCTTGAATCACGTCGCATGAAGTCTTCTTGTGGAAAGTCCAATAAAAAAAACCAATAGAAATTTGGCCTCTCTTTTTAAATTACAGAGGATGAAAGTCTCAACTCGTGTTTCGTTCGTTTCACACTTCTCAAACACTCTTGCTTCTCGCACGCTTCACTCTTGCTGTCCTCTGCCATAACAAATTCAATTGGAAAATTCCAGATCATAAGATTTGGAACACTGTTGGGGATTCTTATGTAATTATCACTAGTATATAAATATATACAATAGTAGCTTAACAAGGGAATATGGCTAGATAACGAAAAAAAAGAAAAACAAAACTAAAATCAAATGGCGAATTGTATGATAATTCGTAACGCTGATTATCTTCGTCTTACTATGTTCTTCCTCGTCTCCGTTTCGTTCGCGTCTGTAAACCATCAAAACGATGAGGTAGATAGAGTTTCATCAGAATACAAAGATGTTCGTATTGGATTGGTGGTGGACATGAGTTCCATGGAAGGAAAGTTTGTGAGAAGTTCGATTTCCATGGCGCTTTCTGATTTCTATCATGTTAACAATGGTTATCGAACACGAGTCTCTGTCTTATCCAGAGACTCTCATGGTGACCCTCTCCAAGCTCTCGGCGCAGGTACGTCAATACATATCCATATACATACTTTTGTGTTCTTGTTCGCTTTTGCTACTACGTCTTAGATTATTTTGTTAAGAGTAATTATAAGCTCGAACTAGTAAGTGAATCACTCGGGATAACTTAGATTTTAGACTACTAAAGAAACTCCTCGGATACTTAATATGAAGTCTATCTCGCTTAGACGTACGCTAGACGATCATCTTACAGAAAGCAAAAGCTTAACTAGATCGGAAATAAATATAAACAGAAGAAAAACTTTTCTACATCGGAAATGCGGTCATTGTTTGGACTTTTAGAAATTTAAAAATATAAACACAAAAATCAAAAGAAACTTTAAGTGGTTGGCCTTGAGGCAAAACATGTTTGAAATCCCTCTTCATAGCGTTCCCCCAGGAGTCCGATAGCACTAAAATGATTTCGGATAGCCTCGTCTATGTGGTGTATCAAACGTTTGGGCGTGGAAGGGAGAGATGTCGTCGGTCATTCCTTTCACGCAGAAGAAAATAGAGGGTCGTATGGAAACAATCTCTTAAGAAGAATTGTTTTTGACGACAGCCATGTTTTTTATTTTTGAGTAAGGGTGGACATATTATCTGAGATCAGTAATCCAAGATTTGATCCAATTTAGTCCAAAAATAGGATATATGAGGTTCACATATCCATATCCGAGCAATTAGATTTAACAATTATGATACTCAGATCCGTTTTCATATATATAATTTTCTTTAAAAAATATATAAGTTATTTATATAATACATAGAAAATTAACTTAAAGTAGTTAAAAAAAATTAAGTCTTAGCTATAAGAAGTTATAATATTTTTTAAAAAATATACATTATAAATATGTTCTAAAATGTATAGAAATCAATTTGAAGTTTTTTTTCTATATGATACATTCTATTTAGTTCTTGTTTTGTTTAATATTTTGGTTGATTTTCCTATTTTTCAATAATTTTAATAATACTATTTTAAATTTTTTTAAGTTATTTTTTACGGATCCTAGTATTAAGGTATTCACAGGTTCGAATCTGGATAATAGTTTTTCATATCTAAGTCCAGATAATCTAAAATCTAAGAGGATACGAATAGTAAGGGAACAATCTCTTTCCACTCCGCAATGAAATCTTATTATAGTATTCCACCAGCAAAGTTCATCCAACAGTTTACAAAACGGAGAGGAATAGAAAAGAAATGGTCGCGAGATTCTAGAGGATCATTACAAAAGAATATACTTTGAGTAGATATATGTATTCCATGCTTGCATTCAATCACATGTGGGAAGACGATTGTGCATAACCTACTATGGGAAAGCAAACTTTGGGGAATTATGAGTGAACCAAATCACCTTTGACCAAGAAACCCGATGTCTATCCAAAACACATAAGCAACAACACTTTTCGAAAAGAACGAAGGAACAAAATTAGAACCGAGAATACACTCATAGCCCCTCCCCAAAAAAAAAAAACGATAAGTATGACCAAAAAGTCTTACACGTGGACACTCGCAATCCAACCTCGAGATACTAATAGTCACCAAACTAAAAACCATGATCTATCTTTGTTTGTATTGCTCATTTACATTTCCTCGTCAAAGTTTTTCTTACCTATCTAATATTGGACTGTTTGGAGATTTGTTTTTTTTATTAAAACAGCTAGTGATCTTCTCCAAAGTAAGCAAGTAGAAGCAATTATTGGTGGACAATCGTTGTTTGAAGCAAAGTTGTTGGCAGAGCTTGGGGAGAAAGCTAAAGTTCCAGTTATCTCTTTTCTAGTGCCTAGGTCGTTGACCTTTTCAAAATATAGTTACTTCATTCAAGGTACGCATGATACCTTCTCCGAGGCAAAAGGCATTACAACTTTTTTCCGTAGTTTTGGTTGGAGAAGCGTTGTCCTTATCTATGAGGATGATGATGACTGGAGAGAGAGTATGCAACCTTTAATTGAACATTTCCAAAAGAAAGCAATTCACATTAAGTACAAGGCTGATTTTTCAGTCTCATCCAACGAGGAGTGTATCATGAAGAAGCTAGGAAAGCTTAAAACCTCAGGGATAACGATATTTGTTGCACACGTATCAGAACGTATTGCAAATCGTATCTTCCCATGTGCTCGAAGGTTAGGAATGATGGAGGAAGGGCATGCATGGATCCTCACAGCGAAAAGCATGAATAATTTTCGAGATGGAAACTATTTAGCAAAGGAGGCAATGGAAGGTGTGATTGGTTTCAAGTCTTACACTCCGTTGACGGAGGAGCTTCATAACTTTACTTTGAGATGGAAGAGATCGTTGCTACTCGAAGAAGAAGTTACGAGGATGAGCTATTGTAGCATATGGGCTCACGATATAGCTTGGAGTCTAGCAAGAGCAGTGGAAGTTGCAAAGGGACCGGGTTTGCCTGTCAATGATCTGGTTGAAGCAATTATTATAGAGAGTACAAAGCAGAAGGGTTTAAGTGGTGATATCAAAATCGTCGATAAAAGATTAATGCTAGACAAGTTTGAGATTGTGAATATGATAGGAAGAGGTGAGAGGAGTGTAGGACTCTGGAGTTGTGGTAGTTTCATCAACAATAGAAGAAGACACTTGTCTTCTATCGATGCACTTGAGACAATCATCTGGCCTGGAGGGTCTATTAGAATTCCGAAAGCCCGTTCGTTGAGGGAGAAGAGACATGGTAAAAAGAAGAAGCTGAGAGTTTTGGTCCCAGCAGGAAACCTATATCCGGAACTATTGGAAGTGAACACAGATTTGAAAACTGGAGTCACGGCTGCTAGAGGATACTGTATCGAAGTTTTTGAGACTTCAATATCACCTTTCAATTACGATGTGGAGTACATACCTTGGCCTAATGCTATTCATTACAATCACTACAACGATCTTGTGTACACGTTCTCTAGCCAGGTAATATATATATATGGACATTGTAACAAAGTAACGTATACTTACTCTGCCATAATTGAAGTTGATGTTGATTTTAATAATTTCTTGTTTGTTACTTTCTTTCACAGAAAGACAAGTACGATGCAGTTGTAGGAGATATCACGATCACAGACAACAGATCTTCATACGTAGATTTTACATTACCTTTCACTGATATGGGTGTGGCAGTTGTGGCCGCCAAAGACAAAAGCATGTGGATTTTCTTTAAGCCTTTGACACTCAGTCTCTGGCTAACAATTGCAACTTTCTTCATCTTGACGGGTGCTATAGTTTGGTTGATCGAGCGGCATGATAATCCAGACTTCCAAGGCTCTTGTTTCTACCAGATTGGAACATTGCTATGTTTTGGGTTCTCTACCCTTGTCTTTGCCCATAGTAAGTAGGAGAAAATCCAAATCTTTTTTTCTTGACTTCTTACCTATTTATACAATAACTGTCTCTAACTCTTTTTTTGTTTTTTCCAATTGTTGATATAGGGGAGAAACTGCGGCATAATTTGTCAAAATTTGTGGTTATTGTTTGGATATTTGCAGTGCTTATTTTGACTTCAAATTACACTGCGACGTTGACATCATTGATGACGGTTCAACAAATACAGCTGACGTCAAACGAAAACATTGGCTTCTTTTCTGCTTCCATTGCCGCGAATGTGGTTTACGATAATCCTGCCTTCCGAGGCCCGAGATACAAGGGACTACAGACAGTTGATGATTATATACATGATTTAAAAGATGGAACTATCTCTTTTATCGTTGAAGAAGTTCCATACATAAAGCTTTTCGTTGCAAAATACCCTTTAGACTTGTACATAGTCAAAACCGAAAGCGTCACCAACGGCTTTGGATTTGTAAAATATACCTCCCTCCACAAAACCAACCTCTCCCTTTTTATTACATTATTCTATACTTTCGTATTTATTTAGCATTAATATTTCTCTCAGGCGTTCCAGAAAGGTTCTCCTTTGGTTCACAACGTGTCTAGAGAAATCGCAAAGCTAAGAAGAACAGAGAGGCTAAAAGCCATGGAGAATTGGTGGTTCCAAAGACAAACAGCGTCAGCCACAAGCGAGGATACGTACGATCCTCTCACCGTCTACAAGTTTCGCGGTTTGTTTATGATCACAGGAGTCTTTTTTGCATTTGCTCTCAGCGTACATCTTATATCCCTTGGAATCAAGAACAAAGGCCAATCGTGTGTTAACATTTCCCATGGATTTGCAAGAGCGATTCATCCCTCACCCACCATACCTTAGTCAAGGCAAACTGAGAATGCTGTCCATGTGTAAGATATGAAGTTTTGTCATTCTCGTATCAGTATTAGAGAATCGCAGTTCTCATATTTGTACATGTTCTCCATTTGTAGATGTTGTGTTTAGTTATGTGGCTGGTCTTCGGTGTGTGTAGGCTTCCTATTGGATGTACTCTTTTTTAGAAAAATGCTTGTAGTGCTGGAAGTATTTTTGAAGTTTTCGTTCTCTTGCTCCTATAATTGGTGAAGAATCACAAATTTCTAAAGCCAACTGTTTATATATCTTTGGTATTTATCAAGTAACAATACATAATTGCTCAAAGATTGTGTTTCAATAAGATTCTCAAAATACACACATACAAACAAAATAAAATTCTTTGAACAAAACACATGTATATTAACGATTACTATGCTAACTATATCACAACCCATATTAGGCTAATAAAACTTAGAAATTTAAATATTTTTATTATTTGATCAGAATCCTTGACATCTATGGAAGTCAATGAAAATCCATTACAATCCATAAAAATAGTTGATAAAAATCCTTTACATATTTTATAAATCTTCAAAAACTTTTTGAAAATCTCTTAAATATTTGAGAATCAATTAAATCTACTCAGATCCATTTAGCAATAATCTTTTTCTCGTGTCTTAGATCAATATTTTTTTTTCTCATGTCTTATTAGTTATTACAGATTAGTCCAGATTTTAATGTTTTACTATATAACAATAGCCGCCCCCTATTTTAAAAAAAAGACTAAATTCCATTTTTTTTACTTCAAATAGAGAAGAAAATTCGAAAAGTCAACAATATTAGTTGACTTTGGAAGAAAAAAAAATGCCAAAACTGGTTTGAGCAAAAATAGGGTCATATCATCGTCCAATTCCGACAAGCTGTCTTTTAAGACAATCTAACTCTTTCCTCCAAGTAATCACCGACCAAAAGCAAACTCGTCATCGCAGAATCAGATTCCTCCATGGATGAGTAAGCTATTCTCTCTCTCTCCATATTCTCAAATCTGTCTTTCCATTTTTAACCATTTTATATCTCTCCGTGTTTGCTTTTGACCAATTTCTTTTTCCGAGCAGATCTGAGCCGAAAATCGAGTACACGACCGGCGGAGAGACCGGAATGAGAATGCCATCACCGGCGACATCCTCCGTGGCCACCACAAGTGTCCACGTAAGCGCTCTTGACGGACTCGTGAACGTGAACTCTCTCTTCACCATCGCCGTCTTCGTAGGTCTCTCCATAGCGACTCCAGGACAACATAGCCTCGAACAACGATCCAGCTGCGACGCAAGTGCCGACGTGGCGAAGAAACTACTCGTCTTCGAAGTCGTCTCCTTCAGCTTCTTCCTCTTCTCCTCTTTAGTAGCTCAAGGTCTCAAACTTGCCCTTAATCTACTCAACAGCAAAGACGTTGACGAGATTTTCAGAGCTCACATCAATATTAAGGTTCTGAGATGGGGAATGATGGCGTCTGCTGTTGGATCTGTAATGGGTTGTCTGTTCTTGATGCTCTCTATGGTCAATGTGATTCAGATCCGTCTCGGATTGCTCTCTTGCGGCAGCAAATCCGCTGCTCAAGCGGTTACAACGCTCGTGACTCTGGTTTCCTCTGCTCTGTTGATTTACATCTCTACTGCTATCTACGCTTTCTGGCACTGAAAACTGTTGAATCATTCCCTCAAATTTAAATCCATGGCCTTTTTTTGATTGGCCAATGTAATCTCTTTCTTTTTCTGATTTAATCACTAACAATTGAAAAAGGAGAATTTGATGAAAAAGCTTTTAAGAACACAGACGAAGCTGTGTGTGATTGTTGTTATTTATTAGCTGTGGGGTTTGGAGAAAGTATTGGACTCAATTTCTCTTACACTTTGGACAACATTATTGATGTTAATGGAGATATGATTGGAATGTTCTTCCATCTCCTTTAAGACTATATCAAGCTGTTGTTGCAATACAGCACAACGCCTTCTCTCTTTTCACTACAATCAAAGCTTTACACCCTTCTCTAGTTATAGCTCGCGGTTTCCTACTCTCGCTTCTTCGAGGTCTCGATCTACGGAATCCTTCTTTATTACACACGAGTCTACGCCACACCACGGTCCCATCTCGCATTGACCGCCTGAAAGCATCCACTCTCATAACAAAACCTCTGCATGTGGCGTACTTGTCGTAGAAAGACTTTGCAGCTTCTTCTAATTCAAACTCCGTTCCAATGAGCGGCTCTACCATTGAAGAAGCTTCTTCATCTGTGACTGTATTCTTTCCATCTGAATTCTCCATCATCTCTACATCTTCTTCATGTAAAAAGTTCCCTTACACTGCCACACAAGCACAACATTGATAAGGAACAAAGCTATGAATTTTTGTTCCAATTCACTAAACAGAGAGAGGCCTTGATGAGTAATTTGAGAAACTCTCAACCAAATGCCCAGCAAAAACCTAGAAAATCCAGCTCTCAATAACTGCTCTCTAGCTAACTCATTATAGCTCTAATCGGCTACATTCAGTCATAGGCTAGATATAGTAGACCATGGCTTGAATTATAGCAGGTTCTCTCAACAACTGACTAATGAGAACAAAAAACTCTAAACTATGAATTTCTAAACCCTAATAAGTAGGACGCGAGTAGCAATTTCATCGATCTTACTCGAATTCTGAAATTCAGTAAATTGGATTTTCATAAAAAGAGCAAATCGAGCACAGAATCGATAGAAACACGAAATTGAGAAGTTTAGATTCCAAAAACTCAAAACAATGAAGCAGTATAGACAAAAGGGGAGAAAAAAAAACCCAGAATCATCGAAACAAATAGGCGAGAATTTCAGGGAAAGATTGAACTAGAGAACGAGAGAAAGGAGGGTTAAACTGAAAGCACTCACATCGATGGAACATTAGAGAAGTCTTTCAAAGTGTGATTCTCCGAGAGGGGAAGTGATGTACATAATCTTGAAACTGAAAGTTAGTGAAAGCGGCGAGGGTGACGACAAAAACGAAGATATGGTCGTAGCACGTGAACTGGTGGGTGAGGCACCTGGTGGGTGAAGCACGTGAACTTCATCCAGATGAAAAGTCAACAAAATTTGACTGACTGTTATAAATCTTTGATTCTGATTATCTAGTACTAAAAATCCCAGAGTTAAACCTAACAGAGGTACCGCTTCGCTTCATGAGCGCTTTACTAGAAGAAATGAGAGGTACTATTTCATGAGCGTCTCAAAACATTTCTATTGGAGGTTTTAAAGAGGAGCTTTTAAAAAAAAAAATATTATGGATCCCACGTTAACAGTTAATAAATAGAATCTTAAAATCCTTAAATAAGAACTGGTTTTTACACTATTCACACAGTGATGTATCACGATTGGTCCATTTATTTTTTAATTATTTTTTTTACAGTCGAAAATTATAGGTCCCATTTAAAAAAATATTAAAAAATATTAAAAATCCCTTTTTGAAAAACCTCCAATACAAATGCTCTTATATACATTGTTTTAGTAAATAAAGAAAAATCAAATTTTAGTTTAACATGGTCAAAGTAGATTTGTGTATATCAAAAACTTGATATGAAACCCCAATATTAGATACTTTATATTCACTTAATTAATATTACAGAATTGTTACTATACTTTTGAGTAATTCTTTCTCAAATCTTTGGTAGTCATTAAATTATTTATATGAAAGTTTTGATTGGTACAACTTATATTAAAACATTAACATATATCAGCATAAACATCAGCATTAGTTGTTTATAAACTATATATAATTTATTAAATTTGTGATTGGTAAAAATATAAGCAGTTAGATACAAAATTACTATAATGATATAAGGATAATAATTTTAAACTTAATTAAGTAAAGATATTATTGTAATTCTTAATTTATAATGCTAATGCTAAGTCAAATGCTCTAATCTTGAGCATTAGCAAAATGAACATTTAGAACTCCAAATATTTTATTTAATGTTATAAATGAAAATAATTGATTGGATATAACAAAATATTAAGCTTACCCAAATCTTTTATCATCAAGACTTTAAAAAAAAGTTGTTGTAATGATATTAAGACGTGGAGAGAGCAACATTCATTTCTTTCAAAACAACGACTGCTGCTTGAAATATCAACTACCAGACAAACACATCAAGAGAGACGCCCCATCTGACTCCACGTCACCACCTATTGCCTCCAATAATTGATTCTTTTATACAGTCTCCACAGAGCAACCTTGGCAACAAGAATCTAGTATGGCATCGCCAGATTCTCATAAGTTGATGAAGCTCGTGAGCTTCTTTTTCTCGATTCTTTTAGTCACTACCGTTAGCTCGCAAACGCAATGCCGGAATTTCAAGTCGATCATCAGTTTCGGTGATTCGATTGCTGACACCGGAAACTCGCTCGGTCTCTCGGACTCGGATAGTAACTATCTTCCTGAATCCGCGTTTCCGCCGTACGGAGAAACCTTCTTCCACCACCCAACCGGTCGTTTCTCCGACGGCCGCCTCATCATCGACTTTATCGGTACGTGTATTACTACTTTAATGACAAGTACCAAAAACATTTTACTATGGTTAAGCCTTTGGTTGTGTTCACAGCTGAATATTTGGGTTTGCCGTTGGTGCCTCCTTTTTATGGATCTCAAAATGCAAACTTTGACAAGGGAATTAATTTCGCGGTGGGTGGAGCAACGGCTCTGGAATGGTCCTTTCTTGAGGAGAGAGGAATTCGTGTTGCTTCCAACCACAGTTTAGGCGTTCAGCTTAGGAGCTTCAAAGATAGTTTGCCTAACTTATGTGGCTCTCCTTCAGGACCAGGTGGGGAATCATTTTATCTTTTCTTTTCTTACATGGCAATTGTATTTGCCACTTGGTGTTTCCTCTCTCATATTGTTATTACAATATAAAAACTTGACTTTTCTAATGCTCATATCGCAATAGAGTGATGATTATTATTACGTATTTGCAGTGAATTGAGCTAAGTAACTTGCCATGCTTTGTTTAGTCTTTACTTCTTTTAAAAAATTTATTAATTATGAGGTTTTGGGTCGAAACTTGTACATCTCTAAACCCGGAATACGAGCATGATATATGATCCGATCCCAAATGTTACTCGATCATGTCACCTCTAGTTTTGCTTTGTGTACTTTTTCAGTTGAGCTAAAATCAATTGGTTTATCTTTACTTTTTACATGTAGATTGTAGAGATATGATTGGAAATGCTTTGATTCTTATGGGAGAGATTGGAGGGAATGATTATAATTATGCATTCTTCTCACACAAAACAATTGAGGAGACCAGAGAGTTGGTTCCGCTAGTGATTACCACGATTTCTTCCGCAATCATGGTAAACATTTAACCGGATTCTTGATTTGCCACTATTGGCTATGTCAAAACATTTTCTTTGTATTGTAACACGTAAATGTTGTTTCTCGAGTGAATGTTAAATCCAGGAGTTGGTGGATATGGGAGGACGAACATTCCTAGTACCTGGAGATTTCCCGCTTGGATGTTCTGTAGCCTATTTGACAATATATCAAACATCAAACAAAGAAGAATACGATCCTCTAACTGGATATTTGACATGGCTAAACAAGTTTTCAGAATACTACAACGAGCAGCTTCGGGCAGAACTCAACAAACTCAAGAAGCTTTACCCTCATGTCAACATCATATACGGCGACTATTACAACGCTTTATTGCGTCTTTTCCAAGAACCAGCCAAATTCGGTTAGTCTTCCTTGATTTCTCTACCCCAAACCAATTCGCGCGTTGGTTCATTATTGACCAAGTTTCCCCCAATCAATGATATATACTGGTAGGGCTCATGAAAACACCCTTGCCAGTTTGTTGCGGTAGAGGAGGACCGTACAATTTCAGCTTTCATAGAATATGTGGGAAAGAAGGACTTGAACATTCTTGTAATGATCCCTCAAAGTATGTGAATTGGGATGGCATTCATATGACTGAAGCTGCATACAGATGGATAGCTGATGGCTTACTCAAAGGACCATATGCGAGTCCTCCTTTTGATTTGTCTTGCTTCAGCTCTAAGATTAAGAACAAGGCGTCCTTAAGACTCACAAAGTACGTTTTGATGAACACCTAATACATGCTTTTGTCTGAAACTTTGATTGACAAGAGAGGTGAAGGCGAAAACATATTTGTGTTCTTGCGTGTGTTCGATATATATTTTATTGTGTTATATTGTTGTTTAGGAGAAAGTTCTCCAAGTGTTAGTAACTATATGTGATATATCTTCACGTTATGTAGAGATAAGAAAATAGGAGGTAGCTAGGTCTCCACTATTAAACCGATTGTGACAAGAAGATAAAGTTGTTTTGTTTTTATTTTTGTCAGCGATTAGAAGACAAAAAGTTAAGTTTGGTTATTTCGTTTTTATTTTTTCTTTATAAAAGGAAATCCATAACCAATATCCTACAAAATGTCAGCATATAAGAAACTAGGCTTGGGCATAAAAACCGGAATCGAAAAACCGAACCGAACCGAACCAAATACCCATGAATACCCATATAGAACCGAAGTTTGTACATTTGACAAAGTTTATATCTTCCTCTTCAAAGCTACTTGTAAGTTTCTCTTATATTTTTTGTTTTACACTTGATATTTTGTTCATCGTTTCTATTTTAATTTTTTTAATTGAAATTTTGAGTCTTATATAAGTTGATATTAAACAATTAAACTAAAAGTTTGGAGTCTATGCATATGTTCTCTATGTACTTTCTTTTCATATATTGTGTTAGAAACCTAACATCATTTGACTTCTATCAAATGATGATTTATATTATCATATATGTGATAAATCTCAGTACTAAGATGAAGTTGGTTACTTTATTTGTTTATTCTAGTACATTCTTTATACTCGCAGTATTTATTTACAATCTTTTTATGTTTTTGTGAAACTTCTTATTTTTGTCTTCCTTTGTTTTCACAACATGGTTTTTTTACTTTTGTAGATGAATATTTCATCAATTCTAAAAGATAATAAAGAAGGGAAACATGAAGAAGTAGATAACTGAGTCTTGCAAGGAGTTTGAGATTCCATTTATTGGAACTAGAAACACTATAGATTCTACAAACAAACGCATTAAGTTCTACCGATTCTCTTATGGAATCGAAAGGTATCCAAATCGAACCGAACCGAAAAATATCCGAACCGAACCGAAATTCTAGCGGTTCCCTAATGGATCCTAAGTGTTTGGAACCGAGGAACCGAAGAACCGAACCGAACCGAATGATCGAACGCCCATGCCTATAAGAAACTATAAGAGCATGAACATCAAAGGTTTTTAAGGGGTTCTTAGGTTGAAGATCTTAAAAATATAATAATAAAAAATTTATGGACCCCATAGTACAGTGTAGAACCGCTTCTTAAAATTTTTTATTTAAGAATCGGTTTTTTACTGTTCATGTGTAAGGGGTGGCACGCGATTGGTTTATTTTTTTTTTTCCGACTTTAATAAAAATAAAAATAAAACCCCCAAAAATATTCTTTGATGTTCATGCTCTAAGAATATAATTTGAAATATCCCTAAAAAGAACTCCACTTTGAGACAATTTCACTCTCCAATAAACTTTCAAAATAATTTTGCTTCTATTTAAAGTAATTTCCAAATGCGCGCAGTCAAATTTTTTTAACAGTAAAAATTCTGTCAACAAAACTATTTCTGTCGATATTAATGACGTGGCTTTAAAATAATCTTAAATCATTTCCTCTTCCGGCGAAGCTTTATCAAACCTAGCTTCTAAAACGCCGTCGACGCAAATCTTCAACAATGGATCCGATCTTTTCGGACTCGAATCCGTATTTTTCTAAGAAAAATTTCACGAATCTCATTCGAATATATATAGTTTTTTAACACTCTGTAGTTAAAAACAAGAAAAAAAATGTAATATTAAGATTTTTTTTTCACACGTCAACTCGAACGCACAGACACAGCGTTTAGAACACTTGACCAAAAGACCTTATTAAACAAAAATACATACCGTATTTAACCAAAATAAGGGCTTTAGTTCTGTAGTATGGCATGACCATAGAAGCCCGAAGGTAATAATTTAAAGTTAACTGCACCACACCCAAATGTTACAAATAAGAAAAGAATTCTCAACAACGTGAAATCCTCAAAATAAAAAACAATAACGTATTGTATGTTCCGTGGATTTCGCATGGTTATGTTTCTTTGAAATTTTATAACTCGAGAAAAAATGAAACAGTACAAGACAAAAGGGGCGAAAAAAAACCCAGAATCATCGAAACAAATAGGCGAGAATTTCAGCGAAAGATTGAATTAGAGAACAAGAGAAAGGGGGTTAAACTGAAAGCACTCACTTCGATGGAAGATTTGAAAAGTCTTTCAAAAAGTGTGATTCTTCGAGAAGTGATGTAATCTGAAACTGAGAGTTAGTGTCGAAGGGAAGCGGCGAGGGAGACGACAAAAACGAAGATATGGTCGTAGCACGTGAACTTCATCCGGAGCACGAAAAGAGGAATCTTGACTGCAAAGTTGGATAGGCTGATACCTAGACTGAAAAAGTCAACAAACTTTGACTCTTATAAATCTTTGATTTTGATTATCTCTACAAGTGGACTAAATGTCACAGAGTTAACCTAAGTTCATCTCATTTAGAAAAAATATGAGTGGTACCGCTTCATGAGCGTTTCATTTATTGTTTTAGACTTTAGTATATAAAAGAGAAAAAACAAAAAAAATCTAACAGAAAATCAAACCATGGTTTAAGTAGATTTGTGTATAAAAAATAATACCGAATCAGATAGTATAAGCTTAATCGAAACTCGAATATTAGATACTTTATATTCACTTAGTATTACCAAATTGTTACTTTACTTAGTAATTCTTTCTCAAATCTTTGGTGTAGTCATTATGAATATAAGTTGTATGACTTAGCCGCCGGGGAAGAAAAAGATTGTAATGATTTTAAGACGTGGAGAGTAACATATCTTTCAAAACAACGACTGCTGAACATTAAATATCAACTACCAGACAAACACATCAAGAGACGCCCCATCTGACTCCACGTCTCCACCTATTGCCTCCAATAATTGATTCTTTTATACAGTCTACACAGAGGAAGCAACCTTGGCAACTAGAATCTACTATGGCGTCTCCAGATTCTCATATGTTGATGAAGCTTGCGAGCTTCTTTTTATCTACTCTTTTAGTCACTACCGCTAGCTCGCAAACGCAATGCCGGAATTTCGACTCCATCATAAGTTTTGGCGATTCGATTGCCGACACCGGAAACTTGCTCGGTCTCTCGGAGGCTAGCAATCGTCCTGATCCAGCGTTTCCGCCGTACGGAGAAACTTTCTTCCACCATCCAACCGGTCGTTTCTCCGACGGCCGCCTCATTATCGACTTTATCGGTACGTCTATCATTACTTGAATGGCAAGTACCAAAAACAGTAAATTGTGGTTAAGACTTTGGTTGTGTTCACAGCTGAATATTTGGGTTTGCCGTTGGTGCCTCCTTTTTATGGATCTCAAAATGCAAACTTTGACAAGGGAATTAATTTCGCGGTGGGTGGAGCAACGGCTCTCGAAAGTTCCTTTCTTGAGGAGAGAGGAATTCGTGTTGCTTCTACCAACCAAAGTTTAGGCGTTCAGCTTAGGAGCTTCAAAGATAGTTTGCCTAACTTATGTGGCTCTCCTTCAGGATCAGGTGGGGAATCATTTTATCTTTTCTTTTCTTACATGGCAATTGTATTTGCCACTTGGTGTTTCCTCTCTCATATTGTTATTACAATATAAAAACTTGACTTTTCTAATGCTCATATCGCAATAGAGTGATGATTATTATTACGTATTTGCAGTGAATTGAGCTAAGTAACTTGTCATGCTTTGTTTTATCTTTGCTTTTTACATGTAGATTGTAGAGATATGATTGGAAATGCTTTGATACTTATGGGAGAAATTGGAGGGAATGATTATAATTACGCATTCTTCTCACGCAAACCAATTGAGGAGATCAAAGAGTTGGTTCCGTTAGTAATTACTACTATTTCTTCCGCAATCATGGTAAACATTTAATCGGATTCTTGATTTGCACTCCTAGCTATATGTAATTGTTGTTTCGGGGTTACTTTTTAAATCTAGGAGTTGGTGAGTATGGGAGGACGAACATTCCTAGTTCCAGGAAATTTCCCGCTCGGATGCTCTGTAGCCTATTTAACAATATATCAAACATCAAACAAGGAAGAATACGATCCTTTAACAGGATGTTTGACATGGCTTAACGAGTTTTCAGAATACTACAACGAGCAACTTCAGGCAGAACTCAACAGTCTCAAAAGGCTTTACCCTCATGTCAACATCATATACGGCGACTACTACCACGCTTTGTTGCGTCTTTTCCAAGAACCAGCTAAATTCGGTTAGCCTTCCTTGATTACTCTACTTAATCTAACCCAAAAACCAAGCTGTTGATTCAATATTTAACCGAGTTTCCGACTGATGATACTGTTAGGGTTCATGGATAGACCCTTTCCTATTTGTTGCGGTTCAGGAGGACTGTACAATTTTAACTTTACTAGACATTGTGGGAGTGAAGGAGTTGACCATTGTTGTGATGATCCTTCAAAGTATGTGAATTGGGATGGCATTCATATGACTGAGGCTGCATACAAATGGATAGCTGAAGGCTTACTCAAAGGACCATATGCGAGTCCTCCTTTTGACTGGTCTTGCTTCAGCTCCAAGATTAAGAACAAGGCGTCCTTAAGACTCACAAAGTACTCTCTAATGAACACCTGATACAAGCTTCTGTCTGAAACTTTGGGAGACAACAGAGATATCATGGGAAAGGTATATATATATGGTTTTAAGCGCTTTGTGTGGTTGTATCTCGTATTGTATTGTATTATTGGTCGAGAGAAAGTTGTTCTTGTCGGTAACTAAATCATGTGTTATATCTTCACGTTAGGTAGAGATAATAAATGTGAGGTATCTAGGTCTCCACTACTAAACCGATTGTGACAAGAAAATAAAGTTGTTCTATTTTTATTGTTGTTAGAGATTAGAAGACGATAATTTATGTTCGGTTATTCCGTTTCTATTTTTCTGTATGAAAGGTGACCTATAACCAACATCCTAGAAAATGAAAACATATAAAGGGAGACTACAAGAATATATTTTAGAAACTCTTAGAAAAAAAAACTTTCAAGATGGTTCTCACTCTGCTTTAAACTTTGACAATTTTACTCTTAAATTTTCTTTTTGAATTATATATTATTAACTAATAATTTTGTTATTTTTTGAAAATTATTTTCTTTCTCATCCTACGACGCTTTTTTTGTGGTAAAGTTTCTAAAACGCTGGTCTTTTTACAGTTAAGCTTCAACAATAGACTCGGTCTTTTCGGACTCGAGTTCGTATCTTTTTAAAAATCTTTCTTCCATGAATGTCATTCGAATATAATTTTTTTTTATAACTCTGTAGTTTTTTTATAACTCTGTAGTTATAAACTGAAAAATGTTAAAATTAGAATAGTTTTTTTCCACACGTAAACTCGAACGCACAAATACAGCGTTTAGAACACTTGACCAAGCCTAATACAGCGTCGTATGGCATTAACTTAGAAGCCCGAAGGTAATAACTTAAAGTTAACTGCACCACACCCAAATGTTACAAATAATAAAAGAACTCTCAAACAATGTGAAATCCTCAAAGTTAAAAACAATAACGGATTTTATGTTCCGTGGATTTCGCATGGTTATGTTTCAAAATCCCAAAAAGCAAATTCATCAACAACATTTAGTGGAGGAGCGTTCAAAACAAAACCATTTGTTCTCATCTTTCATGGTTTTTACCCTAATCATTCCCAAAAAACCAATGATTTTGGGTCCTAAACCGAACCGAAAATAGGATTTTTTTTGTTTTTGTTTTTTTTGTTTTACAAGCTTGAGCCTAAGGCGGCAAATCCCCCACCTTTCATCATTTGCTTGAACTCCTTGAAATTCACCATCCCATCTCCATCAACATCCACTTTGCTTATCATTCTCTTGCAATCATCTAGGGTTCTTCCTTGCTTGAGCCCCAAGGAAGCTAACACCGACCTCAGCTCTTCCACAGTGATGAATCCGTCCCGGTTCTGATCAAACACATTGAAAGCCTCTCTTATGTCTTCCTCCTCGTCCCTCTCCTCCATTATGGTTTGGTATAACCCACCAAACTCTTCGATGTCCACGTACCCATCACCGTTAAGATCGATCTTCTCAATCATCTGCACCAAGTCTTTGTCTGGAATGTAGATTCCAAGATTCTCCAATGAATCATTCAGCTCTTGCTTCGTGATTTTTCCGTCACCGTTCCTGTCGAACATTTGAAATATCCGGCAAAGCTCTGCTTGATCCATCTTAAAGATTTCTTTTTATTAGAAAGCTTTTGGAAAAAAAAAACAGAGAATGCAATGAGAACAAAAGTAGAAGAATGGGTTTATAGAGAAGAATGAATAAGATATTAGGGCAAGAGAATGAGAGAGGGACTGGTTCTTAAAGAAAGGAGTGGTTGCCATTTTAGAAAATTCCTTACAACTGTTGTGATCGTGGTCTGCACCAGTTTTCTGTTGAACTGGTCCAAAAATAGATGTATGTGTTTCAAAACTTAACCAAGTCTATCTATAGCTACACACGGAATTTACACAATTATCTCATATGTCATCTTCAAAAACAAGTTTAATTTCCGTTAGGATAGTTGTTTCAGGTTAAATCTTTTAAAACTTACAATTTATAGTTAGGATAGATAGTTATGGAGAAAACAGAATTTCATTCAAATGTCTATCAGTTTTAAAATGTTCGTTAATCTTTCAGAAAAAAATAGGTTATCTCTATAGGAATATAATTTATTCTAATTGTAACTAAGTGAGTTTATTGCTATTATTATACAAGTCGGCCACAAATATACGATATTATGCGGAGCCCTAGCGGCTTTTGAACACGCAGAAAACTGGAAATCGATTAAATATAGAAGAAATTTAATATGAATGAGTCTTGGCTTCGTCAACGTCTAGGATTTTTTTTTTTCTTGTATTTTGATCGTTACAAATCTAATTTCAACAAGTTTTTATATATAATGTACTCATTGTTAAGAAAATGTAGCTCGTGGAGGAAAATTAGGGACTGAAAAAGAAGATCATGATGATGATGATATGATTATGTATATGTGCTTACAGATTGCAACTACCGGAAACTGGCAAAGATTCATCATGTTTTTCTCGGATGTTGATTAGGTTGTCGTTACTCCGAAAAGTGTATTAGGAACTCGTTACAATGTCAAGGGACACTTTACACTTATAAGCCTTAATTCAATGGCATTGTACAATTCGTGGGTGACTTTGTGCAGCAATACCTCTCTTTTGCGATTGATGACAAATTCTGTCGTTTAGGAAGAACGAGCGTGAAACAGAATCTGGAATAAACTTGGAATTTCCTACCATTCAAATTATTATAACTCTGGTTTGATTTGGATTTGATCAATTTCGAATCGGTTTGGATTGGATTTTAAGCTATCAAAGGGATTTGTAAGAAGAGATACACAAACATCAAGTCCATAGTCAATGTTAGAAGGTTGATAACAGATTTAAGATCCAACAAATTACCAGTGACACAAAAGGCAGACCAAAATGAAATCACTGACAATAACAAAAATCAAATACAAATTTATTGATCCTATCAAACTTTGATACAAAACTAAGCATCGAATCTAAATCAATTTATATCAAAGAAGACGTCTAAGCCTCTTTTTAAACCAAGGAGAAAAATAATAGCTGATCAAGAAACGATCTTACAAATAAAGCTTGCAAGGATCGAACCAATTCTACAAACCATTGGTAGAAAAGATGATATAATCACTCTATCTTACTCCTTTCCTAAAAGGAAGAATCTATGACCATATTGCTTATAGTCCATATAATGTTATCTCAGCATCACGAAAAATGCAGAAGTAGCTATGAGAATGGTGGGTCAAAACTCCATTAGTTCTTCTATCTAAAAGCCTCCTTTGGCGATTCCTAAGCATTAACGAAACTGAGAAGGCACATCATTCTATGCTCTCTTCTCTTTCTCTATGCTTAAACTTATTATCGAATTGAGCCTTAGAGACCAATAGAAATCAACAGCGTGTAATCACAATTCCACATGAACCTCCTTAAATTTTCCAAATTCCTTTAGATATAACCGTAAAATACCATAATCTCTTACGTTTTTGCTTTACTCTAAAAGGATGAAGACACTAATGGAAGAGGAAGCAATGACAATGAAATCAAGAAAGCAACATTCAATTGCAATGCAATCCATACTTGAAGCAGGGAATCGTTTAAACAAGCAAAGTTCTTTACCACATTACAAAATGTAAAGTAAGGAAGTTATAAAGGGAGATTACAGATTCAAATCCAATCATCTGCAATCAGTACCGACATTTCCAAAGCGAATTATTGGTAATTTGAGAGCGAAACCAACAATATAGAAAAAAATACTTACGGAATATCCCAAGGCTTGGCTTCAGGGACGGCAACGACCATACCTTGAAGCTCCTGCGTTAGCACTACTTGGCAACCAAGGCGTGAGTGCTTGTTCAGGACACGTGATCTGGAGCTACGCTTCAGCACATACTCCTCGTCGTACGTACGCGGCGGGAGCTTCTCGAGCCATTCCTCAGCGATCTGGACCTCGCACTCCGCCGAGCAAGCGTCGATATCCTCCAACCGATGCGAAGCCGGATCGATTAGACCAGTGTGAGTGAGCGCGCGAAGGAGCGTCTGGCCAGAGAGCCCAATGATTTCCTGCTTGTATCCATCCGGATCGATAGCAGAAAGCTTGACGATTCGGTCGGAGACTTTCTTCGATCCCAGAGAAGGAGAAGGAGCGGATGTGGCGGAGGTGCGGACGGTTAGGGATCTGGCAAATGGAGAGAGGCGGTGGATTTGGGAGGAGAGTTTCCGGAGAGTTGTCGCCATCGTCGTCGTTCTTCAATTTGGTCGTTCCAGAGCGTCTGTGATATGATACGGGAAACCGGAAAAAGTGAAGTGAGGGTGAACGCTAATTTGAGCTGGGCCTCTTCATAAGCCCAATCACAATTTCAGGTCAAAGAACACGAGGAAAAGGTAAACTCAATTAGATCGTTTGGTCAAACCGATTCAAATTAGCACATACCATGGTGATAGAGAAATGGATGAATTTACTTATCAATAATCCTTTGATGAGGGTGGGTCATTCGCATCTAAAAAGCACCAAAATGTACATACACATGTAATATGTACTCCATAAACCTATTTTTCAGAAAGTCTGAGTTATAGTTCCCGCACACAAAAAAATGTAACTTACATATTTCAAATATAATTACATATATTATATCTCGCAATCTCTCTAACCTTTAGATTCCCTCTACAGTTCCGACTAGAAACTAAAGTCTGATCACCACACATATTAACGTGATCCTTAGTAATTGACCTTGTTGGCCTCGGGTTGCACCACTTATCATAGTCGTACTCCTAGAAATGTGGAATATTATTGTACATTCATAAGATCATGATCCTCTCTATTCCATTATGGAGACACATGTATATTTTGTTGAAGCTACCACCAACTTTTGTTTGTAAAAATGTGGAATGCAAAAAGGAAAAGATTTTAACAAGCTAATCATAAATTCTACTAACTTTTCGCAAGCTTAACTCTTTAATGTATGTTTTCTTTTTTTAAAATCCTATTTATAAAATATATTTCAAAAAATTTAAACAAATCATTTTAATTGAAAATCATCATCGGGATTGAGAACTAAAGTGATCGTCAGCCCCCATAATTTCCTCCGAGTCATGATCGGCTTAACATTACCTATGCTCTGATTTCAATTCTAACGTCAACTGTCCAAGGGCCCATTCACTTTCGACATGTGGTCTCCACCCTCGTTCAACAACATTTGTGTTATTGGAAACTCGAAATACTTGTGGATTGGTTATGCATTACGCTCTTCCCCCCCCCACCTCCTTATCCTTATTCACACGATACTAAAAATTACTTTACGTCATCCATCTTTAAATCACTCTAACTCGAACACACTTAATTCTAGAATTCTATCAAGATGTTTTACGATAAAGATAAATCCACATTGTCGATATAGATAATCAAATTAATTCTTTTAAATTTTTTCATACACCACCATATTTTATAAATCATGGTACAGTAAAACCTCTATAAATTAATACTCAATTGATTAATACCTCTATAAATTAATACATTTTCGTAGGTCTTAAATTAGTTTCTGAACCAACTAATATATCGATAAATTAATAACTCTATAAATTAATAAAATATTTTTAAAATAGTGTAGTCCCAACATTATTAATTTATAGAGGTTTTACTGTATTACACAAAATTTTCGTATGGGTTAGAAAAAAAAAAATTTGCCTAAAATATTTATATATATTATAATATTTTAGTTTAAAATACTAAAAAAAATTACAAAAAAAAAATAATTTATTTTCTCATTGGATCCGAGTAAGTCACATCCCATATCCACCCTATTAAACAAATTTTAACATCTACATCTTCTAACTATTTATCAAATGGATGTTTTTTTTCACCTGTTAATAGGATCCAAAGCTTTAAAAAACACAAAATCTATTACAGTCATTCAGGTAGCCGCATCTCTCGATCTACTCCAACCCCATGCCTCTTTGTTCCCGTAATCCCATGTGATACGGTCCACCTACTTTCCCAATAACTTGTTAACTTACAAGTCATAGAACATGGCTTCAGCGAAAACTACCCGCATTTAACGATATTGCATCGGTGGATATGACCACGTGTCCGTCATTCATTGCTTGGTTCTACCTGTGTTATGAAAAGCAGAAGATCACTGCTCCATCCGAATTCCAACCTTCAATAATTTGATAAAATTTCGATCCACTCTGTCTCAAGCTGTCACCAAAATGTCGTCTTCTTCTTCGTCTTCTTCGCTTAAACCCATTAATTTTATTTCTTGATAACGAAAACAAAGAGATCAGGCAAAACAAAAACAAAAAAAACCAATCGTGAATTTGGAGAAGAAAACGCGTGGACAAGACGATGCTTCGTATTGTTCAAATCGCGTTTCTTTGTTTCGTTCTCGCCGCCGGGATCTCGATCTCTTCCGTGATCGCCGATAACGAGTCTATATCCGAGATCCTACAGGCTAACGGATTGCCGTTGGGGATATTTCCGAAAGGCGTTATAGAATTCAACTTCGACGCCAAAACCGGACGATTCTCGGTTTATTTGAATCAATCCTGCAATGCGAAATACGAAACTGAGCTGCATTACGATGCGAATATTACGGGAACGATAAGTAAAGCTCAAATCGAGGATCTTTCCGGAATCCAGGCGCAAGAGCTCTTCCTGTGGTTTCCGGTTAAAGGAATCCGAGTCGACGTTCCCAGCTCTGGCCTCATTTACTTCGACGTTGGTGTTGTTCGCAAGCAATACTCTTTGTCTCTGTTCGAGACACCCAGGGATTGCGTTGCGGTTCGTGGCGATGGCCCAAACAAGGTATGAAATTATATGAGAATTTCTGTTTGCGAATTTAAATTCCAATTGATCTTGTCTCTCATATGGATTTGTTTCAAGTTTATGAAATTTATTGAAATATACTAACTCATGTGCTATTAGCTTGAATAGAGAAAGATTAGAACACCTCAAAGCATCGCATCTCAAAGTTTCTCTGGAATCTTTGAGATTCCCTTTTCTTGAATTGGTTGAGGAACTAGGAAATATGGTTTTGAAAGTGTTTAGATTCAATTATGTAATGGAAAATGAGCTGATAATGTGTCTTGAATGGCTCTTTTTGCAGGTTCAATCTTCTATGTTGCCATTGTATTATCAAGTAGATGAAACTCATGGGAGAGACATTATTTAGCTGGAGTTCAAAAGAAATGTTGTATACTATACCAGAAAGATAGACAGATGCTCTCATCGAATTCTTGAAGATACTTCTACTGTTTTGGTCTCAATTATCTTAGGCATGATTCAAGGTCAAACTCAGATGCTTCATTCTTTCCCTCAGTTTTGTTTCTGTATTGGTGTTCTTAGATTGCGCGGGGACTGAACCGAGAGAATTTTGTGAGTGGAAGTTTAGACTGGAAAGAAGAAGAATGTCTGGTTTTGTTTGGAGAAAGATGTTAAAGCAATGGTCCAGATTTAGTTGAAGTGATTGATGAGAATTGAGAACAGTGAGATGAGGTGATGAATGTTCTTTCTTTTTTGTTTTGTTTTGTATTTTTGTGTCAATGTCTGAACAGATATTTATATTTAGCGAAAAATAAGTGTTGTAGAAAATTTGCAATCATTTTTACCTTCACCTAGTATATCTGGTTGCTTTATATTTGGTAAAAATGAATCTTAAAAATTTTACAGTCCAATCAGTGATGACATTATAGACTTATAGGAGTTGGCCATTCCAAAAACCTGACCTCTGTCTCTTAAATGGAAGTTTGTCTCCTGCTTGGATTTGGAAGTCACTGTAATGTATAAATTACTCCAATCAGGAGAGGCTCTAATACTTGTCAAGTGCCTTAATTATGTACTGAACAGAGCAAATTTATGCACCTTCTTAGCTAGGTGATTAAGACGGATCATCAGTTTAAGATGGTGATTAGGACCCATGTGATTCGGATGGGATATTAAAGACAAATAATATTAATAAATATTAATATATCAATAACAAATGATGTAGATTAAGATCCAGATATTCCAACTTTTAACATCTATACAACAATAAGCCCCAAGTTTCATGATACATCTAATCAAGTTACGTATCCATGTAATCATTCTCGTGCTCTGAATCTATTGAAGTTATGAGCCTCACCTTTATACATTTTCAAAACTAGAAAAGATGATTGTAGTGAAGAAAAAAATCAGGTTTCTTACAGTGATGATATTGCTTATACTTTTGGTTTGAGTCAAGGTCTCTTGAGACAGACTATGGCTTATGGGACACCCATGTGGTCTTACATTGTTGTCTTGTCGGCTTTGGTTTAACGTGTACCGTGTAGGCTCTTCAATAAACTTCTTCATTTCTCTATCCATTCTAAGCAACGCTTCAAAAAAATTGATAGCTTAGGCGGCCAGTAGTATCCAAACATTACGATTTTAATCAAACCGGTCAACATAAGTCGAACTTTCCTTTTTCAACAATTATGATTGATCAAAACGGTTCTGACATGCAAATCAGCACAAAAATATCATAAGAATGTATACAATATTTGTACTTGTATGATTTTGTGGTTAGTGGATCCTTCCACAGATAAAATATGGGCTTGAAGAGCAGAGAGTTTACAATAGGTTTTGAATGCATTTGTCGCGTCGTCTTTTCTTTTCAGGTTTGACAACTATTATTTAGTGCTTTCATGTTTTCTGATGAGCATTGTGTTTTATTTTATTGTCATTTTGTGTGTTGAATTTCAAATCAATAGAAAAGCAGCTAAATTGGCAACCATGGTGTCAACTTAATCAGGACGGGCTTTTATGGGACATGTTGGGTGAAGAATTGTTCTAAAATGCATCACAAGTTTAATAAGAGATTCATAATGTAACATTTATGTCTTTTTAGTGACATGTGAAGTAATCTCAATAGTACTTGGATGTAACAAAAACAAATCTCCTTGTCAAAATCCCAATTAGATATTATCTCGCCATGTGATTGACTATTATTATCATCAGGTACTCTACTGACTCACTGCTCCACATCATTTAGGTAATCCTTTTTTTTTCGTATATTTATATTTCACTCTGTCATAGGTTTTCCATATATGTATTGCTCAAGTATCGAATATTTCGTGTGTTGCATGCATTTACATGCATGCATTTACATGATGCCATCGCATACCAGAAGAACTACAAGATCACATATTTGTTTTAGTTGCTATATACTTGCCCTTGTATGCAGTATTCTTCAGCCATATTTTGATTGTTCAGACAACAAAAAACCCTGAGCAATCAAAATATTGCCTGATTTTAACAAAAGTTCGATTGTGTGTTTTAAAATTAGTTTGGTATGAATTTTGTAAATCACATTACGAATGGTTTACTGGTATGAATTCTGTCATACGAGAGTTCATCTATCGATTTTGAAAATAAGACAAATATTTATAAAATTTAACCAATAGTAAAAACTAGTGGTTAATAATGTATTACCGAAAAATTTTAGCGAGATAATTTAGAAGGTAACGAGTTTAGAAAATCTGATCAAAGTAAGATTAGTGTTTTGACATGAAATGCAATGATATTCGATGCAATAAAAAAATAAAAAAAAGTATGAACTCTAGTGAGATACGAATTTTTGAAAAGAATAAAAGAATACTTATATTTTAAAGTTATATTTCATTAAATTATTTTAATTGTATATGCATATATTTATATAGACAATTATTATTTTATGATATTTTTGGGATGATATGGATTTTTTTTTAAAACTATCTTATCGTTAATTTTTAACAAATAAAAATAATTGTTCTAACTTCTAACAGTAAGAGTAATTGGCTACATGCTAAGCACTAGCCCAATCATGGCCTAGCTGATATGTGAACATCGCTATAAACTATGCTTCTCCCTTCCCATGTGGTGCAGTCCACATTCACATCCCATTCAAAACCACTTATTAAGCTAAAAACCATTCGCATTTGACGTGGATATAACTGACGTGGCTCTCACTCATTGGCTGCTCTTTCTATCTATTTAGTCTGAGAGCAGAAAATCAATGCTCCATGAATTATGCCTTCTCAATAATTTGATAAAAATTTGATCCACTCTGTCTCAAAGCTGTCACCAAAATGTCGTCTTCTTCTTCCTCCCTTAAACCCATTTATTCAGTTTCCTAATATTGAACGAAGAGATCGGGCAAGATATAACCAATCGCGAATTCGGGAAAGAAAAGAAATCTCCCGGGATTTCGAAGAAAACGCGTGGACAAGGCGATGATGCTTCGTATTGTTGAAATCGCGCTTCTCTGTTTCGTTCTCGCCGCCGGAATCTCGATCTCCGCCGTAGTCGCCGAGAAGGAATCTATAGACGAGATTCTCCAGGCCAATGGATTACCATTAGGATTATTCCCGAAAGGCGTCAAGGAATTCAACGTCGACGGCGAAACGGGACGATTCTCGGTTTACTTGAACCAATCGTGTGATGCCAAATACGAGAGCGAGCTGCATTACGACGCGAGTATCTCGGGAACGATAGGTTATGCTTTTATAGAGAATTTGTCAGGAATCTCAGCGCAAGAGCTTTTCCTGTGGTTTCCGGTTAAAGGAATCCGTGTCGACGTCCCCAGCTCTGGTCTCATATTCTTTGACGTCGGCGTTGTTAAAAAGCAATACTCTTTGTCTTTGTTCGAGACCCCCAGGGATTGCGTCGCGGTTCGTGACCATGATAAAAACAAGGTATCAAAAATCATATCAGAATTCCTGTTTTGCGAATTGAGTTTCCGATTAAAGTTTATGAAAAATTAGCTTAAAATGAAAAAAGATTCGAACACCTCATGAGGAACTGTTAGAAACGTGACATCAGAAAATTTTAGATTCAAACGAGCTAATAATGGGTCTTGAATGGTTCTTTTGCAGGTGAAGTCTTCTTCTATGTTGCCATTGTATTATGAAGTAGATGACACTCATGGGAGAGACATAATATAAGTTGAAAAGGAATGTTGTTATACTATACAAGAACGATAGACAGATTCTTGGAGACAAAAATGCTCCCCATTTTCAGAGCTGTTTATACATTGCATTCTCAGATTGAGAGACTGAACCAAAGAGCGGAACTTAGATGGAGAGAGCAATGTATGTTTGGCTTAGAAAAGATGTTTGAATGTATTATTGTCCAGATTTGGTTCAGGTGATATTACTATTGAGGTGATTGAGGTTTTTGTATTGTATTCTATTTTATTTTGGTCATTTGTTCTGTTTTTTTCATGTCTCTTATATTTTTGGTAAATGAAGGTAAGTTACAATCCAATCATGATGGTGATTCAAAGAGGGATCACTAGTTTAAACGGATCTTTTGTATTGGCTTTACAATAAAAATAGTGTAAATGTCAGCTATAGTAAGCTAATGAAATGGGTTTTTTTGTGTGCTTAAGATCACCCGTAAAGTCATTTATCTCACATGAGACGTCGATGTTTGTATATTTAGCTAAAAAAACTTGAAGATTGTTTCTTAACTCAAGAACATTCTTCAGACTTGGTTCACAGTAACTTTGATACAAGTTAAAAGAATGATCTCTGTTAGTTAAGAATTAAGACTTTACTTTGTTTAGTCAAGTGAATTTTGAAGATCGCTTTTGTGAAGAGCTTTTTAGATTTCAAAACAGTAGCAATTGGTTTTTTTAATGCCTTTGTCTATTTGAGGATACATGTAATTAAACCAAGTTTTGACAAACATAAAAAAAAAAACGTAAGTTATATCTTTTCTTTTGGTGCTAGATGTTATATATGCAAATATTTAGAGACTAATCATATTCATTAAAAACTGAAAGGAATTTACGTTGGTTTTTTCTCATGAACAATATTGTTTTGTTAGTAACTCAAATTCTGGCAAAAATATCAAATATGATGTGTTTTACAAAATAAAATTAACATAAACATCTATTCAAGTAATTAACTAAAACCAAAATTTATTGACTAATAACGCGTTGATCCAGCGTTATATTGAAGCTTGAAGAACAACTGGAATTTTCTAACAGCTGGTTGAAGATAAGTTATTTACCTGAGCATTCAACGAACATTATTTCTAGATATTGTGTTAATACGGTTCTTTTTCGTACGATGATTAAAATCTACAATATGAACTAATGACGCGTCGAATCCTATTAAAAAGCTTGATTTAAGGATATGAAGTCAATGGAGGAAAGAAGGAACACGGTTTCTATGGGAGGGATTTTGCTTTTTGGGGGAATTATACTAAACATAGTGCTTTAAGGAGGATCTATTAGGGGTGGATTTTAAAAAAATTTGGGATTTTCTTAAAATCTTATGTTATTCTTCCCAAATCTGGTATTATTGAAAATGAGATTTATGTAAAGTCATTTAAAATCATTTACAATCTTCTACTATTCAAAAAAGAGTTTTTAAAATTCATATCAAATCCATTATTATTGAAATTTTTTTAAGTATTGAGATTTTTATGACTGTAAGAGATTTTAGAGGATTTTTGAAGATTTTTTTAGTTAAAAATATTAAGATCCAAGTCTCATTGTTTTATGTGGAATTATAGAGGATTTTAATACCAAAAAATAACAACTTTTTTAAAATCATCAAAACTATCAAAATCATCTAAAATCTTATTAAAACTCAAATCACTATAAATCACAAATTCAATGCCATTTAAGGAAAGGAAATCTATTTATGTGTAGAATGGAATATAATTTTACATTTAAGAAAACACGGCACTTTCCCTTTGGTTTTGAATTTTGACTGAAATTTGAGGTACTTATAAAAGGCGAGTCACTGCATAGGTTACGACGTCAGTCTCACAAATTTGTCGCGTTCACCAAATTCCTTTAACCTAAAGTATTTTATTTGAAGAAAAAGAGAAAAAGCGACGATGAAGAATATTTTGGGTCTTCTCAAAGTTCATGTGATTAGAGGTGTGAATCTCGCCATTAGAGATACTTCCAGCAGCGATCCTTACGTCATTGTACGTATAGGCAAACAGGTCAATCCCACACTAATTAATTTTTCATTTTCTCTTCCATATTTCGCTTTGATTTCCGAATCCAGTTTCTATTGTTTAATGGTTTCTCGAGGTCGTCATTTTTCCCCCCTAAATGAATGGATCATGGGTCATGAATCTGCTTATGGTCATTCTCAAAGATTCTGATGTATTTGTTTTTTTTTTGGCTGTCGATATTTTAAAACATCTACATTATAATAATCACCAAGGCCTCAAATTTTAGGTTTGATACATGCATTATCTCGGTCAGTGTGTTTTTAAACCCGAAAATATATCATTGTTCAGGTCACCTAGAAAGATAATATATTCTACACGCTAATGTAGTTAAGAAAGGCTAATGAGAAGTTCCCATTTGATATATCATTCAAAAATACTACATTTATGGTTTCTGACCAAAAAAGAAAAAAAAAAATGCTAGTGCCAACCATTTAACACAAATCTTTGATTAGTTTCGCTATATTTCTTCTTATTTTGTATTATGTTTTTTCCCTTTTCCTTGACGCAGAAGCTACGAACACGTGTGGTGAAAAAGAGTTTGAATCCAGAATGGAACGAAGAGTTGACACTTAGTGTTACTGATCCAATTCTTCCTGTGAAGATCGTAAGTGATTCCTACATAACAAAAACTTGCACTTTCTCAGTAAAACCTACACCATATTGGATTCTTGATTTGGTGAAGTTTGAAATAGAACATAATTGAAATGCGTGATTACACAGATGGTGTACGACAAGGACAGTTTTTCAAGGGATGATAAGATGGGAGATGCGTTTTTCCACATTGAACCATTCGGTGAAGCCATCAGAATCCGAAACAAGCTAGGAGGACTCCCAGACGGAACCGTGATAACGAAGATACAACCAACCAGAGACAACTGCTTGTCAGAAGAGAGCAAGATTGTGTGGAACCAAGGAAAGATTGCGCAGAGTATATTCCTTAAGCTTCAGAACGTTGAGCGTGGGGAGGTCGAGCTTCAGCTTGATTGGATCGATGTCACAGGCAATAAGTGAAATATAAGCGGACGAGGATGTGGATTACTGGATCATTTTTTTTTTCTTACTATTAATAGAAAGTATAATAGAAGTGGGGCATATTTAGTCAAATCAGGTTACTAGCAAGCTTCTCAATCTTATGCCAAGGCCCTTGTTGATGAAGCAAGGGTGCAACCTTCTTTAAATGACCTAAAGAGCAGAGTTTAGAGTTTATAAACAATTCCTATGATCAAAAAGTACTTTATGCAAAATGCCAAGTGGGGCCTTGTAAGTGGCTGATATATACTATTGTGTATAGAGGAATGATTCAAGATAGAAGGTGTCAAGTCTGTAGATTTGAAGGAGAAAGTATTATTAATCATGCGCTATTACACTTGTGCGTTCTCCAACAAAGTGTGGGCACTCTTGTTCAGAGGGAACTTTCCATGAAGGGTCAATATATACAAAAATCTCCATCACATAAGGGACTGCAACAATGCCTCTTGTTCGTTGGCCATATTCAATAGAGCTCTTTTGGTTTGGTGTTGATCGTTGAGCCCTAACCGAAAGTTTGTAAATTGTAACACTCCAAATATCTAATTAAAATTTTAGTTTTCCTTTAACATAGTACTTACAAATAAACAGGCAAAATAGTTAAACTTAAATATGCAAAAATCTAAACACATTGCATTGAAAATGTGACCTATAAAACAAGGCACAAGTATCATGGTTTATCTAATCCAAACTCCATTAGGTAACTCATGCCATCATTGTCCTTGCTCTCTCTTATTATTATATGTACAAGATATATATAAGACTCACCTTTAAAAACATTTTATCAAAAAGAAAACCTAAAATAAAGAGATGATTGTAATGAAAAGAAACCAGGTTTTTACAATAATATTGGTTATGGTTTTGGTCGAGTCAGGTCATGTGAGAGAGACAAAGGCACACCCATGTGGTTGTACATTTTTGTCGGCTTTGATCCAACTAGTGCCGTGTAGACCATCAGTGGCGCCGTTTAGCACATCGGCTCCTAACAAGCTATGTTGCGCTGCCATCAAGACACTTGGTCAACCTTGTCTATGTGTTCTTCTCAGGGGACCACCCGTCTTAGGCGTTGACCGGACCCTCGCTCTCCAGTTACTTGGAAAATGCTCTGCCAATTTCCCTCCGTGTAATTAATTCTCCAAAATTTGGTATCAATTTTCTTGGAATATCTTTTTACTAGAAAATCAAATTTTTTGTCAAGTCTTTTGTCAGATTTCAGAGACTCCTTGACTTAAAGATCATGCACTATTATTGAACTCTTTCAAAATCTAGTAGCAATGTGACTTGTCTTGTGATTTGAAATAGCATATTAGTATTGCAGGACGAGTTTTTTGGTTTTAAGTGTGATGATATTTGATTAGCAAAGTTTTTTTCATGCAGGTGAGATGTTAAAGTAGAATAACTGTTTGGCCAAGTCAATTGCTTCATGGGGACGAGATTTGGATTTTAGATGCTGATAATTAATTAACTTCATCAAAATTAGATCTCTGTTAAGTGTTTGTTTTTTTGTCGTGAGGTGTCGTATCTTTTCATTTTTGTTGTGGTGTTTTTAGTCTGGCACGTTTTTTCACATTAGTTTTAAATTCTGCCTTTTGTGTAATTAAATAAAGAGTCTAATTGTCGAACCCGAAAAACTTATAAATTTGCTCAGAGTCTAATTAAAATAGCATTGTTTTTGCATGATTGTGAATATCCTCTTATAGTAAGGGCTAACAAAATTGTCTCACAACTACGATCACTGCAACGGAAACAGAATTGAAGGCATTGCTAGTCTTTAAAAAATGATATACCTTTTCTAATGGATTCTAAATAAGTTCTCTCCGAGTTTCCGAAGATAGTGCCTCTTACTGGATAGGATTCAGGCATCATTCCATATCCAACACAGGAGACATAATCAAAAGCTCACCGTTAAAAGAAAGCTTTACTTTTACATATTCAGGGACAAGAGTGTGTGTTCACAAGCCGAAAGAAATAGATGATTTGAGATTTCGCATAAAAGACGCAAAGAGAGGAAATTTGAGGGAAGATTAAGTGGTGTGATGCTGTGCTTACAGCCCCCAAAGTTAACTTCTTTCTATGAATTACACTGCTGCTGCTGTTTGATGAATGAACACATGAGCCCATTAGCTTGAAACATGATAATATCGCATGTTTTCACAACTTAGTGGATACAGAAGTTGGAGATTAACCTGTCATGTCATGTTCTCTAGTGATGTTGTTAAACTTATTCAATCCCTTGTGTATCTCTCAGCATTAAAGGGCTGTCTTTGGGCATTCCAGTTCATGTCTCTAGAGTCTTCAGAGGCCGGTGCTGCGTTCATTGGTGCAAAGGCTGCAAAACAACAGTAAAGCAAAATCAAAAGCATATACATCACCCTAATTGAGCTTTTAGCTACAATGAATCCACTCATGTTATAACAGATCATGTTACCAACTCTATTTATGTTCATGCACTAAAACAGTGAAGAGTGTGAACAAAGTACCATCATGCCCAATCCAGTTGGTGATGAAGAAGACTCACCTTTATCTCTCATTCTTCTTTCTCTATCGTATTCAAATTTGTCCCTGATTTGATTGACTCTCTCCCAGTTATCACCTTGTGTAGCTCTGTTAAACACTGCCTCCTGCTTTCATTATTACAGGTAACCCCAAAAGGGAGAAATTGAAATTAGAGACAAGTGAACCGCTAAAGAATCTCAAATCTACTCAAACTCGAATCTATTCAGTGAAAAACATTATGAATTTGTTTGTATTTACCTTTGGTTGATCGCTGAAAGATCGTCTGTTCCTGCAATGTAACAAGGAGACGAATGAATCAATCACAAATGCCATCAATCCACACCTAAACACTTCATAGACCTTTTAAGTAAATGGTTAGGGAAATAAATAGAGAAACCTGTATGGATTAAAATCTTCATCGTCTTCTTCAGCAGATTCATAATTGGCATGATCACTTGCGATTTTCTTTGAGTATCCTTCATCCCAATAAAGCCTCTCCCAGTTCTCTCTTAGCTCGTTATATAGTTCCATATACTTTTTGCACCATGGCTCATGTTCCTAAACAAAAAATCACAGTAAAATCAGGATAAGTATATATTATCCGACTGATTGAAACCCAAATGAAAGTTAGCGAACTAAACACAGTAACCGAAACAGCAATTTCATATTCGAAATTGGAAAACCCTAAAAATGTCAAAGTGACTGACCGATTCTTTAAGAACGAGGCGAGTACGGCGCATGAACTGCTCACGGAGCTGCTTACGACGTCTATTCGGGATGTTGTCCCTGGGGATTGTGAACCGCTCACGAGGAGGGACGTGATCTCCGATCTCGTGCATCTCTCCGTCGACGATCCACCACTCGGATTTCTCTTCCTTCTTCTTTTGCGGCAGAGAAGGCGGTTTGTTTCGCCGTCTCGGCTGACCTGCCTCCGTTCTGAAAATCCGGATCTGAGAAGCGCCGCCGATACTTAGAGTTGGCAAAACGGAGCCTAGCCGTCTGGCGACAAGGGACATGGCGGCTAGTAAAAGAGTGTTGCAGAGGTTTTGAGCCTCGAAGTGAAGTCTCAGAAAGCCGGAAGGACATATATGATATACCAGAGCTCGTTTCTAAACCGGTAATGTTTGGGGGTTATACACCGGTAATTTTACAAAACCGAAATAAAATAGCTAACTTGGTATTTGTGTTTGAGACAAACCCCTAACCCGACTTGCTCGTGGCTATTTTGAACTGCTCTTTTCATTAGCAAGTAACTTTCTATCATTTGGTTCTTAGTGTTGGAACAAAATTTTTGAGACAAAATATTGGTATAAGTCATTTTTGATGAATCAAGAAATGGACTTTGCAAATTTGTTCAAGTGTGAATATGAAATGGGTTTTGAGATTAAACAAAGTATTGATATTAGATTTTCTGGTTATACTTTGAGATAAAATGGCTCTTTGGAAAGGAAATAACAAAAGAGTTTCGAATCTGAGAGGAAGAAATCTTGAGAAAGGAATTAGGGAGAGGAATTTTTTGGTCATGGAAGAAGTTACTTGCGGTGAAAATGACTAGATCAAGTTAAGTTGTAGTAGTTCATAGTCTGGTTTACACCTTAAAACTTACAAAGGGATTTAACAAACAAAGAGCAGCATAAAGAATCTGATGATTATAATAGTGGATGACATTACAATTGCACTTAAATTAACACAAGGCCACCAAAAAAACAAGGTTTAAACAGAAGACATTATTTGATATATATTGTAGAAAATAAATTTGCAAATACTGTGCCCAAATCAAAAGCTTCTGACTACTTTCTTAAGACTTTTAACTGAAACTCTAATGTTTTTCTAAATCCTAAAAGATCCAAATATTGGTTGATCAAAGTTCTTTTTATCTGATTAGTTGTCTTCTTACTTTTGGCTAAATCCAGCAAATCTCATTCTCGTAGTTGTAAATTTATATGGACTTTACTTCTAGCTTGTGGCTACACAACACGACTCTAAACTCAAAACCAATCATTCTATTAACCAACAGAGAAGTAACACTAAAAAGTAACCTTACTAGATATCCAACATATTAAAACCATACTTAATTTTGTGGATCATAATCAATATCAACAGTTGAAAGAAAGCAGAGAGAATCCTTCAATAACATAATAACTTTTAGAGCATTGAGCATGTAACTAGTGGATACTCAAAAACCCATAACCTCATTAATCATAATCGAATTCAAACCAAAAACAAAAGCTCATAAGTCTCATAGAACAAACAATGCAAATTTTCCCATTTGAATAATTCTAGAATGTTTGCAGAGAAACAAGGTAATCAAAGCTCTAATCGTAACCCGATGAGTGTTTCTTCTTCTGATCAACGATTCTTTCAATATTTTTCTATCATGTGCTTCCGTGAACAATCGATCCGAGTGTACCCAGAACCGCGAAAGCAAGCAGAGGACTTACATCAAGCGTATCGAAGATGGGAGGGATGATGTTTCTGAAGAGATTCAAGTAAGGATCACAGAGATCTCTAATGGCGGACAGAGGCTGTCTTTCCCAAGGGATATTTGGGAACCAACTGAGTAAAACCCTAACCATCAAAACCCCACTGTATATATCAAGCCACTTCTTTATCCCCACCGCCACCACCGTAAGCGGAGTGTTCAGGTATCCCGGAGGCCGATCTCGGAGCGACGCGAAGAAGACCGGTCCGGCGGTACTGAGGGACAATCGCAACGCGTCTGCAATTCCGGGACTAGAGGTCTGAATCACGAGAGATAATTTCTGGGATAAGACTCTAATTACAACTATTGCTAAAGCCGCGAGTGAGGCGAGAGACCTGGTAGACCCGGTGAGTGTGGATGAAGGAGCCGTGAATTTCACCGCCGGAGTGATCGGAGTACAGGGAGACGGCAAAGCGGATGCAATGATTCCGATGGATTTAGGGTTTCGGATTGGGAGAGAAGGATAGGATTTGATAGGAGAGGCGAAATTAGCGGCTGATTTTCTGTTGATGCCATGGAATCTAGGGTTTGTAGCAGATGAAGGACAAAAGAAGACAGGAGAGCGGAGAGCAAGAGATGTAATCGCGGCCATTTCCGTTCCTTCTTCCGCCTGAAGATAACACCGATAGGTTTTTATAAAGAAAAGACTTTTTAGGATACATATAAAACGCACCGAACCCAAATCCGACTAAACCGGAATTCTATTTCTCTTAAAAAGAATATATATTTTCGAAATTCTCACTATATAAAAATATTTCTAATTAAATTTGGTAGGTAGTTTATATGTCTAAGAACAAAATTAATAACTATTTTTAGTATTGGTCATGTATCTAGCTAGAAATATAGTTAGCAACATTAAAAAAAATAATTTAAAAACTGGTTGTTTTCTTCCAAAATATTCAATAAACAAAAACAAAAAATTGCTAGCAAGATTTAAAGGTTTATTGTAAAGAGAATTATTAGATTCACACATACAAAAATACAAATGATAAGTTGCAATCAACAGAGTGGAAACAACTGAGGACGTAAAATTGGTAAAGACCAAAAATAAGCTTCTAAGGCCTTAACATTTCCACCATTTGAAATTAACCCCAAAATAATGTTTCTTATCATCTTCACCGGCTTCCCAATGTTCATCCTCCATCTCTGCACCACCGTTCTCGGCGGTCCCACCAAGAACCCTCGTCGCCGGTTTCCTAACCGCACGACAGCCCGTTTTCCTTTCCTTCGTTGCTGCGGCCACGAAAACCTCGTCGGAAGACTTGACATGGCATGACTTGCGTTTCTCCTTACCATTTTCCTTCTTCTTTTTATTTTCTTGTCTTTCCTATTTGGCTTTCTGATTTGCAACTTCTTGAAGGTGGATTTTATATAAGTAAGGGAGAAGTGAGTAAGTGATAATAGATGATGTGTAAAGCTCGGAATTAAAAGAACTTTTAATCATTGAAGAGGCATGATTACGAGCATCATGAAGGCCTATGGTGAGTAGGAGGTAAAACCTTTTTAGAAAGATATTCCCTTTCGATCTCCCAATATTATAATATTAATCAAGTACTTAGAGGTAGATCTAACTCAATGTGATCAAGAAAATGCTTAATATATAGTTTCAAACTTAAAATACATTTGAGTTTGAGAGAGTTGAAAGTATTTCTTCTTTTTTTTTTTTTTTTTCATTATTATTGAAATTCCAAAGGTTATTTGGCATTCCAGAGACTATAGACTGTATTTTTTTTAGTAATTGAAATTACTTATAAAAGATTATTAGCATTTAGAGACTAGGTGATATTGGCATTTTGCTCTATCATTGGCCTCTCTACGATACCCTATAAAATTATTTAGGGTATCATATCATTTATTTACTTCAACAAGGTATTATTTAAATTAAACATGTTGCTTTCGTCTGCAAACTCTAGACCTCAAGTCTACGTTTGGTTAGGAGGGAAATGCTATTTTCTTTATTAAAAAGTTAATTATTTAACGGTGATGGATTCAGGATTAGGTTGTGTGCCTCGTGGTAACCATCATTACAATTTACATGTGACCCCATTCATTCATATTCTTATTTTTCTTTTTAATCTGCTCAGTGACAAGATCGTACTAAATTACAAACGAAATTTTACAAAAGATCATACAACCGGCTGTTTTCTTTTTTTGTAAATTTTTTTCATAATTTAATCTTCTCTTGTAAAATTTATGAACTAACTCTTAAAAACTATTCAAGTATTTCATCAAACACTTTACATGCAATAGAAGCCTAAGACATGAATCTAGGTTGATCACTCTTAAATCCTTACATTAAACTAACTTTTAAGATAAATATTCCATTAATAACCTCAAATCATCAAAACTCAACTTACTTAAACTAACTACTCACACATGATCATTGAGTTGATTTTAATGATAAAAATAAAGAATGAAATAAACATAAACTTAAAAGATAGAGGTAGATTAATGATTGTAAAGCTTAGATCAAAAGTAGATTTTTGTTCTTACTCACAAGAATTTCACAATCTCTTAATTTTCTCTTTAAACCCTAACAAAATTTCTCAAAATTCAACTCTTAAAACTTGTGACCAAAAATACTAATAGTGATTGATATTTATAGGAGAAGGAAAATTAAGGAAGAAATCGTTGTTGAGCCGCAGGTCCTTGCCGACAGGTATTTTTTTCATGGTTGACACAGCTATCCAGAAGCAATCCGAGTTTGGTGCCAACACTTGTCATGTGGCTTGCCATCAATACCACTTTTCTTTGGCAATGGTTCCCGAGCGTCGTCGGCACGCTTGCTGTTTTCCACGTATTTTACTTCCTCTGCTTCTTTCCTTGCTCTATCCTAATAAATACTCCTAAGCTGCTGCTTCTACATTGCTTCTTCAATGTCTCATTGTTACCTAGAAAGTCTCACAATGCACCAATATGCAATGCTAATGCAAATTTCTAACTTCTACATGCAAAAAGAGAAAAAGAAAGTTATTTACAACCTAAAAAGGGGATTTAAATCCTTAAATCACTACAAATGGAAGATCTAAATCTACCAAAATACACTCACATCATTATACAAGGTCCTAATCTAATGTTACATGAGTCTTAACTTAAACTATTCTAAAAATACTTTGTATCGTGGATACAAATATTTATGGATGTTTGATACAATTCACTCATTTTTATTTTATAATTCTACACAATTTCCTGTAATTTTTAACAAAGGTTGCTAGCAATCAAATGTAACAATAACCATTTTGCAAGATAAAATTGAAAGAATATTAACCTTGAGAACAAGAAAACTTATAAGAATTTTCATTTTTATTAATATAGATTAAATTTATTAAATAGTACATCTAAGTATCATACTAGCAAAATGTCAAACTCCACAAAAGCGTCTTCCGGACCACCATAGTTAAAATAGTAACCGCGTGGGTCATGATTAAAATGTTCACCAATTCTTAGTCCATAACATTTTGGACTATCTAACAACTTCTCTGTAAGATATTTATCGATTCTACGTAGCTCATAGTCAGAATTCAAGACTTTAATATTTGCGAAAATTCCTGAGTTCTTGTAGTTTCCAGTTGGAAAATTACCATTACCCATTTGAGGGCTTATACCAGAAAGATAACCCTGAGTCACACCTCCAAATCCAACCATAGTTCCACCAATATCTAAAAGATTGAATAGTTCTTTTGGCCAATAACCGATATCATTACGTGCACTTCGATTCATTACTGTAAGCCACCAGTTTTTTGTCCGTGTATCCTTTTTTGTGCACATATAAAGAAACAAAAAAATGATTTGTCAATAAAAATAATATGTGCTAAACACATAATTCGAAGGACAAAGAGTAGGGACTAAAGAGATTTATAGCTAGTGAAATACATTAATCGGTAATTTCATTCTATCAATGATTGATTTTAAGATTCCTAAATCCTTCACTACTAACTATTTAGGGGCAGTGACATAAAATATAAAATTAGAAAAGCACCTGATGGATGGCGAAACGCGTCCGGACCTCTTGTCCTGGTTTAAGGTCTATGGGCATGACTACGGGAACCTCCCGCGATACTTGAACAAACCCTGGACATGCCGTATTGTAACATCCTTTTCCATCTCTACCCTATCAAATCATATTTAACAGATATATATATATTACAGGTTATATTATCAAAGACTTCACAAAAAAATAAAATTGTTCACATGCATACCTTCCAAAATCCATATGTCCAAAGACGTATGTCGCCATGTAGACTTGGATTTATCTGTCAAAAAAACTTGCAATACTATAAAACTAATTAACGGTTGGATTAAACAAAAAACCAATGAATTGTAAAACCTACCATAAAACCCGCTTGGATAAAATTGACCTCATTATTGAGTCCACTGCCTATATACATCTGAGTATATGAGGCTTCATGGTTATCTACATATCGCTTGTATCCATTAAATGAAGCTTCTACACCAAGAAATGGACCAGCTCTTGACCTTACTCCAGCAATCTACCAAAACCCGCCGGTTATAATCACATAAATATATTAATTAATACTTAAAACATACATATAAAAACAATTATTAGCTCTAAACTTATTAAGAGAATTGAGATGAATGTTTACGTGTGTTCCAGGACTATCGCTTGATAGCGGATGGAGATTCTTCTCCGCGAAAAGTTGTGCGTTGGTGATGAATTCTTTTGTATTTCTCAATATAGGAACAGTTCCATCCGGGCATGACCCTAGTTTCTTCTTATATGTTTTGTCGTTGCTTGTTTGATTCATTAATTCAGATCTTGAAACTGTTGGTTTCATCTTTTTCAAAGAATAAAATTAGATAAGTCAATATATTCATCACATTAATAAAAGTGAAGATGTAGGAGACCGGTTTCTAAAACCATGCACCTGAATTTTGTGGGTTTTGAGTAAGGGATGATCAAGTCCTGGTTGCTTATAAATATTGATGCAATCGTATGTTACGTTTTCACTTATCTGTTAAGCAAAAAAAAAAAAAAAGACATGACAATATTGAATTAATTTATAGTGTATAGAAATAATAGAAAGGAAACGCGCACGTGTCTCGAGATTTTGTTTTAAAACTAACCTTGAAGGATCTGAGAGGCACCGTACTTTGATCCGAACGAACTAGGGCTGCTAAAGACAGCAAAGTTAAAAGATTCGTAACAAGACCCATCCTAATTCCTGTAGACATTTTATTTCTTTTGTGTCCCCAAGACTGAAAACACTAATTTATATACATATATTAAGATGTCAAGGAGAGTGAAGCAATAGAATTAGCACTACATTCGTTGTATTTTTTATTTAGGAAGTAGATATTATGATAAAGGAAACATATGAATATTTGACTGAATTTATTATGTCGTATATAAGATATATAAACGACTTACGTACGGAAAGATCATTGGGGCTCTATCGCTTATCTTGAAACTTTATAACGTAAATCGGCAGATGAATATACTAAATGGGGAATGATATATATTACTTTGACCAGCAATATAGAAACTGTAGACTCAAAAAAAAATTGAAGATATTGTGGATGCGTCTCATGCAAATTATATATCCTACTAAAAAAACAATAATTTATCGTGATTAGATTACGATCAAAAGTCTACTGTCGATGTTCCAAAAACCCCGTGAAACATTAGCTACGGACGGATAAACATTTAACGTGTATTATATGTTTCATATATAATGAAATAAATCAATAGATCTTCTAGTTTTAGAAAAGATATATCGATAACTAATGTACATATTTTAATGTTCTTTTTTTTGAATTTAATGTTAAATTTATTCAAAAAAATAAACTTTTAAAAAACTTAAATTCTTAAATGATTTTTTCCAAACGGCTATAAATCAAAACATTTAAGATTAACTTATAACATTCTTTTCGAACTAAACCGAAAACGAAGTCTGTCTTCATATTTTTTAACTCCTTTCCTCCTCATGGTACTAAGGCGGTTTCTCACTGAGATGTCAATCGCTTTGGCCACAGTAGCATTGGGTAATACCGGTTCATCGTGCCTTCTCCGATTCCTCTCAATCCATAAGTTGTGAATCATCACCTGAAATACGTACTTTACCACAAAGCACTAGTTGTGGTCTTGTTTTCTTGCGAGATTAGAGCTGTGATATCGTCCAAATTGCAGGAGAAAGACAATCCCAGCAAAGCCCTCGCGAAAGCATCTCATATCTCCTTTGTGTATGGACAAAGGAAGAAAAGGTGTTCACACGTCTCTCTCTTGATTATGTGCAGAAGGAGCAGCCGATATTGACATTCATGCTCTGTTGTTCCATTCTTTCGCCCGTAGTAAGTCTATTTTTTACCGCGAGCCAAGTTACAAATGCAAACTTGGGAGTAGCAAAAGAAAACCAAATCCCACAATGAAGATCCCAAGTACTTTTTGGTCCACGAAGCAGCATCATCGTATCCTTGGAAGTAAAGGAATGCGAGTATGTATCCTCTTTCCTTCTCCATAACATTATATTGTCCTCTCCTTACATTCTCATGCTTTTTTTAGGACCAAAATCTCCTGCTCAACCTAATTCAGAAGATTGTTACGGTGTCATCGTCTCTTGGTAAGATCCATCACCTTCCCCAATGTGGTTTGATTTGACACCCCTAGATCAATGAAACCTCACTATCCAAATAAATCTTATAAACGATCCAGAGAAAACCAGTTATCGTGCCAAAAGGAGATAGAGTAACCACACCTCACTTCGACTTTATAGAAAGTTTTTGCCAACTCTCTATGCTTTAGTAATTTATTCCACATCCATGAACCTGCTGTTGAGGAATCACTCACCACCCAAAAGTCAACCCATAAGGAATTCCTCGATGAGAGAATGCGCCATATAATTTTCAGAATACAAACTTTGTTTACCTCATCAAGTGATTTTATGCCTAAACCACCTTCCTCTTTCGGTGTGCAAACTATCTTCCAAGAAACCTTTGCCTTGGTTGAGAACATCACCATGGTTCCGTGTTAGTATCGAAAAGTAGTTGATAGCGTTTTCTTGTTTTACCCTTTCGTGAAATAATAAATAGAAGTGCATGTCATGTGGTGGCGCGTGATCATCTCACTGAATACCTCTATTACTCAGCCCTATCTATTTTCCTCACAAGTAAAAGAACTGTATTGGGTAGCATGAAGTATAAGTCAGACTTTGGTGTGGATTTTTCAATTTAATGTTTTTATCAATTAATTTGTACCAAATGAGTTATCAGGCACAAGGCTTCACAAAAAGTATATCAAATGATTTAAAAACAGGTTTAAAAATTAAATCTTATATTTTATCATGTGAAAAAAAACAACAGATATTTTAGTCGTTAGCGATAGTTGTGAACGTTTAAAAATAATGTAAAATTTTAAGAGAAAAATATTGGTAAAATAGTAACAAAAAACTAAAAGAAATCATTTTTACTGTAACTTTTAATTAAAACGTTTTTGTAATTGATACAAACAAAATTGTTTTATTTTAACCGCTGTTTTTAATTGCTACCAGTCACAAACAGTATTATATCACATGAGTCTTGAGTTAGACTATTCTAAAAATACTTTGGATAGTGGCTACAAATATTTATGGATGTTATATATAATTTACGCATTTTTTCTCATTTTCTCATTATTTATTTAATAATTCGACATTATTTCTTCTGATTGTTAACAAAGGTTGATAGGAGTCAAATGTAACATTAACCATTTACAAGATAAAATTAAAAGGACATTGAGAACAAAAAGAAAAACTTATAAGAATTTTCACTTTTATTAATTCAGATTATATCTAAATTTATACCAGCAAATGTCAAATACCACAAAAACGTCCTCCAGGACCACCATAGTTAATAAAGTAACCATATAAAGGGTTACCAATTCTTAGCCCATAACATTTGGGACTATCCAACAACTTTTCTATAGGAAAAGTATCGATTCTATGTAACTTATAGTTAGAATTCAAGACATTAACATATGCAAAAATTGCTGAGTCCTTGTAGTTTCCATTCGGAAATTTACCACTACCCATTGGAGGGCTTGTACCAGAGAGATAACCGTGAGTCACACCTCCAACTCCAACGATACTTCCACCATTATCTAAGAGATTAAATAGTTATTTTGGCCAATAACCGATATTTATAGGAGGTTTACCGTCTCGTATGAAAGCTGTAAGCCACCAGTTTTTTGTCCGTGTATCCTTTTTGTGTGTATATAAGGAGACAACAAAAAATCCATTTGTCAATGAAAATAATATGTGCTAAACAAATTATTCGAAGGACAAAGAGGACTAAAGAGATTCTAGCTGGTAAAATACATTGATCAGTACTTTCATTCTATTAGTGATTAATTTCAAGATTCATAAATCCTTCACTATTAACTATTTAGTGGAAGCGACGTTACCTGATGGATGGTGTAACGCGCCCCGGCCGATTGTCCTGGTTTACGGTCTATGGGTACGGCTAAGGGAAGCCCCCGTGATACTTGAACAAACCCTGGACATGCCGTATTGTAACATCCTTTTCCATCTCTACCCTATCAAATTATATGTAATATATATATGTTATTTTTCAAGGATTTCACCAAAAAAATAAAATAGTCCATATACATACCTTCCAAAATCCATATGTCCAAAGACGTCTGTCGCCATATAGGCTTGGATTTATCTGCCAAAAAACTTGCAACACTTAAAAACTACCCAAATGATAAAACTAATGATTAGATTAAACATCAATAAAATGTAAAACCAACCATAAAACCCGCTTGGATAAAATTGACCTCACTACTCAGTCCACTGCCTATATAAATCTGAGCATATGAGGCTTCATGTTTATCGACGTATCGCTGATATCCAGTAAAAGAAGCTTCTACACCACGAAATGGACCATTTATTGCCCTTACTCCAGCAATCTACCAAAAGCCGTCGGTTATAATAAAAAACCTATATTAATTAATACTTAAAACATACAATCTAAAAACAATTATTGGCTCTAACTTATTAGGAACATAGATTAATGCTTACATGTGTTCCAGGACTATCGCTTGATAGCGGATGGATATTCTTCTCTGCGAAAAGTTGCGCGTTGGTGATGAATTCCTTTGTATTTCTCAATATAGGAACAGTTCCATATGGGCATGACCCTAGTTTCTTCGTATATGCGCTGTTGTTGCTTGTTTGATTGAATTCAGATCTAGAAATTGTTGGTTTCATCTATTTGAAAGAATAAATTAGATAAGTCAGTATATTTATCACATTAATAAAAGTAAAAATATGTAGGAGAATGAATTTCTAAAACCATCCACCTGGATTTTGTGGGTTTTGAGCAAGGGATGATCAAGTCCTGGTTGTTTATAAATATCTATGCAATCATATGTTATGTTTTCACTTATCTGCTAATTATACACACACAAAAAAAAGACATAAGAATTGAATTAGTTTATAACATCGAAATAATAGAAAGGAAACGTACGTCTCAAGTCTTTGTCTTAAAGCTGACCTTGAAGGATTTGAGAGGCACTGAACGAACTAGAGCTGCAAATAACAAAAGAAGCAAAATATTGGTAAGAAGAGCCATCCTAGTTCCTGTAGACATTTTATTTGTTTTGTGTCCTCAAGTTTGAAAACCCTCTTTAATTTATACAAGGTGAAGCAGCAAAAGGCAATAGAATTAACATTACATACGATATTTCTTTTGGTCAGGAAATAGATCATCTGGTCAAGGAAACATATAAATATTTGATTGTGTTTACTACGGTATAACTTAGGTTATATATACGAATATTGTGGGGGCTCATATTATAAAAGAAAATTACAGAAAGCTAAATAGAATTAGAATTTCATTCGATATTTTTTCATTTGAGGAAATAGGTTTTAAATTTTGATAATAGGAAACATAATAGTTGACCGAATTTATCACCTCCTCGTATGTGGGGAGTGATAGTACTTTGACCAGACACTAAGAAATTGTAATCAATGTGTTGACTACTGTAGTAGCCACAAATCATGTGGAGATACTACAACGTGTCATAAGCGGCTGGCAAATCCTACTTTTAAAACAAACAAAAATTTGCCTAATCACGACCAAACTAAATTTGAGAACAAAAATAAATTGCACCAATTTTTCGATCAAAACTTACGCTCCAAATTTAATTATTTTTACCATACAAATTACCTCATTCAACTTTTATATTACATAAACTTTTGTTTTTTTATCCGATTTCATCAAAATTCGTTAGTAACATTTTTCGTTTAACCACAACAACTGAAAAACAATTAAACCAGTTAATTTGTCTGAAATTGCGTGGATTTGAAGCTATCAGCCAATATAGGCAAGATGTTATTTGCAACATTGACGTATAAATAATAATTATAATAAATTAATTAATTTTTAGCAATACATTTCTTTCTGTTTTGGTCAACTATCCATCAATTTATTAAAGCAAAAAATAAATCAGTTCAGTATTTAGCAAATTTTAGACATTGTACTATTAAAATTTTTACTTAAAAAATAATTAATTCTATATCTGAAAAGTCACGCCATCTTTATATTCTGAAACTGCGGAGATGGCGAATGCTATCTTCCCAAGTGTCTTGAAATACATTAGTAAACTACAAAATAAAGATCTCATGTAGATAGAAGAATTAGGATCAACGTAATTTTCGATCTGCATGCAAAATGAGAAATTTAAATTATACAAATATGTGGAATTTTTTTCATTAACAACCGTCTTGAAATACATTAGTAAACTACAAAATAAAAATCTCCTGTAGATAGAAGAATTAGGATCAACGTAATTTTCGATCTGTGGTACATACAAAATGAGAAATTTAAATTATACAAATATGTGAAATTTTTTTCATCAACAACCGCATCTACAAATTTGTTGTGAAAATCAATTAAAATAAAACTAAAGAAAAAAATTAAAGAGATATTACTTTTATCAAATAGATAATTAAATATAATTTATATGTCAATTTTTGAATTTATAATTTTTATTTTTGATTATATTTTGTATATGTTTTGCTTATATTATAAATATGTTATACTCAATTTTTATTGTGTTTAATTGAAAATATTACGATAATTATAATATATTAATATACCTAAAAAAATACTTAACTATTATCAATATGATTTATTAAAAATAATAAAACCTACTTAAACTATTATTAATGTCTTTTATATTTTGATGATACAGATATTCTAAAAGATAGAAAGCTCTCCTACTATATGTATGATATCGAATGAATTTATCAAAATACCTATTTTTACATCATCATTCTCGACAAAGAGTTGGTGGCGTTGAAACTTCGGCGATCACCAATTTAAAAAAAAAAATTGTTTTTTAATAGAAACAATCAAGTCGCGATAAACTATAATTTTCGAAGGACATAAATACCCATAAAAATACTCAACTATCACAATAAAGGTTTAAATACCATTCTTTTATAAATTTGACCGATATGCATTCGGATTAACGGTGTTATTAAATGAATGGTTTATGCTTCATTTAGAAAATCCTCAATTGAAAAAAAAAAATTGATTTCTTCCTCTTCCCTAGCAAGGAATCAAATTATTTGCATAGTCGCAATGGTTGATTGAATTATGATCACCAGTTTCTGGTTTCTAACCATTTTCACTTTCCGGTTTTCTACACCATATATATTTTATTTTCTTTATTTTTTGGATTTAGAAAAATCCAAGAGGAAGTTTCTACAAGTACAGTCATGGAGATTATATTGGTCTTCTTTTTCTCTTAAATAATTTTTTTTATTGGAGTTTTTTTAATCAAACAAGAAATAACATCCATTAACACTGTTTTTTTTTTTTTTTTTTTTTTTTTCTTTCCATTAACACTGTTAGTGTTGAGGTAAAGGAATCTGAGGCTGGCAAATTTATAAAAATATTGATACTTAAAATCTTAATGAGGTATATATAATGATAGTTTATGAGTATTTTTATAAAGAAAACTAAAATTTGAGTATCTTTTTTTGGCTTTTTTTATCTTTACAAAATAAGCGATGACTTTGTCACGATTCGTTGCTACACAATGCTTAGCGAGACATTAGAGACAATCGTGACAGAATCTGATTTGTAGCTATACAATGCTTAGCAAGACATTAGAGACAACCGTGACAGAATCATCGTTAGTTTGTTTTAAAATTTTGAAAAATCCACCTTTTCGAGTTGCTAATTTTCACAAAAAACTTTAAAATTTTAACTTTAGTTAGCGACGAATTAATCACGATTCCTCTTTGACGATATTAGCAACAAAAATTGTTTGAGAGGATGCAAAACTGTTTGATTATTGATTACACTTTTCACATGTATATATACATACTCGACCACATCAATCCTGAATATGAACTTTACATATTTGATGTTATCTAAATATTACAATGATTTGGTGACCAATCCATATAGTTCTAGAACTATCTAGAATTTTCTAATAGAGGAATTATATTCATGGCAAAAACGTTCATTTGACACACCCTTAGCCAAGGGTTCAACTGTTCAAGTCTTTAAACGACCCCTTTTACATAATTTTTTTTATTGTGTTTTGTTTGTTTCTTTTTTTCCTTTCATACGTCTAAGCGTTTGTTTCATTTTTTTCTAAAGTTTTTGCATTGTACCATTGTTAATAACAATGCTATTTATTTTTCTTACGACAGTTTCTGAGTTTGTATGGAAGGGTATCATTTATGTTAGAGATTGCTCTAATACCTTTGACTCATGTGATGTGACGACAGTTTTCACCTACTTGTAGCGGGCATTTGACCTTATATCATTGTACGTAGCCGTAACTTACCGTTGTTAAAATCTTTAACAAAAAAACTTACCTATGTTTTGTTTTAGGATTATAATTTTGTAGCAGTCAAAATAGTCTGTAATTATCTTGCTTTTTTCGGGTTCAGCCGAAGATTTTCCAGGTTTAAACTTATTAATAATTCTTGGTAAACAAACAAAATTCTAAAGTTTCCGAAAGGCTCCCAAATTTATTTGATTTTAAATATAATTTTCCGGAATATAAACATCAGGTTTAAGATTAATATTAAATTTCACAGTTCCCGCGAATACCCCAACCTGGAAGAATACTAAAACCTTTGCCTTCTCTCTCTGTTTCTCTTCGCAGAGAGAAAAGACAATCCTTTTCCTTCATCCAACAATCTAAACTTCCTCTAATCTCTCTTCTCTCAATCAAAATTATCTTCAAGTAATCATGTTTATATATAATCTCTTCTTCCCTTCCGATTATTCCAATCCAAGGCACCTCCTCCCTACACTCAAATCTCCCTCTCAATTTCTCAAATTCTTCCTCGTGAACCTTCCGATTTCTCGGATTCCAAACTACCCAAAATGGATTCTCAAGGAAAAACCAATCAGAAAGTGCAGGACGATGATGTCCCTCCGAACCACGTTACGTGGTCAAAGTATTCGAACCGGGTCGAGTTAAAGACACTACTCGAACGGAGCGACAGCGGCGTAGGATTGTCCGGGAAAAGGGTTGTGATCGGCGGTTGGGTTAAGTCTTCTAGAGCGGTTAAGAAAGATTCTCCTCCTCCTCCGCCGCCTGTAGTGGCCGTCCCTTCGCCGTCGAGCGGTGGCGATCAAGCTCATACGACGGCCAACATTAGGTGTAGTGAAATGATCCAATCGAAAATGAATATCTTCAGAAAACTTTTCGATGTCCTCAGCGGCGGTGGAAAGACTTACCCAATCTTCGATAAGCCGGAATTCGCTGCTGATCAGAAGGTAGCGCCACCACCGGAATATATTTTATACCTCTTGATCAGTGACGGCTCCTCCGTCTCCAGTCTCCAGGTAATTTGAAAGTGGTTATCTGAATCCACGCTGATTTTTCTGTGCACAGGAGCTGTTCGATAAAATGCCAACGAGAACTTTTTCTATAGAATCTCTAAAGTTTTCTTTTATGTCCTCTCAGGTTGTTGTTGATTCCACAATGTCGACTGTTCCAACATCTCAGCTTATGGCTCTAGGGACTTGTATTGTAGCAGAAGGTGTGCTAAGACAACCAATAGGTGCTTCTGCAAAACATGTAATTGAGCTCGAGGCAGAGAAGCTTCTACATGTAGGAACAGTTGATCCAGAGAAATATCCACTATCGAAGAAACAGCTTCCTCTCCATCTGCTTAGAGACTTCTCTCATTTCAGGCCCCGCACAACTACGGTATAACTATAATTTCAACATCTTGATTCAAGATTTTTCACAGATGATCATGTGCTCTTCTTTGTTATGAAAGAACAATTAAGCTAATATATTCCATTGTTGGTGAAGGTTGGGTCGGTGACTCGAGTCCACAGCGCATTAGTCTTAGCGAGCCATACATTCCTTCAATACAATGGGTTTCAGCATGTTCAAGTACCAGTCATCACAAGTACTGGATTTGGCGAAAGGTTTAGAGTCACTACACTCTCAGGCAAAACCGATGAGAAAGAGGAGAAGAAGCATGTCAAAGAGAAAGATGGATTTAGCATTGACGCTGTAAAAACTGCTATTAAAGAAAAGACTAAACTGATTGATCACCTCAAGAGATCTGACAGCAACAGAGAAGCTGTGGTTGCTGCTGTGCACGACTTGAAAAAAACGAGCGATCTTGCATCTCAGCTTGAGATGAAACAACAACCAAAGGCGGGAACTTTGATCAAATCCGATTTCTCGAAAGATTTCTTTGGTCACGACGTTTATCTGACTGTTTCTGGGAAGTTTCATCTTGAGAGCTATGCTTCTGCTCTTGGAAAAGTTTATACCTTTGGACCGAGGTTCGTAGCAGATAAAATCGACAGCACGAGGCATTTAGCAGAGACGTGGAATGTTGAAACCGAGATGGCTTTCTCGGAATTGAATGTAAGCTACTTCAAATGCATTGATTTTTTGTTAAAATTCTATTCAATGGTGTGTAACTTGGTTTGTTTTGGAAATAACAGGATGCTATGGATTGTGCTGATGAGTTCTTCAAGTTCCTCTGCAAATATGTTCTTGAAAACCGTGAAGAAGACATGAAATTCATATCTAAAAGAGTTGACAAGAGCATCACCACACGTCTCGAAGCAACAGCTTCCAATTCTCTCTTGAGATTCTCTTATACCGAAGCGATTAGTATTCTGCAAAAGGTAAAACACTTTCAAAACTGAATGTCTATACTGATTGTTTAACTATACCGTAATTTGATCTGACTCGCTAAAAACAGACAACCACTAGAACATTCGAAGCCAAGCCTATATGGGGAGTTGCTTTAACAGCAGAGCATCTAAGGTATTGTTTTCGCTGATGTCAAAATAATAATTGAGTCTATTTTTTTCAAGATTCTGATTCATGAATTCTCTGTTTACTGTTTGATGTTTACAGTTATCTAACTGATGAGATCTACAAAGGTCCTGTCATCATACATAGCTACCCGAAGGGGATTAAACCGTTCTACGTTCGGTTGAATGATGATAAGAAGACTGTAGCAGCATTTGATCTGGTCGTACCAAAGGTAAACCAAAACCAAACTTTGATCTGATAAATTAGAATGTTGAAGTTGCGGAAATGTTCCAACTTTGGTTTTTGTTTTTGCAGGTTGGTGTTGTGATCAATGGGAGCCAAAACGAAGAACGGTTTGAGATTTTGGATGGGAGGATCAAGGAATTTGGATTCACAAAGGAGCAGTTCGAGTGGTATTTAGATTTAAGGAGGCATGGGACTGTGAAGCATTCAGGAATAAGCTTAAAGATGGAACATATGCTTCTGTTTACGACTGGACTTCCTGATATCAAAGATGCAGTTCCTTTCCCAAGAAGTTGGGCTAAAGCAAACAATTAATGCAGCCTCTTAACGTTTTATCATGTTTAAACTCAGTTAAATTTGTAAATTGTAATGTATATATTATTATATATGTTAATATGCTTGTTGCTTGATGAAATTAAATGAAAGAAAAAAAAAGAGTTGTATCCCAAGTGTTCATAATAAGCTTTAAATTTAGTTTTTATTTTCTTTTAATTTGTTTTAAGGATTTATCGTGATGACTACTTGAGATTTTACATGAATAATCAAGGATGGATTGATATTTACTTAGTTGCATATTTTATGAGTTAGTTAATTTTCAAATTTTGGTGAATAGGAATACTTGACTTTAAAGAATATGATGTATTATCTGTAAATTAATTTTAGCTACAATTAATGGTTAATGTTGGTATTTTTTTCTTACAACATTTAATGTTGTTCTTCTATATCAAGTATTTTGCTTATGGAATCAATTGGAACATAATGGCTCAAACAGATTGGCCATATATATGTATGTGTAAGATAAAGATAGTGATGTTCATCATTTAGTTACATCTCATATTATAAAATTTAATTATTTCGCGTTAATTGCGAAGCATGTAATGTGATAATGATATCAAAATTTGCAACTGGACGAAAATAAAGAATCCTTGATTACCAACTAAAATTATAAGAAAATAAAGAAAATTGCCTTCAAGGTATAATTTGCCAAACAACGTATTGACTTCTTTTTTTGGAATTGTGTTTGATTTGAAGCAAATGATTAGGCTTACCTAAGATTAAGTATGAAAACCATGACGGCTTTTTAAAATTTTTGTAGTTTCATAAAGCTTTTGTGTTATCTTTTGGTTGACAAATAAATTTTAGAAACAAAAGCATTTTCAGTCTAAGATTTTTCATGAGACTCTTTTGTTGTGTACTGAGAAAGCACAAAATTACACTATCAACATAATCAAAGAACCAATGAGAGACATACTCTATTATTGATAAACTTTTTCTCAACCTAAACTTTTCTTTTCTCTTTTTTAGCCTTTTATATTTGCCAATGCGACACTTGCTAATGTAGGTGAGGTGGATCTTATGTTTTTATGCTATTTTACAAAATTTCTACAATAATTAGATCGAGCTAAGAGAATAATAGATCAGATATTGATATGATAGAAATATAAATTTAATGGATAATTTAGGTGTACACTTAAAATAGCGTAAATGGTTCTAAAATTAATTAGAGTGAACAAAATTTAGAGAAAACTTGCAAAATCATACAAAATAGATAGATATGGGATATTGAAATGTCTATTCTATTGTTTTGAAGATGGAGATGAACAGTTTCTCTAGAGTGTTACCAACCATTTTCGTGAGATACAAACATTGAAGCAAAAATATGATAGGGATGTTGATTGAATACGCAAAAAATATGGGTAGCATTGAGAGATACATTGATAGTCGTAATTATGAGATTACCAGTGGTCACGATTTGCACAAGATCTGATTCTTCCATGTGCATTTTGGAAATGTGGACTGTTATGGAGACAATATCTTAGTCCGAGAAGAAAAAGAATACCACGTCTTATTCCCATCGATCACGAGAAATGTTTCTACAAGGTGATGCAGAAATACAATATTTGCGGTCCTTCTGATTAGACTTGTTGATGAAAAGAAATTGGTTACATTTCTCTTAGTCATGTATCAGATAGGGATGTTAACTTCCTGAAACATTGTGGATGGCGGCCTCCTGAGACCAAATACATTAAATACTTTAAAGTTTGTACAACATTTCTCAAGAAAATAGTTGCAAAACGATTTACGCCTCATCAAATTGGTTTTATGGAATCATTGAAATGCAATGAAGAGATGTTTAACTTGGAAGCCATGGTTAATAGTGTTGAAAAAGGAGATGGAGATTTTTGCTAATTGAAGAAGGAAGAAGAAAACACATTAGAAGACTCTCTAACACTTAGAAGGGTTCAAGTCAGCTTGATCATTGCCCGGTTCGGCTCTCGTTAAGTTGGTTTGACTCAAAGTTATTAGGGTTGTTTAAAATACATGTATAACCACTACTTATAAGGGTACAATAGTAGAAAACCAGATATAGCAACAAAAGAATATATGGCTATGGTCATTTTTTCGGGCTATATCGTCATAGAAATGTTTATATATAAATGAAAATGTTTTACATTTGTCGTACTGAAAAATAAACGTAATAAAAACAATGTTTTTAACGACGACTATAATGATTCATAAAACGTTTGAACTACCAACATTTTCATCTAGGTTTCTCCAATTAGCAAGATATAGTTCTCATGTAGCCTCGGTCATAACTTCTGACGCCTTTCGGTTATCTTACTTTTTCGCATTTGATTTGCGATGGATTTCGCGCACACACGCTTCCCAGTTTTATCGATCGAGATCGTAATGGTCTGGGTTCCAATTATAATTGTTTTGTAGAAATAAACATTGATTTTTAATTTCGAAAAACCAAGACTTCACCGGAACATGCTGGATAATACGAGATTCTACAGGTAAACACTTACAATCTGGAAGTGTTAAACATCCAAAAGCTTTAACACCACTTCAAGCTGAAGAATATGGTTTTCTTTTCGTATGGAGTCAAGGGTATACACATGTGTGGTTTGAATCGGATTTTCTCCAGCTGGTCAATATCATTAATAGATCGGAGCAGCACAACGAAATCTCGAATATGCTACATGATATACGCAATTGGACAGCTAAGCTTCCTCTTTCATCACTTGACAATGTTAACAGAGAGGCTAATGCAATAGCGGATACACTTGCTAAGAGAACTTTACAATCTGAATATATTTACTATGTAAATCATCTTCCTCCTTTGTGGATGACAAACTTTTTGTATGATCTTTGAAGTATTAATGATAAAGTCGTTATAGAAAAAAAAAAAAAAAAATTTCAACCAAGACGACCGATCGGGATGAAATCAATGAATGACTTATTTTTTTAGTAATGGTGTTTTCTGTTGGGTGTAAAGGGATTTGTACTTAGGTATTCGATGTAGCAACCATTGTTAGTTTTGTTCTACATGAAAAGGTTTTGAATTATTTGATTATTAAATTCATTGGTATTATTGTAAAAGATAATATATATGGAACAAAAACTTTAAAATGTAATTTTTTAGAGAGTGGTTTAAGTTTGGCTAATTGTTTCGGGTCCATATAATTATGGTTCATATCGAGTATTTCTGTATAAAAATTTCTGTATTGTTCGGGTTATTACAAAATTCGGTGCAAATTTAAATATATGAATTTCCATTAGGTTTGGATAGGTTCGGTTTTTTTCCACAACAAAATTTTGAAAATAATTAGTAATAGCAGCATACATTACTCATGAAAACATATATAGATCCTGAATCAGACCATTTTTTGATGCATGTGATTTGTCACAAAATATAAGGGGAAAAAAATACCGATTAACCATCGCGTTAATCAAGATGGTTAAAACGTAATCAATTAAAGAAAGGAATGAAGGTTTATTGTAAACCCCGCCAATCACGCAGCTTGTCCGTCACCACTTTACCACTTATCAAAGCTTCAACGCTCAACCAAAATTCTTCACAGTTTCCATAGAGAAAGAGAGAGAGACCGAGGAGAAGAAAGATGGGTAAGGAAGACGAGCGAGGAGAAGAGTACTTGTTCAAGATTGTTCTAATCGGCGATTCCGCCGTCGGGAAATCGAACCTACTTTCTCGATTCTCTCGCGACGAGTTCGACACGAACTCCAAGGCGACAATCGGAGTTGAATTTCAAACGCAGTTGGTGGAAATCGAAGGGAAAGAAGTGAAAGCTCAGATCTGGGACACTGCTGGTCAAGAAAGGTTTAGAGCTGTCACTTCCGCGTATTACAGAGGTGCTTTTGGTGCTCTCATCGTTTACGACATCACCCGAAGTGACACTTTCGAAAGCGTTAAACGGTGGCTTCAGGAACTCAACAGTAACTCCCTAAACCCTTCTCTCCCTCGCTTTTACTTTTCCTTTAGGTAAATGATAATCTTAGACGAAATCGATTTCGGTTCTGTATTGAAATCCTTTGAAATTGCAATGTGCTTTATGAGTTTATGTTCGCTGTTTCTTTCTTAAGCTTGGTAATGAGATAAAAGATGATCTCTGTTTTGCTCCCTTTAGTTTATGAACCGAAACAAAACTCTTTTAACATTTTGTTTTTTTTGTTACCTTGCAAAGCTCATTGTGATACGGCAGTAGCACAAATGCTAGTTGGGAACAAATGTGACTTAGAGGATATAAGAGCAGTGAGTGTGGAAGAAGGGAAAGCACTCGCGGAGGAAGAAGGATTGTTCTTCATGGAGACATCAGCTTTAGACGCAACAAACGTAGACAAAGCCTTTGAGATTGTCATCAGAGAGATTTTCAACAATGTCAGTCGCAAACTTCTCAACTCCGATGCTTACAAAGCCGAGCTTTCCGTTAACCGTGTCAGCCTTGTTAACAATCAAGACGGTACCCAAAGCTCTTGGCGGAATCCGTCTTGTTGCTCTCGCTGAACAACAACAATCTTGTGCTGTTTTTGTTTTATTAAGCTTATATTTATCGATTCGAACTATTGGAAAGATACTTGCAATCTGTTTTTGTGTCGAGAAAAATGGCTGAGATCAATCATGAATTTCGAAGAATCCAACTCTAATGGGACTAATATGTACATAATAAAGATATATATAGAACAGATTCAATTGTTGTACAGTCAAGGCTTTCGTAAAGCGGAACCAGCACCCATTACTACAGCCAAGACAAGACCAAGACCGGCTCCAAGTGAAGCTCCAACAGCTGCTGCTGACATCGACGATGACTTAGCCTGTGAACCATCTACAGCACGGTCTTTGGCTAGTTCTACCAACAGTCTCTCTTTAGCAAACTCCTGAAAGTTTTGAAGAAGAGACTATAAAGCACTGTATTCATAGGTAGGAGAGAGTGGTAATACTAATCTTAATACCTGAAAGCAAGCTTCTTCTTGAGTTCGAAGGACACGGTGAACAAGTTGGCAAAGTGAATTCACACCGTCGACCGGAAAAACAGTGTCTTTTCTCTGGAAAGGCTTTCTAACAAGATCGAGCGGAGCGAATATAAGCTTCTGAGCACCTACTGGTGCTTCGTTACTCGCGTTCACAGCTGCCCAAGGTAATGAAGAACTTCCAGAGCAAGAGATAACATAAGGGATAGAGTTTACGATCTCGGTTGTGTTTGGAGACGCTTGATGTGCTTGTAGAACAGCTTCGATTATAGATTTCTGTTGATGAGCACTAACTGAGAACTTGTTTGTTATCGCGAGGACCCAAGGGATGCCGAGAGACTTAACCTCGTCTAACAGTAGAGTAAGCGCTGGTTGATTTTGTTGTGTTGTTGCGTTCTGGTAACGAGGTATTCTGTGAGATAGATTGTGGACTAGGATCACTAAATCTATCTTCTTGCTTATGCTACGAACTCCTTTCCATAGTTCTTCTCTAAACTTGGAAGCTTCTAGATGTAGCTCTTGCAGGTTTACGCCCACTGTGTCTGAGTAGCAAACACCACCGACGATACAATCTTGAACATCGGACTGTATTTGTAGATTCTCCACGTGTGTCATCGAACTCAGCATGGTTTGACCTAGTATTGCCCGGAACAGAGAGGTTTTACCAGCACCTTCAAGCCCTAGTAACCGAACTCTCCGTGTTCTGACCTCAACCTCTTTAGCTACAGTAGTGAAATCACTAGTACAGAAAATATACAAGTCTTCCAAACCTTCAGGACGAACAAACTTCTCCTCTTGAAAAAATCCTAAACCGGTGGTTGAATCAACGGAGGAGAACATAGGAACTAAAGGATCTTCAACTATCTGATTGATTGGAGGTTGTTTCAGAGGAGCTTCAATGACTACTCTGATTCTCTGCAGTTCTGTCTGTTCTACATTATCTGAAGAATAAGCAGGTGTTGGAGGAGATGATTCCACTTTAGTTGAGCACCTAAAAGAGAGTTAATTATTACTTATATAATGGTTCATCAAATTAGATAAGAAAAAGCGAGACTATACCAGTTGCCATTCACTTGTGCGTGAACAAAAGAACACAAATGCAAGCCGAATCCAGTGATATCGACTTTTAGAGGCTCCGCATTCTTGTCACCTGGAACGCCTTTCCAGCCAAGAGGGGCGATAGAAGTGGCGGTTTTAATAACCGGTGATTCAACGATGTGCCCAAGTTCTACACTACCACCAACAGCAAGTCCAAGCCACTGTTGTAAATGTGGAAATTGCTTCTGTTGATCCACTCCGAAAAATCCGTCAATTTCCATGCACAGGTCATGTATTCTACAATAAGAAATAAAATAGCATGTTAGTGAAAAAATATACAAAAACTAATTCACATGCTTGCGCATGAATCAAGACTAGGGTAAGAGGAACTATCACCTTTGGAAGCGAGACCTATAAGACTTCATAGAATGTGACTGAAGACGTTCCCTCAGTTCGGTAATCACAGATCTGACCTGAAAATATCTTTGCCATAAAATAAGAGAACCTCAACCACAAACTAAATATGAAGATACGAGCTTCAAGATATCAAGAATCTGAATATACAAAAGTTAATTAAAGAACCCCACTATAAGAGCAACTTGATCTACTAGGCCTTAAATTCTTTGAATACATATTTGAGATCAATGAAAGCTTGTCAGCATATTTATAAGCAAAGGAAGCTCGTACCGATGTCAATTTAGAGTACTCTCCTTCTGAAAGCGATTCCACAGATGCAGTTCCCAAGAGATATAGCTGTGATACGCAGAATAAATTTAATGAAAATCACGTAATATCTATCTATAGCTTATCACATTTATGTATTAGTATAATATCTACCTCTCCAAATGGAACGTAAGAAGGTAAAGAAGGAACCCTGCTCCAACTATTTCCAAATCCATTGGACGAATCGGTTTTTCCTTCAACTTTTCCACCAACTGTTTGTCCATTACCAATGTCTGGCAATGGTTTAAGAGATATACCATCCCTACCCTCTTCTATTTCAAGAGATTGTGGTTCAATAACCACGTCCTCAATAGGAGCTGACACCGCTGATGCATCTGCAGGATCGATTTTCTTTCCTCTATACCTATCCAGTTGTTTTTTAACAGCCTCTAAAGGAACAAGTCTTGAAAGCCTCCAGAATGAGTTCTGAACAGGGCCAACACCAATGACTAATTGCTCGTGTTCTTTACCTTTTCTCTTTTCTTCCTCTGATGTTACACCCTGACCATTCTTTTTTGACATTGACGATTCTGCCGCTTCGGCCTCTCCAGCCATTGACATTCTTTGCTCATTGTAATGATGAAAATATGCAGGAGATAGTATCCTGGGGACTAAATCTTCAGGTATACAGTAGCTCTTGAAATAATGATGCCACCCTTGTTCATGTACGTAACTGCAAAATAAACCAAACGAGAAAGAGAAAATATATGAGCATACCTTTGATAAGCCTAAGCCTAGCGGTTTATTTCACTACAGAAAAAAACATACTCTCTCAACGCAGCATTCCCAACAGGAGGCTGGGAAAATGTTATACACTTGACATGAATATTTTCGTTTTCTTTCTTCGTTGAAGAGGCAGCAACAGCCCTCAATATGGCGAGTGTTGCTAACGCAGCTACCTACAGAAGTCAAAAAAAGAGAAGTAAGATGTAGGCAATGAGCTACAAAGGTAAGTAAACCTAAAGCAACTAGACTTACAGCTCCACCAAGTGAGTGTCCACATAATACAAGTTTCCGTTTCTTTTTCTGAGCAAGCCTATACAGTTCCACAGCAGGTATCCCCTTAGCACGAGCCAAGAATCCCTAGTTGTTCAAATTAAGAGGAAAAGTTTTTAGAAAATAAGAACTTGTTCTAAACCTTACATAAGAAAATACAAGTATAAGAAAGAAGTCTACTCCAACGGAGCCACAAGTGTACCCGATGAGCAGCAGGTTTAGGCTTCTGCTTACGTTGCTTAGCCTTTGGTTCAAGAGGATTCCGCAGACCCCGTCCATTATTCTTTTGTGGTTCGCTTTTTATAGGTTCAGATGATGTGGTGCATTCATCCTCTGCAACATCATCGTGAAATATATGACCTTGAAGTATATTTGCATCAGCCATGATGTCCCTAAAGCACACCCACGAATGAGAAACACACTTTTTTACATCTGAAGTATTCTGTTTTCCTAGAAACAGAAACTCCAAAACTTACTTATATTGCTTAGTTCCAACGAAGGACGCAAATAATGTATCACCTGCCTCAGCAAGTAGATACCTGCATTAAGATATTTACCTTAAGTTATTATCAATGAAACCAACCTCACTTTTGGGAAATAGGAACCACACTCATCTAGTAAAAAAAGACCAAATTGAATTATCACTCATTAAATTTATCTTTTCATAATAAAGCATATTGAATTCTCTTAGAAGACAAATGTATAACCTAAGATCACATTGATATTATACTTTTCTGATGCAGCCTCTTCAAAAGAAAATCCATATTCAAATTTTAACCTGACTTCTGTATTCAGATTGAGACACAAATGAAGGCATTTACTCAAAAAAATCTATCCAACAAACTAAAAGATTGTAAAACAACCTGTGAGGAACGTGATCTGATGAAGGTTGAACTCTCTCCAACGAAATAAATTGGCCACCGAAGTCTGCTTTAAATTTGTTTACAGCTCGAACCATCTCACTTGCAGGTCTCTATCAGAAATGAATACAACCTCCCCATTAATATAACAATGCAATAGCGTAAACAGAACTTTTCGAATTTAGCAATAGATTGAGATAAGAGATAGACGAAACAGAGAGATTGAGCAGAAAGAAAAATTGAATGTAGAATGTAGGAAACGGTGTTCAATTTAAGTTCATGTATCCACTTTATAGATATATAAGCTGATTACACCTTAACCAACCTCTTAACTAACTAATTAACCAACTAACAAAATCTGTTAATTTCTTAGCACTTGAAACTGTAAACTATACTTAATATTCAGTGAAAAAGACTTACAAAGCGCAGATGTTCACTCTCTAATTCAACTAGTATTGCCGTAATCCGAGACTAAATTGATTTGAATTATAACAAGAGATTATTTACATCTTAATCTCTAATACAAGGCTTAACGAATGTAAATGATTAATTACCTTGTAAACACACTCGGAGAGTACCATGCAACAAAGAATATCCTGCAAATCTTCGACCGACTCGGATTTAAGGGCGAGGCAAAGATCCTGAATTTGCTTTTTGCGCTTCTCATACTCACGGCGGATCTTAATCCTCTGATCGGCATCTTCTCCATTCCATGGAGGCCACCGGAACTTCCATTGAAGCGGGCCCCACGAAACCCGTAAAAATCTCGCTCTCTGATCTCTGATCCACGATTCCACTCGGCTCTGTAACGACTCCATTGTCGACTTGATAAATCTCTATGCTCTAAATAGAAACTCGAAACGGCGGTGATTTTCGAGCATTTGAGTTTTTGAAAAACGCGTGGGATTTTGAATAAAAAAGGGAATATTCAGGGTGAGGTTTGAGTAAGATAAATAGAATTGAAGGAGACGAAGGAAGCGCCTCGAAAGAGAGGAATGATGAGACAGTAAGCATCTAAAGGCATATGCGGCTCCGTCGTTAACCATTGGGCTTTAGGCCCATAATTTGTAAATATGGTCGCGTGGAAACAAGTATATGAAGGTTAGGCTCACGAGTTTCATATCTAACTTTTTCCTAAACTTCCAAATTAAATATGAACAAATGAAATGGGCGAAGCACACGAATCTAGTATTATGGACAAAAGGTCCAAAATCCACGTTGGTTACAATTATTAATTTATATGTGTAATTATAATTTAGACGAATCGTGTGCGTCAAATCTTTATTTTAGTTTCTGACAATTTTAGAAGTGTTTGAGTCCGATCCTAAAAAAATCTCAAATCTTTTTATGAACACAATCATTTTCAGTATGTATCTCTAAACATCTTGTCGTTTGAAATGTATTTCCATTCAGATTAAAACTCAAGTTGCGTGATCTAGTAACCTTAAGAAAATATTTCCCTTTAGCTCGGGAAATCGTCTTTAATTATGATATAAATCATCCTCACTTTTATAAGTTTAGGGGCACTCTAAAAGGATGAGGGATCCATAACTAGACTTACTTTTGTTTAACTTCGACCTGTATTAATAATGTCTTTTTTCGTGTTAGAAATAGGTAAGAACAACACAATTAATCAATTGTGTTGAAACAGTTTTCTCTAATAAATACTTTGTTCTTAAATGCAACTGTGTCTCCAAGATTCATTGTGATCATTTGCATGTTATTGAATTCCCAATCTATTGTTAGTAATGTTGTGATAAACCGGGTCAAAACCTAACTTAGGAAATAGATATATAAAACATTTTCCATAAAGAAAGTAATTCATTCATAAAAACCTATTTTAGAAAATAGATATTATAAATATTCTCCGTAAAGAAAGTAACTCATTTATAAAAGAAAAAATCATGGTTGAGTTGAGTTATCTACTATAAAATCTCTATAAACTAATAATGTTGGGACTATATTATTTTAAAAATATTTTATTAATTTATAGAGTTATTAATTTATCGATATATTAATTGGTTCAAAAACTAATTTGGAACCTATGAAATATATTAATTTATAGAGATATTAATTAATCGAGTATTAATTTATAGAAGTTTTATTAGTGTGGTGCGGTTTTGGTTTTAGAAAATAGATAAAACATTTTCCTTGAAAAAAGTAATTCTTTCCACATTCTCTGTAGTGTCATGTCATTTGATACATCATTATGACCTTATCCATCGCCTCGATCGTCGGTGAGGGCCTCTAGACCTGTCGGAATCTTCTATTTATCTTCGTTCGTGAACAACCGTTACCGTTTGTGTGAGTGACAAGTTGACCGAATTTTATAATCTAGTCCTCTTCAAGTGATGAGGCTTGTAGCACTTTAGTTTAACAAAAGTATAATCTAAAAACATGCTTTTGAACATGATTACCAATAAAATACTTGGAAGACTAGTTAGAAATCAAATGGTAATTATGAGACCGTTAAAGTACATATCACTAATTAATACAAAATCTAGTTTGAAAATGTTGGGCGTTTGGTAGAAATTCATTTACTATATGCTAGAATCTGCGATGATCAGGTTAAGAAAACAAAACATCTTCTCAACATGGTCATCGTAACTTTTCCGGTAAGAAAGTAAATACTTTGGCACACCAAAATAAAGTTGATATATCTCTGAGATTACCTAATTTTAAAATATATTTATAACTATTGTAAAATCGAAGGACGAAAGAGAAATTGAACTTTAAAACACCTCTGGATCGATGTCAAATATATATATATATATATATATATATGTGTGATATATCTCTGAGAATACCTAATTTCTCTTTGGAAACAGACGAGTGAACTGGACTGCACAGAGTTATATTTAAGGAGATAAGATGATAGTGGTAATGGTCCATACAATCCAATAACTCATAACAACAATGTGGGGTAAAGGTAGATGAAAAAAAGTAAATGTCCCTAAGACTAAAAAGGTAAAAAAGTATGGGTCCATTATTGTGCGAATGAAGAAATAGAGAAAGAGACTGATGAGGAAGAGTCGAAGAGAGAGATCATCTTCAGAAAATAAATATACTACCCAACAAAACCAAAATTCCCAAATTGACCCCGAAATTTACGCTTTTCGTCATCGACCCTGCGTTCCCTGGACTTCCGGCCGCACCAGGAGTAGTCGAGCCACCGGCTTTCGGCGCCGGAGCAGAGCTCGGAGCGTCGGCAGTTAATCTCAGCTCGTTCATGGAGTTCATATTCGCAGGGCTGATAGGATGCATTCCCGGACGACCGCTGGTCACATTCCCGCCGATCTGCCACACCTGGTTCACACTGTTCGCTCCCGCCGGAACCTTAACCGACGCGAAAATCACGATCTTACCGCCGCTCATCTCGGCGCGATGATTCCAAAAATCGAAGGCGAGCTTCCCTTCGTTGAGAGTGAAACCGGTGATGTTGTACGTCTTCACGACGGGAGCCGCGTTTCCAGATCTGTAAGCAAGAAACGCCTGAGAACCGTTCATCTTAGTACCCGTCGGATTGATAGCCCAAGCGACCCAGCCGTTGGGTTCAGATGGAGTAGCGACGAAGGCGACGGAGAGAGATGAATTGGAGGCATTGTAGGTGTAATAGAGGGATGTCTCGAGTTGGGGAAGGTCCATGCAAGAATCGAACCGTGTTTTCTCGGCGGAGAGAATATTCTGTGAAGAGCAAGTTTGCGAAATCGCCGGGGAAATTAAAGAGACGAAGCAAGCAACGGCTAAGATAAGCAGAGAAGAAGAAGCCATGGCTGAGAGTTATCTGGTGTGGTGCGGTGTTTGGTTTTAATTAATAAACATGGACATGTAACGTATATATAGACGCAGAGCCTAAAGCTGCGGAGTTTGATACAGTGGATCGCTGCTTTGATATAAGAACCGTTTAGAGCCGTTAAGATGGTGCCACGTGCTGAGTTGACCGCAAGATAGAAAAAGTCACGTTCACGATGTGAATTGGTTTGTTAGAAAAAAGTCGGAGATGATTTTAATAGGGAAGGAGGAATTTGGGTAGAGCATGTGGAGAGTGCGTGTTCTTGTTAACGTTGACTGCAAGTAGCGGTCCGTGATATTTTCGCTATACATTTGTCAACTTATATTTTTCTATTCAAATGAGTTGAAATATACTTTTGTTTATATGCATGACTTTTTACTCTAGTTTCGCGAGAAAAATCCCCTTCGTATTGAATGGGCAATCGTGTATAGTTTCCCTTCGTATTGAATGGGTAATTGTAGTGTATATAATTCCCTTTTTTTGGAGAATATAGTTTTGGAATGAAATAAAAGAATGAGGGGATTGTGAATATAAAACTCATTAAATCAACACAATAAAAGGTTGGTTAAATGTTCGAGTATCGACTTAGAGTGCTACGAGTTTTTTTGGTGGTATGCAGTTCTAGAAAAATGCAAAAAAATACAAAGAATATGTATTGAAAAATTAAGAATGTCTTTTTGTGATGTTTTAGATACCACTTTTATGATTAGTGACTATTTAAAATGATACTCTCTTTACTGCATCGATAAAAAGGTTACCGATCGAATTCAATGAGATAAAGTTGAAACCAAAACTTAAGTTTAGTAGTTTGTATTAATATTTCCATGGCATTACCATTTGAATTCAAGTTCATATAATGCGTGTTGTTGAATAAAATAGTCTAAAATGTATGAAGATAAAAGTTACAACTTATAACCCGCAAACTAACAAACCCAATAAGAAAGTTTGAGGACCATCCAAACTTTTAAAACGATGATCTACGCTCCAAATGATATCATCAGAGACTAGTCATGGTTCTAGACAAACTATAAATGGACCAATGCGTCAGAATTTCTGGTTAATAAATTTACAATTTTGAATTTCGAATTTGAAAGGGAATGTTATTGTTTGTTTTTCAAATGACAATGTCAATAACGTTGAACAAAGGGGTATTATCGGAATTTTGCCTTATGTCATGTCATGAAAATTGGAAATGAGCCAAATTTCATTTCTTTGTTATTTTGTGTTTTCGTTTTGTTTTCCTTAGTTGTTGGGCAACTTTGAATATATACCGAATGCCCGTCTCCTCAATTACTCCTTTTTTCATCCTCTTTTTTATTTTTCTTTATTTTATTTTATTCTAGGATCGGTTCTTTCTGATAAAAATTAGGCACATAGACCCCATATTTAACAAATTGTCAATACCTAATTTCTGTAAAATGTTCCCACAATTCTCTCTAATTAAAAATCTCTAGGAGAAAAGTCGATGTTCTTTTCGTCAGTATAACAAAAGGAAACTGTCCTCCTTATTTTCATGAGATATAAAGACGAAAGTAAAGAAGACGACATAACAAAAGGCTGCTTACATAAGCATTATTGCATACGTGACGTTTATATAATATATAGTCCCGATGTATTATTTTCTTGTTCACGTGGGTCGTAGAAAATATAATATTGTCCTCCTCTTTATAGTATATTCACATATTTAATATCCATCATAGGAGCTAGAAAACAAAAATAAAGAAAACTTAGATTTTTAAAGTTTCTATTCCGGATATTTTAGATATTAATTATAATAAAAATCTATCTATAAATATATTTTAGATATTGTATCAACGTTCTTCATATATATGTGATCCGAAGATTTTTTTTGTGTATAGTTCTGACTTTTGAAGAACGAGATGGGGCGAGAGACAGACAGGTAATAAGAACATGTTCGAAGTTTTAATAATTTTGGTCTTGGAAAATAAATGATGAAAACATAATTTTGTCAAAACTGTGTATCCCGAATTTTTTTTTTTTTTTTTCTTTCCCTGTAATTAATGGCAGGCATATAATTTCGTTTGTTTTTAGTTAAACTGAAACTCTAGTTTGCATCAGACTTCTCACTTTTCAAATATGTTGCGAACTAGTGGTGTGCGTCTATGTGTTTGTTTTGCGTCTGCATTTCACTTAATAAATTAAGAAAGTATTTCAACTTTTATATACGTTCCCGTACATATAAAGTAGGACAAAACATAGAGATAACATAGAGAAAACATAGGGTATATCAATCATCTAGGGAAACATTAACACAATCACATACACAAACATGACTATCTTTGATAATATATTATTAAAATTCAATTGATAACTAATCCTAACAAAAATACTCACAAATCACACCCAAAAGAGAGAGTGAAGGCATAAAGATTAGAAAAAATTGGAAGAAAGATCGGTGAAAAAGGTTAGAAAAAATAAAGAAATCGCACACGCCTTTATTAGTCGTTAATTGTATTTATAATGAAACGCCATTAGTCTAGAAACAATCAAACATGGGCTGTCCACGCTAAGGAATATAATACTTTTCCATAAATTTGATCTTTGAATTCTCACTACTTTTACGACCTGTTCATGTATAATCTTTACTATTTCATTAGTTTAGAACTTTTTTACAATTTTAGAAAACTAGTCAAAGTATATAATTCTAATCTATCTTTTCTCGGCAACAAGAATATAATGTATACGAAATAACTTTTGTTTTAATAGCTTCTTTGGAAGAAAAGAAAATATCTAATTCCAATTCATTTGAGGTGAATACTACCATAAATCTGTTTAGTGACCGTGTTCAAAATCCAAGACTTATTCATTACGATTGCACCTAGACCAGATTCGAAAGAGAGGATTACCTTCTTCAAAATGCCCGAGTGAACTACCGACGAAGGTGATCTTGTTCTTCACATCAAGAGATATGAGAAACTAAGTCATATTAGTTAATCATATTAAACGGATATGAGAAATTAAGCTTGATTATGGTAGGAGATTAGAGCTTGAGCTTGAGAGAGCAAAGAAGGAAGAAGAAGTTTGTAAATATCCAAAAATATATGTTATTGAATGAAGTCATACTAAGTGTGTTTCTTTTACAATTGATTAAACATAATGGGAACAAACCGGTAATATGTACCATTGATTTACACTAAACCAAATCAACCCAAATCTAATATAGATTTTATGAATCATTCCACTGAAATCGCTCTATCAATACAATCTTGAAAAAATATATATAAAATCTATGAAAAAATAATTTCATCCAAAATAGACGAAAACTTTATTTGCTAAATGAATTATAAAAACTATGAGATATAACACATTCCCAAAAAAATGAAGAATTTGTATGCTTGAGGATGTTTGAGGGTGAAAATACACAAAACTTCCTTTAAAACCAATGGTTAGGAATCAAATTCAACATTTGGTCAAAGCATGGATTGAATTTTAGTTAATTAACTTCAACCAAGATTTACATTATGTACCCAAAATTTATAGTTCAACTAGTACCTTGAATTTTGATGTTGGAGAAACGACTAATTAACCTGGTTTATCAAAGACCAAAACCATGTGTCAAACGTCCTCATGGTTTATTTACTAAGAAAGACGTTCTTAAAAAAGCATGGTCTATATATGAAGGATAACGTAAATATGGGTTTTGTGCTAACGCAAATATGGGCCCAAAGCCCATTGTGCTTTGATCATCAGGTAGACAGGTACCATCGTTGTAAATCTTCTTAAATCACCACAAAATTTCTTGATTCACTTTCAGATATTGGTCTTATTTGAATCACAGACGAATTCTTAGTCGCCGGTTAGTCCATTTTCCTTATAAAATTCGTTATTACTCGTCGCATTTCTCCAATAACTATGCTATATTTCTAACTGCGTAAAACTCGTGATCTCTGTAGAAAACATGGCGGTTCCATAGCTGACCAAGAAAATCGTGAAGAAACGCACCCAGAAGTTCTAGGCCCCAGAGTGATCACCTTCGAGGTTTTGATTCGCGTGTAAGGAGAAAGTTCAAAGGATGTGCGTTAATTCCAAACATTGGGTATGGATCAGACAAGAAAACTCGTCATTATCCCACAACTTATCTTCGAAGAAGAGGAAGGAGATCCTTGTGCGTGCTTCTCATTTGGATGTTGTTGTTTCAAACAGATTAGCTAGGTTACTAAGCCGAGAAGACGAGTGAAAAAAAAAAACAATGACTCTTTGTTAGAAGAGTCTCTCTTCTTTCTTTTATTATGTTCCAAGACTTAGATTAGAATCTACCTTTATAAATATTACATTTGCCTCCAAATGTCCTCTTCTTTTAATATTGCAACTTTTGTCTTGGGCTTAGCATCTTATCTTTATGGTATAAAATTTTGACCAATGTTTTAATGTGCTTACCATCATGCTGAAATTTTGTTGATTAATTATTCAAAATGGCAAGTGTTAGAGTATGGTTGAATGCATCCAAATTCAATTAATAAGATATTAATAATCGTACTATATGGAAGATTAGATTTTATTAAATAATTTGCGCTGATCCTGAGATTGGTTCTATGGTAACTTAAAAAGTTTGAAAACCAGTATAAAATTAATACAGAAACTGAAAGACCCAGATTTTGCTCCAAGTTGTAGCGGGCAGACCCGGTAAAAGTCTCTTCAATTTCGGTCAAATAACCGATTCTTTAAAAAGGTGATTAACCTTTGCTTTGTTTCTTTCGTCTCTCGTTCCTTTTCAGAAATTTCGCGGCTTCTTTTCCTCTTGGACACTCCGGGAGATTCTACGCACGACGCGTCGCCGCAAGTCGATTAGAGAGAGGAATCGGGAAGGAGAAACGAATCGTTTCGGTTGGAGATTTTGCTTTATCGGATGGTGACAGGCTCGGCGTCCGCCATGGTGGCGAAACAAGCAGAGCTGTTAAAGGAAGACGGAAACAGTTGCTTTAGGAAAGAGCGTTTTGGTGCGGCCATTGATGCTTATACCGAGGTACAATGGTTCTCACTAGTTTTTCACTTTCCCTCTCTCATTTCATCGTTTAGGGTTTTGTATCCTTTAGAATTTGAATTTGATTTAGATCTGCGTGGTGATATAACCTCTGGTTAGAATCTTGAAATTGGACGATTCATTTGGAATCAAGACAGAATTTCATCCAAATTCGGAGTGTTTTCGAGAATATTCAATTGGTTAGAATGTAAACAGTCGGAATTTAGGATTTATGTGTTCATCGATAAGTTATCAGTTTACAGAGATGTTACCATTATCAAGGAAGACTTATTCATTTATTTGTTTTCGTGATCTTCTTGTCATCTCTGTGTAATTCTAAAGGCGATAACTTTGTGCCCAAATGTTCCGGTCTATTGGACGAATCGAGCTCTTTGCCACAGGAAGCGAAAGTATGTATGTTCAGCCAAAGAAATTTATACTTCTGATAAATTCTCATGCCTTATCTTGTTGCTTATGTTTGATGTCATTTTCAGGGATTGGACTAGAGTTGAAGAGGATTGTCGCAAGGCTATTCAGCTTGACCACAATTCTGTCAAGGTTTGATTCTTTTGGTTATCATATCTAGAAAGTTCTCTCCTTTTTGGCTGGATCTTTGTGGAATTTATCAGATTTTCGTTCTCTTATTGGCATTTTTTTCAATCCTTTCTCCTCTCTCATGTGGGGTTTTACAATTATGTTCTGTGACAGGCCCACTACATGCTAGGGCTTGCATTATTGCAGAAGAAAGAATATGCTGATGGTGTCAAAGTGTTGCAAAGGGTATGGATCCTTGTTTATCCTAAGATTTTTTTTTTCTGTAAAAGGTATTTAGCAGACAAAAATAGGCATGCTCTTTTAGGCCATAACCTTGACCACTAAGTAGTTAAGTTTCCAAATTCCATCTTAAAGAAGAGGTAAGGTGCCATAGTTGTTAAAATTGACATTGAGATTAGTGAGAGAATCACTAGGGATGGGGGATAGATAATTTGTCATGAATGATACGAAGCAATAGTTGTGATACTCGTTTCTTGCTAACTTGATGTGTGGTTACGTGTTCCATACAGGCTTTAGATCTTGGAAGAGCTGCGAATGGTTATATGATAGAAGAAATATGGGAAGAGCTTGCTAAAGCAAAATACATGGAATGGGAAGAGGATTCTGCGAGGCGGTCATGGGAATTGAATAGTTTGAAGTAGGTTCTTTTTCTTACTTGGAACTATGGTTCATTATATGGAACTTATTGTCACATGTTGGTGTTAGGGAAAATTGTGTGGGTGCTCTGAATCAACAACGTGCTATGGATATGTCTCAAACAGAAGAAGAATCGTCAGAAGAAGGCTATTCTTGTCATACTAAGCAATTGAAAGCTCTTGATCATGTGTTTGAGAAAGTTGCAGAAGTCGACAAACCAACTGAGGTTTTTGCATTAACTTTTTCTTTATAAGCTTTTCGAAGACCACTCTTATATTCATATCTGAGGATAAATACAGGTGCCAGATTATTTGTGTTGTAACATCACTCTGGAGATATTCAGAGATCCTGTGATATCTCCAAGTGGGGTTACATATGAGAGAGCAGCAATTATTGAACATATCAAGAAGGTTGGGTTTTATCAAGATCTTGAGCATTGATCTCTCTTTTGTTCTTCATCCCCCTATTAAGATTTGGTCGTTTGCTATAGGTTGGGAAGTTTGATCCGATAACGCGTGAAAAAATCACGGAGGACAAGCTTGTTGCGAATCTGGCTATCAAGGAGGCAGTGGCTGCTTATCTAGAAAAACATGCCTGGGCTTACAAGATGGGTTGATGATTCAAAAATTTGGGGGCTTAAGAACATACACACAATTGAAGCATGTGGGAAATTGAGGTTTGAACTGAACGAAACACAAGGAAGGACTGCGTTCTACTTTGATTTTTCACTTTTGTGTGTTGTTTTTGCTTGCTCATGTGTAAGATGATTCTCTGGTTTTCTATGTACATATGAATTTTTTGCACATATTAAGCCACCTCCGTTTAGCCTACACATACATGGCATTTACCTAAAAATCATGATCAAGTTCCTCGAAAATGTCATATTTAGATTCAGTGTCAAAGAAACCAACGTCAGATTATCCATAAATAGAAAAACCAAAGATATTTCCAGTTCTTAAAAATGAATTCAAAGTTCACATTTTAAAGTAAATGCAAAATAAAATAAAAAAACAACAAAATTTGAGTTTTTATAGATAGGATTTTATTTAGCACTTATCTTCATCTTATCCTATCTGACACATGCTCATCATCATCTTAGTCAAAACAAATATCAAGTATTTTTTTTCCATCACTAGACTCAAAATTAGACTTATGATGTTCGCAACCAGATCATCAACTTTAAATGTGTTTTTTTTAGTTTAACAAATATCTCCTAGTTCTACATAAGTTTCTTCGAGAAGTCCATACTGAGCATGAACAACACAATTTGCAACTAGTATATCCGCATTCTTCTTATTTTACCTTATTTCCTCTGGCAAACAACTTCATGTTCAATGAGACCTACAGAAAATTATATAGATGAAAAAAAACCATAACATTTGTTAACCCATGAAAAAATAATTCTTAGTCTGTAGAAGTCCTCGGCCTCATAAGCTTTACTATCACTCGACTTACCGTATCAAACTTATTGAAACTTGTCTTGACAGGAATTAGGAAACATGGGAGAGGACTCAAAAACATTTTTACTGCGAGATGGTTATTCTTCCGGTTCATATTAACTCACATTAGTATCTTCTTATGCAAGTTAGACGTGGTTAATTTATCTTCTTAGGATGTGATATCATAAGTGATGATTTTCCAATGCCTGTGTACATGATTGAAGAGAACAAGTCGTAATTGAGACAACTTGGGTGCCGTCGTTGACTTAAGACATTGTATGTCTTCTTCACAGTTTTCTCGTTCTTGTTTGCACATGGTTTATATAGTTAATCAAAGAAACTTACATGAATATGGTGGAATCGTCTATTTGCTTTAAGAAATTTGAAGCACTTGATTCAGTACAAGAGTATTGTATGGAGTTTACACCAAAAATCTTGGCTGATGTTAAGGGAGTGAGGAACCCTTATTTCTTAATGGGACATTTTGAATGAATGAAACTATGATCTTATTTTAGCTGCTTTTTCTTAATGTCATTCTCTGTCTCAACACTTCTTTGACAACGATGGGAAAGAATAAGGTGTTTTGGCTGAGTCGCAAGAGGAAGGTGGTGTTTTGGCTCTAACATGGAATGACAGTAACGAAATATTTACATCTCGATAGACTAGCCTTCAAAGCAAATCTTTAGTGCAATTGTTTGTAGCTTAAGAACTTCATCTCCTAGGAGACCCACCATTAAACTAAGATTTATATATTTTATTAGTAATTTGTATATGGAAAAAATTCAAATATTTTTTATAAAAAAAAGAAAACAAAACAAACTAGATCATAATTTTCATCACTTTTAGAATGGTTGTTGGATATCCAAACTTTATTCTTATTTTTTGTATACTTTACAAATTCAGTGTTGATGAAAGATGTTTTAAGTATGAAAGATCATTTGGTTTAACGCATAAACACACTTGAAAAGTAGCAGTAGTGACATCCCAAGCGAATCCTCATATATATAATTTTAAAAAAAAGGATTTAAGACATATCATCCACTGAGGACTATATATATCAACCTGGCCATGACCATTACTATTTTGATCAATAATTCTTATAGAAATTTTTAAAATAAGTTAGTAAATCATCTTCTCTATTGTAGGGTAAAATGATTTTATCAATTGGTTTTCGCTAGAAATAGTCTAAAATAAAAGTGACACGACCGTTTCTTTTTCCTGCATCAAGAGCTCCTATCGTAAGTCGTTTATAATTGTTCTATGGATCCATATTGATAGCCGGGCGACTTAAAATTGACAGAAACCGAGGTTAGTGGCAGCCACTACAAGTGACACGTCTCCACAATCCTATTAAGAAGAGATGACCAACATCAGATCCAATCCCAAAAAAGATTAAGATTCGTTAGTGGCAAGTCATACTTAATCTAAAGACGTTGGGGATAAAATGAATTTTATTTTAGGAGGAGGAGTTCAAAATAGAAGGAGACATGAGACAAGAGAGAAAAAAACCTAGAGTATATCATCGCCGCTTCGAAGAGCTAGCGATCGAAAATCATAGCGATGTTATTCAAAGTAGTACTATTGTTTAAGGATTATTCATCAATAGAAAGCTTATCTTAGCAAAACGATGGTGACAAATCTGAATTTTTTTATTTTTTTTTAATCCAGGGGTAGATTCCCAGACTAATATCCTGGGCTCAGTCAGACCAGGCCAGGTTCACTTGAGAGGGTTTTCCTTGGACTTTTGGGCCAATGTCCGCGTTAGGTGTCCAGAAGAGGCATGGTAGTTTCCGCGTGAAAGGGGAATCGAACCCAGATGGTGATTGCCACCACATGCCCGTCCTTCCACTTGGACTATCTAGTTCGGACAACTTTTTTTTTTTTCTCATGAACAAATCAGAGCCTTTAGATTTGTTTATACTATAATTAATTTCCTTTATATTTAGCAACTGAAGAATCATGGTCTTATATATTCATCTTGTTGGCTAAAGTGTTTCCTCTCTATTTTGTGTTGCTTCCGATCTAAATCTAGTTTCTTGTCAGAGCCGTCGCGTGATAGACGCGAGCAACGCAACGGCTGTGGCCCTCCGAAAGATTTTTTTTTTACTGGCCCTAAAAAATAGAGTAATTTCCTTATATTATTTATAAACAATTTCAAAATCTATCGCGAATCGAAGATAATGGTTGGATTTACATAAATTAACAAGAAATTGACTTGAAAATCAAAAAAAAATGTTGAGGAAAGCCATTAAAATCGCAGCCGTCATGAATTAGGGTCGTCATGAATTAGGGTTGCAGAACCCAATTCTGAGGAAGAAGAAGATAATAGTTAAATGACGATTTTACCCTTCATTTAATTTAAAATAAAAAGAATCGGTCCAAAAAAATTTTGTTTGTGGCCCAACTCTTTGTTGCTACGGATCTGTTTCTTGTAAAAATTCATTTTTTATTCAAAGAAGTCACGTTTGAACAATAAAATATCATCTAAGATAGAGATATTGTTTATATTAGTCAAGTAATAAATTTTGAGATAAGATATTCAAAGCAATGAATGAATTTCGCCTAATGAGACGGAAACTTTGGTCATTGGATAGAAAATAAACTATTTTTCCTTATATATACGAATCCACTCGGGACACGTAAACGGTAAACCCATCATTGTGGATCATTAAGATTCGTTTTTCTTTTTTCTTATGGGAATTGTTTTTGATCCGTAGAATAAAAATCCATAAATTGTAAACGTTACTTCTCGTGGATAAAAAGTTGAAAGAATCAAATTCTTTCTTTTTTTGGCTTTTCTGTGAAAGTTGGGTGAGAGGTACACCAAAGAGTGGTTTTAGGACCAACCCCCATATTCTATATGCTCTCTCTATTAAATATTCCCTATCTATCCATCTATTGACCCATAATTATTACGAATCACGAGTTAGTGGCAATTTCGTGATTCTATATTAACTTTCAAGCAATCTAACAAATGAAAATACATGTGATTTTTATCATTACTTTACATGCCTTTTATTGCGATATCTAATATATAATTCTTTAAAATATTTGATTTCAAACTCTTCCGTTAAGATATTATAAATTTATAATCATCCGTAAATTTAGTTAATTATAATATTATTTCTAATTCATAGATAAAATAATAATTTTATTTACTTATTAACTATAGTTTAAGCAACGAACATGTTTATGTCCCTAATAAAAGAAATATGAATACATTAAGAGGTATTAGGGACAATTAAACAAGACTAAGAAAATCTAATGAAAAATAGACCAAAAATTTTAAAATTCATAAAAAAATTTTAGGTTTTGTTTTTTGAAATTAGCCTTTTGAATTTGGAAGCTTTTAATTTATAAATTGTTTTTAAAATTAAAAGCCTTAAATGATGTTTGATATGAGAGGAATTTTTGTGTCAAATTATGTCAGATTCCATTAAATACTGTTAGATTATCTCATATTTCCCTAGATACCGATATAATTATTACTCCCTCTGTTTTTAATTATAAGATGTTTTAAAAAAAATACAAAGATTAAGAAATGTATTGGTTTCTTCAAAAAAAAGTATTTAATAGTTACTTTACAACAAATTTAAATCATAAAAGATACTGCATAATATAAATAATTATAAAATATCAAATACAATTAAAACTTGCATTGAAAAATGAGAACATCTTATATTTTGAAACAAAAATAAATCCTAAAACATCTTATATTAAGAAATAGAGGGAATATTAAACAACATCTTATATTTTGAAACAAAAATAAATCCTAAAACATCTTATATTAAGAAATAGAGGGAATATTAAACAAGCATCATTTTTCCCAAATTCAGCCCTTACCATTTTAGTCATAAAATTTAGGATATTTTTTTTAAAAAAAATAAATAAAATAGGAATAGATATTTTGTTAGATCTTAGTATAAAATGTGATCCATCTTAAAAAAGTTTATTATAGCACGAGAAATCACATCATAAATCATGAAAACTCGTGACTTTGAAAATAAACTCCCTTTCCCGGAAAGCGTGGGAATAGGATTAATTTGTTTGGTGTTTCTGAGTGATGTGAAGAACAAGACATGACAGTCTTTTCTATGTATTTTAATGAATAAATATACTTTACACAAAGAAACAGACGAAAACTACACGGTTACTTGTTGACCAAGACATCCCACTCAATATAAACCAACATTGATTATTTTATTACCCAGGAAAAACATCAAAGGAAAAAAAACTATTCACACAGGTTTCTACTTACATCTCATATACGAAAAACCATAATAATATCATTCAGATCCTAAAGATATGAATAATTTACAAAAATTCTTCAAAGCCAAACGAAAGAAAGAAACCAAAAAGAGACAGAATTTAGATAATTTACATTGTGGAGATCTTTTTCAGGAGCTTCTTCTTCTCTCAAGCTGTGTGAGTGAGATTCATAGCTTTTCTCAGTCTGTCCAAGATCCCATTAGCTTTCCTCTGTGCCCTAGAGGTTCCTTCACGCGCAAGCTTTGATATCGTTCCATGAGCATTCTCTTCTTCTTTAATCTCCTTCCACTTCGTCCTGTCACTGAAACAAATCGTATGCAATATCACAATCGCGTTCTCTTTGTTCCGCTTGCATTCGCTCTCTCGAGTCAGCTTCAGTAACCAAGAAACCCCACCGAGCTCACTCAATTCCTCCACAGCTTTCCAATGAGTAACAAGCATTGCCAATATAGCTAAAAGCTCATCCACGTATAACCCACTCGAGATTTTCTTACCTAAAACCCTAACTGCACCGTCCTTCACAGCTCTGCTTCTGTTTTCGTGTGCGATACAGAGAGTGAATATCGCTGCAGCTGCGTCTTTGATAGCTAACGGATTCCCTTCTTCCAACAGATCAAGAAGCGGTTTCAAGATTCCGGATTTACCTATAAGCACTTTGTTCGAATCGAGCGCCGATAATGTAAAGATCGCTGCAGCTGCGTTGCTTCTCGTGGCAACGGTTCCACGTCTCAACGCATCGATCAGGAGAGGAATCACGTTAGGGTTTTCGCAGACGAGTTTCTTGTTGCTGTCATCGTGTATCGATATGTTCAACAATGTTGTGATGACATCTTCTTGAAGATTCTCATCTGGATTCGAGTTTGAGCCGTTTAACAACGGAGTCACCAAACGTGTGATTTCATCTGAAGATTCACCGAAAAGAGCTCGAAATTCAGGACCTTTCTTGGTTAAAAGTCTTAGCTGTTTAGCAGCTGAGTTTTGATCTTGAAGAATCGAAGATGAGATTTTACATAGCAAAGAATCGAAAATCTCACGATCTGTTCTCGTTACGACTTCCTCATCGTTCACGAGGTTAGAAGGAGATCGATTCGTCGTATCTAAGCCAACCTTATTGCACCATTTTGAGATCATTTCACGGATTAAGAAATTGGGAGTTAAAGCTGTGTGAGGAAGAACTTGCTGAGTCTTTGGACATGTTCTGTTCCCTGAGCTTAACCATTTCTGTATGAATGGCTTGTCGTATGTCTGCAATAACACATACATGGAAATTAAAATTCAAATTCAATTTTTAACGAAATTCAATTCAATTTTAACCAAAATTTAATGAATAGTCAATTCAATCTTAACGGAATCCGATTTCTGGGGACATTGTTATTTCCAGATTTATCAAACAAGACAAGAAAATGCAGAATTATCTTCTCAGATCGTTTTTTTCTGGGTTCAATTCCATTATAAAAAAAAAAAAAAAGCCTCCAGATTTCCTCGTTCTGAGATTCCAATTGGTTCAAAAATCTGTTTTTTTTTCCATCAGTTAAGAAAAAGTTTCAATTTTCTCCGTCGGTTAAGAAAAACAGATGAAAAGTTTCAATGCCCAAGCAAAATCCCCCAAAATTCTAAAAGAAAAATAAGTCACCAAACCAACCAGAAAAAGCCAAAAACGGAAAAAACTCAAAACCCTAATTGAAATCGAAAATGGTGAAGTGACTAACCAAACCAGAAGCCAAAACGACGGGATCCCGCATGAGCTCGTTGGAGAGAGGACAACGAAACTCTTGAGGACAAGAAACGGTCTCGAGCATCTCAAGAGAAGAAGATTTCGCCATCTTCCTCATCGTCGCTTCTTTCAAAGCAGACAAAGCCTCCTGTAACTGATCGATTGTCTGAACACTCAATTCATCTTCTTCTTCGATTTTCCTCAGCAGTTTCTTCATCTCACGTTTCAGTTCCTTCGCCTTCGCAATCGCCGTCGGATCCGAATCGAAAACACCGGTCTTCGCCATCTCCGTCGGATCCACCGCCGGATACTCACACAAAACTCTCCTCGGATTAAGTTGCCGAATTTTCTGGTTTTAATTCTCACATCAATTTTTATTTATTATTTTTTTCTTTTCTCTCTGTGAAAGAGAGATAGATAGAGAAAGAGCAATAAATATGAGGACTGGAGAGGAAGAGAGAAGAAGTAGTGTTGTAGTGTAGTGCCACTATAATAAAATTGTGGCTTGCACCGAATTTGCCACGTCATTGATAATTCATTAGATATAATTAATATAATGAGATTTGGGAATTTTAGTTTTTTAATAAAATCTGAAAATTAAAAAATTGAAATAAAAGGTTTTAAATAATGCAGCACGTATGACCTACCTCGCGACTAAGGTGTCAAACCACAGCCGACACGAATAGTATCATATACACGTTTTTATTCCTCGTTAAACCGCGGCTTAACTTTTTTAAAAATAAATTGGAAAAATGGCTACGAAGACCAACATATAATCACGCTGCTTATTTGGTCCTAGAAAGCGAGTATTATTCTTTTACTTGGGTCGCATATGTCTTGGCTCTCAGACCCATAATCTCTCCAACCGATAGTTTATAGGCGAGTCATACAATACAGTGAACCGACTAATAATCACTACGACAAAATGTGTCATGTAACAACAAATTTTTACCATGAATTTATTTCGTTACTGATTTGCCGCACATCTGCGCTAAGTTTTTTTTACGAGAGATTTGCGCTAAGTTTGTGAGGAAATGACTTTCGCTGCAAAAGTTGTTATCAACTTGACATGAATATAACTAATTTGCCATGAATTTTCGATGAATTTGTGATGAAATGACTTTCTTTGCAAACATTTCATCACAATTACGTTGATAATTTGTCATGAATTTATGAGGAATAATTTGTCATAATCTATTAGATAATTTATCATGAAATTTATGAGGAAATTGGTTTTGTTGCAAGTTCGTTGATAATAATAATGACAAATTAGTGTGGAGTTGTGGCTAATTTATCGTTACTCGAGTCGAGAGTTTCAGCTTATTTGGTTTAAAGTTTAAATTAAGGTTTAAATGAATAATTTAGAAAGGTGAGAATTAAAAAAATAAACTTTGACGAATTTAGTAGCAAATTTGTCACGATTTGTCGTTAGTTCCTGGTAAAACATGTAAGAAATTAATGACTAATTGTGGCAAAGTTGTTGCTAATTAATGAGGAATTAGCACAACATTTTCTTACATATAATTGTTGAGAATCAAACTCTAATTAAAAACAACCATCTCTCATAAATCCTCTTACTACACTCCCTCAGTTAGCATTTATAATTATAACTTATGATTAAAATAATAATTATAATATAAATTATATATTTTATCATTCAAATTTAATTTAATTTTTCAATTACAAATAATTTTTATTTAATTTTATTTCATTTCTAAATATTTATTTATTTCTAAAAAAACAAATCATCACAAAGTCGAAGCTACTTAGCAATTTGCAACGATCATTTATTCACTAGTTAACCCGACTGTATTCCAACAATGATTTACGTTGGTAAATTATTGCTAAAATTAGAAGAATTAGCAACGACCACAAATTGCACTTTCAGTGACGAGTTAACATAGAATTAGCCACGATACGATTGAATAGCAACAATCATTAAATTGTCGCTAATTCTTACCTAATGGTCCATATCGATGATTTAGCGACGATTATGGTGGTGATAATTCACTTACAGTGGATGAAAAACATCCATACAAAGATACGTACTTGGTGTGCATTCATGTCATACAAGTTGTCTTTCGATATATATGAGGGTGTGATACATCATGTAGATTACTTGATCTAATTAAACTGTCAATGGTTTGTCATTTACGTTAAAAGCATGATATAGTTATACTTTTTTATTTTAAAATTAAAACTATCCCCAAAAATTTTGCCAATCATACCTAGTCTTAGCTAAGAATTTTTTTTCATTACATCCAATGAAAGAAAAAAATGACATATGTATATGATTATGTATCTCTACTTTTAACCTTCATCCAAGACCAAACTATTTCTGTTATGTCATATATCAGAAACTATTTTATAAACTCACTAAAAGAAGATAAGTTCATGAAACAAGTTTATAATCTTATACTCTCAAATATGTGACTTTTGGATGAATTATATAATTTTTTCTTGATTTGAAACCCAAATTTTTATAAGGAGGATAACCCATCCATTTGGTTTTCGAAAACCTATTAGATCTTACTTTTATTTCATGATTTCTCTTAATTTCACTCTACTTAACAAGCTTTTTCTACCTAAAAAGGAAAAAAAACTTTACGCTTTTTTCTGATAACAAAATGCTTAAAATACCGAATCCTGATTTTCGTAAAAAAAAATTCCAATAAATCTCTGCTATTTAAATTTATCTTTTTTGTTTTTTAAGATCTAAGAAAAAATTTATGAATTACAAATTATTTGTCTAATAGATTTCGAGAAATCTAATTCAATAGAAAAATCTAGTTAAAAATATAATTTTTTGTCGATAAAATTTATTCTAAATTAGTTTATCAGATAAAAGAAGTAAGTTATTTGTTCTTAAATTAGTTGTCTGGTTTCCATTCTTTGATTATTTGTGAACCTTATGTATTTCTTAAATTTCAAAGTTTAGTTATTGATCATTAAAAAAAAAAAAAAAGTATATCATCGTTAACTATATTTATTAAAACTTATTTCTTTTTCCTTTGTTTTTTTTTGTCGGCTTCTTTAGTATGCAATTGAGATCAAAAATAGAATGTACTAAAAAAATTAAAATAGAATGGAATTAAGACGGCCAAGTGTAAATGAAACTGGGAGGAGTGAAGCAGGGCGAGTGGGACCCGCATAGTTATTCCAACATGGCAACATGGGAACAGCTGTCTTTCCGCGTGGATTCTCTATTTTTCTTGTACTCTTTCCATCTCCTCACTCCCTCTGATTGATTCTATATCTTATTTGACATTTTTGCCCCTGCCGGTTTCCGCATTTGTTTTTTTTAGTTAGTTCAAAAAATATGAAAATAGAAAAGAAACATGTTATCATAGACTCATAGCTCTCCACGCGTGAATGGGTGAATTAAGATCTTTGACCAAATGCATTGCATTCAAAAGTATAGGCTTTAGGATTTGATTGAGAGCATTTGTAGGAGTGGTTGGGCAAGAATCGTCTCTACGAGCAGTTGATAGAACATAGAAGATCTGATTGGTCACAATATTTGAACCAAGCGATCATAGAATTTTAAGCGATTGTAAATAAGGCGGTTAGAAACAGTGGTTGAAGAAGGTAGTTCAATTATAGAAGATGGTTGAATATTTGATATGATTAGTTATATTGTAGCAGTTGCATCGTATCAATAGATAAAATGATATATTTTTAGAGTTTTTGGTTGTATAATTATGTTTAATATATTGAAAAAACGAAAATTTTAAATTAATAATATTAACTATTAAGTATTAAGAAACATATATTATAATAGTGGTTAAAAAAAGTATAGATTACAGTTATTCTTTTTAAAATTTTCATAATGCTAAGAAAATATAGATTACAATTACATTTTTTTAATATAAAGAAGATCATTATAAATCGAAATTTCGTACCAAATATTTTTCTTGACAAGTGAATTATTATTAAAAACAAAAGTATTTATAGAAAAAAAAATTGTTGCTAACATCTTTTTAATTGAATATATTATTTGTTACATCAATTATGAAAATATTTATTTTATAGACGGTTAAAAGTTAAAGCTAGGTTTTGATTAGTAACTTTGTTTGAGGTGATTCGAGATTTAATTTTTAGTTTAGTTACCATTGGGGTGGGGGAAATTAAGATGGTCAGTTGAAATAGATGATTTTTAAAATATGATTTAAAATTCAAATGGTTGTGAACAGTCCATAATAGGTGAAGTTATAACAAGAAGTCATATTGGTTATATTATTTAAGGTGGATGGAGGCTGAGAATATCTTTTTTTACCATTTAGATGGGCAACTAAAACATGTGTTTCGAACCAATAGATGAAAATAAATTGTTGAAGAAGACATTTATTGAGGTTATATTGGAGGTTCCGTTTAAATAAGACGATTACACAATTTTTAACGGTTGTAGAAAATACGGTTAGAGATAGTGGTTAGACAAGCGGATTTGGTACCATAAAACGGTCCAACATTAAAATTAATTAGTAACATTTTAGTTATTGAATAGTGTAATTAGTTAAAATGGTTTTATATAAATTTATTTAGATAATTATTTAGAATATACTACAATAATAAATATTTTAAGAATCATAAAAAAAAATATTAAAAAGGAATATGTGATTATCGCTGTCTACAAGCGAAATCTCAAGTCCTTATCTCTTACTGGTCATTCGAATCTTGTCAATCATGTGATGAATGCCTCTAGAAAAATCATTTATGAAATGATTTGGATTTGATGATTGTACTGATTGATCAAATTGGTGGAAGTTAGTAACTATGGATTATTACTATAAGCAATGTCTTTATGGTTTGGAGATGTAGGCAATAAGTGGATTATCCTAGTGGAATCTCTTCATTGTATATTGATGATTTGGGTTCCTTTCATATTGGGATGAGGGTCTTGGTGAGTATAAAAAGATCGATGTGCGGTCTCGTCTGCCTCAAACCCAATATTTATCTCGTTCATTACATAATGTCTGGATGTCTCAGAATTATGTCAATTTTCCAAAATTAGAAAGATTTAGGTGAATTGTTCGATGTTTTGTACCAGCCATGCTTGTTTTTCATTCACATTACCGGTATGCTTTGGTGTATGATCTCGAGTAAGCTCATTTCTATAAATACTCTTTTTTTATATAAATGATCATTCTCTTTTATATTCCTGGCATCATTGAAGATTTCTGTTACCACTTTCCGTTCTTTTTATTTTTTTTCATCGGTTTCTTTCAAACATCTTACCTTTTTCCATTCAAAACTTTTAAATTCCAAACTTTATGAGATTTTTGAATCTCATCGTTTCCCACATAAAAAATCTATCACCATACTCAAGCCTCATATAGCTAGCTGACTAATATTTTACCGTAACATATTGACGTTATGTTCTTAAATAAATTCTAACCATCGTGTTTGGATTTTTTAACCATTTTAATTTATTGATAATTCTTTATAAATAAAATAAATATTTGTTTTTTCTTTTGTCACGATAAATATAAAATTTTTTAAAAAAAAATACAAAATTTTCACTGTAAGTGCTAGATGTTGATCATTGTTTTTGGCTTCCATAACTTTTATATGTTAAAAATTTCCGCTTTTCTTCCGATATCTCTGTTTAGCAAGTGTTTCATTTCTCTTCAAAACTCAACCATTTACAATTTGTGGATAGTTGGAGGAGCTATAATCATTTCACTTTGGTGATATCATGATTTTTTAATGGGTTTCCCCCTTTTATGTTTTGGACTAAGACCATGCATGATAATACCCTTAAATGGACTTCGTTCGTAGTGAAACACAACTCCAACAATTATTTTTAGTAATTTTTAATATTATATGTAAATGTTTTTCTTTACATTTTGATTAAAAATAGTTATTAGATGAATTAAGACTAATTAGATGTGGCAGTACACAGTTCGAATTCGATATAAAATATTTGTATCGTTGAAGTTATTTTAGAATTTGATTTAATTCAGGTTGGTTTGGTTTAGCTTTGATCCATAGGTTAAGTAGTAGATAAAAGAAACATTGAAATAGAAACGTGTAAGAATTGAAGTTTTAGAGAAGTAGTGGGGACTACTCTCTGCAACACAGAGAATCTTAAAAGTGCCAAGCTGGACTGCTGGTTATAAGTCAGCTGACGTGGGACCTTTAATACAACGTGTCAACTTCTAATGCTCGTCATCTTCGAACTGTCTTTGTTTTTCCCTGCTTGCGAGCCACCCTTTGCTTTTTGGTATTATTAATTTTGTTTTTATTGTATGATAACAACACTCTTATCTTGTAGTACAATTTTCCATAGAAGTAAAACTTGTAATTTTCAAAAATTTGCCACAAAACAAGATTGTTGAACCTTTTCACATAAATAGGTCTATGTAGTTAGTTATTTGTAGAGACATCATCGTTTCTATGAAAATATTGTTAACCAGATTATGGATTTAAACCGACACTAAATCGAATTGGCTAAATTTCGGTTTAATTCGGTATTGTTGGAATGCAGGTGTGGTGATAAACAAAAAAAAAGAGAAGAATATAAGGTTGTCCAAATAAAATAAAATAAAGACATGTACTGTGTGCACTGGAATTATACTTACGCTTTGGGATATTTTTTTGTGTTTTTCTTTTTGGCGATTTTATTAGTGTTTAGTAGTTGTTTTTTATCCTCAAACTTCTATAGTTCCTCGCTATTTGTCTTGTCGGCGAATATTTTGATATTCTAAGAGTTCAAAATGATTGAAGATTCAACTGAAAACCATGTTGATTTTTTTCCTTTAAAATTTGGTTTTATGTATTGATGGATATAGATTCAACTGTAACTAAACGGCCTTGAACACTAAGTCCACATATACTTAAGAAATGGAAGATCTTTTTTAGATTATTTTGTGTGGATATCCATCAAACATTAATCAATATAGGAGATTCGTAATTTTCCTATTAGATTTCTTATAATATAAATAAAAAGGTACATAAATACAGAAGTTCATTAATGGAGATTTGGACGTACTTGGAAACCAATTAGAAGTGTCGTAAGATAGAAGACAAGACCAATAATTGAGAGAAAATTAATAATTGTCATACTATTAATAAGTTATGTGGAACATATACAAAAGAGGCCCATTTGACACATATGGTTTTTTCATCAACAACCCATATGTTTTGTTTTTGCTTATCCTTTTTTTTCTTTTTACAAACAACTTTCCGTATATGTATTTTTAGAAAGTTATTTAGATAATACATAAAATAAATAAGTGATATTATTAGAACGTACAAACTTTTTCGTTATTATTAATATAGTTTTTATACCTAGCGTGTCCTTTAATCACGTTATGATAAAAAAACATAATTACAAAGAATATCATTACTATTTTACTCCACATCAGACGCCACGTAAGAAATCGTTGACATGTATTAATTAACTAAGCCGTCAAGCGTTACCGCGGTATATATGGCTGAGTTATGATACATTGTGGTTGATTTATCAATTTTGGCTGATTTATGAATTCACGGCTGAGTTACGACCATAACTCAGCCCAACGTTACGACTGAGTTACAAAAATTGACTGATTTATGAGTTCACGGCTGAGTTACAAAAATTTGGCTGATTTATGAGTTCACAGCTGAGTTATAACCATAAATCAGCTATACGATACGGTTGAGTTACAAACTTTTGGCTGAGTTATTGCTTCGACACGGCTGATTTAAGGAATTTCGGCTGGTTTATTGTTGTTCGTCTGGCTGAGTTATGAGAGTCAGTTACGGCTGAGTTACGATTTATCATCGTAACTCAGACGTAATGAGCTACAACTCAGCCGCGTTACGGCTGATTTAGTGTCGAAAGATTAATTACTAGAATAGCATGCATTTGGCGGCTGAGTTATACTACAATATGGCTGACTTATATTTTTCCAGCTGATTTACGACACTCGATGGCTGATTCTCGGACCTGTTTTTTATTGTTTTAACTACTGTAATAGTATTCACAATGCAACTGACTTACAGTTTTGTTTCATGGCTGAGTTAATTAAGCTGATTTACGAGATCGTTTGTTGGCTGAGTTGCCACTTCAACATACATCATTTCCTATTTTCCATGTCATCATTCATAGAATAAAAACAAGAAAAACAAAAAAACCGCTCCAAATTAGGGTTTATGCGCCGCCGTCTTCAACAATTATCCATCACCATTGTTGTTCTTCATCGATCTTCATCCAAAACCCAGATTTTTCTTCGTTTTCTTTCTGAGATCTGATGGAGCCAGATCCGGTTGTTGTTTTTCCGGTAAATGGGTAAAGAAACACATATACGTATTTATCACCGACGATAGAGGTTGTAGAGTTGTGGAGCTAGAGGCGGAAACAACACACGAGAAACTCGTGAGTTTAGTACTTGATGACTACGGATTGTATGAATATTGGAGCCATGAGATAAATCTGAGCTACATGTTTTCGAACAAGGCTATAAAAACTATGTCGTATGTAGTAAAAACCAAACCGAAGAAGACGGTGTAGATGATAACTCAACCATATGATGATGATAACCCAACCATATAGTGATGATAACTCAGCCATATAATGATGACAACTCAACCGCAACAGAATGATAACTCAGTCATATGATGATGATAACCCAGCCATATAATGATGATAACTCAGCCGTATAATGATGATAACTCAGCCGTATAAGATGATAACTCAGCCACATAATGACGATAACTCAGCCATATGATGACTATAACTCAGCCATATAATAGATAACTCAGCCATGAAATGATGATAACTCAGCCTTATAATGATAATTCAGTCAAACCTCATCCTTGCCCTAAAAATGTATTTCGCATTCATTATGTTATAGTGTGGCATATCCATGTATGTAAATTACTTTAATAAGTTTATTTTCTTCATTAAATGAATACATAACTTGCTAAGTTAGCTCATATATGTATCTTGTCATTTCATGTCCAACAAACCCTATACCCTAAACTCATACAATATCATCAGGGATAAATGTAAAACTACTTAAGTAAGTTATATTGAGGGTCTTGTGTTCAATATTAAGTGAATACATATCTTGCTTACTAAATGAACTCATATATGTAATCTTGTGATTTCATAACTAACAAATTCTATACCTAAACCATAAACCCATACAATGTTATCATAAACACATATACTACCTATAATTAGTTTCCATATATATTCACAAATATAATTTTCATCCATGATATCAAATTATGATCATTACCACCAAACCCTTTATCTATTTACTTGTGTTTAATGAGAAACCCTAAACCTTAGTTCTTAAAAGTGTTGGTCAAATGATAACTCAGCCGTCATAAAAGACATAACTCAACCATCATATGTATTTCGACCACGCACCCAGAAATTTGAATAATTTTGAATATTTTTTGTGGTCAAATTTTAAGAAATTCGAAATATTTTTAATATTTTTGGCGGTCAAATTTTAAGAAATTTTCAATATTTTGATTATTATTTGCAGTTAATGAAGTCAATGAAGATGTAACATTTGAGATAGTGTAGACAAAAGCTTGGGATGGTAAAGATGGAGAAGTGCTTGACGTGGATGAGTACACTTGAAGAACTCATGGGAGACGATGATGTTGTCTCCATTGAGTACACTGAGTCAAATGAGTTTTCATTTCAAAACAATTTGAATTACATTATTAAAATTGTACCACTCTTTTGACAAGATAAAGCTCTTGTGATCTGTAGTTTGAAAGAGTTAAGCTCTTGTTTATTTTATTTCATAACTCAACCGTCTCTAATTTATAACTCAGCCGTGTCTAATTTATAACTCAGCCATGTCTATGTCATAACTCAGCCGTTATCTTTTCATAACTCAACCGTCTCTAATTTATAACTCAGCCATGTCTATGTCATAACTCAGCCGTTATCTTTTCATAACTCAGCCGTCTCTGATTTATAACTCAGCCATGTCTATGTCCTAACTCAGTCGTTATCTTTTCATAACTCAGCCGTCTCTAATTTATAACTTAGCCGTGTCTTTTTTATAACTCAGCCGTCTCTAATTTATAACTCAGCCATGTCTATGTCATAACTCAGCCGTTATCTTTTCATAACTCAGCCGTTAGCAAAAATAACTCAACCATATAATAACGATAATCCCTATGTCGTTTAGTAAATCAGCCACAACACACACATAATTCAACTACAAAAGATTGATAAATCAGCCACAATATAAAGATAAATAAGCCACAACACACACATAAATCAGCCACAATATATTTATAAATCAGCCAACCAAAACATAAACATAAATCAGCCAACCACATGAAGATAAACCAGCCGTAACTCATCGATAAATCAGCCATAACTCGAACAAAACTTTTGACTGAAATCCACATTAACATCAACCTTTTTCCATATTTCTCTTTGTCAAGCTTTATTTGTTATCACATTGACAAAAATCAGCCGCCAAGCGGATATAAATCAGCCGTCAAGCGAACATAAATCAACCGTTAAACAGACATAAATCAGCCACCAAGCAAAACTATAAACCAGCAGCAAGCAACAACAAATACATTTCAACACATGCAGGTTCCATCCACAGCAAACAAAACACATGAAAAAAAAACAAAATATTTATAAGATTTTCTATATTCAAGAGAGTTTTGAGGAAAAAAACAAACAATCTTAGTTTCAGAAATCTCTAATCTCTAACAAAGTTCTAAAATTTCAAAAAATAATAATAATCTTAGTCGTATAAAAAGAAGAAGAATAAGAAGAAGACGGAGAAGAAGACAACGCCGACGGAGATGACGAATACGCTGAATCTGGCAGCGATGAGAGGAGGCGAATCTGACGGCTAGGGTTTTTGTTTGGAATCGCCGAGAGAGAAGAGGGAGGTTTTTTTTTTTTTTTTTTTTTTTTTTTTTTTTTTTTCTTCTGCGTGAACTGTAACTAATGAAAAAACTAAAAGGTTTTTTCTTCAATGATGTAGATTAGTTTTTTCTCCTTTAGTGACGTGGATTTAAAATAATTTCAACTAAAAATAAATAAGGGAAGGGTGTGAATAATAATTTAAAAATAAGAGATAAATATATGAGTAATTTTTTTAAAATGTATAATATTTTAGTAATATAATTTATAATGTATGCTATCTAAGTAATTTTTTTTTTTTTTATATACATCTCAATATGTATCATTTCAAATAAGATGGTTTGTAAAGAAAACTTACAAAGCCATGGGATCAAGTCCCAAAACATTAAATTATATTAGGTAATAATAAGGTTGGCTTTCATTTATTCAATATTGAGTCGTCTTTCTTACCATTTGGGTGCATTTTGTTTCAGAATTCATACCAAAAACTTGGCTAAATGCCGATTACCAAAATTGTACTCGTATAAACAATGAAGCAAAGGGATACAAAGATAGTTTATGTTCTCCTTGTTTTCAATTCGTATGTAACAATATCTTTCCAAACTGAATTCGTTTGAATTTATGCCAAAAAAACGAAATGCATTTAAGACAATCTGTAGTGTTTGATGAGTTTATTCGTTAACGAAGATCGGAGCTCTTCATTTAAATTTTCCAATCAGATAATGAGAAAGCAAAAATAATATTTTTAATAAAGTATTGTTGTGGTGGCAAATTTATGTATAATTATTATAACTAAACGGATAGACAAAAGTTCTCTAATTTTACGTGGCGTATTCACGGATTGTTTTGACACTTGCTTTTCTTATTATGTCCGAATTGCATTATTTACATTTCAATGTGACGTGTTTTATTATGATTCGTGGATGTGTATTAATCACCCTCTAACTGGACTACACGTGTCTTTTTACTTGCGTGACGTCTGATGCTTTGAATTTGCTTTGGTTTAGTCTGCTTTTGGGTTTAAGCGGACCAAATAACAGGAAGGACTCTAAAAGCCGTCTATCATATTTCTCTGGTTTTAGGGTTATACGGATATGTTTTGGGTTCTATACGGTTTAAAAAATCATGTGGTTTAGGTGTTGGTTTTTTAGGTCTACATTGTCCAACGATAAATACATTTCAGTTCCTCAGTGGTTAATTTCCTAATTTTCTCGGTTGAATTTGTGTTTTATTCTAGGATTTATCGAATGGTTTCGTCATTGCTGATTACCGAAATATAAAATGAAAAGTTTGTGGAGATAATGAACCCTAAAACGTGAGAAACAAGAAAGAATCTAAAGAAACAATTTCAACAACTATATCATAGTAAAAATAAATAATGGTAAAAGTAAATAATAATAAAAGTAAAAAAAAAAACATAAAACAAACTATAAAAGATGTTGCAATGCATAAACAAATGTCACGTATCGTATTTAGTCGCATCTTTGCTAAGTATCAAAATGGGATCTCCATTTGTCTATTAGATGCTGCAAACAACGTCTACATATCCACCTTTTGTTATCCACATCGTCTTTCTCTATAACCAAATTCTTGAAGAACTCCCCAATTTGTACTTTCTGGATTTTAACAATCCGACGATCATTTTCACCGTCGTCTCTTATCTCTCATATTCTATTCCTCCACGCTGGATCCTCACACTGCAAAACCATAAAAAACATAAGAAGACAGAAAATAAGAAGAAGTTGATTCAATAAAACCACTCGAAAATAGTAAACCATCCTAGAAGCTAAAAAGTTAAACGAAAACGAAGAGAAAGAACGAAATGGAAGAAAAAGAAGATTACCTGATGATTAATAAGATTGGGTTTCGGCGTGAAGGAGACGAAAGACGAAGAAGTAGATTTACTATTAGAGTTTCGGGTATATATATCTATAAATATGAACTATTAGTGTTTTCAATTCCTTTTAGACCAGTGGACCCATATGTGATGTGGCGCGATATTATTCATTAATTGCTAATTAAATAATGTAAAATTTCTATAGTTGATAATACTAAATCTGTTGAATATTTTGTGATAGTCTTGAAACACTGAGAAAATAAGTTAAACCCGTCATACAAAACTCATCAAACCCTTTGATTTTTTCTTGCGTTGTGATTATAAAAAAATTAATAATTATTCATAAAAAAACTTATAAAAAACACTGAACCAACCCAGTCCTTGGACCAAACAAAAAATTCCAAAGTTTATCGAAACAAAATTGAACCGGAAAATAAAGTTATCCGGTTTGAATTATGAAAAATCAATATGTCAATGAAGAGCAGAATTTAGATATAACATATTATAATTCCAAAGTTATTAAGAAAACACACATATTTTACTTTTAAGAAAATTACTTTTAAGAAATTTATTTTATATTTCACGCAATTACGCTAGTTGAAAACGTAAAATGAAAGCTTGAGAAAAATATGATTTGAGTTTGTAAGAAGATTTGTTGGATGTTTTACATGTTTAACAAAAATACTAGCTCCGAACTCCGAAGGATAAAAGAGTATATTGAAGATTGAGATTTTTCACTTCAAAACAAAACAAAAATTGAAAAGTTTTTATTCTCCAAAATGTCTGTGTTCAATCCTGTAACAAAAGTCGATGTTTCTATTTGACTCTTTTTATACGTTCACATATGTAAACGTAACTGACTGGAGTTTCAAATAATAGACCTAACTGAGAAAGGAAAACGCCTAAGGCCCGATTGATGGTGATATTATCTCCTAAATCCTAAACATGAAATCAGTAGATTATGAAGCCCTATGTAGGTTACAAACATGACCTTCAGGCCCATTTGCCTCGTGAAGCGAACCAAAGACTGGAGCTAGAAGATTCCATACGTTGTTTATTGAACCCACATGTTTTTTTTTAAAAAAGAAATTGAACGCACATGTTTCCTTGAAGAATTTAAGAGAGATGCCTTTAAGACTATTTACAATGATTGAGTTAAAATCTTTTATCAACAGTTTTGGTGTGTAATAGGAGTATTGAAAAACTGTTTTATATGAGGTAACAAAATTGGTGTTCTAATTTATCAACAAGTGGATTCCCTTTACTATGTTAGTTTTTTACTGACAGTTTCAATTCTTTATTTTTTTTTTCACATTAATTAAAATCACTTATTTTATAGTAAATTATGTTTTATTATACAAGATTTTTATACCAAAATTCATTATTTTTCATTTTCTATACATAGACACTTGTTTCATTTGATTTGAACACATAAAAAAAAATCGTCTTTTTATGATACCGTCCCTATTTCTTGTCTTTATTAATTGCAAATAATTTTTAAAAATTATAAATAAAACCAGAAAAACAAAATTTATTTTACAAATTATTTTAGTTCATAATTATTTATATTTAATTTTGATCGAATTTTTTTATCAATAAACAAAAACATAAAAGAAAATAAAAATGGTGGAGAAGAGTATTGAATTTTCTTAAACAAAATTATTGTAGTGTGTGAAAATTAAGTGGATGTTGAATTATGATGTGGAAGAAAAAAAAGATGATGTGAAGTATTAAAAGGTAAAAAGTAGAGTGTTGTAATTTTAAACCAATGTACATAGTCTAAGAGTGAATGATCAGTCATATAGGATGTGATTAAATTAAAATAATGGATTTGTGAGTAATTTAAATGTAGGAAAAGAAGTTATAATGTAATTGAGTGGAAATTTCTTTTAACCCATTTTTGCAAGAGAGAAATTTCATTCTAAAATGGAGAGAATAGATAGAAAAAAAAAAAAAAAACTCTTGAAGGGGACAAAAATAAAGGATATGAGGGTAAAATAGTTTCTCTCAATTTGTTTACTCTAATAGTAGAGTTTAAACTATAATAGTTGAATTTCGTTGAAAAATCTTGTTTGTGGAATTCGGCGGAATTTAATTAATGAGAATTTATAATGTAACCTGTCAAAATTTATGATATAATTATAATAAATGATTTTTTGAAAGTGTCAAAAATGAAAGCCTAGAGGAATTAGCTTGGTGGATGGAGACTTTGATTTTGTCGTTCGGGGAACGAGCACCTAAAAAACATGACTATAAGATATCTCTTAGAGCGCATCACAAAACTTATTTGGATATTTTATGGGATAAAGAGGACTTTGAGTAAGAGACGAGTACTACCTTGCAGAAGATGTAAAGGGAGAATTTTTAGACACTTAATTTGTTATGCGTGACGAAGATAACAATGTGAAAACATTGTTTCGACAAGGCCAAGCCTAGATGGCTCTCAATAATGTTGATGTTGCTATGGAATGCCCCAAAAGAGCTCTGTAATTTGAATCTAATGAAGCTGGTATCAAGAAAGATTGCCATTGGAGATAACCAAGAGAAAGAAAAAACAATACCTCAAAATGTTCCTATATGATGCTCAACTTCAGCCATTTAGGGTTTGGTATAGATAAAGGAGAAGAGATTAACAAAAGTGAAAATAACATGCAAAGAAAGAATAAATATTCAAAAGAAGTTGGTAAACATGTTTACTTCAGCAAAATACTGGTGCAATAGTAATATAACTAGAGTTTTATCTTACTATTACGTTGTAATATAACTAATCCGTCAAGGGTAATATAGCCTATTAACATCTCTATTGCATGATACTAGAGACGCAGTAAAACATGGCAAACAAATTTCAGATTGACTTTGCTTCTTAATCGATGCATTTGTTTCGTGGTTTAAACACGTTAAACGTCTATAATATCTGCTTTCTCTCTCTATGTGGCCAAGTGCCCGTATGGACACATGATTGAATTTGAAGCCACCAGCCCAGAAAGACTCATTTAATGAATTTAGTATACAAAATGATAATTCTACAATAATAAAAAATAGTATTATGTCAACCTTGGTTTTTGGAGAGAAGGAAGGTCCACTTAAAATTTTAAGAGTTAATTATAACTATAATTTTAAAAGTTAATTATAAAATTACAAACATATACTACATATTAAAGCAAATATGAAAAGAGCAAAAACGAATGAAAAATATATATTTAGGAGAGTGCATGCCTCTTTTGTTAATGTTTTGGGTGGGCACATAGATGTCTTGGTTTGTGGCAATAAACAAATACTGAATTTACTTAATCTAAAAACGAAGCTTGTTTTCTATATGAACATAAAATATTATTCGTTAATCATATTTTACATACGTCGATCTGTGTTCGGTAATTTCATTATATTTTTAGAAAAGTTTATATAGTCTTTGAAAAATAAAAATTTTTGATGACAAATCTCGAACCTCTAATCCTTCTCATCATCCTCCCAAACCAATCCACACTCATTAGATAGAGATTCCTATTTAAGAACTTTCTATGAACAAGTGAGATAGTGTATGGATATCATAAAAGAAGAACAAGGGACCTAATAAAGTGACGTTAAAGATTGATATTGCAAAAACATTCAAATCTTTTAGATAAGGTTTTATGATCGATTGTCTATCTACTTTCAACCGATAATATCATCAATTGATTTAAGTAATGCACCACTACCCCCACATTATTGAGTAGAAATCAATGCGTGTATATTTCAAAGGAACCAAGAGCCTAAGACAAGGAGCAGCATCTATGAATGTCATATCTTAAAACTAAATGATGCAACAAAATGTCATATCTTTTAAACTAAATGATGCAACAACTGTAGTGAAATTTGGACACCATGCTAAGTATGGAAAGTCTTAGATAACCCACACCCACCTATGCTTTAAAAATGATCTTCTCATATTCTCTGACATAACCTAAAACTCAATCTAATTAAAATAATTTCATCAACTATTTGGATTTGTCGTGAATGTAGATAAGTCTTGTTTTTTCCTTACTAGGTTAGATGGTTTGTAAATATTATGTGTCTATGAGCTCTGAGGTATTGCTTGTGGTGAGCTACCCATTAGATACTCTTTCTTTTTGTATGGACCATTAGGTACTTATGCATGCTTCTTTGCACCAAAAATAATATATCATATGCATAAATAATCTTACTATTGAATACAATCATAGCGAAAATAATAAACTTCTAAACTAGTGCATTTCTTTTGGCAATGAAATATATAGAGACTATCAATTCTATGTGCTATAACTATGGAAGTGAACTTTCGAAGGGAGACACTTAACTGAAGTGGACTATGAAAACCCAAGCAATCTCATATTTCGATCTTGGCATACTACATGAGCTATCAAACCTATTTTGACCATGATATTCTAAACAAAGTCTATATGGATAGTTGGATTCATCGTAATGTTAATAAATATGAAAATTTATGGACTATGAAAGCCCAAGCAATCTCACACTTTGACCTTAAAGTATCTTTTCATTCTCAGAGATTTGACAAGCAAATGAATTAGAATTTTTCATGGGAAAGAAAGACTCAGTGTCTTATGGAATGATCAATGGACACCATTTGGATCGATCATAACCTATGTTGGGTATAGAAGGTCAAGGTTGACTTGCATCCATTATACAACATCAATTCATTCACTATAGAGAAATGAAGCATGATCAATCTTGTTTGCCCCATATGAGAGACTTCAAGCTATCCAACAACACATGACTGATGTTTCATTGCAAGATAGACCATATTCATATTCTTGGATCATGGAAGGGAAATGCTTCCAAATTTCCCCTCAAGTCATGTATACCACTACATCATGGATTAAGTAAGATAAGTTGATTGGTAAAACATAATGTGGATTACGAGAGGAAATCCTAAGCATATGTTTCTAACATGAATAATAGTCCTAGCATGATGCCCTACAAAAAAATTTCTAATCTCCTAGGGACTACAATCATATCATATGTGTTTGATGTGCAATCTCTACTCAGGGAAATGAGATGATCTCTTTCGAACAAGCAAATTCTTTGCCACCGTTTAGAATAAGATCCTCACCAAATCTCGGGGTTTACACCCAAAACCATAACTAGATCCACTACCTTTCCTTCCTCACTAACTAGCAAGGACCTCTTCATTAGATATATCTCCTTTGACTAGCTTTAAAGGCTCTCTCCTACGAATATGGGTTGAAAGGAACTCTCACACGCATATAAACATCCACTAAACCAATATATTTACTTTTCATTCACCTGGAACTAATTAAGAGTATGCAACCAGATTTTTATATACGACAACAAAATTTGGCAAACTCCTCCAAACTCATGCAACTATAGCTACAACATTGAAACATAAACATTCTTCACTTTACACTGAAAGATTCAAAAGGTTTTGTTTTAATGATTTTTCAGTAGGTCAAGAGGCAACTACATTATATTCTCATTTTAGGCCTAGAAGGCCGATCACTGTTTCCCCTATTCTCTTTAATTAGTTAGGCTAACTTTTTGCAATCTCTTTTGATAGCTTAAAGAAGGTTTAGTTTTTCTACTTTCTAAGGTGAAGACAACAAAACATTGTTATAAATCTTGCACGTTTTTAAAATCATAGACTAACTTAGTAGTTTGAAGACGGCTACAAAACTGAAATCCAATTTTTAATTTTGTTTACGACAAAAAATATATCAAAAGAGGCTCGTGTCTTGTTTGAATAAGTGTTGAGTGCAACTTATTTTACAATGAATATTTAATAAAATTATATGTATCCATCCTTCTTTCGTTTGTTTCCTAAGAGAATCATTATTTATCACAAGAATTAAAAAAATAAAAATAGACCAAAAAATAGAAAGAAGGAGAGGTGAAGCAACTTGGAAAACTAAAAACGTGGAGAGTTGAGAGACCCCACCACTTAACTGCCCCTTCCCTCATTGGGCCACTTCAAATTCTCTCTCCTTCTCCAAAGGTCATTTCTTCTCTATACTTTTTTTTTCATTTATTTACTATACTCTTTTTTTTTTTTTTTCATTTATTTACTATATTCTTTTTTTTCATTCGATCTTTCCTTTTATGGATGCTGACACAGCCCAATGTATTTAGCTGTTTAGGGATAGATGAGAGTCACATACGATCTAAAAATTTGTTGTATTGTTGAATCTAGAGTTTAAAATTTGTAAACGTGATCATTGTGGTGTCAAATTCGCAACAAGAGTTATCTGGTTGTAAATGAAATATATTGAAGGTTAAGATATTTGTTAGTTATACTCTAAACTAAAACGACTTACAAATATCAAGAAAAACGAGATATAAGATTAGAATAAATATATGAAAGATAATATATCTTGTAATATTTTCACAAAAAATAGAATATCTTCTACCATTTTGATTTTCTTACTCCTATATAGTTAGACTTTCTTTCTTAATTCACATGAAAATGTGCAAATGTAACATTTTCTCTAAATGACTAATGTTTTAATTCATACAGTGTAACCTAATTATACACCGAAATCTAACATTTTTTAAGGTGGGTCTGCATCCCCTAAACAGTCCCTACATAAATTCATTTCTCGGTCCACTCGTTATATGACCCGATTCGAAAGAAGAGCATTAGTCAATTCGACACAGTGCCCAAGGAAGCCAGGACATTCGAGGAAGGTAAGAATACTAGGAATTGACGCGTGGACCTACGATACGTCTTGAACACGCCAAAACTAAGCAACGCCGGTGGATGTTTACGTCAGATTACGACCGAACATGCGAAGCTCACCTATTTTCCTGCCATGAACAGTTCGACCGCAGACGTAATTATGACATAATTACCAACTAATCGATCTACCTAGTTCGGCGGACGAAGAAGAGAAATGATGCCCATCGAAATATACGCTCACCTGCTACAAGCAACTCGGTTTGCGAATTGACCTCTATAAATAAAAAGAAGCATTCAATAAGCAACACACATAATCCACTAAAATAACTTACTAAATAGAAAGTTATAGCTTAGATCGTGTTTAACATTTAATTTTCGACATTTGTCGTCAAGTGTTAGGTTTCGACCTAGGTTCATATTCAATTTTGTAATTTGACCCATGTTTTCGAGGCAAACAAACATCTCGTGTATTTAACGAGATTCTCATCATTTTACGATTTCATCCCATGTGGGAGTCCATACCCATAAATATACAGTAGTTATAAGGAGTTCTAAACTAGTTTGTTGCATATTTTATTTTCACTTGAAAAATTAGCCAATCTCCTTTGTTCTTGATATTTTATCTATACAAGCGATGAATTATGTTTCTCTTATCTTTCCCCCTACTTGGCTACTCTTTCCCTCTCTCTTTTATGTATATTGTAACTAACAATTCGATTTGTGCTTTATGGACTCTTAAACATGGCCAATTCGATTTTAACATACGACAAAAATCAATAATTTTCACTTTATCGGGATCAAAACCTAACCAAATTAGGCTCCAAAAAAACGCTATTCTTTAAAATCATGTAAGATATGCAATGATTTTTTGAAACTTTTTATCTCTACCATGAACTTCGTTAGTTTCAACGAGGCTTGCCGGCTTAATCAAATAATTTTATCTTTTTGAATCCCCTGCATGTCACTTCTGAATCAATTGTTTCATGATTATTGGGTTCAAGCAATGGACATCGTTTGTACTCAACTCTTCTATAGAACTCTTCTATAGGTATAACATTTGTTACTCTTTTATTTTCTTTAATTTTTGTTTGAAAAACCATTCACTAATACTTTGTTTCTCATTTTCATGATTTTATTATGTCAACAACAAAAACTCCTCTAAGGTATGCTCAATCATGTCAAACGATATTTAGTGTTATATTTACATGTATGGTCTTCATTTTAGGTCGTGGGAACCTTAGTCACTTAAAACCCTACTTTGACATATAACATTTTGCTAAAGTTTAATTGGGCTGTCGTGGAATTCTTTATATTTTGCTAAGCATATTATACTTTATGAATCATAGAAAAAAATTAAAATGTTGTGTCATTTTAATCATATCCCAAATCACCTCACATCTCGTTTAACCAAATGCCTTCTTTAATTTTCTTCGACATTGTGAATCTATTATAAAGCGTGCCACAATATGTTGGAGTCTCCATTTTCGGCTTACTTTGTAACCTCATATTTGAACAAATATCATATAATCAACATTTTGTCTAAATTAGAAGCATAAATGGCATACTAATAGCCTTCAATATTAATTTATAATCAACGTATTTGTCTTTATCTACACCATATATGAGATTTTATTTTAGAATATAGTTTAACCAGATTAATGAATGCAAATTTGAAAGATCTAAAATGTTGTAGGTAGAGTTGTCCGTCGTGGTCTCATATATTACAGAGATATTTTTCCATCATAGATGTGGTGTAGTATGTTAAACCATTCATTGTAGATTCGTGTGTTATACGAAAAGTTGTATCTTGGAATTGATTCATCTTGTATTGTATTGTAATATGTTTAGATTAAATAATTTCCGTTCATGATTGTACAATAAGACAAAAAAAAGTTATCCTTAATGGTTTTGATTGGTAGCATTAAAATAGAGCGGTTGGGGTAAAAAAAAAATTACGTGTACCAATCACAAAAAACGTTACCAAAAACTACAGTAAAAACGTTTACTCTCAGTTTTTTTATCACCGCTTTCATTAACAGCTTTCTCCCACAGCTTTGCACTATTCCCACAACTTTCTTCCACCGCTCAGCACTTCCGCTAACAGCTAAAATATCCGCTCCGCTTTTGTTCACCAATCGGATTCAATAAGTTAATTATCAGCAAGGTTTGAAAATTTGACTTGCTAGATCAATAAACTATTATTATAACTGAGTAGTAGATGCTAGATGAGATCGATTCCTAGCAACTTGATGGAATGACTCGTTCGACTCATGAGTCGTGATCTTTGAAACCTAATTGTAAATCTTTATCGGGAAGTATACAATCCGATTTGCAGCATCACATGATTAATTAAAACATAAGTGGACCGTAGAAATAGAAGTCATTAGTTAAACACATCTATATTTTAAAAGAAAAATTATCAACGAAGGAGAATACTAAATCGTAATAATATCGAGACAGAAAGATTAGGTGAGTTGTGGATAACAAAAATCTGGTCTGAAAAAGAAAAACCGAATATTCGCATATAACAAAAGGATAAAAAACAAATAAAAAAATATTAATAAAAACCTTATCTTATTCCACGTGCTCCAATTTTCCCCACTTTTCTTCTCTCTCTTTCTACAGTGGCTTTTATCAGGTGTGGTCGAGGCTACACGACAAACCCATGCGCCTAGACCTGGACGTGACTTCTTACGCCAAGTCACATTCAATGTACGCAGAGAACTACGTTACGTGTCAGTGCCACGTAGACATATATAATACATTATCCTCTGCATCAATCTGCATCAATCTTTACGTCCATCTGATCTGTTTTTTACTATTCAACCTTTGAATTTGACTATTGATTTTAGATCTGACGGTAGTAAATTAACGCCTTATCTGCTTTCCAGTCGCACTCGATATTTCTCTTAATCTTGTGTTCATTTTCTTCACAATGTTCATTTTCCGCGTAGACTTCTTTCACTTCGTAAAATCTGGATTTTGCATTGGATTTTCATTTTTGTTTTGTCTCACATTTGTTTTTTTTTGTGATATCGGACGAGAAATTTATAAATAATGAATTATTATTATTCTCTGGAATTACGGGAAAAATCGATTTAAAAAATGACACGTGTCTCTGTCTTTATCGAGTTCGCACAAATAGACGGCCACCGACGGCATTATCAAAACCGATGGCACGACACATGACGATATTAACGGCGGAAGATGACGGCGTTAAATTTGCGGTGCGTTTGTAAGGACCAAGCCACCGCGTCTGCATATAACGATTCTTCCTCCACGGTGGAAGCGTTAAGTCACGACTCTTAAGCGATAACCTTGCCGCGTCGCACACCAGACGCAGAATCCTTTTCAGATCATCTCCTTTTCCGACGAAAATTGCCGGAAGTGACTGAAGCACACGCGCGTATTGTGCCGTTGGTCTCGCGATCTGAAACTGCGACGCGAAATCCAAATCGACGATGTAACGGACGGTCTGAGACGATCCGGCGGCGGGTGTATAAACGACGTCGATGAATTCGTGGTTACCGGCAGTAAGGCCACCACCGGAGGATTTCCATTTGGTTTTGCAGATCGCCGCATTGTGGCCGAGCTCTCTAAGAAGAGACATGACCTTACGACGGAAAACGGCACGCTGTTCGTGATCAGATCCGTGAGACGACAAGACTTCCATGGCTCTCGCGACGTGAAGCAACACCATTCGTCCGTAAGAGTCTTCCCTGAGAGAGTTCCTCAGCGTTTTGGCGATATCGTCGGCGAAATCAGGTAGCTCAAATCTTTCCGAGTCAGACTCCGAGTCGGATCCTGAGTCGTGATCACACCATCGTGGCTCATCGTTAGATGTTTCGACTTCATCTTCCAAGAAGCTTTGCACGAGATCGGAGAGACAAGGGGAATCATCGTCGTCGTAGTCTTCGATTCCGTCGCTGGTATGTTCGCTGCCGCTGCTGATGAAGCTGCTGCTGCATCCAACGAGACGAGCCCTAACCTCGTCGGCGAGTGGATCGGTGACACGCTTTGCTCTAGAGAAACCCATTTTATTATATTTTCTGGAATGTAGTAAAGAAACCTCTCACTCGAATTTGCTGAGATTTATAAAACGTCTCAAGAGGGTTTGAAGCAGAGAGAGAAGGAGGAGATGGGTTTTTATAAAAGGAGTGCGAACGAGAAATGCGTGAAGAAGAGAGAGATGAGTTTGGAGTACGAATATTCGAAGAGAAACTAAGTATATATACATATATATTTAAATTTAAAAAATAAAAAAAGAGAATTAATGTAAGTCGACACGTAATGATGGGGGAAAGTAGAACCGGAGGATATACCACTTCTTGGTATGACGACTTTTGGCCCGATGGGTTAGGCAAACAAAGGCATATCCCAACAGGCAACGGGTATGTAGGGTTTATTCGTCTCCTCCCATTTACAGTTTTCACGCACATTTGATTTTTTCTTTTTGAACAATATCTTCCGATGTAAAAAAAACCTACGAATAGCTTCATAACGTTAAAGTTCACTTAAATACATACGAGGAAGCATTACTTGTAATGTGAAGATAAGACGGTAACTTTTATTATAATCAAAATCTCATGATTTTTTTTTTTTCAAAATCTCATGATTTGCTAGATCAATAAGATCAAGATGCAATATGTTGACGTTTTGCTGACCAAGGACTGAGAATTTAATTCAAGAAGGTGCTTAATTAATCTCGTTGTACACTGATACATGTCTCTAAAACAACCTAATTGCTATAACTATAAGCATTAAAAGATAATGCATTGTCTTTGGAGAGATGCTAACTTAGAATTGAGAGATAGCGAAATTTCCTTTTGAGTAATATGAACCACTCTTTGACTGATCGTAGAATTTAATCACCACTCTTTCTTTCGGAAACAAGAATCTTTATCCATTCACATTAACTAATTCTAATTTCGAGTGCCAGAGAGTTCCCGGAAGGACAAACCCTTTTTCCTTTCCTAGAACATTCTGATTCTACTCTCATGAAATGGAAGCAACATGGACGACATGTCCTCCGCTCGATTTCTTTTTACTTAACTAAATAGTAGTAACTTCATCTGAATTCATAAATAATTGATATAAATATCAATTATATACAACATACTAGTAAATACATATCTAGATTCGCTAATGGGAAGCTATGCTGGAAGACAGTCTAACTGATGAATCCTTCACCAAATATCTATAAGCGTAAGACAAATATTTACTTTCAGAAAAAAGAATCATTTATTCTAATATAGCCAACATTCTACAAAATTAATTTTACCATACTGATTTTTTTGAAAATCTGACCCGGACAACTACTTCAAATTTTTCTCTCATTTAAACGATATCAAAGAACTAAAAATATTTCAACATCTTAGTTAATCATTGAAAACAAAAAAAATTAAATTAGGGTGGTTTAATCGTTGGAAAATCGTTGTATTGGCTAAAATCATACAACGAATTTTACACGGATTTCCATGTTGACCATTGTAGACATTTATTATAAAAATAAAACTTCAAAATCGTAGTGATTTGTAGATTGATTTAGATTTGATTAAGACCGATGTGTTAAAAAAAAATACAAGAGGATGTGATAAAGTATTTCAGCTTGCCTCGAGACAAATTTACAAACAGATTGGATAATAGGAAAGAAGAGTAATCCAGAAAGAAAAAAAAAGGAACGAATAAGAGAAAAGAGGACACGTGAAAGAGAGAAAATAGGAATATGATTGTGGTGGACCCCAAATAAGTCTAGAGATAGATGATTGTGAAAGGCAATGCGTAGGGCCAAAGAGCCTTTCACCTTTGTCTCCCTATCCCGTTTTCTTGATTTAATCCTTTCTTCTTTGGCTCTTCATGAAAGGGAAAGGTGTAGAAGCGTCTCTGTAATTTTTTTTGTTAAATACAATGAATAGTCTTGTTCAAACAAGGCAGAATTAATTGTTCCAAGAAAATTGTGGTTGAAATGGAGAACAGGTCAATTAAAGACTCAGCCTCTACTAGTGGTTGAACTTTATACAATGTGCGAGTATTAGAAGGATTGTGGACTAATTTAAAACATGCATTTAGAAAAGCACAAAAATTATTTCGTCTTAACTCTCAACTGATGTCGGAGATTTTTATTATGTTAGTATCAATCATAAACTGTAAAGAAGACATTCATCTTCCATCAATATAGCTGTTTCGGATACAAAAAATGAAACAAATTATAACAACATGTAGCTTAAATAAATTGGGAGGCAAATACTCTATTATGAATACACATTCGACACCTTAACTCAGTTGAATGTATTATGAGACTTTTTTCATTACCAAAATGGCAATACCGCCATAGATTTACATTTGTTTATAGTTTGTTACTATTTTTAATCTATGGTGATTGAGTCGATGACGAATCAGTTGTTAACTAAAGATTGCTTATGGTATATGTGATTAGCTAAAGTTTAGTTATGGTATTTGTTGTGATGGTTATACGTGTATTATTCTTCTTTATTGATGTGTGGTTATCAGTCGTAGTATCGATCTCTTGATCTCATCGCTCGTGGCACATATCTCCATTACCATTTCCCAATCAATTTGACTAATGTATGGGGTTTTCACCTTAGGCTCTTCCCCTTTATTTATATCGTATAGCATCACATAAATATTAATATTTATGTATTGATTAGTCGATTAATCATCAAAACTTGCAGATTCAATGTACAAAATTAGATTTATCCCTAAGTAAATAAAAATAGTGAATATTGACTCATTCTACATGGTTCAGAGTTTGTTAATCATTAGTCATTTTTTGAACTAATAGATAACTACACAGCTTAAGTTACATCAGATCAGTACAAAATTAACTATGCAGCCAATCAAATTTCTAAAAAGAAAATCGCTATTGTTAGTTACCGTGACCTAGTGTAGTAAGATGATAAAGTTTTCAATAAGTTAAAACTCGGTTTTTTGACTTCAGCAAATAATGTAGCACCATATGTAACTTAGTTTAGGCGAATCTCTCATTATCAAGTACCAACATTCATGGGTGCACAACTATGGTTACATGAAGATCCATATGTCTCTATAGGTGGGACCACTAGGGCTCTTGTGCCCCAAATCTAATAGTGTGTATCTGGATTAGTAGTGTTGTGGACATAGTTATCAAATAGAAGCAACTCCCTCGCTTGACCCAACAATGGCTCGGAGGATAACATATGGATTGTCCTCTTAGTGCCTCACAATCGAGGTTTATTCACCATTTACCTTTGCCTGGAAAAATACTAAGTGAGTGGTGACCAAACTTGAGGAGCACCACAAAGAGGAATTCACAGTCCAAGTTAAGTATCCGAGCAAAGGCAATGTATTCACAATGCATTTACAAATAACTTTTATTTTTTCCTTTTAACGACCTTATCTCATTTGATAAACTTTGGTGATAATGTTTTATACGTATACAATTTCTAGGTACCAATAGTCCTAAGCACTTGCTAATAATCCTACGCGCCTCGATAATTGAGAAAGTACATAAAAGAACTCTGCGAAAAGTGCAAATGAGCCATCAAATGAAAAACATCTTATATTTTTTAACAAGTTCTCACATTTCTTTATCAAAACACATCTAAATGTTCAATCTTTACATAAGATACTTGGCCTTTGAGGGGTTTGTAGTCCAAGACCACCGTTTTTCTTTATGATGAGTTTAAAAGCAGTTTGGTCTAACACAAAATAACTTGGGATTGTTCCAAAGAAGAAAAGCCTCTTCGAAGGTCCATTATCTTCTTTCATGACAAGGGTGAGAATAATGCAAAAAAGTGTTGATGAGGGTTGATTTGTGTCACAAATCAACATTAGCACGATAATTTTGCTTCGAGTTCTAGTTTTTGTAGGTTATAGTTGTTTGTTTATTGACATTTTCATATTTATATTGTTGTAACATAAAGTTCATCTTTGTAAATCGAGTTTAACTACATAACAAGCTTGATTTCCTGCATAATCTCGATCATTTTATGTTTCTTTGGAAGCTCGGGATCGTACTTAAATCCATCTGTTAAGAATTTCAAATAAAAAGTGTGATGAAACCTAATAAAATATATAAGAGACAATGATGAATTCACTTATATATATCAATTGGTTTTGAGTTTGAAATTCATAAAATTTAACATTGTATATGAACTTGACCAAAGTAGGATAACTCAAATAACGTATATTGTCCATCTAAAATAAAATACAGTTCTAAAAATTATCTCGAGAGGACATGTTATTAATTCTATATCATAAATGAGAAAAGAAAAACTAACATCATTAATTTTGAATTAGAAACCATGAAACTTAACACTCTATTTTAGCTGCAATGTAGTTTTTCTTTATAATTTTTTTTTTTCAATTTAAGTACACTCTATTTTGAATATATGCAATAATATCTTGTCCCTATTCTCTTATTCCTTTTTTAAAAAAAACCAATCCATATTTTCATATGGCGTGTATTGAACGACAACAAAATTCCGTTTAACTTTAACGATGAATTATAATGATAATATTCCATGTAATCTAACATATACTGCTACATAAATTGATATTAAGAACGAAAATTTTATCTCTTTCGACGGATGATGTGGAGTGAAACATAACTTCCTCGAACAACTTTTATTCAATTTACTTGGAGAAAAAGTTGGAATTTGGGAGGTCCGAAGAGTTCTCTAAACGAGGTAACGAACAAGTGACAATATCAAATAATCTTTTGTGAGAACATGAACGTGCCAAGTGGGTTTTGTTATTTGGTGTCTGTAAATGCTTGTTGTCCCATGCAGGTTGCGATATACTATTAAAAATGACCCAAATCCATTTGTTTGTATACTATTTAAATCTTATTTGAACGCGAAGAGTCAAGGGGTTTACAAGTTCCTCATAAGTCGTATGTCCTAATTTATCCATTTTTAGTATAGGAGATTAGGGATAATGCGAAAGAATATTCTAGTATCGCAACGTCCATAAGAATAAGATATTTAAGCAACCATCACAAAACGTCTACTTTATCTTAATTATACTTTAATTCAGAAGTTATAATAAAAGAAACAATCTGTAATGCTTGTTGGACAAGAAAACTATAAATAATTGGGGATAATTTTTAGGATTAACACAATCATAGAACGACAAGTAAATGTCAGATTCAGGATAAGAAAAGAGTTAAACGTGTTGAATTTCCTCATACGTGGTACTTTCAAGAAGTTGAAAGATAAACTCTATGGGTGTGATTGGTTTCATTTTTGAAGAAGTGGGAAGAAATGAGGAAAAAAAAACGAAAGAAAAGTAAGTCGAGTAAATATGTTTATTCTTGTAATTTCTGTAAGACTAATCGTTCATTTTTTTGAGGAAGTGAGTAAATATTGTTGCTCCGCTTTCTTCTTGATTAGTTGGTATTTAACAAAATGATCAAATCTAGGAGATTATCCAAATTCAATGACACTATTTTCCTATGCATCACAAAATAGATAAAATCTAGGAGATTGTTCGATATTTTCACTTTTCATAGATAAATTATTTTCTTATTGACTCTACTATATGGAATACACCACCGAATAACTTTCCTTATAATTCTCATTGTGTATGAACTTTCGGATATTCGGTTCGTACGATTTAATATCGAGTGGGTATTTTCTAATTTTTTTCAGCTTGGTTCTGGTTCGATTGATGTTGGTTCCGGTTCAATTCGATTCCATATTGAAAGAACCGGACAATACCTAAAAAATTAATTCTTAACCGGTTTCATATATTTTATATTCGAATTAAGCAAAATTACATGAAATAATTTGAAAGTACCCGAAATAAACAAAAACAATAGGCTATTCAAATTTCAAACCACAACATCTAAGTTGAGAAACCAAAATGAAAACCACAAAATCCAAGTTCATAAACAAACGAAACAACTAAAAATTTAAAGTTTGATAAGTAGTCAATGATAAGCAAACAAGTTGATGATCTTACTTGAGAGTTTGAATAATCACTTGATTCACTTTGATTTGCATCAAAAATGAAAGGACATATGAAGACATATGATTAAAACTTGAAAGTGACAAATTGATAATTATGTAACTAAAAGACATGTTCAAAGTAGATAAATTACATGTTACTGTACAACTTCATTCTCCGTCTTCTTCGTTTTCCTCCAGATTGATCTCTCCAAACTCTCCAGTCACACACAAGATAAGCAAGAGGTTATAACTAGACAAATTAATAAATAAAAAATTTATAGTTGCTTAGAAATGCATCTATGAACTTATCCTAGTTTTCAATGTCTTCAAGCAATTGTTCAATGCTTATTGATCCTTTGTTGTCCATCCCTTTCTCTGTTTCCAGTCATTGCTCAAGACACATGATCAGTACTTCAGTGGTGTAGTGTGTCAAGCAACTCCTATAATGGTCTAATATACGATCACTAGTGCTGAATGCAAATTCAAAAGCAACACTACTAACTTACGTAGCTAGCACATCCTTAGCTAATTCTGAGAGAATCGAAAACTTCATGTTGTTTACCTTCCACCATGAGACCATATCATACTTAGTACCTGCAAAAATAAGTGGATTCTCCGCTTTCTCTGCCAAATATAAATCTAACTCAGTTGATGTTTCTTGAATTCATGTTTCTTGCACCAACTCTTTGTATTTTGCATCCATTTTACTTCTAACACCTTATCTTGCAGAAAAATCCACTCTACTTAAGTGTTTAGTAGCTGGCTGAGATGAGGATGATACAGACCCCTGCGACTGAGAAAATGATCTACTTGTTGGTCTGTTCAGAGAAGTGTTATGCTACTGTTATATTCATCAAACAACCTCTTAAGAATATACATGGCTGATTTTTGCATCTCAATAGCCTTAACACTATCATTTCCATACAAATCATTGAAGTATAGTTGAGCAAACTTCATCTTGTTTCTCGGATCAAAGACAGTAGCTACTATCACCATCATATTCATCTATGTTTCTTCACCAAAAGGATTCCATTACTTACCTAGCTTTGCCAACATTGGTTTAACTTTCTTCTGCAACTCTTCATCTAATTCATTCTTTTCACCCAAATATATTATGGTTGTTTGGATACTAACTATCTCTTTGTAAACCTTGTATGAACAAAATTAATTAGTTGATGAAAAAGCTATTGTTGACTGATAGAAAACAACAAGTTCAGCAAACTGTAACAAGAAAGTAAGGTGTTGAGAAAACAACAAGGAAGGTCCGCGCAAGATAAAAGAAAAAGATGGGGTGTTAGTTGTTGAGAGCAGATGCTTATGACTTTGGTGGTAATCGCGAATGTAGTTCAACCCTCTAATTTTCACTTCATTTTACGTAGTCATCTTTCACTTCAAACCCATTTTTCAATTTCTACTAATTTAAACATCGAAGAACCTACGAAAATCTAGTTTTTATTTTTATTTTTAAAGCTACTAGTTAATTAGAGATATAAAAGGTTTATATCGAATTAAAAGCTATACAATATACAGATAAGTGTTCAAAATTTTTTTTTTTTCTAGACGTAGAAATTTGAATCAAATTTCTCTAAGTAAAATTTAGGATTGTCAATCGACTCACTCAAATCGGTGGTTCGAATTGTCATTTTTTTTCTTTGCTCCAACATACTAACTGTTAAATTAACAATAACGTACATTAGCAAGATGAAACCAAATTCGGAATTGTATTGAATAAAGATGAAATGCTAAATTTAATAAAAGAAATTAAGGGAAAAAATAAACATTGCTGGTAAGTGCCCAGACACCTAACAAGTCGATCCATGACAATTTAAATTCGAAATTTGGTTTTCGTAAAATATTTTAATCTTCTCAAGCATTGTATCTTTCCATTTAGTTCATTCTTTCTCGGTCTTTGTCTTGCAATAAGAGATTAGCTTTAATAGATTACGTTCTTTTGTATAATCATTGGAATAGTCGGTAGGATCTATGGATACTGTCACGGGTCTTTTAGGTCCGTTTAGCGTTATGCGCGGCCCATTTAGGCCCGTTTGCTTTAAGCCCATAATCGCTGCTAAGTTAAACATCAACTGATCTTTGTATTGGATTTATTAGAGCCAACTATAGCCTATATTAGTCATCTCCACAATGTCAGAGTCTATTTTATTTCATGTCTTGAAAGATAAAACTTTTTTAGTTTCTTGTCTCTGAATTTATTAATGTCATTTTCCACCTCAGTTTACAATATCTGTGATACAGTGTTTTTCATATTTGATAAATTTGTATCTCTTAGCTTTTAATATTTTTTGTATAAACACAAACACATCATCTGAATTTGTCATGGTTTTGATGCACTCTGGTCCATACTTCTTATGGAACTTAGAAAATCAATAATACTTGTTGATGCAATCATAAGGCAAAATCTTGGAAAGATATGTTTCAATTATTAACTTGTAACTCTATTCATCATTATTTTGTATATTCTCTCGACAATTTCATTTTACTTAAGACTATATGGACACGTTATGTGCCATTGAATTCTTTGTTTTTATTCGTACTAATCAAACTTAAAGTTACAGAAATCCAAACATTAGTGTGAATTGGACCAAGAAAAATGTACGCAATTGACTAATGACTCTAAACAATAATTTTAGAGTTTTATACAGGATTTGAAATTGGTTTGTTACACTTAGATGACTGTCATCATTGAATCATTTGTCTTTATAACTTAAGATTCCTAAAAGAGACGAGAGATTCTAGACATTTTTATTTTTCCCATATGTAAAAACTATATAATATGGTTTTGTACACGGAATTAATCTGGTATAATGGAATTTATTTTAAATCAAGGAGTTCTTCCATTGAATTCAGCCAATCTAAAACCTTTTCAGGTTATAGAATGTTGTAAACTATAATTTTTTTAGAAAAATCCAAAACCAATCACACTAGAATTATTTCTTGAAGGAAACAAAATTGACTTATATGCCCAAAACCAAAGTTGACATCTCCAGTGATTCTTCATTTTGAGAGAGAATATATAAAAAAAAAAAAAATCGTCCATCAATTTGAGGGAAATAAATGATATGATAAATACTTTGACATTATACTTGGGTGAAACTCTATTCATAAACTCATTTTAATATAAAATTTTATTTACTTGTAAACTTTCTTTTTTTTTGTTAAAGATTTATTTATTTGTAAAATGACTCTTCATATTTTACGTGCTTTTATTTACATATAAGACTAAACAAAACTAAACGTCTTTATTTAGTATTTAAGCAAAATTATATGTTTTCCTAAAACATAACTATCAATAAAAATAGTTACGTAGTTACTTTTTAAAAATGCAATAATGACATAGATATATAACATACATATATATATATATATATATATATATACAAGAAGACGATGACATAACCAATGATTAACTTAGAAATATATAATACAATAGATACTAAATTATAAAAACTTTGGAAAATAATAAATGGTTGCAACTTCGACTCGATGAAGTATATCTTCAATTTTTTTTATTTTTTTTTGTGTATGGTTTGTTTGTGTATCAGTCATTTTTAACTATAAGATACCGAACTATAATTATTTAGGTAACACAACAAAAAAATTCTAGAAAGGGTAATAGCGACATTGTATACTAAAAAAAATCTGCAATTGTACATACTCAACCAAATATGCAATTGTATCTTAATGAGGTAAAAAACATAGGGGTTTTGTATATAAAATCATATTTTTTATGTATCAAATTGCATGAAAGTGTCTTATTTAACCCATTTGTTTTATGTTTAAAGCAAATCATAGGAAACTCTAAGAAACATGATTCTTCATGATATTAGTTAAAACTTCCTCATATCCAAGTTCCATGAATTGCTAAGAATTGTCATGTTGATGAACTTTTCGGACATGATTTATTCTTTCAAAGTTCAAACAATTGCACGAGTATTTCACAAAAATTCTTTTTGTTGTAAATATCGAGCAAAAGTAATGAAGAAAAACGATATTGAGACATATACCTTTTGTGTAGGGGTTTTTTATTAATGTGTGGACACAATTTACAAATCTTTAAATTTGTCTATATAAACCCCAAGAAAAATCCGATGCAACAAGGAAAAAGGAAAACCATCAAGATCTTTTAATTCTCTCGACCTTAGAAAATCCTAGCCGACCTTAATGTACCGTGCCACGGAAGCTTTCGACCTGTGTCGTTCCTCAACTCTTTTAGTTCAGAGTAATTGAAATGATGATGAAGTAAATTATATCATACATCTCGTGGAAGAACCGTGATAAAACAAACACAAATTTAAGCTAAGAAAATACTTTATATAAGTTTGAGATTTAGAAAAACAGGTTTATAAATTTCAAAGAAACTGTTTCTTATTTATTTCAAATTTTCATTACAAATGAAGAAATATGTCAAACATTTTTGAAAGATCGAATTTCGAGAACAAGAAAATAACTAACAAAATAAATGCCAAATTATATTGAAAAATACATCCAATATAAATGAAAATCTAGAAGTTTAATGAACTAAGTTGAAGTGGAATGAAAAAAATTAAAATATAGAAAATAACTTATTGGATTCGATTCGATCATCAACAGGACTAATCATGTGGTCTTGATTGATCTAGCTTAGGTAAATCTTGGACACGTTGGTCCTTGTCTCCATAATCGGGCGGGGTTGATTGGTTGAACTATGATCTTGCTTGGATCCAGTTAAGGCAACTTTTGATTAGATATCCGATTGCAGCATTTTTCTAGCTCTTCTCATTTAACTTGGAAAATATTTTATCATTGGACTTAGGCTGATGATCAGTGGCCTTAATATTGAATTCATCAAAGAACTCTGGGCTTTGCTAACCAGTAACCAAATGTTGAATCATAGAGATCGGATTAATTGGAAGTTATATTAAAGTGTTTTAATTGGTTGAAATGATTGTCTTGCATTTTTAGTAGGTTAAAGATATATATTCGCTAAAGTTAGATGTTTTGAGATTTTTTTGGCCTAAATTTTTCGGAAATCTATCAATTCCATTTCATTTTCTTTCCTTTATTAACCAAAAAAATTTCCAGCATCGAAGAGATTTCAACACTTTGACATACAAAATCAACAAAAGAACCGACGATAATTTGACGAAGTTCGACAAGGGAACTCATTCGTCAAAGTTTAGTTATTTTAGAAATATTTTACAAGGTTTGACCAAAATATTTATATGGACATATATACTAGATTGTTTTGCGGGTTTTTAATATTTTGCATTATAAAAAATTAAGTTTCTTTCGTAATATTTCATAGTGTAAAGACGTGTTTATTAGTAGCGATAATCGTATTAACGTCGAAGGCCCGTTATGGTCCGACAGACAAAATATTATTTAATTTCATATTGTTTCCATTTATTAGAAACTCATTGATTGTTACATTACTTTATTAATATAATTATTAAATAACTATATAAACCCTTCATTACTGCCATTAATGACTTCCCCTTTTTCCTCTGTTCTTCACTTTGCAAAACTTTAATCCTCTATTCGACGAATCTCTGATCTGCGTTTAATTAATTTACGAGTTTCTTTTTTAACCTGAATTTCAGATCCCTACTGTTGATTTTTCTTTCTCCATCTCCTAGAATTGAGCTCAATGGAGAACGAGTTGTTTATGAATGCCGGACTTTCTCATCCTCCGCCGGAGATGACGTCACCGTCGTCTTCCTCGGCGATGCTTAACTGGGTTTCAATGGCGAATCAGCAAGTGGACCCGAGTCTCAGTCGCAATTTTACGCGGGATAGCTTTTTCTGGGAAAATTCAACGGAACAGAGCATCTTCGATTCGGCTCTGAGCTCACTCGTCTCTTCGCCGACGCCGTCAAATTCTCACTTCTCCGGCGGAGGTATAGGAGTAGGAGGAGACAATAATTTCATCATCAGAGAGCTCATCGGGAAATTAGGTAACATCGGTAACAGCTCCGGCGAGATCTACGGAACTCCAGCAAGCAACGGAAACTTCTCCGGAACTCCGATGAGCTCTCCACCGCCAAGATCGATGATGGCGACTAAAACGGCAACGCCGTTGGCGGAATTTTCCGGAGATCCGGGATTCGCAGAGAGAGCGGCGAGATTCTCCTGTTTTGGTAGCCGGAGTTTCAATGGCAGAACCAATTCGCTGTACCCGATTAATAACGGACCCGTCAGTGCAACAACAGTGACAACTAATGGGAAGTTGACACGTGTCTCTAGCAGCCCAGCTCTCAAAGCCCTCGCGTCTCAGATTCCCGCCGGCGAATCGTCCGGTGAAATTTCCCGGAAAAGAAAGGCAAAAGCCAAAGAGAATTCTCCTTCCACAGCTTCTCCATCGAAGGTTCGTAATTCTAGGCAAAAAGTCAAAAAATTTACTAATTCCAATCTCGAAGAACTCGAGATATTCGCATAAAAGTCAAAGCTTAGATTTTAAAACTTATTTGTCGTTTTATTTTTATTTTAAGGAGGAAGATTCTGATCCAAAGAGAAGCAAAAAGTCTGAAGAAAATGGAGAGAAAGCGAAAGCAATTGATGATCCTCACAAAGATTTCATCCATGTCAGAGCTCGACGAGGTCAAGCCACCGATAGTCACAGTCTCGCCGAACGAGTCAGTCATTTTTTACTATTTTCTTACTGAAATTTAATTTTTAAGCTTTACTCATGTCCTGATTGGTTGCTTTATATTTATGTGTTGTAATATTTATTTTTAAAAAGGTACGAAGAGAGAAAATAAGCGAAAGAATGAAGCTGCTTCAAGATCTTGTTCCTGGATGCAACAAGGTGAGAGTAATTTTGATTGATTGGGTGAATTAGTAAATTAATTCGTTTCTTAGTTGTAATGTAGTTGTGATTAATTTATTTTTAAAAAAAGGTTACTGGAAAAGCACTGATGTTGGATGAAATTATAAACTATGTCCAATCATTGCAACGACAAGTTGAGGTAATTCGGTTTAGATTATTGGTTCGCTTTAAACTCCTTTCAATTATATCATAATCACCTTTTTAATTAAAATAAATATCGAATTTTTCTTCTTAATTTTTAATGTTTTGGAATAATGCAGTTCTTGTCAATGAAGTTATCGTCAGTGAACACCAGGCTGGAATTTAACATGGACACTCTCGTGTCAAAGGATGTAAGTCACCGTCACAAATTAAAAACAAAACATTAATATATAATCATAAATCATACTAATTGGTAATTATTATACGTTGTGAACCAATCGTGTGTTTTCTTTATATTTTCTTACAGATATTTCTTTCAAGCAATAACAACAGTTCAATGCATCAGCAAATACTAGAATTAGAATCTTCTGCACAAACATTATTGGGTGATCATCATCATAATAAAACTTTACAATTAAACCCCAACATTTCTTCCAATAACATTATGGACCCTTTGGATTCTATGTCTCAGGTTTTTAATTCGTCTATCACTTATGTTTCCTTCTTCTTAAAAATATATTTGAATCTTCAAATCATAACCTTTTTGGCTTTATTTTTCAGTATTCAGCATTTTCCGAAGATGATTTACATAGCATTGTTCATATGGGTTTCGTGCAAAACCAATTTCAATCGCATAATCTTCAAGGTATTGAGATTTAAACGATATATTATTTCCATAAGATAGAATTGAGAGATCTAAGATTTTTTACTATGAGCAGGTCCATCAAACCAAGTACCATCATCACACATGAAAGCTGAACATTGAACAACCATTATTTGCATTTTTACAACAAATATTGGAGTAACGAAGAAAAAAACAAAAGTAAGAAAAGGATTGATGGGTGTACATAGCAAGAAAGAAGCTTGAATTGGACCACACACCATTTGCATAATTCATTTCTATAATCATATCTTCATATATATCAAAATAACTTTTTTTCTTTTTTAACCTTTTTTACTTTGGTGCACTTGTGTTAATTTTCCGATTCATTTGTGGGTCAATTGTATTGTCATCCACTATTACTATAATCGGATTCTTTATGCTTTTTTCTTTTTGGATTTAATATTCATTGTTAAGCTGTAACCCAACTATATTATACTGTAGCTGTAATTTGATATAATAATTTCTACCATAATCAATGGTTTTAGATCTTAGACAATAATTGGTATCTGCATTCAGGTCTGTTATCTTTTTCCTATTAGAATTGAGTTAAACATTATAAAAAAAATTGCAGTAGGTTAACAAAAAAAAAATCCCTTTTTTATTTTTAAAAACATCAAATTAATGCAATTGAAAAGACAAAAAAAAAAAAATGAAATGTGTGATTTACGGTTAAATCAAGTGTATCACATCAAACTTAGAGATTTTAATATATTTTTTTCCATCTGTTTATTGGCTGACATTTTAGTAGTGTATTTTATGTGTGTATGGTTTTCTTAAGCGTATACAATGTTGGTATATATTCAATTTTTTTTGTTGTTGAAGAAGTTCTAGTTGGATAGGCTCAGACCATATACTAGAGCGAGTCAATTAGTTTTTTTAAAAGTCTATGATGTTCAAACTCGGGATCTTTAGTGATTTTTCTTTTCGAGTGACCAGATGATTCAAAATTTATTGGTATCTAGTTTTTGGTAGGAATATACTTTAACACTAAAATCACAAAGTTGGTATTTAGCTTTCTTTTGCATGAGTTAGGTAGTGTTACACATATCTTTGTGCTAAATTATGCGTGTATAATATGCTCTGATGTGTTAATCCAGCGAATAAGAAGTACTAATAATAAAGGTAGCTTATATACTAATACAACACTAATAAAGAAAACATCAAATCTTAACTAAGCTTGATTTTTTCTATATTACTCTAACTCGTCCCAAGTCAACTTCAATGTAGTTTGATTTTTTGATTTGATCGTCGCTAGTGTTAACCAGCTGTGTTTAAGGTGTCCTGTCATTTTCTCTTTTGTGTTTTGTGGCAAGTTCTTCAAAGAAGTGGTTATAGCTAAAATCAAATTTGGCTAATTAGTATTTACATATTTTGAGATCACGCCGTGATTTCTGGAAATTATTTGGATCTCGTTGTAATTTTCAGAAGCTGTCTGTTCCTGGTCACCAACTAATTATAGAAGCCAGAATCAGCAACGACAAAGTATTCAATTAATCAATAAATTATATGTCTAATCAAAAACCATTTCTCCGAACTTTTATTTTAGGATAAAAGTGATTTCTCTGGACGTGATGATAAGTTTTTACATTGATAAATTTTCTAAAGAGTAGAGTGACGAAGGAGTTATTATTGAGTGTTCTAATAATTAAATTACAAAATACATAGATATGCATAAAGATGGACATAAAAATGAAATTTTTTTTTTTACATATACTACTAAATTTTCTAAACAAGGATATTGTAAATATAATATTCAAGAAATATAGGATATTAGAAATTTCTAAAATTGAATTTTAACATGAGTTCATAATTTTGATCAATCTCGATTAGTATTTCCAGTCTATCTCGTAACTCCTAGATCAAACAAATGTGTGGTTAATAATGAGACCGGCCTCATCATTTAAGGCCTCATCATTTAAAATATCTACATTTCGTGAGATATCAATTTAATCAAAGTTCTACATAAACAGTTATAAAATAATTATCTAATATAGAAAATCATGTATAGACATTTTGAAAAATAATCCAAAACGAATTCGTACATGTTTGACCATTTGATACGAAAAGAAACATATCGTAAATATTTGATTTTAAAAATAATTTGCGATAGCTAAATATTTCATAAAAATTGTGTAAGTAATATTTATCTATTGAATTATTAAGATTTTTAGTTTTCCATAATTCATGATTGATTCAAGAATCACCCTATATACATATAATATATATCAATAGCAAAATTCATATGTAAACTAATTTTTTTCTTTAGAGCTAAGCTATTCTAATGGTTTTTTGTTATTCGGATGGCTTTAAGAAGAGTCCATATATAGATGGAGAATATTTGTTAAGATACTGAGGAAATTTAATCATTCTAATTCTATTGGTGTTAATTGTTGGAGCTCATCATTGTTGATGAAAATATACTTTTGTACAATCATCTCTCAATTGTAAGTTAATATTTAGATAAATTAACACCAATAAAATTAGAATGATTAAATTTCAGTATCTTAACAAAAATTCTCCAACTATATATATATATTATTTTTTTGGTAAGGAAATTCTCCATCTATATATTTTAAAGCCATCGATGAATGCGTTGTTGGGAATAAAAATCCATTCGACTCGAATCTCCTTGCGTAAGTTATAATTTTTTTTGCGAAATATTTGATAGAACGGGCCACAATTAGTCTTTGCTAAAAAGTTAATCTTACAAACCTATTCTTTATGTATTGTGGGCTTACTACTACATTTATTAGGATGTGGACTTTTTTATTAGGATCTTTTCATGGTGCTCCATTTCACGGCTCAACTTAACAGTACTATACAACTTTGTGGCCCAACTTTGTTATGCAATGATTTTGCCATTCGCTCTCTTCTGCTGTGTCATTCTTCCATTAATAAAGCTAACTTACCATCTTGGGTTATTGGATACATTTATATCGCTTATCGATGGTTGCAGATCTTTTCGTACAGGATAAAAGCAAATACTAAAAGTCAGGCGAATAAATGCAGACTGATAAAGAACAACAAATAAAATACAACACACGGGAAAGAAATAAAAAGATAAGGACAGTAGCTAAATATTAAGCTTAATATCTCCCTATAATATTAAAGTTGAAGGACAAATTAGTGCGAAATTTCGAAAGTCATTACAAGTAACCATCATCTTAACGATGACAAAAACATGAGAAAAAAATATGGACTAACGAGTCAATAGGCAACTCGTTATATATATCCGAATATGCTTTCAAGGACTTCACCCGTTTTTGCAAAGAAATGAGATTTTGGAGTCACGTGTGACCATTCCTAGATTGAAACCAATAAGTTTTTGTGGTGCTTTCTGCTATCGCGTGCGTCACTCTGTTACTCATATCCACAACTCTACTTTCGGATAGATTTTATAGAATAAGAATATTATTATTGACGTGTTTTTTTATACAAGATTTTAAGATCCCGATATACATATATAGTGTTTATTATTGATATGTTACAAACACTAAATAATGTAAATTTTTATAATATTAATCTAATACATAAGGTAAGATAAATAGTATGAAACTATACTAAGAATAATATCATATTTTTTTTCTTGTTCGTCAAGTTGGCTTTGCGGGTTTCCTTCATAGACAGGCTCTAATGACCCATAAAATTTGGTCCGCGAGATACATATCATGCTCCCCAATACTTCCACGCACGACAAAGGTAGGACGTGAAACACGAAATCCGCAATCACAAAACGAAACATCTTTGTTGTGAACACTTGTCGAGGATGGACAAAACGTGTAAATAGACTCCTTCAGACATAAACTTCAATCTTCATGAAGTATGAATGAAACTTACACTCTTCTTCGGTCTTGATAAAAAAAAAATAATACAAACAATTCTCCTTAACTTGGATAGTCTACAAAATCACACTAAAAATGACAAATAAAACACCATACTAAAACTCCCTAAAACTATAACAAACTCTTCAGTAATAGGAGAAACCAAGAATCATATAGAAAAGACTTGAGAAATTCTAACTAAGAATCTCAAAAATAATTGTGAATCTCTTAAGAGTGAAAACCAACCCTTTAAAATAATATAGATCTTCCCATACTAAACCTTTAAAAATGTTCTAGCACTATCCATAAAAACAAACAAAAACCATAAATCTTTAGACATAATTCTCCAAAGAAGCTCAAAATAGAAATAAAAAATTAGAACCTATAATAATCTTAATCTGTAATAATTATTGCTAGGTATTTGACCTAATAACAAGGTCTGTAAACTGTGCAATCAAAATAAAAAAGAAACAATTGATTAAAATACCTTTTTTTCTTTCTTAGATCCCACATGAAAATAAATTCATGTTTCATGTCATTTTCATCATATTTGACCATTCTTCACCGTCTTCTCTAGTTACAAATCTCATAATCTTTTTTTTTTCTTATGTAGAAAAATTTAAAGATCCACATGAATCGCCTGATAGATTTTTTTAAAATAAGAATATTATTATTGACTTGTGTTTTTTTATACAATATCATTAGACCCATCTATATAGCATTTATCATTGAGATATTGGTAGCACCAAATAATGTAAATCTTTCTAATCCTTATCTAACACATAAAAAAAAATATATAATCTGTAAATATACTAAGAATAATATCGAGTCTTTATCTTGTTCTTCAAGTTGGCTTCATGGGTTTACTTCATAGGCGGGCTCTTATGACTCACAACACTTTTCCGCAAGATACACATCTTACTCTCCAATACTTCTCATCCCGGTATTGTAAAGTGTCCCATAGATTTCCACAAGATATTGAAGAAAAGGAGGCATGAAACTATTCTCCTCCTTTCGTTAAAAAAAAACAAATAGTGTTAGCGAATACTATTGTGTCATATGTTACTCAATTTTGTTGAATATTTTAGCGTAATGTGTAACTTAGTTTAGGTGAATCTATCATGGCCATGTGTAATTAGTCAAGACAAATCTCTTAGAGCCTACTCCAACATTCATGGGGTACTCATGAATGTCTTTCATGCCCTTGTTGGTGCGTTCACTAGGCTCATGTGTCCCAGAACTTGGTAGAAGACTACACTATCCAGACGGGAAATTGGGGACATAGTGTCCAAGAAGAAGCCGCTCATTGGCATGACCTAACATGACATGGGGTATAATATGGGGATCGTCTCCCTAGTGCCCTATCGAGTAGGTTTTACTCGCCATTTTTCTCGACATGGATAAGCAATATGTGAGCGACGATCCAACCTGATGAGGAGCAAACCAAGGTAGACTTCACAACATGGGTTGAGTATCACAAGTTCACAACCCGAATCAAGTATTAATTTTACATTTATTAATTACTCTCAGTTCTAATTTCTACGATCTTATTTCCTTCGAGGAACTTTGGAGATTAAATTTTGTACAAGTTCACGATTCAGTAACCTATAAGGCTGAGCGTTCGTTGACAAGTATACATATATCGATAACAGCAAAAACACGCTGAATGATTCTGCACACATTAAGATTAGTTTATGTCTCTCGGCTAACCAACACAACGAATAAAGTAGGTAAAAAAATACTTGAATGCTTTGTACCATTTTGATCCACTCCTCAGTTGAACCACCCGAACCGACCCCCTACCATAATTGGACCCTCCAATTAACCTGGCCTACGATCTTGGTTCATGGAAACTTTATGCTCCCCTTTCTTGCTACAAGAGAGGCTCTTAAGACGGATTCCTTTTCATTAACAATTAACAAGGGATATTTGTAAACATACCTAACCAATTGACTTAGTATGACGTTTATTATATAAATACTTATTATACGTACTATGGGACACGTACCGCACCCATTAAAGTTACAGATCCATCATTGGGTACGAATCAAATAAAAAATTGATCAAACGAAACGGAAAATATTACAAATACCACAACATATTACAGATCCACTCTCAGTTCACATAAAAAAAGATTTGGAGTATGATAGATAATTTGTTGCAGGTGCAGAAGTCATGGATAAGAAAGAAATAAAGAAAAAAGAAAAAAAAGAAAAAGAAAAGCTAACTGAGTATCATAAAATTGCTTTCGTCTTTTATGTACAACTCTATTTAACCTCTTTCTCTTATCTTTTTAACTTCGTAGTTGAGTCAATGTTTGTACATTTTTGTGAATCTGATACTAGACAATTGATAATATAATGACACAGCGTAAACTGTTTTTCATTTATTTATCTATATCACAATAGAATCAATTCCTTTTACTGACCATGAAATTACTATGTAACTATTTTAATATCTTTTGTTGTTTCTTTAAAAGCTAAATCTTTGCCATTTAATTTTATCAACCGAATGTTCAATACGATTGTTTTTTTTTTTTTAAATGTTAAATTTTAAATTTTATACCATTTTGATTTTTAACAGATATACAAAGACATTATAAAGACAGAAGCATAATAAAAGAAAATAAAAGAAAACATGTGATCAAATCAAATCTAAACTAGAGCAAAAGAAAACATGTGGATGAATGAGTTATCCTTAACACCTAGATATACGTCCTAGATATACGTCGTAGTGTTGTTGCATGAATGAGATCTTTGTTATCATAGAGTAAATATTGGCAAGATCCACCCTCAAAACATTTTGTCTTAAGATCATCCATAAATCAAGAACTAGTTTGGGAATGAAAGACCGTGCCAACGACAAGGGGAATACCAATGGGTGTTGGAGAAGTCGCGTCCAATGACCGGTTCCACGCTTAGCAAGTCTCTAAATCGGCCACAAGGAACCACCTCCTCACGGCGAAAATCGAATAAACCTCAAAGTGGAATCAAATGCCACAATTCTAACAAGTAGACTCCTCTACCACCTCCACCGCAAACTCTACCAAGTCATTGAAAAAGAGTTGATAACCTTCTCTAGTAGTACCAAAATCTAACTAAACAAGCGAGAGAGTGAAACCCGAAGCCACCGACACTTTTAACGGAACTAGATGTTATACTATCGTTTATTCGTTTTTATTTTCTTATAATATGGTAGAAATTCGGATATTTGTTTCCTCGATGTAATTGATACTACTATATTATTGATCAGAAGTTCAAAACGGCTAATTGAAATTATCCGTATGAGCTCCACCTATAAATTTTAATACAGATTGGTAGCATGGATCGGTATACCCGACCAGAATTTTGCGACCTATCTTTATGGTTTTTTGTTTTGTTTTTAATTACTATTATAAGAAAGAACGAGATCTAGAGCACAACAAAGTCACGTCACATCATTAAAGCGTCCGAACGTTACTTTTTCGTTTTTCTCAACTCTTAATGCTTTTTTTAGTTCTGTACTATTAGATGACCGTTGAGATTTGTCTAGAATTAAACACTCTCTTGTATCCATCATTAACATAACCCTCGTTCATCACATAAACCCATTTTGTGTTCTTCCAACAATCACATATTCGTCGAAACATCCGATCAATCGCATTTTTGTTACACACTTGTCTAGGGATCAACTTCGCAGTTTTTTTTAACGAAAATGAGAGTTTAGCAAAAACATGTTGAGAAAAACTTCATTTGTAAATATAAAACTGATTTAAGATCCGTCGGGAATAAATTAAAATTACTAGAGTTGTTACTAAAAAAAGAAGCAAATTGAGTCTTTAAAAAAAAAAAAATCTTTTTTAATTAAATCTTGCATAATATACTTATTTGGTATTACACACACATATATACCAATATTTAAAAAGTAATCAATGTATTTAAAAATAACATGTTACAAAAACTACCTTCTAATAATTGTTAAATACAAATTTATAAAATCATAATAAATAATCGAAATTCACTCGTTAGCTGGGATCTTAATTAAACTGCCTTGTTGTTTTCGTGAATACTACATATTTGATATTTCCATTATCATGTATATAGTTTTTTTTTTTTTTTTTTTAATTTATCTAGGACCTTTTTGAAGGAAAAAAAAAAAGAGTAAGAAATGGTTTTGGCAAAAGAAATCTATAAAATATCAGTTTTTTTTTTTTTTTTTTGACAACACTATAAAATATCAGTTTTGGATAGTAAAAACAAAAAGACAACAAAAAAAACCATGATTACTAAACAACAGAGTAAGCAAATGCCCGAACTTATAGAATTATCAAGAAACAAAGTAGTTTCAATTAGTACTGAAAACATATAGCCTATATATACTTAATATAATCATTAATACTAACCAAAAAAGACGAAGTCATAGACAAAAAAAGTTTCAAAACTGAATGATATACTCATATGTCATGCATGTAACTACTAAGTCTATAATATATACCAGCTCTTTCAAGAATCTTTAGTTGGAATGGCAAATATATTTCGTGCTATTTATTTGGATAAAAATCTTACCGTTAAAAAACTTAAAAACTTCTTAAAAGACAAATAACATAAACATGTAGCGTGTTAAATAAGTTATTAAAGTATTTTAGCAAAAAAAATGCGTTAAAGTTAAGTACTAGTTTACTAAGGAAATCAGATGAGAAATAATTAAAATTTTACGGTATTTGAGAGCAATAAGCTACATCATTATCATTTATTTAAGCTTCAATCTCACCAATTCCCATCTAACTCATCTTTCAATGTATTTAGGTGAAAAAGAACTTATTATAATACAATGTATACTAATACCTTAATTAAACTGTAATATCTTTTGTCAATCCAATACTCAAACTTTGGCTTCTTTCATGGGTAACACGTAACACCCTACCTTTAAATATCTACACTTGCTCTCAGCTTCTCCAGACAATCAAACAAAAGCTTTCTCTTTTACCACTTCTCACTTGTATTTGCTTCAGAGACGAAGAAGATGAAGATGAGTCGTCTCCTACATCTCCTAGCTCTCTCCCTGCTCATCTCTGTTTCAGGTATTCTTTCTCAATCTCTCCAACCTACCTCCATTTCCATATCTCCTCAAATGTTCATCCTTTTCTTCTATCTCTCTGTATTCCCACAGGAGCAAAGTTCTCCGGGCGGCCAGGAGTCAACTACGGCCAGCTCGGTAACAACCTCCCGTCTCCGGCCGACTCAGTCAATCTCATCAAATCCCTAAACGCGAAACGCGTCAAGCTCTACGACGCTAATCCAGCCATCCTCTCCGCCTTAAACGGCACCGACATTACCGTCTCCGTCATGGTCCCCAACGAGCTCCTCGTCAACATCACTAAATCGGATTCCCTCTCAGACGACTGGGTCCGATCCAACATCCTCCCGTTTTACCCATCCATCAAGATCCGTTACCTCCTCGTCGGCAACGAGATCCTCTCTTCCCCAGATTCCGAGCTCAAATCCGCACTGGTTCCTGCAATGCGCAAGATCCAACGGTCCTTAAAATCCCTAGGCGTCAAAAAAGTCAAAGTCGGGACCACACTCGCCGTCGACGTTCTCCAATCTTCGTTTCCTCCGTCCAGCGGTGAGTTCCGGGAGGATATCTCGGCTCCGATTATGAAACCGATGCTCCAGTTCTTAAACCGGACCAAATCGTTCCTCTTCGTCGACGTCTACCCGTATTTCGCCTGGGCTCAAGATCCGAAACATATCGATCTCGATTACGCCATTTTCGAATCTACCAACGTCACCGTCACGGATCCGGTCACGAACCTGACCTATCACAACCTCTTCGACCAGATGATTGACGCTTTCGTCTTCGCAATGAAGCGCCTCGGGTATCCGGATCTCCGGATCTGGGTTGCGGAAACGGGTTGGCCCAATAACGGAGACTACGACCAAATTGGAGCTAATATCTACAATGCCGCCACTTACAATCGCAATGTCGTCAAGAAACTCGCTGCTGAACCGCCTATAGGCACACCCGCCCGACCCGGAAAGGTCCTGCCGGCGTTTATTTTCGCGCTCTACAACGAGAATCAGAAAGGCGGTCCGGGCACGGAGCGGCATTTTGGACTCCTACATCCGAACGGAACTCAAGTCTATGAGATCGAATTGTCGGGGAAGACGACGGAGTACAAGGACTCATTGCCGGCGCCGGAGAACAACGAGCTTTACAAGGGGAAGATTTGGTGTGTGGTGGCTAAAGGAGCGAATTGGACTCAGCTTGGTGATGCTCTATCATACGCTTGCTCACAGGGGAATAATACTTGCGACCCGATAAAACCCGGAGGCCCATGTCACAAACCCGATTTGACCGTGTTGCACGCCAGCTACGCGTTCAGCTCTTATTGGGCCCACTTTCGTAAGATCGGTGGGACCTGCTCCTTCAATGGTCTCGCCACCCAAACCATCAAAGATCCAAGTAAGTCAATTTCCAAATTAGTGCCGGTTCCGCAATTTCTGGATGTGTTTAAACCGGTTTACTGATTTTGTTCTACTCAATTATGGTTTGACCCAGGTTATGGACGTTGCGAGTTCCCAAGCGTGACATTGTGACGACTTGCAAGTTACGACAATGTCGAGCAGAGCACACACGAGGCAAAAACACGATGTTACGGCTTCATTCACAGAACCGGCACGTGATTCTGCACGATGTTACGGCCTGATTAATTAGAAACCGCACGTGATCACGGTCCGGTGTTTAATTTGCTGTTTATTTAGATTTATTTTTTCTTCGCGTATAATAAAAGCTCATGAGTAATAAATTTATTTTGTCGGATAATATACTGGTCCCCCTTATGTCTAAAAATAATTTGTTTTAGCAAAATATATATATAGAAGTAATAATTTTCGCTACTTATTTGTTCTTTAAGTCTCCAAATCTGACAGTTTGGAATCAATTTTAAATTTCCAACGGCTAGTTTTCTTCTTTTGATTGTGGGTTTCTCATAATTTATTGGAAGATAGTTAACTTTATAATTGGAAAAATTTATATTAACGATTGATTGAGATAATCCAAGGTGTACTTTTTTCTTCATTGTTACACACCAATAACACTATATTTATGATGAATGCAAATAAATTACAAATCATCTATTTGTATCTATTTATACTTGATGATTGGCAACCATTTCGGAAAACTTAACCGATAGTTGAGGTATTTAGTTATTTAATTTTAGTATAGTAGTAGTACTAATGCCAATATAGAAATATACAACGATTATATTTATAGATGTATCATATACATGTACCTTTTTTTAAAAAGACATGTAAATATCGAGAATCAGATGCCATGATTCTCCTTTCCTTTGAGAATACTCAGAATAGGATGCCACATAGCACGTTAAAAAAAAAGGATGCCACAAAGCTCCCTTTTCACTTTGCAAAGTAATTGTTTTCGCCCAAAAAGTCAAAACCATCAACAGTCTTTACTTTTCTCTCTGTCGTTTTTTCCCCCCATCAAAAATCATTTCATTGAAGATATTAGTTCAAGCAAATTACATATACGGTTTGTCTTTCAGCACTGAGCAAACCGGGATATAACAATCCAAGATAGTTGTATAAGGAGAAGAAATTGATAAATATTTTGCTATCGCATCATCTACTTCAGTAATGGACCTCCGAGCCACAGTGAACTCTCCCTTCAAAAACCTTTAAACATGCTTGATAGGCAAGGCTGATGATTCGGTTCTTCAACATCTTGGATTAGGTTGGTGCAGTTTGTCTCGAATACCACCTCATATATCCCAAGTTTGTGAAGCAATTCATGACCCATAATAAGGTTGTTACTTCACCTTCTAAACTTGAAGATAGGCTAGGGTAATTCATCTTACTTATTCCCTTGCGTCTCTTAAAATCTATCCATACCACATTGAGATTGGCCATGCTACCATGGCACATCAATGTTGCACTTAATTTGACTTCTCGGAGGAGGCTCCCATTTACTAGGGACAGTCCTTGGCGGGTTTGAGAGCTGCACCGATTTTGAAGCGTCCTGCATAGCCAGGTGAACTACTTCATGGACCTCCACGTCTCTGCATTGACGAAAAGCTCATTCCCTACCTTCCAGACACTCTACGTGGCCAAAGCTCTAATTTTTCCCAACATGTCTCCTTGCTAGCTCCCTCCAAAAAGGGCCCGAGGCCATGTCCGGGTATTGCTTGATAAGGTAAAATTAGAGCGACCAAAGTAGAAACAGCCCATACTAAGCGAGCATGTGTTCATTGGATAACCAGGGCTAATCCATTTCTCCACATGTAATGCATATGGATGAAACAATCCTTTGTGAGAACCCTAAAACCATATCGTTGTGATCTGAAGAATGCGAGGGATCGTATACTTTATAGTCCCATGTGTCGGAACTTCCTCATAAATGTGGGAACTAAGACTTTTTTGGTTGAGATTGATTTTCAAAGAATTTTATTAAACCTGGTACGATAGGTTGAGGTTTTAAAAATACGAAAAGGAGATGATCGAATCGAAATTAATTATTTTTTTGGCTATAGCTACTCTATCACGACAATAATTATTGTCGACTATTTTCCTATTTGTAAAAAAGAAGAGATTTTTGGCTATTTATTTCCAATTTGGCTGGTTACAGATTTTCACTTTCAATATACTCCATCTGTTTATATGAAAAACAATTTGTTAGAATACTCACTAATATATACAATAATTGATTTATTCTTATCAATTTTATGAAAAGAAAAAACTATACTTAGGTTAAATGTTGTTTGTCTTAGTTTATTTTACTCTCAAAACTAATGCAAAATTTTTAAATTACTAATCGAATATGGGATACATATTTGATATGAAAAGAAATTTTTCACCTCTCATGTGAATATGTATCCCATATTAGAAATTGTCGGTAAACATAAGACGTCTTGCAGTTGTACCTTTTCTCGTCAGAGCCGCTTCGTTGCGAATCAAATTGAGTCACACTCGAAGAACAAATCACCTTCACACCTTCGAACTCATCTTCAACTGCCTCGTGGTCTTCCATACTAAGCACTAAAGATTTGCTTTTCTTGGATTCATTGGCCTTTAACCTCTTTGCACGAGCCGTTGATTGCGAGGGTAAGTAGTAGTGTATCGATATGCAAGCCTAGCTATTCTTGAGACATTCTCTGTACTCGGTGAATTTGATGTAAACGGAACTAGAGGCCCAACCGAACATCTTGGAAAGAAACGTCTCCAAGTAGCTTTTGGAGATCGTAAGGTACTGTACGCATTGTTTATAGACAGGCCATAAGAAAATAAAGCTCGTCACCATTGTGTCGGTGACTTCCCAAATTGATTCGGTTTCAAGCATCTTTGCGTTTGTAAAGTTCTTTTGAGACCGTGATACGGGTTTTGTAACTTTGTTAGAAGTTGAAAGAAATCTAAGAGTGCAGTGCCTGGTCCAATGTTGATGCCGTCTCTGAATAATTTTGAGACGGAAGTTGTATCGTTGTAAGTATGATGGTCCTTTATTTCTCCGCAGGATCGATACGAACAAGGGATCTCCTATTGCCTTAATTAACCAGAGTTGCATAGGTTTAGAAGCTGATGACGGATTTTGATGTTTTTGTATGTTTATTTTGTATGATAGAGAGTGTTATTGATATTCTGGATATTCTTTATGTTTCTCTATGTTTATTTTTTTACATGTAAACACGCTTATATAGAATGAAATTTTTTTTTTTTTTTGGTCATTATAGAATGAAAACTTAAGAAAGCTGCTTGGTGAGAAAGTTTTGACTATTCTTTGTTTTACAAATTTTTACTTTATTGCTCCACTTGACAAACAGCAAAGCAAAAGTTGAAAAGCGCGGTTGTATTACACGCTGGCGAAAAGCGCGTATAGAGAAAAGTTTGACTCACTGGCAAAAAAACCTTCTGAATCTTTTTTGTATCGTCTGGCAGGGATTTGATATGACTCCCTGCTTCCTCCGAGGTAAAACGTAAAGCCACTTAGAAATTTACATTTAACATTAAGTCGAGTGTTAGACAAATCTGTTACATTCCGTCAAATCCTCCGTTAAAAAGAGACGGACGCCGTTTGCTCATAATAATAAATTTTCTTAAAACTTCCATTTATTTCTCAAGGCAAAGAGAATGATATAGATATTATTCTCTCGCTTTACTGTTTTGGTTTCTTCTCCAGTTTCTCTCTGAAGCCAAAACACAAAGGTAAGTAAGAGAAATGAGAGTAGTGAAGCAAGAACAAGTGAAAGTACATTTTCTAGATTCTTCATTTTTTTTTTGTTACTTCCTCTAGATTTGCAAGAAGTCAGAAGTTTTATCTTTTATTATCCCGGTTTGTGCTCTCTTCCAAAGCCCTAATTTCTCCACATTTAATGTAATGATTTGTTTTCTTTTCAAAGAATTTATCATATAGTGAAACAAAAGCCCTAATTTCTCCACTTTTCTATAGTTACTTCCTTCAAATTTCAAGAGTATAATATATATAAATTAGGATTTTTTGTTTTTGTTTTCTTGTTTGATTTTTAACGGAAACGAAAGCAAATGCCAAAAAACCCAAATTTCTCCTTTTTTTAAAAAAGAATTTGTATTATATAGTGAAACTAAACCCTAATTTCTTCAATTTTCTTTTGTTACTTCCTCCAAAGTTCAAGATGATTCTTTTTAAAATTAGGATTATTTTTAGTTTTCTTGTTTGATTTTTAACGGAAACAAAAGCAAATTCGGAAACCCAATTTCTCCATGTTTAATATTTTGTTTCTCTTTCGGAAAAAGTTTATAATATGGTTTTTTTCGTTGGGACAGAGTATGGAATGTGAGAAAGAAAACGGGTCGGGTATTGACCCGGCAAACAAACAACAGTTTCCTCCTCCGGCTAAGATCAAACGTTTACATAGACATACTGCTCGTCAGATTCAAGAATTGGAAGCGTACGTCTTCCCTTTTTTTTCAATCTTAATCCCAATTTAATAATAATGTTTACTATTGTTAATTAATCTTAAAGAAATGACTTGTTGTTTATTGTTAGATTGTTTGATGGAAATCCTCTTCCGAAGGACAAGCAAAGATGGAAATTAAGTAAAGAACTTGGTCTTACGCCTTTGCAAATCAAGTTTTGGTTTCAAAATCGACGTAACCTAATTAAGGTAACTTCACTTTTATAGACGATGAAAAACACAAAAAACCGTTGTAATTTGGTTCGGTTTGATTTTTAACGAGGTTAATTGTAGGTGTGGGTAATTCGGTTTCCGGTTCAGTTTATAAACAATAAAAGTGTATAAAACATTTATAATTTGGTTTGATTTTATGCAATTTCTGTTTGATTCGTTTTGTAGACAATGAAAACATACATATGTAATCTAGTTTGGTTTGATGCATCTCCGGTTTGATTCGGTTTGATGCAGATTCCATTTGGTTCAACAGAGTTTTCAGTTTGGTTTCTATCTTGTTTTTGTTTGAAAAACTAGCTTAAAAATATAGAAATGTATCTAATATCATATAATAATAATATTTCTATATGATTTGGTTATTTAACAAGGTTAATTATTAGACTAATATTAACCGGTTTAAGACCGGTTTGATTCATCAAACATAGTTGTAATTGTAGTTTATTTCTGTGATTAATAATACAGGTACAAAATAAGAGAAAAGAAAATGTAATGCTTAAAGCAGAGAACGAAGCTCTTAAGAAAGAGAGTCTCAATCTTCAGTCCGACCTAAAACGCCTGTATTGCTCTTCTTGCAGAGTCGGAAAACTCCGGTCCGAAAACTCCCATCTCCGCGAAGAGGTACATATACAAAATTTAGGAATTGGTCTAAAACCGTAAAATAAGCCGTTGATATTTCTCTAATACTAAATCGAACGGTTATTATATGTTCTGCAGATTAATATTAATAGCAGCATTGCTTCATTGATGAATCATCCTACTCCTCCTCCTACTCCTCCTCCATCACAAGACACTCTTTGTTTCTTCCCCAAGACTAATATCGAAACCGACCTCTCGATTGCAGAAGAAGAAAAGCTGATCGCGATGGATCTTGCGGTTTCTTGTGTTCAAGAATTAACAAAGATGTGTGACATCAAGGAGCCTTTGTGGAATATGAACAATAAGGAGAGTGTGTCTCTGAATGAAGAAGAGTACAAGAAGATGTTCATCAACAATAACAACAATGGAGATCGTTTTCGCAGAGAAGCTTCCAAAGCTAACTCAGTCGTCATCATGAATAGCGTAACCCTAGTCAACGCATTTCTTGATGCTGTAAGAAAAAGTCAAATGTGATTCTTGAACTATATATTTTTAAGAAACTCATTTTTTTATATATATATATATATATATATATATATATATATATATATATAATGCGTATGAATATTTTGGTTGTAGGATAAATGGTCGGAGATGTTTTGTTCAATAGTGTCAAAAGCTAAGACGATTCAGATTGTATCTGAAGGAGTCTCTGGAGCAAGTGGTTCTCTTCTTCTGGTGAGCAAGCTTTATGTTTTATTTTTCTAGGATTAAGACTTTAGTTTTTAAAATAGAAATTATTCTAAGAGTCCCTAAACTAATTTCTTTTCTTCCAATAATAAAACATTTTGGAGGACAGTTAAAAAAGGACTAAAACTAATATTAAAATATGATAATTTTTTAAAAAACTGAAGAAATATACCATTTTCGAGTTTAAGCTTTCTTTTAAAAGTTTAGAATTTTTTGAAGTGAGAATTTAGATTTTAGGTTTACTTTTAAGATTTATGATTTAGAGTTTAGATTTAGATTTTCTTGTAATAAATTGAACATACTTTTAAGGTTTTGTGTTTTTTTTTTTTTTTTTTTTTTTTCTGGCGTATAGAATAGACTTGAGTCTTTTAGATTTTCTAGTTAGTTTAATAAAACAGAAATTATTTTTAAATCCCCTAAATTAATTCGTTTTCTTGTAATAATGAACTTTGCCTTATTTTGGCCTACTAAAAAAGATGCATGCAGAGTTACAAGCATTATCTCCATTAATACCAAGAAGAGAAGTTTGTTTTCTACGATATGCGCAACAAAACATGGAACAACAAAAATGGATAATCGTAGATTTCCCAATCGACGGGTTAACCAAACCGGCTTCATCTACTGCTAGTAATCAGTACCGGAGAAAACCTTCCGGTTGCATCATTCAGGAAATGCCTAATGGATACTCTGATGTCACGTGGGTGGAGCACGTGGAAGTGGAGGAGAAGCACGTGACTTATCAAGAGATGGTTAGAGATTATGTGAAGAGTGGTTTGGCCTTTAGTGCTGACCGATGGTTAGATGTGTTGAAGAGACAGTCCGAGAGAATAGTTAGTCTTATGGCTACTAAGATCACTGACCTTGGAGGTATGTATATAACTTCTTCCACAAGTAAACCTAAAAGTTCCATAATCGATAGTATTAGGAATGTGAATAAAAACCAAACCGAATTTATTATAACTAAATCAATAAATATAGAAGCTTTTTTCCAAACCAAACCCGACAATATTTTAACTCAATATAACAGTAAACTTAAATATATATATAGAAAAATGTATCTACATATACTAAAAAATATTGGTGACGACTAACCCAGTTTTGTGATTTTGGTTTGGTTGTTTTTCGATTTCATAGACATTGATGCATATTTAGTTTAATTAGCGGTATGGTTTTAATTACAAGATTAATTTAAACGTATAGACAATTATGATAATATATCTATTTTTAACACATGTATACAATTTAAAATATTATAAATTTCAATGTCTTTCAGTTTCTTGGTTTCGGTTTGGTTTCACCCTTATTTTCGGTTTGTTTTTAAAACTTAAAGATAGTGAAACTAAACGGTTATAATTCACTTCAAAAAGATCCAGTTGGGTTTCATTATAATTTTTATCCAAACCGAAGCAAACCAAAATAAAATTCATTTCTATTTTCTAAATCCCAAAAATTTGAAACCCTAACCGAAACGAAATAAAATTTCAGTTCTAAATTCCAAATACTGAAAATCTAAACCTAATCAATGATATTCGTTTCTGTGTTTTGTTTTTGTTTTTCTTTCAGTGATACCATGTGCAGAAGCAAGAAAGAATTTGATGAAGCTATCACAGAGAATGGTTAGAACTTTCTGTCGGAATATAACCGATTGGCACACACAATCTGCATTATCTGAATCAAAAGAAGACACAATGAGAATCACAACCAGAAAACTTTATAGTGGTGGTGGTCTTGTTCCATGTGCCGTCTCCACCACGTTTCTTCCTTATTCTCATTATCAAGTCTTCAGTCTCCTTCGTCACTCTCAGGTTATATCTCCTTCTTCTTCTCTTTCCTTTGATCCAAGAATCTGACCAAAAAAAAAACTCGAAATTTAAGCTTTTTTTTTTTTTTTTTGTCTTTTCAACTGAAGATGTTCAATGAGAATTCACTTCAAGAAGTTGCTCATATAGCAACTGGATCAAATCCGGGAAATTGCATCTCTCTTCTTCGGATCAATGATAGTAATGTTAAGTTGGTGCTTCAAGAGAATTGCACTGATAACTCCGGCAGTCTCGTGGTTGCATCCACCATCGACGTCGATGCAATGCAGCTCGCTATGAATGGAGAGGATGATCCTTCGAAAATTCCACTTTCGCCCCTCGGATTCTCAGTCGTTCCTTTGAATCCAGCCGAGTGCATTTCCGTCAAATCTCCGTCGTGTTTGCTCACTATTGGAATACAAGTCATGAGGAGCGACTCAGCCACCGCGAAACTCGATCTTTCCACCGTCGCTTCCATCGACAATCGTATCTGTTCCACCGTCTACAAGATCACCACCGCTCTTGCATGCTCCGATCGACTCCTACGCGCCGGAGATTCTATCATGTTTAAACAAGAAACCTACCCCGCCGGTAATTAGGAAAAGGTTTCGAGGATATTTGAATAGATAGTGCAGCTAAAACTAATTTGAGTTTTTGGGAGAAAGCTGATTAAAACAATGGTAAAAGTTTTTGGGGGGAGTCAAGAACGAACCGTGTAGGGGGAAATGCATGATGACATTATTTTTCTGAACCGGGTTTCCGGTTTGGAAAATCTGTGACTGGTTCGGGTATTGACTTCCATCTTTGGAATTTGGATGAACCAAACGTTTGATATATTATATGAATCTGTTTTCTTTGCAAATTATTTAAAGTGTGATTATGATTAGAAGAATTTTTTTTACAGATTTTAAAAGAGTAAGTCAAAAAGTTTCTACAATTAAAATAGACACGACCCTAACACTAATAAGAGGATTTTTTTTTTGGTTAAAGACAAATAAGAGGATTTTAAAAGCCACTAAAGTCTTAAAAGAATGATTAGAGAGAAAATTAACTTCGAAGACTTAATGTTACACGTCATCGTCAACTTAACATGTCACGCGTCGTACTTTACAATTTTCGAGAAATTTAAGTGGCTCGCAGACGTTGCCATCACCAAGCTTACGTAACTTGCCTACGTACGATGCACATTTTTACAGCTAAACATTAAAAGACCGTGAAATTGACACACAAGAAGCAGAAGTTTCCTAGCAGCTTCCTTGTACCACAGTATGCTCCATAAATAGTGATACTAGGTCATTCACAATCTCAAGAGAAATATAAACAGAACACAAAACAAAGATGTTAGAGACCGGAGCAATATGGGGAGTCACCGGCACGACGATGACGAGCTTTATGTTCTTCTGGGCTCTCTACAAACAATACGTACCTTACCAGTTCCGACACAACTTGGAGAACTATTTCTACAAGATGATCGGTTGGGTTTCGAATTCCGTCCACATCAAATTCACTGAGTACACAGGAGATCTCAAGAAGAGCGAAGCCTACGATGCGATACGCAACTATCTATCCTCGAAATCAACGGCTCACGCGAAGAGGTTAAAGGCTAACGAATCCAAGAAAAGCAAATCTCTGGTGCTAAGTATGGACGACCACGAGGCGGTTCAAGATGAGTTTGAAGGTGTGAAGGTGGTTTGGTCTTCCAGTGTGAGGAAAAGTGATACTCAATCCGATTCACGACGAAACGAGAAAAGGTACTTGACTCTGAGTTTCCACAGGCGTGATAGAGAGATGATTACAAAGACTTATCTTGAACATGTTTTGAGAGAAGGGAAAGAGATTGGGTTAAGGAACAGAGAGAGGAAGCTTTACACTAATAACTCAAGTCAAGATTGGTATCCATGGAGAGATGGAAAGTGGAGCAACGTTCCTTTTGATCATCCCGCTACGTTCGAGACTCTAGCTATGGATCCTGAGAAGAAAGAGGGAATCAAGAAGGATTTGATCAAGTTTAGTAAAGGGAAAGATTATTACAGGAGAGTTGGGAAGCCATGGAAACGAGGTTATCTCTTGTTTGGACCTCCCGGGACAGGGAAATCGACGATGATATCCGCTATGGCGAATTTCTTGGACTATGATGTTTATGATCTTGAGTTAACGACGGTGAAAGATAACTCAGAGTTGAAGAGGTTGTTGCTTGATACAACAGCGAAGTCTATAATCGTGATTGAAGATATTGATTGCTCGCTTGAGCTAACGGGACAGAGAAAGAAGAAGAGAGAGGAGGATGATGATGATGATGATGATGATGATGAAGACGAGGAGGATGAAGAGGAGAAGAAAAAGGAAGCTGAGAAGAAAAAGGAAAGAGAAAGAGATGGGAAACAGAGTAGGGTTACTTTGTCGGGTCTGTTAAATGGTATTGATGGGTTGTGGTCAGCTTGTAGTGGTGAGAAGATTATAGTGTTCACAACGAACTTTGTGGATAAGCTTGATCCGGCATTGATAAGGAGAGGAAGAATGGATAACCATATTGAGATGTCTTATTGTAGGTTTGAAGCGTTTAAGGTTTTAGCTAAGAACTATTTGGAGATTGAGTCACATGATTTGTATGGAGAAATTGAGAGGTTGATTGAGGAAACGGATATGTCTCCGGCTGACGTTGCTGAGAATCTGATGCCGAAATCTGATGAAGAGGATGCTGATGTTTGTCTTAAGCGTTTGGTTATGTGTTTGGAGGAAGAGAAAGAGAGAGCGAAGAAGTTGGCTGTGGAAGAGGAGATGAAGAAAGCAGAGAAGAGAGCTAGGAAAATGATGAAGAAAGCAGAGGGAGAAGAGAAAAAGATGAAGAAAGCAGAGCAGGAAAGGAAGACGAAGGAGGCAGAAGAAAACGACGACGTTTCTCAGGCAAACGGTAACGAGATTTCAGACGATGATGTACGGATGAATTAGGTTTCTACTTTGGTATGGTGTTGTGAAATAAATTTTAATTGCATGCGTAAGTTATTAAGTTGTGTCCTTGGATGCACTTGTTCTTAATCAATGGAGGGAGTTTAGAGATGTTCAGAGTTTAATTTTATTTATTTACAAAGATTTAACTTTTTAGATTTTGAAAAAAATTCTGCGATTAATCTTCAAAAGGAATTACACTGATTAAATCAGAAACTACTTGTCTATTCTGAATCTGGGAGTGAACTGAAAATCAATTTATTGTGCTAATTTCAGTTATTATAAACAATTTAAAAATGGGCCAATGAGGAAACGCCCAAGTGGGAAAGACATAGCACTGTGTTCCATTACTTAAGAGATCTCTGTCATGGTCAAGTGGGTCCTATAGATCGTAGAGTCGTAGTTGGCTTTTTTCAGAAAGGAAGGAAAAAGTTGATGGAAACAAGAGATAGTTTGTGTAGACTTGCAGATAGATCCAAATTAAGAGTTTCGCGTGGTTTGAAAATAAATGCATTATTTCTATAAAGTTATTACCTCTTCACGTACGTATAAGTCTCTGCAAATTTGTTTTATTAGTTTATGTCGTTGTCATGCGATTCTCCTTGGTTTACTGATTATCTACAAATGAAATAATTTAGTTGCGTGGACTATGAGAATCCTGTGGATATTGGTATCCAGGTGGCGGACGTATGTTGGTAGTGCTAGTACCACTCATGAAATTTTTAAGCGTAATCTTGTAATAGGTTTTAAATAACGCCTCCCTTAATCTTGATTACTATATTTCTGCACCCATTCTTTTGTTGTTGTTTTAGATGCATTCATGTTCTTTTAACATAACTATAAAGCCCATATCTTAAATATTAAAGGAAGCCCATGTTCTTTTAGTTGTAATTTATTCAGGAATGTTATGAATGTGATTGCAACTTATAATCTTGTGCTGGCAATGGGTAAATGTTACCAAAAAGTAACTCAGAGACTCGGAACTTGTCTAACCAAACACATGTCAGCGGCGTTAAAACAAATAAGTGGTATCATTTTCAGTCTATAAGTATAGAATACAAAATTTGATTCTAGTTCAGATTTAGATTTGGAGTGAAAATCATATGTTTAGCAGACTAGTGTCACTGTAGAACAAATAATCAAACTGTTAGCTGATGTCGTAAATTATTCAGGGTTATTTATATAATAAGATTGACCTTAGATGACACCAACCAGTCCTTTTTCATAGTATTCAAAAGCCACAAAGCATGATGTGGCATCTTAAATTTGTTTTAGATAATCCTCCATAATTGAGATTAGGTATCTACCTAGACCGGAAAAAGACTATATATGTGTTATAATCTATGCCAATATGTATAAGTATGATCTATATCAACCACCTAACTATCATGAATATGAAAATAAACAATTTATTTATGGGTATGATTTCAAAGAAAATTATTTTTCGTAGTGTGGAAGGGGAGGAAAAACACTGTTTAAATTTTGCTTGGTTATCGAATTTCCTAAACTCTTTGATTTCATGGTTTAATCATGTGAGTTAGGATTCTTTCACATCTAAATCTAAATCATGAGTCTTTTATATAAACTCAAAGAAAATTAACAACAATTCTTTGGTAGTTGACTAATGATCAAATGTAAGAAACTAGTACATGGCGTCAAAGACATCACATGGGGTCTTGATGCATGATTTGGTGGAACTGAGTCTATGATTCGCCGAGTTGACTCTGATACGTATCCAACAATGACTGAATATTTTTGAGGAGTATTCTAACCCTATAGTAGATGGATTGCGTCCCATTACAAATCATAGCTAATTAAGAGTTGTGTATTTCATTAAACATTTTCCACATTTATATAAATTTTTCTTAAGAAATCTATACAAATAATATACAATTTTTATTTTATTTTAATACAAATAGTTTCAAAAGTGCATAAGATTGAAAAAGATAAAGTTGAGAAGAGATTATTTTTCTAAAAAATCATAGAAATAGATTTTCATAAATTGAAAGTAATAATTTCTTATAGGCAAATTACATCTTCCCATTTGTCAAGTTGGAAGATGATGATAACAATAACCACAAACCGACTTAAAGAGCCCATAGGAAAAACAGAATCAAATATTTTTTTAAATGTACGATAGAAATGGAATAATAAAAGATACTCTCTCTACCTTATCCAATCTTCGCCACTTCTCCCAATAATCCGCAAATCAATCTTCTCCCTCTTTCTCTCATTCACAATCCGAAATTCTCTCAATCACTGATCCTTAAGGTTTTTCCACTCTTTCTAGGTTTTTTTTCTTCGGTCAATCTCTTCATGGATAGTTGTATAACCAATCAAGCTGCGCTCGTCCCGTTTCTCCCGTCGCGTGCCAGGAGACAGAGCGGCGACGGAGGCGGCGGTTTTGTTTTCCTGGCGAGTCGGAAGATCCGCTATGGTTCGTTGGTGGTGTTTGCTGCGGCGGGACCGAGCCGATGTGAGCCTGGAAGCAGCCTGAACGCGCCGCTTGAGCCACGATCGGCGCAGGGGAGGTTCCTGAGAAGCGTGTTGCTAAACAAGCGGCAGCTCTTTCACTACGCCGCCGCCGATGAGCTCAAGCAGCTGGCTGACGATAGGGAAGCTGCCCTAGCTCGTATGTCCCTCAGCTCTGGTTCCGATGAAGCTTCTCTCCACAGGTCCGTTTAAGCTTTACTTATCTAGTCGCTCATAATCCACAAATCCGTATGCGTAAACATTCGTAGAATTGGAAACATACACAGAAACCTGTGAAATAATCAGGTAGATACATACATAATTAGAAGCTAATTTGTGTATTCACCACATAAACTTGCAAATTTAGATGATAAGCTGTCTGATTATTGTCTGATGGAGTAGTTTTGTGCTGTTTATTCTAATTTGGAGAATCATACTAGTCATACGGATGATTTGAAACAAGAGAAGACTATGATTATGATTTCATGGTATTCGTCATGCTCTGCCTTGTGAAACAAGTTTTGTCTTAGTGTTGGATAAGACTGGTTTGCCTAATTAAGCTTCTCTCAACACTAACTTCCTTGTGAAATGCTTTTCTATTCTGTGTTGATTTAGTTTATTAGCCAGTCTCAGTATGTTTTATTCATCTTTGTTCGATTTTGTCTGTGTTGACACTCTCCTCTGCAGCTCTTTGTTGAGCTTAGTTTAACTTGCAGCGTGGACCATTCTATACTCTGTCTGTGTTAAAACGCTTCTTTCTACTTTTCCCGCCTCTGCAACTATTTGTTAAGCTTAGTTTAACTTGCAGAGCTGTTTGTTGTTTTTGCTGCTGCTTACGGACCCTAATTTCTTGTCTTTGTACATGATTGGCAGAAGGATAGCTCAACTAAAGGAACGTTACTGCAAAACCGCAGTCCAAGACATAATGTACATGTTAATCTTCTACAAATTCTCCGAGATAAGAGTCCCTCTCGTCCCAAAGCTCTCGAGATGCATCTACAATGGAAGACTCGAGATCTGGCCTTCAAAAGACTGGGAGTTAGAGTCAATCCACAGCTGTGAAGCTCTTGATCTAATCAAAGAACATGTATGCGCAGTCGTCGGATTACGTGTCAATTCATGTGTGACTGATCATTGGGCAACAACACAGATACAGAAACTGGATCTCGGGAGAGTTTACACCGCCTCGATCTTGTACGGTTACTTTTTAAAATCCGCATCTCTCAGGCACCAACTCGAGTGTTCGTTATCAGATATCCACAGAAGTGGGTTCCTGAAAAGCCCTGTCTTTGGATGTTCTTTCACAACGGGCACTGCGCAGCAGCAACACCTGAGAAATTACATCTCAGAGTTTGATCCGGAGACATTGCAGAGATGCGCGAAACCGAGGACAGAGGAAGCGAGGAATCTAATAGAGAAGCAAAGTTTGGCACTTTTTGGCACGGAGGAGAGCGATGATGAGACCATAGTGACATCGTTTTCGAGTTTGAAACGGTTGGTTCTTGAGGCTGTGGCGTTTGGGACATTTTTATGGGACACGGAATTGTATGTAGATGGTGCGTATAAGCTCAAAGAGAATGGGAATGCAGAAGAACAAGAAGAAAATAAAAGCATATGAATAATACCAGTTTGGTAAGAAGATAAAAGCTACATTGGATCTTTTGGTGTATATATAGAGTTTTTTTTTGCCGAGTCTCAGGCAATTCTTTAGTGTATAGCTTATATATGCTAAAAAAAAAAGTGGTGGTTTTTTAGTTTGCTTTTTGCGCTTTAATCATCAGAAAGTTGGTTTATTTGTGGTGAAAGAAACAAAACTAAAACTTGGGATCATGGATCAAACTGATATATACCTTTCATTTCTCTCCATAAGTTGACCTTAGTGACCGCAATGATAACTGTACCACACGTCATCAGTCACACAATGAGACAATGGTCCCCAATTGAAATCCTTCAATCCCAGCCTTTCCCATCTACTCTCCTTTGGTTCGTAAGCCCAACCATTATTTCTTCCATACATGTACAACTTTCCATCAATCCCTGCGCTTTTCAACATATCACCGCCACGTATCTTCTTCGCGCAACGGCTTAACACCAGCTCCTAACTAAATAAAAGTCTATTAAAATCAAGAAGTGGGGAGCTTATGCATGGATATCATCGAGTAGCTCGAGACTCGAGAGTCGAGGTCAATCACCAGTTCATTTTATCAATATGGTTTTCAATGGATATCATCAAGTTAGTTTATTTGTGGATAACAAAACAAAACTAAAACTTTGCTTAAATTCTTCATCATTAGATGAAACAATTGTGGCTTAAATCTCTCAGCAAGGACATCTTGGATCTCTACTTAAGTTAGTTTGCTTATTACGACTTCTTATGTACCTAAAAAGAATGGATGCAACAAATATGCTCTCTATTTTTTTCGTTCCACCTTTGCTCTGATCTTTTCCTCGAGTAACTCTAGGTCGAGTTCAAACATTCTGTTGAGAGCCTGCATGTTCTCAATCGTCTCAAGCAGCGTTTTGCTATCACTATCATAGCATCTCAAATGTTTCATTGGACCGTGCAGGAACCTGTTCACTAAAGCTCGGGTTAGGTCATCTACTGCTTCCTTTACCTTCTTGTCCACGTCATTGCCGTATTTCGACACAAATTTTTCAACCAAATCAGCTCTGATTCTTTCTGTTTTTCTTCTTAATTTCTTGATTGTTGGAACCATCTGCAGCGAATCCCTCCAAGCTTCAAACTCTTTTACTTCCTCTTTTATGATATCTCGAGCTTCCATTGCTTTCCTCGCCCTGTCTTCCTTATTGGCAGCAACAACTTCCTTGAGGTTATCCACGTTGTAAACCCGTGCACCCTCTAATTCAGCAACACAAGACCCAACGTTTCTAGGAACAGAGATATCAACAAAGAGCCTCACATAAGGAGAAGGGAGAAGGCTCTCCACGTGCCCCTTCAAGAACAATGGTGTCTCAGATGCTGTGCTTGTAAAGATTACATTGGCTTCTGAGGCACAAGGTAGCATCTCATCAAGGGGTTTATATATGATCTCAACGCCAGGTGGCATCTCCTCGCGGATAGCTGCAATTCTCTCTTGGCTTCGATTCACAACCACTATTTTCTTGCAACCTTTAGCAACCAGGATCTTGATTACAAGCTTAGCCATCTTTCCTGCACCAATTACCAATATCATAGCAGATGATGCAGATCCTGGAAGCAGCTTCCTGAGAGCAAGTTCGACGGCAGCAGAGCTAACGGAAACAGCCCCAGCGGCGATATTTGTCTCTGTTCTAACACGCTTTCCAACCGAGATTGCCTTTTCAAATAGCCCACGGATCATCATCCCAAACCCATTGCCTAGATGTTTTTTACCTAGATCAAAAACTTGTTTAACCTGTGCGAGTATCTGGCCTTCTCCTAAGACAAGAGAGTCCAGACCAGCTGAGACTTCAAACAGATGTTGTGCGGCGTCCTTGTTGTACAACAGAAACCGGTGCTGACAGATCTCCGGAACTGGGATTCCACTTCTCTGGCAAAACAAGTAGCATAAATGTCAGCATTCTTTGCCACTTACGGTGTAAGATCAAAACATCCATTCACTGACTTGTTTGTCTCCAAGAGAAATAGCATTATGTGAAGAGAATTATAAGACTGAGATAAAATGGGAAAAACAAAACCTTAGACATCCATTCAGTGACTTCTTTGACTCCACGGTGCTGAGATAGAGCCAAAACATAAATCTCCATTCGGTTGCAGGTACTCAGTACAGCTGCTTCTTCAATATGATTCAATCCGCACAGTTCCTCGATAGCTCGTGGCCATTCACCTTCTAGAATGGCAAGCTTCTCACGCATCTCTACAGGAGCTGTATGAATACTAAGCCCAATCACCGCAAATGCTGCTTCTCTCCTTTGTGTATCCTGGTACCAAAAAACGTTGAGAGACTCGTGTTAAAACAGAACTGCCAAGGAAACAATCTCTGGTTTGCTTTAACCCCAAAAATGAAATATCCATCAGCTTTTCGAATCCGATGAATAACGAGAGCCAATCACGAATCCCAAATGCATTCAGGACCCATAAGAAAAAAACAAAAATCAATCGAATTCCAACATTTAAGAAACCCCAGGAAAAGAAGGCAGATATTTCCTACTGTCAATGATTGCAGAATTCTTGAGCTGCTTCAGAGCCGAAACGCTGGCTGCCTTAGACGCTGATAGCTCGCAACGAGCTCCCTGGTTCGGAAGCGCACGTATCCTAATCCGACCCAACGTCGCCGGATACGATGGCCGATTATGGTAATTCCACAACGGCGTCTCCAGCTTTGGCTTAACTACAAAAGCACTTGATGAAGCCGCCATAGCTTTCAGTTTACAAGCAATCTATGTTCACACACGCACCCTAGATATCAGCAATCGAGCAGACAAAGAGGGCTTTGTGATGCGATTTGAAGAAGACGGGATTGTTTATGGAGACTCGACAATTCGGAGCGTGTGTTGGTTGGAGCTTTTAGAACGATGAAAACTGGTGAATTGGGGACGGGATCAAGCGCGGTTTTAAGAATGGATCGATGGCAGAGAGAATCACCGGGAAAAAAGGTGATATGGTGACTGGACAAGTCGCATCCGAAACCACTCGAGAACAAGTGTATTGAAGAAGGATCGTCACGCGTCTAGATTTCCAGTCGGAAACAGAGACGTCGCCGACAAGAGCATTTCACCGGAATTGCAAGGCTAGTGGTCAGATTCAAAAAAGGAAGGCGTTTATCGACGTCGTGGAGAAGAAAAACGGAAACAGAACAAGGGAAAAAAACGAAAAAGGATAGAGAAAAAGGAAAATATTCCCTTTTAACAAAAAAAAAAAAAAAAAAAAGCCCTTTATCAAAAAAGAAAAAGAAAAAAAGAAAAGAAAAAGGAAAATAGAATTAAAACCCTATAAATGTAGACACTTGTCCTCCACGAGTTCAAAAAATTTAGGGTTTTGCTTTCTCTATTTCCCAATCCATCGATCACCAAGGATATAGAGTTTTGCTCCTGAAAAGAATCCATCCATGGCGAAAGGAGAAGCGAGTAGAGTGGTAGGCGTTTACATTCCACTCCATTTAAAGAAGCAAGACGGCGACAATTTGGAGCGTCTATTATGGGATGCTCTTCGTAGAAGCATCAACGGACTTGTAAACACGGTAAACCGCACAAATCTTAAACACATAGTTAAAGAACTTTTCCAAGAAAATCTCGTAAGAGGAAGAGGTATGTTTTGCAGATCTGTTATGAAATCTCAGATGGCTTCTCCTCTTTTCTCTGATGTTTTCGCTGCTTTAGTCGCCTTAGTAAACACGAGATTCCCTCTAATCGGCGATCTTTTGTTAAGAAGAGTCGTCTTCCAGCTCTTAAGGGTTTATGATCGAAACGATAAGCCTCAACTATTAGCAATCGTTAGATTCCTTGCGCATCTTGTGAACCAAGAAGTGGCTGATGTGACCGTCGCTCTTGAGCTTTTGTTGAAGCTTCTAATGGAGCCTACGAGCGATACAATCGAGGTGGCTGTTGCTTTTGTCACGGAGTGTGGCGCTAGGGTTCAGGAACTCTCACCACGAGGGCTCGATGTTGTGTTTGAGAGCTTTCGCAATATTCTTCACGAAGGGGTTTTGGATTACAGGTCTCTTTGTTTGATTGAGAGTTTGTTCTCTCTTAGAAGATTTAATTTTCAGGGACATGTAGCTATTCTTCCTGAGCTTGATCTTCTTTCAGATTCCGAAGATCGAGTGACGCATGTGATCTCTCTACTAGATGAAATTGATCCAGAAAGTTGTCTAGATTTCTTCAAACACGACCCTGAGTTCCATCAGAATGAGAAGAAATACGAAGAGATAAAAATGAAGATACTTGGAGAGGAAGAGAAAGAGGAAGAAGGAGATGGAGAAGGGGAATTGATGGAAATACAAGATGATACAGAGACTGATCTTGTGAATATCAGGAGAATGATTTATCTAACAATAATGTCTAGTCATAACGTTGAAGAAGCAGGGCATAAACTACTCCAAATCAGACTAGAGCCAGGTAAAGAGATTGAGATATGTCATATGGTGCTAAACTGTTGCATTGAGGAGAGAACTTACCTTCCCTTCTACGGCCGTTTAGCTCAAGGGTTTTGCCTCTTGAGCAAAGTTTACAGAGAAGGCTTTGAGAAACTGTTTATTGAGCAATATTCCACGGTCCATAGGCTCAAGACAGACGCACTATGTAATGTGGCTAAGTTTTTTGCATCTCTGTTGGCCAATGATGCCCTTCCTTGGAATATTCTAGCTTATGCTCGGTTAACAAAGGAGGACACGTCTTGTTCATCACGGATCTTTATCAAAGAGCTTTTCTTGGAACTGTCGCAAAACATAGGAATACAGATGTTGAATAAAAGGCTTCAGGATCCAACCATGGAAGAAGCCTTTGGATCGATCTTCCCAAAGGAAAATCTTCCGTTTTCCATCAACTTCTTTACAGAAATCGGTCTCGGAGGAATCACGGAGAATCTTAGGCAATACTTGACAAAAAAGAAACGGAAAACAATGATCTTCTTCTAGCCTCTACCCCATTGTGGTGGTCTTGATCTTTCTCTTCTCTTTTGTGAAAACAATACTAGTTTTTTTTTTTTTTTTTTTTTTTCTCGTAATTTCTGATTCCAGTGGTGCTGTTGTGGGTCTTTTCATTACCTTTTGTTTTGAATCTTTGAACAAAGTGATCTTTTTCACGACGACTCATCAGACTAATTTGCTAGTTTGTTCTTTATATGAAAAATCTCATGAAAGATGTTCGTTTTTATTGACTCAAAGCCTCCGAAAGTTTACTATGCACGTAGCAGAGTGGACGAAGCATACTGAAAAAGTTAGTATAAAAAGATACTGTCATTTTTGTACGTAATGTCTAATCATGTGCTACTACTATTGTCATTAAAATGTTTATTGGGCCTTTTCTTTTCAGCCCATCATGAAAGTTCCTTGTTTAGGCCCAAAAACTTAAACCTATTAAATCCTTCTAAGTCCTTACTAAGTGAATAAACGTAAAATCTGCTCCCCTTTATTCAATTCCGTTTCTTTCTCGCCGGAGTTTTCTTCTACTTCATCTTAATCGTTCGTCACCGTCACCTATTCACCGGTAAGCACAGCCGTTTCCTTTCCTTATCTTTCATTTCACACCTTACGCCTCTCTTCGGTGGGAGACATTTCCTTCTTTCTCCTGCCGTGAATCGTGCATGATTAGGGTTTATGAAATCTGATTCCTTCTGGTTCTGGTTGTTTCGGGATTTTTCTTTATCAAGCTTCTCGGCAATTTTGAATAAGGAAGATGCCGGACATCCAATCGACGGTGGGGGAATTTGTTAACAAGCTCAGAAAACGGTAAATCTCTTTTCGCAGCATTTTTATTCTGTAAATTCGTAAAAACCCTTTTATAAAGAGAGTTTTTTTATTTGATCATATCTTGTACAGTAAGATTGAGGGTTCGCAGGCTACAGCCAAACATACCGTAGAGCTTCTTAGGTCAGTGATTTCGCAGCAGCGGGTTCCTCATTCTTCAAATCAGGCTTCAGCTCTTATTGATGCTGTAAAAGCTGTTGGTGCCCAATTGGTTGCTGCAAATCCTGTTGGTATGTGTATCCGGAATTCTCTTTTTGCATACATCATAACTTTCAATCTGTGTATGGAATAAATATATTGTGGGGCATGATTTTGTAGAGCTTGCGGTGGGGAATGTAGTTAGACGGGTTTTGCATATTATAAGGGAGGAGGATCTCTCTCTCACTGAAGCAGCTATGGCTGGGTTGGACTTGTTGGATGCAAGTGATGATGATGATGAAGATAATAGCAAAAAAATTGGGTATCCTGCAATGTCTGCAGCGGTTGTTGCAGCTGCAGCTAGGAGTACGTTACATCGTCCATCTTTGCAAACGCTTCTCGAGGGTACTCCGGAGTCTGCCACTGTCCCATACACATCTTCCTCTGGTGCTGATTCCGAAAGCAAAAGTAAATGTACCTTTCATGCCTTCACCACTCTATTCCAAATGCCTGTTTTTTCTTTTTGGTGAGCCTTATACTGCCTATTTTAGTTATGTCTTTGATATGCCATGAAGATAAGTGTTATGGTAGGATTGGTTAAAATTCTGTTTAACAAGTCAATACATATGCTTTTCTTTTGGGAACTGTCGTAGGTAGGGAATATAATTATGCAATGAAGGTAACAGATTAGGTGTTTAGCGGTTTTGGTTTTGCTTTGGGGTCTTTTAGGATTTGGAGAGTTTAGGGAGATTCAGAACAAACCCTTGTTTACTGGTTCTGGTAGTTTTGTTGCTGGAACTGTGAATTTGTGTTGTGTTGCTCTGTTTCAGAGGTAGACAAAGGGAATCGATTTCTGTTATTATTAGTCTGGTTTTGGGTGATTTATCTCGCATTTATTGAAACTGTTCTGCTTTCCTTCTTGTCACGTGTCTACTGTTGCTGGCAGAGTTTAGGGTACTCCAGAACAAACCCTAGGTTACTAGTTCCGGTTGTTTTGATGCTGGAATTCTCAGTGAAGGTGTTGTGTTTCTGAGTTACAGTAAAAATAATGGGAACTGATTTCTTTTCTTATCAGTCTTGTTCCATCCCGCTTTTATTAAAATCGTTCTAGTTTTCTTTTTGTAATGTGTTTAATGTTGTGATGCTAGGTTTGTAGTCTTAACTATCTTGACCAAATCGTAGGTCAGAATTTTGTTTGGCACCTAAATTAAGCTATATTTTCTGTTAATGGTAATGGTCAAATATACTTTTTTTTTAGCTGCTGATAAAGGTTCGATAACTCGGAAGCTGAAGCATGATGTCATAGAAGAAGTCAATCAGCTTATCCAAGAGATTGCTGGCTGTCATGAGCAGATCGCTGAGCAAGCAGTAGAGCATATACATCAGAAGTACTTTTCCATCTGTGTACCATAGATTTTCTGTAACATTCAATAGATGGGGAACCATCATGTTTGTCTATCAGTGTCTTTCCTTGACGAAAACCTTTGTATTGCCTTTTTTTTTTTTCAGTGAGGTGATTCTAACTCTGGGTAGCTCAAAAACTGTACTTGAGTTTCTGTGTGCCGCAAAGGAGAAAAAAAGATCATTTCGTGTATTTGTCGCTGAAGGTGCTCCAAGGTTTGTTGTCTCCATTTTTCCAAATATGTTTTATCCTCACCATTGTTAGTGTTTTCTGCTTTGGGCGATATCTTCTCTTTCGCCCTGAGATGTCTATCTAACTCAGCTGAATCATTTTCTATTCGATTATATTAGGTATCAGGGCCATCAATTAGCAAAAGAATTGGTGGCTAAAGGTTTGCAGACCACTGTGATCACTGACTCTGCAGTGTTTGCTATGATATCTCGAGTGAATATGGTACATATTCGATCCTACCCATCTTGTCATTGGCTTCTAAATTTATTGCTAATGATGAGATAATGCACAGGTTATAATTGGAGCTCATGCAGTGATGGCAAATGGTGGGGTTATAGGGCCTGTTGGAGTCAACTTGGCTGCTCTTGCAGCAAAAAAGCACGCAGTCCCATTTGTGGTTCTAGCCGGTAGTCACAAGGTTGGTTTTCAGAGTTGTGTGTCTTTGCTCAAAACCATTAATTGCTCTCAAAAACTTGACTTAGTTTGTTTTGTTATAAAAAATATGTAATCAACAGTTGTGTCCACTATATCCTCACAATCCGGAGGTATTGATAAACGAGCTGAGATCTCCTTCTGAGCTGTTGGATTTTGGGGAATTCTCTGATTGTCTGGATTTTGGAGCGGGTTCTGGATCTCCTCTTCTTCAAGTTGTCAACCCAACCTTTGATTATGTCCCACCAAACCTTGTTAGTCTCTTTATTACCGACACGTAAGTCTTTTACATATCCTTGGTTTCTTGTAATTACCTTGATTGTGTAGATGGGTCAAATTTCATAGCAATTACCTTTGTTGGTTACTACAGAGGAGGACACAACCCATCTTACATGTACCGTCTTATTGCCGACTATTACTCTGCTGATGATTTGGTGATGTAGCAATAAAAAAAAAAGACTAGTTTTTGGTTACTTGGAACCAAACATAACTCATCGGTCATTCACAGTTGGAGAATTTATGTACATTGCACAAAAGACAGTTGCCCCAAGGATTGTGAATTAGAAAGAGAGAGAGCTTCTTTTGCGTCTGTCGAACTGGTCAGGCCAAGTTTATTTTTGCCGTGTGTACTCACTACTCAGAGTATTAACTCCTTTGGCTCTGTCAGTCTCAATGGTGATTGGTGTCTAGTGTTGTTACTTGATTAAGTTTTTCTCAACACAAACATTTTCTTTATCTTTATTTTTTTTGTATTTGCCAATACGAGAGTTTACTGGTGGACATCAAGTTAAATTATAGTTTTGGAAGTTGTCTCACAAAATTTCTGATATGATAAAATAAGAACAAAATGACAATAATGAGTAACTCTCTTTTCCTATATTTTCTTTGCACGAGACAATCAGCTGAAATTTCAATATTGTGAGGCAGTGTATTGGTTCGGTGTGGTTCAATTCAAATAGCTCAGAACCGGGTCACTCTTCAATAACCGGGTCACTTCATTGAAGTTCTATCGTTTTCAGGGAGACGAGATGCAAAACCGACAACACTGGTTGCTTAACGCGGCATAAACCCCTTGTTCAATAGCCAGGGAGACAAAATTCTAAACCCTCAGTTTTATTAATCTTTTTTTGTGTTTTTCCTTCGGCTCCTTGAATTTGTGCATGCTGATTCATATCAGAAGTGCTCGAAAGATCTCGTCGGCTTTGACGCGTCATGTTTTTGCTTCTTCTAATGCGTTTTCCTCCGTCTCTTCTCAACCTCCTCAGGTTTCACCGGACGAGGTGGCGGCCCGTAATGTCGCATCTTTGCTAAGAAGCCCCAATTGGGAGAATAACAGTTCTCTTATATCCTTAGTCTCTCACATGAACCCAAATGTAGCTTCACAAGTAATTTCCCTTCAACGCTACGACAACAAGATTTGCGTTCGTTTTTTCATGTGGGTCTGCAAGCATTCCTCGTATTGTTTCGACCCAAGTCAGAAAACCCAGCTTCTGAAACTAATCGTCTTTTCCGGTTTGTATCAAGTCGCGCATAGTGTTATTGTTGCGTTAATTAGGGAATGTAGTAGATGCGAGACAGAAATGTTGAAACTAATGGATTGTTTTGATGAGCTGAGAGATGATTCCGGATTCCAGTTAAATTACCCTTGTTACAGCTCTCTTTTGATGTCCTTGGCTAAACTTGATTTAGGATTTTTTGTTTATAAAACTTACAGAAGAATGGAAGCTGACGGATTTGTAGTTGGTATGATTGATTACAGAGCCATTGTCAATGCTCTGTGCAAGAATGGATTCACGGAAGCAGCTGAGATGTTCATCTGTAAGATTTTTAAAATTGGGTTTGCGTTGGATTGCCATATATGCACTTCTCTGTTGCTGGGTTTTTGCCGTGGATTGAAGCTTAGTGATGCACTCAAGGTGTTTGATGTAATGTCCAGAGAGGAAACTTGTGCACCAAACTCTGTTAGTTACACCGTCTTGATTCACGGGTTGTGTGAAGTAGGGAGACTTGAAGAAGCCTTTCGCTTAAAAGTTCAAATGAGCGAGAAAGGTTGCCAACCAAGCACACGTACATATACTGTTCTTATTAAAGCCTTGTGTGATAGAGGTTTGATTGATAAAGCTTTTAACTTGCTTGATGAGATGATTGCTAGAGGATGCAAACCAAACGTTCACACTTACACCATTTTAATTGATGGGTTGTGTAGAGATGGAAAGATTGACGAGGCTAATGGGATCTGTCGACAGATGGTTGAAGACGGGGTACTTCCTAGCGTTATAACTTACAATGCGTTGATAAATGGCTACTGCAAAGATGGGCGTGTTGTTCCTGCGTTTGAACTTCTTACTGTAATGGAGAAGAGGGCTTGCAAACCAAATGTAAGAACTTTCAACGAGCTTATGGAAGGGTTATGCAGAGTTGGGAAACCGTACAAGGCCGTACACCTTTTGAAGAGAATGGTTGACAATGGCCTGTCACCTAACATTGTGAGCTATAACGTTTTGATCGATGGGCTTTGTAAAGAAGGTCATATGAGGGTGGCTTACAAGCTACTTAGCTCGATGATCTCGTTTGACATTGAGCCTGATTGTCTTACATTTACTGCTATAATCAATGCTTTCTGCAAACAAGGGAAGGCTGATGTAGCAAGCGCGTTCTTAGGTTTGATGCTGAGAAAAGGAATAAACGTAGATGAAGTAACAGGCACAACTCTTGTTGATGGCTTCTGTAAACTAGGTAAAACCCGGGAGGCGTTGTATATACTAGATACATTGATTAAGATGAGAATATTGACAACTCCTCACTCCCTGAATGTGCTTCTCGATGTGCTCAGTAAAGGTTGTCAAGTGAAAGAGGAGTTAGCGATGTTTGGAAAAATCAATAAGCTTGGTTTAGTTCCTTCCGTGGTGACTTACACAACATTGGTTGATGGTTTGATTCGATCAGGCGATATTAGTGGTTCCTTTAGGATGCTAGAACTAATGAAGTTAAATGGTTGTTTGCCGAATGTCTATCCATACACGATCATCATCAACGGTCTTTGTCAATTCGGAAGAGTTGAGGAAGCAGAGAAGCTTCTTTCTGATATGCAAGATTCAGGAGTTTCACCAAACCATGTTACTTATACTGTAATGGTGAAAGGATATATCGATAACGGAAGACTAGACTGTGCTTTTGAAACCGTGAGAGCAATGCTCGAAAGAGGATATGATTTAAATGAGCGCATCTACTCTTCTCTGTTACGGGGATTGTTCTTATCTCAGAAGGGGATCAATAATTCAAATGAGAGTCTTGGAGAAACCGATCCTGAATGTATCAGCAAGCTTGTAGCTATGGTTGGACAACTCGGTGGGTCTACCAACGGATTATGTGAGTTCTTGGTCATACGGTTATGCAAAGAAGGAAGAACAGATGAGTCAAAAGATCTGATTCAAACAATGCTCAAGAGCGGTGTTTTTCTTGAGAAGGCTATAGACATCATCGTAGTGTCTTATTGCAGGAAGAAGAAACACAGTGAATGTATGGAGCTGATAACACTTGTTCTGAGAACCGGGTTTGTCCCGAGTTTCAAATCCTTCTGCCTAGTGATTCAAGGTTTGAAGAAGGAAGGAGATACCGAGAGGGCGCGTGAGCTCGTGGTGGAGCTTCTGAGCCCAAATGGGGTTTTAGAGGAAACTAGAGTGTTGCCTTATGTTGAGTGTCTTATGGAAGGAGATAATGAAACTGGTGATTGCAGTGAAGTCATAGATTTAATTGATCAATTGCACTGCAGAGAAAGACCCATCTTCTAAATTATTGTTCATTAGATTTTGTATAGCGTTTTTATTTGTCGTTGTTGGTATTATGAATCTTGAGTAAAAAGTTATGAACCTCTGTATCATTCTTTTTTTCTTTCAGGCCATTGTATTGTGGCACTGATGAGCTATCAATGGGGTTTGATTCCTCCAACTTCCATGAAACCATCACTAAAAATTCGGCTTCTTTGATAAGTCCCCAAAAATTCATGAACAAAAATAGAGATCAATTTTGCAATTGTTTGTTACGTAAAGGTTGGAACCAGTATCTTGAATTTTGAAACTTTTTGAACAGAGATTTCGTTGTCTGTTAGATTATTAGGCTATGCATTACAATCCCACAAAAGAACAAAAAGCAAACCCCTAGGCTTCTTATAAATACTCTACCATATTCATATGTCCAAAAGGACACGCAAACTTGGTTTTCAGACTTTCGTCTTATCACTCTTTAACTAAAAGATTTCTCTTTTTGATTCCTCACATTCATTTTGTGTGTCGATATGTATTGGTGCAAAGAGTGTGTGTACATATATATATATATATATATATATATATATATAACATTTGTTAAATTCTGAAAATACTCGAAAGTACAACATTTTGCAGATTTTTTAGTCAAACAATTTAGAAAGAGAAAATATCATTGCACAAAAGTAGTAATAATTGTTAAACAGACAATCAATTTATGGAATTGATAGAAGGAAACAGAGAAAAACATGGAAAATAAAAAAATTCAAAACAGAGAAAAGAGATGGGTACGGTACGGTACTGAACATTGAAAGCAAATTGCAGAAGAAGTAGTGTCAGCTTCTCTGATTCCTTTTGACCGTAATTTACTACAACTCATGGGGCCATAATGCAAATAAGATGATTTTGAGATGAAACTACTCTGTAACTCTGGTTATATACAATACAGGGTTATTGCAAGTTTTGTTTCCATTCTTGTATCATTTCTCTCTCCTCCAAACTCAGTATTCTCAGATCTCCCTGCCCTAAAGTCCCTCTCTCTCTGGCTAGAAGATGGCTGAAGAAGAAGAAGAGGTCTTGCTTCCACGGTTCTTCAAGGTTTTCCTCTCAGAGACGTCCTCTGAATCTCTGGTAAAGTCTCTCTCTTTCTTTCTTCTCCTTCCTTCTTCCATTAAAAAAAGTCAAGATGGTTTAGTTCAAAAGTTATGGTAGTCTTTAGTTAATTTCCTTCATCAGCTTCAAGTAAGTAGAAATCACTTAGGGTTTGGTTTGTTCATCTTGTTTACGGCATCAAATAGGAAAATAGAGAACAATCTGTGAGTGTGGAAGTGATAAGAAACCAGGATTTGTTCACTAAAACATACATAGATTCATAACTTGAATAGAGAAACTCAATGACATTTAAAATTTTGTGTTTTTAATTTGTGTGCTCTTGTTTATAAACCATCTTTCGTTGCTTACTGTTTGATGACTTTTCTCAATCTAATCTGAATCTCTGTTCCAATTCGACTTGTTGTATAAATGTGTTTGTTTCATCTCTATGTTTACGTTTTTGTCTTGCTTCCTCACTGTGTCTGGCTCATAACTCGTTGAATCTGAAAACACACAATGTTAACGAGTTTCTGATGTTTGTGTTGATCATCAGATGATTCCGATGTCTTTCATGGAGCATCTTCACTTTCCTTTGCCAAAGAAGGCGAAACTCCAAGGAAGTGGAGGAGGAGTTTGGAGTGTGGGAATGAAGCAGATACGTGAGCAAGCTTATTTCACGGAAGGATGGTCAAAGTTTGCAGAGGATCACGAGCTGAGGAGCGGAGAGTTCTTGATGTTTGTATACGATGGGCATCACATCTTTGAAGTCATCGTCTTTGGTCGTTCGGGATGCAAAGAAATAAGAGCTGTAAGAGATACGGTAGAGTTATCTGATTCTGATGAGGTTGAAGACGAAGAGGAGGAAGAAGATACTTCCATTGATGCTTCTGATGATGATGACCCAACCTTTGGTGAAGATGAAGAGAGCAGCCAGAGTCTTTATTCCGTGGACATTGAAGAGGCAGAAACTGACACTGCTGGTGAGATATAGTATTATTTTAAAATCATTTCTTATTGTGAATCGAACAAACATTTATGAGATTTGTTTTGTTTCTGTTTGTCTCAGTGGTTGCTGAGAGCTCCAATAAGGGTAATCCTCACTTCGAGGTTTTCCTCAACAAGAGGCTTTATGAGCTGGTAATAAATTTGACAAGATAAGAGTTTTTGAGATTCTTCTTAAGTTGAACTCTCTCAATCTTTACTTGAATATGGTGTTTACATTGTTCATTTTGTGTGTGTGTGTGTTTGGTGCTTTGAGCAGTTAATTCCAGCTCAGGTGGTGCATAAGCATAAGCTGAGGTTTAAACAAACGATTAAGTATATTGATGGAGAAGGCACGTTACAAGGTCAAAGAGGGAAATGGAAAGACAATAGGGTTTGTTTCAAAGGTTGGGACAGGATTTGCAGGAGGAACAAACTCAGAAAAGGGGACACCGTCGAATGCGAGATCCTTCACGACCACAAACTTGTTCACTCCATCAAAGTCCATGTCCTCGGTGGAGATGCTTGATGAGTCTCTCAACATCATCATCATCATCATGGTCACTAAAACTATCACTACTATCATCAGTACTCAGACTCTATGGCTTTTGTTTGCTTGTTTGAAGTGTTGTAATTTTCTTACTAGGCTTTACCTTCTTATCGACTAGTACTTTCTTTATTCCCAAGAAACCTTATGAACTTATTGTTGTTTGTTTATTTTATTTCGAATGTTTTTCAGTAAATGTGTCTATGGGTTTTCTATCGTATGTTTCTAAATGTGAAAACAAAACCCAATAAAATTGGATATCATATAACACATGCACAGTGAAGCAAAAGTATAATATATCTCTGATTCATTGAACAGTTCAATTAGAAACAATTAAGGTTTAATTTGAATCATGATGGCTTTGGAATTTCATTTAACAAGGTCAAATATAAGATTTTATTCCTGGTGCAAAAAACATGTAGATAATGTAAACTAGCTTCTTGCATCATAAACAGGTGACAAGAAACAATCAACCCTAACAAATGGATAAATTTGTGTACTGAGTGTTCTTGTTTTGAATGTCTTTGTACCTTCAGAATCCGTAGAGGATTTCCATCAAGAATTTTTAAGGAATCCTTAGTACGGAATAAAAAAAAAATTTAGTAAAAAATCTGCGGATCCCACGTCGGATTTAAGAACCGATCCTTATGTTTTTTATTTAATGATCAGTATTTTCACTAAACACGTGATGTGGCACGCCATGGTTTTTTTTTCACCATAAAAAAAATAATAAAAAATGTTAAAAATCGATTTTTAAAACCTCCTTAATAAAGAATGGAGATGCTCTTATAACTGGATTCTTTTTTGTTTTTTTTTTCTATTACATGAATCTCATAATTCCACCAGGGCTCAGTCTTTAATCTAATTAAACCATCTAAAACACTTTATATCTCGATGAGCAGAATCTTATCAACACGAGCTAAATAAAGATATAATCTATGAATCAAGACAAATGATCTATTCTAGTAACTTAAAAACAGATCAAAGCACTTTCTATTTGTTGAAGACAAAAGTTTCAAAGATTTACCTAGGTTTCCCTCTAGTTATCACAAAGTACTTGTTACATATATAAACTAGAACCTAGAAAGAAAGAGCACGTGAAGAATTTAAGAGACAATTATAAACCAGGAAAAACAACAAAAGCAGCGAGATTCTAAATTCATTCCATCTCCTGATCCGACAATGACCTCACAAGAAGACACCATAAGCAATTTAAAAAAACGAGAGAAAGAAACAACTGATTCCCAGAAAATATTTCAGAAGCGAAAGTAAATTTAGAAAAATTCTACTCTTTTCTGTTTTGCTTTTCAATAGTCTCCGGGGAGATCTGAGCCACCCAAAACGATTCTGAGAAAAAAATATCAAAACAAGAACAAAGAAAAGGGTTTTACTGCAAAAGGAAAGTGGCAAAAGGTGTGGGACCCAGTCTCGAGTAGGCGATGAGTGGTCAAATTTAAACCAAATTTACACACCAAATTTCGACAACTTCTGTTGGTAGAAAAATGTTAGAAAAACGTTTACAACATTTTATACGATTTTGTTTTTAATTTGGATATATGCACAACTAAATAGCTTTAGTTTGCTATCAAATTTTATAGTCATATACTAGTTCCTATAATTCGCTAATCTCTTGTTATTTCAAGGAATTTGCATTGGTTCTATGCCTCTAGCCACAGCTCTCACTATCCAAGAGACTTGAGTCTCATTTTGCTAATTTCTCATTATGCGGCACATAACGATATATGTATTATTTTATATACATGAGCAGACTTACGATTATTTCATTAACTATTTTGTAAGACGACTATGTTTAATCGTCTGTGTTGTTTGTGGTTGTACTTGTACATATAACATATACACAACTCGTCTCCACATTAGCCTATTCTACCAATATGACTTCTTCGTTAATGTGAGAGAACACAACCATTATGGACAACACCAACAACTAATGTTTCACATTTGTAATGAGAGAACACAACAGAAGAGCCGACGTCTTAGCTAAAGAGACTTTGATGACTATCACTTTAAACTATGATGTAAACGTTTAATCTTTAATGAAAATTTACAATTTTGACCTAGAAAAGAATAATACCAATTAATGTTTTTTATTAAACAAGACCCTAAACTTAATATTACAATTACACTTTATTTGGTGTTACTCAATTTACTCTTAAGATTGACTCCAGCGATTCTTCTTTAACTTAAAAACCTCTTATGTTATAATCTTATACATGATTGAACTGAGAACAAGAAAATTCACTTTAGCAAAGAGCGCCTAATGCTCATGTCTCTCTCTAATGCTAGTATCAAAGCTACCAAGAATCTTTAACCCTCTAAATATACATATGTACGTACCCAAAACCCTAGAATTATAAGATACATGAGAATTTACGATAATTCCAAATCTTTCATTTTTCATAACTTCCATTTTTTGAAATATACTTGATCCACACGCAATATATTCTTAATTGAGATTAGTGCCTTGTGCCTCTGCTAACTATGTCATATGTCACGTAAACATGTTCGTCTAATAAATTCTTTTATTGAATAGATGCATCGACCATACATCCTCATTCTTGTATGGTATATGTTTTATGTAGCAAATGATACATCTTTAATATACTTTATACTATACCATTTTCTTCGTGTCTATTATTTTTATATGTCATTATCTCCTTATACTTTCGTATCGTAGAAGATTTTCGACATCTAATGTTTCACATTTGTAACGAGAGAACACAACCTCTTAGCGAAAGAGGCTTTGATAACTATCATTTTAAACTATGATGTAAACATTTAACCTTTAATGGAAATTTGCAATTTTGATCCAAAAAGGACAACACCAATTAATGTTTTTTATTAAACAATACCCTAAAGCTAATATTACAATTACACTTTATTTGGTGTTATTCAATCTATTCTTAAGACTGACTCCAACGATTCTTCTTTAATTTAAAAATCTCTTATGTTCCAATCTTATATATGATTGAACTGAGAACAAAAACACCCATTTTAACAAAAAGCGCCTAATGCTCACGTCTCTCTCTAATAATGCGAAATCCCCATAGTATCAAAGCTACCAAGAATCCTTAACCCTATGTACATACCCAAAACCCTAAAATTATAAGATATATGAGAATTTACCATAATTCCAAATTTTTCATTTTTTTCATAACTTCCATCTTTTGCAATATACTTGATCTACACGTAATATTTTTAACCGCAATTAGTTCCTTGTGCTTCTGCTAACTATGTCATTTTTCACGTAAACATGTTCGTCTAATGCATCGACCATACATCCTCATTCTTGTGTTAAAGTCTGGGATATGTTTTGATGCAGCAAATGATACATCTTTAATATATTTTATACTATACCATTTTCTTTGTGTCTATTCTTTTTATAGGTCATTATCTCTTTATACTTAAATTTCGCATCATAGAGGATTTTCACCTTCTAGAGTCTCTTTCGTTTTCCACCAATAAAGTATTGAAGTGATTCACTCAGCCGGGCGGACTATTTGATTGAAACCACCATAAAATCATGTATCTTGCTTAGAATAACCGTATTACTAAATAGTTACGAGTTACAAAATCTACCAACACCAAAGTAAAGATTATCTGAGGTACGCTCTATATGTAAAATGAAGATTTCATCAAGGCCGCCTATAAGAATTTAAGGAAAATTTAATTTCGGGCTGAGCCCAAACATTACTAAAATAACCAAAAAGCCCTTTTCTTCGTTTTCTCTCTTTATAAATAATATTTTGCCTTCTTCAGACCAAAGTTTCTCTTTTCCTGGCTGCGGTTTTGTGAGAGAAAGAGAGAGAGAGAAATTTCTTCGTCTCGTTCAAGAGCCAAAAAAAAATACCCGTAATTAAAAAAAAAAGACAGAAGAAACATTACAGATATATACAGAAAGAGAAGGTATATACAAACCCATATGCCAACACATGGAGATTGATATAGAGAGAGAGGAGAGATATTTCTCACTTTCTTCGGTGTATTTCTTCTTCTTTCTCTCTCTCTCCTCTTCTCTTTGAGATCTTCCCAATCTCTTTGTATATATGATTTTCAAATTGAAAAAAAAAAAAAACTTAAACTGTTTCCAAGAACACCGTTGATTTCTATTTTTCCCATGAGCTGAAAAGAAAAAAACAAAGTGAAATTTCGTGTTTTTTGTCTCCTCCCACAAAGTATTGAAAATTGATCCGCCGATAATTAAAAGCTAATTTACGTTTTTTGTTGCTATCTGGGTTTTCCCCCAAAGATTTCGGTTTTCCTTTTTACTTCATCTTGCGTGTGCAATTGGTTTGCACTTAAGCAATTTCCCTCTTCGGTACTTGTGATTTCGTTTCGATTGTTTTCTCAATTTCGTTTTGGTTTTAGGGTTTGATTGGATCGTGCCCTAATTGTGATTTTTACATACTAATTAGGGTAATCTCCCGGAGATGAAGGACTTGTGGGGATTGAATTAAGTGTGTATCTATCTGATTCGCGAAAATTGGGTTATTTTTTATCGGAAAGAGGCCAACTTGTTGGCGGCTGCCGATAAAAGGTGCGTTAAGCTAAGGTGCTTCATATCTTGATCCTCCCCAAAACTTAAACCAATTTGAAGTTACCAAATGCTTACTCTGGATATGATTTTGGCAGGTTAAGCATACACATCTTGAGGGTTCCAAAGGTGTAAAATTGCTAAATTGATAGTGTATTTAAGGATCGGTGAAGTGAACCTTTGGGGGAGATTATAAAAGAAAGTATTGGAGCTTCTAAGTGAGTTTTTGATTGATATGGTGGTGGTGGTGGACTGGATCATAGTTTCTGATCTGGTCAGGTGTTGGGATAAAGGAGCGAGGAAGTAAAGAAAAGAGTGGTTGATTAAGTATTAACCACTTTTTTACGGGTTTTCTTTGACGGATAAAGTGCCATGTCTCGTTGCTTCCCATTTCCACCTCCTGGATATGAGAAGAAGATTAGAACCGATGATGCTGACTCTCTATTAAAGGTTCTCATGTTTATAACTCTTAAGGATCTACTCTCTTTTGAAAGTCATGATCTTTTTGGTGTTTCTAAGCTCGTAATCGTGCTTAATTTTGTTGGAGAGTGAATTTGCCTCTAGGCTCTTAGAAACCAGTGAAGAACGCTTAGCGTGTCATGACACTAGAGTCTGTTGAGTTCCAAACTTTTATCTAATAGGGGAGAATGGTGAATAGAAGAAATCGTGGGATCCTTAGTATTGTTCTAAAGAACGTGTGGACCTAGTTTCAGAATTAGTACTCGTATAAATGTAGCATTAAATGGGAGTTGGTCAAGTCTGAGGTATTGTCTCTCAAAACAGTAATGTTAAGAAAAAGGACTTGATACCTCTAATGGTGGGGGGGGGGGGGGGGGGGGGGGGTCATCAATGTAAACTACCCTCATATGAGAAAATCATAAATGACAGTTCATGAATTGGCATCAATAAGTTAAGGAATCGCCCATGCTCTATTCTTTCATCACCTTAAAATAAGTGATGTAGTTGTACTACCTTTTCATGTCAGTGCCTACTAGCTTTTGGTCTGCCTGAATTGTCCGTCCACTTGTTCTTTTTCCTAGTACACAACAAGTTTTTTCAAGATTCTTGACTAGCTCAGGATGCTTGCTAACATATTAAAGTGAACATTTGTTCCCGTAGCTGGTGGTTTTGGATATAAGATTATAATTTTCCATGGATTACTGGCGTAGTGTGAACTCTGGACTTAGTATTATCACTAGAGTGACTCTTTACGTATGAATGTAGGACCATACTTTTTTGCTCACCACTTTGAGAGTCATAATGGAAATATTATTCGTAGGAGTAGTTGCTTGTGTAGCATCATAAGAGTAGTAAGGGCTTAAGAATGAGTTTGTCGAGCAAAATGTATCAGACTAGGTATGTACTGGATGTTTTCTGTCTTGAAATAATGATTCAATGGTTTCGTCTCTCAAAACTTACTTTAAGTTGACCCAAGAAATTGACAAGTAAAGGTAATGGATTCTTTGTATGCGTTTCTATCAATCATCACTTACATATATGTGGTTTTTTTCTCGTGGGATTTAAACCGCAGGAAAAGCACAAGGAGAAGAAGCACAAGAAAGATAAGAAAGATAAAGAAAAGAAAGAAGGAAAAGAGAGAAAGGATAAAGAAACAAGCAAAGACAAACATAAGGAAAGGAAGGAGAAAAAGGAGAAACATAAAGATAGGAAAGACAAAGATCGGAATAAAGAAAAGAGCAGAACTTCGGAGGACAAAAAGGCTGCTGGTGTTTTGCCAAACACCGGGGACAGAGAAAAACCTGTAACAAATACCTTACAGAGTAACGGTAATGGAGACTTTAAGTTTATACAAGACCTGGCAAGAAGGATCAATGAAGAAGAGGAAGCTACAGAAAGTCAAAGTGCACGAAAGATTAATTTTCCTCGTGGAGTTACAGAGAACAACGTTTCCTGCCCAGTTCCTCAAACCAACCACACGAAAGTGGACGAAAAGAGAATCAATAATCATAAGAACTTTCCCATGGGGAAAGGATCTGAAAATGCGGTTCTTAGAGTTCCATCTTGCACAGATCAGAAAGGAGCTGAGGTTATGGTTAAACCAGTGGAGAAAAAAGATCAGGCGAAGAAAACGGAACTACAAGAGAAGAATCATCGTAGGGAAAGTGTGACAAAGAGTGATAAGCCATTGGATAAAGAAGGGATAAAGAAAAATGAACCAAAGTACACAACAGATAGAAGCAGTAAAGAGAAGAAAGAGGAGATAAACAGAACTGGTCAGGAGAAACCAAAATTTGTAGAGGGAGGTCCGAGGTTAAAAGAGAGAGTACATGACGCTGTGGATATTAGGAATGTTAGAGTGCCGGAACTTTCAAGGGCAAGCGTCAAGAACCTGAACGGTGAGGGAGTTCTTGGCAAACGAAAGGATCCTGAGACAAACGGATTCTTGTATGGTGAGTCTTTTCTTGATCCAACTCTTTTTTTTAATGGAACAAATTATGAATATATATTTATATATATGTATATAAGTGTATTTTTACCTTATGTTTTTTATTCAATCATGATATGTTTCTTTACTCTTGATAACTCGTTTGTTTTCTTAATATATTAGTATATTGGTTTTAACTTTGTATTATTATGGGAAAATTACTTCTGCTGATTTTGTTTTCCTTCAATATGTGATGTGTTTTCTACCTCGACCTGATGTGAGTCTTTCTTCCTTCCTTTTCCCTTATGCTATTACTGTTTGTCTCTTAGCGCTGGTTCTTTGATTCTTATGCAGAGAATGGATCTAGGCCAAATAAGATACAAAAGCCAGCTGCTTCTCCAATACAGAAGCCAGTTGCTTCTCCTATATCATCTGTGAAAAACGGAAGAAAGTTGGGAGCTTCCCAAACTCTTCCAAAGCCTAAGCCTGAGTTGCAAGGGGCTGTGTGTAGTCCAGAGGTGAAGAAAGAGCACAGAATTAACGGTTTCATTGATTCTCAAGAACCCAAAAGTCGTCCACCAGTTTCTTCAGTGAAAGTGAAAGAAAACGGTGAAGCATCAGCAAAAAAGCGGCCTCATTCGGACTTAAAGTACTTGGATCAGATACTGAATGTACCGAAAAGGGAGGAATTCCCTGAGGTTGATGACGATGAACAAAAATGGCTGTTTGGCAAGTCTGGTGTTAAATCATTAAAGAAGCAAGAAACAGATTCTTCTACTACTTCATTAGATGAGACTCTACAAGTGTGGAACCAGGCTGTTAGAATAGAATCTGCTGATGTTGTAGCTCTTCCATATGTTGTTCCATTCTAGTTTTTGACTTCATTCAGGTGTTCATTCACTTCAACCCAGGAGAGAAATGCTCCCTCACATCTCATTGCTCGGTTTAGCAGCCCAATGACAGGATGATTCATCGAGATGGGGAATGTTGGAATGTGACTTGGTTACAAAGCCTAGGATGGGCTGGAATCATGAGATAGGAGAGAATAGAACAAGTCAAGTCAGTAAGGGCTTTGTAGGCTTTTAGAGTAAAATGGTTTTTTTGAGTGTGATTGTTGGAGACTGAGATTTCAGACTTTTGGTTCAGTTTTGATTCTGCTGCTGTGTCGTCATCATCATCAGTGGATGGGGATTTAGCATTAAGTTGTATATTAGAGAGGTTATAGAGAAATAGGGGAGAGATCTTATAATTTACCCACTAATACATTACATTTGTATCTACTTTGTTTTCCCCTTTTTCTGGGTCAAAACTATCATTATTGGAATCCAAACAATTCTTCATCTTCCTTTTTGTACAGATGACTTTTGTCTTGTGCCTTGGCATTCTTGGAATAGAGATGCATGAACAATACTTTATAAATCTGAAATTCTTATCAATCACAAAAAAAAAACCAAAGAAGATAATCGGTTTGCTTCCGAAGTTTTTCAGACTTGGAAGTGTTTATGATATAAGAGAAAGAAAACCAAACCAGAAAGCATATAAAGTAAGACAACAAACATCAAAAACATCCCTCTCAAATTGGGGAGCTTGAATCTGTCTTCATGACATTTGTTGAATGAATCTTGTCAAGAAACGCCGCTCTTGCGGAGTTATCACTCGAAAACCGACCCAAAACCGCGATTGTCGCGGTGCTGCTTCCAAACTTCTCAATGCCTCTAGAGATCATACAAGTATGTCCAGCTTCCGCTACTACAATCACATCTCCTCCAACAATAGGAGATAGCGTCTCAGCGATCTGTCGAGTCATCCTCTCTTGCACTTGAAGCTTAAACCCGTAAAAATGTACAATCGATTTCACGAGTGAGGTTCCAATAGCATTGTTGTTTGATGATCCTTCAGCAACAAAGTAGCCAATATGAACAACTCCATAGAAAGGAAGCAAATGATGCTCACACATTGACCAGAACTGTAAGTTCAGTTCACAATGCAGCAGCTTCTTCTCTTTAACCTCGCCGTTGAGTTTCACAGAGTTAAAACCGTTTAGCTTCATCTCAAGGTTGGTCTTTTGGAAGTTCATCATCCATTTGAGGAAACGATTCGGTGTAGCAACAAGTTCTTTTCTCAACGGATCTTCTCCTAATGACTTCAGAACGGTAACAACCGCAGAGACCATTTCCGGATCTTCTTCATCGAACTTAGACGAACTTTTGACGCTCGGACACCAAGAGGCAGTGTTTCTACTCAAAGTTTGCGTTTTTACGCCTTTGAACATCAAGAAACTCAGAAACTCACCCCAAAGAGTCGAGTTTTCATCCTCGAAAACACCTGAACCCGAGGAAACAAGAAGCTTCACAAATCCATGGTGGCTCGGAGGGTCCAATAACTCCAAACTCGGGAAATGAATGTGAGAGCATTGGAGAACAACAGCGACTCCAGAAGGTTTAACCCAATGTTGAAGAGCTGAACATATATCATCAGCCAAACGCTGAGGCTCTTGAAGCCGTTTAGCGAAAACATCAGCGACTCTAGAGAACTTGCTCAGTCCTAAAACACGTTGCCCTGATGGAACATAACCTATGTGACACCTCACATGGAAAGGAAGCAAGCAAGATTCGCAATAAGAGTAATGATCGAGATCTCGCACAACGACAAGTCCTCCTACTCCTCCTGCTTGCCCAACTCCTTCATCTAACCCTGCCTCCGGAAACAGAGCACTCTGTACATACTCCTTCACCTTTTGCTTATAACCTGAGCCAAAAGAAGCCACCAGAGAAACATTTAAACTTATTTCACCAATGGAAACCAAATAAAGGGAGATCCTAAGAGATCATAACAACACATCAGTCAAATAACAAGTAAAGCTAACAGAAACTAGCCTAAACCAATAACTCAATAACACTCTAGTTACTTATAGCTAATGGAGAGAATCAAAGAACGATCAAAAGGAGAATCAGATTCGAAGACAGGAAGACATTTTTGTTACCTCTAGTGCCTTCACGAAGGGCCTTAGCGACACGAAAAGGAGTTTTTTTGATGCCTTCTCTATTGATATCTTCATGGAGACCTTGCAAGAGAAGCTTGACAGCGTCTTGGATTGCTAAAGTCTCTGGTTGGTGTTCGAAAGCAAGCTCAATGCAGCCATTTTTCATTCCTTTCTCAAGTTCCAGATTCAAATGCCCTTCATCTAATGCGCCCATTTGACAAACAACCAACAGATCCAATCCACAAATCGAATTTACCCAGCAAAAGCAAATCACAGATCAGAAAACAGCAGCAGCAACACACAAAGGTATTTCAGTCACCAGAGATAATAAGAATTTGTAAAAAAGTGTTTTTTTTTTTGGTAATCCGCAAATCCGGATTTACAAGGGACTCAGACCGAATCAAGTCGTTGATGTATCACCAAATTAAGAAAGGGACAAAGAAGAAAATTCGAAAAGTTGGATTTTTTTTATCCCCAGATGCCCACTAAGATACGAACCACAACGAATCTTCCCAGAAAAAGGTGATTTCCCCGGAAAACAGTTTCTCAGAAATTTGAGAAACGAGATAATACGCGGGTGGGAAGAAACGAAGGGTTGCCGTTGATCCAGGAATATGTGTTTACAAATGATCAAATTTTTTTATATATAAAAAAAAATTCATTAACTTTTCGCGTATCGGAAAGCGTAATATTCAGCCTGCGAAAAGAATTGAGTAAATTTTTTTGCTAATTCTGTAATATTCAAAAGGAATGGTAAGGCGGCGACGACTTGTCTCTGTCTTTTTCTCCGATCCCTTTTTCGGATTCACCAAACCCTCTTTCATGTTTCAACTTGTTTGTCCTAATTTAATATATTATCTTACCGAATTCACAAAATATGAATATTTACTTTATAATTAAACTTTTCTCAAAGGAAAATGCAATACATAGGTACTGTGAAGAAATTACAAGGTAATTCTAATTTGATCATACAATCTTCCTTTGCTATTTGATCCGTAATCGTATTTTGTTTCTATGTGTTAGTAATATCCCTCGTTTGGAGCCATTGTGAGAATACAATGAATGATTATTGATAAGGATGAGATGTTTTTTTTTTTTTGATAAAGGGCTTAGGATGAGATGTTTCCATTGCTTATTGGACTGTGTCGTGAACGCTGCTTCATTATTCTATTAGATTAACTGTAGTTGGAATTGCAACATGAAGACTGCTCCATAGAAAGTCCCTTGCTTTTGGAGGGCAAGAAAAATTTCAAAGAGAAAATTATTGAAACGCTTGAAGATAACATATAATTCATGTGTCATGTACTAGTAGAGTAGAGCGTTTGTTGATAAGTTCACACGACTCGATAACTTAAAGCACGTAAAAACGGACTTTGGACGCCTATTTATTATTATGTCTACGAGTTGGGTAAAACGGAAAGAAAATAGGTAAAAAGTATTTGCCTACTCCTCATCCGAACCATCCAAACCGACCCATCTGCCAACAGGATCAGCCGACTGACTTGGTCTACGATCTCAAATAAGGTAAATTGTGTAAATAAATTTTTTGTCGTTTCGAGAGAGGGCTATATTCTTTCTTATCTCACATATACACTATTTTTCTCTTAGTTTATTTTCATTTTTCATTGGATTTTCTTTGTTTTCTCATCAGTTTTTCATTGGATTTTCTTTGTTTTCTCATCAGTTTTTCATCGGATTTCTCAAATCAAAAAAAATTTCACTCAAAAAACAAAATTTTTCCAACCAAAGCCAAGATATTTTGATCAAAGTTGAGACCTTTTTCTATACAAAGGTTTCATCTTTTTCCAAAGCCTTCTAAAGATCCGATATTTTTATAAACGAAATGGACTTAAAGGAGGATTACGGTCCAAGACCACTGCTTTTTCTATGTCTCCTCAAAGGAACTTCATTCCTCCTCTTGGACAAAACTTTTTCGATCTTTCTCGACCAAGTTCCCTCCACCTATATACTCTGCTATACTTGTCTCTCCCTAAAAAACTCTCTAAACCAATAGAGAACTCTATGGACCGCTCTTTCCTTTAGGTTCGGAGTCAACACTCTCTTCCTTTCCCCGTTTCCTAATGTTTCTTCATTTATCTGCCCCAACTTGGATATGATGCTTTAAATGATATGATCTCTTCTATAAATGTAAAGGAGCTTATGAATTTGAACCCACAATAGAATTCGCCGCAATTTTTTTGGGTATTTTCGTATATTCTATTATTCCATAGCTAACATCCAACCTTGAAAGTATAGGAGCATTCTCCATAGTTGTAAGGAGATGATGTTCCTTAAGAAAGTAGAAGTTGACTATTCAACAATCGTTTGATTTCCTTTCGAATGTACCATCTAAATGTCAAGCTTAAGACAGTGTTTATGATTTCAGCGCCTAGTTGATGCTTAGGATTGAGACCCTTCACTACCAAACATAAGTGATGGTACTTTTTGAATTAGTTTCTTGATGCACAAACTAGGGTTTGCAATTTTCCCAAATTTTTAACTCTTGCAAAGATCGGCTCTAAATCGTAGAATGTGAAATTGGGACTCAACAATAGAAGACTAAAGATAGAAGAAGGGAATATCAGTTTGCAGAAGATTTTGGACTAGAAACCAAAGAAGGATCGAAATCAAAACCCAAGCCTTTGAACAAGGAAAAATCGAGAAGGCGAATATAAGAACTTTTTATGTAGGTTATTATAATTTCTTAAGTAAAAATGATAGATCACAATATCATAAAGGTGACTTGGGAAAATAATTATATGTGTTTTATTCTAAATAAAATAGTTTTCCCATGTAGTTTTTTGAAATATTTTAAAATATCATGTTATTTTATATAATATGATATAACTTTCCATGATATCATGCTATTTATTTAAATCATATAAAAAAAATATCACTCTTTCTTAAACCAATTTTACTCATAATTTAGTTTAAAACTTTTTTTTACCTCAAACACCGTATCTAGTATCAAGTCTCTAAGACAATTATATAGATTAAGTATCAAGTCTCTAAGATAATTATATAGATTAAGTATCAAGTCTCTAACATAATTATATAGATTAATTATTATATAATTCTGGTAGTAACATTATCGAAAAACTACCTTCCATGTATAATGAATGAATAAGATATTGAAAACATAATTAAAATTAAAAATATCAAGATCTGGATTAGTGATTTCTGAATGATTGGTCTTTGAGTATTCAGCTAAATATCAAAATATTCACGAATATATTGATATGTAAGTATAATCTAAAAATTTAAAAATATTGAAATGTAAGAAAAATTAGAAACAATATTTTGGGTATTTTTATATATTTTAAGACATGTATACTACCGAAAGAAACAAAATTAACCTTTATTTGTATTTTTATATAAAATTCACAAAACTTATGTAAAATAGTATTAACGAATATAGATCTTGATCGGATTTCAATGGATCTATGATTTGACATATCAGATTCAGATTTACGATGAATCTAATTTAAGATTCATCATCAAGATTCCGATTTTTCGCATTTGGATATTCAGATTCTTTAAAGCATTTTAAAGTGGATCGAAGTTGAACTTGGACCTTAGTTAAAAAAATTTAAACCTACTAGTCAACCCAATTTAATAAGTTTTAAATCATTGAATTAATTAATTTCTTTGGTAAGTTTTCCTCTTTTCTATTTTTTTATATTCAGATCGCTAATATTTGTTTATCTTGTATAAAACACTATATAGTTTATCATTTCATAAAATATATCAAAAGTATTGTAATTATTTTCTAACATTACTCATATATCTTTTAAAGTAAAATATTAAATTTGAAATTCGTGATTAATGCGAATTGCTATATATCAAGAAAGCTAAATTTAAATGTTTATGGATCATCTTATCTAGTTCTCAATTCGGTTATAACATTACTTTTCCTAGAGTTTAAAAGATGCAAAGATTCACATAAACTGACTAAATATCAAAAAGTCGAACAAAAAATGGTTTACAAATTACAATCAAATGTTTGTTTTATCAAACTGAAGCATTTATTATTAGTTTTATAAATAAATATTATTATAATATGAAAAGCTTAGTCCGAACCAAACCAGAACTTGAAAAAAAAATCCTTTAAATTAAGAAGGGAATAGTGTGTGAGTTTTTGATAGAGTTGACTCTCGATTTAGCTTTATGTTGGTTGCTCTACGTCCTAGTCTACTTCCTACAACCAAGAAAAATTTTGAAAACAAAAGTAAAACCAAATTCAGTCAAAATGGAAAATTCCCCACTCGAAACGAATGAGTTGCTACTGTGCAGATACACGTATGCCATAAATTAGAAAAATATGTAATACTGTACTTTGTATTAATGTCGAAGCACTCGGTTTATTGCATATAATGAACAAAAAACGTATGGAAAGTTTTTTTTTTTTTTTTTGATAAACATTTTAAAACGTATGGCAAGTTGAGAAGTGCCAAATTTTGATTACTCATAGTAAAACAAAAGGCGATAAAAAGCCACTCAAATCAAATGTACACAAAAATATAAAGTATTTTCAATTTCTAGAATTTAGATCGATTGTTTTAATATTCACTGGAAATAAAGGAATATTTTATTGAAACCCTTTATTTTGTCAACGGATTATATTATTGAATTAGTGGAACACAACAATCTAGCGTTGTCTTCCTTAACAAACTGACAGAAAAAAAAAATGAAGATAACTATCAACAAAATCTAGAGTTGATTTTCTCTTTGAAACGGACACCTTAAAATCCAAATCTATGGAATTAGAACAAATGTTTTTCGGGTAAAGAAAGATTACAAAATAGATAGTGGAAGGGGAAATGATAATGATATATGTATGATAATTTAATATATTATGATGATCAAATGTATAAAAAGGGTGTGTAATGACATAATGTCATGTAGTAAAAAAGAAGAAAAAAAACGAAGTTAATGAAGAAAGAACGAAGGGAAGTACCTGTTGCATCCATGGAGGACGGATGGTTTATTGCACGTTCTTGTCCTTAGGTTTCATAAGGATAAGAAAAACAGAAAAGGAAGAAGAAAACTCGACGGAAAAACAAAAAGGGAAGATCATATTATAACTAGTCTTCAGTCACATTATTAATTATATAGGGATAAGAAAAAGTTATAGGATAATTAGTGTGGACTTTATCTCAAATCTCAAACAAACCGAACTTGGGCATTTGGACCAGACGAAATCATAAGGATAAGGAGTAAGAGAAGGTAGTTCTAGGCATCCGGGTACTCACTCTGATTTCGGGTAGAAACAAATCGGTTCCGTGTATTTCAAATTAGAAGATTTAAGATCTTTGTAGATACCAAAATGTTTTTAGTTCAGTTCGGTTCATTACCATTCGGATGATTAGTTTAATTATGAGATTACAAATCAATGAATACCCTAAAATTTTAAGGTATGGTTCAGTTTCGGGTATTTATTACTTGAAATACCTAAAATATACTCGAAAAATCGAAAATACTCGGAAATCCAGAAAAAAAAAAAAATTAAAAAAATAACTAAAATAAATGTAGCTTTAATATTGAAACTATATCTGAAATATTAAAACATCTAAAATAACCAAAAAAATAACTAACATCTTTGAGTCTATAATTGTAATTTTGGGTATGTGAGTTATATCAAGCATGCATATAACTAATATCTTTGGATATATGATTGTCTTGTATTTAGGGTACTTCATCGGTTTTCGATTCGATTACGATTCTTCGGGTAAAAGAGTTTAAGATCCATCAAGTAATTTGTAGATTTCAGTTCGGGGTCGGTACTTCCTAACTCTATTCAGTTCCGGTTTAGTTCTTCGGTTTTAGATATTTTTTTACAAGTTTAACCTAAGTGTTATAAAAACCAAACCGAGGTAATTATCTTCAATTGGAACAACGTAAAACAAAAAATAGAGAAAAAATAGATATACCTATTCTTGTTTTTCCTTCTCCGACTGTATCTAGCTATATCTTCTTCTTCTTGTATTTGAAATCCGGCTAAGGCAATTGAGAATCGACCAAATGTATATGTTTTCTTGATCTAGTGAAATTGTGGATGACAGACTCCATCCCAAAAGTAGCGTGAGTTCCTGATTTGAATGAACAAATTGTGATTGTTCAAAGTCTGAGATCGGAGCTTTATATCACAAAAGAAGGCAAGATCGAGGAAAATTATTAATAAGGTGTATTAGAACCCCGTTTTTAGCGATATAATATCAAAGAGGAAATGATAATATACAAGGATCAAGTGTGTTTAGCTTTTTCGGTTGTCGGAGAAGCTGTTGGAGGATCTTGTAAAAATATAAAGCAAGAAATAGACTAGGCGAAGTCTATGTTGCACTACAAGAAAAACATGCCCATTTCCAATGGAAAAATTCGTTGGTATAGACGGATTTCCAACGAATTTCTAACAGAAAGTTAACTGTTGGTATACGCGCGTTCGAAACGGATTACCAATGAAATATTTCCGTTGGAAATTTTCAACGGATTTGTTTTTATTAATTTTATTAATTCGATTTTTAAAAAAAATTAATTAATTCAAAACTTTTTTAATTAAAATTTTGAAAAACAAATTCGTTGTAATTTATAGGAAAACAATAATTTATCCCAAATAAATGGAAACCGATGTTTGTTTCTCGATTCGACGTCGATGGAAAATTCTCGTCGGAGTTTAAAAAGAGGAGGAGATAGCTTATGTAAATGATGGATGAAAATGAGGAAAATTCTGGGGCTTCTTATATAGTGAGAATTTTCCGACGGATTCCGTTGGAATTCGTCTGTTGGTGGAAATCTGTTGGGATACTTGCAAATGATATATTCGTTGGAATTTCTAACGGAATTCCAACGAAATTTAACTATGTGGATAACCAGTTGAAAAATTTACCAACGTTGAAAAATGTTCCGTTGAAAATACAGATGTTTTCTTGTAATGTTGGATCCAAGTGGTTCAACATAGGAGGAGATCATATATGAATCTTCATGTTTGCGCTAAGGTACCACATTCCTTGATCTTTCTAGACTTATCCTGTTACCTGAAAAGAAAATAACAAATCAGTTAGGAAATTGAACCATTCTAAGGAAGATTTTATGTTGATAAATTCACTGGAAAATGTGATTTTGAATTATAGAAACACAAGATTCTTACTCGATTATAATTTATGGGTTTGCACATTATGTTCACTGATGAAGACACCTCTTATAGTGCAACTACCATTGTGATTGCTTGAGCTGCTCAAACACCTGAAGAAAGAGCCGATGCATCACTACTATAAAAATCATCAAATACCAATAGCCATTTCAGTTGGAAAAGGGATATTTCTAACGCAAATTCATTGGAAAATTAATCGTTGGGATTTGGGCGTTGGAAATCTGATCCGTTGGAAATTTCCAACCGAATTCCAACGAATATATCAGCTGCAAATTTCCAACGGAATTCCAACGAAATTTAATTCCAACGGAAATCCGTTGGAAATGGTTCTCTTGGTAATTGTCTATTTTTCTAGTAGTGCATGAGCTGTAACCTTGGAAGCAAATACCCTCAAAGCAGACAAAGACATGCGAGTAAGGAATCTAATTAGTATGAGCGTCAATGATCTTATACTTAGAAAGATAATGAAGACGAAGACTGCAAAGGAAATGTGGAATTCTCTTGAAAGAGATTACTAGACGAAGAGACTTCCAAGCCGAATCTATTTGAAGCATAGATTAAATCCAAAGACAACTTAGATATATTTTTCTTAATTTGATGACTTAGAAGTCATGGATATTTATGTGAGCGATGAAGACCATATTATAAGATTGGTTTTAAGTATACATATGGCCTATGAACCACTAGTGCATACTCTAAAATATTGAAATGCAAATGAAATTCTCAGTGTTGCAAATGTAACTAATGTTTCTTATGGTTAAGAAGTTGAACTAAAGGAGAAAGTTCATAAAACAAGAGGCGGAGCTATAGCAGAAGGTTATATGTGGAGTGGAGTCACGAGGCATGTAGTGTAAAAGGCTTGAACAAGCGTCCTAGAAGTCACCATGAGTCAAACCAAAATAAAGTGTTAGATAATCTTTGAACATTAACTTTGTAAAAAAAAATTTTGGCGAGCTCCCTGTACTTCAAAATTTTTGCTACATTCATGTCCACTGTTTGTGTTATCCCAAGCTGACAACATAGAGTCTAGCGTAATGAGATATTTTCTGTCTAATTAACTCAAAGTGATGATTTTGCAAGCAGTATTCTCCATGCCAACTTTAGGGAAATAACAATTGTAACTTCTTTTAACGTATCAAGTCTAAAAGCTGAACATACTAAATAAGAAATTTATTAAAACTGAATACACAAATTAAGCCGTTTTTCTTTTGTATAAAACCACTTAAACTTAAATTTTTATTCACACTAGGCCATTTTGCAGCCAAATTGAGAGAAAAATAAGTATTAGTGTCTTCCTATGGAGTTTCTATATTCATTAGGAATAAATCAAAGAAGTGTTTTTCACAAAAAGAAAGAATAAATAAAATGAGCAAGCATCTTGCCAAGTTGCTAATAAAAAAGAACACAAATAAAAGCAAGTCGGTGTAGTATTATATAAAAAAAGAAGCTGGTGCAACACCAAAGTAGAAATAAAAAAAATATATGTATACACGTGTTATTGTGAAAGCTAAGATTTAGACCACCATACAAAAGACAAACAGATCTTTGGTTTTGAATAAAGCGTGTCATTGGGTTATACATGTAGATTTTGTAAAGAACTAGATTTTGCTTATTCGTATGTCAATAATTGTTTACGTACAGTTGGAGTGGAGGGGTGCATGTAGATCGTTAACCTTTGACCACCATAACGAATCTACAGCATTAATAAATCGCTCTACTTGGATTCTGACTGTATACAACGTCTATATATTAACATTTTCCAAAACATACAGCCTAAATGGGATGTTCAGTGCATACATCGTAAATCTCCCCTTTAAAATATTATATCTATATGTAGATAAAATATAATTTACGTTTAGAAAATATTAAATTATATTATGTATTACTCTATGCAAAACCGTGGGCAGTCATCCATTATTGTGAGCATAGTAGGATTAGAAGATGAATAAACATTGTATTTCTTTATTTGTCCTTCCTTTTCATTACACAAGCTTTTATAGAGAAATTTTAACAAAACGTAACTTGAAGACCAATTCAATGTACAAATCACACATTACCGCACCCGTGTTTACGCAATTGTAATAGACGAAAATATAACAGAGGATCATCAAACGGAAAAGGCTCTATTTGGGCCTGGGATAAAACAGCCCATTAACTTGAACCAACTTTTTCTCTGGGTTTTCGCAGTGAAGCAAAATATTAGCTCCTCGTCCTCGGCTAATATAAAAACCATTTTAAACATAAAAACATTGGTAATATCAATTAGATGTATATTGTTTTCCTTTTTTTTGTTAACTTGAAGAATTCTTTTGTCGAAATCCATCGAAGTTGAAGCACTATCCAAGCAAAATTCGGACTAGCAGAGATACGAGTTTTAAATTTTAAACTCTTTTTAAGAGACCAAGTTTAACGTCACTATAACCTACAATAGTGAAGGGCGGGACTTGGACGCTATCACGTTCAGGATTCGAATCCTGCCAACGGGAAGGATTTTACTTCTATTCACCCCCCTTTGTTCACCTCCCTCTCATTTACCAACAAAAAAGACATATCATATTAACAATTAAAATAGAGTTATACAAATTTAGAAAATATTAATTAGAGTTGCAGTATCTTCCGTTAACGGTGTTGTTCAATTATTCACTTCTTTTTATCTATTATTTTCAGAATTCAATAAATAAAAAAATATCAAAATAATGAAACACGACGGTAACGAATCCGGTGACGGCGACCATGATCGATTAATTACCGATAATCTCTCCGGTGACAACGACGGATTCTCTCGCTACACAACTTCAGTTTCGTCTCCGTCTTCGTCTTTATGGCAGTTGTGTTTGTTTTTTTTGTTTTTTTTTCTTTATTGAGTTTTGAAAATAATAGATCAAAGAGGTGAATAATTGAATAACGCCGTTAACGGAGATACTGCAACTCTAATTAATATTTTCTGAATTAGTATAATTCTATTTTAATTATTAATATGACGTGTCTTTTTGATTGGTAAAGGAGAGGAAGATGAACAAAGGAGGTGAATAAAAGGGGTGAATAGAAGTAAAATCCTAGCAGGAACTAATGCATGATTTTATGGACACCCATACAGATATGGGCTCATGCTTTCGACCCATTTGCCAATCTGGAATAACCTATCCATGGACCAATTTCTTCTCAGGAATTAGTTTGAACCTGTTTGTGCCTAGGATTTATCCTGAGTTACCAAGAAAAAAACCTACTATAGTGAAACTCACTAATCCTTTCAAAATTTTTTTATTATGGATTAGCGATTTATATTAAACTGTCAAAAATCTCAAGTAAGAAGTCAGACTTGTTTAAATATGCTATCATAAAACAATTTTTTCTGTCGAACTTATTTTTTTGGTTTTTGTTGTGATTTTTCGTTTGATCAATAAAAGATTTGTAAAAAGAAAAAGAAAACCATTTGCTACTTTTCGAAGATAACTCAAAGAATCTTTTTTTTCGACTTTCCAGGTGCAACTCATGCAAGAAGAATGCTGGAACTTTCATAGCTAAGCAAAGCAAACTTATGCAAGCTGTTCCACTATTGAAAGCAAGACACGTGTCATATAATCTATCACATAGTTCTCTACATCCATTTGTCTTCGACCACGTGATCCTAATCCTGCCAAAATGAACCACGTGGTTACACATCCGTCACATCAGAGAAGAATAGCCCGAAACGGCGCATTTAGCTGAGCTGGACCGTCTAACCTATTACACTGTCTTTCGCTTTCTTCATCAAGAGTGTGGGTCCGGATCTTATAGATGTTCGCCACGTGTCAGAGTCAGAGTCATTCTCTTACTCGAGATTCGCGGGGACAAATACCAACGTGGCCTCGTCAACGCCAGCAGGCTTTCAGGTACACGTGTTAGCTGTTTTCACAAACGTGTTACACGTGGCAGCCTCGGGACTTTTCGTCATGTATTTCTGTTGATTTTTATTAGCCAGCCAATGGAATAAAATAGAGAAAACCAACAAAAAATCAAAAGGAAAACGATTACTGATAATCCGAGATTGTAGCGTTATTAAAGTTTCCTAACCTTTCTATTAATTTAGCTAATTAATATTTAATCATACGTGTAAACTTGAAACCGCCCATGTCCACTATCCTTATCAGACACGTGTAATTCCCTAAAGACTTCTCTTTTTTTCTTTTTTTGCCCGCCTCCTTAAATTCCTCTCTCTCTCAAAAATGGAAGAAGCTTCAAAAACCCTTCAAAAAACAAAAATTGGAGTACGGAAATATCAAGAATAATTTTTATTTTTTTTGAGATTATATGCTTCTTGGATCTTCATCAATGGCAAAGCTAGGAGAAGACGAGCTCGAGCTATGTCTTTCTTTGGGTGGTCCTTTCAAAAGAACAGATAAACCTAAACCAATTAAAAGCCATACGGATGGGAAACCTAACGCCGTCAGAGGTGCGGAGGAAATCTGCGTTGATCTTGACGGCCAAAAACGGAAGAAGCAGCAGAGGAGCGGAGAAGAAGGGGATTACAAAAGGATAAGAACAGAATGTAACGGAAACGGAATAACTAACGGCGTGGATTTGGTTCTGAGCTTCGGAGAGTTGGGTAACGGGTACGGGCCGGGTCAACTTAAGGAAGCCGTTGCGATGGAGTCACCCGTTTCGAACAGTTCCTCCGAGATATCGGATCCATGCAGCTCTGCTCAACAAGGTATATAAACATTTTATTTATGGAGTATCAGAATTAGTCAAATACTTGTTTTTGCTATATGTTTGGGGGTATAAATATGGTGTTTTACGACAAAAGAAAAATTTGAATGAGTTTTGTAAATGATTCTTACCAAAATTAAAATGATTCTCACAAAATAATATATATGCTCTTTCTGCAAGAAACTGATTCGGAACTATGGTTGTGTTCTTATATATTCAGGTGAAAGTGGCGACTTGGGGAAAAAATCAGACCAAATCAAACCGGTTAACAACATTGAGACCGGTACAGAGGAAACCGTGCAAAGCACAGACGGATCGAGTGACGTTATGGTACTGGAGAACCAAGAACGATGCGTTTCAGTAGTAACAAAAGAGCCGAGAAAGCCACCAAAACCGCGTCCGAACGGTAACGGTAACGGTAAAGGAGTAAACGGCAGTTTGCTTCCGTTTGCTCAGATGCCGTGCGTGACTAGCACGGGCGACGGTCCCGAGGGCAAAACCGTAAATGGGTTTCTGTATCGGTACTCAAAATCGGAGATCAGTATCATATGCGTTTGCCACGGAACGTCTTTCACGCCGGCTGAGTTCATCATTCACGCCGGTGGGACCAATGTGTCAAATCCATTAAGGCATATAACTGTGGTTCCGTCAACTTTTTGACGATTCTTATCCTTTTTTTTTTTGTTACGTTGTGTTGAGTTTTTGTATATATTCTAGTTGATCGATGGACTTTTGGAGTTCAAACGGGACTCTCATTGGTGGATCTTAGATTTTGTTTTATGTATTCAGAACATGGCAAACTAATTTAACATCTTATAGTTTGTTGCATTGCATTGTCTCCTGAATTAATTGCACCTGTTAATGCATATATCAAAATATACAATATTCATTATTAGTTTTGTAGAAACATGTCACTTCCAAAAAGAAGGGAAATTAAAACAGACAAAAAAGAAAAGAAAAGGGTTTTAAGTTTTTGTCCAAAAATAATCCTTATAAATCAGTCCATTGTAAGAAGAGGCTATTTTGACCAAAATAAAGAAAATGTCAACGTTCGAGAAGCATCCAGCTCCGTTTTAAAGAGCATCATTCTATAGATTTTATCATGTAGATTGAAAACAAGCATTTTTATCATCCACAAGTATCGAATTCTGCATGAAATTGATTTTTCCAGAAATCTTGTAAATCAAAATAACACAACGATCTAATCATGTTCATCTAGTAGATGTCAATCATATAATATTACACATTATATTGGATTGGGCTTCCATTCTATAGTAAGCTACTTCCACGTTTTTACTACTTACATAGCATGACAAAGAGTTACTGATGATAATCCATACGTTATCAAAGACTTTTAGGTTCTGTGTCTACTATACAAACCATAAAATCCAAATGAATGAGTGTAAGAGATCATATCCCGCTCATTTTTATCCCTCCAAAAGATGAAAATCCAAATTGCTAAACATGAAGGGCAAAAAACCATACATGTAAGGTTGGAGGGACATCCCTTCTTAGTCGAAACAGCCCAAAAGTAATGTTCCAATTTTGCGTCATTACTGTCATGACACTAGGTCCGTATCTCTCGAAATCCTACTCTTATATCTTTACTTGACAGTATAATTTTGAATTTTGGTGTAGGACTAACTATAAATATTTCTCTTTATTGGGCGAATCCTTGAATGGAGGATGTCTTCCAACTCAAAGAAAGACTAAAGACGATCAAGGTTCTAGTGCTTGGTTATCGGGTCAAACAAAGCATTGACGAAGAGGTTGACTCCACCCCGGCACCAATATTTGGTGGTCGAGCTGGAACAATAAAAATGCAAGGCTTACGTACACCCAACTATCAAATCCCGATCTTATAGTACCTTGGAAATTCGATTTCGAACATAGGCTTTGCTGCCATAATGCTTCGTCCCCCATATGAGGGTGGATATTAGACTTCTAACTATAGAGAGGTGGATATAATATGTATTTGAGATTAACTTTAACAACCTCTAACTAATTTTAATGACTTAATCTTTCAACCCTTGCTAATTTTAGCTTAGGCTTTAATTGGTAATAACAATTTCTAAGTGAGATTTTGATTTTTGTTTTTTAAAAATTTGTTTTTTTCTCTCATCAAAATTAGAAAGTTTTAGTTTTCTTAAAAACTGAGAAATTGTCCTTAGTTTCTTTTGAGAAAAATTAATAAATATTACAATAATCTTTTCTAATTGAAAAATAGCCAACATTTTCAAAATTTTGAAAACTACTTTTTCTTTTCACTGAATTTACCAAAATAGTCTTAATTAATCAAATATAAGAAACTAACAATATTTGACTACCTTGAATTAGGAAAAAAAACATTATCTAATGTTAATTATAGAAACAACAATAATCAACATTGGAAAAACCTAAAATATTGGAATTCAAAGATATAGTGATGATATATAACGTGAAATCTTCTCCTAAGTTTATTAAAAATCTACTCCTATAAGTTCATCACGAATGAATATTTCTACATCACATTTGATAAAGGATATTCTATAATTAGACTTTGATACTCAAAATCTAATTTTATGATTTCACTAGACTTACAAGAGATAACATATATTCTATTTTTTCTTAAAACAGATAATATAGATTCACGAGATTTAGAGATAACATAAAATGCATTTGTTAATGAGATATCATCACCAAATGAATGTAAAAGACGAATTGGTAAAGTAAAGATTTTTTTTTTTTTTTTTTTGTCACAATAAAGTAAAAATTCTATATAAGCTGTTTCACATTTATCGTTATAATCAAAACCCTCTAAATCATTAAGTGTATTTTAAACCCTTTCAAATCTGTATTATTGCATTTCTAAGTATCATGAGAAAACTTTAGTATTTTTTATTTTTAAAATTAAAAAAAATATATATATATATATATATATTTTTGTTTTTAAATGATGTAAAATCTCAATTAATAGTAATTCTACTTTTCATCTAAAAAAGTTATTTTCCAATTTTTGTAAAAATTGACTAGTTTTCAAATTATTTCAAGATTTTATAATATTAAACCAATATTCCCTATCTAGAAACCAAAAAGTAAAACAAAATCCACAAAACAAAGAAACATTCAAAGCACAAGCCAAACCCTTAACCGACAACGAATTCGGTTAAGCATAACCAATAATTTAAAAATAATATGGTAAACCGTTAAGATGTTGAGTAGACTTTTCTAAGGTTCTAACCTCCCGCCTAGTGGCAACAAATATATCATACGAAATCGTATAAATAAGAAGACTCTGAGAGAATTGAAAAACTTCTCAGTCCCATTTATGTTTTCCTTTTGCATTTTTTTTTAACGTCAGAATCCTAAAAATCGCCATTGGAGTGGATTTGAGAAGATATTCATGCTCAATCGCGCCTCAATAACTGCACAAAAACTACACGCGCTCTCCTTCTCTCTTTTCCTCGCCATAGTTGGTTTTGGGGTTCTTCAAAATTCACCATTCGCAAGTGATTATGAGTATTGAGTGAATCACAAACTGTAATATTTGCTTTTTGGTTCATTTTACAAAGAATTAGTGATTTCCTTGTCGAAGATTCTATCACTACTCGTCGCTTCTCGCGAAACAATAGTTTTTTTCATGATTATGCTGCCAAATTGTGAGGATTTTGAAAACTAAAATCCACTTAATTATAGATCCAGCAAATGCATCATGCTCTGTTTACAATCATCATCATCTTGTTCATGTCTTATGATTACAATTCTTTAAGCTCGTAGTTAGAGAGATCGTTAACAGAGCAATACTATTACAACTTTGCAAAAAATCTTGGACAAATTCCATTTCTTTTATTAAGATACTATTAAGATTGAACGGTCTGGAAATGATGGAATAATGTGTCTCTCTAGTTTATCGAGAAATATGTTTTTCTTGATTGACTAACTGATTGGTCAAAAGTTATCTCTTTTCTAATTTGATATTTTCATATCCGCGGAATAGAATTTAGATGAGAAGTTTACTATGTTATGATTGGGAGACTTTGATTCGGTTCAAGGTATCTCTAATGTATTTTTTTTTTTTATTATTTCAGTGAATTCTATTTCAACTTTATTCTATTTTTTATTTTAAAATAAAGTGATTAATCCCATTTTTTTATTTTATTATACAGTGAAAATGGAGTGGGATTGAAGATGATATGAGATAACCCAAGTCGATTGGTAGATTCTTTACGCGAGGGTGTCATGGCTGCTTTTAAGGCTACCTTAGAAGGAACTTCCTCCAAACTTTCTTCCTTGCTCCCCAAGAAACCAGCTACTTTGTTTTCAACGTGTTCCACTTTTTTCACTACCCCGAGGCCACATATTGAAAATTTGTTTCTGTGGAAGACTCTAAATCATCTGTTCTTCGAGGTTAGGGATTCATTAAATATTTTCTCTAAGTAAACCTTATGTTTGTTTGTTTGTTAATCAGCTTTGCCGGTAACTGAGGATGTGGCAGCAATCTGCGTTAGAAATCTTCCTCCAAATGCAACCGTTGCCATGCTTGAGCATGTCTTTAGGCAGTTTGGAGAAATTAGAAATGGTCAAAGTGTAGTCAGACACAAACCGGTAAAGTTGTTTTTGTCTAAGCATTTTCTATACACTTCTTGATGGGGTAAAAGTAAAACAAAACACACTAATTTCTTGTACTTGTATGAAACTGGTAGAAATATTCATATGGTTTTGTCTAGGCAAATGCTGCACAGAAGGCAATAGAGGTAACACGCTTTAGACTAGATCTAATCTGACTCTTTGGGTTCAGTTTGATCTCTTCAAGCCACTATTTGAAAATATGCTGGAATGAATCTTATTCAGGCGTCTCGTATGATGGTTGGTGGGAAAGAAGCTGTCGTGGTGAGGAAGCTAATTGTGGCCTTTAATACAAGGGAGTTAACTGAAGAAGACAAGAAATTTTGGGAATTACAGACCAAGTTTCTGTAGATGAAGAAACATAAGGAAGAAAGCAAGTCTCTAGAGAAGAATATTCAGGAAGAAAAGAGGAAACTTCAGCAGGAACAGAGGAATCTCCTGAAGGAAGAGAGGGAGTTTCTGAAGGGACAGAGGAAGTCTCTGGATGAAGAGAGGAAGCTTTTGGAGGAAGATGAAGAAGACGAAGAGAGTTGAAACGGAACCTGGCTAGTTATGTAGATAAAGGCTGGGATTTACGTACATACATATGGTTTGTAGAGATGGAGTCATCATATACGAACTGATTGTTCTATGAATATAGACTAAGTAGTTATAGAAAAGAACAGCGATAGTTATTGGTTCCTATAGTGAGACATCAAGTTTAAATCAGTGAATGAGATTTCGGGGTTGCTGAAATTTGACTCGTTAAGAAAATGGTGATAGTTTTACGATAAATAAAAAACCCAGTAAAGAGCAATTGCAAAGGAAATCAAACTAGAAATCTCCTTAAAACAGAAAAGTTACATGAAGAAAAAGGTCACAAAAGGTGTACACAATCTATTCATTCATGACAGGTTTGTTGTCGCTGGCTTTGGGCTTCTGTTCTCTTGGCTTGTCCTCCAATTTCCTAATTAAACATACAAAGACGATCAGATATGAAGAAGGAATACAGTTGATCACAAAATTGAGAAAACTACATCTCTTTAGATCTAGAAACAACATCGTTAATTTCAGTTAAGGATCAGACAGAAGAAAAAGAGAGAGAAAAATGATTGCAGTACCTTTTGTCGGAAGAGCTTCCTTTCTGGCTGAGGAAGGCTCTGAAGTAACCGGAGTTCACGTCGTAGATCATTTTCACTCAAAATCTGTCGGACTTTAGATCTCTGGTTTCTTACGGCTGCAACACAAATTAGGGATTAACCTTGAGAGTTCACACTCTTCCATTTTATATTGTCTCGCTACCGAGTTGACAATGTTCCGGTCATTCTTTATCGGGCCTTTATCTTTTTCGATGGGCCTAACCCACAATTTCAAAATCACACGAATTATATATATTTGTTTTCTGTCAAATCTTTGATACAACAGTTTCCCTCGGTGTGTTTTCCACCGGATTGTTTTACTTTCAAGTGAAACAGCCTACGGTGTTTTCCGGTTTGTATTCACTCGGTATAAGGTTGTCGCTTTTGGTGAAGAGAAACAACAGAGCGTGTTCCATTCTTCAGTGCCAAAAGCATACATTCTACATATATAAACGTAAGTACGCAACAGAGAGGTAAGAGAGAAACTCAATCAGTCACCAAAATCAAAACACTAAAAGTTAAACCCATTTGTACACTCATTTTATGGACTAACATAAACAAAAGAAAAACCCACATATGGAGCATAATCAACTTGGTGATTGTGGATTCATGTGAGTAAAGAGACGAGTGATACTAATTCAAGAGTGACTCTTCCCTTGGATCTGGTGTTGATTACGAAATGCTCTGGGTATTTTCTCAGCAGCATCAGCAAACCGTACCATGGTTTACCCTTTGCCTCAGGGATAGCCCAGTCTTCTTGTGTCAGGTATCTTCTTACTCGACTGTGATGCCATACGTTTCCATACTTCTTTAGTATCTGTCATAGACCGACCAAAACCACTATCATTTTCTTACCATAGTATTAAAATCACACAGAGGTTGCTTTATAGAAACAGGATGAAACCCTACAGGCTTAGTGATCCAAAACCGATCAAGCAATTGATGTCTTAGGTGCATACTTTCTAGAGTTATACAGAACTAAGTAACGCAATTCCATCAGCAAACCCTTGCTAGGTTTACTTAAAAAACGCAAAGACAATATCAAGTAAGAAGTACTAACCACTGAATGAAGTTTTTCCATAGGCATCCAATCTCCAGGACCACACAAATCAGAAAGCACAGTGGCTACAGATGATACAACATCCTTTTCCTCCAACTGCAAAACTTGTTGATCATCAGCTTCACGATCTACCTTTGTTCTCTTCTTCTCTGCATACATGAAAGCAGAAATATTATCGTTATGTCATCATCATGCAATCAACTCTAAGAACATTCATCAGCAAAAAAAGAAATGTGCGCCACAAAAGAATACACAATCACTACAACTACTGAAACAAGCAAGCAAGTAAGTATCAGAATCTGAACCATATTCAGTAACACAATGGCAGGAAGCTAAAAAAAACTCAAAGTATAAAGAGCAATCTAATTTTACCACCGGAAGCATATCCTTCAGGTCCATCTCTTCTTGTTTTCTTCCCACTTCCCCTGATATTCATTTCATCTTCATCGTCATCCTCATCAACATCATCATACTCATAGAGCTCTCTACTCCGTCCGCTCTTCTTACCTGACCCAGAACCCGGACCTGAATGGTAATTCTGATACGGAACAACTGTCCCGGCACTAGTATGCCCTGGGACATGGTGCCTAGGTCCCAACGGACCGCCTAAGATACTCCGAACCGGTAGCAGAAAGTAGAACTCTTTGTCTCCGATCTGCAGAAGGTCCTGTGAGTCGAGCTTGACGTTAGGGTTCCCAGGGAGATGGAGGACGCCTTCAACGAGGCAGCCATTTTTGCCAAGGACCTCGAGGGAGAAGCGGCGTCGCGTGAAATCATAGAATATCCGAGCGTGGTTACGCGAGATGTTCATCCCGCCGCCGAGAGATGATAGGTCGACGTCGACGGTTGATTTCTTGGAATTCCGGCCGAGCATAATGGAGTATGACTGCATGTAGTACTCGAAATCCTCACCTTGAAGCTTCGCAAAACCGACCTCTACATCACTACCACCTGAGATGGCCGTAGCCATCCTGTGAAATTCTCCGGTGATTAATTTGAGTCGGAGATCAAAGAGGGACGGGAATGTCGAATTAGGGATTGCAATCGTAATAATTTCTGAAACGAAGCAAGATCTGTTTGGAAACCGGTTTAGATTTAACCAATTGGACCGGTTTAGTTTTTTTTTTCGGGACTTACTTTGCGAAATGATTTTTATTTAGCGGTGATGTCGATTGATCTTGTGGAGGGAAGAGACGTTTATTTGTCGGTGATGTCGATTCATCGCGCTGAGCTGCTTAGAATCACGGTCGCGAATTTCCCGGTAAACCGAAACGGCTTTGGTCTTTGCAGACTTGCATTGTTGAATTGATCCATTTAATTTAAAACCAGACCGAATTCAGAAATTCGAACCAAATAAGGTTCCAATAGCATGGGTTTAATTTTGGGATTAGGATTTAAGATTTCGAGTTTTGATCTTTCATTAATACTGATTTGGATACAACCTTGGAAAGTTGGGTGAGGGCGATTGAATGTGTACAAAGATCCCTAAAAGTATATAGTCCAAAGATTTGGTTGGTTAATCCCAAGACCACAGACTTGACCGTCTTTCACCTACTATTCAACTAGACTACAGTTTTTGGACTCCATTGGGCAATGGCTGGTGGAAGCTAAGCTTTGCTAGTTGCCCAAAGTGTCCCATTTTGAATAATTCATTCAAGTCAAAAACTCGATTCTTGAAAATTAGTGATATATATCATCTGTTTGAATCACAACCGATATTAGATAAAGTTTTCTACTTAAAAGCAAAAAGACATCAAATGTTTGGACGATGGTTCTAATATCATTTGTAAGCAGAGGAAGATGTGGAGTTACTTCCAGTTACCAGCAAGGCTCTCTCTTTGTGAGGTGGTCCAAGAAGGGATCCATCTTCAAACCCAAGATCTTGACATTTGGGTTTGAGTGACCTCGAACGAATTCATCCGTGATCTGTAAAACGACAAAAGATAGATCATCAGGTTTTTCCCGACAATTTGGATCACTGGGTTTATATCGTCGTAGTATTTACTTACATGAGTGCATCCAAAGAGCTTCAACACTTTCAGAGACGTACAGTTATCCACAATGTATCCCAATGAGGCGTCTGAGATATCTCGGCACCACGATACATCCAAAATCTCCAGCTTTTCTGAATGTTTACCAAGTGCTAAGGCCGTGTTTTCACCAACCTGAAGCAAAACATATGTGTTAGTTAGTGTGTGACTTATGCAATGATTCTGTGGTCATAGACCCTTTTACCTTCTTCACGTTGTTTAGTGATAGCTCCTTCAGTGAACCCCCTGAGGTTTCTACAAATGCAGCTACAGCTTCATCGCTATAAACAGACATATAGCGAAGACGCTAAAACAAATCACATCTCCGAGATCAACAGATTCGCATAACCAAGTAACATCATCATGGATCATGTTTTTATATATATAACAGGCAACCTTGTACCAATGAGATAGTGTAATAACCAAGAATACGGACGACTTGCCTGAAAGAGTTGCGACAAAATATCAATTTCTCCAGACCTTGACAGCCATTTGCAAGGTAACCCAGCGCAGAATCCGTTAGCTTGCATACGTTAGCCAGGTCAAGCACGCTTAGATTGGGACAGTTTTCAGAGATGTCTTTAACACAAGAGTCGGTCAATTTCCTGCACCAAAGAACTCAACTCAGAAACAGAATGGCAGAACCAAACAAAGGATAATTCAAGAGGAATGAATACACACACAGAGTTGGTCAAAACTAGCTGCTTCAGAGATTGCCCTCTAGCAGTAACAATCTCCCTCAATAACCGACCCCTGACTGAAGGAAGATCCGCAAGGGACAATACTTCCAGATTCTCAAACTTTTTTAATGCCGGCACAATAAGCTTCAGATCAATGTTCTGGAACTCGTTGATATACAGTTCCCTTAAATCTGAGCCCAATGAATCAGATAACATGTCAATGCTAGCTGATGTTAGCAGAGAGCATTGGCTGAGATTAATAGATCTTATCCCAGGAGCAGCGGAAACGAGTGCCCGTAGCCCTACATCTGAAAGCCGGCATGCACCATTCAGAGATAAAGAAGATAGCATCGGCATGTTTTTTTGTGACCTTGCTAAAGTTAAGGGTAACACATAATCTGGCATACAACGCCCACACTGGTCAAGTTGAAGAACCTGTTTTGAAAAGGAACGAATGTGGACATTAGTTACAATGTACACCTTAGTGTCATCTTACGCATTATGGACCTATTCTTAGGTGTGAAAACATGTTTATTACTGGAGAAATTCACTATGTATTCCTTGTACTATCATTACTTCCCAAGAATGAATAGCAAACCTCACATACGGTTCAATATTTAAGCCAATTAACTAGTCAGGAACAAAATGGTACTGAATATGTTGTCTTGACAGAGAAAAATATATATCTCATTCAGCTAAATGCGATATATGATACTGTATTAATGTAAAACTGAAGTTGTAAGAGTACGATACCATCAAGTTGCTGGTGTCACAGTCTTTAAAACATTCAGTGAACTGTTCCTCGGTCAGCCATGAACAATCAGGAACACAAATAGCTGTTGGAGATCCACGGACAAGAAGTTGGAGAAAGTGAACGTTCATTCTCCTAGAATCACAAAGCAATTGACAAAGCTTAATCCTCAGTGAGTCTGGCACATAGTCAAGCGAAGTGATGGCATCAGCATTCTTGACAAGAACTCTCAAGGATAGTTCTAACAGAGACGGTGCCCTCGGAGAGGCAAAAGTTTGGTTTCTTGTGCTGGGAGCCCAAATAATTGGCGAAGATCTTTCTTTGTAGGGGACATGCGTCTGATCATCCAGAAACGAGTTGTCTTCTCGGTCCTTGATTATTTTCATGGCAGTAGAGAAGGGGCCGGGCCAATCTTGAGCTTGTTGTTCAACCTCTTTATCTGACAAGTCTTCTTCCTCCATTTGAGCATCGAAATGAGCGAATTTGGAAGCATTTTTCTTTGCAATGTAACGAAAAAGCTGATTTCTTGTAGCGTTTCCAATTTCATCATCACTATGACTATGTGTTTGTTCTGCACCAACCATCTCAGACAATTCTGTTCCAGAGGCATGATTGTTGATTGAGTTCTCAATATCAATTTCTTCTAGAGCAACTCTGGCGATCTCAGGAGGAGAAGAGAGATTCTCCACTTGAATACCCTTAGCCTTCTCCTCCCGAGTATATTTTCTTGTGCCCATTGAGCTACTTGTCTTGTCAACCTGCACATCAGAATCTTCCACCAGTATCCCCTTTTCTTTGTTCATAATTTCCACTTTCTCCTCACCTACCTTTCCATTGGCAGTCCTATCAGTCTCTCCCTTGTCCTCAGTGGCAGCATCAGTGCCACTTTTCCCCAATTGGCTGCTTTCGAAATCTAACTCGGTCTCCCTTTCCACTTCATCACTCCCTACACCCCTCTTAGCAACTCTCTTCCCTGACCGCAAACTCAAAAATCTTTCCCCGTCGTTGAACCTTCTCTTACCACCAACTGAAATACTGACCTCTTTTTCGCTCAATCCCGGCAGACATTCATCGCCGTCGCATTGATAAGGAACAGGAACCGATCCGTCGAGGGCGGGCGAGCGCTGAACGTTGGGCTCTAGAGTCCTAGCGGGAGTGGACGGCTGGATGTCGGACTGTTTAGGGCGTGGCTTGACTGGTACTTTCCGAGATCGGAGCACCGTCATGGTTGTATCAAAATGGGGCGAGGGTTTTTTTGGGGGTTTAGTTGGGAAGAGGAGGAGGAACCGTCGGTTGGATAATTAGGTTTTGTTGCCGCCAACCGATGCAATATGTGTTTGCTTACCGTCGTGCCCGACGATTAATATATCTTTTACAAGAGAGCAACATTTTTAAATAACTAACTAAGATCAGGGTTTAAAAGTTCCTTTTTTACTTATTGGGTTACTACTTAGTAAGGCCCGTGCAATTTCATTTTAGTTATTCTTGGGTTAACACTTAATTGTCAATGCTATGATTAAAGAGTTGTGAGCAGATTTGTTGATTGAACATGCTCGTTGATTTGTAAATCAAGTACTTTGAAACTATTTAGACTAACATACTGGATTTCAATTCTGAAGTAAAATCAATTAAATTATGAGGAAGCAAAATATATTATTACTCTCAACATTTTGGGTAGTGGAATTAACATGACGCATATAAACAACTTAAAAGCCTAAAATCAACTAATATAATTAAATTATTGTTGGTGTTGGCCATTATGTTAGAATAAACGGATCCTCAAAACTGAAATTGATGATCACACGAGCTATGTCTTACCTTTAAGTTATGGAATAATGGTACCTATGATCAAAAGCAATGTTATGATAAGGGCAGTAGTAAGTGATCTCAGGTGGACGACACTAAATAGAACGTTAAGCAGCTTTGTAAATTTACACATCTTTCATTCTATAAAATGGTCCTAACAGTATTTACAAACTTTTGGATTTGGCAAAACTCAATAACTTACACTTATCAATTTATTCTTAGAAAAACATGTCTTATGAAACAACATTGATGATAAAAGCTAGTCGATATTGGAATTGTACACCAACTGACCAACATGGAAATAAATAATAGAATGATTAACCTTGGATTTGACTCAGATTCTCAATTATTGATTGTTATAGTTGATCCATAATTTAGAGATGGGGGATTCAGTTTGCTTTGATTCCGCTTAGCTCAAGTATCTCAATTTTTTCAAACTTTTTTGGTTTTGGTTTGACAAGTGAGAATTTCATATATTCAATTTTGACGGTTAGCCACAAGAACTACTAAATCGGGTCAGACTTAAATAAACCGATCTAAAACGGATTGACGCGTAAAAATTGGGAATTTAGCTTAATCTAAGGATTTGAATAATCTTTAAAGAACTAACTCGTCCAATCAAAGGATTCGAAAGAACCGATTGAGGGGATTCTTGTACCGACCATGAATCAACCAACATTAAAGAGAGTCAATCTTGTACGGACCATGAATTTAATCAATCCTAAGTTACATACAATTACACCAAAAACCTAAAGCTTTTAGAAAAAGAAATAAAAAAACATTTAAGAGATGAAATAAGATGAAAATATGGAGCATAATCAACTTGGTGATAATGAATTCAAGTGAGCAAGGAGACGAGAGATACAAATTCAAGAGTGACTCTTCCCTTGGATCTGGTGTTGATTACAAAATGCTCCGGGTATTTTCTCAGCAGCATCAGCAAACCGTACCATGGTTTGCCTTTTGCTTCAGGGATAGCCCAATCTTCTTGTGTCAGGTATCTTCTTACTCGACTGTGATGCCATACGTTTCCATACTTCTTTAGTATCTGTCATAGACCGACCAAAGCCACTATCATTTTCTTAGCATTGTATTTAAATCACAAAGAGGTTGCTTTATAGAAACAGGATGAAACTCTACACGCTTTTAGTGATCCAAAACCCATCAAGCAATTGATATCTTAGGTGGATACTTTCTAGAGCTACACACAACATAGTAGCGTAATTCCATCGGCCTACTGATTAATACTGCCAATAATATTGCTTCCTTAAGAAATAAGACCTCCCTTGGAATTGTTAAGGTAATGAGGCCTAGTGTTTCTTGGATTCTCAACGATTGGTACTGGATCAACATCTATAAAAAGGCATCCGTAATAAATAAATAAAACCTAGGCAGATCGAAGCGGGCTTTGAATATCAGAATTAAGGACGATTGCACAATGACTAAGTACTGAATGAGAAGCTAAACTTGTATAGATTGCTGTCGACCAAACGACAAGCACTCTTGGCGGTTTGATTGTAGTAACTCTTGCTAGATTTACTAAGAAAGCAAGGACAATATCAAGTAAGAAGTACTAACCACGGAATGAAGTTTTTCCATAGGCATCCAATCTCCAGGACCACACAAATCAGAAAGCACAGTGGCAACAGATGATACAACATCCTTTTCCTCTAGCTGTAGAACTTGTTGATCATCAGCTTCACGATCTACCTTTGTTCTCTTCTTCTCTGCACACATCAAAACATATACAAATGGTCGTGTCACTATCATGCAATCCACCTCCAAGAACATTCATCAGCAAAAAAAGTAAACACAATCACTAAAATACTCAAACAAGCTAGTAAGCTTATCATAATCTGAAACCTATTGAGTTTCACAATGACATTAAGCTAATAAAAACTAAAATATCATATGAGCAATCTGATTTTACCACCGGAAACATATCCTTCAGGTCCATCTCTCCTTGTTTTCTTCCCACTGCCCCTGATATCCATTTCATCTTCATCGTCATCCTCATCAACATCATCATACTCATAGAGCTCTCTACTCCGTCCGCTCTTCTTACCTGACCCAGAACCCGGACCTGAATGGTAATTCTGGTACGGAACAACTGCCCCGGCACTAGTATGCCCTGAGACATGGTGCCTAGGTCCCAACGGACCGCCTAGGATACTCCGAACCGGTAGCAAAAAGTAGAACTCTTTGTCTCCGATCTGCAGAAGGTCCTGTGAGTCGAGCTTGACGTTAGGGTTCCCAGGGAGATGGAGGACGCCTTCAACGAGGCAGCCATTTTTGCCAAGGACCTCGAGGGAGAAGCGGCGTCGCGTGAAATCATAAAATATCCGAGCGTGGTTACGCGAGATGTTCATCCCGCCGCCGAGAGATGATAGGTCGACATCGACGGTCGATTTCTTAGAATTCCGGCCGAGCATAATGGAGTATGACTGCATGTAGTACTCGAAATCCTCACCTTGAAGCTTCGCAAAACCGACCTCTACATCACTACCACCTGAGATGGCCGTAGCCATCCTGTGAAATTCTCCGGTGATTAATTTGAGTCGGAGATCAAAGAGGGACGGGACTGTCGAATTAGGGATTGCAGTCGTAATAATTTCTGAAACGAAACAAGATCTGTTTGGAAACCGGTTTAGATAAACCAATCGTAACCGGTTAAGTTTTCTTAACCATTTATTCAGGACTTTCTTTGCGGAAAATGACTATTATACCCGTCATGTTAAGACCTGAATAAAAAAAACCCTAGCGACACTCAATTGGGTTTTAAATAGCCGAAAGGTGGAAACTTTGAGTATGGCGGCGAGATCCTTTGATTGTTAAAAGCTTCTATCTCTCCCAGTAATGGCTGAGCATCTTTCATATTTATTAAATTGTTTAATTTTATGTTGATCGTAGGCTTCATTGATTGATAATCTTCTCATTTTAAGGAATCTCTATGTTCGTTTTCGCTATGGCTTTGATCGTTAAGTTGCCAGATGATGATTGAAAAATTTGCGCAAGGGTTTTGAGTTTCGGAAGGTCGGAGTTTACTCTGATCTGAACGAACCCGTGAGAAAATCATTTTCTTATAGTTCCGTCTGATGGCAGCTGATCAAATTGATCCGAGTTTTGGTTACTTGGTTTGATTCGGATAAACAGTTCAGTGATATTTTTTTGTTTTGTTCTTTCTCTCAGTCAATCTTTGGTTTTGGGGGAGCTAGAGAATTTTTTAAATCAAGTTTTCTAATCATTCTGCCTGTGAAATTTGGCAAATTTTGCGCAAGGGACTGAGTTTCTGAGGGTAGAAGCAATTCTATAGAACTGTGAGAAGTCGTATGTTATCTTATCCCGCTAAGCAGTCTATCAAATAGAAAGTTTTGGTATTGTTTAATAATCATATAACTTCTGTTTTTAAGCTGCTTAGGTCTTTTTGGTAGGATTTAGTTTGTACATATCTTTTGCCTGTGAATGATTGGGAAATTTTGCACACTCTGTGTTTGTTCTCTTCTGAACAACTGTAAGGAGTCATCTAGTTTCTTTCCCCAGTTTGATGGCCCCTTATGAGCATCTTAGAAGTTAAAAGCAAAAATGAGCTTCTTAGTTTTCATTTGATGGCTTTGCAGAATGTAGGTCTCTGAGTTACTAGGACTGGTAGATTCTAAATAAGTTGCTTTTTTAAATATGAAAGTATGAAAGTTAGAGGACTCAGAACTAAATAAAGAAAGCGTTATGCAATCTGATCTAATCATATACTCATAGATCTGATTCTCAATTGGCTTAGTATTTATCCAAATGTAATAATGCTATTTGTTTGCATCAGCTACCGATTCTCCCTCAGATAATGGTTTGGAATCAGTTCACCTACCTGTTCTCAAGAAGCGTTTCTCTACTTCTCTTGCAGCATGTAAATCAATCTGTTCGTTAAACCGGAACGTGGTTTTAGCTGGTTAAGTTTAATGTATTGGCTCAATGTATTCCCATTTCGTTGTAACCCTCTCTATACAAGAGTGGTTGAGAATTAATTGAATGAATAACAGAAATGTTTCCATTTTCACATCAATAAAAACGTACAAATATTTTTCATAGCAAAAAGAAAAGGAATTTATACGTACGTTGTGAATCCCACTACTTTGTATACGTCAAATACTGGCGCTTACTAGCCTGAAGAGTTTAAAGTTTAATCTAAATTAGTTGCATTGGATTTTATAATTTGGTTTGATCTATTCGAAGTGAAAAGTTGGACTTTAGTTGCAATAACATTTTTGTTTCAACCAGTAACTGAATCAACCTAACAGAATTTAAAGCTAATTTTATTCTTATAGGTTATCGGATTTTGACATGTATTAAGATACATTTTTTTCAGCCAAGTTTTTGAAATGGAGAATTTGTTCCAATTTTGGTTGAAGCTCCGTTTTTTGAAGCACCTTTTAGTTTAATTTAATTCAATTCTAAGTTCAGTTTCAATAATTTTTTAAAATAGAGTGAATCTGAAATCCCCAATATTCCAATTTGGATGAATTTTCCAAATCTATTTTGTTAACAGAAATGACTAATCATAATAAGCAAAGCGGCCCCATGTTCATCACATGGAACAAGATCCTCTCTGTCACCTCTAGACTTTTCTTTCCCTTTCCTTGTTTCCTTCTTATTACAAAAATACACACTTGAGAAAACAAAACAAAAAAAATCAATTTCCCTCAAATTTATTTTAAAAGAATGTTATTTGAATTTATAAATAATAAACAAAAAAAAGTAATAGGAGAAGAGAAGTCCAGCTTAAAGAAGCACATCTCTTTACTCACTTCACGATTCCCCCGTCTCCTTCCTCTTTTGAGTCTCTCCGTCTTCTTCATCCAGAGACCAAAATCCGGAAGAAAATTTATGTCTTTACAGCACAAACACACACAGACACATACATGTGTTCTGTCTCCATAATCCCATTATTATTATTATTAACTCACCCTCAATTCACACTTCTCTCCTAAAAATTCCACATCCTTTTCAGATCCAACACAAAAAAACCCAGATTACAAAAAAAGGAAATTTAGAAGAAACCCATCTGAGAACATAATTTAAAGAGTCAAGAGAGACAATGGGAGTGATATTTGACTCATGGTGCTTTTGCAAAGGAGTTGGCAAAAGCGAGAAGATGAAAGGTTCCATTTTTTCCGGTAAAGCTCCGGCGATGGCTCGAATCTCTGTCTCTGGACCAAATGGAGTTACTTCCGGAACCGGGTTTCTCATTCATCGGAATCTTCTGTTGACCACTCATCTCAATCTCCCTTCCATCTCCGCCACCGAAACCGCCGAGGTCCGTCTCCAGAACGGTGTCGCCGCCGCTCTCTTCCCTCACAGGTCCCCACCACTATATACTCTCTTTCACACTCTTCGAATTTATATTTTGATTTTTTTCCACCGTATTGTCGGTTGCACGATCGATCCGGGGAAAATTTTGAATCAATGTTGATACAAAATGGCTCTAATTTCACTTTTTAAAAACCAATTCAATAGCTTTTTCGTCAGACCAAAACAGCTTTATACTGTAGTTATGTTTATTTTAGTAATGATTCTGGATCTATTAGCTGAATTTGGTAAGTTTTAATTATATAAACCTAAAAAAGCAACAGAAACTGATATTTTCACCTTATGATTATTGTTAACCCACCTTTTATTATTGAACATGAAATTTCATTTCTTGATGCATCAAAGATCATATGAACTACTAGCTCGATATCAATCTGAATTGTGGACTGTTTTGGGCAAATTGGGTGCCATTTTTCAGGTTTTTCATCACAAGTTCAGTGATTGATCTCACCATAGTTGGCTTAGACATTGTTGATGGAGACTCAAATTCTCAGAACCAAACCCAACAGCCACATTACCTAAAGACATGTTCCAAACCAAATCTGGAGCTAGGAAGTGTAGTGTACCTCTTAGGCTATGCATCTCAGAACGAGCTCAAGATCGGTGAAGGAAAGTTAGTTGTAGCTACAGACAATCTAATCAAACTATCGACCGATGAAATGATTTGGAGTCCTGGATCTGCTGGATTCGATGTTCAAGGGAATCTAGCATTCATGATCTGTGATCCAAGGAAACTAGCTACATCACCTACTTCAACCTCCTCGTCTTCCACTTCGTCGTTAAAGAAAGATAACAACAACAAGACACTGACGATGCAGTTTGGTATACCAATACCTGTGATCTGTGACTGGCTGAATCAGCATTGGGAAGGTAGTTTGGATGAGCATACAACGAAACCGAAATTACCTCTCATTCGGCTTATGTCATCTGGTCAAAAGAGCGAACGTTCTTGTACTTCATTCACCATGCGTCCTGTTTTCAAGCCAAACGACTCTGTCTCTGCTGATGTTGGAACACCATCTTCATCCAACACTAGAGATCAAACTCGTCCAAGCTCTGAGGAAAATAAAGAAGAAGAAACCTCGAAAAACAATCCACAACATGCGCAGGGTATACCGACCCCTGAGATATACGAATCGCCTAAATTGACTTCAGGTCCTTTAAAGAAAGAAAATACAGGTCCAGTACATCTTTTGGATATCAATTTCCCTCCAAGGATATATAAAGCTACAAGCTCTCTTCCTCAGATCAACTCCCCACAGGTGGAAGAAGCTGAGATTGTCTCTGAGGGATCAGATGCACAGATTGCTTCCACAGGTTCAGTAAACGGTGCTCTAAGTGAAGTCATCTCAAGCTCACCGCCACAAGAAGCTCACTATGTATATAACAATCGTGGATATGACGATCACGGATACAGCAGTGAAGAAGTGACTATGTATTCTGCAGAAACAGCAGAGAGTCGAAACTATCCAACTCCTCCGAGGAAAAGCGAGTTTCATCGTGAAGGAGTCGGAAGAAGCCAAAGCTGTGTGAGCTCAAGCAGATGGGGAACTCCTCCAAAGAGTTTGAGTGGTAGAAGAGCGATGCTTGAGAAACAGAGAAGCTTTGTTCATGGAAAGAAGATGCATTCACAAGGAGCGACGTCACAGAGGAGTAATGACTATTACAGCCCAACGGTTTCATCAATCATGAAGAAAAGGAATAATAGTTCAGAGCAAAAGATTATCAAACCGGTACCTAGACCTAAGGCTATTACTTCTTCTTCCCCAAGATGGAATTTCTGAGGAGCCAAGAACACACATTATAGAAAGAGAGAGACATCTTTGTTTAAAATATTTTAGATGTCTTTGCATTCTTGTTTTAACCAATTTGATTGCAAGTCTTGTGCAGACAAATAGGGAACATAAACATACATAGCCTTGAAGCGTTTAGGGGTTAACCCCAAAAGCAATCTGTGATTTTGAGTTCCTGGATGTGAAAAATACTTTGCTATCACACCATAGGGGTTATTGTTTTTCTTAATCAACAATCCAATGAGCATTTTTCAAACAATATCATGAACGGTCGCTTTGATCAACAAACGTGGCCATGACAAAAAGTTACCAAGTGCCTGCTTGTTTCTGTAGTCTATCTCGCTACTGTTGCACATGCTTTCTAAAGATTCAACATTATCTTCCCCAAGGTATCTCAACGAATAAAGAGTTTACTCAGATTCCGATGGTATCCATTGACAAAATAGGTCTTCCAGACATTTCCCATATAAAACAGAGAGACATTCACATAAACAAACTACAACTCAAGAAAATCTTTCTCTTCATTCTTTCTACAACTAATCGGGAGGATAGATTCAGATACACCAGTAATCCTGCAGAGAGGAGAGAAAAAAAAGTTGAAAATCAGAACAAAGAAGGATTCATGTTTGTAAATAAAGATGTATAGGACTTACGTGTTTACTTCACTGGTGGTGTTACTTGTAATCATTCATCTGGTTGTTGGGAGGAATACTCGGATGAGATGTTTTGCAGAAACCTTCTTCCTACACGTAGGGCATGTATCTTGACGAGATAGTGCATTCGTTATGCAACCGTAGCAAAAGATATGACCACATTTGGTTGTCGTCTCCTCGGTAAATGGACACATACAAATTGGGCAGTTAAATGTCGGTTCTTCTACAGGAGCCACCACGGCCTCAGACTTTCTCTGATGAAGAAAAAATGAAAAATTTAGTGAACCAAACACAGTTTAAAAAACTAAGCTAGTAAAAGAACCAATACGTCTTTTCCCTTACCGATTTTTTAACCTCATCACCGTCAACACTAGCTTGACCACAGCGACGTTTTGTGCGGTTTTTGGTTAATCTAGTTGAACCACCTGCACACACACATAAACCATGACACACTAACCAAAAGTTAACAATAATTTCCAAAACCAGCTAGATGAGTGATAATTCACCTGATTCTACATCAACTAATAAGGTTCCTTGGAGTGTGCCTCTCGATTTGTTTTTAGCCTTGCAAAAGAAAGAAAACAGAATCTATAAAAAACTTTCTACACAAAGACTTGAAAAATTGGCAGAGATGTAAATAAGAGAAAGCAGACTTGAGCAAAATCAGATGCAGTTGCCTCAACTACATCATCATCATCATCATCATCGATAGCATCTAAATCGATCGTAGGAGGAACAGGCACAGGCTGAGGCACCAATGGAGTTTGTCTAGTGACTCGCTGGGGTTGGCTTGGTGACCCATTCAGATCAATCACTTGTTGTTGTGTCCTCATTCGAGCTGTCCTCTTTATCCTCCCACCACGAGTACTCATACTTCCAACTGAGAATTAAAGCAAATCCTTTTGAGTTTCAGTCACTACTGAATAATACCACAGACTTTAGACCATCTTTGTAATTAAAGAAAATCGAAAATTCTGCGCAGACTGAAATTAAAGATTCTGTTACATTTCATGAGATCTTTATGAATTAGAAGAACTCAGCCAAAAACCATGATTTTTTTTCAAAGTTAGGTTAACGGAACTCAATGAATTTCTCAGATTTTGTCACATCTTACATGAGTTCTACAGGAATTAATAAAACTTGAGCAAGAAAATTCACGATTCGGGTCAAATTTACTCCAACAAAAAATACAAACTTGAGAATACCCAGTAACAGGGAGATAAGCAACAAAAATTAGAGAAATGAAGCGACAGATCCAGAAAAAAAGAGAAGCAGGATTGGTAATTTAGGGAGCAGAAATATTCAAAAGTTTGTACCTTTGAAAGATTCGGAAGATGTCGACGATAAACAGGTTTGGAGGGTAGAATTTTGAGAGAAGATAGATAGATAAGGGAAGGGTTTGGAGGATTATTATCTAAAAGGTTTTAACTTTAGACGATGGTTGTACGATCCGTCACTGGATCACACTCACTACTTTGAATTATGAGATTTGAATCCGTTTCCACTTTTGGTGTGAGCGCGTCTCAATTAGTGGTGTACTTATCGGTGTACTTTGCTACTAATATACAAATGCTTTGACCAATACCACAACTCTAACCAAGTCCCGTGGGGCTTTACAGGGATATAGAGACAAAATAATAATTTTATTTACCATATTTCCTTTTGTGTAATATAAAGATTTGAGTTTTACCGTTACTTAAAATTGTTTATGAATTTTTAAGAAAATCTATTAGGGAACAAAAGAAATATTTGGCTTTTTAGAGAACCACTACGCAGTTTATATTCCATATGGCTAAATTCAAAGAACAATGTATGTGGAGTTGAAAATCCTTATAACAAAAAAATAAAATAAATGTATGTGGAATAGTCTGGACACGAGACTTAGAGCATATGCATTAACGGTTTTAGGGGTTGCTGGCACGGGTTCATAGGCGGAGGGGGGGAAAAAAGAAAAAAAGCCGAAATATTTAAGAGACGGTCTCTTAATTACGACATCGTAAGAGGCGGGTTCTTGGCACGTGACGTGGTCGGATACGTCGATTTTTTTTACGCTCGAATGGAAAGCTTCTGGATGGTGTCGAAGGTCTCCCAGTCTTTTTTCGTGTCCTCGTCATTTCCGTCACTGCGTAGAAAAAAACTAGGGTTTTCGTTCCTGCGGCGATTTTTTGGCGATTTCGATCTGGGGGTGAACGACTGAGGTTAATCGACGGCGGCCGTGTTCCAACAATAGAATAAGGTAAATTTCTATCAAACTTTAGGTATTTCAGCTTCGTTTTAGGGTTCCATAAGCAAATCGGGGTTGAAATCAAATTGGGGGTTTCAAAATAGGGTTTCAAAATCAAGTTATGTGTTCGATTTAGGGTTGTTATTCGATTGACGGGGTCGTTTTAGAGGTTGAGTCGACTTGTATGTCTCAGATTATTCTGCTTCCACGGAATAGTATCTCTAATCAATTTTTTTTTTTCTGTGCAAGCGAGTGGGTTGTCTTCGTCATGGACCCTTACCTGGTAGAAGAGAGGATAACTGAGAAGAGAGCTAAGGAGAATTGCGACATGCGTGGCTTTGTCGCAGACGCCCAGTATGGGATTCGTTCTAGTTGCACCTGCGATGGTAGAATCGGGGATGAGGTTTTGGAGAATCATCACTTCGACACTCATCCAGGGAAGCGTTTCTTCACCTGCACCGGTTACAAGGTAAGGTTTTGATTTGTTTTTTCCTTCGTTTAGCTGGACAAATGGGTTCTGAAGAAAGATCTTCTTTTTTTTTCAGGATGACGGGTGGCATTAGCATCAACCATGGGTGTTCTGTGTCGAGGAAGAGATATGGAAGCTGACTAAGCGTGTCGAAGAGGCTGAGAAGGAAACATGCGTGGTTCATGACCTGAATCATGAGATTAAAGAGCTCAAGGTTAGCATTTTTCCGCAGTTTATTGGTTTTATTTTGGTTTTTTACACTAGAGTATGCTTCAGATTGATAGTAAACAACAATATCTAAATGTATATTGATCGGAAAACATTTTTGGTGAGTTTCTTGTGCAGGAACAGGTTCGAATCCTAACAATGCGAGTGGATGACCTGGAGAAGCATGGTTTCGACTGAGTCTTCAAGGTCAGTATTATAAACTTATAAGTTGCTTTATGTCTGATGTTTGTTTAATGTTGGATGTTTGGTGTGTGTCTAAGTTTTGTTTATTGTTAGGTAGGAATTAAAGTGAGTTATTTTTTTTGTACAGAGATGAATAAATGGCTAATTAGGAATCAATTTTGGTATTAGGTTACTGTGATTTGTTTGTAATTCTGTTTCACGGTAGTTAGAAATAAATATGACTAAATCTTAGTTAGTCATAAATGTCTTTGAAATATGGGTAGCTTACTTTAATTGAACATTTAAACCCTCACAGATGCAAGTTGTTTAGTTTGATTTGATTTGTGCGTTAATTGTGACTTGATGTGCTTTAACACTTAAGCTTGTAGGTCTGTGTTAGGATTTTATTGGTTATCAATGCTAGGTAGTTAGACATTAACTGCAACATAAAATCTTAAAACTTAACAACTAGATTTTACAGTCTATAAAACCATTGTAAAACACTAACAAACCCATAAGTCAAGTAAAACAACATCTAAACCTAACCATAACAAACCGTAGATGGATCATTTTACCGTTGATTCCAAAGGGTTTCTCAACCTCTTAGCCAGTCAAAGTAGCCACACCATTGACCTGGACAGTTCAGAGATTCCAAGGTTTAGTAGCCAAACCTTTGATGATCACAGTAGCAAACAAAGGAGGCCGTGGTCACCAAAAGAGGACTTGATCCTGATCAGCGCATGGTTGAACACCAGCAAGGACCCTATCGTTGGAAATGAACAGAAGGCAGGGGCGTTTTGGAAGCGCATTCAGACATATTACAACGACAGCCCTCAGGTCAGTGACATGGCTCGTAGAGAGCACACCCAATGTAAGCAGCGGTGGGGTAAGATCAATGATTTAGTTTGCAAATTTGTGGGGTGTTATGAGGTGGCGCTGAAAGAACAATCTAGTGGTCAAAATGAGAATGATGTCATGAAGGCTGCCCATGACATCTTCTACAATGACTACCAGACCAAATTCACTTTGGAGCACGCTTGGAGAGAACTAAGGTTCGACCAGAAATGGTGTTCTTCTTTGTCCAAAGACGGTGCGAAGGATAAAAGGAAGAATGATGGTGAAACTGATGTCGAAGAGGAGGTTGCTGATGCTAGACCACCTGGTGTGAAGGCGTTCAAAGCAGCGAAAAGGAAGAAGACTGGGAATGAAGCAGCTATGACACAGCTACAAAACCTGCTCGAGAAGAAGGAGCAACTGTCGAAGCAGAAACTGCTTGAGCGACTCTTTGCTAACACAAATACACTATATGAACTAGAAAAGTCTCTGAAAAACAAACTCATTTCAGATATGCTGTGAACAAGTGAGTGGAATGATGATTAGTGAGTACTACTTTTTGTGTTAATTGTACTTTGCTTTTGTTTTCTGATGGGTCTTCTGGTCTATGTCAATGTGTTTACTGTCTTGTCCTTTTTTCCTTGTGTTTGTCTTTAACACTTTTCTTTTGTCTTCTTATGTTGCAGGATAAGTTGTCGGATAAATGCAAGCTGTAGGACAAGCTCAATCACGGGTTCTCCAAACTTTGTCCCTTTGTTGCTACTGTTGTTTTCCCCTCTGTTATGTATTATTGTAATTTGCTTTATGTAAATTCCTCTCTCATTCACGGGTTCCATATCTATTATGGACGCTTTTGTATGTCGAATCTATTTAAACCCTTCATCTATGTTCACTCTTTAACTCATCTCATTTCAGTTTGTGTTCATATCTTTCTTCTGATTTCTCTTCAAGTTATCTTCAAATTTTTTGTTTGTCTAAGTCTTTTACAAAATCAACCACCATAAACATACGGATACAATTTACAAGGTTTAAAAACCCAACCACCTTAAACCTTGTGGTGTTCTTCTCTGTCCAAATACCATCTCCTCATAAGAACTTTTCAAACTTTGTAAGTCAAAGAAGGCCATGTCTTCATCATCATCTAATGAAGTAGATGAACTGATAGATGAAGCTTTTGAAGATATTTTCGAGCAACAATTTGATCAGACATTTGATTCATTAGTAGATGCTCAAGCCAATAAGCCGAAAAGACGAGCGTATATTGAAAGAGAACGGGAACACGGTCACAACCAATTGTTGAACGACTATTTTAGTGACCATCCTACATACCCACCAGAAATGTTTAGGCGGCGTTTTCGAATGAACAAGCCATTGTTCCTTCAAATTTTCCATCGCCTAACTAATGAAGTTCCATACTTTCATCAAAGAAGAAATGCTCATGGAAGGTTCGGCCTATCTGGACTTCAAAAATGTACAGCAGCTATACGGATGTTGGCATATGGTAAAGCGGCTTATGCGACTGACGAATATCTCCGGTTAGGTGCAAGTACTGCACTTTTAAGTCTCGAAAATTTCATTGAAGGAATAATATGGTTGTTTGGGGATGAATATCTAAGACGACCAACACCGGCAGATCTTAAACAATTACTCGATATTGGAGAGATGCGCGGGTTTCCGGGGATGATAGGTAGCATCGACTGTATGCATTGGGAGTGGAAGAATTGCCCAACCGCTTGGAAAGGACAGTACACTCGTGGTACGGGAAAGCCGACAAGTTTCTTAGAAGCCGTAGCCTCGCATGATCTTTGGATTTGGCACGCCTTTTTTGGACCTCCAGGTACCCAAAATGATATTAATGTTCTTGATCGGTCACCGGTTTTTGATGACATTTTACATGGAAGGGCTCCAAAAGTTAAGTACAAGGTTAACGGAAACAAATACAATATGGCGTACTACTTGACTGACGGTATTTATCCGAAATGGTCAACTTTCATCCAATCCATCCCACTTCCTCAAGGTCGTAAGGCAGAGCTATTTGCTCAACGTCAAGAAGTGGCCAGAAAAGATGTCGAACGTGCTTTTGGAGTTTTGCAAGCTAGATTTGCCATTGTTAAAAGACCAGCTCTACTATGGGACAAGGAGAAAATAGGAAAGATTATGAGGACTTGTATCATTATGCACAATATGATAGTAGATAACGAAAAAGATGGATACACACAGTATGATACATCCGTCTTCGTAGAAGGAGAATCAAGCAGAGGTTCACAAGTGGATTTCTCGTATTCAACCGACATGCCCTCCAATATCAGTAACATGCTTGGCATTCGAAATCAAATTCGTGATCAACGGATACATCATCAATTAAAAACTGATTTGGTCGAGAATATTTGGCAAAAATTTGGTGATGAAGATGATTAAACCTTTGTATGTTTATGATTAGTATTGAAATTAATAAAATTTTCTAAATAATAATTGAAATAAAATTTTAAATTTCTAAGAACCCCAAAATTGAGTTCTCTAATGGAGGAACATAAATTCAACAAGGTTTACACTATTCATCACTTACCAAATTAATATTATTAAATTGCTAAGAACCCCATTAGAGGGGTTCTCTAATGCATATGCTCTTAGAGTATTTTTTTAATCTTTCTGATGGACGGACAATTGTCTGCACTATTACACATCTGATAAAAACATTAAATATGTACAGAGGAGATTTTTACACAAATTACATTTGTCTCACTAAAATATAACTAATTCAAGAGACAAGTGTGTTACACAACACAACCAAATGATCTGAACATAGAGAAAAACATGGTGACAGAAACTGATAGCTTATAAAGTGATATTTACTAATATATGAATATCTTTTATATAACGGTTTAATTCCATACTCAAGTCTAGGACTTGTGGTTTATACGTGGCAGACTAAGCTGTTGTTTTTCCTTGGTACATATTCAAAAAAAATGTATTCAAAGCGTTTGGAGAGTTCTTCAATGTGCTGACATGATAGCAAAGAATGTGCTGATTATCGAGAACACTTGATGTAAGGCAGAGACACGTCTAAACTTGAATCAAAGTGTTTAACAGTCCAAAAAAAAAAACGTGGCAGACTAAGCCGTACATATCTTGATGTTTACAACATTCATATGAGTGAAATCGTTATAAAAAATAAGTTCCAAACATTGATCCTTTAACTAAGGTGGAGTTATTGGAACAAGGATTTAGAATTATTTTAAATCGGAGAGATTTTAAGGGATTTTGTCAAATATCATCAAATGAGGTGTTATTTGAATTCCCTTATTTTTAACTATCAATTCTCTTTCAAATAATCTCAAATCATTTTTGATATAATTAATTAATGAAATCTCAGTTCTTCAATAACCTAGGATTTGGATGAGATTTTACAAATACCAAGTCCAATAACCAAAGATTTGGAAAAAACTTGCAATCCTCTCAAATGCCAGATTCAATAGTGAATCATTCAACTATCGGAATCTGGTGATGATTAATTTTTAATAAATTAACAGCTAATTTATGCGTATAAGAAACATTTATACAGCTTGCATCTGTTTCAAAATTACACAACGTAATATTAAAACAAATCTGAATAATTAAAAGAAAAAAATTGGTGTCTTTGTTGTCAAAAAGAAAAAAAGATAGTAGAAGCTCCAACGGTTATCAACGAAAAAAATCACTCCTTTCGTTACAGAGAAAAGAACACATAAAGCAAAAAAACAAGAGAGGATACATCTAACTAGAAAATGGGATAGAGAAAATTAAAACTTAAAAGGTGGTGAATTCATAAAATATATGTACATTGTCTTCAATACTTACTTCCCTTTCTGGACGACCATGGGAAACAGCAGCCCTGCACACATCACATTTCACAACAAAGGTATAATGATAATCAATATCAAAGTAATTTTTACTTCTAGTTAATTACTAGTATTAGAGGATTGATTACCTGGGAAGAGGTTGAGGTGGGAGATTCACGTTGACCGTTGATGGGGCGAGATGGAGTGTTGCCGGCTGTTCCACCGTAGGATCTGCCTCCTTCGCCGTTCCTCTCTTCCTTGACTTGGTCGAAGATGAGTGTGTAACTCATGTTCTCCCCCGCACCCACTGTTCCTGGAAATGGCGGAATCGTCGTCGCTACCTAAACATACATATATAATATTCACCTATCATAAATTGAGTTTAAAATGCTATAAGTTGTGTATTTGTTTTGGTATATGTATTATCATACCCTTCCGTTGCCGCCTCTATTGGGTTTAGGCTGCGCCGGCCGAGGAGGAGGAGGAGGTTGTTGGTGCCGCCGGTGTCCGCCTGATCCACCTCCATAACCTCCATATAGGCCAGCTCCACCTCCGCTTCTGCTTCCACCTCCAACTCCACCTCCACCTCCGTAGAGTTGATCCGGTGGAGGAGCTCTGACTCTGTTACCCTCGGTTGGTGGAGGCGGTCTTGGTTTGTCCTCCTTGACCGGTCTCGGTGGTTCCGGTCTTTGACTTCTAGAAGCAGGTCGAGGAGGAGTCGGAGGAGCATTATTATTTGCTTCAGTTTTGATCTCCGAGTTCTCTAATGATCCGTACAAGTCTTGTCGTTTGTTTGTCCTCGCGTTGTCGAACACCACCGTGAATGGTTGGTCTTGGTTGTGCCAGTCTCCAAACTTTGGAACGTGTGGACGGTTCTGCAATTAAATCATTCAAATGTTTTGATTTTAGATCCAAAATACTAAACTTGAAGTACAAGAAACCCGATGTGTATGTGAGCCTTAATCGCGATTATGAGAGCTAGCTCTAGCTTGTTCCTACTTCATAGTAGAAAAATTGAATAGAGGAAGAATATACACAAAAGACAAAAGTCAACTCATTTTAAAACAAACCCATATCTCTGTTCTGACATGATCTGTTAAAAAATTTAAAGATTCATGGGTATAAAATACCGATTATATATAAATCTGAAAATTCCGGTGAACTGTTCTGAGTCTCTGATGGTTTCGTCATAAACATGTAATGATATGCAGCAAAACGAGAGGGAGATAAAACATAATTGCAGATAGAAACGACTTTTTGCAACTTACTGTCATATTTTCTCGATCAACAGCGAGAAATGGAGAAAGGCTTCAATTAATGGCTATAGGTCTGAAACCGCGAGAAAGAGAAAAGTGTTGATGAGACGGAGAGAAAGATGCAAATAAATTGCGTGTATATAAAGGCGTTGACGACTCGTGGTCGTTTTCTTGTAATTCTGTAAAGTTTGAAATGTCTCCGTTTCTTCTCTTACGGTCTACACCGACGACTCCTTCAAAAGTTTACAGCATGACGTGGCATTACCAATTTGCACTTTCTTTTTGAAAGAAAACCAATTTGCACTTTCGCTTTTGCCAGAGACACTTGTGAATAAAATATCAAATATTATGATCACCAGAACCACATTTTATTTATCCTTATATTTTATGGATAATATAGAACGACCTTTCATGTCGATATGTACCACAACCTGATTATGGTGTACCATTTATATCATCCTTAGAAAAATGGTTGATGGCCATTGGCTACTTTAGGGCTCAACTGGTTTAAACGCAGCGGGTGTGGTTGCGTTTGTGGGAGTTTGCGGAAGCGAGCGGTTGTGGTTTCAAGCGTTATTGAGCGGTTTTTACGACTGATATAGCAGTTGAAATCTGTTGCGTTTACGGGAAATTTTTGACTGGTTGACAACGAGTGTGATAGCGGTTGGACATAAAAAATAATGAAATACATACATTATATAATTTATATATATAATTAATATTAAAGATCAAACTAAATCATAAAATAAATAACTAAATATATTTTTATGAGTTGTGAAACAAATTTTATAATTTAGAAATACAGTTATATATAAGTATATTTTTAATTAATTCATACATATATGTTATACACATCAAAAGAAAAATGAAATATAAATTTTTAAGAGGTTTGAAACATTTTTTATACAATATATATAATTAAATATTCATTTCAATTAATATAATATATTGATATATCAAGAATAAGAGTTTAATATGAAAATATTTGATAGAAGAAAATACAAATAAATTTAGTTTTTTTTTTAATTTTTATAGTTTTTCTTAATTTTTAAGATAATATCTTTAATTTTTTTTAAAAAAAATGATCTCCCGCAACCGCTCGCTACCTCCCGCAAACGCAAACGCTTGCGGAAACCAGCTTTTGATTTTCAGCGATACAGAGCGGTATGTAGCGGCTCGTAGCGGTTTCGGTGATTTTTTGCAAACTCTAGCAATCGCTAACTCCCGCAAAAACTGTGTTTGCAGGTGGTAGCGAGTGAACCAATGAACACCTTACTTAATATTGTTACGTACTAAACAATAATTTATCATTTGAAATAAGAAGATTCAATACCATTACCTTTTTTTAAAAATTTACACGTTATAAATCGAGATAAAAACATGGTCTTGTCAATTGGTTTCAAATTAAAAATTTCATGATTCCTAAAATAGAATTAGACTTTATCCGATTGGACTCTTCACATGGTGGACTGTTGTTCTTATCTCAAGAAAGTCTCTAACTACATTTCATATTGAAAGGTAGAATCTAATTAATCAAGTATATATAAAAAAATGTTTATTTTATGAGTTAAAAATCGTAACTTTCGAGTATATAATCATGTTAAATGTGAAGGAGTTCGTGCAACTCGCCATTATTTTTCTGTTAGAGGCAGATGAATCAATTTAGTTGCAACTAATATATTTAACTATTGCCGGAAAATTTGCCCCGAAAACAAGACTTGGAGTATTTTAAAATAAACTATTGTATTAGCATGTAGAGATTCGTATTAGTTAATTTTGGCGTCTCAATGTTAGCTGGTGAATGCTAACATGGTTACAACATACTACTAATTTCGTTCGTTTATATTAGTGTCTAATTAATTACCACATGACATATAATATTCATGTGTAATAAGAGAAATTGTCTTTCTGAGGGGACGACGACGACTTCAATGAGAGCACCGATTTTAATATGTTTTGACTTTTGACTAATTAGGAGTAGGTCCCTCACATTAAAACCACTTGTTTTTAGATATCGAAATAGTAGATGGTTGCATAGATTGTGACTTGTGTTGTGAATCTTTGTTACTCCCTCGGTCTCAATTTTATTAGATGTTTTAGGCTTTTTGTTCTTGTCCCACTTTGTTAAATTTTCTCAATATAATATATATATATATATATATGCAAATCTTTAATTTATTTTAATTAGGTGATTATCCACTCTACGTACGAGTTATTTTTTATATGATTTTACATCCGCACTATCCCGATGAAACCAACTCAGATCAAAATCTCTTAAAGAGTCCTCTGCAATCCTCCTTCGATAGCTTCTTTCCCTTCCTGGTCGGTGTATCTAATCATTTAAGTATATGAAAATAATATTATAAAAAAAAAATTAGTTGGTTAAAACTCTCAAATACTAGAATTGAGATCAAATTTTATGTAGAGCATCAATCATTCCGAAACATCACTTAATTTATTTTATATTTTTTTTCTCTGAATCATCACTACTGATTAGTCTTTTTTGGATCGATTAAATTCTCAAATTAATCCATCGTGTTCTTTTTTTATTTTTCGTTTCATCGCGTTTTTCTTCTTCTCCAAAAGAGCTTAGATATCATTTTTCACCTTTATTAATTCATTCGATCGTGTTTTCTTCTTTTGTAAAGCTTGATTCCACTTCCATTCTATTTTTTGCGAGTTCAGTTTCCAATCGGATTCGATTTGATTTCGATCGCGTTTCATTTCATCTTCATTGAGTTTCGATCTTTAAAGTTAAGCATCTTCAAAGCTAGGCCACTATCAAATTAAATCCAATACAAGCGGATTTGGTGTAATTGACATGATGAATCAATCCTTAAAAGCATAACATTAAAACTACTTTAGATTACCTAATGAATGAAAGAGAAGTGGTTTAAGATTCTTAGAGAGAGGAAGTTATTGAAATGAAGATGAAATAATTGTCTCATGTATTAGTCTAGAAAACTTAAATTGTTTATTGGAAATTGGATTAGGTTACTGGATTAACTATGAGAAGTCGAAATGTCATTAGTGAAACCGTTCTTATGGAAATAAGGAAAAAGATGATGTGTCATTTTGTTTATTTTTAATTGGTTCTTCGAATTAAATTGTAAATGAGGTGTCACAATATGGAGAATATTATTTTGTCTTTATAGTATTGATTCACCAATAATTTTAAAAAACTTGGACAAAGTATTTTGAAAGCCTAATACAAATCGTTAAAAAAAAATTGAAGTCAAAACATAATTAAATTATTTTTTCACTGCTTTCACAAAAAAAACATATTTAATGATGATTTATGCTAAAAAAATATTTACAAGCGTATTTTGAGATAAATTACTTGCCGATCATGCCACTTATGCTTAAAAATGGATTGTTGAATGTGAATAAAGAGAATCATAATTGTGTAATGATGTCGAATTTGGTCAAGGTGAGGGAGAGACACCTATGGTGGATAGTATGGCCGATTTTAGAGAATCAAATGATGAAAAATTTCATTTTACACGATGAAGGTAAGGAACTTGTTGAAGTTGATTTTGAATCGGATGAAGATCAGATCGCAGAGATATATGAGAAGAAGAAAGTGATAGTTAAGTTTGGTTATTTATATCTAGCTTTGTATCTTTGACTTTACATTATGGTTTAAAATTTTTGTGGGATTGATTTTTTCATTTTTATAATTTTGCATTTATTTGGGTTTTACGTGTTAAATTAAAATTTTGTTTTCTTATTTGAAAATTTCTAGGTTCCGTTTGAAATTAAAATAAACAAGTTCTTATTGAAATTTTTTTCATCCATGTTGGAAAAACAAAAATACTATTGATTATTAAGCTAAGTGTTTAACATATGAGCTTTTATATTCTTGTTTTAGGTTCATATTAATATTTATTTTGTCATACATATCTATATTATAATGAATTATATATATATATATATATATATTTTACCTAGACTCTATTTATATGTTCCTGGGCGTTAAATAATCATTCACCGTGCCATATAATTAACACCTAACGCATTTTAGAACACTACTACACAACAAAAATCTATACATAAATTTACAAAAGAATACATGCATATGAAAACCTGAACAAAAACTACTAAACACCGCGAAATCCTAGTGAATTGTCCTAAAGAAACCTCAGCATAGCATCAAAATGTGGTTATAATGAACACAAGAAAACATTTTCTTAAGTTAGCTAGAATTATTTCTTTGTTAATAACGTATATTTGATTGAATTTGAATCTGGTTGGTGAGACATACAACCACAAAGCTATCAATGTATTAGATTACATGTTCAACTAGATTTGATAATTTGAGTTGTGATTATGGTTGTGTTGGTATTTAGTTTTCTTATAAAAAAATGGTCATACGATTTGATTCGGCATGTGACTCCACTCTTGTACCATTCTACTTTTTGAGTGCCACGCCACAGTTGAGTTGAGTTTAATCTCAACTAATCACAACTATTGAGCTTCTTAAGGGTTAAGCAAGACAACACTTAGTACTCTATGAACTCGCTTCTGACCTCCTCCCATAGATTCTTTGCTCCGTACCTTTTCTTCTCTGCTTCGTTTTCTTCAGTACCAAAAGTTTCTATTTTCCGCGAACGCCTCTTCGTTTCATAATTTCTGGGTGGTATCAAGTAAAGATGATCTGTTTTTAGCTGCTAAAGTTCGTCGTAAAGCAATCGAGACCTTAGGAGATCTCCCAATTGCCTCTTCATTTTAGCGTTTTCTGATCTGGGTTTTGGTTTTTAGCTCCAAAGATTGCTGCCCCAAAAGGAATTTAGGGTTTTTGTTTTAACATTGGGCGTGAATTTTGATAAAAAAGGCCCAAACTTTACCTTTTTGGTGTGAAGGGGAAAGGGAATCAATCGGAGATGATTCAGCTACTGTTTATGGTTCTGTTTGTAGAAGGTGCGATTGCGTTCTTACTACTAGTGAAGATTGGTCCTTTAAGAGACCTTGTAATGAAGAGCTTAGAGCAGCTTAAATTGGGGAAGGGTCCTGCTACAGTGAAAACCATAGCTGGAACCATGTCTGTGATTCTCTTATCGAATCTCATGAATATCATCAAGATCCAGAACAAGGGTGCCAAACTCGGCACTATGTCTCCTATGGATCAAGTCCTTTGGAGAACCCACTTGCTTGAGGCTTCTCTAATGGGTCAGTTATTTTGCTTTTGCTTCTTTCGTTTGAAATTGAATGAATCTCAGTTTTAACTGTCGGTTGTCGATACGTTCTAGATATAAAATTGGGGCTAATTCTTTTCTTGCTCTTAGCTTAGATATTTACAATGGTTTCTGAATTGAAGTTGAAGTCTTTATGTTTCTTCGTCTGCTAAATTTGCTTGAATTTGAAGACTTTTTTTGACATCTACTGAATTATATAGCTGAAGAATGATGTGAGTAGAAGCAAAGATACGCTTGCATTGTTGTGATTATAATGAATGTGTAAACTGAGAACAGATCTGTAGATATCTTCCTCTGGAATTTTACTAGTGAAAAAAATCTTTCCGATGATGTTAACCTTAAAAGACCTCATGATCTTGCAGGTGTTGTGTTGTTTCTCGGGTTCGTTATTGACCGGATACACCATTACCTCGGAAAGCTGCTCACTTTAAGAAGCAATGTCGGATCATCGGAAGGGGAACTCGAACAACTTAGGAAAGAGAGTACCGAACTGAAGGAGAAAGAAGACAAGACATCAAAGGAAATGAAGCAGCTTAAAGAAAAACTATCAGTGGTTTCAGAGAATCTGAAGAAAGTAGAGAAAGAAGCTAAAGAGAAAGAAACGAAGCTTGAAACAGCTGAAGCTCATGTTACAGCTCTTCAGAAACAGTCTGCAGAGTTGCTGCTGGAGTATGATAGATTGCTTGAAGACAACCAGACTCTCCAAAGCCAGATTTTGGTCGGAACCAAAAAACCTTAACTGATATAAGATTTTCTTTAGCGTTTTCTTCTTCAGATCATTCCTTTAGCGTGTTTGTTTGTAACGAAATGGTTTTAGAGCAATTCTTGTAGCATTTAATCTCTTGGTTTCAGAAAGCTCACTTGATGGAAAAGTTAGTGAATTGCTCTTTTGGTTCCTTTTACCCTTTTGATGATGGATGGTCTTAAAATTGTTAAATTTCTGAAAACTAATTTTTCTTATCGGCAGAAACCTACTTTAAATTTAAACCATGAAATGAAATTCTACAAAAAAAGGATTGTAATTGGTGCCATCTTTAAAATGTGTACAAAGTAATCTCAAGAGTAGGAAAAATAAAATAACGCCGACTGTGGGGATCGAACCCACGGCCACGGGATTAAAAGTCACGCGCTCTACCACTGAGCTAAGTCGGCTATTGAACATTTGTTCCTATTAGTTTAATAAGAAGAAATAGAATACGAAATGACAAAATCGACGCACGCAGTAGTTAGAGCTAGTGTTCGTGGCATCTTCAACTCTTGGGAATCCGATGGAAGAAACCTCCGATCGTCTGAGTCCGGCGACAGATACTTCGGGACTCATGCCGGAGTTTGATCCAAAGACCATGCGCTCTACAAAACCTGGCTTGAAACGCCTCTTTATCACTACCACTGTGTTTTTTTCATTCCTTTTAGGTATTAATTGGGTTTCTTCATCTCCTGATTTTCGACTACTAAGATTTCTCTTCCTTTGCTTTTGACCTCATTCCGAGTTCGGTTGTTTCAGGTCTTCCATTTCTGTGGAAGTCAGTGGAAATATATCGCTCTCCGTTACCGTTCCACGACATCGACTCACTTTCCGATCAAATTGAATCGACGCCTTTGCGATTTCCTTGCAATTTCCACGCCGTATTCGTTGGTTTTCGATCGACGGATCCAGATAACTTACGATCTAAGATACAAGATGGTATAAATCAGTTGACCCATGGAAGCTCACAATGTGGTTCTTGCAATTTTTCCCTCTCTGTCACCATTCAAAACCCTGATGACCATTGCTCAGAAACCCTTACTAGTGATCCTTCTACATGCTCCTATCGTTGTGGAGTGATCAATAGAAATGCGTTTGGTGTTGGATTGGACGATACAGTGGATGAGTCACTAAATGATGTGTTCAGTGGTTGTTCTGGACACAGCGGGAAAATGTACAGCGTTGTTGTGGTGAATAAAGACAATGCCAATGGTGAAGATGAGGTAAAAGCTGTAGTTGGCAAGCGAAGGCATGCGTGGATGGTGGGGAGTGGATTGGAAGAGAGATATAAAGATGTGGTTGCTAGAGTTTCTGAGACTTTCGTTAAGGTGTTTATGAATGGTGGAAGAGAAGAAGACTCGATTCATGGGGAATTCATGCCTGTGGGTTCAGATGGGAGGATTGTTCTTTCCTTCAGTCTATTAAATTCAAATCCACGTGATTGGGTCTACGATTGGTATGATCAAAGTGTTATGCTTAGTAAAGTTTGGGTAATTTGTTTTCATAATTTCTGTTAGAGTTGTTTCTGTATTTACCTGTGACTTTTTTCTGTGTGTTACATTGACAGGGACTTTCAGAGGATAGACGAGGCACTTTTGGCTCCAGTGACTAAGGCCTTGGCACCTATAGCTAATATTAGTGTTGAAAGTCAGGTATCATTCACCACCTGATCCTAATCTTTGGCATATTTGTTATTATTCTCTCGAGCTGCTCTTTTATGTTTTCTCCGTCCTTAGGTTTTGTATCATACACCAAAGTCTTCGTTTTCATCTTGGGATGAAAAACTTCAGAGTTACATCTTCAGGACCAGTGATCTTCCCTTCTTTGTAAGTACCCTTTCTCAAAATCTGAATGACTAATTCTGATATAACTGTTCGTTTATCATATTATCGTAAACGGTTTTCGCAGGTGAACTCGAATGAATGGCACTTGGATACTTCTGCTGGAGCCAGTGGACAGTCCAAAATTTTGCAATTTGTGGTGTATATTACTCTACTCTGCGCATGCTTGCTTCTTATGCTATTCGTATAGATATCTATTTATCTGTCCTCATCTTGCTGTGATAATACTACTGTTTCTTGATACGCTTAGCAAGAATGTCTGCGCACAGAAATATCTCAACTCAATGTTCTTTCCTCATAATGTCAGATATATTCCATCCGGAGAAGAATGCCCTCTTCACTTGCAGTTACCAAATGGGGAGATATCTAAGACCAATGGCTTCATATCTCCGGTTAGTTGCCATAAATTGGCATTTGCTTCTCCTGATCTGTCGGTGACCTTCTTTGTAAACTCAATGCCATCTTTGCCATTATTTTCTATAGATGTGGGGTGGTGTCATTGTGTGGAACCCGAGAAATTGTGACAAAGACTCTGAAAGCCCAAGTAGGAATACGATCTCACCTCAGGTCCGGTTCACTTTTCATATTCATAATATGCTTCACAACAATTATATATTGGTTTGGCGTTTTGGGTATTTGTATTGAGTATATGGTATATCACTGAAGTATCATAATTGTTTTGACACTTTCTGAACAGGATCTGGAGCAAATAGTTGAAGTTTTCTTGGGGCAATTCCGACAACTTTTTGGCTTTAAGTCTGAAGCCATTTATACCAGTGGATTGGGTAGTTACAAGATTTTACCTAGTGAAAGAGGCTTTACAGAGTGGTAAGAATTTGACACATCCCAAAATTGATGTGATCTTAATGCTTATCGACCAATAAAGGTTTCAACGTATAGGAAAGGATGGTAATGAGGAATGGATATTGATGAGCGTTGTTTTTCATTGTGTGTCATGTGTAGGGAATTGGATGTCTTGTCACGGAAACACGCGTGTTTCAATCTCCACTCATGTTCAACAACCCTCGGTTCTCTCTCAAAATTGGTGTGTGCTTTACTCCTCGCGTCTCGGCATCGTGGTGTTTCCATTTCAATGTTTTCTCTAATCTTTATCACTTGGCATTTCCAGGTTCAGTCACTTCCCAGGATGATTATCAAGGACGAAATTGGAGAACAAGTATGTTTCTCTTGTAGAACCTTTATCTAGAAACTTTTCTGTTCTAATCATTCCATTGTTTCCCTCTCAAACTAGGTGAAATATTCTCTGAAAGCAGCAAAGTTGGCTCAATCTAATGCTTCTCTGGGAGGATACAGTTCTTCAGCCAGTATGTTACACTTTAAACTATAAAATCAAAATACTCTCTGTTATACACCTTAATGTTGGTGAATCTAATGAGAAGTTGCGGTTTTTGTTTGTGTTTCCATAAAAGGTTCATCAAGAGAAGCAAGGTCCTTAGCTGAGAATGCCTTCTTCCATCCATCTATTATGTCTGTTAGCTACTTCTCTTACGAACATTGCTTTGCGGTGTACTCGGTTAGTTTCATTGTTTCTAACCTACTACTTGTGTTCTGGTTACCATTATCATTGGTATCTTCTTGCTTCTCCGAGCCTTATGTGAATTTGCTTTCTTGGACAGCCGTTTTTCCTGCCTGTGGCAGGACACGTTCTCATTGCGGCATTTCGAGAATGGAAAAGATACAAACAAGAGAAGGCAAAGTACTTGACATGGCTAACCAGAAAGAAGACGGCCTAGGACTCTGATTGCTTTGAACACCAAAGTTACTCTTTAGCATACTACAAATTTTCTGTAACTTCTAAGTTTCTGGAAGCTTGAAGCTTGAATACAAATTATGTAACATTATTTTTGGAAAGAAGCTCTAGATTTTCGGTGGAACAATGATCTGGAGGCTTTTCACTGTGTTTTCATCTAAAAGCTTTTCTCACATCAAGCGCGATGCAAACGAAGAGTGTTTAGCTTCACTATGTTTTTAAGATTACAGATGTCTAACCCCAAAATTCTAAGCTCTTAAAATGGGCACATACAATAAAGAAAATTAAGAAAAAAAAAAAGAAAGCCATATCCGAAGTCATTTCTGACAATAACGACTCCAGGAAACCGTTCAGCTGAGAGCTTGAAGACGTCGCGTAAAAGACGCTCAAGCATACTAGCGTTTAGATCCCAAAGCAAGAAGTATCTTCTTCCTCGGTCCCTGAAAACGAATTATATAGTGTGTGAAAAGAGGGCTTAACGATGTTGTAACAAGACCTTGAATGCAAGCTTAACGGATGCATTATCCTATCAGTAGTTTTTCGTGTTGCGTCTCATATAAAACTGAGGACATGACTTTCATTTAGAATCCATAGGGTAAGTCGATATAAAGCAGAGTGACAGTAAATTTTGTGGCAGTTTAGCTTAACATGGAGCTTACCAGTGGTATGAGCATAGCCTTGAGGTCATCATCTGTCATATGTATGAGAGCATCCATATCAACCTGGTAAAGACCCAAAAAAAAAGGAGAACTTGAGTCTGTGAAAGGATGACATCAATAGCATACGCATATACACCATTTCAATAGTAGATAGATAAAACATACTTCTTCCACTTGAAACGCGGTTGAATATTTCTCGAGACCCAGTGATTCCAGAAAGCCATCAACAGATGCATCAGCCTGAACAAAAAGTTGACAAGCTAAGAAGCGGTAGTGGATGGCAATGCATACAATGTAGGAGGCAATGGAAGCTACTGTGTCCAATTATATGTTCGCACCGATGATAATAATGGTTTCTGCCGAGAATATAAATGGAAAAAATAGAGTTGAAGAAAAGTGATTCATATTGCCTGCTGTGATTTCTTCCTGGTTGCTTGATTGGAAGTTTTCCTAGTCTCTGATTGAGTTTCAGTCGCTACGCTCTTCATGGTTGGTCTGGCAGACTCCACTCTAGATTTTGGCGGGTCACTGTTTTTTGGCTGCAGATTCATTGTCCCAGAGAGCTTTTCCCTTAAATCCCGCACGCCTGAACCAGAATCACGACCACTTTGGGACCCATGCTGTCTCTTCTGGAGCTTTAAGCGGAGATCTCTAGGATCAACTCTGCGATCTAGGTAAGCCATCCAACAGAGAATCAACAACCAAACGGAGATACTACTTGTCATACTTGATTTTAGCTGAAAGAATAGGTGACAAGAGAAAGCATACTTGAGAGTTGAGGTTTGTCACTATCGAAAAGATCATGCTCCCATTTGTCGCCCTGCCTTTGCCTGAAAGCATGAGAAAAGAGAAACCACGCGATTAACAATGAACACTACAGAACGAGAAGAATATAAAACCATTTTCCAACAAAAAAAATATAGTTCATCACACAATGATTCAATTAACTGCCTTAAGACCCTCATCAAATCACCAGAAATCAAGTCCAAGAAACCATCTCCAGGCATAACTACGCAGGCAGGGACTCAAAGTAGAGAAGCTTAAAATGCCGACCTATTTGAAAATTCAGTGAAGTTGTTTAAAATTACCAAATCAAAACTGGCGAATCAGAGAGTCAAAAGTACTCCTAAGCTAAGCAAAGAGCTAATTCCATACTCTAGTTCATAGAGCTAATCAAGAATCTGCTAGGGGTGCTGAAAGGAAAACCATAATGTAGCTATCTATACACAAGAGGAAAAGATCCTGCAACAAGTACCAGCTACCGACACTGAAGAATAATCGATAGAATCTAACAAAATATGGCAGAAGGAGGAAGATAGATTAGAACCTCTTCCCAGTCACTTGTCGCACGCGAGTAGAGACGTCGCCAGAACCGCCATTGATACGATCCTTAACCACATGCCTGCTTCCAGACTCAGCTTCCAATTTATCAGCATACATCTTTATTCTTCTTGGATGAAAAATACAGAAATAAATCCTAACCCTAAATCACGAAACCCCACAATACACAGAAGAGAAAGCGAAAAAGCCCTCGGTCTATTAGTAGCTCTCAGGATTTTCAAAGAGACGCAGATAGAAACCCTAATATCTATCCAGAAATCACTGAGAAGAAAGGGCTCTCGAACTGAAACAATCCATTTGATGTAAAAACTGCGGATTTGCACTCGACAGGTTTTTGGCTTTGGCTTCGGCTTCACAAAAGATCTACGTTGAGAGAATTCGGGAAATTATCACCCAATCAAGTAAAAGGTCGGGTCGTTTCGCACGGGTTCGGGTCGAGAATCAGGATTATGCGCTCCGGACAAACGAAGAAACGATGAGCCGGTTTGATTGTGCTGGTTTTACCGGTTCAATCCGGTAATCTATTGACTTTTTTTTTCCGATTCGATTTTTCTTTTTTTTTCGCCAACGCGGCTTGCTTTTTTTCCTTGTTTTTTCCAACACGCGGTTCGATTCCTTCGTTGTCTTGTTGACAAAAAAACATCGTTTCCTTCTTCGTAATGGTTTTGGGTAAAAAATTAAAAATCCCTAAAAATCCCTAGCTTTTTCAACTTTCTTCGCTAATCCTTCCGTTTCTTCCATGATTGATCCAGTTCTGCTTCGACTCCGTCTCTAGGGTTTTTGAAGTTTCTGATTGGGTAACTCCCGCCTATTTCTTCTCCCTCTTTCTATGCCTTTGTTGTTTAATTGTTTCGTTCGCCGGCGAAGTTGACGCGCGAGAAGCTCAGATTCGGAATCCCAATTTTTTTTCTTAATTATTTTATTTTGTTTCATTGGTTAGAACTAGTCCCAAAATCAATAAGGTTGTCTCGTTTGTTCTATAAAACTCACGGTCGTTTTGCATTTCAGTTTCGGCTATGTCACTTGTCCGAATTTGTAGAATTTATTGTGTATTCTTATATTTGATTAAATTTCACTGTGTATCATTTTAACTTGTTGTTGGCGCTTCTTGGGTTTTCTTCAGTTTAAGTTGTTGAGAACTTTGATGTTTTGTAGGTAGAGAATGTCTCGAGCGGAGTCTTTATGGGAGAGGCTGGTAAATGCAGCGTTACGAAGAGAGAGAACAGGAGGAGCTGGTGGTGGTCAAGGTCAGGGAAGTATTGTTGGTTATGTACCTTCATCTCTAACGAACAATAGGGACATAGATGCAATTCTGAGAGCTGCAGATGAGATCCAAGACGAAGATCCCAACATAGCAAGGATCTGTAAGCTGTTACTCTGGGTTTTTACCTTTTCTTAGCGGTTAAGCTTTTCTTTCCTCTTTGTAAAGCCACTGTTGTGATCTTCCTGAGGATTGTTTTTACTGCAGTATGTGAGCATGGCTACTCACTTGCACAAAATCTTGATCCTAATAGTGAAGGCAGAGGTGTCTTACAATTCAAAACCGGATTGATGTCAGTTATTAAGGTGTGTGTTCTCTTCTGTACATTCTAAGTCGATCTTCCAATAGTTTTGGACACTTTAATGCATTGCTAGACTTCATTGATTTTTCCATTTAAATGTTTTCTTCTGCCTTGTTTAATTTCAGCAAAAACTAGCCAAAAGAGAGGTTGGGACCATAGACAGAAGTAATGATATCATCCGATTGCAAGAATTCTACAGGCTATACAGAGAAAAGAACAATGTTGACAAGCTAAAGGAGGAGGAAAAACAGCTCCGTGAGTCGGGGGCTTTCACTGAAGAGTATGTATCTCACTACTTTTCCCTTTCCTCTTCTGCGACGTTGTTTTGAATAACCGTTTCACATATTCTGTGAAGTTAATGCTCTGGCTATGGTTACTCCATTCTTAACTCAGATATCTTTATTGTTTTCCTAATGGTTTGATATTTTCTTCAAGGCTGGAGCGGAAAACAGTAAAAAGGAAAAGAGTTTTTGCCACCCTTAAAGTTTTGGGAAATGTGTTGGAGCAGTTGGCAAAAGAGATTCCTGAAGAGGTTTGTAGATTCTTTTAATGCCTCTCATTTCCTTCGTACATTTGTTGAACTGAACAGAGGAATTGTGTGGACTTTAAATCAAGTCTACGCAATCAAACTCCTTGTATAAAGATTTCAGCTAATAATTTTCTAATTTTACTTTTACAGCTGAAGCATGTTATTGATTCAGACGCTGCAATGAGCGAAGACACAATTGCGTATAATATTATTCCTCTTGATGCTCCTGTCACCACAAATGCCACTACGGCTTTCCCTGAGGTGAGAAATGTCCTTTTTTACACTTTCGTGCCTGCTATGTGAGACTTGTCTTCCTTTATGACAAAAAAAATGTGAACAGGTGCAAGCGGCAGTTGCATCGTTGAAGTATTTTCCAGGCTTGCCAAAACTTCCTGCTGATTTCCCCATTCCAGCTACAAGGAATGCTGACATGCTTGATTTTCTCCACTACATATTTGGGTTTCAGGTTTGTGAATCTGAGAAGCTTTTTATCCAGCTTCATTTCGCAACATCAAAGCTTTTTTTATTCCATTTTTTTTATATCATTTTTTTATCGCTGCAGAAAGACAGTGTCTCCAATCAGCGTGAACATATAGTTCTTCTTCTAGCTAATGAACAATCCCGCCTTAATATTCCAGAAGAAACAGAACCTGTAAGTACCAGAGCTTATTTGAATTTCATATAATTATTTTCTTAAGAGCTTCTGAATACAAAGTAAATTATTCATGATTTTGGTTTTGTTCATTTTATTAAAGCGAAAACTTCTTATTGCTTGGTCTTTGTATATATGTCAAATTAATTAACTTTAAAGTTGAGGTATTGTTGTGTTCATTTTTAGAAATTTTAAGCTGGGTAATGGTGCGCTGCACTTATTTTTAGCTTGTCTGTGTCTTTATTTAGAGGACAGTGAGTTAAATGACTATTTTCTTATGCTCAGAGACTGGATGATGCTGCAGTGCGTAAAGTGTTCTTGAAGTCCCTAGAAAACTACAGCAAGTGGTGTGAATACCTGTGCATTCAACCTGCTTGGAGCAAGTAAATTATCCCTCTTCCTTCTCTGTTTTTCCTGCTACCAGACATGCATTCTCACTCCAAACATTTTGTGATGCAGTTTAGAGTCCATCAGTGTAGAAAAGAAACTACTGTTCCTCTCTTTGTATTTCCTGATTTGGGGGGAAGCTGCCAACATACGGTTTCTTCCAGAATGTTTGTGCTACATATTCCACCATGTAAGTTTTTCCATAGCTTATTGGGTTTCTAGTTTCTCTTCTGTGATTCTGCTCTTATCTATTTTGATATGAACGAAATCTCCTAACTTCTTTCCGCTCTGACTTACTACTGATTCATCATGGTATGTTTTTGTGTGGTCTTTTGTGCTGATTTTGAATATTTTTTAATAGATGGTTAGAGAAATGGATGAGATCTTACGCCAGCAGGTGGCTCGCCCAGCTGAGAGTTGTATGCCAGAAGATAGATCCAGTGTATCATTCCTGGATCATGTCATTGCTCCCCTGTATGGAGTTGTTTCAGCGGTATGTTCCTTGAAGTATTCTTTCACCCTAGACTTTTTGGCACTCCCTTTATCTGCTCTCTTCATCTTAATAAGAAGTATCTTCTTCTGCGCAGGAAGCTTTAAACAATGACAACGGCCGAGCACCTCACTCAGCTTGGAGAAACTATGATGACTTTAATGAATATTTTTGGTAAATATTTAGTACTTTTGTTTCTTGGTGAATTTCATTGCCTCTGCTCGCTTACTCTTTATTTTTAATCTATTTTCAAGGTCGCCTCACTCCTTCGAGCTTGGTTGGCCGTGGCGCACCAGTTCATCCTTTTTTCAGAAACCTATACCGAGACAAAAGGTCTGCCATGGACTCTTATATATACTTTTATAGGAATTTTGTATTCGTACCGGGTTTGTTGCTTCTTTGGTGCACGTTACCATGAAATGAAAAGTATTTAAAATTCCGTACCATTCGTAAGAAGCCATTTGTTACCTTCATGATGCATTTTAAAATGTCTGTGAAGCAGCTCGTACACCATTTTTCAGTTGTGTTGAACTTATGAAGGTGTGTGGTATCCCTGTCGTACTCATTTACTAACCTTGTTGCTAAGTAGGTTCTCGATTTTGTTTTTTGACTTTATTTAGAAAAGTTGAGGTTGATCCTTTTCTGTATCGTATAATATCTAGATTTAAAATTCTGTTTTCTTCCCATAGGTATATCTGATGTTGGATATACTTGTTTTATTCTTGCAGTATGAGCTTAAAACCGGCAGAGCAAAACATCGAGGAAAGACGTCCTTTGTTGAGCACCGCACATTTTTGCATCTCTACCACAGTTTCCATCGGTTATGGATATTCCTTGTTATGATGTTTCAGGTTTGTAATTTCATCACAGGGTTCCTTTTTTTTTTTTGTCTTTTTCTTTCTCGATACTCCTCAGAAGATGCTTATAGTTAATGCCTATCCTTGTGACCTGCTGTTGTTATTTAAGATGTCTGGTTATAACCTATTCTTTCGCTATTATTTGTAGTATGGATTATATCGTATTGAAAAAAGGTTCTCCTGCTACTACTCTAACAAAATTCTTTGCAGGCACTAGCCATAGTTGCGTTCAATAAAAAGGACCTTATTTCTAAGAAGACTTATCGTGAAATTCTCAGTTTGGGTCCAACTTTCGTCGTGATGAAGTTTTCTGAGAGTCAGTCTTTAACCTCATAAACTTTACTTTATCTTCGTTTATTGTTATGTATTAGTGAAGAAAAAACATATGGTTAATGTCAATAGGTGTTCTGGATGTTATCATGATGTATGGTGCCTATTCTACAACAAGACGGCTGGCTGTTTCTCGCATCTTTCTCCGTTTCATTTGGTTCAGCCTTGCTTCCGTCTTCATATCTCTCCTCTATGTGTATGTTAACATTCTTTTCTTGTAACCTTCTTCGGTTTTCATTTTGCATTTGCTATCTTCCTTATTTTTTGGGATAGCTTTTGCATTCCCTTGTTTGATAGTTCTTTCTATGAGCATGCAGGAAAGCACTTCAAGAACCAAATAATGATTCAGTCTTCTTTAAGCTTTACGTGATTGTCGTAGCCATCTATGGTGGTCTTCAGCTCTTCCTAAGTATCCTGATGCGTATCCCAATTTTTCACAGCATTTCTAATAGCTGTGACCGATTTCCTGTGATCCGATTCTTTAAGTGGATGCGCCAGGTACCGAGCCTCATATTTCTCTTTCATTTTTTATGCCTGAAATCTGGATCATTTCTTATGATCTCTGATGCTTGCTTGTTTGTTTTTTCAGGAGAGACATTATGTTGGCCGCGGCATGTATGAAAGGACATCTGATTTTATAAAGTAGTCTCTTTTCCTATTTTATATTAACTTTTGTTATCTATTTTCTGGAGACTTCAAAAGCTGATCTAGAAATATCTAACAACACAGGTACTTGCTATTTTGGATTGTCGTTCTGGCTGCAAAGTTCTCATTCGCGTACTTTCTTCAGGTTGGTGCTTCTAGTAGGAAGCATAATTTTGATATGTTGACAGTTGTACTGAAAATTGTGATTACGTGTGACACGTTAGATGCATAAAATACTACATATGTACCTCTGTTAATCAATAGTTCCGTTGTTATCATTTGATAAACATGGGAAAACACTTATTCTTCAATTGGATGAATTTGCAGATTGAGCCGCTTGTTGGCCCAACAAGGATGATAGTGAAACAGACCAATATTCCTTACTCCTGGCATGATTTTGTGTCAAAAAGTAAGTATGGGATCTGTAGATTTTGTTTAGTGAGTAGAGTTGACCATAGACATGGCTTTTTTCATGTAGGATGCTTAATTTTTGTTAGCCTACTGCTTGAAGGAGTGTGGTGTATTATGTTAGTTCTTTCTGGAATCGTACACCTATGCTTATTTGCATTATATGGTATCAAAGCCTAGCTCTATATATGTCAGTAAGGTCCGTCTAGGGATAGTATTAGCTCTACTATTGGGTTGCTTGCTGATAATTGTACTGATAATCTCGAAAAAGTCATTCTCCTGGTAAATGAGGCTTATTTTTCGTGTTAAAAGATTCTCATACTCTTAATATTTCTTTATCTGGATGCAGAAAACTATAATGCTCTGACTGTTGCCAGTTTATGGGCTCCTGTGGTTGCTGTAAGTTCAATACTCTTTATCTGATGGCTGGCACGTGTGTTGTTCTAGTTTTTGTTTGCAAATTACTGAATCAAAAAGTAGTAATCTCTGGAGAATCATTACAGTTTTGGGAAGATTTTGTTAACAACTATTTCACCACCCCAGATTAGGATGAATATTGCTACTGGGGTGGGGACAGTTTTTTTTTTTTTTTCTTTTGGTCAAAGGGTGGGGACAGTTAAGTTTTCCCTTATGGCATTCTAACTCTCTGTTTCATCTAACGCAGATATACCTATTAGACATCCATATATTCTACACCATTGTCTCTGCTTTTCTGGGGTTCTTGCTTGGTGCGAGAGATCGTTTGGGGGAGGTAAGTGTGGTTACACTTTTTGTTATGTAAATTTCAAAGGCCAGATAGAAAATTGTTATTACACTGTTTGTAAAAGGTTAGTCCTTACGTTTCTTTTCCTCTCCTTTCAATTTTCACAGATAAGATCTTTAGAAGCAATTCACAAACTCTTTGAGGAGTTTCCAGGGGCCTTTATGAAGGCTCTTCATGTTCCGCGTACCAATCGGTTAGTTTCCTTTCCATTTGTCTTCTAAAGACTTCATTTTTCCTGCATTATCTCCCCTTATCTTTGTTAAATACTAACATTATCTCTCGTCTTCATTGCCTCTTGCCTATAATTCAAAATCTTGTGCAGGACTTCTGATCCTTCTTATCAGGTAGTGATTTTTTCTCTCTCTCCTCGTTATGTAGCCTGTTTTACATTTATGAAATACTCGTTTCCTAAATGAATGTATGTTAAAAGGTTGTCCCCATTGAGTCAAGGCCACTGGCATGTTAGTTCTTTTTCTCACTCTTGTTGTTTGTTTTTGCATGTGATTATCAAATACAAAGACTGTGGATAAGAACAAAGTAAATGCAGCACACTTTGCTCCATTTTGGAACCAAATAATAAAAAGTCTACGAGAGGAAGACTACGTCACTGATTTGTAAGTGCTTTATGCTCCACAGTAACTATGCTTTGTCTAATGCTTTTAGCTTCTGCTTTGTCCATTTATCTCATTTGGTATCATTTTCTAGTGAGATGGAGTTGCTCCTGATGCCCAAGAATTCTGGTAGACTCCAATTGGTTCAGTGGCCTCTTTTTCTTCTTTCCAGCAAGGTGAGTTTGTTACTTTACCTGCTTCTGTATTAAAATTGAACGTTTTACTGTGGCTATCTGGCTAGCTTCATTGCTTTCCACAAAAAAACTGCATGTGAGGTTACTTCCTGGTGACAATTATTTTCTTATAATCTACTGCAGATATTATTGGCCAAAGAGATTGCTGCTGAAAGTAATTCGCAAGAAGAGATCCTGGAGAGGATTGAAAGGGATGAGTATATGAAGTATGCTGTTATAGAAGTCTATTACACTCTTAAACTTGTTCTAACAGAAACTCTGGAAGCTGAAGGGATGATGTGGTAATGTGTTTTGGTCCTAAAATTACTTACACAGTTTTTGCTTCATCAGAAAGATAATATTTATTGTGAATTTTGTAGGGTGGAAAGAATCTACGAGGACATCCAGGCCAGCATGAAGAATAGAAATATACATCATGATTTTCAGTTGAACAAACTCTCCCTTGTTATCACGAGAGTGACTGCGCTCTTGGGAATCCTGGTATTCTCATTGCCAGTGCTAATTTTGTCTCTGTCGTAAATGCTTTTACTGAACTGGCGCTTAATTATTATATTAGTAATCTTCATGAAGCTTAGATTATTGTGAATTATACTTCCTAACCTATTAGTGTGAGAAGTTTGCCGTAGTTTCTTGACTGCTATCAATTGGATGGAGCATTATTTTCAGTTTTCTTTACTTGCATGATTTTTTTTATTTGATATTAAGTTGTGCTCATGTCCATGTACAGAAAGAAAACGAAACACCAGAGCATGCAAAAGGGGCCATCAAAGCACTTCAGGATCTCTACGATGTTATGCGGCTAGACATATTAACCGTTAATATGAAGTGATTTGGCTGTGTTTTCTGCAACATCCCAATCGGTCTATACTTTTTCCCGTTTGATATTTTTCCAACTATATGTTGCTCTGTGTAGGGGTCACTACGAAACGTGGAGCATATTAACTCAAGCTTGGAATGAAGGTCGGCTTTTTACAAAGTTGAAGTGGCCCAAAGATCCTGAGATGGTATGATGATGATTCTTGTTGTCAAGGCTATTGGGTTTCTCATTTATTTTCCTTCAGTTTGATAATTCTCTATGATTTGCAGAAAGCCCTTGTCAAAAGATTGTACTCCTTATTCACCATCAAAGATTCTGCAGCACAATGTCCTAGAAATCTTGAGGCCAGACGCAGGCTGCAATTCTTCACCAACTCGCTTTTCATGGATGTGCCACCACCAAAGTCTGTCCGCCAGATGTTGTCCTTCAGGTATTTCTTTCTCCATACTTTCATCATATTATTCATAAAAGCTCCTCACAAGCTTACTGTCTTCATTTGGACTTTGTTGTCAGTGTCTTCACTCCATATTACTCTGAGGTGGTGCTGTACAGCATGAAAGAACTCACTACGAGAAACAAGGATGGAATATCAATCTTGTTCTACCTTCAGAAGATATATCCAGGTATATCGGCCTTGGGAATTCCTTAAAAACAGTTATCGACTCCTGTCTAGCTTCTTATGGTTCTTTCTATAAATGATTTCTGTGCTTAGTTGTGTTACCGTTATGGATAGGTGTCTACATTGTTTCTCATCAGTATTTGATATGTTGCAGATGAATGGAAAAATTTTCTTGCGCGGATAGGACGGGATGAAAATGCATTGGAAGGTGATCTACTAGATAATGAGACAGACGTTCTTGAACTTCGATTTTGGGCTTCTTACCGTGGACAAACCCTAGCTAGAACAGGTCATAAATGAATTTCTACACCTTTTCTTTTCTTGGGGATGCACTATTCACTTCACGATTTCACATCACTTGTCAGCTGTTCTCTTGCATATATATTTCTGTGTTTTTCCTTACATTTTATCTGGCTTTATACCTGCAGTTCGTGGGATGATGTATTATAGGAAAGCCCTCATGCTTCAATCTTATCTTGAAAGAAAGACTGGAAGAGGTAAGAGGCTAAGAGTTTTTTTATGTATATTATTTTTGGCCAAGCTTTTTCTTAGGCTACCTCACTATTACAGATGAGTCTGGTGGTAATGAGGCAACGGATTCTGAAGGATTTGAGTTATCTCCTGAAGCAAGGGCCCAAGCAGATCTAAAGTTTACATATGTTGTCACATGCCAAATATATGGAAAACAGAAAGAAGAGCAGAAACCTCAAGCTGCTGACATTGCATTGCTAATGCAAAGGTACGAAGGGTTTCTCTGTTAGTTAAGAAGATGGGCTTTTCTATCTCATGTCTAGAGCTTCTGCTATCATTCTGTTATGAATATTGTTTTACCAAGGTAATCACTTTACATTCTCTTGTCAGAAATGAAGCCCTTCGCATTGCTTATATCGATATTGTTGATACTCCAAAAGATGGTAAATCTCAAACAGAATATTATTCAAAACTTGTGAAGGCCGACATCAGTGGCAAGGATAAGGTAAACTGTGATTCTCTGTAAACCGAGTGGCCACTTTGTTTTGGTCTTATTATTTTGTTATATTGAATAGCCACTTATTTTTCTTTTTCTGGTTATGCAGGAAATTTACTCCATAAAGTTGCCTGGGGACCCGAAACTTGGGGAAGGAAAACCTGAGAATCAAAACCATGCCATTGTGTTTACCCGTGGAAATGCAATCCAAACAATTGATATGAATCAGGTTAGTATGCAACTTTTTTTCCCATCTTTCGAGACTAATGGGGTTTGTTAAAGTTAAGTTTCTCTGGACATACAATTTAGTAGATTGGAAATCTAGGCTTTGTAAAGAATATAAAGAATTACAGGTTCAAATTGTATATTTTAAAAAATTAAGATAGACAGTGAGGACAACAGTGGTTCATAGCTCATACACATGTCTAGTTGAGACATCTTACTGTAAACGATGTCTTAGAATTGGATAATCCAACTTAAACTTATCATGTGTTGCTATAGTTTGATTTGGTTAGCCGAGCATTATTCAATACCTTGTCCAATCCATGTAGGTTGGATGTATTGACTGGATTTTCTCATAATACTAGAAAACTGAAAGTATCACTAAGTGGAATTTTACTTTAGCAAAACTTAAGCTTATGCGACCCTTGAATAATATGTAACAGATTTTCGCTTTCCTTAGACCAGAGTGAAATGTTCCCAAATCTAACTAAGCTCAAATTTGTGTCCAAAATAATGTGGAGTTCAGTAACAAACAGTGGTTCCTAATCCAATTTCTAAGTTTGAAGTTCAAACTTAAACACATAACTCGGGAGTAGGAATACATCAATTTCTTTCACTAACAGAGAATGGTTTATAACTCAAAAGCACAAACTGATTTCATTTGAGTTTGGAGTTCGACATATCATCACATGTGAATGTACCTGAATCTTCTATCATGTGTACATGCCTGCTTTACATTCCTTATGTTTTTATATGAGAGATAAATGCATCTTCATACTCTAGCATCATGTTCAATTGTTTTTTTTCCCATTATTTGTTAGGATAATTATTTTGAAGAAGCCTTGAAGATGAGAAATCTTTTGGAGGAATTCGATCGGGACCATGGAATTCGACCACCTACCATTCTTGGAGTTAGGGAACATGTATTTACTGGAAGGTGTGAACCAGATATTTGTTATCTATTTTCTTATTGTCTATATATGTATATATCGCCTAACATACTGGGCTGTGACAATATGCAGTGTCTCCTCCTTGGCCTCTTTTATGTCCAATCAAGAAACCAGCTTTGTAACTCTAGGTCAAAGAGTATTGGCTAAACCCTTAAAGTAAGCTACCACCAATAAGTTTGATTTTCCTTGAACAACTTGAACCCAGATGGAATTCTTATTCTCTCATTTCTGAATTCTAGGATCCGTATGCACTATGGTCATCCAGATGTCTTTGACAGAGTTTTCCATATTACACGTGGTGGTATCAGCAAGGCCTCTCGGGTTATCAATATTAGTGAAGATATTTTTGCTGGTAATGCTTCAAAACTGTCTGGTCTTGCAAAACCATAAAAAAACACACGAGTGGTGAAAGTAAAATTCCTGAATTGCCATTTTGACTAAATTTCTTCGGCACTTGATTGGTGTTCAGGTTTCAACTCAACTCTACGTCAAGGGAATGTTACTCATCATGAGTATATTCAGGTCTGTACTTTTTAACTCTTTACAATTAAAACAATAAACGATGTATATTCATTAATTCTATTAACAGGTGGGCAAAGGGCGAGATGTTGGGCTCAATCAAATAGCTCTGTTTGAAGGGAAAGTTGCTGGTGGGAATGGTGAACAGGTTCTTAGTCGGGATGTTTACCGACTTGGCCAGCTCCTTGATTTCTTCCGAATGATGTCATTCTACTTTACAACTGTTGGCTTCTATTTCTGTACAATGGTATGTGGACCCTCAATATAGTCATGATGATTTGATTCACCTTTCACCATAGTTTTCAAGTTGACACCTGCCTCCAGAATGTTTTCCTGGTTCAAATAAATAGTGCAGTCTCATGGTTTCTCAGTTTACCTCCATAACAGTACTTACAGTTACAGTTAAATCTATAAAAGAAGTTTATAACAAGTCTTGCATTATTGATTTCTGTGGGTCTCTTTATGTTTACCCTCTGTTTCTCCAGCCGTAACTTATAAGGTCTTAGTTTCTTCAAGTATTGTTTCCGGGAACTAATGCGGATGAACTGACATTTACATGTCCTCTTGCAGTTGACGGTCCTCACTGTGTATATTTTCTTATATGGGAGGGCATATCTGGTAAGCATAGTTTCCTAATGTTGGTTATGAGGCATTATCATGAATGCTTATCGTAAGATTTATTCATGTTTATACCCATGAATCCTTATCTCATAAGATTTGTGTTTGATAGGCACTTTCTGGAGTTGGAGCTACTATTAGAGAAAGAGCGATTCTTCTGGACGATACTGCACTTAGCGCTGCCCTGAATGCTCAGTTTCTGTTTCAGATTGGTGTCTTCACTGCTGTGCCAATGGTTTTGGGCTTTATATTGGAACAAGGTTTTCTTCAGGTAATGGTTTTGCACCATTTTAGTCCTACCATAGTGTTATTCCTTATTTTCTGATATTATTGACTGGGAAGCGTGTCTTTTTAAATGTTTCCTTGGAGACTGACATGTGTTCTGTGTTGTGATGTTTTGTGTAGGCCATTGTCAGTTTTATAACAATGCAATTTCAGCTGTGTACTGTCTTCTTCACATTTTCACTTGGCACAAGAACCCATTATTTTGGACGGACTATTCTCCATGGTGGTGCAAGGGTAAATTCTCATTCTCGGTTAATAAATCTCTCTTATATTGTCTGGAATGTGAAACAAACAATGTTTGTCAACAGTACCAAGCCACGGGAAGAGGCTTTGTCGTAGAGCATATCAAATTTTCTGAGAACTACCGGCTCTATTCCAGAAGTCATTTTGTCAAAGCGTAAATCTCCTCTTATTCTCTTTGTTTCTTATGTATACGGAATTTTCATTGATATGCTACTTTTTTTTATTGGTTTTCTCTAGAATGGAGGTTATTCTCCTATTGGTTGTCTACCTCGCATATGGAAATGATGAAGCTGGTGCGGTTTCCTACATTCTCCTGACGGTTAGCAGCTGGTTTTTGGCTGCTTCTTGGCTTTTTGCTCCGTACCTGTTCAACCCAGCTGGATTTGAGTGGCAAAAGTAACTAGTGCTTTCTTTATCTATATATTTCTCTTGATTAACATGTTCTCTCATTGAGCGAGCTCTGTTTTCTGCTTTTCAGAGTCGTGGAGGACTTCAAAGAATGGACAAACTGGCTCTTTTACAGAGGTGGAATTGGTGTGAAAGGAGGTGAAAGCTGGGAAGCATGGTGGGAAGAAGAACTGGTATGAACTCCCAAGTCCCAGCAAACCTTTTTTGTTTCTATTCCTTGAATATTTGTTCTTGCTTGTCTGTCAATGAGCAAATTTGGTAAATAATAGAATCTAATTATATATTGTGCGGGAACAGTCTCACATTCGGACCTTGAGCGGGAGGATAATGGAGACTATCTTAAGTCTAAGATTCTTCATCTTCCAGTTTGGTATTGTCTACAAACTGAATCTACAAGGATCGGATACATCAATTGCGGTAACAATCTTTGATTTCTATACCTTTAATGCAATTTGTTGTGAAAGCAGCTACTTACTTATACATCTCTGCAGGTGTATGGTTGGTCATGGGCTGCATTTGCGATAAGCATACTTCTTTTCAAGGTCGGTATATTCCACCAGCATGTTTCATTTTCCAATTCTGTGACTAAATTGCAATAACATCTCCCCTTTGTTTGAAATATAGGTGTTCACCTTCAGCCAGAAGATTTCTGTCAACTTCCAGCTTTTGCTGCGGTTTGTTCAAGGCCTTGCCTTACTGGTGGCTCTAGCTGGCATTGTCGTAGCGGTTGTGCTCACAGACTTATCAGTGACAGACATATTCGCTTGCGTGTTGGCTTTCATACCAACAGGATGGGGAATTCTTTCGGTAAGCTTCCTTTCTTCTTTCTCACCTCTAACAACTTCAGTTTGTTAAATCTCTCTTGATGTTGTAGATTGCGTGTGCTTGGAAGCCGGTTATAAAGCGAATCGGGATGTGGAAATCGGTCCGGTCACTTGCGAGGCTATACGATGCAGGAATGGGAATGCTCATCTTTCTTCCCGTTGCTCTCTGCTCGTGGTTCCCGTTCGTCTCGACCTTCCAGACACGTATGATGTTTAACCAAGCCTTTAGTCGTGGTCTCGAGATCTCTCTTATCCTCGCAGGAAACAATCCCAATTCTGGTCTTTGAGATTTCCAGTAGCTATACCTCTTTTGTTTCTGTTTTGTCAAAACACATTTGCTTACAAATTATTGAGTGTAGCAGCAAAAGATATGAGCCTAATTGTAGTTTTAGGGATTTTAAGATTATGTTGTATTCTTTGTGTGTAACTTCAATACATGTTTGCAAATCAGATTGAATGTTTTTTCGTTCTTCATCGCGACGTAGCTGTGTAAACATCAGGAAATAGATAGAAGCAAATATGAATCTAATGTTCAAAACCTGCCTTGTGATGCAAACCTTCATCAAACCGTAGCAGCAAGAGCCTTAACAAAATAAAATGAGTTAGGGATTGTAAGCACATGATCAACCCACTCAACAATTCCCCAAATTTCACGGCTTTCGCGTCTTATTTCAAGTTCAATCTCAGCACACCAAATCATACTCTTAGTGCGACAAGAAGAAGTATTGTCCCACAAAATCACCATCTTTCCGCCATAATCAGCCAATTTAACCCGAGTACTAAAATCTTGAGGGAAGTCAAGTAATCCAACCAAACCCTTCAAAATTCTCCACTTTCTTACCTCAATGTCATACCATCTAAGCCCTCCGTGAGAAGCAGAATACAAAACATTTTCTATCACGCAATAAGTATCTTCTGAAACCATATGGACACCCATCTGTCCATCAACCATGTCCCATCTACCTTCTTTGGAATCGTACGCAATATCTCTTTCCCTGGTCGTCACGTAGAACTTTCCATCGATACATGCGCTTCTGTTGAAAAAATTGATCTTTTTTTCGCTGCAAGGGAAGGGCACATGATCCCAAGTTTGGGTTTTTGTGTCCAGCACTTGGAACGACGAGTTCATGATGCCTATGTATCCTGCTACAAATATCTTTTCATCAAGGACGCTAGCAGAATATAGCCATTGATTCCCTGGGAAGCTTGTAACCTTGCACCACGTGTGAGACGTGCAATCAAGAACCGAGACGCTAGCTCCAATGTTGTAGATACTAGAACCAACCGCCACGAGACCCGAAGCATCGGCGGGAGGAGAGTGGGGAATTGGGACTTTAGCTAAAACATAACCCCTTGACTTCTTCGTGCCATTGGTTAGGGTTTGATTAGGTTTACGACAGAGGGTGAACCAGCTAGGTTTCGAATCAGAATCTAATTCTATGCACACATAGAGACAACTCTCAGTGTGGCCCAAGAGTGACCGGACCTTGTAAAGCTCCGGTGAAACAAGGAGAGATTGAAACCTCTTTGAGACGAGGGAGAGACTTGTCGGATAGTATAACCTTGAGACACGTGCGAGGCAGTTCGAAAGCAAATCTTCCGGAAGTGACGTCAGCGTCAGCGACGACTCCTTCCTCTTTTCCTGTTCCGGGGACGACATTGACGGAGACGAAATCGTTTTAGGATTATTTTTTGTATTAGTCTTTTATTAAGGAAGAAGATACCCATTAGGTTCAACAAAATAGTTGGGCTTTAATTATGGGACGTTACAAAATTGCAAGACTTTGATATTTTTTATTTAAAAAAAAAAACAGACTTTGATAATTTTCTCGTAGTGATTTAAGAGCTGAGAGGCTAAGTAAGACCGAGACTCAAGAGATTTGGATTCTTTCGTCGGTTGACGACATTTTAGATTCCTTTCTTCTTCTTTTTTGTCACGATTAGATTCTTTTCAATATATAATAATGAATTAATTGACATAATGCCATAGAGAAACCAAAAAACCAAAGTGTTTACGAGAATGACTTGAGTCTATAATAATCTGCATCAAAAAACGACTTGCATCTTTTAATGATCGAGTCTAATGCCGATGCTACTACAATGATAATGCAAGTAGTAAACAATGGATGCTATCGACACGGCTTCAAAATTTGCGACTTAATTGCAACCAAAAAGGGAGTCGTTACTCCAAATGACGTCTACCTCAGTCGTTAAATTTAGTTGCTTTTTAAATGAAATTTTTGCCACTATCTTGAGACTTCAAATTTATATAATTTTGGTACTGAGTGGCAAAATGGTAGCATATATGTTTGAGTGCACAATTTTCAATTTGAGGTTTAGATTTCTTTCATCAAGATGAGGTTTGCGTTTTGGAACAAAATTTTAAAATGTGATATTCTAGGATCGTTTCTTAAAGAACACTAACATGGGATCCATGATATGATTTCCTAGATCAGACTTTGTGCTGCATATATATGGTTATTAATAATCACTTATTATTAATGTCTCATTTTTGTATTTAATTGTCGGCTTGTTTAACATATTTTTTATAAAAAAACGTGGGATACTGGGATCCATGCATAAAATATTAAAATATGAATTTAATTTTATTGTTATTATTATTATTATTATTATTTTTGAATTTCATTATTAATAAGTACAACATAGATAAGATAGCAACCCTGAACCCCCACACAGATATCTATGCATACGTGTATCACAGCAGAAGAGTTGATGAGTCCTCTATTCCATTCGACATGAGGTATTGGTCAATTTCTTTAGTGACCTCCACAAAGAACTGAAGCAATTTCTCTGGGTGGCCCACTTTCTCATCAATCCTCTCGTACTTCAAGTTCCATTTCACAACACTTCCTTCTTCCTTAAGGCTCAGTTTCATCGTTTTCAAGAAGCTCTTGTACTCTTTCTTCAGAGGTCCCTCTAACACTCTCCATTGTATTACATTCTTCTCCGTATCCATCGCCTCCACCTTATCCGTCGACACTCTTGGCTCTCCATCTGCACCAAAAACGCAATATTTTCAAACCTAAATGTTTATTAATTTCATATCTATATACTATAATGTTTTGACATATTAATTACCAAGAACTAATTTCCACAAGAGTGTGCTTCCAACTTTCTCCCACTCTCCTTCGAGAAGGTCACATCCCTGAATGTAGCGAGGCGTGGCTTTCCACACATGCTGTGATCTGGCAAACTTGTGGAATTTATGAGCCGGAGTTTTGATTTCCACATCTACCTCAATCTCTTCCTCTACCATTCGGTTTTGTTTCTCTTCAAAAAGAATTATATAATTAATTGAAATGTAATGAGAATGAGAGTGGTAGTGATTCCCTTTGAGTTCCTAGCTCCTTTTATAGAGACAATTAAGAGAGGATGGATTTGACAAGATAAACGTGGCGGACTACTGATCAAAAAATATATTTATCTTTTTGTCGTGGTCAGAATATTTTTACAAAATATGATATACTTATATATTGACGTGTGTCACTTTTTGTATTTGATAGGCATTTTTTATAAATAAAAAATATCGTAGGATCCATGCATTAAAAATGATATTAAAAAAATCATGTTAAGATTAGTTAGACATGGACATTCGGGTTCGGGCTTGCAAATGTGCAAACATAACGCTGATAATGCTTTAAAAACCAATCAAAACCAAGCACAAGAGTTAATTAAGTGATGAGAGTTATGTGTTTTGGCCCTTATGGCTAGGTATGATTTAGATCATTTACTATGGGCTAATCTATTTCCATGAAACTAACTTTTATTAATCACTTCTTTTAGCTAAAATTTTGTCTGCAATTAAGAGATCAATAAGCATTAGAAACAAGTCTAATCAACCTACAAACACCTTAACTACTGGTGTTCATTGGGTAAGAGTAATTTGTTCATTTGAAACTTATCTAGACATATATCATCAATGAAATGTATAGACCTCTAAACTTGGTTAGCTACTCAAAATATAGCATCAAAACCAAGGATTTCTTGATTATTTAACCTCTCTCTCCCCCCCCCCCCCCACAAAAAACATCAAATCCAAGTGGGTTTAATCAAGTATTGATCTAAGTTTCGGTTCGGTTTAGTTTAATTTTAAACTCAAATTAATTTTGATGATAAGTGTCAATTGGTTATTAGCACAAATTTATACCCACATCGAATCGGTTATTCCGAGTTAGGACGGGATTCCGGTTAGGAAAATATGCCAGTCCTAATTAAATCTCAACCATCAACTTGGAATGTTACGAATCTAAAGACCCATCTAACAGAATAGAAATTCAGGGATGTTACGAATTTAAACCATCCCAAATCTCAGTCTCAAACAATTTGTTTTAGTCTGGGCTCAGATATCCGTATGTATATAAAAGCCCATATAATCTAAAGACCCATCTAACAGAACAGAAATTCTCAAACGCTGCAAAGAATCCCTGAGTGAAGCAGAAGGTTCTAGTCGGCAGGTCTCAGAAGTCTACAACGCCTACCGTTAGCATTTACGAGAAAATTCAGAAAATCTCTAGAATCCGTTAGAGCCTAACCAGAGAACGAGAGCGATGGCGATGGCGATGGCGGGAGACGAAAGTCGGAGGACTATCAGACTTTTCTGTCCATCCGTATCGAAGATGATTGACTGGGTTGCTTGCAAAGATCAGAAACTGGACTTCGGGTCCATTGCCGCAGCTTTCGGGCTCGAACCATCGACGGTGAAACTCAATGGCCACTTCGTAAGCAGAGGTATTGACCTAATCGCTCCTAGCGTGACGTGGCAGTCTCTGCTCGCTTTCTTCTCCGCTAAAGGCTTGTCTACTGGGAAAAACGAATCCGATGCGCTCCTCGTCGACGGCAAGCTCTCTAAAGTCGGTTCCAAAAGTGAGTTTCCCTAGAAAATTCAAGAAAATTCGAATCAAATCTTTTTTAATCAACTGTAATTCCTGTTGATTTCCCAGGAGCACGTTTTGATCCTCAGGAGGACTTAACCAGCAACGATCTTGGTCAAATCAGAAGCAAGAAGTTGAAAAATAAGTGTTCAGGTATATGAGAATTTCGTCGCACATTTTGTAGTCTTGAGTATTTTCTTTCTGTTTTTAATCGGAGACTCGGAAACCTGATTTTGGTTTTCATCAGTTGGAGAATCTCAGGTCTCTGGATGCAACAAGAGAAAGCTATTATCGTCTCAAGATACGAACTCGCTCAAGAAACTAAAACTCAACATGAATGATAACTTTGGTAAGATTCCAGTATGATATTTTCTTTTTAAAACTCTAATAAAACTCCAGTAAGATCTCTTCTTTGATATACTATGGTGTTCAAAGATGTTGCAGGAAGACAAGGTGGAGGTTCGCCGTTGAAATGCAGTTTCATGAGTAATAATGGTCTAAAGAGGATGAGAGAAGATGATCTGATTGCTTCTGTATCTTGTAAGAAGATAAAGTGAACAAGGAGAATGTAGAAATAGAGCAGCTTGTAATAGTTTTTTTTTTTTTTGTCTCTAAATGCAAAATTCAAATTCTAAGAGCAAATCTTACAGGGTCCAAAATTGCCTTTGTTGGTACATATGGTACAAAGTGGTGTTTCTCTTTAAAAGTTTTTTTTTTTAGCCTACTTGTCCGTGGAAAAATATTGCCATGCTGCTGCAGCTCCTGCAACTAATATGATTTTGAAAAGAAGTTTACTTGAAAAAACCGAAGATTGAGCTTCAGATGATGATGATGATGGTGGTGCTTCGATTGGTCTCCCTCTAATCTTGGCTATGAATCTTGATAATAACTGCTTGAGCTTACCTCCTTTCTTTCCTGCTGGAGAAAACAGAACAATCATAAACTTATAATTAGAATCAAGGTAGATTTTCTCAACTGGCTTTTAGAGCATTTGGTGACTAACCTTGGTTTTTGAGAAACCTTTCTTCTTCACCGATTCGTCTGCGGAGAGCATTGAGCAATGATCCGAAGTACAATGCGAAGACAGTACAAGTGATCGTGATTACGTTGTAAGGCATGCTAAAATCAGGGGTTGTCAAAGGTACGAGCAATACTTCCGTGTAAGAGCGCATTAAGGATTTTTCCTGCAACGAACCAAGAAGACAACTGAAAATTAGTGTATTTGAATTAGGGGAAAAAGACAGAAACTTTTAAGTGTTTATATCAGTTCTCTACCTTAAATTTTGACAACAAGGGTGATTTGCTGACTTCTTCTTTGAAATCTAAACTTGCGTGATGACTTGGAAAGCTTATCAAAGCGGATGGAATGTCGAATCCTTGATTAGCATCAGGAGGATACTCATCTATATGTAGAAAACCCTGTTGAACAATTTTAGGAAACAAAAGGCTCAAGATCAATTGGCGATCAGATTATGGTTAATGACGAAAAGTAGATATGGAAAGTATGAAGAGCAAAAGATCACCTTATCATATTCTATAGATATGGCTGCAGATTTCACTGCGCATGGTAATTCCAGCATCATCTCCATCATGCCAGATGAGACCTTATCCGTAGATGGTGAGACATTTATCTTCTTTAGGACCTCATTGCCTGTCTTCTGTTGTTGGTCCACAAAGATTTGTAGAGTATGATAGTAAACCTTCACATACCATGGGAAGATCTGGAATATGTTAGCTTTTATTGTACAGCGACCATCATCGGTGCCTGATAACTTCTCCTTCTGCGATTCTGTCGCTTTTAACAAGATTGCTATTGCACCTCTTTCGTTCCCGCTTCCCATCAAAAACCGACTTGCGTGTAATGGAGCTTGTTTGAATGACCACTTTGAAGGAAGCTTCCAAGTAAGGCCAAGATTAAACGGCTGGCTGTCGCTAGATTTTTCAATATCGTAGATAAAAAGAAAGCTGTTCATTTCTCGACGAATCCTGTCTGGCTTTACGGACAATTCGAATTCCGAGTTCTTCCAGAGTTTTTCTGGATCGATGTTCTTTAGTTCATGACCGGAAAGACCCTCCAATTGAAGATATACATTACTCGACTTTGCAAGAACACATCTCCCAACTACTTCTCTCCCAAAGAGGGAGCTGAGAGACCAACTTGGCTGTTTATTTGTCTCACCAGAAATAGTGTCAGGCTGAAGAACAACAGTGAGAGTCTGCTCTAGCTTTATCCCAGAACCTAATCCTTCTTCACCTGATTCAACAGTGGATAAGTGCAATCTCTGAGAATGATAATACCCTCTGTAAACAGATGGCCTATTCATTAATGCTGAAATTCCATCCTTGTCTCTACACGGAAGCAGCTTTAGCCACGGGGTCAAGTTCTCCGTGCAAACAGCTTCACGTGGCAGTGAACCATATCTCAGCTTGTCTGAATTTGGCCCGAACCCCCATGTAGGAGCCGCATATGAAGTAGAAGATTCTAGAAAGTTGATGGAAGCACAAAAAAGCCCTGACAGTGCGTGGGTTAAGTTCTTCCAAGAAGTGTCAACCTGAGACTGAGGAACATCAAACACAGCCCATAGCTCGACCCCAACAGGCTTCGCGTTCATACTTGATAGCGGGTCTAATCCTCCCCAGTGTTCATGGTTCCAACGACCCTGAGTGAAAGATAGTTCCATCTCCTTGACTCGAAATTTCTGAACCTGTTTCAGAATTCATCTTTCAGATATTACACTAAATCAGGTAAGAAGTCACACAACTTTTCAATTAATTTTTTTCTAAGATTTTAGACCACCAATTTTCAAATTGAAAAAGATCAACCAGAGAAGAGAGCAAATTTGAGACGACCTAATTGCTTTCGAGCTGCTATTTCCGCTTCCAGGCAAACGAATAAGAAAAATTTCCTCCCTAATAACTAAGCTCGATACATCTTCCGGGAAAAGAAAAGAGGTTATTACCAACTGAGAAATAGCTTTCGGGAAGAGATGGTGATGGCGGCCATGGGAGTTTGACGGAGGAGCTAGGTTCTCGAAATGGAAGTGAGCTAACACTTTCCGATCAGGCAAAGGCTTCAACAGCAATTCCTCGGTGAATTCTTCAACTTCTTTTGACTCAAAAGCGATCGCAACAAAAACTGATTGCAAAATTAACAAGGAGATCCAGGATAGAACAAGTCTTGCCATAATCGGATCCACCACTTGTATTGTTACTGCGGATCGGGCATTACGGAGTAGATCCCAGCTGAACTCCGGCGAGGAGAAATGAGTGGATGCCTAAACGCTGAAATACTAATAGCGGCGATTAGCGAATGAAGTAAACCAAAATCCAAAAAAGAGGCGAATGGAATAAGGAATTTTAAAGATCAAAGACGTGACATCCGTTATTATTTACTCACCCAAAAAATAATAACAGCAGCTTCCAGTTTTATTCAAAGCTGATCCATCCAAATTCGACAACATTTTAATGATTTTACAAATTATGATGTATATGACAATGTAACAGCTTTTATTCATTTCAAGACCGTTTTATTCAAATGAAGATATTATATGACAACATTTGAATGATTTACATATTATCACTATGTTTTTATTAATATCATAAATTTTATTGTATTTTATTAAAAGCTTTTCTTATTTCTTATATATAATATTAGTGGTGACCCGCCTTTGATTGAACTCTTTTGTGAAGGTCTTTGTGGTCTCAACCTTATTCGCAAAGTAAAAATGAGTTTTGAATGTCATATTCAGAGAAAGTTTACCTACGACAGTTTAATGGGTAAAAAAATCTCGAAGATTGCAAAATTGTAATTAAATTTTGTATTATGTTATCTATATACTAAAACCTATAATCGTCATTTATAAATACTTAACTTTATAATTATAAATTCAACCACTCATGTACAAAAGTGATGATCAACTCGTTTTTCTTCTAACGTAAAGACTTAATATCTGATAAATTTTTAAAATGTTAAAACTGATTTTAAAAGTAGTACACTCAAAATGTTGAATTCTACAATTAAATTCTCCTATAATCGAGTACACAAATCATGACTTACGGTAATGATTTTGCTACTACAAAAAAAGTCTAAACCATTAGTTAAACATGTGAACACTAATCAACAAAACTTGGTGTAAAAAGATTAAAAAAGTAAGTGTTTATCGCAGAGGATCTATATATATATATATATATATATATTATAAAGTTATTTATACTCTCTTCTTATAAAGCCCCATCATCAATTGAGCTTCGCGCGGTATTTTATATTATTGTATATCTATATTAGTAGAATCTCAGCGAAACAAAAGTTTTACTTGAATTTTGTGTTTCAAAAATATTCTTAATCTATAGTAAGTACATAAGATTTCGAAATTTAATATATAGTTTTGAATATTTTTTATGTAGTTGATAAAATAAATTATTATGTAACATAATACAATACATATATATTTTATCATTAGTTGATATACTCATATAACCTAAAACACTACAATCATACATCAAATGCTCATAACAAAGTACAATTCAATCGAATCACGTAAAACCCGATTTAAAAATCGGAATCAATTTACTCCTACAAATATTCTCCATCATTTTCATAATAAAGAGAGATAGAGCTCTCAATAGATTCAAATCATACGTTTAAGAAAAACTCATACGTACACTTAGCTTTTATGGAATTTGAGTTGAATGTCTATTTATCAAACACTGATCCCCTTATGGATGCGTCCAAACTTCTTCCAATAGACCTTGAGCATTCTTTTCTCTCTTTAAATACTTCCTACACGAGATATTGAACCATATACACCACTTTTGACCTGGTTAGACCTAACCTCCATTTCATTTTTCATGTTTATTATTTTTCTATCTGAATTATGGTATCTTTTATACTTCTCGCTCGTACTCCCAAATATTTTCCCTTACATGTTATCTTAATATGCTTCTTGTAACATACATTAATTCTTGCATATCACATCAAAGGTTAAGGTCTTTTTCAAAGTTTTTCAAAAGCTCCTAAAAGCATCTCTTAATTAAACGAAACGTCATCCAACATGGCCGAGGATATATATTTTACCATCGAAATAAGTGCTTTTTTACCTCCAAAGGTTGAACCACTCATCTCTGAGTTTCCTGAATCCTACAAATTTGAAGTTACTGGTTGAACATAACCAACTTAAATCAACCATCTTGCGAATTCCAAAAAAATTTCTTGAACAATGACGAACCACTATTTTTTGATGTGTAATAATAAATATATTAAAACTAAAAAATAAAATAAGAAGTTGATTACATGTAAAGATTTTTATAAAATTTTATATATATCCACATAATTTGTTTTTGATGTTATTAATTTACAAATTCAAACTAATGTATATTAAATAAGATTAAATGTTCATAAGAATTAATTTTTAATAAATTTAATCATAAATTTTCTACATTTATGAGCTTCAAAAATTTTAAGAGATAAAATATAAAAAAATGAAAATGATTTTATGAGGTGTCATAATTTGGTGTGTTGAATTGATGAGGTGAAATCATGAGAAGAGAGAACCAATAACTTTATATATATATCGATTTAGAATCCATACAAGTAATGACTGAGGACGCAAGAGGGATTGATTCCTACGATGCCTAGGTCGAGGACGATACTTCGCTTGGGTTCTACTTTAGACATTGCTTCCTCGACTAACTTATTTCTTTACAAAGACAACCAACTATGGCTGGAGATTTCTCGCCCCCCCCCCCCTCCTTATGTTATGTTTTAATGCCCCTTTGTAGCATTAAACTGTTTATGACGAAAAATTTAAATTCACTCAAAGGTTGAATTTTGTGGGTATTGTTCATTGAGGAGCTTAAGATATGATAGGTTATTGGTGAACTTGAGTAAAGTATTCGGCTGTTGAACAACAAATCTATCTTAAAATAACTTATGTTGACATTTTTTTTCTTCAAATCCTAATACATGATTCTTATTTTTTAAGAAATAACATAATCAAGATCGCCTTCGAAAAGAATAAAAATGGTTTATCGTTGCAAATATTGTATGACGAACAAGTTAGAGTGAGTCAACGTGATTGAGAAAGTGAGTATTTAATTTTGGGTATGGTTGAGAAGTGATCTTAAACTTAGTAAGTTGTTAGATGAGCTGAAGAAGAGACTTGAGGAAAGTATTTCTCATTATGTAGCTGAAACTATGTGAAAGGCGAATACGATCGACAAAACTGTTCATGATTGAAGATTTTGGTTAAGAATACACGGAAGAAAAATGTTGATTCAGACGAAAGGTTTTAGCTTCTACTTAACGTGAATTGAACCGTGTACGTTGATTATCACTCCTCGTATATGTCACTCTACTAGTCTAGTATCATATATGAAGTGACTCGACAGAATAACATGATGAGATTTTAGCGACCATCTTCTTTCACTGGAAGCACTAAATGAGTATTTATAAAACAATGTCAAACCTAGGTTTCGATTTGATGTAGTCATGTTTCACCATCCTAGGGTTAAGAGACTAATTGAAATGTGCTTTCTTCTACCACTGCAATGTGATGTGCTAATTAAAAATCAACAAAATATTTCAACCTCTAGAATGAAGTTACGTTATGTCTATTAAAAATATATTTCATGAATACAACATTCAATCAAATACCGAAAAATCGCACCACAATCTAACTATCTAAACACTGATTAGATTTCAAATGATTTTTTAGAAAAAGACACTTCTACTTCAACTTTACAAAATACGTTATGATGATTAAAAAAGAACATCAACCAAAAGGTAAATCTAAAAATTAATTTGTATATCACACTTTAATCATTCTGGACATATACGAGATAATTTTCATTAGTATTTGGACATATTAAATGAATAACACCACAATTTTTTTTTAAAGGACCTGAAAAATCAATGATAGAATAAAACTTTTAACAATTAGATATCCAATAATGTCCTATTACCCAAAAAAACAAACTAGTAAGCACTAAACAGACCATACTCTATTTAATATATCGAGTAAGTCAGAAAGGCACAAAACATGATGCTTGCTTAGATTTCTCCACCATAGAATGTCAGAACAGTAATTTACTTATAACCAAAAACGTCACTGTGTAAAACTATGTATCTTCTTACGGTTGCGAGATATATGTATGACTAGTGAGTCATCATTTATTTAACGATAATGACTATTTATTTATACCTTATTGTCCCAAAATTACCCCGACGCCAACACTAAAAAACAGGAAGCCGAAACCCGCCCACTACTATGAAAAGCTCCGCCACCACCCTGTGAAAACGATGACGTTTCACGACGATTCTATCATCATCTTCCTTCTGCTCCTCTGCTTTCTCTTTCCGGCAAGCTTCTCCGCCGATTACAGCTATTCTATCCCGTCAACTTTGGACGGTCCGTTCTTTCCGGTGACGGTTCCGTTAGACACATCTCTCCGAGGAAAAGCAATCGATTTGCCCGACACCGATGTCCGTGTCCGCCGCCGCGTCACCGGTTTCGAGCCCGAACAGATTTCTCTATCTCTCTCATCCGATCACGATTCCATCTGGGTTTCGTGGATCACAGGTTCATCTCCACGCCTTTACTTATTTTAATATTTCAAATTTAATTCTATGTTTTGTTTTCTTCGTTTGAATTAAAGAAATGAATTATAATGTAATAAATGCTAACTCAGACATAGGAGGAAGAATCTTATCACCAACTCTTTTTTAGTAACTTCAGTTGAAAGTTAGGATCTTTGTAACTCTGATGAAAACACTGACAATGATAATTTAAGATAAGGTCCTTCAACTATTATATAATTCCTTGTTATTTTAATGTTTGGGTTTTAACTTTTAATAGGTGAGTTCCAAATCGGCAAGAATGTGAAGCCGTTAGATCCGACAAGTATCAACAGTGTAGTACAATTCGGGACGTTGAGACACTCACTAAGTCATGAAGCCAAAGGACATTCACTTGTCTATAGTCAACTTTACCCTTTCGATGGTCTCCTTAACTACACTTCTGGAATCATACACCACGTTCGCCTTACAGGTTTCTCCTTAACTATGTTTTCTGTTATTTACAGAAATGCAAATGCAAACGCCGAAATTGGCGTTTGAAAAAATTGACGCCATAATAACATTTATTTTTATAATTAACGCAGGGCTAAAACCGAGTACTGTTTATTACTATCGATGTGGAGATCCTTCAAGACGAGCTATGAGTAAGATACACCATTTCAAGACAATGCCGGTTTCTAGTCGCTATAGTTATCCCGGTAAAATATCGGTTGTGGGTGATCTTGGTCTCACTTACAACACAACAGATACAATTGCTCATTTGATTCATAATTCACCGGATCTTGTTTTACTGATCGGTGATGTGAGTTATGCAAACTTGTATCTAACAAACGGGACTAGCTCCGATTGTTATTCTTGCTCTTTCCCTGAGACGCCTATACACGAGACTTATCAACCGCGTTGGGATTATTGGGGTAGGTTTATGGAAGATCTGACTTCGAAAATTCCTTTGATGGTTATCCAAGGGAATCATGAGATCGAATTGCAAGCCGAGAACAAGACGTTCGAAGCTTATAGCTCGAGATTCGCTTTCCCTTTTAAAGAAAGCGGCTCGTCTTCTACGCTCTATTATTCTTTTAACGCTGGTGGGATTCATTTCGTCATGCTCGGTGCCTACATTGCTTATGACAAATCAGGTTTAGTATTCTCAGACTCTGTTCTTTATGAATTACATCTTTGCGCATCTCTTTTACGGACTTTTGTCTTTGCAGCGGAACAATATGAATGGCTAAAGAAGGATTTGGCTAAATTCGATAGATCGGAAACTCCATGGTTAGTAGCTTCTTGGCATCCACCTTGGTATAGTTCTTACACGGCGCATTATAGAGAAGCGGAATGTATGAAAGAAGCTATGGAGGAGTTGCTTTACTCTTACGGTACTGACATTGTCTTCAACGGACATGTAAGAACCTCAAAACCGTCTCTTATATTCGTCTTTTGATTTGTTATGATTTGAGTGTGTTTTCTTTTTCAAGGTTCATGCTTATGAAAGGTCGAACAGAGTTTACAATTACGAACTAGATCCATGCGGTCCGGTTTACATTGTGATTGGCGATGGAGGTAACCGTGAAAAGATGGCGATTGAGCACGCGGATGAGCCCGGTAAATGTCCTGAGCCGTTAACCACACCGGATCCATTCATGGGCGGGTTTTGCGCGTGGAACTTCACCGATTCTGGTAAATTCTGTTGGGATCGGCAACCTGATTATAGTGCCTTGAGAGAAAGCAGCTTTGGTCATGGAATCTTAGAGGTACGGATTTAATCACACTTATATCAAAACCAGATTTGGATTAGTTTAATTAAAATATGATAACTATGCAGATGAAGAACGAGACATGGGCACTATGGACGTGGTATAGAAATCAAGACTCGAATAGTAAAGTCGGAGATCAGATTTACATTGTAAGACAACCTGATCGATGCCCACGTCACAAGACCCGCCTTGTCAATCATTGCTAAGCTCAAGCTTTAAATCAAAAATGGCTTTTACAGTCTCATTCAATAATTTTGTCTACACTGTTGAATGTAACAGCTATGAAATAAAGAAAAAGTTTCAAAAAAATTATCCAAGAAAAGAAAATACAAAGTGTTCAGAATTGTTTCCTAAAAGATCTCGAGGAATTCAAGGACGAAGCTACTGCAAACGGGACAATGACCTTTCTGAGCCATAAGCTCTTTAGAGCAGAGCTTACAAAACGTGTGACCACAAGGTGTGAAAGTCGCGCCTTTGATTTTCACCATACAAACGCAGCAAGTGAGCTCTCCTTCTCCTCCTCCTTCTTCCTCGTAATCCTCATCTCCTTCGTCTTCTTCGTATTCTTCATCTTCGTCCATGGCGTATCTCGATCCTGTTAATCCCATTTGCCTATCTGTCTCCTCCAACAGATCCATCAACGACATCGTCTGCTTCGGCGCAGAAGCTCCCGATGATGTGTTCTCCTCTGCTTCTCCTGAATTATTCTCCTCCTCATCGTCATCGTCATCGTCATCGTCATCGTCTTCATCGTCGCTTCCTCCAGCAGCCGCAGCTTCCGCTTCTGCCGCTTCCTGTGCCGCAACGGCTTCTCTCGCCGACAGCCTCCTTTCTTCTATGAACGTTACAACCGGATGATGACGGCGTCTGTTATCTTCTTCGCCGTCTCCGTGATCTCTAACGGAATCGTGCCTTGATAACTGCGGCTTGAAGCTCCTCGACGGCGGTACATCTCCAGGAATGCTGACGCCAACGGAATCGTCCGAGTTTTTACTCGACCCGATCCGCATTGAAGATCCGCGCGTGAACATAGCGCGTCCTGAAGAACCAGGTGGATCTGACATCGGAGTTACGCTAACCAGATCTCGAAAATTGATATTACCGTTGCTCAAACCGCTGGATTGTGATCGGAAAGCAGCTCCAAGATGTTTGGGATTAGGGAAAAGGATATCCGAGGCCGGGATATGGAGAGACGAGGTCCAAGCAGAACCAGTACGTTTCAAACGGAGTTTCTCACGGAAAATCTGCCACGTAGTCCGATCTTTATGTCCTTCGTTGGCGTATTCCTCGCGTATGATATCAAATAGCGTTTGGCTTGTTTTGCGGTGCGGTACAACAGAATTTTTCGGTGGAGGCGGTGAAGGTGGCGACGGTGGTTGTATAACGATATCACCGCCAAGCACAGCGTCTAGAGTTAGTCCGGCTAACGAGTTACTACGGCTCTTCCACGCCGTCCCTCACCAACTTTCTCCGTCATCGGAGTCCGATCAATATAGCCGTCAAAATAGAATAATAAGGAAAAAGTTTAGATGGAAATGCTTACCTCTTGCATCGGATTTAGAGAGTGCAGAACATCGTTTTTACTTAAATTGAAAAGTCGATTATTTTTTGGGGAACTTTGGGTAATCTACAAGTGAAGAAAAAAAAAGGTAGAAATTTGGGGGTTGTCTTTCAACTTTTAATAATTTACGCTTTGCTTTTTTCTTATGTTACCTTCTTAAATTGAAAGAAAATTTGTGGGTGAAATAAATGTTGTGAAATGGAGAAGAAAGAGCAAGGAAGAACGAGTCTTAAGGTAAAAAAGGATTATCTAAATTAAGGACCTCCTGTATTCTTTTCTTGGAAAGAGAAAGCTTACTTTTTTTTATTTGTTGATGATGAATGATTATCTCCCAACAATTATCAAAGCTTTACAACATTAGTGACTGAGTTAATGAAGTTTGTGGAAATGGACACACAAGAGTACAAACGCTAAGACCCTTTACTGTAAAAAATCCTTAGCTGCTCTTCAAACATTTTATTTAACACCCCTACCGAACAATCTAGGTGCTCATTTTAGTTGACTTTATATAATAACAAGAATCAACATACCAACAAAAATGTCAATATGTCCGAGTGGTTAAGGAGACAGACTTGAAATCTGTTGGGCTTCGCCCGCGCAGGTTCGAACCCTGCTGTTGACGATTTGTTTTTTGTTTAACTTGTTATCCCTGCCTTTATTAACCAAACCAGGACTCACTATGGCACACCCCAACAAATCGTCAGGTTCGTACGCTTCGCGGACATAACTCAAGATTTGCTTTTCCTCCAGTCCATTATTAAGGTTTTAAGTTTTTTTTTTTGATCTGACGTATTCCCTAAACGTTGTCCACAATAGCTAAAAGTTGACAAAAATTTAAGGTGAAGGTAATGGGGATTGAAACGCACCTTTTAGAGCCAAGAAGAAGCCAGGCTAAGGTGAGAGTAAGACACTCAATATAGTGTCAGGCGATGATGGTTTAGGATTTATAAAAGTAAATAGTTAATTACTATTGAGAGCAAACACAAAACAAGAGCACCAAGAAAGAACATTCAAGAAATAAACTAAAGTCAAAATCGCATAAAACAACACCACATAAAACGATAGTATCTGGTCTGCGCAAAACTTGAGGAAACATATTCAAAAACACTAAACTGATAGAATTCTTCAGTACTTGACTGGTGCAAGAACGTCCAACTGAGATCCAAGCTTCTCTTCAGCAACCTTTTCGGCCTTAGCTCTGAGTTTGTTAAGTTGTTTCTTTCTCTCATACACCACTTGAGATCTTTCCTTTCTCTTATTCTCCAACTCCTGCTCATTTTTAAACAATCACACATTCATTAGCATTCTCATATTTACAAACATGAACTCTATTACTTAATAATTTCTCTTTCAAACGCATTTGGATAAATATCCATGATTTGTAAGACAGATCATGCAATATAGCTTTTATCAGGTTTATTCATGCTTCTTCATTATGAAACAAATCAGGTCAGGCACGAAGCTACACAAGTAGTGGCACATAAGATAAACTAAAGGTGATCTGAAAAATACCTTGATGGTGTCGTAGTGGTTCCACCCGACTTCAGAAGAAAGGCGGCCCAACAGACAGTATTTGTGGCCAGCCTGCAACCTCAAGACCCTGATCAAGGAGAAAAATTCAATGTTTTAATGAATGATTACTAACCACACATGAATAGAAAATTAAAGAATTCAAATATGAGAATCGAAGAGTAAAAAGGGACGAACTTGAGAGCATCAGGAATGACCATCCTCTTGATTTTGTCATATGGAGGTGGAACACCTTCAAAGACCTTCAAGCGAGCAAGCGCAGCAGCTCCACGCTTAGTTTTGTGCGGAATCATACTGCCACCAAATAAAAACTCTAGTAAGTTAGCTAGAACTAACTTAAACAGCAAAATTTCTAATGGTTTTCGCTTATTTCCATATCTGTTTATTAGAGAAGATAACATATTGGACGACTACAAAACTATTATAAGGGATCTACTCCATCAAGCCTAGAGAAAGCGATGAAACATATTCACAGAAACTCGGGACAATAAACAAAACTAAAGAGCACGATTTCTGAATGAAGACTTTTAATTCAGATTCACAGTGTTTAGAGTAACAAATTCGCAAAACCGATGCTCCTACAAATCTATAGCGAGACATTAAATCTGGGGAAAGCAGAGAGAGATCGAAGTACAAACCCGCGAACAGTGCGCCAGAAGATCTTTGACGGAGCACGGAAATGAATGGGTCCGTGAGATGGCTTAGTGTTCATACGCTTGCGGAGAAACCGCATGTACTTCATCTTCTGACGGACAAGTCCACCTGAGAGACAGATCTCCTCGCACCGGACGACAACAACTTTCTGGCCATTGAGCAGCTCCTTCGCAATAATCGAAGCCAGGCGACCTAGCATATGGTGGCGAGCGTCCACCACAACGCGCTTCGAGCAAATTCCGGATCCTGAGACCATTTTTGCGCAGGTTTGCTACTCTGTGTGTTCTCACAAAATGCAGGATTAGGGTTTTGGCTGTGTATTTATACCATTTTATTGTGCCGCGATCCGTTAGGTCATTGGTCCAGTAGATTAGGCCCAACCTCTTCTTTTTAAAACCCAGGCCCAACTCTTTTTGAATTGAAGATAAAAGCCTTTTATCTACAAAACTATTGTAAAATAATTAAGGTAGAACATAAATCGTAAGAAAAGTTTAAGGTAGATCATGTAAACAAATATAAACTATAGGGGTCAAAATGTGAAATTGAAAATGAAGAACAAATGACAAAGAGATGACACACTTCACTTTCGATTTGGTTGAGTTTTAGTTTGTGTAATTTGAACGACCATCCTGGTGGCGATCATATACTCTTGTGTGCTACAGGTAACAAAAAAAGCTAATGATTAACGTGAAATCATCTCATCACATGCATATTTTGCTTTTCAGTAAAAGATGTAACTGATGAATTTGAGAAAGTTGGTCACAGTTCATTTGCAAAAGCTAATTAATTTTTATGTGGTGGGATAAATAGACTCAACCAAGTCCAAGGATACTACTCATCTGAATCAGATCGAGCAGAATCCAAACAATAAGAACTGTAACGCTCTGTCCGCCCTTACCGATAAGTCACTTATTCCTCTATTAGGCTCGTGGGCTCAACCTGTCCGACGGTCGGTGCGTTATTTTTCGTAGATCCGACCAAGTAATTTATTGACCCAGCAATCACCACGTGACATTTTCCTGTGTTTTTTCCTCACTCACACGTTATCGCGAATCACTTTCTCGAATGTCACCCATCCTAAAACTATTCCAATTCAAACAAGTTTAACCCTAAAATTCTTTCGAACAAGTGATCGGAAAAGGTATGTGCACTTTGTTGACATATATAGCCAAATTAATTCATTTAAACATTTTCTCAAATAGGTCGGGTCAATGATGTTACAAAAACTATCAATCATCTTTTTGTTGATTAAGCTCTTTTGGTTTCTTGTTCCTCTTTTGATCTTAGGTTTAGCTTTTTAGATCAAGACTCCTTCTCCATGAGAATTAAATTGGAGTTTTTGAAGCATTTGAGGCATCTTATAGATATCTATCAATCTGTTGTGTAAGACATCTTTTGTATCTTGATTATGGAAGTGACATTACCTGATTTTTTGAATTCATGGAAAATTATTACCATATAGAAGAGATGCTTGTCGGTTACGCAATACAATATTTTGGAACCTAATTAATTTGGATACAAGAATTTTAAAACCGAGTGAATAGAATAGTATCAGATCGGCCTCAAAACTTGAGGAAACATTCAAAAACAAACAAGTAATAGAATTCAGTTCTTGGCAAACCCAATCTTCTCTTCAACAAGTTTCTCGACCTTGGTTTTGAGTTTGTTAAATTTCTTCATTCTCTTTCCCTTTCTCTTATTCTCAAGCTCCTACTCATATTTTTCAAATCAAACACATCGATTATATTTCTTCATGTTCACACACACGAATTCTAGCTAAAATTCTCTCCTTCTAACTTTTATACATATGCATTTGGATGCATATCCATGAATTGTATGACAGATCCTACAATAATAAATTATATTCAATCTACACACAAAACTTCTGTCTAACCTTACCTTACTCATTTCTTCTTGACTATCAAACAAATCAGTTGAGGCACGGAAAACTAAGAATCTAAAGGAGAAGTGGAGCATATATATACCTTAACTTTGTGGCCATTGAGCAGCTCCTTCGCAGTAGCCGACGCCAAACGATCTAATAATTCGCGGCGAGCATCCACTACGACTCGTGATCCCGACTCTATTTTCACTGAACTCTCTGATCCATCACTGGTTTCGCGCGGAAGAACGTTTTCCAAATTAGGGTTTTTTGGTGCCTTATTATAGACTATTTGATCGGTCCGGTATGGTCGTAGTCGTTTAGAGCATCTCCATCAGAGGCTCTTATTGTTGAAACCTAGGCAGAAAAGATTAAAAAAATAGGAAAATGTGTGATGAACTTAAGAACCAATCCTTATATAATGATCTTAGGCCATCTTAGTGGAATGTTTTAAGTGGATGTTCTCATAAAAAAAAATTAAAATTAATAAAGAAAAAATAATTTTTAAAAAGTTGTGAGAACATGTTCTCAAATAAAAACAATTTAAAACATCTTGACAACACTTAAACACATTTGTCTTTATATTATTAGTTCAATTATTTTTTAAAACTAAAATTTAATTAAATAATAATATTAAATATTAATATTATATTAAATGAGAATTCTTAAAGAGGTTTTCACCACTAAAGATTAAGAGACTGATCCTTGATGTGTCTTTTTTTTATTGGTTCGTTTTTTTTATTTTGATTTTTCAATTTTTTTTTAATTTAACCAATTTTCCAGAAAAAAAATATATAAAAAGATACTAAGAAACCGTTGGGATTTCTGGGATGAAGATGTTCTTAGTCGAGGACATAAGGCCCAATTAATTTTATTAACGTAAGATAATTGTAAAATTTATGAAAATTTCACAACTATAAACTTCTATCATAGAAAATGCCATAAATGTAAACTGTGAAGTGTTTTTTGCCTCTTGGTAGATGACGACGTGGTTTTGACTTGAAATCAAGTTTAGCATAAAGTGAAAAGGAATAGAGGGAGTATACACATTTATCTTTCGAGAATCTGAAGGATAAGGCGTTTCTCTAAACAAAATTTATGATCTCAAATATTGTTCTATCAAATCTTAAAAATATCTAAACTCTAAAGTTTTCCGATAGGGAAATGGAAACATAAAACAAGACATTCTCCGACAGATCTGGGTGCCAAAGAGTGTGATACTATTGATCGGAAATTCTCCGGCTTAGGACGTCTATTTTGCATCGACTAATTTAGATGTTCATTGAAGTGTCTATTTCGAGAAGTAATGTGAATTACTACGCGAGAGTGTTAGCAATCAACAGGAAACGATTCAGGAATTGTATGATGAGCTCGAGAAAGAGAGGAGTGCTTCATCAAGCTCACACTTGGGAGCATTTAAAGAACTGAGACCTGATGTTTCAAATCATTCTTGATAATGTAATAGCATTCTTGATTATTTTTATCCTAAGTATTTTCTTAGAAAAAAACAAAGCTCTCGAGTGACCTAAGCGTACGATCGTGATAAACGGAGGAAGAAGACTGTGTTAACAGCATAACCAATACGATCCATGAAGATCCATGAAGGTCCAATTGAGTATGGTTACACAAGGATAATTAGACACAAGGAGAAGAACATAACCAAAGAGAAAATAAGTAAGCTTCAGCATTGTAAAGACGAGGCCACTTTGACAGCTGAAGGAAATTGGTTGCAGTTCGATGAGTTTGTATCTTATGGGAAAAGACATCATAAGTCTCTAGAGATTTATAGTTTACTCAGTGTTTAATAGTGCAGAGAGGAAGGAGCCGAAGATGATCATTTAGGTATTATAAATCATTTATCATATTGTCAATTAGAAACACATCGGATAATTCTATTCTACAAACGAGGTTACTTTTGATATGATTGGAAACATAGAGATTTTAAGAGAGTAAATAGTAATCAAGGACCGGAGCTTCCATTAGTGAGGAGTTTTTGATGAATGTCATCTAAAGGACGAGATCTTCCATTCTGGTGGTAGTAGTATAGCTGGTGGTTTGCCATAGAAGCAGCGGTTTCATCATCATCCATAGGAAGACGATCGAAGACGGCATTCATGAAAGACGCGGCCATGATAACAACAGGACCAGACGCGATTAACCCACCAACCACTCCTCCACCTACGACTTGTCCTTGAGGTCCAGCTAAGTAAATGGTTAGACCGCTTATACCAAACGGTGCTGGTGGTGGCAAGATTGAACCAACCAATGAGAGGATCTCGAAACGTCCGTGTAATGTCACGATCGCTCCTGATGAAGCTGGTTGCCTTAAAGTCACATTAGTGACACATCCATTGGCACTTAATATACAGAGACCTCTCTGTTTCCTTGTTGCGAAATCTGATAACGTCTCGCATATGTCACAACCTGAGGTTATTTCAACGGCGTTAGCTTTCAGAGCGTTTGGACTGTCGTGAGTCACGATGATTGGTGGTTTTGGTTTGTTTTTGGAGCCAGCGGGTCGACCTCTTGGCCTCTTAGCCATCTCTTCTTCTTCAACTGATGAAACCGGTTGGACCGCTTTCGGATGGTTATTATTGTTGCTGGTTACTTCATGGTTTCTCATTGGAACTGGCTTGGATCCTACGGAGGTTGGAGTTAGTGTTGTGCCTCCAGCCATCGTTAATGAGAAATGTTTATATTTATTTCAACTGAGAGATTTTGTGACGAGTTTGTGAGTTTAAGTAAGTAGATTTTTGTATGGTAGAGACACCAAAAGAAAGAGTAGGAGACTGTTAAGTTGTCACCAAATTTGTGATTAATAATTAACAAAGAAATTGTTTTGGCAGCCTACTTCTTAACAGATGATTCATGACAATTGTCTTCTTTAACAGAGAGATTGATAATAATGTTCAATATTCTTGTAGCTATTTACAACCAAATCTTAAAACTTTTGGAACAAAATCTAAATCTAAATTTGGTATATGTGTATAATTAATACACACGTGTCTGTTTATCTCTCTCACACACCTTCAGTTCAAAGGTCAAATTGGTTTTATGTTTTCGAATCGGTGCAGAAATTTAGGATTCAGAAAAAGTGAATACGACAGTGTGATGAAACTCTGGGAAGCTTGATAAGAGCATTGGTGATTCTCAGGTGCCTATTATTAATAGCATTGTTGTCTTCTTGGTGGTCATTCCCTTTAACACCAACGTTAACAGTTTCAAGACATTTCATGTTCCCCAAGAAATGCCTCATCTGTTTCAGCTCTCTACGAGTACCTCGATACCTTGAAATAGTTAGCACCTTCACTTGACATGTCGATAAACAACAAACTTGCTCCTTCTTATGGATACAAACGCAGGCGTCCCCGCATCTATCTGTAACTTGGTGCACAAGACCCTGAAACCATAATAAGGAAATTCATTACACAGCAAGGAAAATAATTGTAACTGGAAGGAAAATTGATTCGAGATTTACCTCGATAACTAAAGTTTTAAGGTTTGGAGAATTGTTGAGGAGAAGTGGCAAAACTTGCCAGCCTTTTTCTCTGTGGCTCTCGAAAGATAACTTAAGGAGGTTGTTAAACACAGGCATTGATTTACAACAAAAGTGAAACACCTCAAGAGAATCGGGAGACAAGTGAAGGGTTTTAATCTTGCTTATCCCTGCAACCAAATCCGTAACATCACCATCCGCATCATTCTCATCCTCGTCTATAAGTTGCTCCCATGATCGAAGATCCAGTCTAGCTTCTACAAGAGAAGTCAAATAAACCTCATAGTGATCCGCGATGTAACCAGAATAGTCAAGGAAGACAAGATTAGGTGTCTCCAATGTAACATCATCGTGAGCCTCACGGTAACTTGGAAAATTGTGAAAGATGGTCAGTCTTTTGATGGAAGGACTCGAGACGACTCCGCTCCAATTTGGAGGATGTGAATCTTCACTATAATGTAAGGATAAATTCTCTAGCACAGGGCAACCAGAGATGAGTTGTCCATACATGTCCTCACTTGAAAAGCCCAATGAAATAAGAGAGAGCGTTTTGAGCACTGGGAAAATCACGTTCTCGTGAGGACGGTGAGGATACAACGAATCACGTATTGTGAGCTTAACCAGTTTGTTGTTAGTGAAGAACTCGGTTTCTACACGATCCATACCTACATACTCCAAGTGAAGTTCCGAGCAACCGCACTCTAGGGCAGTGAGGATCCAATTGTTCACCCGAGATTTTTCATACTCATTACAATCTGTAAGAATCAGAGAGAATCTGTTGATGGAGCTTGAATTGGTAAAGTAAGCAAGTGTTTTTTCCACGAATTGAGGGAAGCGATGATGAGGACCACCACTTGCGTCATCCAAGTCGAGCGTATCTATAGCAGATTCCTCCACCTCTTGGACAGAATCGATGTGGAAGCAGCTAGTTTTGTGGGAAGTAATGACAGGATTTTCCCGAGAATCTCATCTGGCAGACTGTTGATTTTATCTTTACCTAATCTTTGTGCAGACATAATTTAGAGTTTTTAACTAAAGCTATCCAAAGAGATTCAAGTTCAGATCTTTCACCCAAACGGAGAAATCAATCAAACCAATTCAACAAAAGGATCAAATAAAATTCAATTAGGGTTTTGAGAACGCTGGTTTCTCCCGTTTTTTTTCCCCTTTTATATGGAGTTAAACTTTTCGGCTTTATACATGTCTATTAATGTGGGATTTAGCTGTCTTAGCTATTGTGGTCGTAACCATAGAAAACACTTATATAACTTTATAAAACCAAATCCAATCACTCAATAGAAAAAAAAATCAAAATCATACATTTCATTTGTAACATCTAAAAAAGAAAAAGATACACAAAGTGGCTGCAAACCCACCTAAAAATGACGATTTTAGTTATCTATCAAAATCAAAACTGTCATGCTAATCAAAATGCTACCATTCCCACAAAGACAGATTTTAAAGGAGGATAAAATAAGGAAACCATTAGGAACTTGAATTTAGGAAAAAAAGAGAGTTAGTTGCTGATAGACCATGTCTTACAATATGCAATTTTGACCAGACCAGAGACTTGCTAAGTTTTTTTTCAAAAGATGAATATATTTTAAGAAATAAAGAAAGAAAAAAACGGCTGCGAACACTATGGACGAAGAAGAACCTGTTTACCTCTCACAGATGGTGCTCCCTATACATTTCTTCCTCTGTTTGGTTGGTTTCCCGCTTTCTCTTTCGCACTACCTCACATCTTCTCTGAATGCTTTTCTTTTTATTTGTGCACCCCCATGAGAGTGCCTTCCTGTCCACAGCCACCACAACAACTATATAGAGAGATAAGAGTCCTAGAGTCTTTAAAATCTCAGGATCCATTTACAGCCATTTCAGGTGATGATTTCGGAGCTGCTACTACCATAGATTCTTCCCCATTTAGCTTCCCGTTCTCTGTTGCTCCATGTTCCGAACTTGGAACTCCATCTTCCTTATGATTTTCATCATCTGAACTGCTGCTACTACTATTATTATTATTATTATTATTCTCTTCACTACTATTTCTCGACTCCTCGGATTCCTTATTACCTACAATTGACAGTGCTGCTGCAGATCCAGTCGTGCCTGGACTTTTCTTACCCGTAAGCACTGCATGGCTTAGCGTCGAACATAGCACAGCAAATACGTTTTCTCTTTTCGAATTTTTCCCCAGCCGCGGTTTCTTAGACGGTTCTTGTTCTCTTTCTAAGGAAGGGGATTTACGTTTCAGCCTAAGGAGCTCTCCTTCCTCTTCCTCGGTGGCTTCTGGCTGTTTCCGTGGAGGAGGTTTATAGTCTTCATCATCTTCATCGTCCTCATAATCAACCAAGCTTCCCGACCTCGGGCTACAGCAATAAAATTAATTAAGACACAGAATGTTGCATACGTATACAATATCTAATACCTTGATGATTTTCAATTGTGGAACTACCATTACCTAGAAGAAGCAGAGCTTGCAGCAGCCACACCATTGGAAAGATGAGGCTTAGGAGGTTGTTCTTTCTGTGTAGTAGCTGCAGGTTTTTCCTTTTTTGTATGTGAAGCAGAGGCAGAATCTTCTTCATCGCTGTCAAGTATTCAAAAAAGTGAGAAAAAGGTCCAGCGGAAAAACAAAGAAAATAAACATCGATTTAACACCCTGAGACAAACCTTTCTTCATTGAAATAATCTTCCTCCTCTTTATCCAACGCACGCTCGTCAACTCTTCTTCTCGGATCAACTGCATCAGCGGTGCTTTTGGGTCCGGCACTTTCTAAGCACTGAAAACACAGTGTTAAATAACGATAAGGAGATTTTTTTAAGAAAGTATTAATCAAGACCTAGAAACGTAACATTACCTGTTCATACTTGACCTTGAAAGCCTGGATGGAGGCCAAGCACTGAAATGGAGCCAACTGGTCCCAGAAAGTATCAACTATGTATTTGAGTAACAGAGTAGCATTTCCCTACACAAACAAAAAAGTAACGATCACTATAGACATAACAACCGCAATTAGATAAACAATAGGGAAAAGATAAGAATAAGAACCTTGCGTATGTGTTCAAGCAGTTCCAGTACTGCAGAGTTCAGCAGATTGTACCGGTTTCCATTGGCAATGAAAACGTCCATAATAGGTTTCAGCATGTTGTTCTTGACAACGTAACTCTGGACATAATCATCCTGAAATAGAAAGATATTTCAGCATTTACATTCTTCACCTGATGAGCTTTTTTGTGGTCATGATGGAAAATTAAAAGTAGCGCCAGCGCTTTAGACAGGATCGGTTATCATTAGCAGTTTAACCCATTACACAGTCTACGGAATCATAACTACCAATTGCAAGAATCTAGGCAAGTATGATAGATTTATCCAACTACTTCGCAAAAAACGTGGTTAGCTACACCAATGTGCCTCACTTTTTTAGCCACAGGGAGTAATCAATAATCTATATTGTCTCAGATTCACTAATAATTTTAATACTCAAGAAGAAACTGATATAGCAGTATTTGGTTTCACTTCCAAGGAGTCCAACAAATCTACTCACATTCACAGATAGGAGAGTACGAACAAGTCGAATAGCAGCAATCACCAGGTACTTTTCCTTTCTTCGCGTAAGATGCAAAACCTTTTCAATCACATTGTTTTGGAGAAAACTGCATCTGTAGACAATAAGAAATTGAACAACAGAGATATTAAATGGATGCCACATTAGAATAAAACAGAAAACCACCAAAATAAGCATCAACATGATTACTTTGTTCTGGATGAATCTTGCACGATGCAAAAGCACAATAGTTCACATATGTTCAATAGGACTTCAGGTTTTGTGGCAATCCTTCTGGCTGCGCCTTCAGATGTGCTTTCTGACTTCTCAGGACATGAGGCAGTAATAACATCTACTAACTCAGGTAGATGTTTCTCGTAGAAAATGTCCATGATATTCGCTCTCTGCTACAATGGATTACATGAAAGACATAATAGAAATCAGGATGTCTATCCACCAGATTATAAGAGAAATTCGGTAAACTCAGGTCATGTTCATTTTAGCAGAATTCTTAAATATGGATTTAAACTAATTCACGGACATGCAAGAATAGCCAGTCATAGTGGAAACAAGGGGGACGGGACTGAAAGGAGACAAGGATGTACCTGAGCTCCACCAGACAATGCATTTGCATCCAGTAAGGTTCGGATAATTTCTAGAAATTGGCAATGCATCTTATCACCAAAGTCTTCCATCATCCCCTTCACCTGTTATCCAAACATGGGAGCCAATTATTACTCCAGTCTTATTAAGAAAGAAGGCAGAAACAGCCTTGTAACTGAAGAAACAATCCAAAGGCCTACAAGGATTACAGAAAATTACCAAGAGACCAAGGAGGGGGTTTCCGTCTGTCCGAACAACATAAGAACGTAAAAGGTTGGGATCTTGAGTCAAGAAAAGAATCAGGATATCTGTCCTGCATCCATAACAATAGTTATCTTGAGTATACAGCTAGCAAATTGACACAGAAACAGAGTAACCAGAATAAGTTATCATGTCTAATTAGTCAGTAAAATTCGCATACCCAGTCAATACGAGTTTTTTGTCTGGAATCTGCAAGACTTCTTCTATGACATTAAAAATTCCTTCATTAATAAGGTCCCTGTAAAATAATTGAAGAGGTACCAAATGAGAAACAGATCAACAAAGACAACTCTTAAAGAAACAATTGACTAATGAAGGCAATAACGATAATGTAATAGCTTCACTTTAATTGCATTTAGTATCTGGCGAGTACATACCTAAAAAGCCGTAGCTGCTGCACCACCTGGAGGCTCTTGCTTAAACTACAAAATTCGTGCAAGAAATACACCTATTTTATAGAGAATGAAACAAATCAGTCTGAGTAACTCATTTGATCAGCCATATTTTTCTAACAGAGATCTATTGTTTCCATCTGTTGTCACATGTAGATCATCTCAACATCGTGACTGAAGAGAGGGAATACCAAAAAATTCTCTTACTCTCAAGAGATTTCAACTAGAATAACTTTTATAAATGTCATTAACAAATACAAAACCATATAGGCTTAAGAAAAAATAACAAATGCCACTTGAAGCCAGGAAATACCAAATTTTTCTTGGAATCCATAGATGTAGAGGGTGACCTCAGCCTTGCAAATAATTCTTGAATAAAAGTGCTATCATCTTTCAGCAATGAAACAACCTGGAGAAGATACACTTCAGTTAAAGAAAAAATATGGGATGCATTGTTTCCAATTATATATATGCGATCGCATTCATATGGACAGCTTACAATGGCATTATTTGCATGGATTACTGAGTTCAAATTTGCAACTATAGCATCATCTAGTACTCTCGCCAAAACAACATCCTGCAAAAAAAAAAACAGAAGGTTAGAGACCTAAAACCACAGAAGAAAGGGCGTAAAAGTTTTAAGAAAAATTATGGGACCCAACCTTCAAGTAACCAATTCTGTACGTCTGGTGTATCTTTGACAGGACTAAGGGATCTTTAATCGGTATAGCCTGCAAAAATAAAGGGATTTACTATAATATCCGACAGCTTTTTTCCAATCATCTTAGATCAATCTCATTGTAAAAGCCAAAAGAAGCCAGTCCCAAAGTATTCATAGAGACTAGTGAGCATGTTTTTCTCTTACAAAAACGAAAGTGTCTAATATTTCTAGCAAACACATCTTGTTCTTATAAAAGAAAAACGCCTTTAGTATTTCGTAAGGCCAGCCAACGTTAACAGGTTCTGAACCACATGAACTAAACAGCACAAGGAAACATTGGCTTACCTCCTTAAAAACAACATGCTCCTTCAAAAAGTTTCGGTGATGCTGGGAGTGAGGAACACCGGGATCATCTGTTAGGAGAGAGAGACAACAAGCAGCGTCATTAATTGCTAATTAAGCAGTGGCTGGAAAAAAGAGAAAGCAGCACATTGGCTATAACATTTGATGTTGCAAACGCAAACCCTTAAAAATATGTCTATTTGATCCAGCAGGGAACTATCCGCCAACTAACTAAAGAAATACAAGCTTCTGGTCTCAATGTACTACTTAGGATATGGAACCACCACAAGATTCCTTGACATTTTGTGCAAGTCTCAATTTAAGTCCCAATAGAATCTAATCAATGTCCACAAGGCCTATGCAACAGATATAATATTCTGAAGGTAATGCATTTCATTACTTTTACAATTTAGATATCGTTTAGGTTTGACTAGTGACATCAAACTTACACTCAAGGCATCCAATAATTTCCATTATAAGCTCATCTCCAAATATTTTCTCCAAAATCTGTGAACTGTTGAGCAAAACTGCAGATAAAAATATAAAAGAAATGCTGGGCATCAGAAAAACAATTCTGCAATACGTGGATGGAAGAAATGATAATGATGTGTGGATACTAACTGATTCCCTTGACAATATTGAATATCATATGAAGACCCTCAACATTTTCCATTTCCTCGCACATCTTAAATACACCCATCAGATTCCGGAAGAAATCATTCTGCAACAAGGGAAAAGGTGGGTTAAGGAGGTTCCAGGAATCTACTTCTTAAGACATGATTAACTAGAGATAGAGATGTTCTGGCTAGAGCTTTTTGGTAAACATGAAAAACCATAATTCTACTGGCAGCATCAAAAATAAACCCTAGCATGGAATAAGATTGCCAGAAAGAGCGCAACCATAAAACATCACGCTAAACTGAACTAGCAGGAACAAGAATACTTAATAACTTACATCCTTTAAAATAAGTTCAGTTAGCCGTATCTGATCTGTAATGCCACTCTCTGTAACAATCTGCAAGGAAAAGAGAAAGATGTGACAAAAACTTTGGGAAAACAAAAACCCAAGGGCAGATCAAGAGTATCAATGGACATAATTAGTTAACAATAATACTTCCGCAGATTGATAGCAGATACATGCACACCGAGAGGATAAAGATAATAGTGAAAAAACTGTTGTAGTCGTGGGAGTCACAATTCACAAATGGATGGCGTAGAGGGAAATGAGGGAAAAAAGGCACCGCAAAACTTTTGAGAGGAGAAAACTTAAAATGTGATATAACTTATTTTCTACATTCCACCACAAGAGACACGAAAGAAAGGATGAATGATTTTTTAAAAAAGTACAAAATCAATAAAGCATAGGGGCAGCAGAATCTTAAACCTTCAGGATTAGGGGAAGTGTAGTAAGCTCTACAGCAGGAAGTTCCCTCAACTCACTATTTAGGCTGTGAAACGTTTCACCTGTTAAATCACAAATGCTTATATAATTAGAATTCAATATATAAAAACACTTACAAGAAGACTGTATGCTTAGATAACGATCAAAAATTTCAGCAACCATGAAAGTACTTTAAAAACTGTATACATTCAGTTATTCTAAAGTTTAAATGCTCAAGAGGCTAAGAGACAGCTCAATATATCTGATAACTCGGTACCAAGTAAAACCTTCAAGTTACTTTTACAGTACAAAATGCGAACTTTGAATCAAATTAGGATACAGTAGAATAGAATAAGCATATATTAGATATTAGAAGAAAATCGCAAATAGTAAGAAAAATTTCAATCACTATGCAAATGCTGAAACACATCTTCACATTTAAATATTTCTGAAATCAACATGTCCACAGATGCTAAAAGGTCGCTTAACAAACCTAGCTAAGACTTGCATTACTATTACAAAAAATTGAAACACACATGCTAAATTCATTTCCGTTAACACAGAACAGAATATATAGAATAAGCATATATCAATTAGTGGAGGCAAATCACGATAAACAAAGATGCTCGCAACTAATATAAATCCTCCAGAAGAAAATTCTTACTGTTTAGAGAGCTGAAATGTAAATTTCGTTGCATAGTGCAGATTTGATCCCTGAATATTAAAAACACCATAGTTGCTGTTATGAGTATTATGATATGTATAAACGGATGACAAGGAGAAGATACAAGGATAACTTTCTTCACTCACCATACATACGAGCACCCTGCTGTCTCTTGAAAGCTCAACGCCAATTCCGTTGAGCGCTCTGGGTCTCTCCATGAGATTATTGTGTCTGTACATTGAAACAGATACCACATATCCAGTAAAAAACAAATCCAAAAGATATCACAGCTAATAAAACCATGACGGAGAAAGGCTACCTTCTTGCTTCCTATAAATATCATCAGGGTTGATAGGATGCACAAGTAACGTCTCGTTGTCTTCTTCATCAATTACACATAGACTAAGTTCTTCAGATCGCTGCATCATATAGCATTTCCAATTAGCTACACGTTCAGAAAATTTTGTCTACAGAACAAGTGCTGCGGAATACCGGCAGCAGGAGGAAATCAGGAAGTCAATTAGAATCACAACAGACCTCCACATAGTCGATGCTTACGTGCCCAGTTCCTCGATCATCCCATTTACCATCTTCATTCAAATGATAGACCTTCACTCTCTAAACAAAAAATTACGAAAGTGATAAGGCTGTGTTATCCAGTATTAAGCCTTTGACACGATAAAGTTGGTTCCAACAATGTATAGAGGAAATAAACAAAGCATTCCTCTCAATTCAACACAATTCATCAAAGAGCACAAATTTCTAGCGATTTGTGATTTTTTTTGGGATCCGCTTTATCTCAAGACGTAACGTGTACCACATGGTGGGATAGCTACTCTAACTATCAGGTACGTTACACTTCCCTAAAGAGGATAAACACCCTCAGAAACTAGTGGACTACGCTAAACTATCCAACATGGTTGCTATATACCTCTGAAAACTTATAAAATCACAGCAATTGAGCCGTAGAAACAAATCAAATAGCAAATCTCATTTTTGTGGTGCTTTAAAAACCGAGATACTTATTGAATTGGACAATAATTAGCTGAGCAACCATGATTTTCTTCAATAAGTAACCTAACTAAGAAGCGGAAACGAGGAGCGTCGTAGTATAAACAAATAAGGAAACGCAGATAAGCTCTCAACAAAAAATTCTACTAATCGAGACAATCCCAGCTCGAATCATGTGACCGAACAAGTAAACAAAGCGAGAGCGATAGACACACCTGCATCGAATTGGTGTTAGATTGCGACTTTTCCGGGGCGCCCATCACTGATTATCCTACCTCCAACACCAAATCGAGCGGAGAAAGTGGGTGGGACACCGAAGCAAAGTTAGGGTTTTGGAGCAACGAGGAAGGATACGGACTAGAACGCCGTCGATATAGGCGGGAGATTCAGTTCTTGAAGGAGACGAAATCAAACTGAAAACCCTAACCAACAAACGGAGCATCAAAAAACATTGACATTCTCTCTCTCTAGCTTTTTTATTCTTTTTCTGCGAAAGCCTTCCCCAACCTTCGAAACGCGAAAGAGGAGAGAAGAAACGAAAAAGAAAAAAAATTAAATAAAGCAGCGAAAAAAAATAATATAATTCTGCATACGTTATAAACAAATTTCCATAAACATCCTCAGTTACCATCTATATTCACCGAAAAGCCATCGAGCTAAATGCATTACATATCCACGCGCTCAATTTCCGCGAGTATGATCGCTATCATAAGAAATGACAGCCTGTGACGTAAAACAAATGACAGGCGAAACGTTCGTTCTATTATAAAAGAAGTGAAAATCCATTCAGAAGGTGCCAGGTGGAACTTTGATGTATCTGCCTGTGAGACTAGTGGATTCTCTCAAGTGTATGGGCTTATGTGGTCAAGGAATTACCCACGTGGCTTGAGGTGGTTGGTAGATCTATCCAAAGCGCAAACTAAAAGACTAAAAGAAGAGACAGGGAATCGAAACATCGACACGAAGCTTGTACCCACTCGTGTTCATATAAGGGGTTCGTTCGTCATCACCACTTTATTAATTCTCATTTTCATTTTACGCCATTGCAACTTTTACATACATTTTAAAAAGGAATTCACAAACTCCCAAATCATTTTCCATTTTTTCCACAAATTAGGCGGTTTGCAATCACTGATCTGCCTGCCTAAACACTATTTTCAAATCACTTAAGTAAATTAACATCACGTTACGATTTAATCTTTGATATGTTGGGCGTTACAGAGTTTAACAAATAGCAAGAAATAAATGTAAATGGTCGCCTCAGTTGATACACTTTTATACAAATGAAGCTAGAGAGGTTTAAACGTTGAGTAGTGTTTTGATTTTTATAAATACCCTAAGCCAAATCAACAGCTCCAAGAAGAACAATCATAGCCATTAGAACAAACACAGTACTTCCATGAACCCAGAAAAGCAACAGGCTTATTAAAGCCAAGTGCGATTCAAATAACCTAGAAGAAACAATTAGCTTTCACTACGATTTTAAGATTCCAGGTCTACCTAAACATATATATATATATATATCCAATACATATTATGACAAATTGACAATTGCATCGAATGAAGATACTTGCTAAATGAGAGAATACGAAAATAAAATCCCTGATATTAAATTAAGGCTTGGATAAAAGAGTACACAAACCACTTGCGTAAACATAAACAACCGAAATATAAGGCAGATAGTAAACTGGTTCCTTTGTCTAACAAAAGTCTGAATTCATAAAAACCTCAAAATGTCTCACAGAGAATCAAAAGATTTATTCATCGGCAGCATTCTCGCCGCTCTTGACGTTGTGCTTCCTCGCGTACCTCTGGTTCCTCAGGAATTTAGGATCCATCTGAAACATTTCACGAAAATCAAATCAATCTCCTAGACTAAAGATCAGAAGCTCCATCGTTTAGGTTTTGGAGTATAATAGAGACTTACTCCTTTGGTGGAGGCGTGACGGTGTCTCCTTGGCTTCTTGATTCCGTTCTTGTGAGCCTTGGCCGACTGGTTATGCGCCGTGTGATTCTTCGACTTCGCCATCGCTGTGAAAATGACACAATACGGTTAGTTAGTTGAGCTCTATCACGAACAGAACAACCGAGAGAGAGTAGATAGAGATTGGTGGATTTTAGAAGCTAACCTGGGTAGGGAAAGAGAGAAGATCTGCTCGGCTAGAGTTGCTCTCCGTGATACAAATACGGCCACTGAAGCAAAACCCTAATTTCTGGTTGATTTATAGCGGAATTTTAATGACCAAAGTGCCCTAAGAAAATGGTATATGAGCCTACTTAATTGTAGAATTTTATAAAGCCCACAAACGAGACAGAAATCATGGAGCTTTATGAAGCCCACAAATTGAGCCAAAATTATGCAAACTAACTTTTGAATTCAATTCAATATAATACAGAGTAAATTGGATTAAGCACATATTTATTACAATTGGATGTAAGAAGAAAATCATGATTAGTAAAAGAAGTCAAGGAACACTATGAGCTCTGCTAGGAAGATTTTAAAATTGATTTGGAGTGTAGATATATAAAAAGAAAAGAAAGGCATTTGCTTCATATATTTTCTTGAGTCCGATTGCTGAAAAAAACGGAGCGGATATATTAGCGACGGAGCGGATATATTAGCGACTAGCGGTGACAAAAAGTTGAGACAAACGTTTTTACTGTAACTTTTGGAAACGCTTTTGTGATTGGTGCACAAATTTTTTTTTTTTCTTTCAACTGCTTTAATTTAATTTTGTACACCAATCAAAACCCTTGTCTAAATTGATTTTGACATTCCATTTCTTTTGAATCAAGTGCACTATTAAGCCCGTCTTGGTTTATTTTTACACCCGCCGGAATAAGAAGATCTGAACGAACTAGTGTTTCACTACTATTACTAATAGTATAATCATTTTACAAATTCTCGGATATCGATGGATTCCCATTTTGTAAAAGAAAAAATAATGCAATAGTTACTGGAAAGTGGTATAATTGTTTGTTCTCCAAAATAAGAGACTATAGTGGGGCAGTGATTGAAACATTAAATGAAACAAACATTACAAGAGTTTCTTTTCGACATGTCAAATCTCAGTTAGGGATCTTTAGAGTCTGAAAAATAACATTATAGTGAACAGACATATTAAAAAGATGGGGAAGGATTCGTCATAAAGGCATGGAACACGCAACGAAGTTTGCAAAAGCCGCAAAAAGGTCGAGTCATACCATCGTTGGGAACCACAGATCGAGGCTTTTCTGGACTCGACTTGAGATGATTTAAGTCTCCAAGAACACACTTAATATGGAGAGCGACCCCACAATCTTCACATGTATAAAACCATGAGTTGGGATTTGTCTTTGTCTCGCAAATATCGCACCACAAATAACCAGACGTCACGTTTTCGTCGCCTCGACATAGTGACAGGTAATGATCATCACACCTGTGTTTTACCTTCGTAGGTAAAGTGGCACACTTTATGTCTAAAGAAAAATCACACATCTTACAAGTCAAGACATTAGGTGAGTCTACCTTACAGGCCACGCAGGTTTTAGAATCCTCCAAGGTGTAGTATAAAGGATGGGGATGCAATTCATGGGGAAATGGTTCAGAAATGGAACCACACGGTGCGTCTAATAAGACCTCACTACAGTCAGGATCTTTGGCTTGGATATAATTAAGGCAACGGTACCTGAAGCCGGTGGAGAATCGCTTGCAAACGAAACATTTGAACAGGGGGTTTCCCCACTCATCAGCATGTAGATCAAGCTTGTGATTGTGTAGCACATGTCGCTTTCTCCGAGGGAGATTTGCACACGCTTTATGAAGAAAGAAATCGCATTCTACGCATGCGTAGAATATTCATCGTTTAGGGGAAGGATACAAGCGTCACATTGCATCTTCTCAAAACCCGTAGCATCATTATCTTCACCACCAAGTCGTAGATTGTGTTCTTCATGACTAAAATGGATGATTTTCTTTTCACCATGTATTTCCTTGTATGGATATAAGATTTCTTCCTCTTCTTCAGGCACGTCTTCAAGCTCTTCCCCGTCCCACACTCTCTTATCCGTTGCACATTTTCAATGAACAGCATAAGCTGGACAAAGCTTGCAAGAGTAACCTCCAAAAGTCCAATCTATCTTTTCTTGACAAACTACACATAATTTCGATTTTCCGCAACCGAGATGTAAGGTAAAAGAAACGCGGTGATCATGTCGATTGATGTTTATGACTCGCGGGAAAGACATATAGTCTTTGTGGATCATGTAATCGTCTGTAATGCATACATAAGGATTACGCTCTCCAAGTAACCCACATGCATTGCAAGTGAAAGTGATCTCTCTTGGCAAGAGCATGAATGCCTCCTTGTGGATCCTCAAATTATAAATATATAGTGGTTCCTTGTCTATGCAGTCTTTATCTATGCTGAAGTTGCAAAAATGGCATTTTCCATCGGTATAGTCGAGTGTTCCAGGCAATACCTCCTTAAGATGATGTCTATTGTGACCCGTATATTTCCATCACCACTCGATGCATTCCTTATGGGCCTGTAATTCGCAAGAAGTGCAAGCAAGACCTTCTCCATCTGATCCACCGGAACCATCACAAAGTGGTTTATCCCCAACCCCAAATGTTACTGTTGATACGTTATGGCCGAGACAAAGCATCTCTATTTTACCCATTTTGTCTGTGTGGGATTATGAACTCATAAGGAAAAAAAGACAATAAAAAGAAACTTTTTTGTTTGTTTGTGTGGTTTCAGTTGTACTCGTATCGTAACTTTGTAATGGAAGGGTGGTACACTTTTATAGAACTATTTTTTAAAGTCAACTTTGATCATGATATGTCTTATATTTTTATTTGTTAGTTGAGTGGCCGACAACACGTTCGTTGATGGAATACAAATCCAAAGAAAATTTACTAGTTTGCAGTTATTTAAAAATAGATGTGCTTATTACAGTCATTTACCAAAAAATCAATACCTAATCAGATATTTTATATACAATCCTTTATTAAATGCCAATGACAAAACTATATTTTATAGGACGAAGATAGAGGAGGTTTCATTTCTATATATCTCTCTTCTTAGACAGATTCTTCTGTTTTACTCAATGAGTCTCCATTGATAACCCATATGTCATACGGGGAAGTCGGGGAATATTGGGGCAGAAGTTGTTGTCGTAGCTCAAACAGAAATTGGGAGCTGAAAGATCTCCAGAAACTTGCTCATTGTTCTTGAACGGAACTGCATTTGCTTCCTTTACTTCTTCTACTTGATAGCTTGATCCGAAACATACATCTTCTCCATGAACGTCAAAGATCCTTACACCACATCCCATTATTCTTAACTTGAGAAAATCAGATTCCACTCTTTCCCATTCCCGATGATCCTTCATTCTCTGTTCACTGACAATTTGAAAGACCAACAGAAGCTCGCTACACGAGGCCACTACTTCATGATTTTTGTCTTTTTCCAGGGAGAAAAAACCCTCGAATGTAAACAAATGATCTGTTACAAGTTCACCTTTGGAGAAAAAGCACAAACCATGATCTACTAAGAGGGAATTAGGTTTGTCCCAAATGGACCAAGATACTCCAAACGTCCTTGGTGTGTCAGAGAAAGGGGTCAGCAAAACGCAAGCCTTGAACCACAAGAGTTTAGGAATTTCCTTATGGTTGATCAAAGGGATTATTAGAGAACTTCCAGTACCTTGGTGGCTGAAGTATGAAGGCACTTCTCTACAGGGTAAGACTGCTATCATGGAAGCCGATGTATGGATGAGTTCTCTCGCTTCTTCATTCAGCTTCAAACAGTTAGCAAAATGAAGATTGATATGTGGATTGTCAAACAAACCATCTATTGTCTCCAGCAAATCACAGTTAGACGCATCTAGGTAGATGAGGGAATCCGGAAGTTGGGGCAGTGATATTAGATTCTTGCACCCATTGAGGTCAAGATGTAGAGAACGATTTTCTTCTTTTGTCCAATCTGGAATAGCCCCCAGGTCACCACCGAACAAAGTTATTCCGGTATAACTCAAGTCCAACTCTTCCATGCTGTCTGGAACATTTGGGAACACCTTGAGACTTTTGCAACCTCGCATGTTCAATTTAAAAAGATTGAGCCACGAACTTATTGATGAAGGAACTTCTTCTATACCGGTGTTTTCCAGTTCAAGAGACTCAATGCTTGTAGAAATCTCTGGAAACGTTTTCAATCGTGTGCAGTGACTGAGATCAAGAGAAGACAGAGATTCCAAGTTGATGTTGGTTGGAAGGATTCTTAGCTTCTCACATCCCACCATTGTTAGTTCTGTAAGACGTGAAAGATCCTGGATCCACGTAGGAACTTCTTCTATTCTTGTCTTGCTCAGGTCTAACCTCTTGATGCTATAAGGAACATCAGGGAATACCTTGAGGCTATAGCACTTCGACATTGATAGTGACTGAACATGTGACAGAAAATTGAGCGAGGCAGGCAATTTTTTTATCGCTGTATCACATAGAGACATTTTTAGATCGTTTGTGTTGAAATCACGAACAAGTAACAATCCTTGGCACTCAAAGTCCTGAACTTGAGAGAGAGATTTCAACAAGTTGATCTTGACAGCAAGATCCTTTGGCGTTGGGCATCCTCCCATTCCCAACTCCACTAACCTCTCAAGGTTCCCAAGAGAGAAAGGGATCTCCTCTAGATTTTTGCAACCAGTAAGTATCAATGCCTCAAGATTAGTGGCATTTGATAGATTCGGGACCTCTTTCAAGTTATCGGAGTAAGACAGATCCATCCGCTTGAGGCACCTAAGCGGCTGCACATGTGAATAATGGAAGTAGACAAATTAAGAACACACATAACATGTTTAAGTCAAGATTAATGAGGATTTATCATGCAAAAGTACAGTAAAACTATTGTAAGTACACAGTAACAATGCTAGGGAATTCACCAAAAGAACAGTAATGCATTAAGCAAGTCCCCTGTTTTTCTTTTTATGTATTTAAAACGTGGCTTATAGAAAAACTATAAATGCATGTGTTAGTACGGAGACAATCTTAAGTTATCGCTGCAAAGTGCAAAGTATAGAGCCTAATGAAATAATTCTAAAATTTGGAGGGAGAAAAACATTAATTAGCAATTACTTACAGCTGGAGTTTCTTCCCACAGCTTCTCAAGATTGCTGTTCTGCATCTCAAGGTTGACAAGAAACTCGGCACGAAACTTGGGAGGCAAAAATCTCATGGGAAACTTGTGCCAATGTAGTACTCTAAGCTTCCGAGGCAGATTGTTCAGACCCCTTGGTAAGATCAATTTGTTTCTACCAAGATCATAAGAATTGTTGAGTCTTAAGAATTGAAGACGAGACATCCTTTCAAAAGCTCTCTCGTCAATGCTAAACTCGTCCTTGATCGCAGCTATGTTGAGATCTATTCCTAAAATAGTTTGAGAGCCCTGAAAAGGATCCACAAAACAATTGATGACCTAACGAGTACATATGATAAGTAATCAAATGATTCGGTAAGTAAGGCGAAGAAACAACTTACTGTATTCTGGGCGAGTACATCACAAATGTCCCGAGCATCAACCAAAAACTTACGTTTCTCAGGCTCATCTCTGTGTTCTTTGCGAACTATTTCTTTACCCAGTTGTTCAAGCAAATTATGCATCACCACCCGTGCCACTTTGTTTATAGAAATGAGAGATTTCTCAGCTAAGACCTGAAGCCCGTGCTTGACGTCCAAGTCACTCTCCGCAAGATAGTTTATTAAGTCGCAAGTGCTCTCATATTTGAATAAACATGCTATATGAAGAAATAAATCTTTATGTTTATCGGATAACGTCTCGTAGCTGAACCTTAAAACTTTCTCAATGTTTCCATCGAGACTTTCCCTTAGACTAGGAAGTGCATCTATCCACTCTTGTTTGGATGACATTCCTCTCAAATATGACCCAAAAACAGTTAGACCCAAAGGAAGATTACCGGCAAGTCTTCTAACTTCCATGGTGAATTCCTCGAAACCAACATATGGAGACTTTTGACCAAAAGCAGATAAACAGAGGATTTCATGAGCTTCAGATGAACGTGGAAAATCCACGTGGTAAATATGATTGAACCCATGTGTTTTCAAAAGCTTTTTATCCTTTGTCGTGATGATAATCCGGCTTCCACAACCAAACCACCGAGTCTCATAAGCCATGGCTTTTAGCTGCTTTAAATCAGCGACATCATCAAGCACTATAAGTACCTTTTTGTCTTTCAACCTTTCTTCCGCCACACCCAAATGACTTATCATCAGATTCTTGTGATTGAAAATTTTAGATAAAAGTTGTTCTTGTAGATGCAACATGAAGACAATATCGTCACTGTATCTTTCCTCGCCACTTCCCCTTGTACTCTCCATAAAAGCAGTGTGTGTAAAGTTATTAGAGAGTTTGCTATATAAAGCTCTTGCGATGGTCGTTTTTCCGATTCCTGCAGGACCCTAGATCCCAACCATCCTCACTTCATCGGACTCTAAGGACAACAATGAACTTATCTGCGTGACATGAGCCTCAATCCCAACTAATCCATCGAAATAACTTGACGGTGTAGCATTATTTAACATGTCTGAAACATCGTTAGCAACTTTTTCAATCATATCCGCTTCATTTTTCTTAACAAGGGAGAGATCAACACATTTGGTAAATAGTCATGAAAAACTCATTACATTGAAAGATTTGAATAGAATGACTCAGATATATATATATATATATATATATATATATCTAACAATCACTAACTACCTACTACCTTAAAAAAAAAGATTGTACTGCTCTTGATGAGAACTCATTCTAGGATTTTCCAGATAACATCATCACAAAGAACCATTTGAAGTAACTATGAACATTCTTTACGTACTGTTAATTGAATTTAAACTACGCATATGCTTTGACGTGTTTAAAAGATTAGGAGATATGAAAATGACTAACCAGTTGCTTGAATCATAACCGGCGATTTTGGCCACTTCCTCCAAAGCTTCTCTCCATCTCTCAACGTCCTCTACTTTTTTCCCAACACAAGTTTTCTCAAAAACAGTTCCGAAATCTCCAGTCTGCTTCTTTACATCAGTTGGATCCACTTCATAAAAAACGATCATCACTATTTGATTCGACTCTTTCCTACACTTCATGATCTCTACTAACTCGTTCAGGCACCATGTTGAAGAAGCGTAGTTCCTCGAAATAAGGACAATTCCTATTCTCGATCTTCTTATAGCTTCTATGAGTTCAGGACCAATCGACTTGCTCCGATCAATATCATTATCAATGAATGGAGTGATTCCCTTTCTTTCAAACTCCTTCAGAATATGACTGAGAAAGCCTTTGCGGACATCTTCCCCACAGAAGCTTGGGAAGACCTGGTGTCTCCAGTTACGAGACAAAGAAGATGGAAGAGATGACGAAGACAGGGAAGATTGAAGACGTGAAGGAGACAAAGAAGGAGCACATAATTTGTTATTTTGGTAGAATCTGTATTTTCTATAAGCCATAAAAATTATTGTACCAAAAAGCATGAAGAAGCCTATTGCAGCAGCACCTGCCCCGTAGAAACAAATAGAATTCATTAGTATGGTAGAGAGAAATCAAGATCACAAAGATTATAGAATGAGATAATTAACCAAGAGGGTCTTTTATATATAGTACGTTGAGTCCATTGACTGAGAACTTTGACATTAACAAGAGAGGAAGCTTCGTGAATGTTTCCTATTCTCAAAAGTTTAGTTATGTTTACATGGAAAATTTGTGAGCTACAATATTATTGTCCCCACCATGTAGACTCCCCCCACATTCTTTGTATTTTCTCGGAATCTTTCTAAATTTTTAGATGCTACATTTCTCCAATTATCACACAGTCTTATTATACCTATGTTTAGAGAAGTTTCAAGGATGTATACCTGAAATTAGCAGCTATAGTCTCTCTTTACTTGTCCTTTTCGTCGGCCTACGGTAGTGAACCCTGGATGGGTTATATTATGATAAGTATTAGATTAAAAGCAGCAGAACAAGACATCAATATAAAATCAAAATCATGATTCTTTAGTCCTACTTAAAACTTGCCTTGCCTTTACCTGTTCTCTGCTTATCATGCATCTATGTGGCGTCATTTTATCATCAGTATCAAAGGTTTTCTCTATCTTGCTTGCTGGCCACAGATTCTTCATCCCAGTTAATGAAACTCCAAGATTTTGCAAGTGAAAATTAAAAAGGGAAACAAGTATGATAAAATGAATCCCGGCGATTGTTTTCCTCAAATACACTTGCAAAATTCCAATTGACTCGCCCCTCTCAATTTGGTCATCAACGAATCCGTTGATGTAGAATGCAATTCGGTTGATCAGATTTTGACGGGAAGAACCGATTTGCTTATCCAATAAATCATGATATGGATACGAAATGTCTTGTGCTTCTTCATCTGCGTAAGAACTTCTGAAAAATGCAGATAAATAAAACGAAGTTTATTTTTCTAAAGAGAAGAATCATGATAGCCAACACTGGCATGATTAGTTTGGTTAGATGGGTTTGAACTAGTGAACTTTCTTGCTCGGAGTGGCAAAAGCACTAATCATAATAAAAAACCAATGTTTTGGGTAGTATACTGCTTACAATGAAATCAAATAGGTTTTTATCCAGAATAAAAACTGAGCCTAAGACCTACCATAGCCATGACCACGAGCTATATACAAGCTTACTTTGGTTCCTACTAGCCTTACAAAACATACAGAAATACTAAGGATATACATTGCCTAATGGGTTCAATTAGAGTTTAATACTCGAGTTTAGGAACCCGAAGATTCACACTTGAACGTTGTGCAGAAGCAGAAGCAATAGAATTAGCTTGTGGGTGGTTTGATGAAGAGTTGCCATACTTGACATTGCATTGAACTACAGGGGATGTTGAGTATTCTCTTTGAACCACGAGTTTGACAACGAGGTCCCCTGGGAGATCGATTTCGAGCTTGTAAGCTGCTATAAGTTCAAGTATAGCTCTAAATTTTCCACCATCTTTGTCTTTAGCCTAAGGACAAACCAAAACCAAAACATAGATTGATTATTACTATATCTGAATCAGTAACTAATCAATTAACAAGATCAGGCGAGTGTGTTAACCTGAGAGGATCGTCTTAGATTAATGATCTCTTTCATTAAGAGCTCTGCGGGTGAGAACTCTGTGTTTAAGTCAAACAAGCATATAAGCCTCACTGCAGGAATATATTGGCTTTTCTCGATACAACCTTTAACAAACTCTGCAAAAGATAAAAAAGAGTGAAACCTTGTATTTTACATGTATCAGAAGAAACGGTTGTGTACTAACCTCGGATGTCACATTTGAGACCAAGAGAGTCAAAGAGCATTGGAGCCTGTTCGTATCGAGCAATAGATGAAGCAAGTAGAGCAGTTTCTTCGTCATTGATCAATGACTTTAATCTGTATGCCACAATGAAGAGAAGAAAGGCCAAGACCTCAAGAGATGATTTTGGAGCGTCGATTGCTATCTTCCTTTTCCATAGAGTTGCCACTTGTTTGGCTTTCAGCTGCACTTGAGGGTCGTTTGATCTTTGAACTTTTGCAAGCTCCTCAAAAAGAAGTATCCAATTCTTCATCAATGAGTCATGTAGATCCACTTCTTCTCTAATCTCGTCCTTTACTAGTTCTAGAACAAGTTCTGCTGGATTAGGTGAACTTTTAAGAACAATCGAGACATCATTGCGCGTAAGAAGAGTCGAGATTTCATGTTCGGTGAGAACATCTTCAATATCATTGACATCGAAAGGTGTTGAAGTTGGCTGTTGCTCATGCTTAACAAGAACACTGCTCGTTTGTCTCTTTAATTGATATTCTTTTTGAATTTTCTTTACTGCCTCCACTTGATCTCTTCTTGATCTCAGTTCCGTCGTACAATCTTGAATCAATTTCCCAAGCCGAATGAGTTCATCTTCCTCTGACTTTTTCTTCAATTCAAGTTCTCCTTGAATTTTCTTTACTGCCTCCACTTGATCTCTTCTTGAACTCAGTTCCGTTGTATAATCTTGGATTGATTTCTTAAGCCGAATGCGTTCATCTTCCTCTGACTTTTTCTTCAATTCAACTTCTCCTTGAATTTTCTTCACAGCCTCCACTTGATCTCTTCTTGATCTCAGTTCTATCTTACAATCTTGAATCGATCTCCTAAGCTGAATGAGTTCTTTTCCCTCTGACTTGATCTGATTCTTAAGCTTATCTAATTCCTTTACTTTATCTTCAATCTCTCTCCTGAACCGTTGAGATTTTATATGCAAATCGCTTGTTGATTCCATCTCAGAGGAACTTGTTGAAATAGCCTCCAAAATCTCCTTACGTTGCTTCTCTTTGGCTTCAAGCTTTTCAGCAAGTTCCTTGATCAAAATCTTCATTAAATTACGTCGTTTAACCATGTCACCAATCTCGTTGCTATGTCGCTTAATCATCTCTTGGATTTCTCCCAATTCTTTGGATTTCAAACGAAGCTGATCACCACAGATTGTTATGAGATCATTTAATGCTTGGAACCTCTTTTCTGTCACCTCAAGATCAAACTTTAAGCGCTTGCTTGATTCTGCAACACATTCCAATTCCATATCTTTAGAAACTAGCTCCATTGACTGTGACTCTAGCAGCTTCCGTTGAGACTCCACTTGCTCATCTATCGCTTTGAGCTTCTTGCTAGATTCTTCGATTTTGGAAGTAATATTCACCAAATCTTTATTTTTTCTACTCATCTCCTTTTCCATTTCTTTCTTAATTCGAGCAAGTTTCTTTTCCTCTAACTCTATCCGTTTTCCAAATTTTTTGACTTTGGAATTAATCACTAGCAAATATTGCTTCTTTCGATTTCTGTCCTCTTCCGTTTCTCTCTTGAGCTTAGCGAGTTTCTTTTCCTCCAACTCAATCTGATTCTTACGCAGATTCAATTCCTTTTCTTCACCTTCAACCTCCTTCCTACACCTTTTAGAACTTACTTTCAAATCACTTGCTTTACTCTCTTTAGCCCTCTCTTCCATTTCAGAGGACCTTTTAGAAATAATCTCTGAAATCTCCTCATGTCTCTTCTCTTTAGCGACAAGCTCCTCAGAAAGCTCCTGGATAAACTGCTTGATTGAGTCACGCTCATATGTCTGTTGTTCAATAAGCTTTCGGATTTTCCCAAGCTCTTCGTTTTTTGAGTCAAGAAGTCTCTGTCGAGACTCTAGTTGCTCATCCACAGTCACAAACTGCTTACCAGATTCTTTGATTTCTTCAAGAATCACTGACAACTCTTTCATCTTTCTATCAGTTTCTTCTTCCATTTCTCTCTTACGTTCTTGAACCTGACGTGCCTCAATGTAACTCCTTCCAATCTCAGCCATAACATTTCTCAACTGTTCATTCTTTACTTCCACCACTTCCTTCAAATTACCAGCTTCAGCCTTTTCTTGTTCAAAGATTTTACGCTTTTGCTCAAGGTCTAAGCTTAAACTCTGCAGCTTCTTTTCCTTTAGGTCAAGTTCCAGAGACCTCTCCTTGAAATCAGCTTCAACCATCTCATTATATTCGAGTAGATTCTTTAACTGAGGAATTCGGATCAACACTTCAGGCGCCTCAGCTTTGAGGTTTTCCATTAATTTGTGAAGATTTTGTCTCTTTGACGCAGTGAATTGTTCATAACTCGTTTCCTCCATTGCAGAAAACAATTACGCCGAACCACACCTCTAAGAAGAAGAACAAAACTCTCTGAACTTCAATGTTATAAACCTGATTCAAGAGAGCAAACAAAAAAAAAAACGCTATGAGATTTATAGCAGGAACATTAAACCCAGGAAAATCAGGTCAACAGGAAAATTGCAGGAAAAACTTTTTAATCTGAGCAAATGCATCCAGAACTGCATATATCAAATACGAAATCTCTTGTTGAATTATGCAACGACGAATTACGAACAGAATGAAAATCCAGGAAAGAGGCGAAAATAAAAACCCTAGCTTTAATCAAAATCATTGGGTCTAAGAGTACGGCAAGAAGCTAAAACTGAGCACAGAACTAAAATTAGTTCACCCAAGAAACAAATCAGAAAATCAGAAACAAATACCCTAAATTCGTCAAAGTGAGGTAAAATAAAACCCAAAATATTACAGAGAAGCGAAGAGAGAGAAGAGGAAATGAGAGAGATACGAGTTTATAAGCGACAAAAATAAAGTAATTACTCAGTCCAGCTCGATCTGTTTGTGCTAACAAAAAGTCTGATGAGTTTGTTCTCAAGGAGGAAGAAGACAGCGAAGTAAAGTGGAGGGAGATTTCCTAAAATAGCAACAAAAAAAGAAGTTTTTGTTGACCGTCAGATTCTTAACCAAAAAATGATCTTCAGATTCGATGAAACATGAGCCGTTGGATTAACTCGACGTTAGTTTCTACTCTCTTTCTTTTTTGTCACGAAGTTTCTACTCTCTTTGACTGTACGACTGTTGATTGATGATGTTGTAACCGTTGGTTGATAGGATTGTTATAAATACAGAGAGGACCAATGTTTTGAAACCCGACCTTGACCCAGTCGGACCAATAAATCCCGCGACTCGTAAGACAATCTTTTTCGGGTTATATCCAAAAACCGTTTAGTTAAAATTTGGGGAAAACCCAAAGAACCGTGGTTTATCATTTCACTTTATTATATGTTTCTAATCATTTTTACTCCAAATGAAAAAAGTTCATTAGTCATTAATACTAAGAAAATGAAATATGAATAAAAATTTGAGGCAAGCACTAATCCCTTCTTTGTCAAGCTACCACAAGCATTACATAAATCTTAACTAATAAAACAATATTTTTTGTAGCAATACCTATGAAAACCAAATGATTCTTGTTCACATGAAACCAAAAAAATTGAGCTCACCATAAGCGACAGTTCCATAGCCATTACCACAAAGCTTCATACACAGTTACTTTGCTTCCTACTAGGTTTAAAAGACATAGAGGAATATTAGGATCTACCATTTCATGATGGGTTCAATTCAACAAGCTCGACTTAACCTCGCATTTAGGAACCTGAAGATTCACACTTGAACGTAGCCTAAGAGAGGTTTTTTAGGAAGAGGAAGCTCATATTAGCATGAGAGCAAAACCAACTATAGCATAATATGTCAGAGACTACTATTGGATTTATCACAAAGATAGACAATGTACGGTAAAATCGGTTTATCGGCTTTGGTCTGAAGGGATGGAAGAGAAAGAAGAGGAGACTATGACGATCCTACACCCAACATTAACATACTAACATTTCTTATGAAGGTGTCTTATAAATATAGTGGCAGTATTATCCAATCTACCACACAAAAAAAAAGACTAACCATATCATCCAATATTCCAAGATGTGGAGAGAAAATAATAGATTGTGAATCACCTCATTTTCTAATGCACGTTTGCTATAGTGAAATGGAAAATATCTCAACTGTTTTTTTTTTTTTTTTTTTTTTTTTTTTTATCAATTTTCAGCTGACTGCATGTTTCAAAATATGGCAATTGGATTAGTTAAGTCTTGTAGGTAATGGAAAAAAAGGAAATGAATTGATTAACCATGTGGTCATTGATGCACAAGAGTGGAAAAGCCACTTGTCGAACAATAGCCTTCTTCGGGTCCATTGAAATGGAAGCACCTTCCACAAAGAATCCTTGTAAGTTGTAACACAAATGTCATTTGAAGTAAGGAGATGGTCATAACGAAGTTGGTTGGATACTCAAAGATGATCAAGCATAAGATTGATGATTGCTTGGATCTAAACGCTACCAAGCTCTATATCTTTTTTGCAGGTTGAAACTACAACTTTGGTGTATGTAATGAACTATCTAGACGATTTAGGTATGGAGGAGGTGATTTCTTAGATGAAATGCATCAATCTCTTCGACAAAAATGGCTATGCTTACAACTTACAAATCTATACGACAAAAATTGGGAAGCAATGAAGCCACTTAAAGTCTCAACTCCAACTTGCAAAAAGAAGAAAATCAAACACATATTATATTGGCAATTATGTTTTTCCCCTCCTTTACATTATGCAATGTTAGTTTGGTGCCAATTTGGATCAGACAATTGTGTTGAAAGACAATATATATTATACTTTGTTTGAGTATCAATACGATCTTTCTAGTTTCATTGGAAAAGAAATATTAGTTAATGATCTTTAACTTGATTAGAAAAAAAGAAGATACTATTAGTTGCCACAAGATAACAATGACATTTTGTTCGTACAAACAAATTAATTAAATAGTTAGTTAATTATTAACAATTATAAATTATAAAGAAAAAGATAATATAAGAGTGCTTTCATCCCTGGGTTTCGTTGTTGTCAACTTGCCCCCCTGCCTCTTTAAACCTCACTTTTCTCTCCCAAATCTTTTTTTTAGGGTTTTTTTCTCCGCAAGATCTATATATATATACGCAGCACTCATTCTGTGTGCCTGTGTGCATTAATCGAGTAAATTCCCCGTTTCGGTTTACCTTTGTCGGATTTTTCTTTCGCGCGAGAGCCATGTCGTTGAGACCGAACGCGAGGACGGAGGTTCGCCGGAACCGGTACAAAGTCGCGGTGGATGCGGAGGAGGGAAGGCGGAGGAGGGAGGACAACATGGTCGAGATCCGTAAAAACAAGCGTGAGGAGAGTCTGATGAAGAAGAGGCGTGAAGGTATGCAAGCTCTTCAGGATTTTCCTCTAGCTTCCGCCTCTCCTCATGCCGCTGCAGTCGATAAGAAGGTAATTTCTCGCTTTATCAGATTATTTGATCGCACCTGTACTTAGTTTCTAGTTTTTTTTTTTTTCAATCGGTTTAGTGAGGTTTAGGGTTTCGTTTGTGGTCCGATTGGAGAGTTTTGATTCGGGATACTGGCTGCGGTTATTGATTATGCTAAGAACTTGTTTTTTTTTCTTCTGATGATTGGATTCAAATCCCTTTTAGTTGGAGAGTTTGCCGGATATGATCGCTGGAGTTTGGTCGGAAGATCCTGCCTTGCAACTGGAGTCCACTACTCAGTTCAGGAAGCTTCTATCTATTGGTAACTGAGTTCTTACTTCTCTTTATTTCGCAGTTTAGCATTAATTGAGTGTCCCATTTATCTTTTGTCTCCGTCTGTATTACATTTGCACAGAGAGAAGTCCTCCTATTGAGGAAGTGATAAGCTCTGGTGTTGTGCCTCGCTTTGTTGAGTTTCTTAAGAAGGAGGATCACCCTCAGATTCAGGTGAGAGAAATCCCGCCTCTTCAATTTAATTCAGTCTTCTGTGTAATCCTCTATTTCTCATCCTTTATGTTCTTGTGTAGTTTGAGGCGGCTTGGGCTCTAACAAACATTGCATCTGGAACATCTGATCACACAAAGGTTGTAATCGATCACAATGCTGTTCCAATCTTTGTGCAGCTTCTTGCTTCCCCTAGCGATGATGTCCGTGAACAGGTACGGCACTTATGTGAAATCATTCAGTATTGGGAGATTATTTAATTCAATTAAAAATTGTAAAATTCTGATCTCAAGATTGTGCTCTAACCTGTAGGCTGTATGGGCGTTGGGAAATGTTGCTGGTGATTCACCACAGTGCCGTGATCTTGTTCTTAGATGTGGGGCACTGGTGCCGCTGCTAAGTCAATTAAACGAGCATGCCAAGCTGTCGATGCTTAGAAATGCTACATGGACCTTGTCAAACTTCTGTCGTGGCAAGCCTCAGCCTCACTTTGACCAGGTCTTCTTCTTTTTCTTTCTTTTCCCCTAGGTTTTGTTTCTTCTATTTATCTGCCCAGTTTTGTTTAACATTTGAAGCATGATTAACAGGTGAAACCGGCTCTCCCTGCCCTTGAGCGACTTATTCACTCGAATGATGAAGAAGTCTTGACAGATGCTTGTTGGGCTCTCTCATACCTCTCTGATGGGACCAATGACAAAATCCAGACTGTCATTGAGGCCGGTGTTGTCCCAAGACTTGTTGAACTTCTCATGTCAGTAACCTTCTTTAATTCTCTTTATTTCCTGTCCCCTCACACATGTGTAGATAAATAACGTGACATACTGCTATTGGTTTTGCAGTCATCCTTCTCCATCTGTGCTAATTCCCGCACTCCGTACCGTTGGGAATATAGTTACTGGAGATGATCAACAAACCCAGGTATGGACTCAAAATGCTTTCAACTGAATATCTCACATTATTTCTGTTGAGCACATGGTATATGATAGTATATGCATCTTTCTTTTTCCTTTTGAAGAAGGATTTTTTTTAGTATAAGCACAACAATGAACTGTGGATAACCCTTTGGCCTTTAGGAGTAGGTCTGAAGATAGGATTAGAACTTTTGATAATTGAACTGATAGCAGCAATATCTCAGTTTATGAGGTGAAGTGTTGGAGAATTGCATGCTGTCCATTGTTGTTATGTTATATCCAACCTTACATCAGAACAATGGGATGGTTGAATGCTTATCATTAAACCCTCCTTCTGATGCCAGTCTGTCCATATTAGTAGATAGGATACAGTGCCTGTTTTGCTGTATATTGCTTGTGTTTTATTTTTGTTGCAATGAATTTTTTGGCTTTAAACCAACAACCAAGCTCAAACTGTGATATTGTTAAAATTTCATTTTTCATGAGTCCGTCAAAGCCGAGTTTAGTTTTATACATCTGAAAAAATGATCTTACTTAACATCGTTTTACTTGATGAACTTGTTCTGCAGTGGGTGATCAATAGTGGTGCGCTAGGTTGTCTTGCCAACCTCCTCACTCAAAACTATAAGAAAAGCATAAAGAAGGAAGCTTGCTGGACAATTTCAAACATCACAGCAGGCAACAGAGAACAGATTCAGGTTGGAACTTCTTACTGTTTTCATCATTTGCTTCGTACCCTTGTCCATGTGACCTATTCATCAACTGTGTTATATTTTTTGGGATGGTTGCAGACAGTAGTTGAAGCTGGTTTGATTGTTCCCTTGGTCAATCTGCTTCAAAATGCTGAGTTTGACATTAAGAAAGAAGCTGCGTGGGCAATTTCGAATGCAACTTCAGGTGGTGCTCATGATCAAATCAAGTACGTCACTATCTTTTGCACCCTTCTTCTTTAACTCCTAGTTCCTTCTCTATTTTGAGTTTGTGTATTAATGTAGTGTCCTCGTTGATTATACAGATACCTGGTGGAGCAAGGATGCATAAAACCGTTATGTGATCTCTTGGTATGCCCAGATCCAAGAATCATAACAGTGTGCCTCGAAGGATTGGAAAACATTTTGAAGGTGGGAGAGGCAGAGAAGAGCTTGGGTAACACACCGGACATGAACTATTATGCTCAGCTTATTGACGACGCAGAAGGGCTGGAGAAGATTGAGAACCTGCAGAGCCATGACAATAATGAGATATATGAGAAGGCTGTAAAGATTCTTGAACAATACTGGATTGAAGAGGAAGACGATGAGACACAACAACCTCCAGGTGTTGATTCTCAGGCAGGTTTCCAGTTTGGAGGGAACCAAGCTTCTGTACCATCTGGTGGATTCAACTTCAGCTGAAGGTAAGAAAGTTTTTTAAAAAACCTTTAAACATGTAACGATCTCTGTTCATGAAAAACATGCAAAAAACTGATAATTTAGATCTGAAACACAAAACCCACAGGAATGGATTTGGAAAGCTTGCAGCATGATAGTGGTGAAAGGTCCAGAGTCAGTCAAGAGTCTAGTTTCATTACCAGGGTTTAAAGCCCTTGTCTGGTCTCAGAGGGCTATACCGGGTGGTCGTTTTTTAAAGTACAGAGTCTGAGAAAGTGTTTGTTTGGTTCCATTTTATCCAAGGCTATTTTTTTTGAAAGCACCGTTTGCACCGGTTCGGATGGTCTTGAGTCCTACTTTTGTGTTGTTTTTAAATTTTGGAGGGTTATAAATTCTATACTGTGGAGTCTTTTTCTTTGTTTTTGTGTTCACAACAGTTTGTATGTCGCTAAAAACTTAAAACCACAAGCTTTTTTGTGTCTTGATTTGTGGGAACAAAAGCTCCTCTGGTGTCTTGTTTTCTGTTTTCAAGTCGACTCAGATCTTGCGGTGAGTGAACTGATGATTACAGCAAAATATTAACAGGATTTTTTTCTGAAATAAGAAATAGCCTCGAAATGTTTATACATATAAATATAAACAGTAAACTGTAGACAGAAGTGAAGATAATGGTCGGATCTAGAAAGTAAATGGAATTAAATAATTTCGAATTAAAACATTTCATTTTTTTGTTGCCTTATCGTCTAAAACCCCTTGGAGAGTGAAAAACCTTAAAGGCCAAACCTGGAATCATTTTCCACTCTCTGATTTCGAAAATGGCTCTTGTTCAATCCAGGACGCTTCCATCTCTCAATATCCCGTTGTCGCCGATTCTATCCTCACTCCATGCTCCGTCTTCTCTCTTTCTCAGGAAGGAAATTCGACCAGTGGCCTCGCCGTTCTCATCCTCCACCGCCGGAAACTCGCTTTTCTCGCCGTTGACTCCTCCGCGGAAGCTTCTTTGTCCTCCGCCTCGCGGAAAGTTTGTTAGAGAAGATTATCTTGTGGTACGCCCAATTTCAAGCGAGTTATCCATTTCTCTCTCTCTCTCTCCGCCTCTCCGTATTGTCTTGTCGATTTCGATATCTTCATGTCTGATTTCTTGATTTACTACTTTGTTTTTAATTTTCCTGGGGAATTGAGTTGGTTTGGGGCAAAATTCTAGAAATTTTACCCAGAATATGGTTATCGATTTAGTTAGATAAGGGATAACATGTATAGCTCTATCAAAGATTCGACCAATAATACACTGCTTATTGAGACCATAAAGTGGGAAGCTCACTGATAGGTGGATGTTTGTTCCGTTCTTTTTTATGGTTTAACAGAAGAAATTGTCAGCTCAAGAACTCCAAGAACTGGTGAAAGGAGAAAGGACGGTGCCGCTGATTGTCGATTTTTATGCAACATGGTGTGGACCTTGTATCTTGATGGCCCAGGAACTCGAAATGGTACCATCCTTGACCTCTTTTTACATATTCTCCATTTCATTTGCGTCCTGTTTTTGGCCTCTAGTATCCTTATATCAGTTACAAAGATTTGCTCTTGGGATCGGTTGTTCGTTTTTATCTCTGATAAGGTCTTCTTGTAAGTAGCCTAGGAGTTGTACAATGAATTGTAGTTTTGCCAGCTCAGCAATAGACCTTACAGTTAGTTGAGAGCTCAATGGTTAAAGGGGAGCTACTCCGGACTTGTTTAAGGTCTTGATATGAGAAATGAGAGGGTTAAGAGACTATCAAGTCTCGTTTTTGGTTTTACCAGTTCCAAATTTTTTAACACATTCCTTATGTTAAATAAACATATCTTGTGACAGAAGTGGCATTTGCAAAAGAAAATAATGGAACTGTGGGATTGGACAATCTCAGCATCTACTTCTTGATTGTCTTTAATCCTTTATCTAGTCGCTTTGTACTTAGCAAATCTCATTAGTCTCGTTTTAAATGGTTTTGCTCTTTGTGAAACAGCTCGCAGTAGAGTATGAAAGCAATGCAATGATTGTGAAAGTTGATACAGATGATGAGTACGAGTTTGCACGAGACATGCAGGTAACTCTCTTCTTCTGGTTTCACAAAAATCTCCTCTCAATGTGAAGCAATAGAGTAACCAAATCTTTGTAAATGCAGGTTCGGGGATTACCGACATTGTTCTTCATAAGTCCTGACCCAACCAAAGATGCAATCAGAACAGAAGGGCTAATTCCATTACAGATGATGCGCGATATCATCGACAACGAGATGTGAAAGAAACCACTTTCTTGCTTTTAGGATTGAATAGAATCGCTGTAATTTAGGATTGGTACTGGGTTTATTTGAATTTTGAGAAAATGCGAAAAGAATGTCATCGATGAAGAAATGAATGTAAAACGAGAAGAATGTAGGAGTCTTAAAACATTTATTTAAATGTATGCAATCAGCCTAATAACTGCTTGAAATCTATTTTTAGTCTCCACAAGAGGTTTTGTGAATTAAGTTATGCCGGTTTTTCTACTCCTTAATTAAAATTAAAACCGAAATTAAAGTATTAAAAAAATACTATTAATTAAAAGCACCACGCCACTCGAAGTGGCGCCTTTTCTTAATTTTTTGGGTCATCAGGCGCCTTTTCTTTTCACCCAAAATTATCAAAAACATTTCCACAGGTTTTGCGGTTTGTTGGCGGGTGGTTTTATCTGAAATTAGAATATGGAGACAGGGGTAATTTCGTCATTTAGACAGCAAATTGAAGCTAGGGTTTAGTCGGTCCAATTTGATTTATATTGGCCTCTGGTTTAGATCTGCTTCGTGTGTGGTATCTTGTCGGGTCTCTTCTTTGAAAACAAAAATCTCTCTGTTTCTCTGACACTCCCTCGCTACTCTCTCTATCTCTTTCTCCTCTCTAGATTCAAATTCTTTTGCTTGATCCTCTCATCTTTGAATTCCCATCTAATCTTTTTATCCACTCTACTCTGATCTTTTCGATTGACACCAGTTCACGATCGACCGTTCGATCCAAGTACCGGGAAACGAAGTCTGTAATGCTAGATCACACCGAGAAAGTGAGTGATCTGATTCTCTATTCTTGCTCTGATCTCTACTGATCGAGTTGTTTAAGCTTAACGCGCCATTTCTATTGTCTGTGTTTTAGATCTTCAATTCAGAAGCCATGAAAAGCAGCAAGCTCACATCAGTAGATGCGATCGAAGAACACAGCAGCAGCAGTAGTAGCAGTAATGGAGGTAACAGCAACGAGAAGAAGAGTTGTGCACTTTGTGGTACTAGCAAAACCCCTCTCTGGCGTGGCGGTCCCGCCGGTCCCAAGGTGAGAGATTTAAACTCTTCCTGATTTTGACCTAAACCCGATTTGGGGCAAATTGCATTCAAATCGTTATCGAATCCGATCCGATCTAATCCGATCTGATGTGATCTCTTTTGATTGTTTTTTGTAGTCGCTGTGTAACGCGTGCGGGATCAGAAACAGGAAGAAGAGACGAACAGTGATCGGAAACAAATCAGACGATAAGAAAAAGAATCACACTAGAAATCCGAAGTTTGGTGACTCATTGAAGCAGAGATTGATGGAATTGGGAAGAGAAGTGATGATGCAGCGATCAACGGCTGAGAATCAACGACGGAAGAAGCTCGGCGAAGAAGAACAAGCCGCCGTACTTCTCATGGCTCTCTCTTACGCCTCTTCGGTTTATGCTTAACGAATTTTCTGGAATCTCAAATAATAATTAATTTTGTAGGATATTTTTCAGATTCCGAGTGTAATAGCTAACGAGTTAATGTGTAATTTTTTTCGTACTTTTTTTGTGTTTGTTTTGAAATTTTTGTATCTGGTTTCATTTGTGTGATCTGAAGAAGAAAGAATGGAAAGTTCAAGATAATTTTCTTCGGCTTTGTTTTATTTTCTATTTTTATTAAAACAATTGTTATATATTTTATTCTGGTAGTTTTGTCTTTATTAAGACAAGAACGAAGACTGCCTATCTGTCAAGCACATAGATTTTATTTTGAAAATTTCCACTAAAAAATGTTCGAATTTGCCGCTTCTTTTTTTCTTTTCAGTGATACCTTAAAAAGAATAAAATTTTAACATTATTTTCCCCCGCTAAATCAACCTTTGTTTTTAGTAATATGAATGATTTAAAAGTACAAACTTTCTTATTTGGGAACCAGAGAGCAAAACATAGTACTGTAAAAATAATTTAAAATATGCTATATTTTGATTTGCGTTATTACTGTTTTCTGTTTCCAATCATTTCAAAAAATATATTGGAGTGAAATTTTGAAAGATTTGTTATAAGTTGTTGATACTAACAAAAATTTATTAAAGAGTGACAAATAACAATTTCGAATTTGGTGTGAAATGTTTTAGGGGCAATAAATATAGCATACGGAATGATAGTAGGCCTACAACCTTAGTTGGATGTGAGACGAATTCGAACATATTACCTCACAGGTATCACGTGATTGATCAATTGGTTGACTCATTGATTCGATTTTTGAAAAAAAAAAAATTCTTGGTCTAGTGGTCACAAGCCACTAAAGATGTGAATGCATTTGATCATTTAATAATGAATAATCTCATTATATCAATTATTTTATATTTACTCAAGAGTCCTATTTTATTCAAGATTTTTTCTTTAAAGACTCTCTATCAAGATAAGTTGATCTTATTCATTTTTGTCCCACGAGATAACTCGATATTCTTAGTTGTTGTTGTATATAAATGATATATCCTACAAAAATTATACATCGTTCTACTTCCGTTTACATACTAAAAGTCTAAAACTATTTATTTATGGTTTCGATCAAATTTAAACATCCAAAGACCCCAAAGATGAGTCTCAGACATCCCAAAAGGAGCATTGCTGAATCACATAAGTGCTTACTCAGGCCACCCAAAGAAAACGTTTTGAACTCACTAACCGCCAAATTAGTCTTATGGCAATGACCCTTGACACTTCGGCGAAGACGACTAGTACCAAAGCTATCTTTTCCTTATAGCATACACACATCTTCCCTTGCATTTTTAACACTCCCTCTATAGTCGACTGAGGAAGAGGAGGATGAAGGACGATTCTATTGGGTTTACCATCCGTTCGATCCGCGTAATAAGAATCATAATGCTTCTTCAGTTCGGTCGCAATCAAGCGAAGGCCTCTTCTAAAATGATGGGCCTCAGTCCAACATAAACCATTTATTCAATATAAATCTGGTTTAGCTTGATTTTGGTGTGCATTAGTTGACCAATTTGGTCGTGGCGGTCGAGTTTCAACTATGCTTGACGCTTTTACTTCAAAGTCTTCGAAAATCACCCCTCCTATTTATTTGTGTACACTAAAAAAGTTGATTCAATTCCATTTACTAGTGTTAAGCATATATTTATGGACTGTGGTTCAAGCAATAAAAGTATTTCGAGCAACATTCACTTGCAAAAGAGAGGCAACCAACAGAGGATAACAAAAAAATGCTCAGCGATGGTCGATTTTGATGTTTTAGATTGTCCCAAATGCCACGTTAGGTTGCACTAAGAATGTCTCATATAACAAAAAAAGTATCAACTCATCGAAAAGAATGCAACTTCTCTCTTTGCTACTGCCCTGGACAAGACTGCAACTATACTGCCTCGTACAAGGATCTCTACGATCACTATGAAAACTTCCTACCTGAAAACTCACAGGCAAATATTCAAACTAGATATATATGTTCTGTTGTGGTATTTCCTTTGTTGTCCAGTTGAACATCATTGATAAGATATCGATTCGAAGGTAATGGAACAAGAGTTTATTGTTCGTAGTGAAGTGTTTTACGAAGTCCTATGGCATTTGTTTTTTTTGATAAAATTATGTAAAATTAATCAAAAAAAAAACTTTTTACAACCTACTGTAACGTTCTTGTTCTTCTAATTCTATGATAGAAAGAAAAGAAACAAAATTTTCAAAAGAAAGTCTTATTGCAGTTGTGTAACTGTAAACTGTATTGCACCATTTTCTCCAGGAGTAGGAGAGTTCTGGTATCATCTCTCCTATACTGTGGGTGGACACACTGTGACTTACGAATCACCAGAGGTGAAGACGATTTTTAAAGTGAGTTTTCAAACTCCTCAATACAATTTCATGTTGCTCCCTCGGAGGTAATTTGTTAGAGATGGAGCTTTGTATCAAGACGTTGAACCAAGAATTATAAAATTATCGTTTTGTTTAGGTGTAAGAGAAGTTGAGTTGATATGATATGATATTTTGTTCATTTTTCATATTGTATAAAATATGGTTTTGTTAACTCTTTCTACACCGTATTGATGTTTATTGTTATAAGCACATCTGACGTTTGTAATTTGAGTATCTGAACATAGTGAAATTGTAATAACAAAAAGGCCATCTCTTTTCACAATCACAATCATTCCAAGAAACCTTTCAATGTTTTCTAATTGTAGGATGCAAGTTCAAATGCAACTTAATGTAAATGAGACTACAAAATCAACCAATAAAAAAAATGTAAAGAGTCAAGGCAAGTCAACAAAACAAGAAATGGGGAACAACGATCATAAGATGTAAAGGACAATGGGCAAGGGTAAATTGATGGGAGGTGCTCAACTATTAGCTAATAATGCTAGGCAATTCAACAAGCTCCATTCCTAAGACAAGAATCACACTAATCCATACTCATGATCTTAACCCATTCACTAATCAAATTAAGTAAGCTAAATTTCCATTTGCAATCGAGAGATTAGTAATCATTAAGTTTAAGTTCAAAAACAACCCAAAGAGGTTTAAGTTCGACAAGTCAACAATCCAATGGAGATTAATCATTAAGTACAAGTTCAACAAGTTAACAAGCCAAAGAGAATCAGGAGAGATGCCAAAGAAGTAAGCTACATTTACTAGTAAGGAAAAGCACTAAAAGGCATGCCAAAAAAGCATAAAGATAGAAAAAGCTACAAAGTTACTAAAAAGTCAAGCCCAACAAAAAGGCTATTTAATCTTTAACGAGCCTAGCCCTATAGCTGCAATCAACCGGTTTTGGTATAACAATTGGATCTCATTTATTTTCTCGTTAATTTATTCCTCAAGGAGGAAAATGCTATAGTCGTGAAGATTTGAAACTAATAAAAAATGTCTCTAACGTGGATTGATTATTTATATTCCAATAGTCAACTAAAATTCAGCATACCAAATGCAATGAAGAAGATAACATACCCAACCAGTCAGGACAGTGTACCGGACTTTACCAAATTTGTGTTGGATCGGGATTGGTGGGGTCGTAACAACGCATTTACTCGCACGTGCTAACCAGCTCATACTTTCACATTTTCTTTAGGGAGGCGCATTTAAAGGCAATCCAAAACATGAAAAAGGAAGAAGATACGATCACATGGCCAATGAGTAACTCATTTCTTTCAGAGTAATATGATTGGTTTATACATACACCTCTCTGTGGTTTGAGATGCACTGGATCTTTGTCCTCAGCAATAATTCGTATTATTATGTTTAATGCACCGGAGGTTATTAAAGACATTTTTTTATTCACTAAAATTAAAATTCGTTGTATGAACAAAAGAAAAATAATTGATTCGACTTTGAAATGACATTATGACGGTGTGGTTTTAAGATTTTTTCTTTTATTCCACTAATTCTCTCCTTTTTTTTTTTTTTTTCTGACTTACGTCGATATTTTATTTTGGGTATAGCCTTTTTTCCAGTGAATGAGAAAATAAATTATGTTACTTTCATCACTCATTGAAAAGAGGAAATTTCGTTGCAAGAATAAGTTTATTTAAAAGATAAAAAAATGACTTGGAGCAAAACTGACCGTCCAATATTTTAAGCGATTTAAATCCATTAACGACAAGAGTTAAACTGATAATTGACTAATTTGCAAAGGCAAAGACGTCACGTCGTGAATGTAATTAACAGCTAAAGAACATATAATACGTTAATTAAGAGATAAATTAAAATGTGCCGACAAAATAGTGAAATTTGAAACTAAATTTATGTCAAACAGATAAATAAAGAACCTGGTTTATAAATAATTTTCTTATAAAAGTAATTATAATGTTAAATTAAAATAAATACTAAATACAAATTGTCAACAGAAAGTAAACAAAAAAGAGTTAAAAACAGTAAAAAAGATACTTTTGAGTTCTTCGTAATTTTCCGGCTAAAGTATCCGATGATTCTCCGTTACATAAAACAGAGCATAACAGCGAACAGAGCAATGAGAAGCGAACCAAACAAACGATCCGATCCGGATTCTCCGGGAGGAGGAGTGTGATAGTAAAACGGAAAATAAGGGACGATCGGATTCGGAGGAGGCGGCGTTGGGAAATCGCCACCGTAAGGAGGCGGATAATAGTAACCTTGGCCACCTTCGCCGCCGTAAGGAGGTGGGTATTTAGTACCACCGGAGCTTGAAGGAGGAGGAGGAGAGTAATAATAAGATCCACCACCGCCGCCGGAGCTTGAAGGAGAAGGAGGCGGAGGACAAGGGATTGACGACGGAGCTGGAGGAGGAGGAGGAGGAGGAGATGGGTCTGGATTACATGGATTGTCACAAGAGGTACACATTGTGCAAGAAACAGTTTGGTCCTTTGAAGTTACAAAGAAAGACAGTGACAGTAGAATTAGAAGAATCGCTGACAGATTATAGAATCTGATTGCTTCCATTGTCAGAAATTTGGATTAAGATCAGAAGTGATAAGAAGGAGAAAAGAGGGAGAAAGAGAGAGAGAGTGAGTAGGAGAAGCACATTCACAGGCTCAGAAGAGGAAGAGTGTTCCTCTCTTTATTAAGGGATTTAAGATTATAATTTTATTTCCTTTATTGAAAATAATTATTTTTAAAGGGTTTTCGCCACGAATTAATCATTATCAAGAGTTTTTCCAATTTGCTATTAACTCTCTTTAATTGTCCCTCTGTCATATTTCATTTTTTTTTTCAATTCTACAACTATACTCCCTAACTAGATTGATAATGACTTAGAAGTCTTTTTTTAATTATACAACTATGATAATTATATTTTGCTTTTTAATTCAGTAATGGTTTAGCTCTATTTTAAAATATTTGTTCGTTTGTTTCTCCGGATTAGGATTTGTTGTCTCCAAAGGGTTTCGTTCCTTATCGGCTATTTGTAACTCAGTTTACTGCATCAACGAAAATCTTATTCCGGTGGAAAACAAAAAACGATGATAATGACTTCAACTCAAAGTTTATTAGCTGTAACATGTACGTAACTAAGAAAAAAATTGAAATTTTTGTTTATAAAATCACATCAAAAATTAAAACAATACTGTGCTTTTTAAAAATTCATCCTGAAACAATGCTAGTTGTGAAAAGGAGAGAAAATGTTTTGGAATTTGAGGTATAATTTTATAAAATTAAGAAAGTATCTCGAGAATATCAATTTAATACTTTAAATCTATGTCGACCAAAATTTCTTTTCTAGAGGTTCTTTTCAACTTAATTATGTATAATTCTCTCTTTTTCTTTGCTGTTATAAATTTTGGAAAATGTGATACGGACACGTTTGAATTTCGACAGAAGATTGTGTAATAAAACACTGAAAATACACGGAGAATCATCATCTCAGAAGTTAAAATGCGTAACTTGCTCCCAAAAACAAAACAAAATAATATACCAAGTGTTTAGTTAATCAATAAATGCCTAGTATAGGAGTATATTTTATGGATGCACATCTCAACCGAAAGTTTTGGGGTCATCGTTCTGGTTTTTTTTCTGTATATGTCGACTTTATATAGTATAAATGGTCTTTACTATAATCTTATGAGTTTAATTTAAACTTTATTGTATAGATGGTATGATTTCAAACACGTAAAGAAAAAAAACACTTAAATCACAGTATTATATAACTACCAAAATGGTATACATTGGTAGTGCTAGTGCACATCTCACTATAGTGTCTATAGAGACGTTATAGTATAAATAACATCTACTTTAATTATATGAAGTTCATTTAGACTACCGAACATGGAAAATTCAGAGCGCATAGTATTTTGTCTGAATAACAATAATGTACGTACGTATCTGATACGAAAATTGAGATAACTATTCTGTTTTTCTTTAAGACCATGTACAACGGCAGTTTATGCCGAGTTCTAGGTCCAGGTTCTTAGGTGGGATTGATTAAAAAAGTAATAAATGGACTCTGTGGGTTAGAAACCGACTCTTAAATTGGGCTTGGAAGAACCCGTTCCTTACCACGTGTCCGTGTGGGATTGCATTAAACTTTCTCGCAATTTAGGAGAAAGACTCTGGTTGAGGCGGAGGGTTTGCCAAAAAAACCCTAGTGTTCTCGCGTCTCCGTCATTTCGAAGAGGAGAAGAAGAAATCATACTCGAACGGCGATCTTTTTGGCAAAAACGAGAGTAACCGTGTTCGTGATCTTAATCGACCAAATCTAACACCATTTTCGTGGAGATTGAGGTAAATATAATCCACAAAGCTCTTTTGTTAGGCTTCGTTTCCGATTTTGATTTTAGGATTCGTTTATGCTTTCGATTTTGCGGTTCGATACCCACTATTCATAGGAGTTAGGGTTTGGTCTAGCTTCTCGGGGGATTTGATTTCGGATAAGGAAAATTAATGGGATTTCGATTGAGAGTTTAAATTAAAGGTTCTTTGTATTCTCGTTTTCAGATCGGGATTTGGGTTTCGATAGGTAATTGGGGATTTCGTTTAAGGTTTCAATTGGGTCAGCGGAATAGTAATGGTGTATCGAAACAGGGTTTACAGATTGGTTTTGAATTAGATTTTGGATCTAATATACCATTTATACAATTTTCAGGTAGTTCCATTGTTTGATTTCACTTTGTGCTTCATTAACATACTAGTCTGTTAGCGAGAGTGTTATGTTCTGCATCTTTGTCCTCTCAAACTTGTAGATATTGTTCTTCTACATCTCCTACGTATTGTTCTTCATCCAGAAGTTAAGTAAATTGTTATCTCTACTGATGATTGTTCCTTACTTGATACAGGTCTGATGACGGACCCCTATGAAAAGAGGAGAACATGAAGAGGAATAGAGAGTCTGTTAACAGGATCTACAATGTCGCTGATGCTGAATATGGAATTCCAAACCAATGTCCATGTGGGGGTTTAATCGTCCACGAAGTGGCTCCTAATGAAGCGTTTGACAAACTACCTAGCAAAAAATTCTTCACCTGCAACAAGTACAAGGTGAATCCGACCTCTCTTTATCCTTTTATTTTCATAACACATTTGGTTTCACTACAATGGTACCTACTGACAGTGTGTTCTTTCACTGCAGTCTGACGGGTTGCACTTCCGTCAACCCTAGGTATGTGGTGTCGGGGAGGAACTTGTGAAACTGAACAAGAGAATGGAAGAGGCTGAGAAGAACATTAAAGAGGTTTTTCATCTCACCTACCAGAATCAGAGAATGAAGGTAATTGTGAAGCTAATTTAAATAAAATTTTATTACAATTTAACTTCTGTGTATTTTGTTAATAATATTAATTTCTGAGTTTGTCTTAATATTCGTCTACCTTCTTTGAATGTGCAGGAAGAGATTGACAGTCTAACGGCTCGCCTGTCGGAGCTAGAAGTCTATCTGTGAGTGGATTATAAATGCACAGGTCAGTTCATTTGTAAATGTTTTGTCTTTTATTAGGTCAGTCATTACTTCGTTGAATTGGTTGTTCTTTGGCTCCTTCTTCTTTTAGTTAAATAGCTAGTTACTTAATAATAAACATATATGAAAACTTAAGTAGGGGTCAAATTTGAATGAGTGGTGGGTGTTTATAGGTTTAAGTGTTTGAAATATGAATTGACGTCTATTAAATGCAAGTTAATGGTAATGTAAGTTGATCTGATGTGGTTTTAGTGGCTGTTAGGTTAGAGTCTTAATTCCATTGCTTAGATGTGATCTTCAGAAACTCTTTTTAAACAATCCTTCTCATATGCTTTTTTAAAAAAATCTTTGAAAACCTTAAAACCTTGTCTAACTTTTCTGATAATTCGAAGATTATTCTAAACATACACCAAATTACCCACTGTTAGCTATGGATCTTTTTTTCTTAGATTCTACTGGTTTCCTAAACCTGTTAGCCAGCCAAACAAGCCAAACCATAGACCTAGACTCTCCTGAAACTCCTCGCTTTAGTAGCCAAGCTACTGAGGAGCAGAGTAGTAAAGAGAGGAGGAAATGGTCCCCTAAGGAAGATTTGGTCCTGATCAGCGCTTGGTTGAACACCAGCAAGGACCCAATTGTTGGGAATGAACAGAAAGCGTCAAGTTTTTGGAAGTGAATTGCAGACTACTACAACGGTAGTCCACCGGGGGTGCACCAAGAGAGCATAATCAGTGTAAACAGAGGTGGGGTAGGCTCAACGACTATGTCTGCAAATTTGTGGGCAGCTATGAGGCAGCGATGAAAGAACAGTCCAGTGGACAGAACGATTATGACACGATGAAAGCTACGCATGAGATCTTCTTCAACGACTACAAATTCAAGTTCACACTTGACCATGCGTGGAGGGCGTTGAGACATGATCAGAAATGGTGCTCAACATTTGCAAAGAAAGATGGTGGAAAAGAGAAAGGAAAAAACGTTGCTGAGGATGAGGGTTCTGAGGAAGTGAGTCAGCCGACACCACCAGGCATAAAGGCTTGTAAAGCTGGTAAACGCAAGAGGAATGTCAACGAGGAGGCTATGGCGCAGATGCACAAGGTGATGGAGATGAAGGACATGCTCAATAAGCAAAGACTGCTTGACCGCCTCTTCGCTAAAAGTGAGCCACTCTCTGCGATAGAAGCCTCCCTCATGAACAAGCTGATGGAAGAGATGATAGGCAATTGTGAGTGGGTAGAGTTTTTATTTGTGGTATGTGGTCTTTTTGAGTTCACAAATCATGTTTTCTTTTGGTAACCATGTTTGCTAACCATGTTTTCTTTTATTGTTAGGTTATAATTGGTCTGTGGTTAGTCTGTGGTCTTTCAGAATTCGAAAATCGTTTTGCTAACCATGTTTTATTTTATTGTTTTCAGGATGGACGTCAAGACCATGTGACTTTGCAAGTCACATGTATGGAAACTTTTTGGATGCATCTGAAGTGTACTATCATTCACGGGTCTCCCCCTTTAACTTTTACGGATTTCTCTTTTTCATTCACGGATCTGCCTTTGTATTTTTGGACTTATTGAACAAAGGTTCTTTAAATACTCTTGTTTTCTCGGCGTTTGGACTCAAACTTGAAGTTGTTGTATTGTTTCTTTTTTTCATCTCCACAACCTGTATGAAACTCTTTGATTTTGTTTCAAAACAATTTCATTTCCTTATTCACTGTCTCCTGAGTATAGCACTTCAAAATCCTGCAAAAAGTCAAACCAAAAAGTCATTCAAATACCTTCCTTTCTTCATCAAACACTTAAACATAAATTCCCTTATCACAACAACTCCTAAATCAAACAACTTGTAAACTTTACATTCCTCAACCTTTATACCAAATATGAATTCATCTTCATCCGATGAAGTTGAGGACATATTAAACAATGCCTTTGAAGAAATGTTTGATGATCATTTGGATGTAATGTTTGAGGCATTGGAGGAGAGTCAAACAGATAAACAAAAAAAAACGGGCATCTATTGAAAGGGAGCGCGAAGAAGGTCACAACCGGTTATGGAACGACTATTTCAGTGAGTCTCCAACATACCCGCATAGATTCTTTAGACGCCGTTTTCGGATGAACAAACCCTTGTTCTTGCGTATTGTTAGTCGCCTCTCACAAGAAATTCCGTACTTTCAACAAAGAAGAGATGCCACCGGAAGGTTCAGCCTGTCAGGACTACAAAAATGTACAACAGCAATTCGTATGATGGCTTACGGAAATGCGGCTGACGCAATAGACGAATATCTTCGCCTTGGTGTAACATCTGCACTTTCATGTTTGCATAATTTTACGGAGGGAATAATACACTTGTTTGGAGAGGAGTATCTACGAAAACCAACACCAGAATATCTCCAACGACTACTGGATATTGGAGAGGCACGCGGATTTCCCGGGATGATAGGACGCATCGATTGTATGCATTGGGAGTGGAAAAATTGCACAACGGCTTGGAAAGGCCAGTATACTCGTGGTTCCGGAAAACCGACAATTGTGCTAGAGGCTGTAGCATCTTAGGATCTCTGGATTTGGCATGCATTTTTTGGAACTCCGGGTACGTTAAACGATATAAATGTTCTCGATCGGTCACCTGTTTTTGATGACATTTTACAAGGTCGAGCACCAAAAGTAAATTTTATGGTCAACGGACACACATATCGTATGACGTACTACCTGACAGACGGTATTTATCCAAAATGGTCAACGTTTATCCAATCTATCCCAATTTCGCAAGGTCCTAAGGCAGAGTTATTTGCTGAGCGTCAAGAAGCCGCCAGAAAAGATGTCGAGCGTGCCTTTGGAGTACTTCAAGCTAGATTTGCAATCGTAAAAAAACCGGCTCTTATTTAGGACAAGGCAAAAATAGGGAAGATAATGAGAGCGTGTATCATATTGCACAATATGATAGTGGAAGACGAAAGGGATGGATACACTCAGTACGATATATCTGACTTCGTACAAGGAGAATCAAGCAGAAGTTCACAAGTTGATTTATCGTATTCTACAGACATGCCGTCAAACCTCGGTAATATGATTGGCATTCAGAATCAAATTCGTGATCAACAAATACATCAACGATTGAAAACTGATTTAGTTGAAAATATATGGCAAAAATTTGGCCAACTTGATTGATAATTATTGTATGCTTCAAATTTTAATTATAGTTTTCAATAAAATCTATTATTAAAATGTATGGAAATTAATACATTTTTTTACTAAGAACCCTACTTAAGGATTTATCATTGTAGAGGTTAAATTACCAAAGGTTCTTAACTATTCATTAACAGCTAAAATATTATTAAAATATTGTTAAGAATCTCTTAATGGAGTTCACCATTGTGTTTGCTCTAAGGGTCAACTTTAGCCATATATGTGGATTCAATATTGGCCTCGTTTTCCGCATGGATACACAGTTCATTTCTATATTAGTTAATTAGTATGAAGCCCACGTCCCAAGTAAAATTCAAGATCTCCTTTTTTTTTTTTTTTTTTTTGCCATACTGTTCATATGTAAAAAGTCCAGATTCGCTATAACCACGAGCCACCGAGATCTACACAATCACATCGTTGAAGTGAACTCTATCATTTGCCTTATTTTCGGGCCGCCCTTGTTTTTTGGTTGCAGTACGAACACAACACGTTGAAAACATGTTTATGATCGAATGGGTTACAAATACTAATGAGGACGAGGATTCATATCTAACTTACAGTACCTTTTTGGAACGTTGTCATAATTAGGTCAAGTTTTTATTATTATTATTTAAAAACTGGAATTGAATCTAAATTTCGTTTTTGTATTTGGTTTGATTTGTAATTATTTATCATGATACCGTTTCAATAAATATCGAATAAAAAAAAGAAAAGAATTAGCATTTAGCAGTACACTCTTTTACTTCTATACCGTTATTTTCTATAGTTTCATGCTATTTTCTTATTTGCTATACTGTCATTACGTAGCCTACTGTTGTTCTTTTTTGTTTTATTTATCAAAATTCTTACTGTTTGATGGGAGTCCCATGGACCATTGTTTTTGAACTTCTCGTCATTATATGGCTGAAACTTGAGATCAGCTGTGCGATTTTTTGGAATGAAGTAAAAAAAAAAAGTCTTGTAATACCAAGGTAGTTGTAAGTTGTAACAGGCCCGTGGGTAGGTGAAACCTTAAATTTTTGTTATGTGACAAACAGTAGACACATGGCAAAAAATAATTGGTAAGCAAGAGGGAAAACACGTGGCTGTGAGAAAGCTGCTGTGATTATCTTTTCTCTTGTGGTGAGTACGAGAAGCTACCTAAAGATAAGATCTTTGTGTTATTTCGTTGAGTCATGTTTTGGGATTACACAAATCGAAGTCTTAATAAAACTCTACCGCATAGTACTGATCATATTACCATATCCCAATATATAAACCCAATAAGCTCACAATATGGGGTGAATCGGGTGATATTTAATAAAGCAAAGGAAAATTTGTGTCTAAAATTTCTTTTGCCTCAGAGGATTCTGTGTTGGTGGAAGCTGTAAATAGGGCATCTGCTTGGCCATCCTTTAGAGTCCAGATAAGTAGGATTTTGAGACAATTAGTTTTTTTTTGGACTGGTCAGTGGTTTTCAATAGTAAGAGTAGGAATAAAGACATTACCTTAATTGCTAGAAGTGTGATTGATGGGGCTTGATCACAATCTTACGTTGCTCAAAGTATTCCGATGTGGCTGAATGAATTGTTTCTTCGGGAGAAGGAATTATCTTCTAGTTAAGTCGATTGAAGGATGTTTTTATTTTGACCAAACTTGTGTTAGAGTTTATATTTTTTGGTTTTTTGTAAGGTTTATATATTAGTGGTGATGTAACTGGTTGTAAATTTTAATGAAATGGAATAAAATTCAAGGAAAACAAAACATTGTTTCTAAAGTGAAAAATCAAGTTAGTCTTTAGGGTGAAAAATCTATTTTGATGATTAATGAAATTTGTTTTAAAAAGAGTTAAGGATCAATCCATTTTGAGCCAATTGATTTTAAATTGGAAACCGATATAAATCCAGATTTAGCATTGCATCAGAGACTCGTTTGTTGACAAAAAAAAAGGCCAAATAAGAGTTTATTGTCGATCCTATAGTGGGATTCGATTCAAGATGAAACGAAAAAACCATCATTTCGAGGGAGCGTGTTAGAAATTCCACATCGATTATTAAGAAAATCTAAATATATATATATAATAAAATTGTAACTAAGAGAAAATTCTCATAGTGATTCTTTGATAGATTTTTTTCAGTATTTTGTTTGATATTTATTAGAGTGACAATATTGACATATTTGCTATCAAATCATTGATTCTCGAGGAATTTAGGAGTTCTTTGTTTTGCGAATTTAATGCTAAATCTCTTGCATTTATATTCTGAAATTAAAAGTGTGGATCTTCATCGTTTAATAAGATGTATGAAATATATAACTAATGTTTCACATTTCTTTTGAAAATATATCATTTTTAAAAATCTTGATTCTGTTGGATTTCTTTCCCTAGCGTATATATAAAGTTGCATTGATGATGCAAAAAGATCGGTGTCATCATCATGTGATAAAATGCCGACAAAATTTTATTGCATTTAAGAAAAATCTTCCAAATTTGCATAACTGATAGAAACAAAACAAAATTTGTTTATTAGTGTTTACATTTATTTAGGTAATGTGAATATGGGTTGAAGTAATTTGAAACTATGATAATGAAAGAGACAACCAAAGCTAGACAAAGCTCTACAATTGTTGGTTGGCAAATTGTAAATTGGATTCTTCCTTGTTTGTTGATAAAGAAGTTCACTAATGCCACCACTTTATTCTCCTCCCTCACATGCTACTTCTTTTCTTTTTTCACAAATTTGAGATGACTCATGTCGCTCTCGAGTTTTTAATTGTAATATATACATGAATATGCGAATCCTTTATTACAATAATACAGTTTACTTAAGCTAATTATCCTCCTTCCAACCACACAATTAGACATAAAACTGATCGTGATATATCAAACAGTATATGTCAACTTTGATAGCTTTTTGTCTTATAAAAAAAAAAACCTTGATAGCTTTTTAACTTGAAGCTCATTCACGTAAAATGATAAAATACGTAAAACTTTTATGTATCATCCAACGTTCTATTTTTTGCTCTGAAATTTTTAGCCAGTTACCTCGAAATTTTTTAATTATAAAATCTGTTTAGGATCTGATTTACTAGACCAATTTTGGAAGAATATATTGGGAATATAGTAAATCTTTTAACAAAAAAAAAACATGGGAATATGATACGATGTTAAGACATCGATTAGTACTAGTAAATTGTTATCTAAAGTTTATAATTATTTAATAAATATGGCAATTTCTTTTCTTAGGCAAGAATTTGTGGCAGACCAACACCACACGTGTGAAGCATACAACGTAACCCCTTTCTGCTGTTCGGTCCAATCCAAAAACCAAACCGCGTGAACGATTGACAACTAAAGGGGCAAAACTATAAATAAGAATAAATTGGAGGGCATAACAGGTAAAATAATATATTGGCTTTCTTTGTCTCTTTGTGTCCTTCCGAAGTTGTAGTTCGGTAACAATAGTCTTGCTTCCACTCTCTCTCCATCTCCTTCCATTTTCTTCCTCTCCCATCCTTCCTTCTAGGGTTTCATTGATCACAATTCGATTTTCTTCTCTTCAATCTCAAGAATTCCTGTAATATTATTCAATTTTGTAAAAATCCTCAAGACGAAATGGATTCCAACTCCTGGATCAATTGTCCATCCGTTTTCTCATCCTCTTCCTCTTCTTCGCGACGGTGTCAATCCCGATCAGGTTCGCACGTCTTTCTTTTGGGAATCGCGTTTTGCTCTCTAAGGTTGGTCATGACTCATGAGAATTGATCCGTGAAATTTTATGGGGGCAGATTTGTATTTAGGTGGAGGATACGAGGATCTTGAAGGAGAAGACGATTTGAAGGCGGAGTTTATCTGCCCGTTTTGCGCAGAGGATTTTGACATTGTTGGGCTTTGTTGTCACATTGATGAAGAACATCCTGTGGAAGCCAAGAACGGGGTAAGAAATTATCATCAAACATTTCGTAAATAGCTTTAGGAAAATCTCGATGATTTGTCTGAATCTTAGGTCGATCAGGCTTATAGCTTTGTCTAGATGTTACGAAATTTGGCTCTTTTTTTCGGAATTGAATTTGTTGGTTTATATTTTTTTCTGGTCTTGGTGTGTGATGATGAAATGCTCTCTCTCTCTGCCTACCTCTGCTGTTTCCTCTTATCAGATGAGCTCTGTAATCCAATCTTGAAATGGTTCGTTAATTCAGTATTCATCATTAGCCGCTAATCGGTAAAGTAGTGATCTTCATGATCCGGATGCTATTATTATATCTACACCACTGTTTGCTCTTAAACGTGGAGTTAACAAAAACGGTGCATTTTCTTTTTCCAGGTCTGTCCTGTATGCACAAAGAGGGTGGGATTGGATATCGTTGGCCATATCACCACGCAACATGCGAATTTCTTCAAGATATCCTTTCAAATTTTGATCTTTTTTTGATATATGTCTGCTTAATCTGTCTATATAGAGCTTGGTTGGTAGTGAAAGTATGTTTATTCCTTGATGAGAGATTCCACGTGCAACGAAGGAGAAGGTTGAAAAGAGGTGGATATAGCTCTGCTTATCTCACTTTGAAAAAAGAACTCCGAGAAGCTAACTTACAGTCTCTTCTTGGTGGATCTTCGACTTTCACTTCTTCAACCAATATAGACTCCGATCCGTTGCTTTCGTCCTTTATGTTTAATTCTCCTTCGCCAAACAAATCCGTTACACCTGTTACCGAAGGAAACTCGGCTACAAAAGTCTCGCTTAAGGAATCTCTCAAGAGGTATAGATATATGTCTCTATACATTCACCCTTCGCTCCCTTAGAGCTTGTTTCTCACTTGGCTCTGTGGCTTTCGTCTGTGCAGAGAGGTTCGAGAAGCGCCACTTTCGGGAGAAGATAGAGAGAAGGCCAAAAAGAGTGAGTTTGTGCGAGGTTTGTTGTTGTCAACAATGCTTGGAGAAGATTTCTAATGTTTTTTTCGATAAAGCCATCGTCTTGATGCAAATGCGAAAGGAAGGAAATCTGAGGTTGAAATTTGTTAGAATGGTTCTTGAGATGTATGATGCAAAAAAAACCTTGTAAGTTATCTTAAAAGGGATGCAGAGTTACAAAAATCCGTAATATTATTATCATTGTACCTTTGGAACCTTTTATGTGCATAATCCGAAACCAACTACTTTTCTTTCGTTGATACTAGTTTCATTGATTCAATTACTAAAACTACTAATATCAAAGAGATTGGCCCCTAAACCGATTTTCAATAATTAGTTTCCGATGTGGGATTCTTACACTTTTATTTTACTCTAGGTCACTTGTAATTTTCGATGGATCTTACAAGTTGGATCTGCACTCACTTCACATTACAGGGTTTCATTTGTTGTGGAACAATAATAACCAGGAGACCCCATGCAAGCTATGAGCCTCAAAAGAGGATATTCAAATAAATTTGTGGACTGATTATGAAAGGTCTTTCTTTTTGTTATTAATAATGGATTTTGGAAAACTGGCTCAACAAAATTTCTTTGATTACACATGAATGAAGAAATGAACCTGTACATATATCTTATCTCACAAAATGCAAAAAGAAAGAGAAAAAAAAAATACTGAATAACCAAAAGAAACATGAATGATCTAAGATAATGTGGTTTATTTGGAGGAAAAGAATCTGACCTTTTTCTAACTTCACAAATAAGAAAATGAATCTTTATAAAGAATCCAAAGAAAAAGTTCTTGCTTTGTTTTTTTGCAGTGTTCTGGTTTCATCAAACTGAAGCTCTACCGTAAGCATCATCCATCCTCTTCAGCTCGGGACACGGTTCAGGGAACACGGATTCTGAAGACCCGTATACGTAAGCGCATTGCCAAGAAACAGTAGAAGTCGAGTTCATCGACAATGTAACATTGCTCAAACCAAATGAGCTAAAAGGAGACTCTTTGATCCCAACTAATTTCCCCGCAAAGCCGATATTTTCACCGGAAATGTTGTTTAATCTGATATGACTCACCAAAGGAAGAGCATTCGGATCATACTGATCGTCCGGATGAGATCCAAAGCTACCATTAGCCACAATGGCAGTACCGACTCTCGACATATCGATATTCGAAATATCTATCTCTTTGATGTAACCTCCTCTTCCTTTAGTTGTTCTAAAGGCAATACCGGTTAACGAGTTGTGTATGTGGGCGTTATCGACCACAACATCGGAAATTCCACCGGACATTGCACTGCCAAAGGAGATAGACGAACCAGAAGCTCCTCTAAGGTAAACGTTTCTTATATGAACATTCGCCGTGGGACGAGAATACGCAATTCCGTATTCATCCCAACCGCTTTTTAGAGAAATCGCATCGTATCCCATGTTAATGGTAGAGTCTTGAATGCACACATTATCAGAAGAATCTAAAAACAAACATAACAAAAATTCATTATATATTCTTATTTTTGAAATTCGGTTTGATCAAATAGTAGCAGAGACAACTAACCTGGTACAATACCGATTGTAAAAGGAGACTCAGGAGAAGAGTGAGCTGATATCTTATGAATATATACGTGGCTACATAAGAGGATAGAGTTTTATCATTTTCGATAACCGGAAAAAAGGCCTAAATGGTGTTTTGAACTAATGATCTTACCTACAGTAGATGGAATGGATTGTATAAGCAGGAGCATTCAAGAAGGTAAGATTCGAGACGATTACATTTTCGGATGAAACAAACTCGATGAGGTGAGGACGGCTATGTTTTAAAGAATGAGAAGTAAACCGATCCCACCAAACCAAGCCTTGACCATCTATAGTTCCATTATCACCTAACCATCATGGAGGAGTAGCCATAAAGTTTATTGTAACAAGTGAAAATGAGATCAAGAGGATCGTATAAAAAAAGCATTTTTTTGGTTACCTGTTACAACAACATCTTGTAGCTTATAACCATTAATCAAACTCATGTATCGTTTTCCGGGCAAATCAATTCCTCGTCCATATGATGGTAATGGATCAACTACATCCCATTGTGATGGATCCTATAGAAATGATTCATGAAGTTGAGTTTTATACCTTTACATTTATGATCAAAAGTTTGGAATTAACATAGTATATGTTTATATACCTGAGAAGCAACTAAAACGGCGCCGTTTTCGATAAAGAGGGTGAGATGGCTGGTGAGGCTGAAACTTCCGGTGAGCCATTTTCCCGGCGGGACATAGAGCTGGGCCCCACCTTTGTCGGCGAAAGACTTTAAATAGAAAACGGCGTTCTGAAACGCGAGAGTGTTTAGCGTTTTGCCATCTCCTACAGCTCCAAACTCTGTAATTGAGACACTATGTGGTCTTGTACTCGTTGATCTCCGGCTAAGTTCGTCGCATAATTTTCCGGCGCCGTGAACTTCTGTTGTGTAAATCGGAATCAGAATGGTTAATGCCAAAAGCCAGACGATTGCCACCTGCGAGAAGAGAAAAAAATAATAACGGTGTTAATTGAAAAAAAACTAAAGAGTTGCAATTTCAGATCCAATCTTCAAAGTCTTAATGGCTGGTGAGCTAATGAATTAGGGTTTGTTTTTTTTTACTTTTGCGTCTACTCAAAACAGAGTTATAGAAAACGGACTCTTCTCGAATCGGATCTACCAAGAAACTGAAATGAACAGAGAAGGAATCGTTGAAGCAACAATGGAGAATTTTCATGTTTTTGTTGAAGATTTGCACTTAAAAATCGACGAAGCCCAGAAAGGGACAATCTAGAAAGACATATATAATTAAAGAGACAAACAAAAAAAGAGAGAACGCACTTACTGACATCTTTATTTGTAATGAAGCTGTCGGAGTATGGAAGAGAAAAAAAGTTATAAAGAGATGAACTTTTCGCGCCAAATGAAACCAGACAATGAGAAAGGGAGGAGGAGGAAGCAGGGAGAAGAAGGAGAAGGAGAAGAGTTCTTCGTAACCTCACCACGCAAAAACAGAAGAAGCTTTTTTTTATTCTGAGACAAAACGGTATAATTGAGACAGAAAAGACGAATTTCATTTTACAGAAATTTATATATATATATCCAATAATTTAATTATAGAAAAAAATGGAAAAAACAAAGAAAATAAGGTAGGATTAGGAAGAAGATTGACGCCGAAATGACAGCCGTATATTCCTATAATAAATTGATTTTCTTGGTGCGAAAAAGGAAATTAAAAGAAGAATAGAGAAATTGGCCAGTGGGAGGAGAAACAATTTACAAGGAAAGAAATGAAAAGGAAAAAAAATAAAAAAATATTATTAGGAAATATATATTCAAAAAAGGTTTAAACGTCCAACAGTAAGCTTATTTTTAAAATTCCCGATACATACAATTTTTGATATAAACTACCCACATGAATATTCAATTTTTCAATAGTGGCATAAGTTATTTATTGAGAGTCCCAATCATTAATGTATAATTAATTTTCACTATTTAGCAATTAATAGGAGATTTTCTTCAAATTGATTTAAGGGATCTCGTAACGTATTAACGCCGACAAATCTTCTCGGCATAGGAGAGAGAAGAGTCGAAGAAAAAAACAAGAGAGATAAATGGCTGTTTTAAGCTGTGCCTGGCCAACAGTTTATATTATAAAAAAAGATTATTGTGGTTTTCTTCGGACAATGCATGTGTCTGATATTTTTGTTTTCATGTTTTCTTTTAATTATTGTCTTTTGGTTGAAATTGTTGAGCTTATATATATATATATTTTTTTTTTGTTTAAAGAATGATTTCGTATATAAACATTTTTTTTAAGATGATTTTGTTTTTTCCTTTCCTTATTTTATATTTCACCATTTATACACTAACTATACATTGGTTGAAAATCTATATACTATGCACAGTAAATATTTATATTATACTTATATTCATATCTACAATAGTGAATATATAGGTAAATTTATCATATGAAAAACGCATTTGGATCTATGTTTCTATATGAAAAACAAATTGCTTTGAGAAACCTTAGTTTGATGGAAATGTAAGACGATTTCAGTTCGTTTTGGAAAAATAGACCCAAAAAAAGGCAATAATATATTGCATAATTTGATTTTAAAAAAATGAGCTGAAATAATATTGTGTTGAAAATACTCAGAAAAAAAAGTAAACTTTAGAAAATATAATGTGAATACAAAATTCAAACATTTGGGTTGAGAAAAAAGAAAAAAAAAGAAAGAAAAGAAATGGTTTATATAACATTGAAGAAAGCACTAAATGTGGGAAAGAGAAGGAGACGGGGAAGCATGTGGAGTGACAGGGGGGAGGCAAATGGAATGGGTCCCACTCCAATCATACGTTAATTTTGCCAGCCTGGCACCCTTTTCATGTTTGTATATTTCTCCTCAGTCAAAGCTCTCTCTTAAGCTGTGTAATAAAATTGATATCATTCCAACTTTGTTTTGATCTTTCTACTATAACAATATATCTCAGCTATCCTAAGATTCGCGAACTAGTTTTTTTTGTATTTAATGCCTAAAGCTTATAATATTTTTATTACACTATATTAAAATGTTAGTCTATATATTACCCGTCTAATCCAAACTAGAAACTTTGATTTCTTCGTTTTAGTTTTGGTCAAGAAGAAAAAATAAGAAAGATAAACAACATAAGAGTATGATAATTGGAGGATTTAACACAAATTTTTCTTAAAAAAATTAAAATAAATATGGGGTCTACAAAAAACTTTGTATACGAATTTTATATAAGAGTTTTTTAGAGACAGTTTCTTAACTGTGCATGGAGTCGTAGTTCATCTCTATTGGTGTGTTTTTTATTTTTTTTTTATTTTTTTTATTTTTTTCTACCCAAAAAAATGGGTCTCACAATAAGAAAATAATAAAAAATTTATAAAAACCTTTATATTAAGAGACCACCCGATGGTGATGCTCTAACCATATAAGAGTTAATGAGTTCCCCATAAACTATTATGTATGTGAGCCTTTTACCTCAAAATCCACTAAATTTAAAGTTACTAGCGATTAGAGAATAGAGAATATGACGTGTATATAAGTATAGCTTAGGAATATATTATCTATTTCTTTTTCCAACATAACTCTAATTTAATATTTGCATTTTGCATATGGGTTTGCGCAAAGCCCGCATATTAAGAAGATGACTTGAAAAAGTTGAGCTGAATCAGTTTCATTCAGTTCTTTCTAGGTTAACAAACCCATAAACTACTCTTTTGAACAAAAAGATGATCGAGAATGACTCTCGAATTTTTCCTATTTTCAACCTTTCCCTACTCTCTTCTCTCTCACTCTGCTCCTTTGAGAGTCGTATATAACACCATCATGGATTTTGGCCTCATGCCTCAAGCGTCATCTTTATCCTGTTTCTAATGATCTTCCTTCACCTTCTCCATCTCTTTAAGCTAACTCTTCAAATTTCGACTTAGTTTTGAGATGTCTATTTACTTTCTCTTCCTTTGTTGTAAATCGCAAACCTTAATCCGTTTTTTACTCGTCATTTCAAGTATGGCCGCATGTAAAAACAAAACTCCACCTGCCCTTAATAACCACATGTAACTTGCATCTCTTTTGATCTGACTCAATCTGAGAGATTAACCCGATGTCTCTTCAAACTCTTTGCATGCGTGTCTTTGTCTTCGAAATCTAACACTTTTTCTTGTCATTTTAGTTTAGGAACACCGAGGCTTCGATCTGCAAAACCTAGGTATTGATTTTTTCTGGTAAATTATCTAATATCGATCTCTTAGGGTGTATAGCTTGAAGTCTGAGATATATATTTCTTTGACTTTTGTTCTTATTTTGTCACTTTTCATTGTCTGCATGTCCATATCGAGAAACCCACAACAATGAAATTCAATTTCTTTATGCTCATAAGATATAGTATTTGTGTCAAAACTTAGAACTCTTGTCTTTTATTTTTCTCACTGAGCTTAATTTCTTTCTTATTTACATTTAGTTCGTGTAGTACTTTACTTTTCTTTGTCAGTAAACGATAGCTCGTTTCCAAAAAAAATATTTCACAAATTAAAATACCTATTGCGGATCTTGCATCCAAACTCATTTGCTTAAACAATACAAATTTAGCTCAGATTGATTAACGTAAGTGGCGTTGTTAGTTCTACAAGATTTGACTCCACTTCTCCGGGTAAGAAAAGTCATGCAAATGCAACCCACTGTAAAATAAAATAAATACCAATCTGATGTGGATTTACCGTGTTATAGTATATGTTTTGTTTTAGCACGATTTTGAAATCTAGGTGATGGCTTATGATGACCAGATGATGAAATCCAGATATCGAATGACCGTATAAGCTCTAAAACTTATCATCTACTTTGATTTCTGCCTAATAGAGTAAAGCCATCTGTTTTTTATTATTAAACTGAACTATCTGACATATGTAATCGAACGTCTTCTTGTATGCAAAGGTTTGGGCCTTCAGCCCATATAATTAATTGTAAATAAACCATATTTATTCTAAATTCAAAAAGCAACACATTTATATATATTTGTCTGCTATAACATTAAACATATATATCTATAGTGACAATTTTTAAATATATAACCAAGAGTTAAAATATTTGAAGCAAAAAAAAGTCGTACATACAAGATATAAATTTGAAACAAAAGATCACAAACTCTCAAAAAAGATATTATATATTAATTTTATCTAAAAGAATTTTAAAATGAGATTATACCTAATTACATAAAAAAATTATAAACCTTCTCCATCTCCATCCCTACTCCACTTTTCTACTTAAACTCTATTTTTAAATAAATCTTCTTCAATCTTATTTCATTTCCAACTCCAAAATAAAATAAAAAAATGAAATTACTTTAAATATGGAGGAATTGTATTCATCACTCCATTATTTTAATCACGACTTTATTTTTTACTTGAAAATAGAGTAGAGGTGGAATAAAACTCTAACACCATTTTGGAATTACTCTATTTCAAAGTAAAAAAATAAAGTAATACCTATCTATAGTTTTAAATGTGTCAACATATTGGATAATGATTTGAGTATGGGATGGGTAATTGAAAAAAATCGATATTTGATATCTGATTTTTACTTTGGATAATAGAATTATGATATTCTTTATTTAATCTAAAAGTTACGAATACCTCTTTTCGAGACATGTATAAATCGAGTAGCGGCTCAAAGATATCATAACGAATATTATTGCTCATTCACTAAGTAGAAGGTAAATTGCACCAAAATAACAATTTCATCTTCAAGTTAATTTTTTTTATTATTCATTCAAAGATTTTTTTAATTTGAATAACGAAAGAATTCATTTGAAACTACTCAATTTTCTTACTTATTCAAACTAAAAGTAGAAAAGAAGTAAAAGAAAAAGTAAATAAAAAATATGAAAAGCTAAATCATGAGTGAACACAAGTGGATCTGCTTCTCATGAAAACCCTCCAATTAGACAAGTTATTATTGTCAAACACCCGATCTCTCACATGTGGATAACCCCATAACCTGTAATCCGACGGATTGAAAACCGGAGACTCCTTATTAAACCGGTTTACGTTCGGTACACAAAAAACCGGAGTTTCCTCTGTTCGGTTCCCCATGAATCTTGAACTGTTGGTCTTAAGACATCTCTCTATCACTTTGTTCTCTTCTCTGAACTTGTCCCTAATGTCCCTTAGTGTTTGACAGAACCGGTTCGGTTTACTTTCGGTACGATTCTCTTTTGTTTTGTGTGATACTCGGCTGCATTTCAGACAAATGTTCTTTCGTCGGTCCGTGTTGAAGCATCTTCTCTTTGTTTCGTCTGAAAGACATAAATAAGCCTACACGCGTTGAAACACAACGTAAATAGACTCTAGAGTTAAATCTTTAAACCGGGAAACAACCGGATTTCTCAAGTAACTTCATTGAACCGGTAGCCACCAAAGCGGGTAATTGTATCGTACGATCGAACTGAGAAGTTAATGAGTTCACGGATAACAAGCTGATGCTTCTTACTAAAGAGTACGATTCATGTCCACATACACAATTTATTTTGTAGTATAATAGAATAAAATATATTAATATTGAAGAATTGCTGGGATTATTTGTTTTAAAGCTAAAAATGGCTGACCTCGTGGACGAGCTTAAAAGCAATATCTGCTTTTGGATGATTGTTTTTATCGGGATGAACCTTCAAAGCTGAACAAAATATAACGATTTATCTTAGAAATAAATAAACCATAACTAACAAAATAATTGAAAAATCCTAGCATTGATAACAAATCAAAAATCAATAGTCAATAATGAAATCAAACCGGACCTAATTTGTGATATCGTTTACGTATGAGCTTGACCTCTGCATCTTCCTGGATCTGTTTTTATTCAAATCAATTCAATATTGTTCGTCCAATTTATTCATAAAATTAAATATAACAAGAAAGAAGTGACATGAAAATCTATAAATTGAGAAATAAACAACAAAAACACAGAACATACACCGAGAATGAGATACCAGTCGATGAAACATGAACCAGAGATGCGATTGATATGAATGCAAGAAACTGGTGATCTCGACAGGGAACAAATCTCTGAGACCAATGCCGCTTTTGGATCCGGTCCGGGTCGGATCTTACCCATTTGCAACAAAAGTTTCAAGAAATTTTCCAGGAAAATGGAGGTGAAAAGAACAAAAGTTTTTTTTTGGAGAAAACCAAAAAAATTGAACGAGTGAGTAAAGAGAGAGAAGACGTTAAGAGAAGGCAGGCAGAGTTTGCGGGAGAACCATTTTAAATTGGGAGAGAGAGATATATTAATCCATTTATGATAAATCAATATTTGATTTTTTTTTTTTTCCTTCTTCAAATATAAATACTGGATAAATAATAAGACTACCAAAAATAATTTACTGACAATTTCAAATCGAAGAACGGGTAAAACTATGACAAAATAAAATGGTGAAAAAGTTATCGTAGATTCAGCAGCCACGTTGTAACTCGATCTCGGTTTTACTGTAAAGATTTTAAGAAAATTTATAACTACTGATCCCAATTTGATAGAGTTGAGTAAATTTGCCAATCACAATTTAAAAGAATAATTAGAAGCATCCCCTTTTTACAATGAAAATTAACTAAAATCTTAGTTGTAAATTGATCAAAACTGTTGTATCATTGTTTTCTACACCAACATAAATGTTGACAACTTTTTTTTACTATTTGATTTGGTTAAATAATTTAACAATATCCTACATTGAAAGTAGACATATGTTATGATTCATTTATTATTAATTAGTTTTATGATGGAAGTTTGAAAACTAATATGGTATCAAAAGTTGATTATATATTGCTTAATTCCATCCAATTATCTATCCAATCCAAAAATGGTTCATCGAAATCCGTCCTACCTAATATTACTCTCGTTGATTCATGTTAGATTATCAAGAAAAATGGATAGAAGATCAATCATCTCGAGAAGGTATAAGACATATTGATTGATCCACCTGTTGCAAATTAATTTAAGTTAGAAGCTATAAAACTAAGGTTTACATGGTTTTGCCTTTAATCATAATAATACATTAGATTATAACAGTATATAATAGTTGTTTAGATATTTTTGGTTGATGGATATCGATCATACAATGTATAATATTTTCCCGTCATTAGAAACATAGTGATTTTAATTCATATATAAACTTTTGATTGAGGTTGAATATAGGATTAAGCAGTTTTTCCAATCCCAAATTGTGTGTAAAGGGCGACGTTAAGCAAGAAGAATCTTACAGTAAAGATCAATTTGATGATTGTCAAAATAATATGATGAAAAAGCATTGAATTAAACAAATATATTATGATTTACCTTGCATATATACGACGACTCATTAGATAATCCATGTCATTATATAATAAGATATGATAGAATTATAACAAAAATATAGTATTTCATATAAAAAAAAGCATCTACTACGTTTAACAGCTGTTACATTGAGGAAATTTAATATTGGTACATGAAACTTGTGAATTGTGATACATGCATAGAGAAGAAGTGAACAGGCGTATCTACTAAAGAATGCCTTTATTTGGAACCAAATGAAAAGGTGAAAATAAAATAAAAAGTAGGTGAAAAAAACAAGAAGATGAAGCGACTACCCAACTTATCTTCTCTTTTTACTGTTTACATGAAATATTGAAGCCGTGGGAATTTTAAATTGTTTCGTAGCACAAAAATGTACATGGGTTGTATACAAAACCTCGGAAGTCTAATAATGTATGTGTATATGTCGAGATATATAAATCTAGAAAAAAAAAGTCTAGATATATAAATATACTAGTATAAAACTAATATGGTATTATAATAAAAAACCTCTAGCTTTTCATTGGATTCGGGTTGGACTTCGTGATTCGTTTTATGGTGTTTGATGTTTGACTATAACTTGAGACAACAAAAACAATACTATGACAATGGATTTGGACATAAGCTAAGTATATACCTAACAAAAATAATGTTACATGCACCAATGCCCGTTAATCTAAAAGAAAAAGAGACTAAAAATACATAGTAGTATTATTTTATATCATGGAAATTAATAGTTGAGCAATAGGATTTACCTGTGGTTGACTTGTTGTAATGAAGCCAAAATAATTAGGGAATATATTCGAATCCAATTCACCACTGCTCAAAATCAATATTAAGTCAAAGATAGCGGTTGTAATTGGTCACCCGAAAGCTAACCTTTTGAATATCAATGTATATTTCTAAAAGGTTTTCAAATTAAGTTGCAAAAATACATAAAATACTTACACACATATCGGATGTCAAATTCTTTTTTTTTTACAAACATATCTAATGTTTTGAGACAATGTCTAATTTATAGATTCAATAGTTAGTATCCCACAAACAGCTACCCATTATACCATAACATAAGAAGTCCAAATGAAAAAGATGATAGATCGGGTGTGTTTTAGTTTTGGTCCAACAAGATCATGTAGGTAGCGTTTGTTGAGACCATGTTGGTCTCTTCGGTGATTATATGACCATAGGCTGGGGGGGGGCGAGAGAGGGGAGATGCGTTTATAGCGTCTACATAATTGAAATCAGCGTTGTAGAAAGTTAGAGCTGAAACATATAGGAAAGATTTTGAGGGGTTTATATCTCAAAGGGAAACTATCTGATTCATAACTGTCAAGTCAATGATCTAAAGAACTGCATCTACTTATTGATAAATTTGACGATTCATCCAGGAGTTGCGCTCCTAACATATGAGGTAGATAAAAGTTTGTCTTTCTAATAGAGTGAGGGTTTTCTTGTGTTTTGATCCATAAAGTATTTGCATGGCATTCAAAGTGGATATAAAAGTTCTATTGGATCGCGAATGGGTATCGAGCATAGATTTTCCTCCATGTCAACCAAGATAAAGGGAAACAAAAGAGCATATTGTCTTTATTTTTGACGGCAAAATTATAATGGCAGGATGTGATGTTAACATGAAAACCCCAAATTCGAATTTTGTATTTCGTAGGGTATATGTCAAGTAAGAATAGTAAGTGAGAGATTTATTCTTATGGATACCACGAAAGATCTAGATTACCTTAAAACAAAGACTCAAAGGCTTAGAGAGACAAATGAGGGATTAAAATTGACCAATATAGAAGGTTGTCACTATTTCATGATTTCTAGTTATAATTATCTTTGGAGTTATCTAGCGAAATGCGTGTGACGTTTGACCCACTTTTCTAATATTGTAGGAGGGAATATCCAACCTCCTTGAGAATAGAGGTCACCAACATAAGATTTTAAAGGAATGTCGTGGAGGATGGAATGCCCAATCTTGATAATTCAGAGAATTTACAAAAAAAATCTATTTGTCATACAAGAAACATTAAGATGGTGATTTTCTAGTTTTTTTTTTCCAACCAAAGATAATATCTCGAAGTCTTATAAACTTGTTGACCATCCGAATACTTTTATTTTAGTGGTAGACCAAAATGTGCTTAAATCATAATTAAGGGTTTCATGCATGTACCATCCTACTCTAACTGAATCCGTTTCGAACACAAGTAACGAAATTAGCTTGAACATGCAAGTCTTGTTCCAAATGAGTAAGTCCTTTAATCCTAATTTCTCTAACCAAGAAACTCTTGGGCTATACTTTTCTTTTGCACCTCTATTCTACATATAACTACAATACATAGAGTTAATAGTTTTAATCCTAGAAATGACATAATTAAGAAGCAAAGAGATTTTGGCTGACCAAGTTAAGATATTCCACTTTATCCTTAGTAGCAATATCTCATAATTGATCAATGATAATTTCTTTGTATATAGAGGAACTTAGGCAGAGTACTTACTGAAATACTTGTAACTGAAGTTATGTCTTGAATTTCTTGTGTAGAGCGACTTGAACTGACAGCAAAACCAATCATCTCTTCAAATTCTTCAAAACTTAGTTTCTTTTAGAATATATGTTACATGTCAATATAAATATTATTATTTAAAAAAGTAAAACTGTTATATTTTTTGAATAATATTAAAAATAAATTAGATAATCATTTAATAAATAGTTTTTTTGGTAATCATCTCATTTTTCTTTTTAAAAAGAAAATTAGATCAATCTTAGATGATATAATCCATACACGAAGTTAGCATGCACAACATAATATACAACACACCTTTCAACTTCAATAACTCTTCCAAAACAAAATAACCCTTGCACATAACTTTCACGTTAACTGAACTGAATTGTTGGTCTTCTACACAACTAAGATGACATTTTAAGGAGGATTGACAAACTAATTGAACAGAGACCAAGAGACCAAAAGACCAAGAGACCAAAAGAAGCTAATAGAGAAATCACTAACTAAATCATCACTCAAAATAATTTAGAAGAAAGAGAATATCCTCAGAGAAGTCATGTCGAGGAAAAGCAATCACAACCATACCCCACACATGATCGCCGCGCAAAACTAACCAAAATTAATAAAATATCACAACTTCAACATTATTAATTTGAAAAGTTTGTATTTGAATTTTGTAAAAACTTCGACTATCTACAATCTTCTATTTGTTGTTAAATAAATAGTAGCATTCTAATGTACACATGCTTTTGTTTAATATAATTTAAGATTCATTGAAAACATATTTTTTACTCCAAAACAAAACGTTGGTTTACAAAAAAGATTTCAGAAAAGTTTTACTACAAACTTATGACTAATCAACAAATGAAAAGAAATATATTTCGAAGCTAGCGATCTTTATAGTCTGAAAAACCATGTGTCAGTGAGCACACGAGATTTGTCGTAAAATTGCCATGATGGATCTGCATAATGGACCGACTGTAAATTTTTATAAATTATGCTATAAATGTCACTTCAATATGCTGTGTTTTAAAATATGAGGCTTAACGAATGAACACACAAAAAACTTTGAAACATGTGGAATACCATCGAAACACTAACAGTTTAACATCATATCAGAAATTCGGTCTACTTTGATTTGGTCTATTGATTTTATTCAAGTAAGGAAAATAACTTCAGAATTATACAATAACTCTTACCTTTTCGGCCCATATGTACATATATCATATTGAATGGAACCCATTGGGCTTTCAGGATTTCCCGACAAGGATATTAGCCTAATCTTGAGTGCTACTCACGTTTACTTGTACGACACGTGGCGTTTCTATTCAACGCGCAAATCAATTACGTGTCCGAGTTTATCCGCCTCCCTCGGATCCGAATGAGATTCCCGATATTATTTCCGTCATTACCCGACTTTACCGGCAAGTTGTAAAATCCCTAATCCAAAACTAGTTCGTGGATTTGGGAAAAAATCGAACTCGGTCGTCTCTCCGATTTGTAGATCATGGAATTCTCTCTGACCGCCGACACAGTCTCAGTTTGCACGGCTAAGCAAGGCATCGCGTTTGGGAAATCTCTCCTTAAACGCTGGGACTTGGCGAATCACATTTCTTTCGCCGATTCAGCTAGTGATCAATCTCCCGGTGGAATCATTCAAGCATCGGCGGTTATGTTTTACGTTGATGCAATCGCTCCTCCACCGGTCAGATCTAGCTCTTACAAGACAATCCGCCGGATCCGTAAAAAGCGACGCACGAAGCGTGTTTCCTTCGGCGGTGATTCAGACGACGGGGGAGATTTTGCTCGTTTCCTCTTAGAAGGCGATTTCGGTGGTAACGACGGTCCATTCGGATTTGGCGGTGGTGGAAACGATGGCGGAGGAAAGGGATGGAACTATGGCGGCGGTGGTGGTGGTTTCGGAAGGGGAAACTGGGACGACTCTTCGTCGCCGTCTTGGTCAGATCCAGCAATGGAGTTTGTGTACGAGGTGATTTGCTGGATCGCGTTGTCCAACTGTGTCCATTTCGCGTTCAAGAGGATAGTTAGGATTGTGACGGACGGTGAGAGGGAGAAGTTGAACATGACGTTAACTCCGGTGTGCTGACAAATTCGTGATTCGTGGTGAATCCAATTAGATTGCAGGTCGCATGTTGAAAAATTCTTAAATCTCACTTCGAATTCCATCTTACTATTATCTCTAGTGTGTATATAAATTATATTTACATTGTACATATCTATTTCATTTCCATTGCAATTCACCTTAGATTTTATATCCCGAGGAGTTTAATAATTAGAAACGAGAATGATTGATGATTCCATTAAGGATTGATGAAAATTCTCAGACATGAGTTACACATTAAGCCTAATGAACTCCATTACAGATGCATATAAGTTTATTTCAATAGCTAAGGTCTATATAAGATACTTCGCTTGTTGAGCTCCCCGGGATTAGCTGGAGCTGGATGATGACTCAGGTGGTGGTGGTTGATTTTGGTTCCAGTTCTGTGTTGATTCTCTCCTCTCCACCTGCATCGTCTCACGGCGCCTATCGTACCTTGGCCTAGACCGGTTTCTAGATTGTTGGCGCTGTTCTGTGAACCTGTATTGTGGTCTGGGTATGACCTTTCCGTCAATGTACAAGTCACCTGAACAGGAGCCAAAAAACAATGCTTTATATTTCAATAATATATTTCACAACATCACGTAATCATTCAGAATAAATCCAACAAATTTTACTTGCCTCCATAGTCTTTGTTGGGTACATCGAGATAGGAATCTGGTAGAACCCATAGAACACCAGGCAATCCTGTTTTATCAGAGAACAATGGATTAGATAACCAAAGACTGATATGTTGAGTTTCCTCCTTGGAGCAATTCAAGTGTAGCGAAATATTCGATTGAAACATCCAACAGAGCAGACCAATACATAGAATTAGAAACTCTCTTTAACCATTTTGACTAAATAAGCCATCTAAGAGCAAAGAAGCCTTAAACCCTGATTGAGAAAAGGAAAAGTTAGTACCTTTGACTTTGCAAGAAAGCTCTTCAGAGATCAAAGCACCAAAGCCAGTGTAGGTCGAAGTGCAAACAGAGTAAATCTTCTTCTTTGCCTCCTCCTCGCTATAAAACATAACACACAATGCAAAACCATCAAATCCCAAATTTAGAAATGAATTAACAAACAAGAATAGAATCAAATGAAAAAGGGATTTTACCTGCCAACAACGGAAGTTAGGGTTTTGACATAAGCATTGATCATCTCCTCTTCCGGGGGTTTAGGATCAGTGAACTCCATGACTATGAGCCAGTGCTCGTAATCGCACCCATCAAGAAGAATCGTCTCCTTCGGCGGACGATTGCTCCAATTCGGCGAAGGATCGTTCAACGGAGAGTACCCAGACCCGGATGTTTTGGGTCGGGTCGCGATGTAACACGGGCCCAGTCCGGTAGGGATCGAGGAAACCTTTTCAAGTAGAGGCACGGCGAATCGAGAACGAGAAGAGAGCGTAGAAAACGACGAAGATGAAGAAAAAGAAGTAGACGAAGTGAGGGTCTTGTTACGGAGTGTCGCTAGTGTGCGCCGCGCGGCGATAAGAGCCATCGCCGGTGAGGGTTTTCAGCTTCTGTTGTATCTCTCCGGTCTTTTTTCAGTTGCTTCGCGATACTATTTGTACTTAATGGGCCTTTAATTTTGGGTTGTATATGGGCCAGTGAATATAAATAATCTACTGGACATCATCGATCGGTGTCGATGTTTTAGGCTGACTGAAGAAGAAGACAGATAAGTTTATTCGATCTACGCTTCCCGCTTAACGAATCTGTTAGTATAGTAATTGTAGTAACTTAGTATTCTCTAGCCAAGAGGTTGATTTCCTGAATATAATTTTTTAAAACAAATATAATATGAGTTTAAGCCTTTCAAGCAATAGGCTCTAGGATAACCAACCAGTATTTGATGGTGTGTTTAAAACATACACCTGATATATATACATCAGGAATCAAATTTTTCCATTGTTGCTCTCTCACGCTGGTTCTAGCTGGTGTTTTAGAGAAGTCGGGAAGTAGAGTGGCTAAGGAGGAGTTAAACGCAGCTGGGCAAAGACTTGGGATGGAAGAGAGTCTTTGCTATTATTAATTAAATAATGTTATCTCAGAGTGTGTGTAGTTTTGAAATCAGGGGTTGTCGTTTTAAGTATTGGTGATGCCATTGTGCGCCGTTTATATTTTTGAGTCTGACCAATGTACTCCCGTCGAGGGTTTCCTTATGCAAGTATTATTCAGACTATCGTCGATCCTCTTCTTCCTCTCAATCTTTAATAAGCGTTCCTTGGTTTATCACTCGAAGCCGTAAATTCTTACGTTCTCCTTAAATGGCCGCCTCCGCCGTAGCCTCAGGTGCTAGATCAGTGTTTCGAGCTGCTTCGTCCCGGAGTTTCGCTGCTGGCCGTTTCGCTTCTCAAGCAAAATCCGCCCCGCCGTTGTTTAGAGCCACCGCCAGAAGAAGCTCACTGCTTTCACCTCTCCGGTTAGTATAGAGCGATACATTGGCTTACTTTTCATTGTTCTATCATTATATTGAGAATTGCATATGTTTTGTGTGTTCTTTCTCAAATTGGAACCTTGAAAAATGATCGAAATGCGGGAAGCATCTGTAACTAGAATGAACTTCTCTAATCTCACCGGTTTGAAATTTGTGAACACATCTTTTGCATTAATCGATTATTCGGTAGTAAAAAAGTAATCGATTTTGACTTGATGATAGGAATCCGGTGGAACTGAGCTTCTGTATGGAGTCAATGTTACCATACCACACTGCCACAGCTTCAGCACTAATGAATTCAAAGCTCTCTATCTCTGGACAGAGCTATGGCTGGCTCTCTGACGGTACTTTCTCACATCCTCGTCTGTAATGATTGAAAGTGACTTAAATTGTCTATTGAATGGGTGGAGATATGCCTTGTTTGATCGATGATGTGTGTAAAGAACTATTCTTGTGTCGGCTTCTAGATTTTCCCTTTTCTTCTGATCTTGTGGTGTAAGCAGTTATACGAGACATGTTGTTCAGAGAATTGGGCTAGGTTTGCAATTTAAGAAGCTTCAATCAGTTTAGAACTTTTTTGTTTGCTGCTATGGGGGAAAAACTGGACCAGTTGTTGTTGTTGTCTTCCTGCTTAATGTCAGTAAAGAGATAGCAACTCAATTAGTCTAGCTTTTCGATGTTGTAGGCTGAGAGAGGAGTAAATGAAGACAAAGAAGCTAAGATGTGGATTTTTTCCTGCAAATAACATATAATGAACTTTAAACAAATATAGAATTGAGTTTCAGCCTTTCATGCCATAGGCTCTAGAATTACCGATCAGTGTTTGATGATGCATTATTGTGTTTCAAACATGTACCTGATCATTTGAATAAGAAGTGTGTTCTTTTTTCTTGTTGGTCTTATACTCCCAGCTTGCAATGATGATGTGTGATGAGTTTATCCAGAAGATCACTGAAGCTACAATTTATGTACAAACTCTACCTTATAAAAGCCTTTTATCCCTGAGAATTTAAGAAGAGAAACCCTCTTCTACTTTGCCTACTGTTTTCTGAGTTGCTTGAAGAGATTGTGTTTTGATTTTAGCATATTTGTATTTGATTAAGACTAGTAACTGATGTTTGGTATAATTTTATCAGCTTGCAAAGAGGACTTTTGATGATGTCTACGTGTACCCAATGCATCAAGAGAAGGTTTAAGAGAGTTTAGGCAAAGAATAATCGTTGTATTCAACAAACACAAATTATCCTCTTTGTCTTCAAGTTTTGTATTTATCAAAAACACAAATCTCTCTCTCTTCAAGTTTCCATATAAAAGACTGATTGATTATTCTCACACTTTCAAACCAACTCTCTTTTACTCTATGATTTCTGTTTACACATAAGACTCAATATTGCATCACTGTTAAAGGATCTCTATGACATTTCAATGATCTCTGTTGGATCACCAAGAGATTGCATTCTTGTCTTTGATTAGCCAAACTCCAGTGATCTCTATTACATCAACTTGAGATTTATCATCCTCTAACCAAATCTCAATGATCTCTGTTACATCAAGTTGAGATATAAAATAAATTGCATCTCTGTTAAATGATATTAGACACCCAAGTAGAAAAAACTAGAGTTTCTTTGATCCTTCAGTTTCTGCAACCACAACCACTAACGCTTGCTCTTCTTGTGGTTGCGTCTGCTCTTCTACCTGTGGAACTGTTTCTTTTTCTTGTTCCTCGTTCTCAACAGGCTCGTCTTCTGCAGGATTTATCTCTACATCATCTTCCTCGGAATTGAGCTGTAGATTCTGTCTCCCTCTCCTATACCGAATTATCACCAGTATGATAAAAACTGCAAAATATAAAACATTTAATGGTTATCAAGCAAAACAATACTTAGTCAAAAACCATTGGTTGGGTAAAATTTACCTGCGAAAATTCTGGTTCTAATACTTGTCAAGTTCCAGAACGCTGTCACCGCAGAGCCTCCCAAAATCTTCTTATGCGAGCAGACTTCCCATGCTTCAGCGATTCTCGTTTTCACTCTTTCAACTGCTCAAATCAAACTCCAAACCAAGTCAAGATTCTAAAACATTCGACCCATTGAAAAACACTAACTTGAATAGTTAAGACTGTAATTTGTCTTCCTTGTTTCTTTACCTTTTTGGCTAATCTGATCGGTGTAACATGAATACAGCTTTGGTATGGTGAAGCTGAGGAAGAAACCTGTTTTGGTAACATACACACACATATCAGTTTAGTTTCCATCATGCTTTAAACATTGCTTTCAGTTTGTCATACCAAATGCAGATAGCCTCCAGAGTGTTATGAGATGGCCATACTCAGCACCGATTAGCAGAAATGGTGTCACTTTGAGTGTCATTGATGGTTCTCCTGAGAAAAGCTCACTGGTCTTTGAAATGATAAAGTTGGTCGCGGGAAGAACTCGTCTGGCTAAGCGCAAAACATCATCTTCACTCACATGAAACTCTCTCTTCGTTTCTTCGTTTTTCCTAACATTGATGGATCAAACTTAACTTATAGACAAGGACAAAGAAACCTACGAAGGAGGCAACAAATTAGTGTACCTTTGACAAAGAGTGTTTGACATGAACGATCCGCAAAGTAACACAAGTCCGAGATTGGAAACCGCCGAGAAAACGCTTCAAAACACAGAAACATTTCATTACTTTTTTCCAGATTGGATCAGAGAAGGTAATATTAATGGTATGTATATGTACCTAAAGTTGACTCCTTTGGCAAAGCAAGAAGATAGGAAACATAGACATCCAAAACCAAACCAGAGGGTCGATTTCGCAACATCTCTCCACATTACCAAATCATTGATTATCTCTCCGATCCTATTCAAATCGCTTTGACATACGTCTTCACCAGATCACACAATCCAATACACAAGTAAATCAGGATCGATAGATAAGCAGATGATAAACCAAGAAGAGTGTAGAGAGTGTACTTGGAAGATCTGAAGACGAAGAACCAGTAGAAGGTAACAAAGGAGCCGAGCTTTGGTTTTCCTTCTTAGAGCGACCATTCGTCTTCCGTTTTCTAGGCTTTACGATTTCGTCGGCGACTGGTTCCTTCTCTTCCACAGTCTCTGACCTTCGCCTCGATGATCTCCGGTGATTCCTCGGAGATGCTAAAAGACCCTTTTGCCCTCCCTTCGTCTTGCCTCGCTTGCGAACCACCGCAGCTGGATCCGCCGCATCTTCAGAGGCCATTTCGAGTCTATCGGTTAACCGTGTCTTCGATTTACGGAGTGGGGAAGGAGATAAGAGGAGGATTTCGCGAACAGGGACAGGAGAAGATGATGATCTGATGGAGACTGGTGATGGTTGTGGAGAATCGTTGCTAGATAAAACCAAATCGAGACAGAGATTTGGAGGAGCTTCTTGGTTCGAATCGAGAGAATTGTTGACACGAGCGAGACGCGAGGCTGATTTAGGGTTTGATCGGTGATATGGAGGCGTTGAATTCATTATAATGAGGAGAAAAGAAGAAAAAAGTCTGAGGTAATTGAATGAGTAAATACAAAGAAATTAAATTGAGAGATCTCAGGGAACTGTTAGGGTTTTAGCAAATTGAGAATCTTTGTTATCTGAGAGAATTTATGAGCTTTTCTTCGCATGGAGTTCCAAGACGACAGTGGCTAAGATAGCCGTTGAGAAGAATATTATAGTATTCCTTTTTAAGGTTCCATTTGAATCTTGACGGCAGGCAACGTGGCTCCATTTATCTTAACGGCGTCTCTTTTGCCGTTTCCAAATAATCTTTCAACGGTAGTAGAGTCATTTTATGCAAAAGATGCACTCACAAATATCAAACCAAAGCTTAGAAAGTTCACTCTATTTACAGACTGCTTTCCAAAATTCAATCAAATTAAATTGTTTCAAGAATTCAGTTAGAAAAGAGAGAATAAAAAACATATATATATATATATATATATATATTTTTTTTTTTTTAATGATATAATTTTGGATCGGTTATCTTCTAATACCGTGACAAAGTTCAAGTAAAATGTAATCTACTAAGCGGAAATATGAAAAGAGAGCAAGTGAGCCAATAGTTCGCTATACTAATCGGAGAGATGAAAACAATGAGTTTCTTCTGGCGGAGCCTCTCCAATGGCGAACTGAATTTTGTTTGAGAGACGAAACGACCAATGAAAGAAGTGATGTTTGGGGACGAATCAGTTTGAAATATCGGTTTGGCATCAGATCAACATTGAAAAACTAGAGAAATCAAGGTAGACGAACCGAGGGTTTGTTCATCAATACTAAAGTTTTTTTTGTCATAAAGCTTTTACCGAAATTACAAAATTCCACTTTTTAGAGAAAACATAAGATTGTAGAGATGGACCCACCGAGACAGAGAAAACTAGTTATGAGAGAAGAAAACGAATCGAGAATATCTCAAGTGTTCAACTCCAATACAGCTTGGGATAGAGAGAAAAAAGCAACAGGGCTGGAATCGAAGATTGCGTGAAACGATGGAGAAATAATAAGGCAAGGGAGTAAGGCGTTGGTGAATGTTGGCTCACCACTTATCACAGAGGCTATGGCCTTGTTTGAGGGATTAAACCAAGTCCTGGAGACGAGATTTATTAAGCTAAGAATGTGATCCTACTCGCTTGTTCTCATCAATGTAATTAATTTGGAGAGAAACTAAAGGAATTGTACGGCGTGTTATGTAACATAGAGGCAAAGGCAAGGAAGTTCGTGGATATCTAATTCATGCATGTGCCACAGAAAAAGAATGTGAAATGCTGACAATCTGGCAAAGGAAGCTCTGTTTATTTTTAACTATCATGATATGTAACTGCAGTGTAGACTCTTGTTTGATGCGTGGAATGAAGTTTTAATTGATAAAAAAAAAAAAAAAAAAGTATAAGATTAAGATAGTATTAGCATTTTTAAAAGTGTGAACATGTCGTCCCTAGTCAAAACATCTAATCAAATATGAGATGAGTTGGCAAACATCTATAACCCGTTCGTTTATTTAAATTTATTATGGTTATGGTCCCATGGTATGGATAACTTTCCTACCTATATAAATATTTGTTGTTTTTGACTTCTTCGATCAAGATGATGATTATCCATAATTAGAAGTAGAAGAAAAAATGATGACGATCACTAGACATAGAAGAAAATATGACGATCACTAGACATAGAAGAAAATAATTTGACTGAAATGGTTTCGGAATTATGAATAAGAAAAAAATTGGTCATAAATAGGATAGAACTATCTGTCAATATCTTTCGAATCGAATATACAACATAGAAACGGCTGTAGAAATCAATGCTATTTTTATAATAATTATTAGTATAAAATTTGGAAGTGGAATATTTCGATTTTCTAAAATTTATTATGTATGTACAGCTATTAATAACCTTTTTTGTAAAACAATAAAGTTATGTTATTAGAAAAATTGGAGTTTTCCTGTTAAATTAACAAAAAAAAAAAAAATTATTGTAAGATTTATTCTCAAATATTTTTTTTATATAAAACAGAAGTTAGAGAAAATGAGAAAACCTCTTAATTTGCCACGTACTAATTCTCTTACGTGTCACTATGTCAATTTTTTATTTAAAAAAACATCATTTAACTAATTTATTTTTCTCAATTGTATTGTCTTGACAGAAAAAAAAAAAAAATTTGAAACCAATGCAAAATATTCGGTTTGTGCACCATCGGTTGCAAAATCGAAGTTCAAAGTTCATAATTCATACCTATGATCCTTCTTGACAAATATAAATTACTGTTTGCATGGTATTTCTCACGTTTGCAAAATTGTCTCTTTAGGTTCGCTTCTTACTTTTACTTATCTAATCGAAGGTTCCATCTAATTTTTATACAGATGAAAATGTAATAATGGGAACAATGCAGGGTTGGTCCAGTTGGTAAAGGGGTCTCGACTGAAACTTTCGCCACCTGGGTTTGATTTCCGTTGGGAGAGCCTCTTCTTAAGTGGGTGAGTTTAACATGATGTGGATCTCGTCCCGGTGATTAGTCTGAACTTCGACTTAGGATCACACCGATTAAAAAAAAAAAAAAAATTTAATAATAGAAAAACTTTCCTATGTCTGGGGATATAATTTTTCATCGTATTGGCTGAATAAACAAGATTATGACAAGAATTATTATTAAAGAGTATGTTTCTCTCCTCTTTTCTCAAAACATCTTTTAGTTTGCACATGAGAAGTGGTAAGTTCAAAAAAAAAAAAAAAAAAAATTCACTTTTGTTCTACCTTCCAACGGAACCAAAGTTCCTCTTTCTATTTGTGTTCACATTGCCTCATATTTTAAAATGTTTCTCTCATCAGATTTAAAATGTTGTTTTTCCATACATAGGTTAATCAATGCCAAAACGTTCTTCTCATTCTACTATTGATTTCGATTTACAATTTATTATGTTAATGGCTGTCTTCAACCGATCCTACTCAACTATTGAAGATCTTCGAAAATATCTAATTGTACTAAAAATCGTTAGTAATCGCCGGTCAGCCATATAGCGGTGAATTCGTTCACGGGCCTTATACACACCGCCCGTCACACTATGGGAGCCCGTTTCATTCGTCAATAGGAAAAACGTAACTCACGCAACTAGAAAAGGGTGATGAGTTTAAATATACTTTTTATGAGACAAAATGTATATTTATTTTTATTTCATTCATTTTAAAGTTAACTCTGATACCCCATGTCTCATCCACGACCACGACTTTATACCATATCAGCAATTCTCATATACCTAACAATAGAGGGTTCAATACATGTAAGGCACATGCATTGATTTATGGTCCAACAGTTGAAAGGACAGCGACCATAAGTACCATTAGCAAATTCTGCCAAGTATAACTAAGTAGAGTTATAGCCGATCAAATTGTCTATATTAGTTGCAAATTAGTGACACATATGTATTTTTTGCTTTCTTAATCAAACTACTATTTACATATTTTCTTGAATCAATCAACTAGGGTTGTCTGATTTGATGATAAACCCTATACACTACTAAAATGTTGGGTGAATTTGTTCAAATATGAATACTTTGAATGGTCTCTAATTATGAATTCCCTATAATATTTATTAATGCAGATTTTGTCGGAAAAATTACACATGTATGGAAAGCGTGGAAAATGAGTCGTCAGGGTCGAAAAATAAAAATGTTTTCAGTTTAATTAGTTATATAATAATAATAATTTTTGTTGTTGTATTTTATTTCCTTTTATCATACTTAATCAATAAAACATTGTTCACAATTCAACTTTCCTCAACTAACTCACTACTATGCCAAACTACAAAGTAAAAAAATAAACACATCTCAAAAACAGATTTGAGTACCAATATTGAAACAATTATGCAAGTTCAGCCGAAAACTAATAACTGCCCACGCGAAGCGGAGGTTTGACCCTAGTTTTCTGAAATGGTTTAGGTGTGCTGTAAAACCATGATTGATAAGATTTGTTTTGTCAGAAGTTTTTTTTTTTTTTTTTTGTAAAAGATAAGTTATAAAAATAAAATTATTATCCAAAGGGTAAGGTTTGCGACTTTCCCCAAATAGCATTATTTTGTATCAGTGCGTGTATTTACAATCTTTGTGTACAGCTCTTCTTCTTCATTCATGAAATCTTTTTGATTTGTTGTAACTTTAGGAGCAGAGAGAGAGAGAGAGAGAGTGAAGGAACATGGGGAGCAGCACGGGCGATCTGGTGACACGTGTAAAGTCCGCTCATCGATTCGATCACGATGCCTTGTTTCGTTTCGCCGCCGAAAACGTCTCCGGTTTTCCGACTAAGCCATCCCAATTCAACGTCTCACAGGTACCTTTCCAATCTCGTGATCTTCTCCGGGAAGAAACAAAGCTTATCTGAAATTCTGGTTTTATAGTTCGGACATGGGCAGTCGAATCCCACGTTTCTGATTGAGGTTGGCTCAGGGAGCTCCTTGAAGCGATACGTTTTGAGGAAGAAGCCTCCTGGGAAGCTCCTGCAATCTGCTCATGCTGTTGATAGGGAGTTTCAGGTATCAATCAGAAAATCCCCAATCATTTCAATCTCCTACTTTGAATTTTGAATTTTGGGTGGTGACGATAGTTTTATAAGTCTGGATCCAAAGATGATATTTGAGCTACAGAAAATTAAAACTGTTTGTGATGCATTGAGACAGAATCGAAAAGTGCTAATGTTTATGATGATGGTTGTGTAGGTGCTTAAGGCTTTGGGTGAGCATACAAATGTTCCTGTTCCTAAAGTCTTCTGCTTATGTACTGACCCCAGCGTGATTGGGACTGCGTTTTACATTATGGAGTTTATGGAAGGACGTATTTTCATAGACCCAAAGTTGCCTGTAAGACATTCTTTTATGTCAATGTGAATTTCGGGGTCTCTAGCTTGAGATGTGATTCATTGGTTTTGACTTTAGAATGTAGCTCCTGAAAGAAGGAATGCGATCTATCGTTCAACCGCTAAAGCCTTAGCTTCTCTTCATTCTGCTGATGTAGATGCCATTGGTCTTGAGAAATATGGCCGGCGAGGCAATTACTGCCAGAGACAGGTTCGACATCATTAGTTTGTTCTTCTCTGAATGCTTTATGTGACCTTTTTCTAATTGATTGGATATCTCGGCTGATTTCAGATAGATAGGTGGTTCAAACAATATTTGGCTTCAACAAGTGAAGGTAAGCCTGAAAGGAATCCAAAGATGTTTGAACTTGTTGATTGGTTACGAAAAAGTATCCCCGCGGAAGATTCAACAGGAGCAACATCAGGCCTTGTCCACGGAGATTTCCGCATTGACAATCTCGTGTTTCATCCTTCTGAGGTCTTAATACTTTCAAGCTTCTTTGTTTTTTTTTTATACTTTTGGAGATCTTACTGTAAATATCTCAACCTACAGGATCGAGTTATTGGTATTATTGACTGGGAATTGTCCACGCTTGGAAACCAAATGTGTGATGTCGCATATAGCTGTATGGTAATTAGCTAATTTCTCTTGTATTCATAAAGCGGTTTTCGTGCTTCCTGCTCTGATATACATTTGATGGTATTGGCAGCATTACATTGTGAATGTTCAGCTCGATCAGGAGCACGTAAGTGAAGGTCTTGAAACTACTGGACTTCCCCAAGGATTGCTTTCGATGCCAGAATTTCTCTTGGAATACTGTTCTGCATCGGTAAGTCCTGAAACTATATGTCTTAATGTTTATTTCCATAAAATTGTCGATTGTTGTGACATATTGGAAAATGAATCTCTAGGGAAAACCATGGCCTTCTGCAAACTGGAAGTTCTACGTAGCTTTCTCTTTGTTTCGGGCTGCTTCAATCTACACAGGGGTGTACAACAGATGGTTAATGGTATTGGCCAGGAAAATTTTGGATTTAGTTTAAGATTCTTTGTTATGCAGTTGTAGATCCATTGACATTGTGTTTGGTCATGCAGGGTAATGCTTCTGCCGGTGAACGTGCTAGAAATACAGGGGTTCAAGCCAATGAGCTTATAGAGTCTGCCTTGCGTTATATCGCACGTGATAATGTTCTTCCAGAACACCCTCCATCTGGTAATCGACCTCTTTGATTCAATTACATTTCTTGTTTACGCATAAAGCCATAATTTGATTCTTACTTTTGCTTTTCTCGTTTGGGATGAAGTTAAAAGAGATGTCAGCCCGTCATATGAAAGCCTTGTGGATGGAACTGGGAGATTCGTCCCGAATAGAAAAGTATTAGAGATAAGGCAAAAGTTGATAAAGTTCATGGAAACTCACATCTATCCGATGGAAAACGAGTTCTACAAACTTGCTCATTCAGATTTGCGATGGACCATTCACCCCGAGGAGGAAAGGTTAAAGGAGTTAGCAAAGAAAGAAGGCTTATGGAACTTATTTATTCCTGTATGTATATATTTTCTTTAGTTGTTTTTACCCAAAGTGTGAGTGAGTATATACTTATGGAAACTTGGTTCTTGCAGGTAGATAGTGCTGCTAGAGCTCGAAGAGAATTAGCCGCTATCGATAATTCCTCGGGCAGGTTGTTTGGTGAGGGCCTAACGAACTTAGAGTATGGGTACCTTTGTGAGATCATGGGTCGTTCCATTTGGGCTCCACAAGTGTTTAACTGTGGTGCACCTGATACTGGAAATATGGAGGTAAAAGAAAGAGGCTTGACCTTGTTTACGAGTCTAGAATTCGGTCTCATTGCTTATTACTTGTATTTTATATAATCTTGTAGGTGATACTGCGGTATGGAAACAGAGAACAAATTTCTGAATGGCTTATACCGTTGCTTGAGGGAAAAATTCGTTCAGGATTTGCTATGACTGAGCCACAAGTTGCATCTTCTGATGCAACCAATATTGAGTGCTCTATCAAAAGGTAAGAGATTTTCTATAATTCTCTTATGTTGGAATCTACTGGTGGTTCCTGAAAACTGAGACTGAGTCCAAATTAGTCCTTATAGCTAATTCTGTTGGTTATGCAGGCAAGGTGATTCATACGTCATTAATGGCACAAAATGGTGGACAAGTGGAGCTATGGATCCCAGGTGTAGAGTCCTTATTCTCATGGTTAGCTCTCACTTCCCCTCTAAAACTGTACACACGCATAAATGTTTTGTTGCTAGTTAGTGAAAGAGAGTTTTATATCTGTGGCTGTATAGGGAAAAACAGACTTCAACGCCCCGAAACATAAGCAGCAGTCTATGATATTAGTGGACATGAAAACTCCGGGTATACATGTGAAGAGACCTCTCACAGTGTTTGGTTTCGATGACGCACCTCATGGACATGCTGAAATTTCATTTGAAAACGTGGTTGTCCCCGCGAAGAATATTCTCTTTGGAGAAGGCCAAGGATTCGAGATTGCTCAGGTAAATACTACAAAAGATAGACGCAGGTTCAGGGGTTGCAGTAACAGAGAGAGTAAGGATTTTATTTATCAGTTGCATGATTTGTTTGTTATTTCAGGGTAGGTTAGGTCCTGGAAGATTGCACCATTGCATGAGACTAATAGGTGCAGCAGAGCGTGGAATGGAGCTAATGGCTCAAAGAGCTTTAAGTAGGAAAACTTTTGGCAAGTTCATAGCGCAGCACGGTGCTTTTGTCTCTGATATTGCAAAGGTAAACGATTTATAATCACCCCAACGCTACTTGTATGAGTTCTGATATGATCGGTTTGTATGATACAGTTGCGGGTAGAGCTGGAAGCAACCCGATTGTTGGTTCTAGAAGCTGCGGATCATCTCGATAAGTTTGGAAACAAGAAAGCTCGAGGAATTCTCGCAATGGCCAAGGTAAATAAATATGTTACATATTTGTAACTTATGTTTCTGTCAGAAATCGACCAATCAAAATAATTTTGGTACACAGGTTGCAGCTCCAAACATGGCGTTGAAGGTACTGGACACGGCAATTCAAGTTCATGGAGCAGCCGGTGTGTCCTCGGACACAGTCTTAGCGCATCTGTGGGCCACGGCTAGAACGCTGAGGATTGCTGATGGACCTGATGAGGTTCATCTTGGAACCATTGGCAAGTTAGAATTACAGAGAGCTTCAAAGCTCTAAAGCTTTTTTCTTTGGATCTTCTGGGAGTTTGATTTTCTCTTGAATATGAACATCATAATAAAGCTCTTCTTTGGGGTGTTTTTTACTACAAAGCAATAGAGTAAATCTGAATAAAGTCTATATTCTCATCCGGTTCCATATTGTTAAATACTATGATGATAATATAATGTATTGTGACATTCAACAGCTAAAACGACATGTACCCTTTTGAGATTCTTCTCATGCCTTGTTGCTGCTACTTTTACTCATTCCTCTATATGATCAAGATTACGTTTACCATATTTCACTTCATTCCAACAAAATTTATGACCCCAAGACCATTATACTATTCATAGGCTATCATAAAAGCGGGAAAACCAAACATTTTAGATTGAGAAAAAGACCACAAGTTTGTCGGGAAAACACAACCAAGATTTTCTAAAGACAGGAAATATAACATAGCCTCATGTTTTTCTTTTCTTAAAGCCCCCAAAGATTTTGACAAAAAAAAATCCCCCAAAGATAGCATTACGATTCTCTTCTATATTAACCTCATCGATGTTTCTATCCAATCGTTCTAAGAATTGTAAATAGCAAACACCAAAAGCTCCACTTCCCCACCCAAAAAAAGATAGACAAAATTTCAGAGCAAGCAGGGGCCTTATAGTTATAGCCATAGTTACAGGCCCCGTCTGCTCCATTTTTTTAATATTTCAAAAACACATTAGAATAGTAGGCAAAAGAACAAAAAACTTGAAAACTATAGCAAGATACCTTTTTCAACCTTTTAAATCTTGTAAATAGAGAAGAAAAAATAAATGGTGTTTGATGATGAAAAGAAAAAGAAACTTATCATCGCAGGTAGTGTTTCGGGTTTGCTAGTCATCATGGTTGTCTCTGTAGCTGTCATAACGTCTAAACACGCACCCGAAGAGCTACGGAGAACTACAAAAGCGGTTGAACAAATTTGTGCAACTACTGACTTCAAAGAGACCTGTGTCAACAGTTTAATGAACGCTAATCCCAATTCCACTGAGCGTCTTGACCTCATCAAACTCAGTTTCAACGTTACTATGGAATTTATCGACCAAGGTCTTAAAAAAGCTTCTGAAGTTGTTAAAGCCAAGGCTGAGGAAGACCCGGAAGCAAAGCGTGCTTTCGAGCTTTGTGAGAAGGTGATGATTGACGCTATTGATGACTTGAAAAAGTGTTTTCATAGAGGGGTCTCGGCTCTTCACATGGAAAGCTATGTTGAGGATCTTCGGGTTTGGCTAAGTGGCTCCATTGCTTTCCAGCAAACCTGTATGGATTCGTTTGAGGAAATTAAGTCGAATCTTAATCAAGACATGGTTAACATCTTCAAAACATCAAGAGAGCTTACAAGCAATAGTCTTGCCATGGTTACTGGCATCTGCTCCCTCCTCCCAAATTCCAACGTCACAGGTATCTTTTCAGTTTTTAACAAATCAATCAGAATCCAGATGGATGGTAATGTGATTCTTGATAACAGGACTCACCGGAGCTCTTGAAAAATACGCGAGGAAGCTTCTGTCTACAGAAGATGGTATCCCAGCATGGGTTAGACCAGAGGCACGACGGCTCATGGCGGTTCAAGGAGGAGTACCAGTGAAGGCTAATGCCGTTGTGTCTCAGAAAGGAAGTGGGCAGTTCAGGACTATCGCCGATGCTCTGAATTCTATACCTAAAGACAACAGACTGCCATTTGTTATTTACATCAAACAAGGTGTCTACAATGAGAAAGTAGTGGTCACCAAGCAAATGCCATACATCACCTTCATCGGCGATGGACCAACCAAGACCATAATCACTGGTAGTCTCAATTTCGGTATCGGCAAGGTCAAGACCTTCCTAACAGCCACCGTCAGTGAGTTCAATTTTTACCAAAAACACCTAATCTCCACGAAGAGGGATTCTAAACGCTTACAAGCATTACCAAATTCTGTTTTGCAGCGATCGAAGGCGACCACTTCACAGCGAGGAACATCGGGATTGAGAACACAGCTGGACCAGAGGGAGGACAAGCGGTGGCGGTTAGAGTCTCGGGGGATTACGCCGTGTTCTATAGCTGTCAAATCGACGGTTACCAAGACACCTTATACGCTCATTCTCACCGGCAATTCTACCGCAACTGCACAGTATCCGGTACCGTCGATTTCATCTTCGGTGACGCAAAATGCATCCTCCAGAACTGTGAAATCGTGGTTCGAAAACCAAAGAGAGGTCAATCGTGTATGGTCACCGCTCAGGGACGCAGCGACGTCCGTGAATCGACCGGATTGGTGCTTCAGAACTGCCATATAATGGGAGATAAGAAATATATTCCGGTGAAATCTGTGAGCAAAGCTTATCTCGGAAGGCCGTGGAAGCAGTTCTCGAGAACCATCATCATGAAGACGACGATCGATGACGTCATCGATCCGGCGGGGTGGCTTCCTATGAATGGAGACTTTGCGCTCAAGACGCTATACTACGCTGAGTATCAAAATATTGGGCCGGGTTCGAATCAGTCCCGAAGAGTTAAATGGCCCGGAATTAAGAAATTATCGCCCCAAGATGCTCTTTTATACACTGGCAACAGATTCTTACGTGGTGACACGTGGATCCCGCAAACCCAAGTTCCTTACACCGCACATATGTAGGAGATTTCGAATTTGTAAATGAGTTTATTTTTCACTTTGGAGCTTCATTTTTTTAATGTGTTCTTCTAACATTGCTCGAAGAACGATTAATTGATTATTTATTGCTCATATCTTTCATCTATTAGGTGATATAGTTAAGCTGAAAACGCTGATTAGTGAACACTAATTCTTCTTTTTTTAGATGAAATATAACAATACTAAATTTTGTCGATACAATTTAGTAAAAATAATATGAAAATCCAAAAAGAGAACAAAGTATCACATTTGCAAAAAAAATATAGTTGCACGCTACAAACAATTTAAAGATTGTCACAAACTTTAAAATGGTTCTAACACTATCGGAACAACGAACAGATGATACGACAAAGAAGACACTGAAAATAATTACGATAAAATTTCTTAGTGTCATTTAAATTTTGTGAGAATCTCTCAGCTGCTTTTAGCGTTTTTAGTTTTACTTAGGACAGTTTTAACAGCTTCATGTGTATCCTTAACCTATTTATACATAGTAAACATATGACTATTTCATATACCTACTCTATACTCTTACAACTATTACAAGTTTAGGCAAACTTTCATATTTAACTCACACGCGGATATATACTGAATTTCTCTAACTTTCACCACCAAGTTATAGCAATTTGGCAAAAATCATGGGTGACACATCAGTTGCTACTCTTAATCCACATCATAAGCAATTCTTGTAGGTTTCGTGCATAAACCAAATTGTTCCATAAAGTACTGCATCTGCAATCTAAACCTTTAAAACTGTATTAAATTCGATTTTTCTCTTCTTATTCTACAAATATAACTGATTTTTATTATTATTTCATTTGATTGACTTATATTTTCAGAAACTATATATGTCGTTGAATCTCGAATCTTGGCATTGCTCTTTAGATACGGACGAACCCGCTTGGTTTCTTGGAACCTAGAACCATTGTTTTGTCGTATATGTCGATGTTTGCCAGATCTATAGTTCGTTCGTCTAGGACCTACATTAAAGACTGAACGGTTAAGGTCAAAAAAGATTAATTAATTTAAGGGAGAGTATGCTTTTAAATATAAGTTACACTTATTTTTAGATATAATGACATGTTTTATAGATTGAATAATAGGATGATAAAAATATTTATTGAGTTGCGGTTAATTTAAAGGTCGAGGAGCTTGCATGCGTTATGGAGATTCACGTGATGCACATGTATCGTCACTCGAGAGGGCTCGCACAGTTGCACTGCATCCAATATTGTTCTCCGTCTTTGAACGGTGAATTCAATAACATTCCTCGCTTCGGGAAATTAAAACTAACAAATTTTTAGCCTACTATGTAGTACTATAGTAACTAGTACGAGTTATATATTTCTTTGTTTATTTATTTATATTAGCACTGGGTGTTATGTCGTTGATTTCTCAAAATATCCAAGTGATCCAGACAAAGTAATTTAGTTTCTAGTGGATATTGAATCATACACATCATTAAGGTTAAAATAATGCAATTCATTCTTTTGAATTGCCTATTTATTTAATTCAGGAAAGATGTATCTAGATGCAGAAAATACTGAAGTTACTTTTAGCATTGGAAGCGAATAGAGTTACTAATTAGCTTATCAGATTCTTGAAATAACCTAATTCACATTAGTTCCTTGAATAGTAAGAAAGAGGTTGAAAATGTATATTACGATTTCAACTGTAATTAACTATAATAAAAGCTTTAAATTGCAAAAGTATTAGAAATTTCTTTATGGTTTAGAAATTACCTTTGGCTTCAATCCGAGCTCCCCGGTCAATTAAAAAAAACATATTATTAAATTTCTTTGGCTTTATGCTGTAAAATTTTTTTTGTGGAAATTTTAAGAAAATGCATAAATGAAATATAGAGAGCATAACATTTTAGAATGATGAAGAATGGGATTGAAAAAGAGATTATGTTTTTATGGCCTTTTTAAAAAAAAAAACAAAAGTAAAACTGAAAACACAAAGGTAAGAAGGAAGTGAGGGATGTTGAAAAAGACACAATAGACGACTCCACGTTGCATTGAATTGAGTGAACCCCACACTCTCCCAACGGCCATCCCCATCACATCTTCCATCTCATCACTAACCCATTCATTTTAAAAACTCCATAGCTCAAACGACGAACGAATCAAGAAGAAGGAATGTCCAACATTTCCCCAATCTTCCCCATCTCCGATTCTCAACATTTCCGCGACTATGGTTTCGATTTCGATCCCCAAATCAATTACTTTCAGGTACTTTTTAACTCTTTCCCGATTCTATTCTTTCGTTTGCACGTTTTTGCTTTAGTTTTTACTTGATTTTGGAGAAAAGGTTATGGAAGAAGCAAGGAAATATAAGAGAGAAACGTCGTTGAAATCTTCCATTAACGGTCTTCACTTCAAGCTCCACAAACCCATTTCAAAAGACGACCCGACCCGATCCACATTGCAGAGCAAAAGGAAGAAAAAGTGGTGGTGGAAAAACGCTTTCCCTTTTTTCAAGTGGCGGAAATCGTCGTCAATCTCAACCGTCGGTTTGAACGAGGAGCGTAGGGCCAGGAATTTTCGCGCCGTAACCAGTTCGATGTCAATGTCGGGTCCGGTTTACTCAACGGAGAGTCGGAGCGGGTCGAACACACCGTACCGTACAATGACGAGTAGACCTTCGTCGGGACCAATAGCGGGAACATTGACGCCGGCTAGGAAAGGTGACGTGGCGATTCCGTATCTGAGCTTACGAGAGCTTAACATGGAGCAGCAACAGAGGATCTCTACCTCTTCTCCCATTTACTTAGTCACGTAAAGAAAACAGTAAAAGGAATCAACCTTTTGGGGAATTTAATAGGAAACTGTGACATTTTATTAATCTTTTTGCATTTGGTTGAAGGCTGCAAAGTTTCATCTATCCCACGTGAATCAATATACAAGTTGTCGTTTTAATATATGCTTTATTTTGTATTTTAACCTTTTTGAAATTAATAAAAATTAATTTGAATTTGTTTGAGATCCAGATGGGTTAGATAGTGAGTGGAACCGGTAAGAGTGGATATTCCCTTGTCTTGTACGACGACTCCATTAATGTTTTTCTAAAAAGGAGCGTTGGTACGAGAGATCCGAACGTTTGGTTCTTTTGAGAAACTTTACATTTTGTTTTTTGTTTTTAGTCATTTACAAAATGTTCATTTAAAGAGTCGTCATTTACGTTCGTATGAATTTTGCTAGTGGTTTGTGTAATGTCTCTATCTCACCAAAATTCAAACTCATAATGAAACGAATGGTGTGTGTGACAAACGAAAATAAATGTGTAGAATTAGTTAGGTTTAATATTGATATATTTATATAAGATTTTTATTTTATTTTATATAGTTTACAATCGCTAACTGAGTTCTTACAACAGTACGCTGCTCTGACCTTGACATGATCTTAATCTTTATTCGAACTTGAACGATTCATTAAGAGATTCACATAGAAACATGAAACTTTCTTTTGCTCATCTCATATGAAGCATAAGCAACTCCGGTTTCTCAATATACTCTTTCCACTGGCAACAAAACCGAGCCACCGTTGCTCCATCTAAAACTCTATGATCCGCAGCGATATTAACCTGAATCAAAACCCCAAATTCATATAATTATCAGACTTAAGTACTTTACAAAATTCTTGTAACTAGAAATGATCAAAGCTTCACTTACCATCATTATTGACGCAGGATAAACAGTTCCATTTTCTGCGAATTTTGGAACTTTTTCGATTCTTCCAAGAGCGATGATTGCAACTTCCGGTAAGTTCAAAAGAGGTGATCCGAATTTCCCACCGATTGCTCCAATGTTACTTAGAGTTATGGTTCCACCGGTTACATCCTCGGGGCTAAGTTTATTATTTGTCGCCAAATGTTGTAACCGTGACATCTCTTTGGTTATCTCTAGTAGAGATAAAGACTGAACATTCTTTATATTCGGAACAACAAGACCATGTTCAGTAGCCATTGCAACTCCAATGTTATGTGAACCTACAATTTAAACCAAACAATTCCTGAAAAGAGATAATGATGATAATCTAAATGTTGTTTTCTCAAAAGCAAATAACAAACCTTTGAGGATGATCTCGACAGACTCTTCGTTGAAGCAACTATTCACAAAGGGATATTTGGTTAGAGCCATTGATAGTGACTTGATTAAAGTAGGAAGGAAAGTGTGTTTAATGGTTGTATCTGTATTGTTCTCTTTAAAGAATTGCTTCAGCTCCACTAATGCATCGCAGTTTATCTCTTCAACGAAATGAAAATGCGGTACTTTTGTAGCCATTGTCATTGTCTTAACCATTGCTCGGTTGAATCCCCTGAGATTAAAGAAAAGCTTTTTCAGCATTGGTTCAGATACACAATGGGTTAATATACCATTATAACCATTACCTTAGAGGAATTATTTTATCTTCAAAGTCACTCGCTGTTATAGCATCTTCAGAAGAAGAAACTGGATCTGTTTCGGTTCTATTCTTGTCACCAAAACGAAGAACATCTTCTTTCGAAACTCTCCCATCTTTACCAGTTCCCATAACGAGATTGATATCTACACCAAGGTCTCTCGCAAGGTTACGAACCGCAGGTGTTGACAAAGCTCCACCAAGAATGTCTGTTCTCGGCTTTGAACCGCAGGTGTTTACATTTACATTTCCTGAACTATTATAATCAGAGGTTACTTCAAGAGCTTCCTGAGCGTCTTCAACAGCTAGCCTAACTAAAGTCTCTCCAACCTTGCAGCAACAGATGAACATTTATCTCTAACAAAATCCATTATCTTGCAGTGTTAAAGTTTACGTTATGTATGATCTAACCTTAATAATGTCACCTGGAGAATGTGAAATCAGAGCTACTTTTCCCTTGAAACGGCTTGTTATCTCTATTGTTGCTTTATCGCTCTGAACTTCACACAGTGGCTGAAACTCTTCAACAGGATCGCCCTGCAAAAGGAAAAAAACACTTCATTATCCAAAAGAACAATCGGAAAAGAATGAATCTTTAAGCAGAAACCAACCTCTTTGACAAACCACTTGAGAAGCTCACATTCAGCAATACCTTCACCAGTTTGTGCCAATGGCACATCAATTAACCCTGCATTTGAATCTGTGGCCATGGCTTCGTTCGAGAACCAGCTTCTATTTCCTCCACACCATTTCATTAACTGTCAAAATTGCGAAATTGTGTGACTCAATTTGATGGATCAAAAATCCAAATACTCTACAGTGTCAATGCTTCTTTATTCCTTAGAAGAGCTTGCCGGAAACTAATGTCAGAGTGAAGCCAGAACAATCACGCCTGAGAAATCCTTTTCTTAGAAAGTCAAACAAAATTAGAAATTTGAGGTCTGAACAAACTTACTGGGAGAGGGTGAACAAGGAATGGACGCGACGTCGGAGAATGATACTCCGGCACCCGTAACGGCGGAGAGCGAACAGAAGACGAGGTGAATGGGCGGAGAAATCGGTGGCTCCGCCAGATCCGCCGCGCGATCATCGTTGTTCACGGTTTGGTCTTGGGTTAAAAACAGTAGTGAAAGAAAACAAATGAATTTGGATTTTTACGAAGAAACTCGAAAGATGAAAAACAGATCAAAGCTAAGTTAGTTCTGAATCGTTCTGAGAAGATATATAACTATTTGGATTACAACAAAAACTATAACAAAAAGCTATGGGATTAGTTTCGGGACTAAGTGACGTCAACAATATCTAAGAGGATCAACGGTACACGGGTGTCATGAGTCATATCACCAATCACCGAAAACGTACATTATATTGGTTTTACAACCTCTAAAATAATCCACAGTAATTTGAATTATTCTTTAGTTATATCGTCTGTAATACCCCACAGTATTAATTATGTAATTTGATTTTAATAAAAAAAATATCAGAATGAAACGTTAACGGCACTGAGCCAATGACACTTTTATGTCTAATAAATATTCAGTTCTTTCGATTCTCGAAAGATTTGGTTTTAGAAAATTAATAATTATATAGAAATCTACTAAAATTTGGTTCGAATCGGTTTGATTCAGTTTTAATTCCGTATAAATACATAAATTTAAAACTATTTATACCAACATTTTTTTATTCCCACTCAAATTCAGTTCCAAACGGTTATTTAGTAACCAAACATTATAATTTAACTAAATCAACCAAATAAAAACTAAAACAAAACCCAATAAAACTTTTTTTAATAGCAAATATAAACACAACAAAAATCCAAATTCAAAAGTGATATCCAAATCCAATTCATTAAAGTAGAACTAGAAAGTAATAAATAAAGAAATAGAAAATGGAGACAAAGAAGAACCATCCAATGATTCAAACATCATTAACTCAACAAAATCCTACACATGTTACAAAAACAAAATTTTAGAGAAACAACAAAAACAGATGTCATAACAGATGTCATTAGTCGTAACAAAATTAAGAGCTCATACTACACGTTATCACATAATCATATGACTTATGATCTCAGATGTAATATGGATTTATGAAACCTTTAAGCGGCTTAATTATTAGAGTTGGTTGAAAACATTGGGAAGAATAAAGAGATTTTCTCAGGAATACATTTGCACGATTATGATTTCTTTATAAGAAAAAAATGAAAACTCAATAACGGATAAAATATGAATGTATCAGAGTAAATCTATAACTACAAAGATAAATCGGTTTGGTTTCTATTCAGTTACTTTCGATTTCTCGATTTGGTTCAGTTCGGTTTCGAGAACCGTGATTTTTATTTTTTGGAATGGTTATTAGTCAATACCAAAACCTACCCAAATCCCAAATTTTCGGGTCGGTTCGTTTCTTCGGTTCCGGTTAATTTGTTCATACCTAATGTCTAACATGTTTTCTTTTATTATTGACTACTTAAATATATTTGTTTTTTGTCCTTCACCCGATTTCATGTCTATCAATGTCATATTTTCTTTTGTTTTTTTAAACAAAATCTATCATGAGAAATTAGCATCTAGCTATGAGATTCAAAATATACTAGAAAAAAATTCATATTCTAGCAATCATGTTGGATAATCCATAGATCAAGTCAAATTCATAATGCAACATGTTCAAAAGTGTCAATCATTTGTTATTAAGAACGCCAAATCCAAATCATAAAAATTAAAGACACCAAAATAGATTGGAATCGGATACATTATTTCACGAAACAAGCATCTACGATTCATCTGTAAATTGTAATCATAACCCCTCTCAACAAGAATTATCAACTGCCAAATTTATTAATCTCCAGAATTTGTGACGAAATACAAAAGGTGAAAATGTCAGCTGATCTTCTGGTCAAGAGATTCAGCGGAAGGAGAATGAGGAAGAGCCTCGCGCCGCTTCTTAAGAAAGCTCTCCTCTCTCTTGGCTTTACGAATCTCAACCATGTCGCCCTCTCTTCGTCCAATTTTGTTAACAACAGTCCAAAGTACACTCCAACAACACCCCCAAAACGTCTTTCGACCAATCCATGGTGAATCCATAAACAGCTTGAAATACATAACCCTTCTTCTGACTCGCTCGTAGCCCTGCTTTTGGAAGATCTACAAATCTCATAGTTCATCTCTTGGTGAACTTAGTAGCAAATGAGGAGACCCTTTTTTGGTAATCACGTCAGCATCTGATGAGTAAAAAACCAATGCTCATTTCATATGAGGTCCAAGAAGCCAAAACCCATTTAAACCATTATTAATTGCTTATCAATTTTATGTACCTTTCTCTAATTTTTCTTAAAATCGAAGCAATTAATAGTGGTTTAAATGGTGTTAGTGAAAACTAATTTCCCATAACTATTGATTCACCAAACCGGTAGGTTTGGGGCTATTAAATCATGGATGTAAAATAACTTTAAACTAACATAAGAAATAGCCAACAAAAAATTGTGTTGGAAAAGAAAAACTAAAAAGAAAACATGGGAAAGGCGAGAAAATGAAAATGATGAAAAGTGAAACAAACAAGTTAGAGATTCATATCCATGTAAGGCTACTTCCTAATTAAATTAATTTCATGAGTTATTGGCCAACATTATCTTTGGAAAGTGAGCTAGTAACCTAACCCAAATTACATCTAACTTGCACTTTTTTCTCGTTTTATCAACACTATTTTTGTTCCATCTCATCTTGGAAGCGTTATAACTGTATGTGAATGTTCATTAGTAATAAATATGCAAATATATGTGTCGGCAATATATACGGGACATGCTAATCTTCATTTAGAGTTTTGATGATTATGGCTACAAATTACAATGAATTTCCCTCCACTTGGTTCAACACGAGATTCTAAACTTTTTCGAGGTTTTGATGTTTAATATATCAAAAATTTCTACAAGTCTCGAAAATTCAAAAAGACTAACATTGTTGTGATAAATTTACGAGTGATCAATTTACTTACTATTAATTTGGTTTTAGAATTCCATTGAGCTTAACAATTCTTTTTTAGTTAAAACACTGAATTTCAGTTACATTTCATTGTGAAAAAGTTCTATTGTTGTAATAAAATTATAATTTACACTAAAAACGAGAATAGATGTGTTGGTGTTGCAATAAAATCTACATTACAATAAACAAACGAGAAATATATGCATAGTAATTAGTAACAGATTTAACGGGGAAACTTGTACTAAGAAATAAAACATTAAGTTTGGCTTAATGCTTTCTAATATTCAATCAAAGATTTTAAATACATCATGGAGAAGAGCATTTGAGGTCCTAAATACTCGACTATTACAATGTTTCATATTGAAGCATTAGCAAAAACATTTAACTTTTTAGATAAATAATTACAATTAAATATTAGAAAACCTTTTATCAATTTTTAAGTTATGTTTATTTTAGTAATTTTGTCTTTAATTGTTCATGTTTTACCGGTTCCCTATCTTACCAATCACATAAATTACTATAGTTTACAATTCTATTATCATACTACTTATGCTGACATTTATATTGTTACTGTACTGTTTTATCATAAGTTGTTTTATCATAAGTTGTATAAATAAACTGTTACATAGACGATTTTACAACCGACCAATTTACCATCTTATAAATTTTCACGCCAACGGTTCCACTTGCACCATGCACGGATAATTTACGGCTTTGTGAGTTTCCATATCAAATGGTTCTGTGTGCAGCATACTGAAGATCTCCAATAAATTTATCTTCATTAATGATAATAAATCGCGTTTGAATTCCAGACTTCCTGGTCCTAGTGTAGAAACAATAATGAATCTTTAATAGGCTAAGAGAGAGCTTCCACAACTCTCTCTATCTTATGGTGACGTGTATGGTGTTAGTGTTGTACCAATGAATATCATGATTGATTAACATCATAAACTTATTAAATACTTTCTCTGTTTTTAAATAAATGTCTAATTTTTTTGTTTTTAAAGGATGTCATTCTAGGATTTTAATGTACAATTTTGAATAAAAATCCAATTTTAATCTTGATTTTTAATGTATTAATTGGAAAGAGAAAACTATTTAGTGTATTAATAAAAGGTAAACTAATTTTTTTAATATTATTTTTATAAATTGACACTTATTAAAAAAATAGAACGAGTATTATTTATTTTTTCTTTTATTTAAAACTTTAAATATGCAGAGTCGCTCACAAATCCGTAGGTTGAACTTTTTTTAAGATTCGCCAAGTTTGGTACGACGCAGGACTAAAGACCATACAAACACTAATCTGGTAAGAAATTAACAGCTAATATTTGTTTCTCTCTTTATCAAAAAAAAATATTTGTTTTACTTTTCCTTTTGTCGAAAAGATTTGTTTCTTAATCCGTAGTTAATTCCATTTATTAAAAAATACATACTATATCCAAAATAAAAATACTTATCGAAAACATTATCAAAGTACCGTTGCGTCGAGGAGTGTGCCACTGTACCATTATCAAACGTCATCTTTGCAATTATATATATCTGATTTCTCACGTCTCTATATTAATTCCGAGTTTTGACTCGCAATCCCAACAAAAAAATCAGAGAGAAACCGAACCCGAAAAAATGGATTCTCGAACGAAGGGGAAGACGGTAATGGAAGTTGGTGGCGATGGCGTTGCCGTCATAACACTCATCAACCCTCCCGTCAATTCGCTATCCTTTGACGGTACTAATCTCTTCGACGCCCTCAGATTTATTTTCTTTGATCTGGAATTTTTTTTGGATCATACCTCATTAGATTCTAGGTCAATTCTGGGTGTTTGATTATTTTTATACACTCCCGAATTGCATTTCAGCTTCCGATCGAATTTATGATCTGATTGTGTGAAATTCGAGACAACTAGTTTTGATCTCACACTCTTTTGGTTTTAGTAAATAGCTTCCGTTCGAACGAGGATGCTTTTCTAGAAACATTGTTCTTCGCATTCTGATTGTATTGATTACTGACAAAGCTGGAAACCTCTTGTTTTGTTTGTTTCTGTACAGTGTTATACAACCTCAAAAGTAATTATGAGGAGGCCTTGAGCAGGAATGATGTTAAGGCTATTGTTATCACGGGTATGTTCTGGAGATCATTCTTCCACCAAAACACAACACAAGACGTTGAAGATGATCTTGTAATGGCTTTGTGTTTTCTTACTACAGGTGCAAAGGGGAAGTTCTCTGGTGGCTTTGATATATCTGGTTTTGGGGAAATTCAGAAGGGGACAAGTATGTTTCAGTGTCTTGGTATCTTGTGTCGACCTTATGTATTGGTGTAGCCGTGTAGGTAAGTAATGCATACTGTTGTTATTGATTTTCTCAGGGAAAGAGCCAAAGGTTGGATACATATCAATCGACATCTTAACCGACTTGCTTGAAGGTTATCTTTCTACGTTCTGACGTAATTGAGCTATGTAACTGTTTTGATAATCTGTTGCTGAGGGATTGATTTATTCTTTTGGATTCAGCTGCAAAGAAACCATCTGTGGCTGCCATTGATGGGCTTGCCTTAGGAGGAGGGTTAGAACTTGCTATGGTATGAGTTTCTATATTATCCGCTACCTTTCTGAAAAATCCTGTAGAGACTGTTGAGCTTGGTTGCCTTTCTTATTTAGATTGATGGTGATATAGTTGTATGATTTCTTTTCAGGCTTGCCATGCAAGGATATCAGCTCCTGGTGCACAGTTAGGTTTGCCTGAGCTGCAACTCGGTGTTATCCCTGGGTTTGGAGGTACATACTCAACTTTTTTGATTGTCAAGTCCTTAATGTTCAACATTCAGCGGTGTACAAGGTTTACTCATATAGGAGGCAAAACCTCATATGTCTTAAAACTCGTGGAATGGGAAGTCAAAGCATTTTTTTATGCATACTGTGGATTGGAAAAGGATCTGTGAATCATGTTTGTGTTGAATGAATCAATTCATTTTCGTTATTGTTTTCCTAATTATGTTCCTTTGGATTGACGCAGGAACACAGCGTCTTCCACGTCTTGTTGGTCTCACAAAAGCCCTCGAAATGATTTTGGTATGTAGGTGCCTTATTTATATGGTAGCGTTAGTCTGCTTTGGTTAAAATGTAACGACATCGGTTTTGTTGAAACATGTAGACATCTAAGTCGGTTAGAGCTGAAGAAGGCAATAAATTGGGTCTTATTGATGCGGTGGTGCCACCAGCCGAATTACTGAACACTGCTCGTCGTTGGGCCCTCGACATAGTTGAGAGGAGAAAACCATGGGTTTCTAGTGTTTTAAAAACTGATAAGTTACCTCCTCTTGGAGAGGCAAGGGAGATACTGAAGTTTGCCAGGGAACAGACACGCAGGCGAGCCCCTAATCTAAAACATCCCTTAATGTGCCTTGATGCTCTTGAAACGGGTATTGTTTCTGGTCCAAGGGCTGGTTTAGAAAAGGTATATTACCTATCTTTTTGTCGCTTTGTTATATGTTCTTTAACCTTTTCCCAGACTATTGACCGGTGCAAATTTCCATCACAATGTTACGTACAGGAGGCTGAAGTTGGCTCACAAGTGATAAACCTGGATACCACCAAAGGCTTGATCCATGTCTTCTTTTCTCAGCGAGGAACAACAAAGGTATGCGAGTGTTTATGCAGTCATGTCACTAAACCTCTGTTTTTCTTTTCTTTTCAAGATGTTACTATTAATATTAAAATATTTCCCTCGTTGCAACCTATCATATGGACAGGTTCCTGGAGTTACTGATCGTGGTTTGGTGCCAAGGAAGATTAAGAAGGTAGCCATAATTGGAGGTGGGTTAATGGGATCTGGAATAGCCACTGCGTTGATCCTCAGTAACTATCCAGTGATTCTCAAGGAGGTAAATGAGAAGTTCCTGGAGGCTGGAATTGGCAGAGTCAAAGGTAGAGATGGATTTCTGTACATCGCTTACAAACGAATCACAAAAAGCTTGATCTGACTAATTTCATAATGTGATCAGCTAATCTTCAGAGTCGTGTAAGGAAAGGAAGCATGTCTCAGGAAAAGTTTGAGAAAACCATGTCTCTCCTTAAGGGTTCTCTTGACTATGAAAGCTTTAGGGATGTGGACATGGTAATCGAGGTAATAATGATAGCATAACCAAGCTGAAGCTGTTTTTATTTATATGGCAAGCAAAGTGAATTGATATTCTATCATGTCTTTTTGGTGGCTTGAACAGGCTGTTATTGAGAATATATCCTTGAAGCAGCAAATCTTTGCTGATCTAGAGAAGTACTGTCCTCAGCATTGTATCCTCGCTAGTAACACATCTACCATTGACTTGAACAAAATTGGGGAGCGGACCAAGTCTCAGGACCGAATTGTTGGAGCACATTTTTTCAGGTTTTTTTTGGATTTGGAATGAATTTGAGTGCCCAGAGTGGTTTTGCTCGCTCTACAAAGTCATGTTTATTGGTTTTTGTAATGCAGTCCAGCACATGTGATGCCGCTACTTGAGATAGTCAGGACCAATCATACCTCTGCACAAGTACTTGTTGACCTGTTGGATGTTGGGAAGAAGATTAAGAAAACACCGGTCGTGGTGGGAAACTGCACAGGGTTTGCAGTGAATAGGATGTTCTTCCCATACACACAGGCAGCAATGTTCCTCGTTGAGCGTGGAACGGATCCGTATCTGATCGACAGGGCAATTAGCAAGTTTGGAATGCCAATGGGTCCCTTCAGGTATATCGCAATTTAAAGATCAATGTCGTTCACATGCAGACACACCGTTTGATTAAACTATACTTATGTTACTTACACGAACGTTCAGATTGTGTGACTTGGTTGGATTTGGTGTGGCAATTGCAACCGCAACGCAGTTCATCGAAAACTTCCCAGAACGGACAAACAAATCAATGATTATCCCACTCATGCAAGAGGACAAAAGAGCTGGTATATCAGAAATGAAAGCTATAGCTTATGTGTATTGATATTAAGCATTCTTATAAATCTTTGTGAAATTTTCCTGTTGAATTCAGGTGAAGCCACTCGTAAAGGTTTCTATTTGTATGATGATAAGCGCAAGGCTAAACCAGATCCTGAATTAAAGAAATATATTGAGAAGGCAAGGAGCATGTCTGGAGTAAACGTTGACCCTAAGGTAAAATTCTGGGGTCCAAATTTTCAAGTAAAGATCTTCATTGCTGTTCTCTTGTCACTCTTACCTGTTGTTGGTTGCAGTTGGCGAAACTGTCGGAGAAGGAAATAATAGAAATGACGTTTTTCCCAGTGGTGAACGAGGCGTGTAGAGTTTTTGCTGAGGGAATCGCTGTTAAAGCAGCAGACCTTGACATTGCTGGTATAATGGGAATGGGTTTTCCTCCTTACAGGTACAGTGATACTGTAACTCCGATAGATCCTTATCAAATCCTCTTTTTGCCCATAATCTAAATCTCATGTAAACAGAGGAGGAATCATGTTCTGGGCTGATTCCATTGGATCGAAATACATATACTCGAAGCTAAACGAGTGGTCGAAGAGTTACGGTGAATTCTTCAAGCCTTGTGCTTTCTTGGCCGAAAGGGGATCTAAAGGAGCTCCTCTGGTGAGTATTTCTTTGCTCCTCTTCCTTTTTTGTGTATCTTTTCACTGATTGCTATAAACAGTTATTTTCTTTAGCTCTCACAGTTGCTATAACTCAGTTTGATTGTTTCGTGTTGCAGAGCGCTCCCGTGGAACAAGCTAGATCACGGTTGTAAGGTCCTTCCAACAATGGATGGGAACTAAAATATCTAGTGTGTTTTATTTATCTCCAAAGTTTGGGATCTTTTGGGATCAGAAGCTTTTAAAATAAAGTCTCATCTCAGACAGATGAATCTGGGTGAAAGTAGCAAATAAGATTTGTTTAGGGTATATGTATTGATGCTTTGTCATTCAAAGTCGTCACTTATAAAAGCTCTATGATTTGAATTTTTCTGTCAAGAATTGTTTCTTTAGTTCTATTATTGTAGAAGGTTAAAAAATGAATTGCTAAGATCAGTGAGTGTTGGTTATCACCCATGGAATAAAAAAGTGAATTGAAAGTGATGAATTCTTGTGTTGATCACATTTCTGAGTGTAATAAAAATATATAGGAACATGAAACTAGTGTTCAGATAGGAAAAATCAGGAGTAGTAAATGTGCGAGCTTATGCAGATAGGAAAAAATCAGAAGCAATTCGTAATAAACATGACAGAGATGGAAGGGGGACCCTAATAATTGGTATTAGGAGAAAGAGTAGACAGAGACAAAGAGATGTATATATATTATAAATAAGGCTTAGAAAAGACATATGAGTATTAAATGCTATCTTGGACCACTCTTTGTCTTTCTATGTGGCTTTGAATAGTTGCCATGTTAATATACCATTTATTACTTTAATGGAAACAAAAGAGAGGTACTATTCTTGCATTAAACTTGTTAAAGGGTTGTGTAAGACCAATACAACGACTCCCATTTTATACCCAATGCCACTATATTGAAAGGATATTTTTTTTGTTTGACAACTAAGACTTTGAATGGTTGTTCATATATGAAGTTAATCGGACCGATCACACCAGTACGAAGTTAGTTCGTTAGAGTTTTGTGGTGGATAAAAAAGAAGTGCGTACTGATAAATTGTTTTGTATTTTTGGTCTGCAATTGGTATGAACTGCATATTAGTTATTTTATTGTTGGTATGCATTTAGTACGAACCAAATCGAACCAAAGTGTTAATGGTTGAAAAAGTGTATACTAGTCTGAATTTGATATGATTCAGAGCGTACCAAATAACCATTCACAACCTAAATATTTAATCTTCTATCCAATTGTTAATTCACTATATGCATATCTAAACCAATGTCAGTTTCAGCTTCCAAAGATAGAAAACACTCTCACATTGAGTAGAACTAACATCATACTGAAAATTAGTGAATTATGATTTAACATATCGTTATTTTACAGAAATTTAGAAGTTATATGGTATAAAAAGAGAGGTGTTAATAATAAATGATTTTGTTTGCTTGGTTGGCCCCTATGAAGAGGAAGGCGGTGAATTTGCCTAATTAACAAAGCTCAGGATAAGTGTTATTTAATACTCTAACATGGGACCGGACTTATCAAAAGGACTAACATGGGAAACAACTAGGGTATTTGCATAGTGAATGTATTTATTTCTATCAACAATAAATGTTTATTGATAGCTTGAAATTAATTAGTTAACTAGTGGATCATAAAAGTTCAATGATGAGGAAAGTCGACGACCAACATGACAAAACTTTCAGTTTTTTTTTGTAAAATTGATTTAATAAAATTAAAATCATTGCAAAAAATGTATCCGTGGAGATATAATATAAAACCGGAAATATTAGGGTTTTATAGACTATACTACGTAAAATTCAGAATTTTGATAATTTAAAATGTCAATTAGAACCTAGAATATGTGGACTAAACATAAACTGCTATGTTAATGAATAAATTAGATCTATAATTCAGACAAAAAAATTTTTACAGGTTAATCCACTGTAAATCGCGATTTTAAATGAACAAAAACTTGTATATGTAATTGATTAATCTGTAAACATAATATTAAATCTCGGTTTGGATCTTATAAGATTAATCTTACTTCTAGTGATTCATCTCTAAGGGACGTATAAAAATATATATTATAGATTTTATTATAATAATACTTCTTTTTATAGACTATACTATCAAAAATTCAAAATTTTGCTAGCATGGAATGTTAATTAGAACATAAAATTTGTGGGATAAGTATAAATCACTATGTCATTAGACCAATTAAATTTATAATTTTAGATTTTTTAAAAAATTTTTACAGGTTAGTCGATTACAAAAAACAATTTTAAATGAATCAAAACATGTACTTGATTTATTAGTAAACATAATACTCAATCTCGGTTTGGTCTTCTTATAAAATTTACCTTACTCATGGTGGTCCATCTTTAGGAGATGTATTAGAGTATACACAATGAATTACATTATTGAATATCTATTTCTATAGATTTGTAAATTTTCCTTGTTTCTCTTATCTCTAACTTGTATAAATATTGTGCATCTTAATGAGAAATATACAGTACAATATTTTATACTATCTTTATATATATATATATAAAAACAAGAATACACACATCTTAACCACTAACAATCTTCCATAAATTCTTCATAGTTACATTCCTAACTTTTAGATCTCAAATAAATTTAGCACAAATTATTACCTTTAAGAATTAGGATTTACCGTTAAGAATGAAGATTGAAACAAGTTTTAGAACTTAATCGGACATTTAAACCATAAATCATTATCCATGAGCTAAACCTTATGATTCAGCCTTATGTTGATTTAATTTATAACCAAACTTTTCACAAATCTTCAAATAGCAATATAGGTCTATTGTGAACCGCTTGGATCGACGTATCAATGCAATAAAGGATGCCAACGATTCACTCCACCAGGCGAAGATTTATGATATTATGTTACATGTCTATCTATTTGCACTACAAAGACTTTTTGTTTTATGTTACGTGTCTATATATTCTTTTTTTATGTTCGAACAATCTACAATTAATCCTTTTTTGTTTCTTACCAAACCACTCACTCGGTCTCAAATTGATCTTTTTATTAGATTAGTTTTAATTATGAGAGAACATATTAGAGTATATTATGTAAATTATATTAAAGAATGTATGTTTCTTTAGATTTGTAAATCTTCCTTAATTGTTATATCTAAATCCTATAAATCTTAATGAGAAATATACAACACAATACTTATATACTATATTTATTCTTTTGAAAAAACAAGAATACACATTTCTTAACCATTTGTAGTTATAATCTTATCAGATATAAGAGAAATTGACAAAATTATTACCGTATAGAATTAAAATTGGGATAACGTTTAGGACTTAATCAGACATTTAAAGCAGAAATCATTATCAATGAACTAAAGCTTCTAAATCAGACTTATGCCAGTTTAATTCATGACCAAACCATTGACAAATCTTTAAATATAGTAGTAACTCTAGAACGGTCATTTTTTAACGTTAACGGTCATTTACACATGTAATTGTTTTTTTGTTAATTAGAAGAAAAAAAAATTGTTTTTTTTTGTTTCCTTGGAATGTAGTTTTATGTTTTCCATATAAAAAAGCTGAAAAATAGTAAGAAAGACACGTGGACGTCGAGTGAATAATGGACCCGGAAAAAGAGAGTAGAATAGGAGACTTGTTTATTAAAGATCTGAAACAGAAAACAAAGAAGAGAGAAAGAGAGCAAGCTTGAGAGGGTACAGGTCAGAACTCCCACGTGCAATTGGGCAACTCAACGCCCTTTCTCTTTCTCTACAAACTCAATCCCTTCATCTCACTCACTAGTCACAACTTAACCTCTCTCTTCTCTTCCCTCATTACACACCACAGAAACAGAGGACTTGACCAATTTTGGTTTTCTTCTTCTTGCTTGAATTTGTAGTAATGGTGGAGGCCAAAGATCAAGACATGGGAGAATTAGGGATGCAATGCGTAACACATCCTTACACAAAGAACCCAGGTGGGATCTGTGCTTTATGTCTCCAGGAAAAGCTTGGTAAGCTCGTCACTTCCTCTTTCCCTCTCCCTAAACCCACCCACCTCTCTCCCTCTCCTTCTTCCTCTTCTTCCGCTACCTCTCTCGCTCTATCTCTCTCATCCGCAAAAGACTCCACAACCAACAACAACAACAATAATCTCCCGTTTCTGTTGGCCAAGAAGAAGAAAGATATGCTCGCAGCTTCTTCCTCTGCTTCATCCTCTTCGACCTCTTCGTCTGCTTCAACCAATCTTATCTACAAGAGAAGCAAATCAACTGCTGCTGGTTACGGTGAGAGATACAGTCAAAGGAAACGAAGTGGGTTTTGGTCGTTTCTTCATCTCTACTCTTCCAAACATCATATCAGTAACAACACGACCAAGAAAGTCAGTAACTTCAGCCATTCCAGGAGTCAAAGAACAGAGACGACAACAGAGTCCAAGAGAAGCATTGATGTGATTGTGGAAGAAGAGGATGAGAGTCCTCCTAATAATAATAACAAAGCAGTTACAGAAACTCCAACAAATGGTGTTATTAGTAGTGGTGGTGGATCGTCTTTTGGGAGGAAGGTGTTGAGATCTAGATCTGTTGGATGTGGAAGCAGAAGCTTCTCTGGTGATTTCTTTGAGAGGATCGGATTTGGTGATTGTGCTTTGAGAAGGATTGAGTCACAGAGAGAACCCTCCAAGGTCATTAGTACTAATGGTGAAGCAGCGATGAGTGAAATGGTTAAGTGTGGTGGTATCTTTGGTGGGTTTATGATTATGACATCATCGTCATCATCAACTTCTTCTACAACATCATCAACTGTTGATCATCATCATCATCATCATAAGATGGGGAACAACAACAACAACAAAAGCTGGGGATGGGCTTTTGCAAGTCCAATGAGAGCTAAGAGTACTCATCATAATAGAGGTCGTACTATTACAGAGTCTACATCATCTGACAAAAACCAATCTCAAAATCTAGATTCAATTCCTTCATTGGTTGCTTTGAGAAGCTAAAAAGAGAGATGAGATTCAATAATTATCTTTATATTTCATTCATGTGTTTTTAGTTAGGTTTGTACTTTTAATTTGTTCTTTTGGACATTGGTAATATCCATCATATGTAATGTTGCTACACTATTTTCTTTTTTTCATATCTATTATGTTTGTTCATCATCATAAAAGGATTGAATCTTTTAGAAGAATGAGCTTAGGATACTTTGCTTATTTTGTCTTATTCTTCTATGATTGTTATTTAATAAACACTGTTTAATTCTCTCAAGATTATTTGTCTGGTGGTGTCACTGTGATGGTAAACAAGATGTGTTACTTAATAGTACTATTATAATGATAACCAAAGCCACTTGAAAAAAAGCAGTCAACAGGTTTTAGGGTTTGAGTAAGTATTAAATGAGTTGGAATTGGAATCAAAAGGCACATGCCTTTGCACATGCATCACGATTCCATTTATACTCAATAGTTTATTTATCTTCTTCTTTTTTGAGCCCCACAAATTTTAAGTAAGACATGCAATGCAAAGACAAGAAGTCAACAACATCTACAAAACCTATCATCATCATCATCACCAACCAGCTAATCTAAATCTAATCTACACATTAATATTACATTTATGCAAGACAAAATATCGAGTTTGCTGTCCGACAAAACCACAAGTCGATCAAGACATAACATAACTTGATTTTCTTTTATTCCTTAGTGTTACACATAACTAAAATTGAAGGAAAATTAAAAACATTGAAAATGTCCACTCGATCATCAAGACATAGTAACAAACCATGATTTACATTTTCTTTCTTTTGCAAGACACGGTAAATTGTTATGAGTTTATTGTGATCACTGTTAAGAATCATTAGGCGGTAATTTGGCATTCGGTTGGGTTTAGCGCTTAAATCGACTAATCGGAGCTTAGGTGAAACCTAAGCGTTCGTGAATTGTTTTTTTTTTTTTAATAAAACATATAAAGTTCAATTTGTTATACTTTTTAAAACAAAGCCTTAGAAAGAAAAAAGAAAGTTCTATTTCAACGATGTCTAAAAAAAAAAAAAAAAAATCTATTTCACAACTTACGTAATAATGTTTATAAAAATATATAATTTTCTTACTCAAAAAGATTTTTTTATGTCGATCTTGACCGCTTGAAACGAAAACCCGATTTGATAACCGATTCGAGGTGTCCGGGGGTTAATGAACATTAAGGCCAATATTTTCAAACATAATTCATGAATAAATCCATTTTGATAAAGCAGAATTGTAATGATAAACAATAATAAATTGAGATTGAAAAGATCAGATGATATAATGTGTGGAAGAGATGGTCGGGACAAGGACATGAAAAGGGGTCCATGAGATATGAAATAAAAGACCAACAGTTCTGCATTAAGACACAAGGGAAAAAAAAGGCTGCCTTCTGACTTAACCTCATTCATTTATATTATTTTTGATTTTTTTCTCTCTTTGTGGTCCCAAATTGGGACTTCTCATACATATTCCAAAAATCCACATTTAGATTATTCAGACGTGACCATGTGAGAATACCATCAATTTTCCGTTGTGAAATATTTTATGAAGCATCTTTCTCTAGATCAAACCGTAGGACCCGTTTAGATCCTAAACACACTATTTACTCCTTAAGTCTCTTTCCATTTCTTACAGTAACTGTCTTCTTAATACAGTTTTTCCTTTGTTGTTACCAAAAATGTCATTTCACTCTCTGTTGAAAAGCAAGTTAGTATCAGACTGTATGCAAAATGCTTAGTGTGTATCGAAATGATTCTTTTCTTTGCTTTGTTGGGAATCTTTTGCTTACACTGTTCTGTCTTGGAAGATTTTACGTACGACCTGAATGCGCATAAGTGGTTCGATGAAATGTCTGACATAAATCTGTTTGTTTGATCATGCCAGTAACAGAGTAACTTTTCTTTCTCTTGTCAAATCTGTTTTTTTTTTTTGGGATAAAAAAAACAACTATAAAGGGGGCATTCCGAGAATTGAACTCGGGACCTCTCGCACCCTAAGCGAGAATCATACCACTAGACCAAATGCCCTCTTTTTTGTCAATTGTTGTACGATAAAGATGTTTAACCGTATTCATCATAAAGCTCATCCTTTTAGCCTGCTGTGTCATTTATTTTGGACTAGAAAGATGATCCTATTAGTTATGTGCTCGATTCTATCAAACAGTTTTTTTTTAATCTGTTCTTGATATTTTTGGTCAATTGTTATTCTAGAATCTGGTTTTGTGCACTGGGAACAATGATTTTTCTACAGGCACTATAAGATGTTTTGTATAAAGATGGAATGCAGGAAGATTGATTCATGTACTTGAGGGTCATTGATTGTATCTACAACGTTCTTGGAGCCATTCAAGGTACACATAAATTAATTTTTTCATGCTTGATGCAAAATCACTATCTACACAAAAGTGAAATGGACTATCAACTAAATCTTATATATTATATGCTATATGTAACACATGTACAAGTAAGTATCACATTTGGCAAATTCACTTTACACTGTGTATTTACTTACATCTTCATGGTGATTATGAAAATTGTGTCTTGAGTAGCTTTGAGCTGATTGTTGAAAATGTAAGGGCTACCTCATATCCTTTTCCCTTTTCTTATAACGGAATCCATCCCTGTTTTGTTTTAAGAATTAGTGGTGGTCTAAGTGTTTCTATAATATAATTAACCATAATGACTTTAAGAAGTTAAAATTTTGAGTCTGTTTCACTCACCTTAATGGCTCCAGCTTCTGTACCGCAAAATACAATATCGTTAGCAGTGAGTAGGCTTGTTATCTTGCTTCCTGCTGATAACCTTCCCACTTTCTGTTGTGTCCTTCTCAACCAAATCTTGTTTTTCACAAAACCATTTAGTCTTTACTTTAATAACAAATACCATTTTGATGACAAAAACTTTAAGTAGAGATAAGTATAAGCTATTGTGCTTTGCAGAAAACAGATTACCTGAACAGTATTTGCGGATGAACTTCGATTTAGGTAAATAAAGTCTTCAACGACACCCATTGCTAATATATTGGACCCTTTTTCCGCTGTTATAGCCATTTGAGGTTCATAATTCCTTCTTAAATCCTGTTTTATAAAATTGTTACCTTCTTTAGTTTTATCAAACTGTTACAAACTGTCAATATAGTTTTTAGTTACCTTTATATCAGACATCTCAACATGGGTGCTTGAGCTATATAACATCTCTTTGTACACAACCATTGAATTGATGGGCTTGTTTTGAATTCTCCAGCTCTTCGTTGATGCTTTGATCTCTTTCTCTCGTTTATTCGCGAGGATTAATTCCTGAACACACTATGTTACTCTGTCTCTTATCGTATCATTACGATGAAAGGCAAGAGATAGATATATATACCTGTATACTTGAATCTGTACATCCTATGTAAATCTTTCCTCGTCCTGCTACCATACTCTTCACACCTTTACCTTTGCAGATGCTTTGAGAAATTCTTGAGGAATCAAGCATCTGCAGAAGATTATTAGCTTCTTAGTGTTTGCAATAGTCTCTGCTCTCTTGTGGCATATTGATAGAGATATATACCTTCATCTTGTGTCCCTTAGTTATGACAAAGATCATATTGCCGATTGCTTCCAGTTTCCTTATTGATTCTTTTGTTTTTATGACTTCAGTACATTCCAGTTTTCCTTTGAGTATCTGCCATATCTATATAACAGAAAGTAAAAACATTACGTTTAGAAGAATTTCAAATATTCTCCTGATCCATAGACCATAGTGATGTTTCCTGGTATAAGAAGCTTAGATCATCATCATACCCTTATAGTTTTATCTGCAGATCCACTTAAGAGGCTCTCTCCTGTTTCAGAGAGTGAAAAGCATGTTACAGTGCTTTTGTGCTCCTTGATGTCCCAGAAAAGCGTGGCTAATTTCTCATTCACATTCCACACCTGGTAAAAGATTCTTTTAAACATTTGTTTCGTATTCAATAATGGGTAAAAGTTTTGATACATACCTTGATTGAACCATCTGAGTATCCACTGAAGAGCAAGCCTTTATGGTAAATGAGGGCTGTTACAGCTCCACTTCCACTTTGATGCATCTCTATGGTTTGTGTATGAACACATGATATTCTCTGGTCCTATCGATATTGAAATGGTCAGAATTATGAGTCTGTTACATAGTTGTAGAGTTTGTAGTAAAGAAAACTTACTGATTTGCTGAATAGGTAATATGTCGCCTTATGCAATTCGTCTGCCATCCAAGTCACATTAGAAAGACGTCTCAGAGATTCTCTAACTGCTTCCGAGAAATTGATTAGTTTGTGGATTCCTGTGTGAACACTACCCTTTAGTTTAAAACTTACAGGCACATTCACATGCTTTAGTTAACATTTACCTTTGCCAGAGCTAAAATTGTAGATGCATATACAAGCAAGAAGTCTTTCTTCAAGCTCCAAACCAGGGTGTAAAAACTGTGCTATCTCATCTAGTAAGACTTCACATGCTGAGTATTTCAAACTATTTGGACCTTTTGAAATCTCTATACTTAACCATGCAATAGCTATAAGACATGACTTTGAAACACTCTTGTCTTTACTCTTTAGCCCTTCTTGTAAACCGCAAAACGTGGCTTTTCCTGTATCAATGATTCTTCTTGCTATCTTACAACACCATCCATCTATCCCTGGATCCTGCAAAACGTTATATGAAGGTTTTCCATTGTTCACTCTTTTGTCTTGGCTTGTTAATGTTTTCAACTTTGAAAAAAAAGTACCTGTAAGCATTCATCTGACCAGTTGATGTTTCTTATCATATTCATGTGTGACATTGAAGTTAAACCTCCTCTTTTCATTAACCAAGCAGCAGTGTATGGTTCTCCTGTCCATGAATAGGTTCCACCGATATTTGAAAGAATGAATGTTGATAAAAACTGCATATTTGAATCTTCTCTATATGTTATTGCATCAAGGAGAGCTCTGGTAGCTTCGTTTCTGAACTTTTTGCTCTCAGGAGTGGAATCCTGTCGAGAATTTTATTATTCAGCAAAGAATAATCAACAAGACATGGTTTTATAATGTTTACTACTAACCAGGGCATTCAATTGAAGCAATATATCTGCTGCAAAGAGTCTGTTATCACCCTGCAATTGTTTAATGCACTGAAACAATGTATCCTTGATGTCGAAACTTCCTTCTTTCTTTATCTGCTGCAGAATCTGAATTGCTGATGACCTGAAATTACAAGTATGCTACATGAAAAGTGTGATTTGTAGTCTAAAAAGGACAAGTTTTTGCTGAGAGTTATGTTATATACCTTGGTATCTTGAGGATCTCATGAAGAAATTGAAGAGCAATGAACATTTCGTCTCTGTCTTTGCTTTGCAGGAGATGCGCAAAAGGAGCTACTCGAGTATGCTGATAGATAAATTTCCTGTTAAGTCCATCAAATTGCATGCATTTCACTAAAATACTTGCCAAGGAGATGAATTCCCCTGAGTTTCCACCTTTTGCAACATCAAGAAGTCCACAAAGTACAGAAGGAGAGCTGATTGCAGCTAAGTGCATTGTGTTTGTAGCTTGATCAAAAGCAGTAATCATCACTTCAATTATCATCAAAGATGCTGCAGGCGGAGTCAAAAGCGGAGGTGAAGGCCTTAATGTGTAACATGAGGAAGAAGAAGTAGAGGCAACAACATCCACAAGAGCTGGTAAAAGCTCAAGACTCTTTATTTCTTTAGGAGATGGCTTTATCAAGTAGATGAGAATAGCTGCTTCTTGCACATTTTGTTTCAGGGCGTTTGCTAAATGACCTAAAGTTAAACCTTTTCTCTTGACCTCGTCAAGAGCTGTTCTGTTGAATGATACAATCGTGGTAAGTGCGCTCATCGATGCCTTTATCACTGTTTTCTCCTCTGAACTTGATATAGCCGTAAGCAGTTGATCGAGAATGACATCTTTTAGCAAACTGTATTTGACTCCTTTCTTTCTGTTCAGCATTTGATAGATCGTCGTAACTTCTGAGACGTATTTCTCATCGGCGTTCCCTAGCACTTCTTTTATAAAGCTCTGAAGACTCTCCCATAAGTCCATTGTCTTAGCTCTTCTAGAATACGTCTGAACTCCATTTCCTCGTTTCGCGGTATGTAAGTTTCTCCTCATTTCTTCAAAAGTTACGCACCCTTTGTTTCCAAACACTGGAATTTCTTCCAACTCTAGTTTCTGAGCCTGGATATCAAAGATGGAACGGTTAAAGTTACCGACAAAACTGTGGGATTGGTTGGCATCCTTGTGAGCTTGTTGTTGGGAAGCATAGAAGATGTTGGCTAATGTGTCCTGATTCACAAATACAGTTTGTTTTGAAGATGTTAATTTTTCATTCTCTTTTTATCTTGTATTGTTTTAAGCAATGAAAGTGTCTGGTTAGCGAAATTACCGTGCCAATGTCTTCTCTAGTATCTGGCTGAGATTCATTCAAGAACTCATGGAGACGCCTGGTTCTTGTACTTTTTCCAAGCTCTAAATTGTAATCTTCTTGCAGGTTCCAATCCAAACATGGAGGAGAAGAATCTTCAATGCTCCTTGATGATTTGATTTTGTTAAAGATGTCATTAAGCTCATCCTCTGGGAAATCAACACTCTGAAGGTTCTGGTACTGTAGTAACTTCTTCAACATGGAAAGCCAACAAGGTATATGTTACTTCTTTCCCAGCATCTCTAAAAACATGTCTTGTAATTTAATAAAGCCTTACCTCACAAGTTTCCGACAACTCTAGATTCTCTGACACAGATATTTCTTGCCTGTTCATATACACAGAGGTTATGAACATTTGATATGATTACTGTATTTTTATTAAAGATAAAGATATTATTAGGTTGAAATTCATACCCATATCTCTTCGAACTTCGAAGCGAATTCTCGTTCAATTCACTTAGCGGTTGATGAGTCTCTCCGTACGACATAACCTGGTAATAAGTTGCTCTGTATTTATACTTGCTTGCAATCTCTCTGATATCATCTTCGTCTGACTCAGTGAAGAAAATGGTCTGGCAGAGTTCAGGGGCAATGACGGTTCTTACAATCTCCGGGGAGACCAAAACCGACTGGAGAAAATGTAATGTCGTCTGCAAGGAATCGCCTTGGAGATAACTTACGACAGAGAGGTAAAAGTAAGAGAAAGCAACCAAGATTGTATTCGGAACACCTGAAGAAGCAGTCCCTTGTTCGTCAAGCAACGCAGGCATTTGAAGCATTCTCTCAGAGTTTCTCAAACGAGATATCTTCTCTTCTGAGCATTCGGGTTGCATTGAAGCTTCGATGCTTTCGATTCCCCAATAGAGATTCGAGAGAGCAGAGTGTTCAGAGGAGAATTCGAACAGCGTGTTGTCTTCTTCAATGCTCAACATTGTGATACATTTTTGTTTAAGCGAAATCCACTCTTCGGGGTTTGATATTACACCGAGAATGTAGTCGTTGATCGAAATTACGATGGCGCGAATCGAATCGAGAGATGAATTCTTATGGGAAGAGATTAAAGTCGAAGGAGAAGAAGGTGTAAGGTAAGCCATTTTCTCATAGTTTGTTGTTGCAGTCAAGTTGTTGATGGTTTTATGGGATAAGATGAGAGAAGAAGTGAAGTGAGAGAACAATGTAATCTCGTGAAGGAACCAGCCAAACTGTAGGAAAAAAAAAAGAAAATGACTGGTCCTATTTTGTAATCTTATGCTGTCAAAAAGACACAGAAGAAAAAAGTCAAAAGTGTTGCGTGTGTCTGAGGAAAACCGAAGAAAGATAGAAAGATCCTAACTTTTTATCTCATTTACTTTCACTTCCCAACCTTCCTCTCATTATTAAGGTCTATGTATTTTCTCAATTAATTATTATGTTAACTAGGTTTTCGGGGCCATGCACGGGCATGAAAATTTATGTTTGTGTGTGTAAATAACTAGTGGGAGAGGATGGTTGATCAGTGTATTTAATTTAGAAAGCTTAAGTCAATATGTCATGAATGCTAATGTTCGACCATAATATAGCTTAAGAGAAATGAATAGAGAAATTTCACTAGACTACGTACTAATCAACTCATTCACAACTTACACCGTAAGTTTGACGGATATGACCAAAAAAAAGTCTGCTGATTTTTTTTTTTGTCGTTAATGATGTTAACTTAGTGTATAAGAAAAGATTGACTAACTTATTTTTACTCGTTTTTTAATTCGGGAATGATGAAGGAATTGTTTGTGTCGAAAACCCATTTTGTCTATTTGTATGATTAGATGGCTTTTGAGGTTATAAGAAATTATGATAGAAATGGTTGAAAGAGTTGGGCCCCAAGAAAAAGAAGGGGGTTTGAGAATTGTCTGTCACGGGGAACGAAATTTTATGAGATGGATAAAAGAAAGGACAAAGAAAGTAAAATTTGGCCGAGACCTGATTTATCTGCAATCCAAATCACATATTGGTTCCTACTTCCTAACTTATAAATAAGAAAGTATCCAAAACTTTTTTGACAAACAGAAAAAGTATCCTAAATAAATGAAAAATATATCACAATATTAACATAAATCAGCTTTAATACCTTCTTTTTTTAAGTTTGAAGGTGAAGATTTTGGACCCCAAATTTAAACAATATGAACTCATCCCAATTTTTTTTATCAAAACATCCACAAGTTAATTGAAGTATGCACATGAATGTTGGAAAAGATCCCATCACTAAAATGACAATCAATTTCTATATATTATTATTAAGTCCTTTCATGACTATATCTCTAAACTAACACCACTAGTCATAAATATCACATGTATCAGAAATTAACATCATATACAATGCTTCTCATCTTCCCATCTTCTTCAAGATTTTCAACCAATTCGTAAGCAAGTCCCTATAAAACTCGAAGGCTTATAAGAGAAGACAAAAAGAATGTGATTGAATATGTCTTTATAAAAAACATTGTATGTGATGTATGTGTACCAAACCGATGATATCTTCGCTCGATAAAAAATGATATGAGAGTTAAACCGTATCAGAAATGTCTATTGTGGTGACATGTGTAGTGATAATAACTGCTAGCATTTTGATTTGATTGGACAGTCTGCCGCAGAGAAAAACACTATTAAGATAACAATGAATAATCATTTATCGACGATATTGTGGTCGACATCAGTATCGGGAATGTATCATTGATACCTAACCTGCATTTTTCGAAGAAAACACGTTTCTCCATGAGTTTGATGTACTTGCATTTATAGTGGATTAAATAACTTTTGCACATAGTTTTGAGATTCTAAGTTCCATTTGGGATTGTAAATACACATATTTTCTTACCTTTTATCTCATGATTGCTTATAGAGTCTTATTAGTTGTATACATTAATTGTATACATGTGCATTTTGGTGCCTTTGAATTCATGTGAAATTGATCATCCACCATTCTTCTTCTTTAGTCCAAAATATATGTTTCTCTGTGATAACCGAATGTGACTCAAACCACATATATAACATATAAGAACGGATAAAAATCCATTCTTCTTAAGCTTTCCATAGCTCCATTTATGTCTACTTTGATACTAAAACATGTATGCAGCTAATAGGATTCTATATGCAATCATGAGATAAATGGTATGAAAATTAGTTTATTTAACCCCAAAATGAAACTTAAAACCTCAAAACTATGTGAAAAGACTATAAAACCATTAAAATACAAGTTTATCAATTCCACGGAAAAACACGTTTTTTTCTTTTGAAATATGCGGGCCATGTATAGATGATACATTTGTCTATACTTGATGTTCTAGAGTTTATAATTTGACGGTATCGTTGATACATGATTTTAAGTTGATTTTTAAACGATTCTCCTTGTCGACATACTCATGTGTCTTCATTAAAACTAATGTATATAAAAATTTACGACCCTAAATTATAAATACCATAACAGCAAAATTCACTAAGCTACGATTAATACTTATTTTATTTATTATTATTAGATTATGTTGTCGTATATTTATAATTCATGTTATTGTTTTAACAGTTATGATTGTACAAAGTAAGTATGAGCTAGTAATAGTATTTGTTTTATCTGATTTACGAGCATGTAATTAAAATCAAGGTTTAGAAGAGAAGACGAAAAGAATGTGATTGGATATGTCTTTACAAAAAGCATTGTATGTGATGTACGTGTTACCAAATCGCGATATCTTTACTTGATAAAAAATGATGTGAGAATTATTGTATCAGAAATGTCTATTGTGGTGACATGTGTAGTGATAATAACTGCTACCAATTTTTATTTGGCTGGACAGTGTGCCGTGGAGGAAAAAATCATTCATATAACAACTAATAATCATTTAATGACGATACCATGGTCGATACTGTAAACTTTAGAAGCTCCATAACATCATATCAACATCCATACTTGACCCGTATTTTTTCGAAGAAAACACGTTTCTCAAGGAAGTTGATGTATTTGCATTTTTAGTCGATTAAAAGACTTTTGCATATAGTTTTGAGGTTCTAGGTTTCAGTTGGGGTTGTAAATAGATTCATTTCCTTACTATTTATCTCTTGCTTATAGAGTCTTACTAGTTGTATACATGTGCATTTTGGTGTCTTTGAATTAATGTGGAATTGATCATTCACAACTTCTTTAGTCTAAAATGTATGTAATTTTTATGATAATTAAATGTGATTCAAACCACATATATAACACAAGAATGGATTTAAATGTAATCTCCTTAAGTTTTTCATAGTTCCATTTGTGCCTACTTTGATTTAAAGGTATCAAAACATGTATGCAACTAATATAACACTATATGCAATTATGAGATTAATGGTAGGAAAGTTAGTGTATTTAATTCTTAAAATGGAACTCAGAGCCTCAAAATTAGGTGGAAAAAGTTCAAAAACCATTGTAGATGATACACTTGTCTATATTTGATGTTCTAGAGTATCTAAATTTGATGATATCATCAATACATGATTTTGAGTTGATTTTTAAATGATAATTTACTCGTTGGCAGATTAACGTGTCTTCACTAAAATTAATGTATCTTAAAATTCACGACCCTAAATTATAAATACCATATAAACAAAACTCACTAAACTACGATTACTACTTTATTTTATTTATTATTATTAGATTATGTTATCATATATTTATAATTCATGTCATTGTTTTAACAGTTAAAGATTGTACAAAGTAAGTAAGGGCTAGTAATAGTATTTGTTTTATTTGATTTATGATCATATGATTATTTATGCTTTTAAACTTATGTCATTTATATTTGATTATTAAAAGTTTAAGCATATTTAAATTTGTAGAATCTTAGTATTTCTCAGAATAATATAATAAGGAAACGTCCCACGAATTTCAAAGAAAATTTGAAACGCATGGGAAATAATGATTTGAACTTTTGTAAAGACAAACGCGTCCCTCGTTTCCCTATAATTTAAAAAACGCCACAAAGCCAAATTCTCAAATCTCCATTTCAAGTTTCCAACTGTAACAAAAAAGTAAAGAGAAAGTAAAAAAACACTCTCTGCGATTCACACTCAGTAATGTATCAAGATCGGCAAGGCTTTGTAGGCGGAGGCGGTGGTGGCGGATCTACGCCACACGGAATCATACTCGCCGTCGTAGTTGCATTGGTAGTGCTTGTTCCGTTCTTCCTCGGAGACGGCGGTGAAGCCATTACAGATGGGATCGCGGAGCTTCTCAGTCCAGTGGGGCTTCTCTTACTTCCAATCATCCTCCTCCTCACCATCCAGTTCCTCTCGTCAGAACGCGGTTCCTTCGTATCCGCCATTTTCTCCACCGGAGAACCCGAATCGATTCACCGGGTTAGCGGATCTCCCGTCGGTGTCGCTCTGTTCCTAGTCCTGATCCTCTTCTTACTCTACAACCGCTTCTCTATCTTCGGCGGAGATGATGATTCCGACGACTGATGCGCTGTCGTTTTCCCAGATCTAGTTTTTACTTTTTCTTTTATGGGAAAACAATAAATTCATTTCTTTATTTGATTTTTGTTTTTCTGTTTTCGTTTTAAATATTTGACAGTTGAAGTCAACTATACAGCAGTTTTCTGTAATGTAGGTACGCACGTGAGTCACGTGACAATGCCAACGTGGCATGTGATTATTAATGCCCAACTTTTAATTAGCTCTGATTCTCTCGATTTTCAGAATATATATAGCCAATGCGAGTGATGCAATTTAAATTACTTCTGTGATCAAATTTGAAAACATTAAGAAAAATAAATGATAAGTTTTTTATTTTAGTGAAATGGGGAATATAGGAGGATTTGGAGGAGTTTATTGATAGGAGACACAGTGGAGTTTCGAACTCGTCCCCACATGACCACGTGAGAACTGAGACTAGGAGAGACATTTTTCTGGCATCTCATTTGCAATCCTGTAGAATAATAATTTCATACTTCTTGTCTCCGTACCGATCATGTTACTATTTTAAATTCTCTATGGCAAATTTCTTTAACTTTAAAACAATAACTAAAAGTAGAACAAAATAATATTAAAGTGAAAAGTATTTGATGTTCATGTGCTTTTGTTGTTAAAATCGATGGTAGTAAATTTAGTACTAGTAATATTTTGATATTAAATCTTATTCCTTTTTTCTGTCATTAACAGAGTACTTTGTTAAAGTAAATCAAACAATATTCTGTGAAGATTCGAAATAAACAACGTTCGAAAACAAAACAAGTTATAAGAGAGAGTCCTCAATAGATATAGTTTCTTATAAAGAACGAAAAAGTGGTGGTCAACATGCGAACGATTTCGAATGCTGAAGATTTTTCATATAGATTTTAAAATGTTGGCCAAGAACTTGTTTTTCAAGATCCATCAATAAACCAAGTTCTTGTTTATCCAAAAACCAATCAGGTGGTCCAACTACGAATTTTGAATGGTGAAATTTTTTGGATATGGTCGAGAAGAGTCTTCCTATCTATAAATTTCTACTATATATATGCCAGTTGTGATTACTATATATGTACTTTTGCAACAGAAAAAAAGAACAGTAGAACACTATATATATTTTAAATGGAAAAGATTATGCTATAATGCGAGTAATCTTCTTACAGTTTCTTTCCTCGAATAATATATCGATCCTTTCGTTCAAACTGGAGCATGGAATTTCTAAATGACCAAACTTGGAAAGAAAATAACGGTAATTTTTATTTATTTGTTTGTCATTTTCATATGTTTACCTTCAAAACTATAACATCTTAATCTCCAGCTAATTTGATTATATGATTAACCTTTTTACATATAATTTCACTATTAGTTATTTTACATACTGTATATATTTTGTGATCTTGTAGCATGAATTTTATTGAACTTTCATCTAGAGAAACGAATCTGTAACAAACAGTCAATATGTCCGAGTGGTTAAGGAGACAGACTTGAAATCTGTTGGGCTTCGCCCGCGCAGGTTCGAACCCTGCTGTTGACGAATTGTTTATTTTTTTCAAAAAAAAACACAAAACTGTAGAGACAAGTTTCTGAAACAATTTCACTATATTAAAACCCTTTTTCCAGATAAACGACCACATTACCCAAAAAGTATATATGTACATTAAAATAACCAAAGGATCTAGAAAGTGCATCTCCTTCTACAATTCTCAACACTATCTATACATTACAGAGACTTTCAAAACTATTCTTCAAGAGTTTCCTCAATTTAGCCGAGCATCACTCAGCTTTCAGTTGTAGAATCTCCTTCGCTGTCCTAACCCGAAAATACGGCATATGTTCCTGCGAAGAATCACACAAATAGTTGCTATTTTAAAGCAGAGTCTAAAAGTCTCTCACAAAAGACACAATGGCAGGTTTAGTAATTTACCTCAGTGAAACAAAGATCCAGACCCCGGCTGTAGAAGTCAATGTATTTCAGCATAAACATTCCACAATCAAATCTACAAAAACGCAGAACCAAAGTTAATATGTATGTATGAACTATATAGTAGCTCACAATCTTATAAGGAGAAAAGATAAGATACCCATTTCTCTGCATAGGAAGGTCCTGCACAAATTCTTGCTTCCACCTACTTACATCAATATCTACTTGACTCTTGTCCTTAACTTCATCGACAAAGTATCTAGCCTTTGACAAATGTTAAGAAACCAGAATCAGGGTCAATGTCGTCACCAAGGTAAAATTGTTTTCTTTCTACTTTTCAAATACTAACCAGTGCATCGAGGATTTTAGGCTCTCTTCCTTTGAATGAATCGAGATACTGGAATTTCCGGTCTTTGATATTAATAACAGCCAAAGTCCAGTGTATGCTCATATGGATAGGGATAAATATCTGACAACAAACAATGTCTCTTATACAGATGGTAAAATGAAAAATGAGTTTGAATGCCTCAAAAGAGCACACAGCAAGTTTTTACCTTGTCACAGTCCATGAGATGGTAGCCCAACTTCTTCATTGAAGTCCATCTCCTGACTGCACCGTAGTTGTATCCAGTCTTCGAATGAACTAACTGTCATTGTAATTTAAGGTAGATGCCTTCTTGTTAAAATGCATTAACATGTATAAGGACTAAAAGATTGAAAAGTCATGAGCCATAGGAATGTATCTAACCTTTGTGAAGAAAAATGTATTGAAGAAATGACACTTTAGGAACTTCTTTGGTTCTCTAGTTTCTCTTTCTTTTAGCAATACCAGGTAAAGATTAATGACCTACATAGAAAAAAGTCCAAGCTTTTCAGATTCCAATTGGATAAGGAAAATTACGTTTCAATCTTTAGGAAAGAGATTATGTGAGATATAGATTCAGTGACTAACCTCATCGTTCAACCATTGACCTGGTTTAAAGCACCTCAGGTTTTCCCCTGTAATGTCAATATTCGACTTCTCATGTGTAACCAAGATGTTCCTGCAGCGAGAGAGGTTCATAGCATTACATAACAAGAACATAAATGAATTCCCCGAGCAAGTAAACAGAAGACGAAGAATCAAAATCATACTGATTATTAGCTGAGAATGCATGCTTGACTGCTGTCTCTACCTCTTTCGAAAGAGGTCGAAATGGTTCACGTTGTACATCCTGAGAATCAATTAAAGAACAACGAGACCCCCAATTAATAACACAAAACATAAACACCTAGTTCTTCTCACAACGATTAAGATGAAGGAAAAATAGCCAAACCTCTTCTGGTTCTTCATCTTGCTTAAAAAGGAAACGCAAGCCTCGCATTAAAGCACGATACCTTTCTTTCAAAGCATCGCCAAAGCCTCTGGCTTTCAGTTTAGAATTCCGATTCTCAGCACTCTTGAGAACCTTTCTGTATGCTTCAAAACTCCAAACATCAGTCACAGGGCGATTCAAAACTATTGAACTTTTCTTATTAGCCTGAGAATCATCATCCACCATGAAGCTCCCATTTTCCATATCGACAACCTCAGAAGATAATCCATTTTCCTTCTCCGCCTTCTCTTCCACCTCGTCCACCTCCATAGTTGTGTTTTCAACAACTTCAACCTCCATACTAGTGTCATCAGATATCATTTCCACATCTCTAAGCTCATCGTCAACATCAATCACTTCTCTATCAACCCTTCTATAGCACAAAGGCGAATCAAGTGCATTTCGTTTAAGGGTGTTATAGTTCCTCGTGAGAAAATTTCCCATCGGGTTACCAGAAACTTGCCGGGTGCTAAGATTCCGACGATGTATCTGTCTGGCACTAGTGGGGAGACCGATCTTGAGGATCCGCCAAGGAGCATGAACTTGTCTTCGCAGCGGAGTTTTCACTTCTGGGTAATGGTAATTTCCTGGAGCCATCGCTCTTGGCGAGTGTGAGACTCTGGAGTTTCCACTAGGGTTTAAACCAGCGCTAGGTTTGTGGTAAGTGCTCATGCCATCCACTAATTTCGAAACCTAGAAATTCAAAATCGATCCCGCGAAGTGAAAGGTCAAAATCAGTGACTATGAAAAATAAATCCACATTTCAGGGTTCAAAACCCTAGATTGACTTTCATGAAAACCCGGGACTAAGCAAGGTTCAATAAAACCTACTGGCGTTTCCGATTCCATCGCTGCCTTTTCCGACTCGCGACGCTCCGCTCATGATGACGACCAGGTGGGAGGAATACACAGAATTCGACCCGGACCGTTCTTTGTTTAATTTGAATACCGGGCCGGTTTGCTTTGGATGAGATCGGTCAAACTTAAAACTGTTGTTTCTCGAAGCCTCTACCTGAGAGGGAAGTTCCTCGGTCTTGTTGTCCCCGTTCAGCTAAACCTATGTCTTCGTCTCGTTAAACCCTTATGCTTGAAGCTGGGCTTCCTTCTCACTTCAGAATTCCGTAAAAATAAAGCTTTGATTGTCGAATTCATCTACAGTCTATCGTGTTGAACTTGAGATAAATCGGCTGTGTGGATCAGGGAATTGAGAAAGATGCGAATTGTATTAAGATCAGGTAACCTCTTTATAGCCATTTCAGTTTCTGAGTTTTTTGATTTAATACTGATGAAAATGGATATAAAATCTGTTAGATTTTGAGTCATTAGTACCTGATTTGTTCGTCTTTCACAATTACACTGCAGGACTTATATTTCACACCGATGCAAAACCTTGTCGTGTTTTCGCTTTCTGTAAGCATCTATCATCTTTATCTGATAATGGCGAAAATTGTGAGAAACCAAAAACATTTGAGGGTAATAGACAAGTAGTTAATGAAATTTGCAATGTCTTGGAGAGTGGTCCATGGGGACCTTCATCTGAGAATGCTTTATCAGCTCTAAACATAAATCCTCAACCAGAATTCGTCATTGGGGTTTTACGGAGGCTGAAAGATGTTAATCGAGCAATTGATTATTTCCGATGGTACGAGAGAAGAACCGAGCTACCTCATTGTCCAGAATCATACAATTCATTGCTTTTGGTGATGGCTCGTTCTAGAAATTTTGAATCTTTGGAACAGATTCTTGGAGAAATGAGTGTTGCAGGATTTGGCCCTTCTGTTAACACTTGTATCGAGATGGTTTCAAGCTGCGTTAAAGCGAATACGCTCAAGGAAGGTTTCGATATCTTGCAGATGATGAGAAAGTTCAGATTCCGACCTGCTTTCTCGGCTTACACGACTCTTATCGGTGCATTATCAGCGGTTAACCATTCTGATGTGATGCTGACTCTCTTTCAGCAGATGCAGGAGTTAGGATATGAACCAACCGTTCATCTGTTTACCACTTTGATTCGTGGATTTGCCAAAGAAGGTCGAGTTGATTCTGCTTTATCTTTACTTGATGAGATGAAAAGCAGCTCTCTTGATGCCGACATTGTTCTTTACAACGTATGTATTGATTGCTTCGGTAAAGTGGGGAAAGTGGATATGGCGTGGAAGTTTTTTCATGAAATGGAAGCGAACGGTTTGAAGCCTGATGAAGTTACTTATACAAGCATGATAGGAGTTTTGTGCAAGGCGAATAGATTAGATGAAGCTGTAGGAATGTTTGAGCATTTAGAGAAGACTAGACGAGTCCCTTGTACTTACGCTTACAACACTATGATTATGGGTTATGGCTCCGCTGGAAAATTCGATGAAGCTTACAGTCTCTTAGAGAGGCAAAGAGCAAAAGGGTCAATACCGAGTGTGATTGCATATAACTGCATTCTCACTTCCTTAAGGAGAATGGGAAAAATTGAAGAAGCTTTGAGAATATTCGAGGAGATGAAGAAAGACGCTGCTCCGAATCTTTCAACCTATAATATTCTTATCGACATGCTGTGTAGAGCTGGTAAGCTTGATCGTGCTTTTGAGCTACGTGATTCTATGCAGAAGGCTGGTTTGTTTCCTAATGTTAGGACTGTGAATATAATGGTTGATCGGCTCTGTAAAGCGCAAAAGCTTGATGAAGCTTGTGCTATATTTGAGGAGATGGATTATAAAGTTTGTACTCCAGATGAAATTACGTTTTGCTCGCTCATTGATGGATTAGGGAAGGTTGGGAGAGTTGATGACGCGTATAAGATTTATGAGAAGATGTTGGATTGTGATTGTCGCGCTAACTCTATTGTTTACACGTCTCTCATAAGGAACTTCTTCAACCTTGGTAGAAAAGAAGATGGACACAAGATATATAAAGAGATGATTAATCAAAGTTGCTCTCCTGATTTGCAGCTTCTTAATACGTATATGGATTGCATGTTTAAAGCTGGAGAAACGGAAAAGGGAAGAGCGATGTTTCAAGAAATAAAAGATCGTCGGTTTGTTCCAGATGCTCGAAGCTACTCGATTTTGATTCACGGACTGATCAAAGCAGGGTTTGCGAATGAGACTTACGAGTTGTTTTATTCCATGAAAGAGCAAGGATGTGTGTTGGACACACGTGCTTACAATATCGTCATAGATGGTTTCTGTAAATGCGGAAAAGTTAACAAAGCTTATCAGTTGCTGGAGGAAATGAAGACAAAAGGCTTTGAACCAACTGTTGTTACTTATGGTTCAGTTATTGACGGACTTGCGAAGATAGACCGGCTAGATGAAGCTTATATGCTCTTTGAGGAAGCGAAATCGAAGAGCATAGAGTTAAACGTGGTGATTTACAGTAGTCTTATCGACGGCTTTGGGAAAGTCGGTAGGATTGATGAAGCTTACCTTATCTTGGAAGAGCTAATGCAGAAAGGGTTAACACCTAATGTATATACATGGAACTCATTGCTTGATGCATTGGTCAAAGCGGAGGAAATCAACGAAGCGCTCGTCTGTTTTCAGTCTATGAAAGAATTGAAATGCTCGCCGAACCAAGTTACTTACGGTATCTTGATAAACGGTCTTTGTAAAGTCAGGAAATTCAATAAAGCCTTTGTGTTTTGGCAAGAGATGCAGAAACAGGGGATGAAGCCGAGTACGATTTCTTACACTACGATGATATCGGGACTCGCGAAGGCAGGGAATATCGCAGAGGCGGGTTCGTTGTTTGATCGGTTTAAGGCGAACGGTGGTGTTCCAGATTCTGCTTGTTATAATGCGATGATTGAAGGTTTAAGTAATGGAAACAGAGCAATGGATGCTTTTTCTCTGTTTGAAGAAACACGTCGGAAAGGGTTACAGATACATACGAAAACATGTGTTGTACTTTTGGATACTTTGCATAAGAATGATTGTCTTGAGCAAGCAGCTATTGTTGGAGCTGTTTTGAGGGAAACGGGAAAGGCAAGGCATGCTGCGAGATCTTGGTAGACAGTTATGTTATGGCGGGGGTTTATGGCTGACTCCAGTCTTAAGTGATCATTCTGAATGTTTTTGATCCACAAAGAACCCTCAAAGTATCTGGAGACTATTGCTCGGTGGATATGTTGAGCTTAGTATGAGCTCTTATTCATCTCGGACGCGGTTTTGTCTTTCACTCCAAGAGCCAAGCCGTCTAAGAAGCAGAAATTTCAGGAAGGTTATGATTAGAGATGAATTTTATATGTTAGTTTTTGTTACAGTGCAATAAAACAGAGCATCAGTTAGATCTTTTATGATCGATCCTATATATGCTGAGGTTGAAAGCCTTTTTCTTTTTGGATGATCTTTAAGAGTTTGCTAGACGAGATAAGCACTAAGAAAAACGATCCCAATTTGAAACAAGTGTTTTCTTATTTAACCTTAACTGAAGCTGGGCCGATCGTGGGCTTTAGAGTCTCAATTTATGAATCCGAATGAATTGTTGCTCAGTAAATGAGTTTTTTACTTTAATTGTTAATTATTTTATATTTTCATCCCCATGATTGGCTACTCCATTATCAATATTAACTCAATTTGCACTTTAATTTGCTCACAAAAATCTAAAATGAAACTATAATACTCACCTTTTGTAATAAGTTATAGATAACTTAACTTAACTGATAGATTTAGATGTGAGAGAGAAAAAAAAAAAGAAAAGCACACAGGTGTGCAAAGATTGTTACATGGAAGCAATGGGAATGATAAAGATCTTTTCCATGCTCATCATTTTACGTAGAACCATAATACCCCCAAACTCCAAAAACATTTTTACCCTTACATTCATGAATCCCAAGTTCAAATAAAGACTGAGATTCAAATATGATTTTCTCTCTCAACCTTCATTCAACTTCTTAAAGCTTTTTCAGAGCTGTGCACTAGCGTTCTGTGTCGGTTGTTGCAGTAACTCTTCTTCTAATTCATCGTTCTGTATCTGTATGTCCTGCTCATAACAAAACGTCTACTATCTATTATGCTACACATAGAAAAAACAAAACTATCATCATACTCTGGTTAATGCGATGATTCTTTACCTGTGAATTTTGTGATTGTAGTGGTGGTTCTTGTGCAACAGGGTATGCTTGTGGTTGAGACATTCTGTAGTAAGGTTCTTTCAGATCGAATTTGCATGTCGATGATTGGAGGATTCCGCCTTGACTTGCACCAGGACCCCACATTTTAGCTGTTGGAAACAAACCCCAAATGGTTTTGTTAATAATACATCAAAGGAAAAAGAAAAAGTTGAAAGTTAGATGATAATAAAGTGGACCTGATAGAGTTAGATCAATGGTGTAACTCTGAGCACTGTGAGCTATCAAATGAAGTCTACCAGTGATCTCTTGGCCTGCCATTACATAGATAGGTTGAGCAAGAACGCATCTTATTTGGTACCAATGCGTTGTGGGTGCACCAGGGGCTGTCGTGAACCATCTTTGAACCGTGCTGTTGGAAGCAGAGTAAATAAAACCGACTTCAGAATACAATTCTTCACTTGCAAAGATAAAAATGAAAACGGAAAAGGTCTTGCAAGTACCTCCCGTCAAAGAGAACGTCGAACCAGCAGGCAAGTCCATGTACTCTGGTGCACATGGAAGCAGTGAACTTCAACGGGACATCAATCTCGTAAAAATCTTCTTCCTGTGATTGAAAAAGTCATTCACCCACACTACAAAGATCCAAATTCCTTTGCTATTAGAGAGCAGCGAGGAATAGTCATAAATATTACCTTCATCTGAGTGAAATCTATCATATGAAACATTGGAGAAGCCACTAGTAGTCTTGGGTCAAATGCATCAACAACGGGCTGCAAAATCCGCAGATATAACTCATTAATATCACTTACACTGGTAAGAGAATAACCAAGAACAAGGGACGCATATATACAAATTACAATTCGCTGCTGTGTAAATATACCTGCGACATATAACCTTGGTGTGCTGATCCAAATAGAGGTGTCAAATCAACTCCATAATAGTTCTGCTGTTGCCAAAACAAAGCCTGCATAGAGCACGAAAGCGTAATTATTGAATGAGTAAGATCACATAACAAAGAATTAAACCAAACTAACAGTCTCTGTATGATCAGTGGCATCCCTTACCTTATTTGCCATTTCAATAAACAAGAATTCATCGGAGAAAGGTGCCATGTGAATCCTAACGTAATAAAACTACATGAGCAATAAGATAAGACATAATAACAAGTAAGGAAAGCTTCTCAAGTCTCAAAGTTTGACTTTACCTTCCGACAGTGGGGAACATTTTGCCATTCGGGGACATAAAACGATCCCTAGCAATTACATACGACTCCAACATTCTCTCGTTGACCAATAGGGTGCCTGACTCAAAATATAAGACATTTCATCTATATGAGCAATGGAACTTTCGATCACTAGTGATGCATTTACACATAATTCTTCTCTGAACAAGGTTTGGTTTGTCTTAAGATCCTAAATTTCAAGAAAGAAAGCCGGTCTCTGAAACACATACCCATCGGTTCAGAGATCAAAACATCTGCTTTCTCAGGCAACTCGATATCCTCGACTTTTCCCTTGATGACCTACACTTGTGCCAGCGTCAACAACATCAGACAAATGCATATAACACATCAAAATATACTAATGAAATTGAATAAGAAGTCTCACCGTGATCCGATCAGCGAACATTGGGTTTCCCGCAATCAGCTTACGTGCATATTCAGCCATTTCTGATGCTTCAACAGCATATACATGCTTAGCACCAGCCTAAATTTGAAGAAAAAATTAGATATGAACGAAGAAGACAGAAGCAAAAATGCACAAATACTATTAACACCTGAATACCTGATAGCTATAGCAGGCCCTAGTACCAAAGTATAACCAAAAAATTGTTCACATTAACTTAGACCTTGCTATCTTTTGCATTTACGGATCACCAATTCTACTGGGTAGTTTACAGCTGTGCGATGAATAAAGGACAGGTTGGCATCGGAGATGTAATAGTACGAAGAGAGTGAGAGCCTCTAAATAAACAAGTCCTCTTTATCCATTTCCTAGCTTTAAAAGTTTAAAAAATCTACCTATTTATCAACCTATACTTGCTCAAGCATAGCATAATCTTAGTTCTGTAACCTTGAGGCCTAAATTTTGCATACCTGGGCAGCAAACAATGATAAAATGCCACTCCCAGCACCCACATCAACCACAACACGACCAGCAAAGTCTGAACGATTCTCCATGACTGCAGCGTAATACGTACCTGAAGACATGAAAGAGGTTGATAAAGAGCTATCCCAGGTCAAACAGCAGTGTTAAGAGAACAGAGTAAATTCTTTTGATGGATTTGCATCCTATAAAATCAAGAAAATTGTATCGTTTCCGAAGCAACCATTACATCAAAGGCCAGAAATTTTACCTGTCCTCACATAATCTTGTAGCATATTTTGCTGATGTAGAAGTTGTCCATAATAATGGAAATACATCTTGGCCGAGGACGCCTCTATCTTACCGTCAAATTTGCTTTTATTAGTTGAAACAGTTCCATTTTCCAAGGATGAACCTAAAAACGGAAGAATGAGACGACAGTAAAGGAGTATGCACAAATATGCATAAACTTCGAGATGGATGACGATAGCAAAGAGTCGATAGTGGATACACAAGTAGCTACAGAGAGTTCTTTAGAGTCAATAACAAACTAAAATTTCTCATATAACTACTCTATAATGGATTTCGAATCTTTCACAAGTAAAAACCAAAAGAAAACAAATATAAGGCATCCATTGTATAAGATCTAGATGTAAAATTGACACAGGACAAAAAAAAAAAACATGTAAAAATGTGTACCTATAGCAACAGCATCCTTTCTCCTCTCCTCAAATGCATCACAGAAGTCTTTGCAATCCTTCTCATTTTTAAATTTTATATTGACTCCTCGTGAGAATGATTTCTGTTTCAAAGAAAAATCCATTCGCCATCAAAAAAGATGTATAAATATCTTGTAACACACTATCGATAACGCTCAAGGATTAATCAAAAGTTATTCATTTTCAAGAATAGCTACAGAAACTGATCTCACGAAGTCCAGTATTAACTTAAGTAACGTACCTCCTCGGAGGAAGCTGAATTATCAGATACACAGATGTACTGGACTGGCCCCAACTTGAATAACTGAGAAAGATAAACAAAGACACAATAAGATCATCAGTGCATGCATTCTCAAACGTCACAAGGACCAATATGATTAGAAAACATAAGCCAAACGAGAAACAGCGAAACTCAATCAAATTCTTCAATATTAAAGTTAGTATGGAAATCATTTTAAATCTCAAACGAAAATCTGCATTTTTCTTGTGAAGCAACAATGTGGAATAAAGTAATAAGCAATAACAAAGTTTTGTTTCTTCCAAGAGAAATCAAGCGCTTCTCTACACTACCTCATGTAACAAAGAAACGTTTCAAACGAGATGAAAAACGATGAGAACCAGAGGGGGACAATAATAGTAGCATGTGAATCGACATTGACCTGAACCGAAGCGAGATCAAAATTGAAACAATGGGCTGAATCCGATTGTTGAAATCGGAGCTCCGTGACTCCAGAAACGCATGAAAACGTAGCAACAGCAGGAGAAGACGACGAGACGGAAGGGGAAGAGAGATCAGTGACAGAATCTAGAGAGAACTCCAGCTGCTGGGGCTTTTTGAGAGAAGAGACCTCCATTACTGAACAGTAGGATGCTGCGAGTGGTACAGAAACGGTATCTGTATGAGTAAAGGAGGCTAAGAATTTTAGGGTTTTTCTGCTGGAAGCTTTGGAGCTCTAAGAGGGAGAGAGAGAGCCGCCAAAAAGGAGTGATGAAACGATGGCGTTTCCGTAATTTATTGCGATGATGATGTCTGCTTTAGTGACCAAAAAAGTTCTCCATAAGGAAAATACAAATAATTTCATAGGAAATTTTGAATTTGAACCGAAAGCTTTTTAGACCGTATCTAAATTCTGAAACCAAATTTTAACTTAGTTGAATAACTAAGCTTGTAATAAGGGTCATAAATCAAAATGGTGGAGCGAATGAGTTAATGCAGATTAGGTGGAACAAATGCGAATCATGCAGAATAAGATAGAGTGAAAGGTAGAATCGGTGGGTGGTTTGATGGAACTCTGTCTGCAAATCAATAGGTTTAGCTATGCCAATTTATGCAATGTGATGCTTTAAACTCTCAAAACCACATGTGCATATCTCACTACTAATATGATATGGCCCACTTTTGGTAGAATACTCATGAGAATGTCACACATGTATCTCCCAAAGGACCAAGGAGGAGTGGGCTTTCGAGACATATAATGTTTTAACAAAGCTCTTATGACAAAACAAGCATGGAGAATATTGCATGAACCTGATTATCTGTTTGACAAGTTTATGAAGAGCAAGTATTTCCCTAACCAGGATTTTCTAAGTGCGGTAATCATCATATTGGTGGAGTTATATATTTAATGGTAGGGAACTGCTAAAAGAAGAACTTAGGAGGATGGTGGGGAGTGCTGAACCCATTCAGGTTTCAAGAGACCACTGGATAGAGGATATTGGCACTCGACCCCCGTGGAGGAAGAAGCACGCCTCTATTTTGCTCTCCCATTGAGAAATGATAGTTCCTTAGTATTACCACTATATTTGTAACACTTCATGTATTTGTGATTAGGAAAATCATGTGTTTGTTGGGTAATTGTGATTAGCTCCCGTTTTGTATAAAACATCTAACATATTTCTGCATTTTAATATTAATCAGATGAAAAAAGAGAATGTACCCGCGGCTATAAAGCAAAATGAGTTTATAGTTGAGTTTTTTAGAACCAGATTTTTATGGCATCTCTAAAACATCTTAGCTATAAGCGAAATGGGTTAAGTGAGGCAAATTAGGCTCCTTGACACCCCAAAACGTAACTCCTTGTAAGCAAATAAGAAAAAAAATCCAAAAAACAAATTTCTTAAAAGATTTGCTAAAGACAGAACCTAAACACAAAATTTGGCTTCAGTTGAAATATACAACATCAAATCTAAATTTCACAAGAACCAAAAACATGAAAAGAAAAGGGTTACCAAAGGGGAAAAAGACAGAATCTGCAGTCAGTTGTTTCCTGATCAAATTCATGCTTGTTACTTAGAAATAAAACATTGTGTGTGGGACTTAGCAACAAAAAAGAGATAGAGAACTTTATTCTTCACCACCCTTCATTCACTCTCTACCTATCCCAAAACCAACACACAAGACAGAAAAATCCAAAATCATCTAACTTTGATTAAAACTAACTGACATATTATCCTAACGCAAAATAAAACTAAGTAGCTTTGCAGGTTTTCTTGTTATGTCCTAGTCCCTTGCACTTGCTACACTGTAGCTGACGTTTTATCATGTCCAACGGCTCAACACGCTTCAACTTTGGTCTTCCCGGTGTCCTCCTCGTTGGCGGAGGAGTCACGGAAACCAAACCCTCAGGCGGCTCATCCAGCATCATCCTGTCCATGTTCGGAACAGGTTGAATCGACTCTGAATACATTAACCGGTGACTCTCAACCTCGAAGTATTTAGAGCAGTACTCATAAGGGCTTTTCCCTATACATCCAATCACAGCAACCGCGTGGCTACAAGGCAACCCCGTAAGCCGCCACACCTTGCAGTCACAATCATACTGATCGATATCAACTATGTTCACTGAAGTTTCTCCTCCATTAACCCGGAATAAGCTACCTTCTGGCGATGTGACCTGAAGTGACTGCGCAAGTGCTATTTCTTTCTGTAACTTTTCTTCGTTAGACGGTGTTAGAGTTGTCACCCATTCCCGGGATTGAACCTGACGGGTATAAATCGATTGCATCATCTTTGCTCGGAATTCGTCAATCATTTGGGTTATGGGAAACTCATGTGCTTCAGAAACCCAGCTGTAGAAGTCTATCCCAAAGGTTGAGTACATCTTGTTATATCTCTCTCCTTGGAACAACGCGTTTGCCCAATGGTGTGGTTCGCTTTCTATAACCCACGTGTAAGCATCAGGAGATATACTTTTGATACTCTCCAAGGCACTGTAATAACCCTCTGGTGTTGTTGCACATGCCACAGAATAGAAATCGTTGAGTATATACCGTCTTGCTTCATGAGAAAACTGCCCCTTCAAGTCCACATTCAGTTTTTCAGCGAGTTGGCGTAGGCAATAGGCGTGATGTGCGTCTTCAAAGACCTGAGGTATTGCATTCTTTAGACCATTCTGGAAATCTGCAACAAATGTGATACTTCGAGAATCAGACAATGCAGATTTGAGTTGTTCCAAAAACCAAAGCCAGTTCTCCTCTGTCTCGGAATCCACAATAGCAAAAGCTACTGGAAATATGCCATCTTCGGCGTCAGAAGCTGTTGCAATGAGCATAACACCTTGGTATTTTGAGTTTAAGATAGCGTTGTCAATGAAAAGAAGAGGGCGGGAACCTTGTTTAAACCCAGATATCGAAGCAAAGAACGATATGAAAAGACGATGGAAGCTCGAATCCTCTTTTGTCATGAAAGTGGCGATACTTCCGGGATTTGTCTCCTTGATCTTCTCACAGATTAAAGGAAGCTGGCTATAAGCCTCTTTATAAGAGCCTTGGAGCTGCTCTCTAGCAATCTCTTTTGCCCTCCATGCCTGTGAGTAATTCAATTGAATACCATACTCTTTCTTTATGTCCTCAGCAATATCCTTGGGCTTGTAGTCTGGGAAGGCTTTCAACTTCTCTTTCAAGATAGTTCTCACCCATCCTCTAGTTGCACGGTAACCAGGTTTGATCACTGCTCTCTCACAAGTATGCCTCGGGTTCATTTTCTTGATACATATTAACTGAGTCGTTGATAGCCTCGATGCAGTGATACGCCACGGACAGCCTTGAGCTTTGCATTTGACAGAAACTCGATGGCTGTCATTTTTCTTGTACTTGTAAGCAAACCCATGAGCGACCGAGTACTTGTGCAATGCGTCACGGAATTCAATAAAGCTATTAAACCGTTGATCAACACCCGTGATGACGTTTTCCCACTGCTGTATTGCTGTGTTATGTTTCGATTCAACCAAAACAAAATTGCACGGCAAAGGGCTATCATCAGGCATCGCCATATCGATTTGGAAATCAGTCGCCATATTTTCATCAACAACATCTCCTGTAGCAGCAATCGTAGGTACCACCCCTTCTGATGCCGTTGTCCTACTTGACCTGTAGAAGCAATTTCACACATTAGCTGCAAATAAACTGTACAGTTCTAACTCTGATCAGCTCAGTGACAATGGACCAACATCAAGTTCTACACTAATCTTACACGTGTTCTAGAAAGTGGAATCCATAGAACAAAGCGAAAGAAAAACATGTACCTACTGGCTGGCATGTTGGATACATTTTTGGCACCAGCATCCTCGGGTATGACGAAGACCTCAACATTGGCTGCATCTGCAGAGAACTTAACCATGCGTTTGAAATCCTTGTCCTTAGAGATGGTAATAAGGGTCTTTTTGTTCCCGGGGAGAAAATATTTGAGAGTCATTGTCTCCAAACCAAACCCGAAATTCTCAGCTAACTCTGACTTGAAATCACTCATTGAAGTATTCTGATCGATGTCTATCGCAAAAGCATCGCCACCAGAATACGATAACGATCCATCTTTGATAGTCACAAACTCTCCTCCTGACTGACATATAGCTATGACTTTGTTGGTTGCCATGACCAGAAAACCTATAAAACCAAACGAGACTATATTACGAGAAATCAGTTACACGAAATCCCAATGTACATTTCAAAATTCAGCAAACGCCATGACCACGGAACCAAGTCGAAGCATATCAAAATTACGAACCCTAAATTCCAAAATAAACGGATCCGAGATGGAAGATTTAGTCACGATTTCGCACAGAATCGAAAAAAGAAAACCCGAATAACAGAAAAAGAGGATAAGAAGGAAAACAAAACCCTACAAACGAATTGAACCAGCTTAAATCGTAGGGTTCGAATTAAGAGAGTACCGTTGATTACGCCAGCCTCAAACAGAGAGATCAATTGAATTTGTCGAGCTTATTTTTCCAGCAGACCCAGCGAGAGAGAGACGGTGAGAGTTTGAAAGTTTCACGTACGGCCCTAAGAGAAAAGGGAGACGCCAAAACGCAGCGGTTATGACGTCAGAAAGAACCTAGGAATAGGATTAGCGTTTTGCGTCTATACATGTATGATACGACATGCGCTTTTGACCTTTCATTAAAAGTCGTATCTTCGATTCTGTTGGTATTAATTATTTCTTGCACAATCAATGTTATATACAATAAAACCTCTATAGATTAATAAAGTTGAAACTAGAAAAATTTATTAGTTTAAAAAGTATTAATTTATCGAGAAATTAATAATTTATTAATTTAAAGAGGAATAAATTTTTAATACTTACTCTCATGAAAATATATTTAAAACTGTTTACATTTTTTTTTTTATATTCATGTTTTCCAATCGCTAATGTTAAATCGTGAGACTGAAGATGATATTACTTCACCTTTCGAAGTAGTTACACGTAAAAAAATAAGTATCACGTCTTGAGCTATTCACAATATTTTATGTATATATAAATTTATATACATCATTATTAATTTATGATATTATTGGGATCATATATTTACATAGGGGTTTTTAATAAATTATTATCTTATTATCTTATCGAATTTTGTTAAATTTTGCACTGACCCGTCTCGGGACCGAAAAAATTTATTAATTTATAGAGTTTATTAATTTATAGAGTATTAATTTACCGAGGTGTTATTGTACTAGGCAAAATCTGATTCATTCAACTAATCCTAAAAATCTGAATTTATATGATTCGTTTATATGAAATTTTTGTTTGTTGGCTAAGTGGTTAATACTATGTAGCAATCATTCCATATAAACTGTATAATTCTTGAAAGAAAACTAAATGAGAGCATGATGGGACAAGTCGCATGATATTTCAACATGGTTGCTGATGTATGAAATGAAACGATGATGCGGATGTCTTGACGCGCAGAGTCTGGATATCTGCAATAGAAAGAAATAAGATCTTAAGAGATATTGGCAATTATTTATGGACATATTTGATCGTGTGTATATGGTTTGAAGGTCCAATGTGTATTGAATATTTACTGGGAAGATGTATGTTAATTTAAGTGGATGATTTCTCACGTTTCATATGGATCTGTTTCATCAGGGAGATATAAGAGGCAGTTGAGAGTTTTAAGATTATGGCACTCAATGAAAGATTAAGAAAAAAGGAATCATGAAGATTCTAAATGATCATGAAAGAGAATTTGATAATGAATTGTTTAACAGATTATATGAAGCTCATGGAATTATCCATCAATACTCAAATCCTAAAACTCCACAACATAATGGGGTGGTTGAATGAAAGAACTAAACATTACAAGAAATATTAAGGGCTTTGACATGTAATAAATTTTTTGAAGACTTATGGGTAAAAGTTATAAGCACAACATGCTATGTAATCAATCGAGTTTATGTAAGGCCATGAACCAACAAGCTATACTGGTTGATGTATATGATGTAGTTAACGAAATAATAGGTGGAGTGTAGTCAGCACACAAAAATGGTAATTATTGGCCAAACATCGAACAATAGATCGAATTTGATCAAGGTAGTAGATATATTGGAGGAGTTATGTAGCAGTGGAGGATAATGATATGTGGTGAAATAGATAAAGAGTAAAAATGTGGTTATGTGAATGTAGTAATGAAACCAAACATGCCAAGATTTAACAAAGCCTTCAATGTAGTGGACAAAACTCTTGATTTCGATTTTCCAAAAGCATGTATCATAAAGGAAATGACAATTTATTGTGTAATGCCACCAATATAGCCATTGATCGTATTTGTGAAAATCAATGCACCAAAGGTCATCGATGAAGATTTGCTTTTTACGTTTTCCGTACAAGGGCGGAAGATCATGTCACCGTACATGCTCATTAAACCCACTCATCTTCAATTACATCTTGTAGCAATCGTCTTTGGAGATGGTTGAGATATGGTGTGTTCTGTCGGATACGTCATTGGTAATTATAATTTGCACCATGTCGCGTGTAAATTGCATTGAGGTAACCCGCATCAGTAGATACCTTGTTTTGTTCCACAACCCTCAAGCATATGGTCTTGAAAGTATTCAACAAAACCACATAGGTAAATGGTTGTTATGGTCATAACATTTTAGCCTAAACGATGCGAGGCCTTATTCTGAGTGGTTGTAAATTGGTATTTCCATAGTAAGGAGATCAATACTCTTGTGTTTACATTATAAATTAACAAAAAAAACACAGAAATATATAAGAATTTGTGACCAGATGGGGAAGAGTTTACTAAGGGTATAATGGTAATATCATCACTATAAAGTATAAAGTGTTAGAGTATCAAAAGTAGTTTCGCTCTCTCTACCTCTCTATCGTCGAATCTCCTCTTAGCACCAGTTCCCCTCATCACCGGACTTAAAATCCGTGAAGGGGTGTTTCATGCCCGCTCCTCCGCTATCTCCCTCAGTTACTTTGTTGTCTGTTTTCAAGAGCGAAGACTACAAAACCAAGCTCCACTTCGCCAAGATTATGTTTAGTCCTGCCAAGACTTGTCAAAGCTTAGAAAGATACAAGGTAAGCAAGCACCAAAACACATAAAACTATTATAATATTAATAAAAGTAGAGAATAACAAATATATATTATGGATGATTTTCAAGCGGTACTCAATCATACATCAAATTAGACTAACAAGTTCTAGCCTATATTACACATATATATACTGAGATTTTATTTTTGTCAACATAATATTGACTTATGCCACCTTGTGTGTGACTTTTGAGCATTCCTTAAAACAAAGTTTGAGAATTATAATTTTTTAGATTTTACTAGGGTTTAAATTGTTGTATAAACGTTTTCTAACTAATTTGTTTAGAAAAATTTCAAATGAAGTACTTGATTTATAACATATTTTATTGGTTTTATAAATCTTGAGGATGATATTATATAACTAAAGAGTTTCACTAACCTGAATGTTATAATAATTTTCATAAAGGAAAACTGAAATTAGAAATCATTGTTGTTCACCGTGAAATGTTTTTTTTTGTATAATTGATATTTTATCTTTCTTTCTTTAATCAAAAACAATTATAATTACATATCAAACATACGAATGTCTCGTTTTGGTGAGCAATAATATTAGTATTTATAACCATTGTTTTGCCATATTATATCAGCCCGACCTTAGCTCAGTTGGTAGAGCGGAAGACTGTAGTAGTTGCTGTGATCTTTAGGTCGCTGGTTCGATTCCGGCAGGTCGGATTTTTTTTATTAAGTCAGTAATTAAAAAATAAATCAAAGTTGACCGATGATCAGAAAATGTTTTGGTTCAATGTCCGGTTTGGTTTCTTAAATTTTTTACAATCCATTTGACCCAATTTTTTTCCCTTCCGTCAGTAATAGTACGCACCGTTTTGCAGGCCTTCCCCAATCAGAAATCTTCAGATTACACAGACACTGAGCACACGAAGACGAAGAGAGAGGAAGAAAGGATGGGCTGCGTTACACCAGCGCTTCCTCCTTCACTCTTTACTAACAGGTCCCTCTCGTCTTCTCCCAATATCTCTGTAAGCGCGAAAAAATAAACAATCTCTTCCTCCGATATCCGAGCTCTGTGAAATGCCCAGAAACTTTTGGTGATGTAATCTTTGGGTTTGTGTCTTGCAGATGACGAATTTGAACAGTTTGGTAAAAATTAGTGATGCTAGTGGTTATAAATGGCGCGTTGTGATAGCCTACGACGGCACCAAATTTGCAGGTTCGTCTCTGAAAACTGAAACAAAAAAAAATCTCTATATCTATAGAACGATACACTGAAACCCTACTTTGGATGTATCTATCAATCATGTTTTCTTTGTATGGAACTGAACCTAGACGTTAGTTTCAGGTTGGCAATATCAAGAGTCGCCACCAACAATCCAATCAATGTTAGAGAAAGCCTTAATTCAGATAACAAAGCTCGAACGAAAAGATCTCCATCTAGTTGGAGCAGGTAGGACTGATGCAGGAGTTCACGCTTGGGGTCAGGTTCGTTCGACTATTTCTGATCCCAAATCTCGCTTCTCAACTTCAAAGAAATCATGATCTGATTCTGTCTTACCTAATTGCAGGTAGCTCATTTCGTCACTCCTTTCAATTATACTAGTTTGGACAACGTTCACTCTGCTTTAAACGGTCTTCTTCCTCAAGATATCCGTGTAAGAGAGATTAGTGCAGCAGTTCCTGAGTTCCACGCTCGGTTTTCTTCCCGTGGCAAGGTTTACCGCTATCAGATATACAACGACACTTTCATGGACCCGTTCCAGCGTCATTGGGCTTACCACTGTGCTTATAAACTTAATACTTCCAAAATGCGTGAAGCTGCTAATCTTTTCATTGGAAAGCATGATTTCACCGCATTCGCTAACGCTACACGTGAAGATGGAGTACCTGATCCTTCGAAAACTATATCTCGCTTCGACATCATTCAAATGGTAACAAAACTCATTTCTGGAAACGTTAAGGAAAGGTTCACACTTTTGTTTCAACTTTCTTGTGTGTTTTGGTGTTTAGGGATCTCTTCTACAGCTTGAGGTCGAAGGTTCAGGCTTTTTGTATAGACAAGTCAGAAACATGGTAGCTTTGCTGATTCAGATTGGAAAAGAAGCATTGGATTCAGACATTGTTCCAATGATTCTTGAAACCAAAGACAGAAGGGAACTTGCAAAGTATACTACATTGCCTGCCCCGCCTCACGGTCTTTCTCTTGTCTCTGTTAAGTATAAAGAAGATCATCTAAACCTTCCATTGGATTGTCCTGTAACTAGTTTTGGTAGACATCATACTATAACCAAATGTAAACTTCCTTTCTATTGAAACATTCTTCTGTTTTAAACACTGAAATCGACAAAAAAAAGAAGGAAAACATTGTCTATTTACGTCTCTCAATGACTCTATCTATGTCTCATAGAAACGAAGCTCAACCATGAACTCTTTCTGTTGTGGTGAGTACCAAGCAACAGCCTTTGCAGAAGCAAGCACTTGAAGAGCATATTCGATAGCAAATACTGTGTTATTTATACTCACGGGGTTAGCTCCGTTCTTCAGATCAATCTGGATTCCAGTCTCAGCTCTTAAACTAAACGGTCCAGCAATCTGCAACCAAAAATCCATATAGATGAATCAATTAGCTGAAACTTATGAATCAGAGAGCTTAGTAGTCACATTTCTTCTATTTATTACCTGTTGCTGCAGAGAAACTGATACTTCAGGGCATATTTTCTGAAATGCGTCTAAACTAGGCTGTCGAGAATTCAAAAGTTCTTGTGCGACATTAGTGGCACCGGTAAGAAACCTCAGACCATGTGGAAAGTCTAATCTAGCATGGAAACGAGTGAGATCGAAGAATAACTTCTGGAAGCTTCCGTATTGAGCTGTGAGTGATGCGCGTCCTAAGGCATCAGCCATGAATCCGGAATTTACAGATGGAATATGAAGAGAGAAACCTCCAACACCCTCAGCATCCTTGTCAAGTTTTGTTCTGATTGAATTCTCACCAAATGCTGCAGTCATCACACTACCTGTTTGGATTAATGAAACTATCAAGATCATCACAAATGACCAGTGATTTTGAAATGAGTCGAAGAAATGTATCATACCGATGATGCCCGATACTGAGACATGAGGACTACTAAGGAAGATATCATAGGGCTTGCAATTTTCGAGCTTTGGCGTGACACCTCTCCAAAGATCCATGTTTGTTCTATAAGAGACTGCGGATTTCAGAGACAAACCAGGAAGGAGAGACGGTGGAGGAAGAGAAGCTTCCGTAGTATCAGAATTCAACTTCTTAGGTGATCCATTGTTATGGTGTAAGCATAAACGGTAACTTGGACCAGAATTAGCAGGAAGAGAAGCTAGATCAATAGCCATAGACAATGGCACATCCCAATATTCACCATATTTATCCACAAATAGTCCAGGCCAAACCGCTTCTGCTGTCAGATTGTGAAGTGGAAACTGAAACCCACATTGGGAACAATAGCATCATCAATAAGTGAATTTTAATCACCACATTGGAAGTATTGATAGATACAGCAAAGCAAAAAGAGAGGGTAAACAAAGGAATTGCCTTGTGATTGAAGACAGCTTTACCCCTAGGATTCTTCCCAAGATCGCCTTTGTAAGTATCATAGCTAAAAAGTAAAGTATCATCCGGTGTTAACAACAGCTCAGAGCATAATCCCAATGCGTATAACGATTTGTCCTTCAAATGCTTGCCAATTGTGTCGAAACGAGACGAAAACGAAGACCCTCGACCAAAACCTCCGTTCTTTTTAAACTCCGACACCAATCTCTGAGCATCGAATTGGCCCAGAAGTGATACAAACCTAGGGATTTACAGAACTCAAAATTATTGAGCATTTTGCCGAAATAGAAAGGGGATTTTGAATTTAGTTAGGTACCAGTTGTTGGAGAAAGGGAGAGTGAGGACTCTTTGAAGAGATAATCCACCCCCGCGTCTATCGCCGTCGACGCCAGTTTTCGGACGGAAAGGGGAGAATAAAGGGACGAGAGGTGTAGCCATGAATCGGTGGAAGAACTCAACCTGTTTGGGGCGAGAGAGATGAGTGCCTCTGGAGAGACCCAGAGGAAGAGGGTCGTCGGAAACAGCTCGTGCGGTGGACTCGAGCGTAACCGGAGTCGACATATCGAGATCCCATATGTCGCCTTCTCCGACCCATCTCAGTCTGTTCATGGCCGTCGTCTCCGCCGCCGCTCGATTTCTACAAGCAGCTGACCTCAAGATGACCAAACATTCGTTATAATCTTTAGTTACTTTGGATTAGTTCGGTAAACAGCCTGCCGTTTTTGATTTTCATAATAGCACTGCTTGCCGTTTTTGTTTGGGCTCCGAGTACCATGCAGACAATTCGGGTGACAGATGCTACGACTGTTGGTCTGCTTAATTTGTGTGACAAATGCATATAGGAAACGGTTCCTGTTTCAAATGTCTTATACTTAATATTAAGCAATTTGGAATCTGTGATTTAACGATTTGAATAAAAAAGCTAAATCTTCATCTTAAAATTCTTGATGGATTCAAGAATCGATTGAAATAAAATAAATTTGCGTGGTGCATGCATTTTTATATAGATTATAGAGAATTGAATTCGTTTGGTTCTAGAAAAAAAAGTTTACATATAAAGTAAAGAATATGTATCATATTTATCGAAATTCGGCTCCACAGTCACCAATCACTTGGAGAAGATCTTCACCTTGACTAGTAACCTCTTGTATACTATTAACGTCTTCCTCATCCAATACCAATGAGAAAATAGCGTTTGCGTCTTCTATGTGTTCCGCTAATCCGAGTCTCACACCGATCATTGATCCACCAACTCCTGGCTGATCTAGTACATATCTCACAGCCACTGTCGGAATAGAGACTCCATGTTTTAAAGCTATACTCTTCATCGTTCTTAGTAAAACTTGGAATAGATTCCACCCTCTCCATGCATCAATCATCTGTAATGTATTGTAACTCTTTCAAAATCTCAAAACAGTAGAAAACAAGACGATGAAAACCTTAAAACTCTTTTCTACCGTTTTGTATTTTTCGAGTGAAGGCGTATTGAAGCGAGATCCGGTTAGATCGGTATCAAGGAACTTCTCTGAGAGGAGACCGCCCATCACGGTTCCATATCTACAATTAAAACCACCAAATCATGCGTGTGCTTTAAGTCACAATTCAAACTGAGATTTTCTTTATTATTACGTTATAAGTTTAACACCAGAAAGCTTGCATAGCTGAGCCATTCTCTGTTGAGGACGCATATCTACAATGGAGTGTTGCACCTGATTGCTAACAACAGGGATTCCATTCTTTAAGATTTCTCAAGTCTCTCCGAATCAAAATTTGTTAATGCAATACTCTTGATTTTACCTGCTCAACATTTTCATTGATTTTAGTTTAAGCAAGAAGGTAGATAAATAAAAATGACAACAATTACAAAGTTACCTTCTTCTTTTAAATCAGTGAGGTGTTTCAGTGCATCAATATAACCATCATTCGCATAATCCCACCTATATCAAATTACAAGATTAGCAAAAAGTAAAGAGAAGCTATGGAAACTGCTAAAACAAATCAAGTAAAAGGAAAGGAAGAGAGAAACACCAATGAAACTGAAGCATGTCAAGAGAAGCCACATCCATTCTCTTGAGTGATATGTCGATGTTCTCACGAACATAGCCGCTTGTCATCTTCATTGGAGGAGGAACCCATTTTGTCAAACTGAATCATAAAAACTAGCCTAATTAATCATTTCTTACTTATATCCATTACTTTGAACTTAAGTTTGAACTACTTAGTTCACTTACCCTTTAACCTTTTCCAAATACTCTGGTGGGCGTTCTCGACGAACCCGATTGATAAAACTGCCGTAAAGATCTTCGGCAGGACCATCTGAACATCAAAGAAACACAATAATCTCAACCTTACAGAGCAAAACATACCATAAAATATTCCAGATCATCAAAATTTCTGTAATCTCTTTTACACTTTATTAGCTACTTACAAATGTCAGCCATGTCGAAAGTCGAGAGGCCAGCATCAGCGTACCGGAGCATTGCCTCGACGGCAGAGTTTTGGTCGATCTTCCCCCATCCTCCGCTCGTCTGCCACATTCCGTTCACGACTCTGCAAATTTCCAGTGAGTCGTTTGTTGGAAGGAAACTTGTTTTAAAAGTGATGGAGAAAGTCTTAAGAAAAACTTGGGAGAGAAGAGAATGTTTTAGGAAGTGGAAAGGAGGACTTTTAGAGAAGAGAAAGACTTAGTAGAATACTTTTTATTTCTTGATTTCAACTTGATTACAAATGAAAGGGAAGGGAGGTATTTATAGCCTCCAAAGTACAAAATATCTTGATTATTCTAATCCTAAATCTAGAGATTTCCACTAATATTTTATTACAATTATCTAGATATTTCTATGAAAATATCTAGATTTTTATTCTAAGGAGGTGGAAGATGATTCTAGAGAATTTCTAGAATTTGGAATAAGTTTTGGATTAGGCCATTAACCATTTATTGGATAATTGGCCCATGATTTAGCTTAACCCACAATCAAGTTTAGTTTTCAACACCCCTCTTAAACTTGATTTTGCTACCCCGAGCAAACTCCTCATCTTGATGAAGTCTTCACGTTTAAGAGGCTTGGTGAAGATATCAGCTACTTGATCATTTGTCTTCACATACTCCAATTGCACATCCTTCTTTGCAACACATTCTCTGATGTAATGATAACAAGTGTCGATGTGCTTACTTCGATCATGGAAAACCGGATTCTTTGCCAAAGTTATTGCTGACTTGTTATCCACGAAGATCTTAGTTGGCTCTTCTTGTGGAAAACTCAACTCCTTTAGTAAGTTCCTTAGCCAAATAGCATGACAAACACATGATGTAGCCGCTACATACTCCGCTTCACAAGTGGAAAGAGTTACAATCGGTTGCTTCTTCGACAACCATGTGAAAGCGGTATCTCCGATGAAGAATACGAAGCCACTTGTGCTTTTTCGGTCATCTACGTCTCCACCCCAATCGCTATCGCTATATCCAACAAGCTTGTAGTCGTCAGAGGTAGAGTAATACAAACCAAAGTTTATAGTACCTTTGATGTAGCGAAGAATCCTCTTTGCTGCCTTCATATGAGTTGTCGTTGGATGCTCCATGTATCGACTCACAACACCGACCGCATATAAGATATCAAGTCTTGTGCACGTTAAGTAACGAAGACTTCCAACTAAACTCTTAAAGAGTGTTTGGATCTACACTCTCTCCTTCCTCGTGCTTTGATAGCTTGGCTCCACATTCCATTGGGGTGCTCACTGGATTAGAGTCATCCATCTTGAACTTCTTTAGTACGTCTTTAGCATAGCCTTCTTGAGTAATGAAAATTCCATTTTCTTCTTGCTTTACTTCAATTCCGAGATAGTAGTACATGAGTCCAATGTCCGTCATCTCGAACTCCTTCGTCATCTCGTGCTTGAACTCCTTGAACATATTTGGATTATTACCCGTGAATATCAAGTCATCCACATACAAGCATGCAATTAATATATCATTGTTTTGGGTTTTGATATAGAGTGCATGCTCATATGGACACTTGACGAAGTTTTTCTCCTTGAAGTACTTATCAATTCGAGTATTCCATGCTCTTGGGGCTTGCTTTAACCCATAAAGTGCCTTCCTCAACCTCAATACTTTGTCTTCTTCTCCCTTGACTATGTAGCCTTGTGGTTGCTTAATGTAAACTTCCTCGTCAAGTTCCCCATTCAAGAAGGCTGATTTGACATCCATTTGATGTATCTTCCACCAGTTTTGAGCCGCCAATGAAATGATTAGTCTAACAGTTTCTAGACGGGCAACGGGAGCAAATACCTCATCATAGTCGATTCCCGCTCTTTGACTATAGCCTTTTGCCACCAATCTTGCCTTGTGTCTTTCAACTTCTCCCTTAGAGTTCTTCTTTGCTTTGTATACCCACTTTACACCAATCGCTTTGTGCCCTTTTGGAACTGTAGCTAACTCCCATGTATCGTTCTTTTCTATCGCCTTGATTTCTTCATCCATTGCATTTCTCCATGTCTTCTTCTCCACAGCTTCTTGAAAGTTCATGGGCTCGCAATCCGCAAATAGACAAAACAAGGTAAGATTGTCTTGATTTTCAATTACCTCGTAAAGGTCTTGTAGGCTTCTAAAGTGTGGAGTCCTTTCACTAGAACTTTCTTCTCCTTGAGTACTTATGGTTGGCGAATTTGGTGGTGTAACTTGCTCCTCTCTTGGTTGCTCCAAGATATCTTCTTCAAAAACTGGAAAGTAGTTGTAGTCTTCTTCATTTGATCTCCAATCCCATTCTCCTTCTTCATCAAAGATAACATTTCGACTTGTGATCGTCTTCCTTGTATTAGGATTGTAGAGCTTGTAGCCTTTGGAGTTGGAATCATACCCAATGAAGATGTATTTCTCACTTTTGTCATCTAGTTTGCTCCGCTTCTCGTCCGGTACATGAGCATGAGCAAGACTTCCAAAGACTCTTAGATGGGAAACACCGGGCTTCCTCCCGCTCCATGCTTCTTGTGGAGTTTTCCCCGAAACAATCCTTGTTGGGGACCGGTTAGATAGATAAACCGCACATGCAACCGCTTCTGCCCATAACTCCTTTGGTAGTCTTTTGCTTTTGAGCATGCTTCTCGCCATCTCGAGGATTGTCCTATTCTTCCTTTCCGCCACTCCATTTTGTTGAGGGGATCTTGGCACCGTTAATTGTCTTCGAATTCCATTATCTTCACAATACTTCTGAAATTCCTTGGATGTGAACTCTCCTCCACGATCGGATCTCATAGATTTGATAACAAGGCCACTTTCCTTCTCAACAAGGGCTTTGAACTTTTTGAAGTTTTCGAAAACCTCTGATTTTTCCTTCAAAAAATACACCCATGTTTTTCTTGAAAAATCATCAATAAAGAGAAGGAAGTAGTTGCTTTTACCGAGTGAACTTGGTTTGATTGGACCACACACATCAGTGTGGATGAGTTCCAATGGCTTATGAGCTCGTGTGCTTGACTCCTTTGGAAAGCTCGCCTTGAATTGCTTTCCAAGTAGACACCCTTCACACACTTGATTTGGATGATTAATGCAAGGCAAACCTCTCACCATTTCCTTCTTTGAAAGTAGCTCTAGTCCTCCAAAGTTGAGATGTCTGAACCGAAGATGCCAAAGCCAACACTCGTCCTTGTAGCACATCTTTAGACATCGTGCCATGCCATTTTGAATGTTAAGGACAAACATTCTGTTTCTTGTCTTTGGGACCTTGGTAACAAGATTGCCGGCACGGTCTCTTATAGAAAGGTAATTATCTTTTAATCGGATATCATAACCTTTCTCTAAGAGTTGTCCTAGGCTCAAGATGTTGGTCTTCATGGTAGGAATATAGTAGACGTTGGAAATAAATTGATGATCTCCATTCTTCAATCGGATGAGAATATTTCCTTTACCTTTCACCTCCATCTTCGATTCATCTCCTAAAGCCACGTATCCTCCTTTTGATTCGTCAAGCTTCACAAACATGCTTCTTTTCCCGCACATGTGGTTGCTTGCACCGCTGTCGAGGTACCATTTATGGACATCATCTTGTTCATCCTTCTTGTACGCCATTAATAGCATATCATCTTCTTGACTTATTTCTTCAACGTAGTTGGACTTTTCTTCAACTTTATCGTTTTTAGGAGCTCTACATTTGGAAGCATAATGCCCAAAATTTTCGCAATTGTAGCATTTAATACTTGACTTATCATACCTTGGTTTTTGATTTCCTCTCCCACGACCTCTTGATGAATTTCCTCCTCTTTGGTTAGTGTTATCTTCATTGGGCCTCCAACCTCGTCCATTTTCATATCCACGACCTCTTCCTCGAACTTGACCGCCACCTCTTCTTTGATGACTTTGTCCGCTTTCTTCTTTCTTTTGCTCAATCCGCATCTTAAGTACTTGTTCCACAATATCTTCCTTCTTTTTCTTCTTTTCTTCATAAGCTTGTAACGACCCAAGAAGTTGCTCTATTGTCATAGTCTCCAAATCCTTTGTCTCTTCAATGACAGTGACAATGTGCTCAAACTTTGGATCCAACGATCGAAGAACTTTCTCCATGATTCTTACATCATTTAACTTCTCACCATTTCTTTTTAGGTTATTAGTAACTGTCAATAATCTTGAGAAGTAATCGGAGACGAGTTCACCTTCCTTCATTTGCAAGGCTTCAAATTCTCCTCTTAGAGTTTGAAGACGTACCTTCTTGACTTGATCAGCCCTTTTGTAAGATGTTTGAAGCTTCTCCCATGCTTCTTTAGCCGACTTTGCTTCAACAACCTTCTCGAACGTGTCTTCATCTAATCCTTGATGGATTAGACAGAGAGCCTTCTTGTCTCTCTTTCTTGAATCTCTCAAACTATCCTTTTGTGTTTGAGAGAGACTACTTTCATTCTCCGGTTCAGCAAAGCCTTTCTTGACTATCTCCCACACATCATGTGCTCCTAGGATAGCCTTCATTCTTAGACTCCAATTGTCATAGTTGCTCTTTGTGAGCACCGGGACTTGGAAGGGAATACCACCACTCATCATCTTCAAGAGATTTACTAGCTCTGATACCACTTTGTTGGAAGGAAACTTGTTTTAAAAGTGATGGAGAAAGTCTTTAGAAAAACTTGGGAGAGAAGAGAATGTTTTAGGAAGTGGAAAGGAGGACTTTTAGAGAAGAGAAAGACTTAGTAGAATACTTTTTATTTCTTGATTTCAACTTGATTACAAATGAAAGGGAAGGGAGATATTTATAGCCTCCAAAATACAAAATATCTTGATTATTCTAATACTAAATCTAGAGATTTCCACTAATATTTTATTACAATTATCTAGATATTTCTATGAAAATATCTAGATTTTTATTCTAAGGAGGTGGAAGATGATTCTAGAGAATTTCTAGAATTTGGAATAAGTTTTGGATTAGGCCATTAACCATTTATTGGATAATTGGCCCATGATTTAGCTTAACCCACAATCAAGTTTAGTTTTCAACATCGTTCCCATTCTTCAACCTCACGCACCGATCAGCCTCCTTCGTAGTCTCCAGAGAGCTGGCACGGATCCATCGGCTTGCAACATTCCGGAAAGACCGAGTCATTGTTATGGACCTGCATGATACTGTTCTCGCTAGGTTGGTGACGATGACAGAACGTACTGATGCCCGCATGGTCTCTTTCTCTCCCTCTGCTGAGCAAGAAGAAAATTTGATGACAAATTAACAACTAGCCTTAACTCAATTTATTTTGACCCCAAACTCAAACTGCCAAATTTCTCACCTAACTCTAAGCACCGAATTTCTGCTAAAATTTTCACCAAACTCAAAGTGCCGAATTTTTATACCAAACTCGAAATGCCGAATATTTATACTCAAAGTGCCCAATTTTTTTCACCAAACTCAAAAGCTGAGGATACCTTTTTTTCCCGATTTCAATCTTCCATGTTCTCAACACGTGAAAAATTAAACGTAGACGAACCATCTGTTGAAAAGAGCTTCTCTGAATTTGTCTAAGCATTGATCTTTTGTCAACAAGTTATTGCATCCTCAACTCTTGTCTCAAAAACCTAGGAGAGAAATAATAACAAAATAAAATCAGAGAGATTCCATGAAAGAAGTTCAGACATAATACCAACCAACAAGTTAATTACCATTAGCACAGAGGCAAGAAAGTTGATTCACCTCACAGCTTTTCTCTCGAGAATGATGAAATTGTTATAAGAAAGCATATCGAGGAAGCTTATGTCTAATCTCTCATCATATAACATGTCAGTCACCAAGTTTATTGTTGAAACATCTCAAGCAAACCCGCAACTCCTCATTTCCTTGATGGGTTTAGGTATCCTGCTTCGTCACCTCTCTAAGCGTGTCCTAATCAGTGTATTATAGCCTTATAGGTACCACTAAAGCAAAAATCTGAGTGCATCATCCCCATGTCTGTGTTTGCATAAGCCATCAATAATTCTGTTGTAGGCATCAGCCTCAATTTTCCTTTCCTCCATCTTCTTGAGCAGGTTTAAAGCTAAACTCGGTTGACACTATTGCACTACCATTCTATCAAATAAAGCCATTGCTTTGGAAACTTTGTTGTTGAGAAAAAGTCCATGGATTAGAGTGTTGAATATCACTTCATCAGGTTTAGATCCCATTTCCACCTTTCGATCAACCAAAGCTACTGCATCAGAAATTATATTCCGCTGACAGAAACCATTAAGATCGTAGCTAGGTTTCATCATTAGATGTTCCGAGAGAACTAGGAGCAGTTACATTTCCCCTGGATATTCCGGTGAGCAGATTCCTTCGCCGTCGATGCGATTCCAACTGAAATCGATCTCATCATCCTCTCAATTTGGGTTCAAGCTGATTGGAGGATTACTTCTCGATTTACTAGCTATCGAAACCGGGAGAGTTCCGGTTTAACGTTTAGTACCAAGCTCGTTAACTTAAGTAAGAATTATCCTATACGGATTGTGTGTTACCAAACCGGTTAATTAAATTGTCCAATAATTCTGTCATGGAAATAATAATTTTTATTTTATTTTGAAAAAGGGTTTGCTAATGTAAAAGAGGACGTGATGGTGGAGGCAGCCACGATCCACCGGCTTAGGAGTGTCTAAAAAGAGTTCTTTATAAAGTTTATTTTCTTCTCTTTCCTTATCTACTTGTTATTTTCTGTTCTCTTCTTACTATCTTAAATATCTCTCAAAAACTGTAAAATCATAGCCTTATACCTTTAATTTCTCGGGTTTCAGATGAATACTAATTAAAATAAAAAATCTTCCGAGTTAAAATGAGCGCAGCGACAAATAACCCTCGAAGCTTTTTTATATTATCTATTAATTGATATGTGAATAAAAAATATTTATAAGTGAAAAAGTTATTTTTGGTGGGTGGGTGTTTCGTGCATGGTTCCCCTAAGATTCCAATTCTCAACCTTTGTATATAAAGGAAACTTGAGCTCTGAACCCTAAACCATCAGAACTCACATTCCTTCACATGCTTCCTTGTGTATCTTTAAAATATATACACGCAAAATACATACCTGTTTTCTCTCTATGGGAGGTTCTTGGCGTTTCTTGTTTAGCTTTTTCGGCAGCTTCAAGGCATGGTGGCGACGAAGACAAAGATCGAACCAGGCAGGAACAGACGACGATATGTATGGTGAAGACAGTGAAGGCAACTTCTATAATTGGTACATGGTCGAACCAGCTATTAACCGGAAATCCACTGATTTCATTAGAAGGTTCCACGAGACTCGTGACTGATTCCATCGCATCCACCTTCTTCTTCTTCTTCTTCACTCATCAGTTTCAGCTTCTTTAACGTATATTTTCGTTTTGTTTTTTTGTCTTCGTAGTGTGTGTTTTTTCTATGTTGTTTCAATAAATATAATTATATCTTTGGCTAAGTCTATCGACCTTATAATTATGTGTGTTTTCTCTATGTACATATCTCCCGCTGATTTTGTTTTTGGCAACACAATAGACTCGCGGACAACAAATGCGTAGTAAAACAAACCAAAACATTTCAAAGTTGAATGCTTTCCCATATGATTATTGTATGTTTTTGATTGATGTGCTATATCGGAGCTACTAGATTTAAAACCCAAAAGATCTAAAAAAACATAAATTATGAGGAATCAACTCTTCTTGATTAGAAGCCAATTACATAAACAACTATGGTTGCACTTCACTTTATTCCAAAATGATCTCAAACAAACAAATGCATACTCGATAAATATTCCCATGGAATTAATAATGCTCTCTCCACGGAAGAAAGAAACGTTACTCCTTACAAACAACAATTTAGTAAGAAATAAACCCTTTATCCAAAACATGGGGTTTACATAAAGCTGTTAATGAGAGGATTGATTGCAATCTGTGCATAAGTATCGGTGGAAGGAACTAGATTGTATGTGATTAGTTAAAACTTAAATGTAAAGTCGAAAGTATATTTATCACATTCACAATTTCCACGTCTTTTTGGATCTATTTCTCAGTAAGTTCTTTCCTCATTGGAAGACCGGTTTGATGGTTTGCTATTTTAAAGTCCCTCTTCAAAAGCTGGTACTTTATATTTTACACGAAGATTTTATTATTATAACTATACGAGTAGCACTCTTTTTTTTTTTTTCATAAGTTAACTTCACTTGTATGGATGTTGATAGATTAAGTGTCAAACCGAATACTTAAAAATATTAATCTTGCTCACATAGACCATTATTTTTCAACAGTAATTTTTATTTATTTTTAAAGAAGCATAGCTCTAATTTTTGGAATTTTTAGATTATAAGATCGCATTCTTTTAATTGACAAATATGTCAGCATCTAACATTTTCCTAGACTATGGAATTTCATAAATTTGTTCACTGATCTCACGTCCAAATTTTTAATAAAGTTTCTATATACCTTAGTGATACTTGTTTTATACCAATGTGTATAGAAACTGCTAGGTCGTTAGTAATCATATGTTCCCCAAATAATTCAGTCCCTTTCGTATCAAGACGATTAGCACCAAATAATCGAAACCGAAACATACTTGTTTATTCAAAACTTTTGGGAAAGAAAAACGAATATATGTTAGAAAGAAGAAGCTTTTATAGGCACGAATCAATACAAAAGCAATTAGCTAGAGAATCAGTCAAAGAACGATATACATACGCTTATAATCGAAAAAGAAGAGAAAGAAGATATTTGTTTCATCGCTTGTGTACATGTGCCTTTCTTTTGTTTTGTATTTTTTGTCCCAAACTTTAAGACAGCTTTAAAGCACTGCTTTGTGGTTAAGTATCCACATTCTATATATAGGCTTAGTCACTTTGCTACCTTTCTAAATTCTTACCTTCTCTGAAGCTTCTCGTCTTTAGATTTTTTTTAACTTTTGGGAACATGTCTTATGCCTTTTACTTTACCTTTCTCTTTGTTTATGTGATTAAAAACAATGATTTGTTGTTTATCAAAGTAAAGTTTTTGTATTTCGTATATAGATGCTTAATTGCACGAACCTGTCCAATTAATTGAAGTTATTGTCAGATTCCAAGCAAGACAAAATAGTATTGGGGTCTGTAACATCTCAAGATTTTAAACAAAACATGAATTGTTTGGGATATTGGGTGAAATAACCTTTACAAGTGCATAAAACAAATTAATATGATGTTATATATTGCGGTCTTTTATGATGTTTTAAAAAACATATTTTGTTAGAGACAAACTAGCATAACGGTTTATTGATAGCTAAAAACATATATACAAAAAACATGTTTGCCGTTATAGAAAAACCACAAGTCTCATCACCTGAGGTCATTATTAAATAGGCAGGGTCTGTCACTCGATCTATAATATGACTATAGTTTTAGAGAGGATTAGGAATCGAATTTCGTCAAAATGTTGTATCACTTAATTGCATGTACATGTAACCGTTTAATTATAAGCTAGTTTGAGATATACTAAGGTCTCAAGCACAAGCATCATGTATTTGATTTGTTGTACGTATAATTGCAGCCATATATCGTGCAATTCCTTATATTATGATTTAGACAATATACGTTCAATCTAGAGTATGCATGGACTTAAAATTAAAATGCCTATCTATTCCACCTAAATTCCTCTTCAAAAATTTGCTTCGGACTTAAAATAAACGCCTATCTGTGATAGTCCTAAACTCTAAATTCAAACTTCTAAACTATGGGAGACCCGCATAGTATTCATATTAGGGAGAAAACGTTTATAAGCAAATAAGAAAAAAAAAAGTGGTTTACATTGGAGGTTAGTAAGTGGTGGAATTAATATGAAAATGATTAGAATTTATAGCATTAAGCAAATGCATACATTTTAGGTAATGGGAAATAAACAACCAAAGGAGATAGACTTTTAGGTTGTAGAATGGTCTGTCAGCGGCTAAGATGGAAAGTGTAATTAGCCAAATGATTTCCATCTTTCCGAAAATGTTTGTGATTATCTTTGATAGCAAAGATGCAGTATACCATTTTTTATAGAGGCATATCTTGGAATCCTGATAAAAACCTTCAGTTTTGTTGCAGAAGCCTCTCGTTCAATTTCAGTTAATATGTATTCATTTAATTCAGTGACAGTCACAAACTCAAACTTTTCAACATAACGTTACTTGCATCTAATGGAGTCTCTAGCATATTTCTCTCTGAAATGTCTTCATTTATGAGGCTAGACAATATAGTTTGAGGAAACATTATAATCTAGCTACAAAAAGATTTGTTCAAAATCTTTGTGAACGTCTTAGTGGCTTCCACCTCGTAATCAAAATAAAATTTCGCATTTAGGTAGAGTTTACCAACACAAAATCAAACGCAATAAAAATCAACATCTAAAAATGTATATCTATATAATTATTAATTTACTAAGCCATATAATGAGATTATTTATGTAGGTGGCATAGTTAATAGTAATTTAGTTGTAAGGAAAAAAAAAAGCAACACATCCACACCCTATGAACTCTCCTCCTTTCTTTATGTGACATGCTTCCCAAAATCTCAATATATAGCCCTTTTTTTTGTTAAAGAAATCTCAATAGCTTTCCTGCAAAATGTTGAGCAATTCTACCAGCTTTTAAGTCGGAGAAAAAAGAATGTGAGACTTTCATATAGAGAACTGAAAGAGATAATTCAGTGATGAGTTTGGGAGAATGTATTTATAGGCCGGTGAACTGAGAGAGGGTCGATTGATGCTTTTACGATTCAGAATTGAATGAGTGGGTCTGGTATGTTTTATTACACGAATTAAATTGGCGATCAAGATAGCATATAATAGTTACAATATTTACTTGTATTGATTAAGATTGGGTCTTGGTAAGATATTTTTAGATTATTTTATTATGGGACTCTTATTGGAGAAAAAAAAACAAAAACAAAAGCCAATATATGACGTGGAGAGATTTTTATAGCTCATAGATTCGTTTTGAGAAAATGAGGGTGACATGGCGAATTTGTAGAATTTAGATAATTTTGTTTCATAAGAAGAGACTTCGAATTATATTATAGATATTTATGAAGAAATTGAAGAAGATGCATTGTATTAAAACAGATAGAAGAAAGAAAGTAACTTTATGCTCTTAGAGAATTGTATGTACTACTCTTAAGTCTTAACATTATATATGGTAGTAAATTATCATTCGTTTTCATGGTCAATTTACCAAATTATCTCTTACCAAAATCACAAAACCCATTAAGCTGCAATTCTCTAGTGTCTCTCTATATCAGCTCATTTTCTTAACTAAAACAACCACACCAAGAATATAATCTTTAGAAAGGTTGACTAGAAATATAGAATTATCAAACGTTTATATATATATATATATATATATATATCGAGAGATATAAAGTAATCTATTGCTAACTTAGTCTTTGTTATATATTTATCTTTTGTGCAGATTGATCATGATGAACCACCAAGAAAGAAGACTTCTCTTAGGTGCAATACTAGTTCTCATCTCGTGTCTTCGTTTTACGGAAGCAGAGAACAAGTGCCAAGTGTCGGATATTTCAGTGAACCAAGCTTCAGTGGGAACGACACAAGGAGGAATCCCATATTTCGCGGTTGAGATAACGAACGAGAGTAGAGCAAGATCTGCCATCTCAGGGATCCATGTCAGCTGCGGCTGGTTCAGCTCGGTGAATCTCGTCAATCCGCTAGTGTTTAAACGTCTTAAGTACAATGACTGTCTCGTTAACGATGGCAAGCCATTGGATTATGGTAAAACTCTTTCGTTCCGTTACTCCAACACATTCCCTTACACACTTAATGTCTCTTCCGTTTCATGCCTTTAAGACGACGTATGAAATCTACAAATACATCGTTATTCTCTTTGAATTTGTATTTTTTTCTTTGGCTGAATTGAGTTTATGTTTTGATGTTGAGACAAGGGATATGGTATTAAATATTTAATTTAAGTCATTTCTTTTAAAAAATATTAAAACTTATGATGCATTCACCGATAGTGTTGTTGTATAGTAAAGACTCGATAAATTAATACTCAGATTAATATCTCAACAAACTAATACATTTCTTGTCCAGACGAAATAGTCTAAGTGGAAGGACGGGCTTGTGGTGGCAACCACCATCCGGGTTCGATTCCCCCCATGCGGAAACTATCATGCCTCCACTGGACACCTAATGCGGGCACTGGACCAAAGGCCCAGAAAAAACCTTCTCAGGTGAAGCTGACATGCGGCCTGACTGGACCAGGGGATTAGTCTGGATTGTGATGGTCTGTGATCTACCTCTGAATTAACAAAATAACAAAAAAAACTAATAGATTTTTTAGGTCCCAAATTAATTTTTTGGTAAATTAATATATCGAAAAATTAATAACTCTAGAAATTAATAAAATATTATAAAAATAATGTAGTCACAACATTATTAAAAACTTCTATATTTTTATTTCGTTAGACAAAAAACATAAATATTGGTTGCGATAAATTCCAAATAGATCTTATTACATTTTATATTATGTTCTACGTTTGATCACAATATATAAACCAAGTTTGTTATGTGTGAGTAAAATTAAGACTTAGGTCTTTGTTAGAAGCAAATTGGACTAAGAGTTAAGATTCTCAGAATATATTTACATTGAATATATCCTTTGGTTGATCATCAAGTTAGAGTGGACGTAATTAGGGAACTAAACATCCATGTAGTGTTTGTGAAAATTTTCCAAACAAGACCAAATGAGGAAATTTTGTCTAGCCTAAAAAACCGTATGTTAAATGGATTTGTAAGGCTTTTAGGAGTAAACTTAATGACTATTACTAAATTGATTGCATGAAGAATTATAATTAATCAAATGATCATTAGATAATTATTATTATGGGAATGAGTTAATTTACACATACTTAGGGTCTAAACTAAGCTTGCATTGTATTCAAATTAGAAGTCAATCTCCGTTTCTAATCAATATCAATCACTGACTTGACCCCATGTCTTTAGTTATTTGAATTTTTTATATGCATTGAATTTTCGTTGATTTTTTCATATATTGGTTTTTAAGCTTTGTCTACTTTGCTTGCATTTTAAATCTTTAATCTTGCCATTTGGCATCACCTTGCACTTGTTCTTTATGCTATGCACCTTTAAGTTAATAGTTTTTGGTAAATTGGTTCTTGTTTAAAATTTTAGTCATCTCAAGGATTAGTAACCATTATCATATTTTGTTATCTCAACTAAAACCACTTGTTGGGATTTCTATTTATTAGCGTATCCTCCTTGTGAATCAACCCTAATACTATGCTAAGACTTAATCTTTGCACTTAGAGCTTATATATT